>OX336389.2:1396543313-1398998573 GCA_946902985.2 Meconema thalassinum
TTTCATAAGTATGGTAAATTCACGGGTTGAACTGAATGGTAAAATAAAATAAACTTGTAAGTTTATTAATCTTCCAGTGTTGATAACAAGCAGAGGCTTGATTTATTGTATAAATTTTGGGAAGAAAATTTATGTGTGTGGAGTAGTTGAAATGCCATTCCCAGGTGCGCATGTTTAAGTCGCAGGAATTAGGAGATTTTTTCGAGCATCAATCAAATAGCAGGTTCGATGGCTCAGGTTTATAGGAGTATTGGAACTACACATTTCGTCGTATGAATGACCCGAAGGTTATTTCTTAGAAACCATCAGTTCTTATTTCAACCTGGTTTACGGATTCCATTTAGACTTCGATTTTGCTAGAACCCGGATTTGTCATGATAGTAGTTTATTCTTCTTCAGAGGAAGACCTTTTCCGTTGTTGTTGTAATATTGTGTTCTTACACAAATAATAGAATGGGCCACTGCCAATTTAAAAATAATTCTTTAACCACGAATAATTTGAAGGATAATTTCAATCCTAGTGCCATGAACTAAATGAATTTAATATGAAACTACAATTCTTATTTCCGCATTCTTTCGAAGAATTGCAAGTTGTGAAAGTTACTAAAATGGCCATGAATATAAATATTTTTTTTATAATAATGATTCCAAGTGGAAAATTGAATAGTTGAATGGTTCAACAATTTATTGATCAAGTTGATGATTCAGAAATCATATATTTTGTTAGGAACTTGAAGCTCATAATCGAGTCACTTCTCGAAATGTTTAATGTCAGAAGAACAATTAATTTTTGTTGAGCTTCGCACAAGTTCTTCGATGCTATGCTCAAGGTCAAATACTTTTCAGATGTTATTAATATGTGTAAATAATTTGTGTTGATTCAATGAAATAATATTTTTCGACAATATATTTTTGAAACTGGAAAAATAAGTGAAAGTTAAAAATTCTATGAACATTTATTCTCCGAGTGTTAACATTATGTAAAAATTCAAACAGTGATCTACGATATTTCCAGTAGAGACAATTAAATTTGAACTGGAATTAATCATAAATAATTTTGGAACACAGTCTACAGGACTAACAATCAGACTTGTGTTTCCAAAAAATAATTGTCAAATGTGTTTGGAAAATTTCTGTATATTGTGTAAATAGGAGTGTGGGTCGCCACACGTGAATGATGCTACTTTGAGCATTTTTGCAGTCAATTTTAAATTCAAAATAAACTGAGATAATTTTACTTGATGTGTTACGCCCAATTGAATCTCCTTCTATCCTTATTGTTGCATTGAGCCAAAAATCAGTAAAGCATTTTTTTATTTTTTTTGATGTCGTTTTTGCGATTAGCTTTAACCCATCTGGCGCTCCGGGATATTTTGACTCTCGTGCTGACTGATTATTGGTAAAATGCATATGTGGTCGTGCGGACTCCGGTCTAAACGGGCACAATACTACGGGGGTGCGCATATTGGGAGAGGGGAGGAACATGTTAAAGACTGACATTTTAGACGACTTCATACATGATGGTTAGGGAGGTTTTATATGCATAGTAGCATTTGTTCGACTTTACAGCTGATTGATGATCACAGCTTTTTGAGCTTATTGAATGATGCATTCAGATTTATTTTAGATTGGAGATTATTACGTTTTATGAGAGATGGTATGTACTCGTTTGTCAGATTATTAAAATAACATTGAATTTCTCTTACTTTTTGACCTTTTGTATCAAATGGGGTAGCGTTAATCTAGTTTTAACACGTTTTGAATCTGACAGAGGTCACTTGATGATGATTATTGAAGGTTTTGATGGAACGTTAGGATGGTACTACGTTGGCCGTTGAATGTAATGCTGTTAAGCAAATTTGAGTATTTTTCCACCGTTAAAGGGTGATGTGTTTTGACATGAATTAAGAGAAGAATTAGATGGACTGAAGCCACATAGGTATTTGATATTGGTAAAGGTATGGATGCTTTTAATGTTACATTTCTTCGATTATAATAATAATGAAGTCAATTCAAACACTATGAGGAATAGCACTCGAAATTAAAATAGTAGTTAATAATCAATGATGATAGTTTTTCATCTTAATTGAATCTCTAATAATCAAGATAATTAAATAAAAAGCGGAATGATAAAATTAAATTTGTAAATGACATCCAATTTTCTGTCTTCGGTTATATCAGCCACACCCTGGGACAGATATTTCCCGGTTCGTGAGACTACGAATAGGCATTACGTGATAATTTTTGAAAGCATGGTCATGCGCAACTACGCGACGTAAGTCATATATTTTAAATGTATGCTGTTGCCTACGTAATTATTTCGTCCATTTGTTAGATGACTGCTCCGTACAAACAGTACGTGCCTGCATAAGTAGAGCACAAATAGTGTGACTTTAGAAGTGTACGATTGTATGATATTTGAGCTGGAATTTATTTTGTTAGGCAATAACTGTGCTATTTGATTTTAATTTTTATTTTCATAGACGCTTATCGTCTACTTTAATCTTACAATTTTAAATAGGACTGACAAGCGGCGTAACGTAAATATAAATGTTGGATGTGGCACAATCAAAAGTTTGATATTATTATTGTTGACGGTTAGTGATATTCGTATTTTATGTGGACGTCGTTTGCTCTTTCGTAGATTCCGCTGAAATTATTTATTATATTTAATGGGATTGTATTGCGTAGGGATAAAATCACGTGTCACGATCCTAGCTAGCTTGCTTATATTGTTTGTTAAGAAAACTTCTAGAGGGGACATCTAGGGACTAGCTAGTGTGTCATTTATTTCAGGAAGGTAATGTTAGATTAACTTGGAAAGGATTTGCCCTTTTACTCCTCTATGACCTAGGATAGGGATCTTCGTATTTTCTTTCCATAAATTTATGGAATTTTCACTTAAGTCTGGCCTATTCTTTTTTAGATTTTCTTTTCTTGGGGATGTGATCTTTGGACTGACTTCTTAACCTCTCCTATTTCTTACCCGACACTACTTGATGTAATTCTCTCGTACGGAGGTACCGTATTTACGTGTGTATAGGCCCCACCCGTTTATAAGCCCCACCCTAGTTTTAAGACATACCGTACTACGATATATTGTATAAAAAGAAACTTTCTCTACGCAGGTGTTCTACTAGAAGTGGCAACACCGTAAATTGTTTAGGTGCCTGACGGCATTTGAATTTCACTCTGCAAGACCTTGAAGGAGAGTGCTGTATGATCTGCTGCAGGAAGTGCCACGATGGGAGAGGACGGAAATCCCGCAGATAGTGGAAACTTGCCTACCGCCTGGACCGAATGTTGCCATCGGTAATGCTGAAGAAACACCTCTGGTTTTCGACATGCCATGTGATACGACTATTACTGAGATTGGTGCGAGTACGGCTCAAGTGCGGACATCTGGTACGGAAAAACAAAGATGCACTGTGATGTTAGCTATCACAGCTGATGGAAACTAGTTTATTCCGTACACTATTTTTAGCCTACTTTTCACATTTTGCAAAAATGAGGAAAAAGTAGACATATGAGATCGGGCAAATGTGTGTCTGTCTGTCTGTCTGTCTGTCCTTCTGTCTGTCTGTCTGTCTGTCTGTCTGGCTGTGTGTGTGTGTCCCCCTGTCAAATCCTAAACGGCTGCAGCAATTGAAACAAAATTTGGTAGGAGTAAAGATCTATACCTGAATATCTCACGGCCATATTTGAAAATGATGTCAGTGCTACCAACTGCTGAAAAATCGCAATTGAAATTTGAGCTCCTTGTTGGATATCTTGGAAAGTATGAATGGGAGCTATTTCAAAATGGCACACGTATAGATAATAATATTGCAGTTTAATTTCCAGGAGGCCACACATGGCAGTGTTGCCAAAATTATAATAAGCCTGCTGATAGGTCCAAATTTTAAATGCATATAACTTCTACACTATCAATTGGATTTCAACCAAATTTCGTATGTGCTATGTGTATATAAACAGATATCACTGAGCGTATTCCTAAGAGCCACTAGCGCTGCCAACTATTAATAAAAGCTCTCAATTTGTTTTCATCCAAATACCCATATATCAGAAAGTATGCAAGCCGACAGCTTTAAAATATGCACACGTATACTACCTGACATTCTATATTAATTTTGAGTAACTTATATACGTCAGTGCTACCAACATAACTCTAAGCCTGCTGAGAGGTCCAGCTTTAAATACATGTAACTTTTATACTATCATTTGGATTTCAACCAAATTTCGTGTGTGCTATGTGTACCATAACAGATATGACTATGCCGATTCTGAAGAGTAACCAGGGCTGCCAACTGGTAATAAATACTGTCTCTATTTTTGTTACCCTAATATCAATATATCAGAAAGTATGCAAGCCAATAGCTCTAAACTTTGTACACGTATAGTAAGTACCAGGCATTCTAGCTTAATTTGGAATAACTAATATAAGCCTACGCCAGTGCTGCCAACATGATTCTAAGCCTGCTGATAGGTCCAATTTTAAATTGCATGTAACTTCTCTACTAACTAATGGATTTCATTCAAAATTGACTCAACAATTGATCAGATTATTTCAGATTATTTCTGACCAATACATGTATGTCATTGTTGCCAACATGATTTTACGCGCACTGTTAGATCCACTGTTTAACTGCATGTAACGTCCATGCTATCCATTGGACATCAACCATATTTTGTATTATGTACCTTAAGATATGGGACCGAGAATATATTGTCACCAGGGCTGCCAACTTTACTGTAGCTCTCTATTAGGCTACATTATGCCAGGTATACAGTATTTCGAACTAATTAGAAATTTCGATATTACCAACTTAATTTCGTCATTATTCTAGATAGATCCATATAGATTAATCAGTGGCATGATCTTAAATTTTAAGAAAAGTAGGCTCTTTAGTTCGTAACGGAACTTCTTGTTAAACGTGACTCTTCCCAAAGAAAAGTTACCATCAGGCATTGTCGTTCGAGTGCAACAAAACGGTGGATAACATAGGACCTTTTCATAGATTGGTTAAAATCAGTGTGGTTTCAGCGGCCAGGTGCTCTCCTACGCCCACGATCGATGCTCGTGCTTGACAGTTTTCGAGGTCATTTGACAGACAGTGTTAATGAGAAGTGATGGAAAGAGAAGTCCGATATGATGGTGTTACCTGGTGGTATGATTGGAATGTTGCAGCCTCTCAATGTTTAGATCACCCGACCTTTCAAGGCAAATCCGAGACGACTGTACCGTAACTGGATAAGCAGCGCTGCAGGAACTATGCCAACTGGACGCTTTAAAAGAGCTTCCCTTTCACAGATGTGCGAATGCATTGTTGCTGCTTGGAAGGAAATATCTCGAGACATGGTCCAGAAACGTTTTAAGGTGACATCAATTGCAAATGCAATGGACAGAAGTGAATATGACACGATGTGGTGTAGGCCTACTACAGATACTGAGTCTAGTGACCAAGATATTAATGACATTGATCAATAATTCATAAAATGTAAGAATTCAGGTAATCAAATTTATTGTATTCCTTTATAAATTATGTGTATTTTAACGTGTTCCGAGTATATGCCCCACCCCAGTTTTTGCCTCAATATTTTAACATAAATAGTGGGACCAATGCACGCGTAAGTACGGTAGTCTAAGGATACAACTTACCCTGTCAGTACACAGTTCATTGGAAAGGGGTCACACGAGGGCAGTTTTCGACATATAGTTCCAGGATATTCCGGACTAACAAGTATGTATACATGTTTGTCGTCTCCAACCTCCCCCCTATCAATTGCCAGGATACACAACCAGATTGTATCGAATTTGCTACATATTGCTAGTAAAGAGCTCCTTAGTGTCAAGTTTTATTAAGCCACCTTGCTAACGAAAACAAAATGAGAATATCTCCCAATATCCCTCCCCAAACATTTATCGAGAAGCGAGCCAGGTGATTGGAACGTCACACATCATGAGATGCCACACCTTGTGAGCTTGGGCTCATCTGTGAACAATTCACAATGAAGAAAGTATGTGGGTTGATGGACACTTTCACAGATGTCCGTTCGTGGTGCATAATCTTTCTCCGATAGTTACTGAACCCGATGCAGGTGGTTTGCATATTGCAGGTCTAACCGTCCTAGGACAGTCCAATAGGACGCACTCGCCACTGCAGCGATTTGGTGACTGCTTCTTCTTGCATCCCCTTCAAAAGTTGTAATATCCGGTCTTCTTCACGTAAAACACGTCTATGGGCTGCAAAGTTCACCGGTGGGCATGATATTTTCCGTATCAGCTATTCTCTGTACAGCTGCATTACCATATGCTGATATGGAGCTCTTCGTTTTGAAAATCATTCCACTTTAACATCAGCTTCAAAAGTAGCACTGTAATACTTCGCCCCAAATGAGAATCATATACAAATATTCCCGCGCAGTGACCTGCGCTATGTCTATTGATTGGCATGTGTATCGGTGTGCGCTAGCTCCCACGGGGATGTAAATATTACCTCACTGCCTCCCCTCTCCCCCTACTAACGACACGACTTGCCTGCTTCCTTCCTTGGGCTGCCACGCGCCTCTCTGCTTTGTTGGCAAACGTCCTCCAGCACTGGCCGTTACATTTTAGTTTTTTTTTAAATCTACGGCAACAAGCGTGCCGCTACAGGATTTTCATTTCTTCAGATACTTAAGGGGCTATGTATGAATAGTCTCGTATTGCCAGCCATTACTGTGGTACATCACTTCTAACATGTGTTATTCCTGCATAACGGTAAAAGCTACAGGCATAACATTTGTGACATTGTAATTTACTGACCAAGATCTATTACCTAATGTAAATTTGTGTATGAATAAACCTCCACCCCGTATTTTAGAGGTACGAAAATTATGTGGCTTCGTATCCACAATGCAAAATAACAGCGACTTCAAATTATCAAGATGGCTGGCCGTACTATTAAAATGTAACAATGAATCATTCGAATTGTAATTGAGCGATTAAAACGAAACTAGGTAAGAACGAAGTCCCATGTGAGGGGCGTTGCTGAAATAGGCAATAAGAATAACAGCATGAATACAACGTGCAGTGGAATCATGAAAATATAAGATATTAATGTTGATAATCCGCTATTTATAATAGTTACAATGGCGAAACGCAACAAGTATGCAGTCTCAGATAAGAGTCATTCTCAGTATAAGGCACAAGCTCAACGAGTTCATACATCCAACATTGAGGATGGCCATTGTTTCTAATGTTAGAATCAATGCTTCTGGATGCAAGAGTGGAATTACAACAAAACATAGTGAACGATGCCAGACATTGCAAAGTACGTTCATCACAATATTCTAATTGATTACGGTTAAAGAGATAAGTATACCTAGGCCCTATGCATTTAATAGAACGTAAGCTACATGTTCGTTCCAGAACAACATGTTTTCCACGTTTTCACTTCTTTAAGCTAAAATTAGCCTTTGCTGGTCTCAAAGATCTCACCGATAACACACATGTTGGTTCCCTAATTTAAGTACCATTTTAAGCTAATAATATCAATGTTTTGCCACTCACCACTGCAATCACCACCATGATTACATAACTAATCAGTACAACATTACTGACGACTTATAGGCTATGTTTAAGGCAAATTACAGGTCATTATTGCATGTTATATATGATGACATTGTAGGATGAATACGCATGATTGAGTGTTGGAGCGGTGGTGTGGTACCTACCCTCGATGTGATACTGTTAATCAAATTAATTACACACATTACTACTACATTCACCCTCATACGTCAAATTAGATTTAAAATATATTAAAAATCAATACAGGAACGAATTGGATATTAACTGTACACTGATGTACAATAATATTGTTATCGCTCGGAGCCTTGTTCTGACCTAAACACAACCTGCTGTGGTTAAGATTACTAACAATACAGCAGTTATCCCCTGGCAGTAGGAGGGAGGTATAAAAATGGGAACTGCCAACAAGCTGCAAATTTCGATATCTTGAGTAAGTCCTTTCACGCCCCTCTAACTGGCTGTTCGATAGTTATTGTTCCTGTATTTCTTTCTGTACCAGCAGCTGCTATATAGTCTCCTTTCCGAAGACTACAGCTCTAATGTAAGTAAACAATGAAGAACTTTTATTGTAAACAATACCCAGAAGGTGACTACGTTATTGAATACCAGAGTACATAAATACCTATACTCATTGGTAAAATATATGCGAGTACTAACACAGATAGCCATATAAAACATACGGTTATAGTACAGATCGCTTGGTGATGCTTAAAATGGTTCACATTTCCTTTAATTTTTGTTACATGTTAGAGTCTTGAACTTAGGAAGAGATTACGTCCACTTCTTAAGAAGATTACTAATTTCTTTGCAATAAATTATTTGAAGTATGTGCCATCGAGGGTTAAAATAATTGATAAACACTCGAAGGAATATTTATTCTATTAATTTAAAACTTTTGTCAGCTGTAAACGGAGATAAATTTCTCTGTGGCATAAGATGCAAAGTGTGTACGTGTGCTAAAATCAATTTCAGTATGGCGTCTAAAATACGGACATCACACAACTTCGCTAATGTTATGTAACAGCTCTATTCAGATGGGGTTAGTTACATTTCCATATTACCATTACTGAAACTTTTCACTAGTATGGGTCCGACGGACGGAAAGTGTTCAGTAGAGGAGATGTAGCCTATTTTCTCTTAAATTTAATGGCACTGATATAAATCTTGTCTTAACATGGAGTATACTTGGATGTTCTTGTGAAAAGCGATAAGATTTGTACCCTATATAAATCTCCCCGTTTATTAAGATACGAAGTGTGATCAGAAACTAAGGTTAAAATTCCTGGAGTGAAACATGTACATTTTATTTCATACAACCAATACAGCCAACCGATAGTACATGCATTAGGTTATTAATCGACTTAGTCTCCATATTGGTTTAGGCACTTGTCGCTTAGTGGGATGAGTTTTAATGTTCCCTCGTGGTAAAAATCTTTTCCTTGCGTGTTCAGTCACGTGGACATGATGTGTTACACCTCCTCGTCTGAAGCAAATCGTCGACCTCCTAGGTGCTCCTTCAAATGAGAAAACAGGTGAAAGTCGCTCTGAGGCACGTCAGAGCCGTAGGGAGGTTGGTGAATGATGACCTAGCGAAAGCGCTTCAACAGCGTGGTGGTCTTCTGGGCTGTATGAGGTCGAGCATTGTCATGAAGGAAGATGACGCCCTCGGTGATAATTACTGGCTACGGTTACATGTTTCGCCAACAAAAATTGATTAACTGAACAGATCATTTCACGGGATCAGTTTTCCAAGCGATCTGTCATTAGTTGTTTACGAACAACTAGCACTGTAGGTGGTGAGTGGCTGAAACTCTGCACAGTTACCAACCGCATGTATTCAAATTACTCCACACTACTAGTTTTTCTATATCAGACGAAACTCAAGGAATATCGTCCTTGTGACCTTAGTTTCTGATCGCCTCTCGTACGTTGTATTGTAATTCCGCTCTTGAAGAACCTATTGGAAAATAAGAAAAGTACGTTCATCGACCATATTCGATGTATGGAATCAGTTATCTTTCAGCATTATGAAGATAGAGCCTTTTGTATGAAACTATATACTGTTTTTGTTGATTTACGTCATTGCAACTGAAATAAATAGTGGATTGACTATATTAATGGCATACGACGGTGGACCCAAAATAAAATGGTCTGAGAGCGCTCTGCCATCCGTAGACGTAGTAGAAAGTTCTCCATCTAGACGGGGTTAATGGAGACCTTCACGAAACAATTGCTCAGACGGCGTCAGTTTGTATGTGATAGTTTGATCATAGTGTTATTTTTAGCCTACATTTCACATTTTGCAAAAATGAGGAAAAATTAGACTTATGGGATCGGGCAAATGTCTGTCCGTCTGTCCTTCTGTCTGTCTCTCTGGCAGCGTGTGTATCCCCCCCTATCAACTCCTAAACGGCTGCAGCAATCGAAACAAAATTTGGTAGGAATAAAGATCTATACCTGAATATCTCACGGCCATATTTGAAAATAAGGTCAGTGCTACCAACTGCTGAAAAATCGGAATTGAAATTTGAGCTCCATGTTGGATATCTTGGAAGGTATGAATGGGAGCTATTTCAAAATTGGCACACGTATAGATACTAATATTGCAGTTTAATTTCCAGGAGGCCATACATCGCAGTGTTGCCAAAATGATTATAAGACTGCTGATAGGTCCAAATTTTAAATGCATATAACTTCTAGACTATCAATTGAATTTCAACCAAATTTCGTATGTGCTATGTGTACATAGACAGATATGACTGAACGTATTCTTAAGATCCACCAGGGCTGCCAACTGTTAATAAATGCTCTCAATTTATTTTATCAAAATACCAATATATCAGAATGTATGCAAGCCGACAGCTTTAAACTTTGCACACGTATAGTACCTGACATTCTATATTAATTTGGGGTAACTTATATACGTCATTGCTACCAACATGATTCTAAGCCTGCTGAGAGGTCCAAATTAAATACATGTAACTTCTATACTATCATTTGGATTTCAACCACATTTCGTGTGTGCTATGTGTACCATAGCAGATATGTCTTTGCAGATTCTTAAGAGTAACCAGGGCTGCCAACTGTTAATAAATACTGTCTCTATTTTTGTTACCCTAATATCAATATATCAGAAAGTATGCAAGCCAATAGCTCGAAACTTTGCACACGTATAGTACCTGGCATTCTAGATTAATTTGGAGTAACTAATATACGTCAGTGCTACCAACATGAATCTATGCCTGCTGATAGGTCCAATTTTAAAATGCATGTAACTTCTATACTAACTATTGGATTTCATTCAAAATTGACGCAACAATAGATCATATTATTTCAGATTATTTCTGACCAATACATGTATGTCATTGTTGCCAACATGATTTTACGCCCGCTGTTAGATCCAATGTTTAACTGCATGTAACCTCCATGCTATCCATTGGATTTCAACCAAATTTTGTATTCTGTACCTTAAGAGTTGGAACTAAGAATAAATTCAGTCACCAGGGCTGCCAACTGTAGTTCTCTATTAGGCTACATTATGCCAGGTATACAGTATTTCGAACTAATTAGAAATTTGGATATTACCAACTTAATTTCTTCATTATTCTAGATAGATCCATATAGATTTATCATTGGCATGAATCTTAAATGTTAAGAAAAGTAGGCTCTTTAGTTCGTCACGGAACTTCTTGTTCTTAACTGCTTCGTGTTCTGCCTGCGAAGTCGTTATGGGAGATTTAAGAGAACAAAGAGTGTGCTTGAAATTTTGTTTCCTGTTAGATAAATCGGCAACAGAAGCTTACCAAATGCTTCTACTGGCTTTCCAGGAGGATGCTGGATTGTACGCGTAACACCGACCCTTATCACCTGTAATGACTTTGGTCAAAAAGTTTAAGAGACTTTCAATCTCGTTTTTAAAGTCCTGGCTTAGCTGCAATCGAGTGTTCTTTTGATGTTCTTTGAGAAGGCGAGGAACAAATTTAGCGGCTACACGTCTCATTTGCAAATCCTTAGTCAAAATCTGCTGTCACGAGTTCCATCTCTTCTGAAATGTCATTGATCGTGAAATGACGTTCCTCGTTGATTTTTTGGGATGTTCTCAACGTTTTCATCATTTCGAGACGTTAAAGGGCGCCCAGAGCGAACATGGTCTTCAACACTCATTTCACCTCGTTTGAAACGCCCAAGCCACTCAAAACCTTGTGTGCGACTCATAGCATCCTTCTTGAAAGCCTGTTGAAGCATTTGGTAAGCTTCTGTTGCCGATAACTTCAAGCATGAGACAAAATTTCAAACATAACCTTTGTTTCTTTGAAATCTGCCATAATGACTTCGCAGGCGGAACAAGAAACAGCAAGAGAGAAACAACAGCTCGATCAAACGGTCACATACAAACTGACGCCGTTTGGGCAGTTATTTCGTAAAAATCTCTATTACCCCGATCAAGCCGGAGAACTCTCTACTACGTCCATGAATGGCAGTGCGCTCGCAGTCCGTTTTTTTGGTCCACCCTCGAATAAACTCAATATGGCGGCTCTCTGATATATGAAGTGTGGAAGACTTATGACTAATGCAAGTGATGTGTCTGATCACTTTGTCCTTTCTAACAAAGTTTCGCATTGAGTTTGCAATAGGATCTTGAGTTGTTGATTTTGAAGTTTAATATTTTGCTCATCCACCATCATGAATACAAGGCGGGGGTGTTCTTTATCTTTGGCATACAAAGCCCATATGAAAATGAAAATCCACAGCCTGCTTCCAGTCTCCGACCGGGTCAGGAATGGAATGAATGAAGCCCCCAATCTAGCGGCGAGGATATGAACTGTGCCGGCTGCCGAAGCCTGACGCACTCCTCTGGGGCAATGATTAAATGAATGACAGATGAAATGAAATGATAGTGGAGAGTGTTGCTGGAATGAAATTGTGACAGGGAAAACCGGAGTACCCGGAGAAAAACCTGTCTGCCTCCGTTCTGTCCAGCACAGATCTCACATGGAGTGACCGGGATTTGAACCACGGGCCCAGCGGTGAGAGGCCGGCGTGCTGCCGCCTGAGCCACGGAGGCTCTACAAAGCCCATATACGGTTCTTATTTAATGCTAATTTGAGATAATGTACTGTACCTCTAAAATATAGCTTTTTTTAAATATTTCCAATTATCAAGATGGCCGATATATTCACTCAATTTTATTATTTATTTATTTATTTATTTATTAAAGTACGCAGGTCATAAACCCAATTCAGTACCTTCTTGACACAATTACAAAGTAGATAATTGTAAATCTAAATACTAATTTTAGGAAAAGACAAGAAAAGAAAAAAGAATTAAAACCACAAAATAATAAAACATAAAACATGAATAAAACGAACTAAAAATAATATAAACCAAAACATAAACATGAACACCTTGACAAAGCATGGCCAGTGCCTAAAATGCCTTATAATTTAGACACAAGAACATTTAGTCTGTTATTGAACTCAACGTCTGATTCAATAAATATATTTATGACTGTAGCAAATGTATTGTAGTTGGTTGTAATTTTCATGAATGGTGAATTTAAGTGGTGGGAAATTCTTGACCTTTAAATGTGAAATAATTTATAGTTTCGCGATCTAACGTGTGGAACGTGAAAAGAGAGAAAATGAATTAATTCTATATAAATATATTGTGTCCGTCAGAGGAGATTGCCGGGGTACCATCAACCGAAATGGTAGTCCAGACTGTCCCATCTGTCGAACACACAACCTGAGAGGATCGGATACACTCCTTTATGGCTAGCGTAGCACGAGTACTATGGTCCCTGGGTATCAGGTCCATTCATGGAGGAAATGTCATAGACAGCCAAAGAAGTACACCCTCAAACACAAAGCTAAGAAATAAGAACAACAGGCTTACGTAAAATCTCGTGAACATGTTTATTCAAGTACACAAACCCTTATCCTACTTCGGAGGGTTTGTTCGGCTAATCCGCAAAGCTAATATATAAAATAAATAAAGAGATCTGGGCCCTAACTGAAGCTAGGTTAAACCCTCACGAAAGTCCATTAATACAAAAGAGAGTAAGCAACAACAACAAAGCTTGGAATGTGGCACGTAAGGTAATCCCTACTCAATTATAAACAAGTGACTAAAATCGGAATTAAATTTAACAGAACAGCAAAGCAAGGGCTAGGTTATGATGGTACCACTTCCGTTTTACACTTAATTTTAGTTAATTTAGCTAAGTCCTAATATGACCAAAAATTACGCCGATAGGCGTCCGTAAACAAATAATTACTACAAAAGCTAATATGACAACCAATGTCTAACAATAAAAAAGAACAATATCTTGTAACAAAAAATGCCCAACAAAAATACGGGTTCAAAGGGAGTAAACATATATATAAATCACTAAACGCATATACTTGCAGATTATAAATCCTGCCTACACAAATTGAGATGCTCCTTGCCCTCAATTGTTATCTGAGTGTGTGTAAATTATGATGACAGCAGCGTAGTAAAAACTACGTCTTATGCTATATGAGTATGCGCCCCACCAGTTACGAACTTTTGGTCCGGCCGCAACTCCATCGGTCCAAATAGCAATGTCAGCTAGTCTAATGTCACCTCCCTCTGGGAAATGCTTCAGCACATGGCATCAGTAGGCAAGCTAAAATGTTGGTTCAAGCTTATCATCACAAAATAAGTCACAAAATAAGTGACTTCCAGTCACAGAAATAACACGAGCTAACACCGGCTCACGTTCAAGTAACTGCACTCAAAGCTTCTGCGTCTGGCAGAGAAATATTACATTCATTTAAGCAAGGATTCACATGATTCAGTCCTAGTATGTGAATCGTACACCTATTTATATTATCATACAATGATTACTAGATTAGACACTGCATGAATTTACGCAGTACGGCGATACAGCATGTTTGAAATAGCAAACACACTAGTATGAGTGATATGACACCATCTCCCAACTGCTTTGGTTTTTAGACAGAAGTTCCACTCCATCTATTTACAAGTTTTATTCAATAACGTTTGCGTGTCAACTCCTGGACACAAATTATAATGAAACATACAACACCTTCCAATCCTGGGTTGTTTAAACTGATACGTCGTTGTATTACAGGGTTCGATTCTAGTCTGGTAACATGAATAATACCCTAAATTAGTTCTCACTCAGAACTTTGTGGCATCAGAGATCCACAATTGTTAAAGTAATCCATTTATAAATGTGGTGATTAATCCTCAATAACACCAAAAGATAGGCTGTTAAGAAGGTCACGTAAATTAACAAAAATGACAGAATAGGGCGTCTCAAAATTATTTACACGGATGGCAGTTAATCCAGTTATGATCAGTCTTGGCTGATAGAAAAAATAGCTCAGCAGCTATGACGTTTAAATACGCCCAAAAGAAATGCACCAATGGAATAAATCCAAATACACGGTGTCTCACCAATATTGAAACATTCTGAAAATTAAGACACAAGATGAATCAAGCAACTAACCCTATCTAATTGGTTGTCTGAATCCGGTTGATTTCTACACTAAGTCTACCATGGTAAAACCTCGCACAAGAAAGGAATACAAAACTCACAGGACCATTGGTAATTCACCTCACTCCTAGCTCGGAATTGAGGGGTATACAACTTCTGGTATTAGAAGGGAATAAATGCATCCTAGGCCATCCATCCTCGGCCTTTTCCCCCTTCCGACCATTTCATGCGTCCTCGTGGTCTCCTCCCAAGCGGTTTCCTCTTCATGGTGGTGGTTCTCCTTATGGGCTCCTCATGGTTTGCATGTCCCTAGTGGTTCGTAGGTTCCAATCCATAGTGTACTTTTATCTCAGGATATCGCTCTCACATGGGTAGCTTAAGCCATGTTACACATTATAGATGAAGATTGTAGGATGTCGTACACGTGGTCGTTGAATTGACACATGTCTGGTAGAATCTTCACACGTGTTTCACAGAATTTATGCAGAATTTTATCTGTATAATCAAAATACTCACTGCTTTACTCACAGTTGCAGACAATATTAAAAGAAAGGCTCTCACAGGTCTGCTCACAGGCTTTAATAATACTCGTGTGGTATCAGCACACTGAAGCTATTACTTGCTCAAATCACTCAATATCACTGTAATCGAAAATTTTATAATTCGGGCACAACTCATGGCGATTCGATGAAAACAGTAGCATATTTTCCACTCATACAGTTCAGTACTTACAGTTCGCTCCATAATATTTCTTTCACCTCGTGGACATAGCAATTTCAACAGCGTGGTCGAAGATATAATATGTACCACGTGCTGAATGCTAATAATATGTCGAAAAACAGTAATTTCACAGTTTATCACATTTATAATAAATTACGCACAACTAGGCGTTTCGCAGGTAATATTCACTCACTGAAGTGCCTTAAATACTCGATGCACACAGATATAATTTGACGTCACTCAATGAGTGGACTTGAGATAAAGTGGGCTCTAACAAACCCAAACTTGCAAACGTCTGCCTTCGACAGACTCGAAACGTGGTGTGTCAAACGCCGCATCAGCGTTCCGGGTTCATGGAAGTAGTCTATTCGTTGGGCGACTAATTATGTCCAGTTCGCATATCCGCGATGGAAATACCTTTACCGTAACCATTTAAATACACATCAATGTGGTAAATTCATACCGAATTACAAAATGATAAATCCTGAGACTCGTAGAAGCAAAATATGTAATATAATATGCTACGGAAAAGTAGTAGTGTGTTTATCCAAAGTCAAAAGAACATCCAATATCATGACGAAGCTCGCGCTGGCTTCTGGGTGCGTTCTGCGCTACGGTAAAGCACTCACACATTCCTTCACAGAAAATATCACCGGGGATGAGCTCATACGGGCCCAATATTTACTAATTACTTTCCCCAATGTTTATAATGAAATCAGCAGCCTTCTACTCTTCAGTGATATAACAGTAGTATAGACGTAGGTATGGGACAAGATGGTTAAATGTTATGGCTTAAATTTTCAATGACTTTTTCAAAAATAATGGCTAAAATAATGGCTTAAATTTCCAATGACTTTTCAAAAATAATGGCTAAAATAATGGCTTAAATTTCCAATGACTTTTCTAAAATTATGGATTAAATAATGGCTAAATTTCTAATGACATTTTTAAAATGTATGGATAAAATAATGGCTAAATTTCTAATGACATTTTTAAAATGTATGGATAAAATAATGGCTAAATTTCTAATGACTTTTTTCAATGAGAATGGTTAAAATAATGGCTGTAAATTCTGACGACTTTTTTTTACCAACAATGGATAAAATAATGGCTGTAAATTCTGACGACTTTTTTGCAAATTTGATTTTTCTGATGGATGTACGCTCTACATTACATATACCGTTATTTTTATGGCTTTTCTTATGGCTCGAACACCCTCCCCCACTTTTTGGTAAATGCGCCTAAAATCCCCCAGGGTACCCCCTTCGTAAATGTCTCCCCACTTTTTTGAAAAAGGTGACAAAAAACCCTAGAGTACCCCTCTCGTTCACAATGACTTTTATAAAACAGTGACTTTTTCAAAATAATGGCTTAAACAAGGCTAAAATTACCAGTAACTTTTTAGAAATTAGAGATAGAATAATGGTTAAAACAAGGCTGTAAATTCTAACGACTTTTTTTAGAAATAATGGTTAAAACAAGGCTGTAAATTCTAACGACTTTTTTAGAAATAATGTTTAAAACAAGGCTAAAATTACCAGTAACGTTTTAAAGAATTAAGGATAAAATAATGGTTAATACAAGGGTGTAAATAGCTATAAAATAATATATACACTATTATATTTAGTATCCCCAAGGAAGTGTATCAATTATGTTGTCTTCTTCTTTCTGGATCATACGCTTGTCGTAGTCGACTTTAAATTCTTTGGCAATATTTTTATTTACAAGGCTTTTTGTTTTTTTTATCTCTTGTTATCATGTTATTGCTTATAACAACCTTATTATTAGAACCTTGTATTAGGTCGGTCATTGTCTTCATGTTAAGTTTTTTGGCATTCGTGTGGTTGAGAGTAAATCCTTTAATTTTGGTAACCTGTTTGTCTTTATATGTTTCGTACGCATAACTCTTAGGACCTGTGCTTATCCAATCAGTACCATGATCATCTTTTCCGAATTCGTCAGTCCATTCGCCGAGCATACATCCGGTCTCTACAGTATTTGTTCCATCATCTATGTAAACAATACTATCAGTGTCATAATAAACTACTGCCTTACCTAATCTACCAAGCATGTTGTATAACCTTATTCTCGCATTAGAAGTGGTGAAGGCTGATATAAATATGTTGGTACATGTGTCATTTTCCACATAGAAATCATTGTAGTGGTATGTTACCTCAATTACTTCACCATTGATATAAACCACATTAGTTATTTCTATCTTATCATCTAATAACAATTTGTACCACCTCTTAGGGTCATCAATGAACTCTGTTTGTGACATGTTTTGCCTCTGACCGAACTTTCCCCAAAGAGAATTTAAGCATATTTTAGCAACAGCTCGCTTACCTGAATTAGGAGTTATATTATCTACATCAAGTTTGATGCCTTGATTTTTCTTGATAACCCTTGCGTATTCTTTTTTGGACTTGTAATCATCATCCCAAGGGCTAGTTTCTAGCTGAATTTTCATAAACGTTTTAATGTAGTCCCTGAAAAGCTCATTACTTTTCTCTTCAAAAGGCCATACTTCGTAAACTTCCTGTATTTTGTAGCCTTTCTCAAGAGCCTTATTAAGTTCGATTGTAGTCCAAGTTCCAAAAAGCGCCCTCTCTTCATCACTATGGTTACAGCGACCGACCTTTTCTTCTGCACACTTCGCGCACAGGGTAAACATTAACTTATCTAGCTTCACAGGAAGGACTGGATGATAAAGACCTCTTGGAGGAAGAACTTTACATTTAACTAAACCAAACCAGTCTTTATTGTATATTTCTGGCTTAAATATTTTAGTGGGGTGCCCTACAGGGTACATGTCGTAAAACATGACTGTTGGGTATAAACTGCATATATCTATATATCTCAGCTTTTTTCCAGAAACTTTCAACTTTGAGGCATTTGTCCTACCACCGAAGAAGGCGTCCCTGGGGTTTAGAGGTTCTACGACATCTTTTGTTTTGTTTAGGCTTTCCTTATAAGCTTTAGAATTTTTCCATTTACAGCTCCACATTTCAACAACCTTGTACCCGGCACTTTTAAGAGCTTGTGTTCGCTCTATAGTTTTTGTAAGAAAGTCATCCATAGTTTCATTGTTTACATTGTTGATAGTATCGCCTGAGTAACAGTCGGGACAACCATGCCAAAAACAACCATGATATTGGTACACAGTTTTAGTCATATAGTCGTACCCATCGACTTTGGCTCTACAAATTGTGACCTCGCCACCGTTTAATGCGTGTCGAACATTAGGGAACGAACTTAACCATGCTATAGACTCCTTACTGAACATTTCCTTTTTTTGCTCTTTGACTACAGCAATCGTGCCTTCTTTAAGGAATTTTGACCTGTAAATTGCCATACAAACACTGGCTATAGTTATGTATTGGAAGGGGTCTATATTTGCTATTTCTAAAAATGACTGTCTAAAGGCGAGGCAACCTCGCCGTAATATATCGACATCTGAATGGCAATATTCGGCTAATTCCTTCTTAAAGTCAAACACGTAATTTTCCTTTACTTTCTCAGCGTGCCATTCCAGGAATGCTTTTCTGCTATCAGGTTTCATTGTATCAACACCATAATATTTAGTAGCTGGAATCGGCCCTACGTAATTCTGATTTACGGCCTTGTTGAAAAAGTGTGGAAAAACACCCTTTTTAAGTTCTTTTAATCCAAATGTTTTGGGAAAGGATGCGAGACCTCCTTGGATAAAGTTTATGCTGTCAATTATTCTAAGCCTTAGGGTGGGTATTTTGAGCTCCATAATCTTAGACCCTTGGTAAATGGTTTTAATTTTAATGCCATTATTGACGCAATATTGTAAAATAAAATACGCATCATAACCTTTTGCATTGTGTGCTATACACGTAAAACCTTTGTGGTTTTCTGATATTAGCCACTGACAAAATTCGTCATTTTTTAGGAAAGCCCGCATAACACCATTAAAGTCATAAACGGATATAAAGTTTGGCGTGTGTACGCCGGTGTCTTGTTCAGCTTCGTAATCGAAAAAGTAGTATTTTTCTGTGTAAGTGCATTTTTTATGTTGCTTTTCTACCGCTCCATTACAATTACAATTTTCCATACAGTATCCCCCATGGTTTTTCCTTTCTTGCATATAACATTGGTGCTGAGCTGACTTTACGTATTGTTGGCAATTCCAACACTTACAGTACCCACACCTGTGGTTGTATATTTTTCCACATTTACCATTGCATGTTAGACACTTGAGTTTTATTGAACAGGCAACTTCCTTTGCACATTTCTCACATTCAGTAAGTACAGTTTCGTGTAGGTTGTTGTAGTAAAACGTGTTTTCATTTTCTTTTTTGCACTCGCTTTTACATTCTGTGCACTTCAATTCGACCGCGTATTTTACAAATGTTTCACATTTCCTACACTGGGCAAAGGAGCCACCTAAATGTTCGATATTTATCCTAGGGCATATTTTGTTGCAGATATTGCACTTGTAAGCTGCCTCACACACTCTCTCATGGTTATCAACACAATCTTTACCAAAACAATATCTATTGCACTTTTTACAGTATACTCGGGGTCGCATACCTTCTGGGAAATCATGTTTTGGGCACAAACACAAATTACACACATTTTTATCTTTTTTACACGAGTGTTTGTCCTGATGATCGTAAGGTATATCACATTTTTTGCAGTAATATGAACTTCCATAAAAACCTCGTATATTATTAATGGAATCATAATGGTCGTTATGCAAGTACAAATAAATTGTTATCGCGTCATTTACACCTGAGGCCTGGATTACCTTGTTAAAATGGGCAGCCGAAACAACTTTAATCCGAACATTCAAGAGATATGCAACACTTCTAATATCGTCTAAACTAAACCCATCTTCACAGTTCATTCCGAATCTTGTGCATAACTCTTTTGCTAATTCTTCCTGCAGGCCGCGTCCTTTCCTAATGTAGGTAATTTCATTATCAGTTAATGTCCTGTCAAGTATATTTCTAGTTTTATAGGTTAGGGCTGTGATTATTGCTCTTGGCCCGCACAGGTTATCGGTGTTGGTTATTTTGTTTATGCTTCTTTTAGCCATAACATCTTTAGCAATATTGATTATTTTCTTACACTTTGCTCCTTTTCCTTTGGGTATTTTGTAAACCTCGAAGTGAAAAGTGGTATTGTTGATATCTACCTTTTCATTAGATGTTATTATTCTTTCAATCTGGTCAAGTAGATGTGAAGCATTAACTTTTCTTTTTCTTTTTGATGAAATCATATGGTTAAAATTATTATTTTCTGCAACTACTTTCATCTGATCACCTTGTAACCTTATTTTGAAGGGTACGATAACGCCACTGACGTTATGTCAAAATTTGACATTCGTTATTTATATCATGTGTTATTTCGGCAGTTAATTAGCCACAAGTTATTAAGTGTATGTTTAGTCCATATAATGTATTATCATGATTAGGTTTTATTACGGTATTAAGTTGAGAGAAGTCAGAGGCTGTTTTTGTAATTAGCTAGCGCTTGAACACTAAGGGTCATTTCATGAGCTTACGTCTTCTCCCAGAACAGCACTATGTGATGAAATACTTACCTGTGTACTCAACAAAAGCTGCGTGGCGAGCCCACGCTAATGAGTAAGGGTGCGGCGTATGACAAGGGTATGCGAGTGGAAAGGGAAGGCCTGAACAATAGATACGGTCGCGGAGCACCTTGGGACGAGACTCCTTTATGTGAAGGAGGGACAACTCAACGAGACCTGGTTCAAGACAGTATTGCAGGAGATGTATTCAGGACATATGCTTGTCCGAGACAGTATGGTGTTAGCAGTGTCTGAGCTAACATCGTAAACGTGGTTTAAGGACTTTCAATCCACCACCATTATTAATTCTGAGAAATCTAAATACCTCAGAATTAATAGTAGCCTGTCATTTAAAATAAATTCCACGCATGAAGATGGACTTCTACCGCCTACAACAGCAGCTTTCTCTTGGGGAGAAACACTTCAATAAAGCTGATTCATCGTTTGGTAAGCTCATTTGACTTTAATGCACAAGCTCTCTTTCTTCACTCTTGAATAAATCAACCTAAAGTAATAAATTCAGATCTAGATTAAATTAAATTCATAACGCCTCCGTTTTCTTGCAACTTTTGCCTGTCTTAAATTCTTTTGTTTACTTTCTACGTTACCGTAAGTCATTAATTAATGCATCTTCCTAACTTGTTTGTTTTTGATGCCATTAAATTTTTATTTAAAGTAAATGCAGTCTGTCTCCTTTCTAGATGATAGAAATAGATATAAGCCATCCTCTTTTCCCCGAAGCAAATGTTATTCAGGTTAATGACTAAGTCATACCACGACTTGAGTCGATGGAGTCTGGTGAATGTTCTACCTGAGCTAGGACGTAAAGTTATTTATTATTTATTGGGTTATCGCTCTCAGATCGAAACCTTGGCGCCCAACACTCTTACATATAACTTCAGATCCGGTGACCACTGATGGGTCATATCAAATGGTAAGTCAGGTAAAAATTGGATACAGAAATTAATAATCTGGCAGGTTTTGGTCTTATATTTTGTTTCAAATTAACATACACAACCAAAAGTACCGTTACAACCTGGCTTAAAATCAGTTAGTTTTCTTACTTCTTTTATGGCTGCATGCACACCTTTTCTGACCGCTTTCATTTGTTCTATTGGTTTTCCTTGCAAATCTTTTATGTGTATAGTATAAGCTGTCTGCCATACGTTAAACTTTTTGATCAGCACAGTACGAACACCTTGCTGAATTTCGAAAGGTGACTTTTTAGCTACTGTTTCATTAAATATTTTTTTCTTAAAAGGAAAAATTTGGCCCAATTTTTGCTTCACAATTTGTAAGTCCTTAGATTGAACAGGTTTTGGTTCCTTTTTAATTTCAAAGAGGTCTTGATCAAATCCAAAATGCCTGATTTTGTCCAAACGTTCCTTTTCTTCCGCTATCGAATTTAGCAACCCTTTCTTTGAATGAATTACTGAGTAGCCCTTAATTTTGTTTTCTCTGGCGACTTGTTTTAGTTCACGAACGCTCTCCTTAGGCAGCTCTGATTCTTGATACGTAAACAAAGCACTATCTCCGGCATTACTCCAAGCACTGCTTACAGCTTCAAGAAGAGCAGCCTTCTTCATCTTGTATACTCCTTTTAGTTTGAGTTCCGTTGCCAGAACCCTTAGTTCCTTTACAGTTGCACCTGTTTGGCGCTTAATATTTTGTTTTAAATCCATTTATTATGTAACTTTTCTTAATTAAAAAATTCATTTTTTTAAATAAAAATAATTATAAGACATTACTCTTTTGGGGTCGAGAGAAATGATAGTAAAATATTGATATAAATAAATGAACAGAATAATTATATTTTGCATTATAATTGTTACCCTAACAAAGGTTCAATTAGAAATATTATCTCATGAAAATCAGAATCAATTTGCTATCAATTATCTGCGTAATTTTGGATACTTGACTATAGACGAACAAGAAATTTCAGAAGTAAATGTAACAACTTTCCAATCTGCTTTAAAATTGTTCCAAGAGTACTACAATCTAGATATTACTGGTGATTTAGATGAATGTACTTTACAATTAATGAATACATCGCGATGCGGTATCACCGATGACGATATAAATTTTACTACTCGGCGGTATAAATGGAATAATAAAAATATAAAATGGCATTATGCTTTAGCTAATCAAGCAATGCAAAGTGTAGCTCGAGCCGCTTTCGATGTTTGGAAAAAACATACATATCTCTCATTTGAGAACGATTTGAGGAATCCAGATATAATTATATCAAATAAACGTGGTAGCCTTCATAGAAATCACAAAATAAGTGGGCAATGTTTCAGTGGATTTGATGGAAAAGGTGGAGTTTTGGCTCATGCAAATTACCCAAATAGCATTAATTCACCTATTGAAATTCATATCGATCAAGATGAATCTTGGTATTTAAATACCGATGCTAATGCTCCTCAATATCAAACAAATTTACTTTCTGTTATGATACATGAAATAGGCCATGCCTTAGGTATTTCCCATTCAAACAATCCAGATGCTATTATGTATGCATACGCTAACAATCAAATAGAGCTACATCAAGATGACATTTTAGCTATTCAAAGTTTATATGGTAAAGCCACAGAGCCTAACGTACCAGATAAAACACCAACTCCAGATACACCAAAGCCAGAGCCCAATTTATGTGATTTGAATGTCAACACTATTTTAATTGTTAATCAGTTAATGTATGTATTTTATGAAAAATGGTTTTGGCTTTTAGATCTTGATAACTCAACAGCCTTAAAAAACAAACGACCCCAGTTTATTACAGATTGGTTAACCTTCTTACCTCAAGATTTTAAAACTATTACAGCCGTTTATCAAAGACCCTCTGGTGAGATCGTTATGATTATTGCCAACAAAATCTACATGATGGATTATCCGAGCTTAATATTGGTAAATGGTTATCCAAAAGCCATGTCCATATGGAACATCAGACCAGATACAATAATTCATGCGTTGTTAAACACTTACTCAGGCCACACTTATATTTTTTACAATGACGCTTTCTTTTCGGAAATAGACGAATGCAGCTTTAAACCCAAGCAACATGGCATATTATCAAGGCGTTTTCCTGTTTTACCGCCTGCAATGGATTCACCCTTTAGATATATTAACGGAATGCTGTATTTTTTTAAAGGTAGACAAGTATATCAATACAATGAATTCACGAATTCTTTGGTTAAAGCTCAAAAATTTGATCTTTCAATGATTGGCATAGACTGTCCAAAAAGGTCATCTTCGTTTATGGAAGTAATAAAGAGTTTGAAAAATACTGTAGCTCAACTAGAGGAAATAAAATAATTATATTAAATATTTAAAAAATTAAAATAATTTTTTATAGGTAATAAATGGAAAAGAAACAATTTCTCAAAAAGCTCAATAGCATTAACGAACAAAAGACGTTTAAAAAGCTCAGTGAGTTAGAAATAGGGAACGAATACCTTATAACGAATGTAGAAGGCATAAATACAAAATATGGAAATAAAACTTTTCTAGAACTTTATAGTGAATTTAAGGTTATATTACCCGATAGATATGCGAAGGTACTAAATTGGGAAGATGGAATACAGAAAATTACAGGGTTGAAAATGGTATACCACGGCACAAAAGAAGTTAATGGTTGTAACAAAGCGCACAATTTTGAATTTTCTTAAAAAGCCCCACACCCCGATAAATGTTCTACTTAAAATTTATGGTTTTAATGGTTACTAACCATTAAAATCAAATACCTAAATTAACGTAAAATTAAGGGTTCCTTCGTAGCTTTATGAAAATTGTAACAGCTATCTATGTCACTACCATTAAGTTCAAAAAGATAATCTATACTATCCTCACACAACTGATTTATAAATACTTCTACATCTTCAGTAGCATGTAGTAAAAACAGGAAGAAAGAAAGGGTTATTCGCTTTACTCGGGCGTCCGTTTATTTATACAGAAATATTATAATATAACATTTTCTTTATTAACCCAGCTATTGTGAGAATTATCAAAACCCAACCATTTGACATATACCCGATTTCCTTTCTTTCTTAAAACTTTTTCAACATGATATGCCTCTGGATACTTTGTTTTCTGTAATTCTTGCTCATAAAAGTTCCCCTTTATTTCTTCCGCATTTACATCTTTCAATTTGTACGTAATAGGGTCGGAATAAACGATATCTTTTATTTCAAATATTTCAGTCGACCAATTTCCTGTGTATCCTTTTTCGAATATAACTTTTAGTTTACTAATTCTGACTTGATCGCCAACCTTAAATTTCGCTTTATCTTCCGCTCCTACGCTTACAGTGTAAACAGTTTTCAACAAATGTTCTTCATTAGCTTTGTTTACGTTTTTTGGCTTCATATTTATAGTTGTGTGCGTCGTATTATTGTAGCCATTAATTAACTTTGGTAAAATGCCAACCCAGCAGTAGTTTCCTTGAATATCAAACTGCTTCCACATTTTCTCTTTTAAGGTCCTCTTGAATCGTTCTACAACTGAAGCTTTTACTTCAGTAAAAGTCGAATAATGATTGATATTAAATGTTTTCATCAATTTTGAAAAATCTTTACTGTAAAATTCTTTACCGTTGTCTGTTTGAAGATTTTTGGGTTTTCTGTTTTTTAAAATACCATCAAACGCTTCAGCAACACTTTTACCCGTTTTATCTTTGACTGGTATACCCCAGGCATACTTTAAAAATACATCAATGACTGTTAACAAATACTTGTAGCCTTTATTAAGCTTCGATATCCCCTTTATTTTTCCAGAGTCCATTTCTACCAAATCCGCTTGCCAAATGTCATCAATACCGTGAGTTGTAACCCTCCTTCTCGGAAAATTCTTCCTCATGGGTTTATGAATTTCGTTTATAATTTCCTCTCGAATGCTAACGGGTGGTTCTCTAATTTTGGTAGAACCCCCTATTTCTACACTCTCATTAACTTTTTTTTTTCAAACCTGCTTTTCTTACTCCCACACTCGGATCATAAACCTTCGATTCTAGTTCGACCATTTTTTGTCGAAAGGGTGTGACGATGCAAAGTTTGAGTAAACGTTTTGCACTTTAAACACCAAATGTGATTATTCATTTATTAACTAATTAATTAATTAAAATTAATTATAAAATAAGCATTGGTTTTACTCAGACACCCAACATTGAAGAACGCAAACTATCTTACAAGAAACAAGGGTCTACCCTTTGTTGAGGAAATTAACTTTTTTATATTTATATTTTAATTAATTAATTAGTTAATAAATGGAATCAATTACCGATATTCTGAACAGCAAACTTGTCTATAATAGCAAACAAGTGGTTATTGCTATTGATGAAAATAACGATTCATGGTTTAAAGCTAAAGATATTGCTTTAATATTGGAGTATAGAGATACAGATAAAGCAATTCGAAAACACGTTGCTATTGAAGACAAAGGTACATTCGATACCTTAAATAACCCCGCCGTTTTGGCGGGGTTAAAAAATACACATCCTCAAACCATATTTATTAATGAATCTGGGTTGTATTCGCTTATTTTATCATCTAAAAAAGAGGAAGCTAAAACATTTAAGAAATGGGTAACGAAAGAAGTCCTTCCATCAATTCGAAAGTACGGAGAATACAAAATTAAAGAAGAATATAAGAACCAACTAGTTGGGTTAATGCAGAAACTTCAAATAAAGGAAGCAGAAAACGAATCTCTTACCCCATTAGCCACACCTCTTGCACTTAAAACTAGTAAGAATAATTGTCTGCTTATTATAGATAAGCATGAACCAAACGAAAAGTACAGGTACTATGCAATAAGGGCGCAGAGACAACAGGTGAATCAAGCAATCAAAAAAATATGCAGGCGGCACCCCGATTGTGAGATAGTTTATGAAAAATATAATGATCCTAATAGCGTAAGGTTGTATGTGCTTATGAAAGAACAAATACAAATTAGCTATTCGGGAAACCATTTCAATATTCCATTTACTCCTGATCTTCTTAAAGGAACAATAGAGATGTTGTATAAAAACCTGTTATATTAGACTGTTTTTAATGGATATTTTCTCCATTAAAAACTAAAACATTTTAACATTAGTGTTATTCGACCGATTCATCAGGATGAGGTTCATATGCATCAAGTATTACTTCACCAAACATCGTCACACTAACATTTATTGGAAGTTTTAAAATTACGCTGCCCATTTTATTTTTAAAGCATAAAGCATCACCAGATTTAACGTTGAAGGGCTTACTAGTATCTACCATAATTTTTTCTTCTTTGGAACGTGCAATATAAACGTCTAATACTGTTTTAATAGCGTCATCTGTATATGAAGAAAATACTTTATCTGGGTCTACGATACGAACAAATATTTTCCTAATCGTTGCGTTGTATGTAAAAATATGCTTAATTTTATCTTTCTCTGCAAAAAGGTCCTTTTGTAATATTATCCTATCAAACACCTTTCTTTCTAAGTTGTCAACCTTTTCTGTTAATGTTGCTACTGTTGCAAGACAAGTAGTGGCATATTCCGAGAACAATTTTTCTATTTCTTCTTTCGTGAAGTAGTTATCTTTAGCAAAACCCCCTTCAGTAGTAAGTGGTTTGAGCTTTTCTAAGAGATATTGCTTATTAACGACATCTTTATTGTTGATTGGATCTTCAATATTCGCTATCCTCTTTCCCTGAAAATCAATCCATGTTTTTGAAACAAAAAAAAGCTCACTCAGGCGTTTATTTAGAGCGGTAACTAGCCTTGAAAATCGTTTTTCTACATCATCTTTTGTGATAGCCTTAATATTTAATGAACTACTCTCTCCGTTTATAATTTTATTTCCAAATATGTCCATTTATTAAATCTATAATTTCGTTAAAATGAGAGGGATTAGGGGAACCCAAATTCGAAAACAACTTTAAAACAAGGACACATAAATGACCACATATATATTCATCAAACATTTGAATTCTTCCGGCGTTATAAAATAGGTTGCTAGCTCCCAAATAATTTACTAGTTTTTCAGGAACAACTCCACCAAATGAGTCAAAGACGAATTTTTGATTACCCTTTTTAAAGTAACAAATCCAATGAGTACCTGCATAATCCGACGTATCCAAGTTTACAATTCCTGATTCACAATCATTAGGTTTTGTAGGCAGTTCATCAATCATAAAAACATTTCGAAAATGCTTTATGTTCATTTCGTGTATTATTTTAAGTATATCGAAATTACTTAAAGGGTGCTTATAGTTGGAAAGTATATCACTCAATATCGATGAAATTTCTCTTTTTTTTAATTTTAGTTATTCCCAAACAACCTTGTCCAGTCTTTTTTTCGATCACCAGATTATGTCTAATTTGTTCAGCCAATTCCGCATCTTCTTTTTGCTTTTTATGAACAGCGCTTGTAATGGCTGCAGCGCCACCTGCCAGCGAAACAGTGGCACCCAATGCAGCTAATATTAATGGCAAAAATCCTCCTTGGTGTTCATTAAGTCCAGAACCTTCTTTCTTCTTACTGAGATATTCGAATACTTTCTTTACAATTGGAATGGACAAACTTATAAGTAAGCTACCACCTTTTTGAATTTTTCTTGCTTTTTGCTTTTTTTTGTGTATCTATCAAGTACTCATCTAGATAGTCATGCTTTTTCAGATCTTCGTTGGAGAGTTTTATTTTAATAGCTTTGGGTTTTAGTTTCCCTTTTTTGGAAACGTTGTAATCAATACTAAATCCTTTCATTTATTTAATGAAAAAAATCATAAACAAAAATTTTACAAATTACCATTTTCATCTAACCCCATTCCCATTTTTCTTTTTCCATACATTATTCCAGTAACGGCAGTAGCTGCTAGTCTCTCACTCAAGTTAGCATCTTTACTGAATATTCTCTCTTTTGCAGCCTTTTGTAATTCTTTATCTGCTTGATGTCTGTGCTCTAATTTTGTATGGTCGCGGTATGCTATATCATGAAATTTACATGCTTCGTCTAATGGGTTAGAACCCTGAACACCTTCGGCTAGTTGCTTGTCTAATGGATTACCAGGACCACAAAATTTATATCCCGGGAGTGTTAAGTCAATATTATTTTCACCTATTTTATTAATCATCCAATTAACTAATCCTTTTCCATGTTTTTCTGATTCCCAGAATGTATGGGGAATGTTATTTAAAAACCTAATTAGATATGGAATACCTTTAGGGTTATTAACAATGAAGTCATTAAACTTACTCGTAAGCATCTTCGTTATTCCAACCTTTTCATTGTGATAGACGTTGTTTCCAGCATTTTCTTCGCCATGAATTACCATTAATCTGTCTATTAATTCCCTTACATCATCCATCCACACATATTCAATCGGTCCTTTTGAATATTTTTTTACAAAACCAAATCCTGATTTAGGAGGAGTGGTTAGAGATGCAGCTCTTTCTTTTCTACTAACTTTTTCTGAAAGCCATATATCCTTTATCAACGTATTATATTTTTTGCCAACACTGCTTTTAGGTTTAGTGCTATTTGGGTCATTGTTTTGATACATAGCATTTGTAATTTTTAAAATAGTCTTATATGTGCTGCGGTCTTCGTCTGTATACTCATCATCGTTAGGTATATCATTTAAGGTTAAAATAGCATTAAACCCTTTGTAGCTTTAAAATTCTTACCCTTAATTATAATATCGTCATTACTGAATTCAACTTTTGAGTCACCTATATAATAACCCTGATAGTTCTTATCATACCTTATTCCAAATTTAGGGTCACTAATTCTAGGTAAATATTTTGAAATTATTACCCCTAAGTGGACCGTTGAATAATCAGTTATGCCTTTCCTCTTAACATTTTCTTCACTTTTATCATACTCTTCATCGGCCTCTTGAAATAAACTCCTCCCCTTTTCTTTCTGAAGTTGCGACTCTAAATTCTTTCTGACCTTTCTTGCCGATTTTAAAGCTTCTTTTTGCTACTCAGCGACATCATATTCATCCAAGAAATGGGAACTTTCGGAATCTGAAGGAAAGTCTTCTTTATAGTCAATTCTGTAAGGAATTAATTGCTTCTCCACTTCTCTATTTCTTCTATAGCTTTAATAACATTTTCACCGATGTCATTTAACTTGTTGCCTAAAACATTAACAGCATCGATAACAGGTTGATCTTCTTTTTTATACTTCTCGTATTCCGTTATAGGCTGCTTCTTCCATATTCGAAATTCGTCTTTTAATTCTTTAAATTTCTTCCTATTCCTTCTTGCTTGTTGAACTACCTTTTGATCGTATTTCGCAAACATCCTTATTATAGGTGAAATTTAAAAAAAATGACGTTCGATGCTAACATTGACGTTTGACATTTGACGCTGACATTGACGCTGTACGTTGTACGCTGACGTTAACGCTGAACGTTAACGCTGACATTGTACGCTGACGTTAACGCTGAACGTTAACGCTGACGTTGTACGCTGTACGTTAACGCTGTACGTTAACGTTGTACGTTAACGTTGTACGTTGACGCTGACGTTGTACGCTAACGATGTTTGTGTTAGAATACTCAACCCAAAACCTGCCAATAACCCTAGAGTAGTTACCCAACATTTAGAAACGTTTTAATTTTATTCCTATATTTACCATCGTTAGCTTTGCGATTCATATCAATAGTAATAAAACCAAACTCCTCATTCCAACATTTGCTGCAAATATTCTTAAAGTCTTCAAATTTCATATCACCACCAACAAATTCTTGATAAATATGATTTAAATTGGTATTATCTTGCCTAAATATGTTTAAGAAATTTAAGTTATCACGAACTAATTGTTTTGGTATTTTTGAATACGTTTGAGCTAAGTAAAAACAGTCAATTCCTTTATGTCTTCCTCGTGTAAAATATTCTCGAACTATGACATGGTTTTGCAGTATGAAATCGTCGAAAATTACAACTGACCTATCTTCACATTTATCCAGGGGCATTATGCTTTCATCGTCATGAATAAATTGTGCAATGGACTTTCCTAACTTCTCTTCGATTTTATTACATTTTTCCATAAACTGTTGATACTTAGATTGATCTAAACTTTTAGAGAAGATGTAAAGGTTGTTTATTTTTTCCCAGTTTAACCATCCAGGTGCCAAAATATAATTGTCAATCATTAAGGTTGTTTTACCACAATTACTGGGACCTATTATAGCACAACGAATGGAATTCGGTAATAATTTGCCATGTTTGTTCTTTACTTGCTTTTCTACAAGTCTTACTTGTGGGTCCCAATCTACAACATTTAGTTTACTCATTTTCGTTTATTTTATTAATTAATGAATGAATTAATAAATGAAGAGAATTTTTGAACTAAGTGATAAAACTTCGGTTTTAGAGAAAAGGTTAAATGTTCCATTGCGAGATGAATTTAGAAAAGTTGGATTAATAGAGTTTTACTCAACCTTCCTAACACCAAATATTACAACAAAAAACAATAAAGTACACTATGAAAAAGTATTAGGTACGATAACTGAAATGTTTATTCCACCAGGTCAATATAATGTAGAAAATTTACAAAAAGCTATTCAAAGTCAAGAACCTAAGATTAGTATTGAACAAAATAAAATTCTAAACATATTGGAAATAATTAGTGATTATAAAATATATTTTGACCAAGAAGAAAGTATTGGTTCAGTTTTAGGCTTTAATAATCAAATTGTAGAACCAAAAACCAAAACACTTGCTCGGAACTTACCTAAAATAATTCCGTTCGAAAATATCCGCGTTCATTTCAATTTAGCGGATGGAATGTTTGTAAAAGACTCTGAGCATTTTCACCGTGAAACGAATATTATTGCACCATTTAAACCAGCCCTAGAATTTAGTGCTCCAATAATTTATGAGCCGAATTATCCTGTATTTTGCCCAGTTTTTGATAAAATTCAGAATTTAAAAATTACTGTGACCAATGAGAATGACGAAGTAATAGATTTCAACGGCGCAACAGTTACTGTAATTTTAGAGATGAGTTAATTATTTCCTCTTCATTTAATTTTCTATTATTTTTCTTATAATAAATGAACAAAGTAGAAAGTTACCAGTGGCAGTCTTTTCCTGTAAATGAAAAGACTAAAAACAATTTAAATTTGCCAAACAAGGACGTGGAAATAGATATTAAAGTTGGTGATGGTTGGATTGATAATAATGCGCACCTGTATATTACTTTCGATGTAACTCATGCTGATGGAACTGATTACACTAACTATGAAGGCAAGTCAAATGTAAAGCTAATTGACAATTACCCCACTCAATTTTGGAGCACTGTAACCGTGAAAAAACGAGGACACACTATCTATCGAATTGTCCATCCAAATATATCTTCAACGGTTCTGTTTAATTTAACAGCCTCTTATAGTGATAAAATGATATATTCAGGTAATTTTCTTAATAATGGTAAATTGCAGAAAAAATCAAATGAGTTAAGGTACCCTTTAAGTCTTCTTGGTGGTTTTTTTAAGGATTTTAAAGAGATTATGTGGGAAGGAGATTTAACTGTTACATTTACATGGAGTCAAAATGCAAACGATGCTTTGTATAGATGGTGGACTAAGAATCCCGATGGGGGCAATACCCCTGGAACTCTCCCGGAGGAAGGAAAAGTTACCGTAAAGTCAATGGAGTTAAAAATTCCTGTTGTTAAATACGAACCAAATTATGAGCTTGAACTGAGAGAAAAAATACTGAAAGAACCACAAATACCTATATCATTCTTTGATCTTCAAACTCAAGAAATTTCAGGCCTAAGTGGGAAAAGGAATTTTGAAATAGATATTACTAATTACTACAATTCAATGGAGTTTGATCTGCCATATTTTATTTTTGTTGTGTTTCAAACTAATAAAAAAGGTAACCAAGATATGAATAGTTCCAAATTTGATCATGTTCACCTTCAAAATATTTACATGAAAAACGGAAGAAACGAAATGTTTCCGGAAGAAATGTGGAATATCAATCCTCCTAATACTTATCTAAATGCCTATTATGCTTTTAGGGACTTTAAGCGTATAACTGAGCTGAAGTATGATGTTGTTGTAACCCCCACAGAGTTCATTGCTTCTTATCCTATTTATGTTATCAATATAAGTCGGCGTAGAAATGTAGTAACACCACAGAAAACCAGTATGAAATTGGTAGCAACATTTAATGCCAATATACCTGAAAATACGCTTGCTTATATAATTATGTACGGTAAAAAGAATTTAACCTATGACACTAAGCACGGAATAGTTACTGAAAACTTTTAAAATGCCGTACCTATATTAATATTATGGATTTTAGCCATTAAAGTCAGTATTTAAAATGAAATAAACAGAGACAAATTACTCGCTTATGTATCTAAAATAGTTAATTGCAGTTATCTCTTAAGGCCAAGGTTCGGGTGAACTTGGCTTGCTCGCAATGATAATGACTCACTATTACCACATAGTGGACTGATTATCGCAGCACATTTCCGCCTCACCAGCTAAAGCGCTATCTAGTAGTGTATGACTAAAGCCAACGAGGAAAGATTCTAAGTGTGACCTCTATTAGCGTATAATTAAACTCAAGCAATTGCACCACTTACACACAGATTGCAATTCATAAGGCGTTCAAACTAAGCTTCCCATCGCTTTCCTCGTAGCTCAGGAGGATAAGTGTTGGGAATGTTGAGGTTTGTTCGCTTAGAGACGGAGGCGCCCCGTTCTCTATGGTTCGAATCCCAGTCACTCCTTTCGAAAAAATAACTGAGTTTTAACAACGTGAGAGTGCTCTCCAGGGTCTATTAGAGGCATTCTGAGAGATGCAAAGTGGTGAGGAGTGGCCACTCAAAAGAAAAAGTGGAAAGCAATAAGAAAGAATAAAAACGGAGAAGGATGAAGTAGAAAAAACCCCTAGGGTTTCGACGAAGATAAATTAGAAAACCAGCGCTGGCTTCGAAACACCCTAGGGGTTTCTCCGTTACAATCGGAGTTTTGCAAAAAAAAAATCCTGAGGGTAATGTTTTATATTACTTAAAGATATGAAAACAGTTACTAAAATATGGAACTCATGCCTTGCAGCTTAACAAATATTTTAAAGGGGGGCGATGCGTCCACTAATCCACTAAGAATAAACATTCCTAATCATCTTAAGGGTCTAGTCTTCCATTACCAACGAGCCCTGCAGAACTTACAACTAACAATCTTAGAATGTGTAGATGCTGATGATTGTCGGGAAATCGGTAAAGCCTTCGAAGAATTAGAAAATCAAGTCGACAAAATCATACATAAAATGATATAAAATTTAACAAGGATGTCTTATAAATTTAAGTTTCAACGGTATAGTTACCTTTAAAATTGGCATATTATTTTTATGTCATTTTAATAGGCTTTCGCTGATCAAAATGCAACCCCTTGCAACTGTCACAGTATGTGGAACGGACAGAAACTGCTTAACTCACTCACTGTTTCATTTCTTCACTTTCTCATTTAAGCGCTCTTTGATTTCGTCACTGTTAAATTTAGACACTTTTTCATTTAGTTACTTTTTAATTTAGTCACTGTTTGATTTAGCCACTTTTTCATTTCGTCACTGTTTTATAAAAGTCATTGTGAACGAGAGGGGTACTCTAGGGTTTTTTGTCACCTTTTTCAAAAAAGTGGGGAGACATTTACGAAGGGGGTACCCTGGGGGATTTTAGGCGCATTTACCAAAAAGTGGGGGAGGGTGTTCGAGCCATAAGAAAAGCCATAAAAATAACGGTATATGTAATGGAGAGCGTACATCCATCAGAAAAATCAAATTTACAAAAAAGTCGTCAGAATTTACAGCCATTATTTTACCCATTGTTGGTAAAAAAGTCGTCAGAATTTACAGCCATTATTTTAACCATTCTCATTGAAAAAAGTCATTAGAAATTTAGCCATTATTTTATCCATACATTTTAAAAATTTCATTAGAAATTTAACCATTATTTTATCCATACATTTTAAAAATGTCATTAGAAATTTAGCCATTATTTTATCCATAATTTTAGAAAAGTCATTGGAAATTTAAGCCATTATTTTAGCCATTATTTTTGAAAAGTCATTGGAAATTTAAGCCATTATTTTAGCCATTATTTTTGAAAAAGTCATTGAAAATTTAAGCCATAACATTTAACCATCTTGTCCCATACCTACGTCTATACTACTTATAACGTTGAAAATATGTCTTGGATTCATGTATCGTAAGGCTAGGCCACAGGTTACGACATGCTGGCCTGATGATCGTCATACTAGAAGGCAAAATACCTGGAAAACGCCCTCGCAGGAGGCCACGGAACACTTTCATGAGATCCTTCCTAAATAGTTCTGGCCTACGAAGTTATGAAGTGGTCAAAAGTACAGCACAAGACCGAACAACGTGGAAAAGACTCATTGTAGAGGCAGACCAGTCGCTTGACTCAAAAACATGATGATGATGAAGAATTTGTTAAGCACAATCTCAATAGCATGCATTCTTTACTTTGAATGTGGATCCCAAACTACTGATGCATATTCCAATTTACTTCTCACAAGGCTCGTGAATAACTGGATAAGTGTTGAAGGCTGAATAAATAATTTAGAATGTCTTATTATGAACCCAAGCATCCGGTTGGTGTCGTTCGTTATTTTTATAATATGACTGTTGAACGTTAATTTATTGTCAAATATCACTCCTAAACCCATAAATGTTGATACAATTTCTAATTTAACATTTTGTATATGGGTTCACACATTCCTTTCTTCTAGTAACTGTCGTGCACCTAAATTTCTTCACATTTAGACACGTATGGTTCTGATCACACCCCAATACAAAACAATCTATGTCTTGTTGTAGGGCTACCTCACCCTCTATGTTCTTTATGGTTTTATAAAGTTTTAAATAATTAGCAAAGAGTAAACATTTGGCGTGACTAAGGTAATTAGGTAAATAATTTACAAAAATTAAATAGAGAAGAGGGCACATATTGGATCCCTGAGGAACACTGGAGGATCTAATAATGTGTTCAGAAATTTCACCTTTGAAGGAAACAAACTGACGAAGATATTTTCAATATGAACACAACAATTTTAGAAGTTGTTTAAAAAACCAAACTGGTGCCTTTTACTCAAAAGTATCGAACTTGTCAAATGCCTTCTCAAAATCCATATCAATTATATCAGTTCTTCCGTTCATATCCAGTGTATCGTAAAATGTTTGACCAAACCACATCAGATTTATAAGAACAGGTCTTTTGGTCATGAAACCATGTTGAAATTCAGTAATGCCCAATTTGACATGATCGTAAATTTTACAATAAAGTATAAGATCGTATACCTTTTCAATAGCATCAATTACAGATAGGGGACCTTAATTAGAAATGTTTTCGAAAGTTCCTGATTTTAAAATTGGTGTAATTCTTGATAGTTTCCATTTTTCATAAAAGCATTAATGATAAATTAAAAATATATGCTAAATGGTTAGCCTATATGTCTCCACCGCCCTTTATTATGTAAGGTGGTATGCCATCAGGACCGCTTGCCTTCTTTGGTTTTAACTTCCTTCGGAAGACAGTTTTCACCTCGTTAACCGATATGGATGAAATGCTGAGCATATTTACAGAAAGTAATACAGTAAACTCATCCAAACCCAAATGATATAAATTATAATGATGTCTGTTAGGTAGTCAGCCCGAAGGCTGGTCGGATCCTCAAAAAGTACCGCCGTTAGGTTATGTGGGTAGATACCCGCAAGAACCCAAGAAAGACCTTCATTAAGGCGTACTAGGCAAGATTAGGAGTGAGATAGTTTGCCATTGCTTTCTTCACTGAGTCAGAACAGCAGTACTAACCCTATGAGTAGCACCTTTTACAGCATCCACAGGTAATGACTGTGCCCTGAATGTCATTAATAAGCACCACCCATACTTCAGTAGCTTCCATATAATCACAGCCATGAATCAGACTGAGACATCGGTAAAAAGCCACATTTTACTATAGTCTGTGCCAAGAGACAAATGCAAATGTACTGCATTCATCAAGAGTTGGCAAACAGGTCATATTATAATGATAAGTTTGAATAATGGTAGCGGGATTCTTTGTATGGTGGCTTTACTCCTCTCTCATTAATGTTTGCATGAACTGTTGTATCCTATCAGGAGTTAAATAAATTCTATGAATACCCCCAACCACCGTCGTGAATGTATAAAGTAGCTGTTCCTTTGACTATTGTCGGCGCAGAAATTATGTTCACCCGAGTTTGGAGATAAATAGCAACAAAACCGAAAGGCCTACAGAAAGACAAAGGATATCACCTTTTTTCGTGTTTATTTCTGCGTTGATTGATGGTAAAGGTAGTTTTAGGAACTTATTTTAATATCCCTTATGGCAGGTATAACGTAAAATGTACCGGTTTTTGTGGGGCTCGAGCGAAGTGTCGACTTTAGAGATTCACAACTCCTAACTCAATTGTGCTACAGCACCCAACTTTTGATATGTGTTAGTCAGATATGTTTTCTGTGTATATGTGGAGTTACAAAATTTTTATCTCCAACACAAACAACGGAACTATCAATTATGTGAATGGCTTGTATTTCGAAACTGGACTCCCGCAGAAGTTCATTCTTGGGTGCGTTGTAATCCACATATAATAACCGTTTGCGATATGTAACTATCCGTGATCTAAATAAATGGCTTTAGTTTATATGGATTGATATTTATTATGCGTTTGTGTATGTTGTTGACAGGCGAGGTCCGCAGGATAGTTCGTGCGCTGTTGCCGCATTTACTGCTCATTTAGCGCTGTCTCGGCACAGAGCATGTTCAAGTTTACTGTAACGTATTTCGTTTTCACATTTCCCATCAGCTTTACTCAAAAGGGCTTTGGACCTTCAACGGCAGCTTTAAAAGTATGTTTCTTTTTTCTCAGTTTTTGTAATTTATTTTAAAAATTTCTGTTTATAATTTTATAAAATATGCAGTATTTACATGACAAACATCTCGGAAAATTATCAGTTATCGTCATCTGATTGAATGTGATGATCCAAAGTAAAATGATGTGTGACCTCATCCTCACTATCTGAAGAGCTCTTCATATCAATTATTAGGGGTTCGACTTGAGGTATTTCTTGATACAGATGATCCTTCTCCCAGTAGAAATCCTCAATTTTTATAGCGTGCCCGATACATTTCTTCCATAACTCAGCTGGTACCGATGCTAGGGCCTCGTCACAGAGATCTTTCAGCACCTTGTCACTGTTACCTTTCTGTTCAGCATTTGCCCGATTTACTTTAGCCACTGTATTTTTTACATAGGCCCATATCAACTCAATTGCATTAAGCTCACAATGGGCAACTGGTAACCATACCAATTGCACAGCAGGTCGTAATTCCTTCGTAATTTGGTCCAATTTTCTTTCTGGCGTTTTTAAGTGACGCTTGGCGTGTTCGATGAGCGCGGCTTTTGTTAGAGACTCGAAGTTATCTGCATCTTCAGGGAGGGGAATATTTCTTTTAATTATCCATGATATGATGTTGGCCTTCAACCAGCTCATCGTTGGATTTTTTGTATCGAGGTCCAGCATCGTGTGATATGGAGCCTGATCGATAGCAATTGCGGACTTGTTTGGAATTATGGTTATAACCCTCCTAAACCATTCTTCAAAATGAATGGCGTCCATCTCCTGATGATAGTCGCCCGTCCCCTTTTTTCAACAAAAAACAGACCCGCACCTTGTAAGAAGCCATTCTCACTTCCTATATGTAGAATTATACTCCGTTTACCGGCACCGGAAGGAACTTTGAAGCCACCTCGCCAACCAAACACTTCTTGAAGCTGTCCTTGATATTTGTCGTAATTTGAAAATTCACAGTTCAATGCTTCAATAACGTTTTCTTGCCAAGATAATTTCATTGAATGGTTTGGGCCGCACCAGGTTTCGTCCGTGTAGTAGCCTGCATTTCGGAGTCGTCGCATTCTTATGATAAATGTGTGGCGAGATGCAGCAATGGTAGTCAATTCCATCAAAATTGGCTTCTTATTCAATTTTTTGAACCGAAATCCAATGTACTTAACGACTTCTCGAAGTTTAGTATTTGACATTTTTGGAAAGTCTGTTAAACACTCCTCCAGTTTGGTTTTCAGTTTTCCGATAGTTGGAAATAACGTTTCTAAATAAAACTATGAATGGATCTACGTATAACTCCGATTGTAAATTGTTCAATGTTAATGGACGGTCGCCCTGCCGATAATCTTTTCCTCTTGGGTGGTCCTGGATTTTCATCCCTCACATTCTCAGCATTCACCTTTTTAACCGAGCGAAGGGACACTCCAAGACAATCAGCAACTCGCTGGAGCACCGGATATCGCTTATCGCCAATTTTCTCGCCCTCTAACTTGAAGAAACAAATAGCACTCAAAATCATAGTACCTCGCACTCCGTAAACGGGGTTCTAGGAGGCATTGTGTAGATATATACTCCATAATATCCTGAGTGAAACTGGAAACTACATATTAAGGCAATGCCAGAGATACTAAGATAAACAGTGACTCGCTGATGTGTATAAATACTTCCTTTGACACATCTTAAGGGCAGAGTTGAACAGTGGATGTTGACACTGATGAGGAATGCGATCCTTCCGTTATTCAAGGCCACTCATCCAAGGATGACAAAATATGTCTTTGATATAATTTTTTTTTTATTTATTTTTATTTTGTACTCGCTAAATAGGCTATTCAGAGTTTGTCTGAATTAAATTGCTTCCTTTACTACACACTAATAAATAATTGTGTTATGAGCAGACATGCTACAATATAATAACATATAATTTCCTTTTCTTAATCATTTTGTTAAGAACTTGTGAATTAATTAGTGTATGCATGTCGACCCCTTATTATTCCCGTTTCCAACGGGGTCGGGGATGAGATGCGATGAAATTGTATGTGGCGGATGGTTCTTACGGCTGGATGTCCTTCCTGACGCCAAACTCATGAGAGGAGTTAATGAGAGCTGAAAAGAATGAATTTGAATGTAACTGTACAAGGATGTGAAAGGAAGCGGCCGTGGCCTGTCAGAAGGTACCATCCCAGCATTTGCCTGGAGTTGAAAATGGGGAAACTTTGAATTAATTAGTAGTTCCTAATTATTATCAATATTTTTATTTATTTATGTATTAATTCATTCACACGGTGGGTGAGTGGATAGCGTGTCGGTCTACTAACCCCAAGATTGCAGGTTCGCCCCTGACCGTGGTAAGTGATTTTTGAAAGGCGGCAAAAATACGATACGCATGTCATACGATGTTGGCATGTCAAAGAACCCATTTGAATTCAGTAGGCCGAGTTCATAATGGCAAAATTAATCTCGGGAGTTTCCGCCAGCACAAAGTTCCTCATTTCTCTACTAGAAAGCGCTATTGTGTTCAAGGAGATTAGACATCTAACTTCTAACCTCCTTGACTTTCATAGTCAAGGAACTACGAAATTCGGCATGCAAGCTACCCTCTGGGTGTCAAATAGCAAAGCTTGCACCAGGCACCCGAGGCCATACGATATTACGATAATATTATTATTATTTATAGATTGATTGCCACGTCTTGTTGCTGGAACTGGCTTTCTCGGTTTTTCTTGTTTTTTATTAGTGCCGAGATTCATCTTAATGATAATATATGTACAGTATACCAAATTAAAGTTTTAAAATGACTCTCCACCAATAAAATCCACGGAATACAAACACCAACTGAAAAGGTAATAGGCCTACTGCCAGACACCATTCACAAAACGTCCTACAAGTGGCAATACAAGTGTTATCATCTACTTAATATAAATGTAGGTACAGTACTACATTCCAGAAGATTTATTGCAATCATGACGAAGCAGAGTGAACGAAATGAGGATCCGTCAGTGGCATTCTCGGGCGGGTCAGAGCAAGCTAACGCGGCAACACAGCACAAGCTTTCCTGCGGACCTCGCCTGTCAAAAACATACACCAAACGCATAATAAATATCAATCCATATCAACTAAACCTATTTATTTGGATCACGGATAAGTTACATATCCAAACGGTTATTATATGCGCACCCAAGAACGAACTTCTGCTTGAGTCCAGTATCGAAATACGAGCCTTGCACATAATTGATTGTTTCGTTGTTTGTGTTGGAGAACAAATTTTGGAACTTCACATATACACAGAAAATATATCTGACTAACACATTATGAGTCGTTAGTTGCAAACCTCGTTTAATCCACTTGTGAATAAGGATCATGTCGTAATAGTACATTATGCAACGAGCCTATAATGGCTATAATTAAGACACGAGTATTTTTTATAATAAAATTATTTAAGTTCGACCCTCACTATTATGTGTCAGAAAACTGTATCAAAATGATGGTCATTATAACACTGTTTTTCATTACGATACAGTTTCTCCAGCCAATCAGAGCTCGTTCATTGACCAATTAGGTAACGATACCTTCGCGCATGCGCTCAAAATCCAACATGTCGGACATAAACACAACATCAAACTATAATAAATTACCGACATGGAATACGCACCAACCATAATTTCTACACAGCGCATTGCCTTCAAACGACTCCGGTGACAATATTACTGAGGGACGGCAGATGCAAACATATGGCCTGCATAATATGGATTGCAAGCACACAGAGCGCATGCGTCGGTCGTTCAGAGATCATGAAAGACAGAGATATCATACCTAGCGCTCGCTCTCCGATCACAAAACTCAAGTGGCTGACTCTCAACAGATATTTATGAATATTTATGTTAAAACATATAATAAAGTTATAATTATCGTCGAACATAAACAGTCGTATGCAACTCGCCTATAATGGTAATTAAGACACTCGTATGGAAATTATAAAACTCGCATACGCTCGTTTTATAAAAATACTCGTGTCTTAATTATAGGCATTATAGGCTCGATGCATAATGTACTATTATTTAACTATTTTATTTTATTATATTTTATTGTATTTTATTTTGTTTTATTTTGTTTTGATTAATTTAATTGAATTTTATTTTGTTTCATTTTGTTTTGTTTTGTTTTGTTTTATTTCATTTTGTTTTTGTTTTTATTTCGTTTTGTTTATTTTGTTTTATTTTATTTTGTTTTGTTTTTTATTTTATTTTGTTTTGTTTTATTTTGATTTTCCAGAAAACAAACACAATAGACTACCAAAAACAAAACAAAAACACGAAGCAAAAAGCAAAATTCAAAAACAAAAGCAAAAGCAGAAAACAAAAAACAAGAAACACAAATCATAAAGCAAAATTCAAAAAAAGCAAAAGCACAAAGCAAACACAAAACCAAAAACACAACGCAAAAAGAAAAAAAGGTAGAAAACAACAAAAACAAAAGATACGTGAGGCAAAGTCCAGAAAACGTTTCTGATTAAAATGATCCTTATTCACAAGTGGATTAAACGAGTTTTGCAACTGGACGACTCATATCCAAAGTTGGGTGCTATAGCATAACTGAGTTAAGAGTTGTGAATCTCTAAAGTCGACACTTCGCTCGAACCCCGCAAAAAACCGGTACTTTTTAAGTTATACCTGCCATAAGGGATATTAAAATAAGTTCCTAAAACTATCTTTATCATCAATCAACGCAGAAATAAACAAGGAAAAAGGTGGTGTCACTTGTTTTTCTGTAGGCCTTTCGGTTGTGCTGCTATTTATCTCCAAATTTGGGTGCACATAATTTCGGCGCCGACAGTAGTAGATCACTTATACGGTTCTACAATACTATTAATTTTCATATTTGTAGCTTCAAGATACTTTGAGTTTTACATTATCATATTCTATTTTTCACGATGGCCACCGGGTGTTGTATTCAGTGTGTTATTCGTATGGCTTATTAGAGCAAGGTCTTATTTACCGTACTTCTTTCTTAGTAAATTTCGTTTTAATTGCGTTGTTGCATTCTGAATGATTGTAGGCTAGACCGGGTGTTAGAACGCTAAACAATCTCAAATGAAAATGTATGTAGTAAAATAGAGCACTCTTCACTGAGCTCTTCTAATGTTCTTCAATTGTCTCCACAGTAATGAATTTTTTAACTCTACTGTATACAGTATATTTATATGGAAAAGAGATTCTGGGAATGATCAAAGCCATCCCTAATGTACACTTTCAAATATGTTTTACAATTATCTGAATCACCACCAAAATGTATTTCGTGATTAAATGATTACAAATATGTTTATTCAGTTCACAGCAGCGGGTAGTATTAGGCTACATCGAAAGATTAATATCTCCATTTTTTTGATATGTAGAGATTGATTTCTAGTAAACTTTTCAACTAGATATCGGGTTCAAGATATTCATATTCATATGTTCCTTATCTTCCCTTCATAATGACTTAAACCTCTTACTTACACTCGCTCTCATTAGATTTCCTTTTCCCTCTACTTGTTGGGTACTATGAACACCATAGCCTTCACACCATCGATTATTTCAGCACACTCACAGCTGTAAGGCGAAACCAGAGCTACAAACCATCGGTCATCATTATGAATGGCAGGGGAGGGGACGTTTGATAGTTTTAGTTGACACTAGCTGTGGATAGATTCATATTACAAGATTCAGCAAAAATCCATTTGGTAAAAATAGGGACATGAAATGTTTTTCAAGTCACCGCTTCAATCTACTTAATATTACAGGGAACATATCGAAAGTTCTTTTTTTTTTTACTACACGCCAACATTCACCCTGCAACTACGTGAACTATGCAGAACGTAATTTAAATATGCTAGTATTCATCGTTATGACCTATCATATTATTATTTCGTGTTTTACCATTATTTAGCAAATTTTCATTATAAAAAAGAGCTCATGAGATCACCTTTTGTCTGAGTGTGGGTGTGATGATGATGATATTTGTTGTTTTAAGTGGCCTAACATCTAGGTTATCGGCCTCTAATGGTTTGGGTGATAGTGAAAGGTGTGATGAGAATGATAACTATAACTAATTCTAACTACAGACTTACATACTAGAAGATGAAATGGAGAACAAATAAAGGATAAGGCAAATAAAGGACAGGAAAATAAGAAAGGCTCTCAACCCTCTAAGAATGAGGATTGAGGGACTTGGAAGGAAGGAGAGCAATGAAAGGCAGATAGGAAAGGGAAAAAGGAGAGGGCCAACCCCAAAGTCAGTGGAAAAAGGGTTTAAAGGGACCCAGCTCAGAAATCCCTTGGGATCGCCAACTACCGAACTCACCAGTCATGAGCTCCTGGGGATGTAGCAATATCCAGAGTGGACCAGAAGTGGTGGGGCTACATACACCCTGCCTTCTATAGGCCCTTGAGCAGAAGGCAGGACATAACATGAAAAGAAAAGGAAGACTGACCTCTCGCAGAAGGAGAGTATCAGGAATGATGAGACAAGGGCCAATTAAGGCGGAAATGGAAGAGACTCCCTAGGCCATGGATACTCTAATACCGTCGGGGTCGGAAGAGAACAAGAGTTGACCAAGAGAGATCGATAGAGAGGAGCCCGGCACAAGTAAGTGGAAGCAATTCCGGACTCAGCTGGGGTCCCGTGGTCGCCATCCCACGTCCCACTATATGTGAGCCCCGGAGGGGGTGCGTATGTGGATGTGTTTGTTTGTTTGTTTGTTTGTGGGTTCGTTCGTGTGTGTGGCCCAAATAGAATCTAAACGGCTGGAGAGATTTCAATGAAACTCAGTAAAGTCATAGTACTATTTTGTCCGACCCCGACCGTGACCTTCAAATTTCATTACGTCTCACCAATGCAACATGGTGGCAGTGCGAAATATTTTTGGCATGCTATATCTCAGAAGTTATTACTGATATCACCCTGAAATTTTGTACGGTGATAAAGGGCACTACTAGAAAATCTCCTACGTGACTTCAATAAACCTGTACAAAACAAGCATGGTGGCCAGGCGATGGTAAAGCACTTAAATAGAACTTCCTCGCGATTTGACCATCTGAGCGCAGAGAAACACGGCACAAAAATATTCATACACATTGTAATGCACTGACATCTAATTTAGCTCATTTGTTTGCATAACCTCAAGAGGGTGGCTGTGCGAAATTTTAAAATTACGTCCTTATATCTTGTGTCCTAATTATGAGATCGAATTCAACGTTTGAATAATGAACCTACGGAATAATCGTCATCTAATAGTATACAGGGTGTATTTGATATGATGGAAGTCCGTTACACTGGTGAAAGAAGATGGTATTCTAAGCAAATATCTTCATGAAATTCAGTCGGATCTTAATTAGTGTAGGTGGAATTAAATCACAAAAATCGTCGGTCAATGTCTTGGAAACGGGCTTACACTTCGTTCCCCTCAGCAGCACAGCTGACTTCTCCCCGTCACCCTCCCCTCCAACGCTATGGAATGTTGACAAGAGTCTGAAGTTGAGTGATCTCCTCGTCTTGTCTGCCAATGACGTTGAAATACACAAACCGAGCCTATGAACAGCTGTTGCACACCTTCATGGGGGAGTGGCTACAAGACTAGTGATGGCGGATCTGTTTAGGATCTTGCCATCCTCATGGCCTATGCATAGAAAATGTAAATTCTAACGATTTGGAAAATTAATTTAAAAAACTGTTGGCCTATCTCTGTGTGAAGACAGTGCAACAACTGTAACAAAAATATTAATAATACTATTATTGATGTGTAACATCTTTCCGCTCGGTTGCTGGATAGTTTTGTGGGAGTGATTTTGAAAATTGGGGGCGGAAGTGGATTGGAACGATCGAGATGGCAGTGGTGGATCGAACGGAAGTATACACTGCCTGCTCGATCGATCGAACGGAAGTGTACCAGCTGGCAGTGGTGGAAAATGGAAGTATGCACTGCCCGCTCGATCAATCGAACGGAAGTGTAGTCTACTAGCTAGCAGTGGTGGAAAACGGAAGTATGCACAGCCCGCTCGATCGATCGATCCAGCGAGCAGTGGTAAGACCCAGCTGGCAGTGGTACGAGAAACAATGACCGCGCGGTGTCGATTCCTGATACCAAAACGTGCTCTCGGCCATGTGGAATGTATATGACATAATGAACGGAAAACGCTCATGGGAACTCTGGTGTCAAGTGATAGAAACAAATGACATGGTACATGTTCGAAGTCTTCGTATCAGTATTTAAATGGTAAAATGCCTTAATATCAAACATTGTAAGTATGTAGTCGGCATTGCCGGTATTATGTTTCTGCACAATGGCTATTCAAATATTAACCCACATAATGGTAATGCAGACATCAATATAATATAATCGTTGTGGTTATACGAGAATTGAACAAGCCTTCATGAACTATTACTGAATACATTGTCTTTACTCACAAGAGGGCCTATTCATAAGGCATTTTAAACTCAATTTCACGCAGGAACATTATCGAAACAAAAAAATATATAAATGAAACGTAATTCCGTAATGCAGTATTATTGGAACGTGGAAATAAGTCAACATCTTGTGCACAAAATCTGCGTAGTCGAAAGAGCCCTGGGGTTAGTGCTTATGTCTGTGAATCTAGAGATCTTGGGTTCGATTCCCGGACGGGATAGATATTTTTGCTACCAGATTCTCATTTTAAACGATATTTATCATATCAATATGACTCATTTTAACAGAATCCATATGGAAGTACGTGTTGGTCTGTGAATGAAGAGGACTGTTTATAAGGAATTTAAGGTTATGAGCGGTGTCGCGTCTATTAGTCTAGTTGATCCATATCGTATTCTTTATTTAGGCAAATGCTGGTGGAAGCTACAAATCATCTAATAAAATGAGTTCCGTATTATCAACTACAATATCTGTAAAACACTCCATTTTACAATAGATTAATATTTGTGCCATTAATAGTATAAAATACCGGTGTATCAACAATTTCATGTGAGGTTTCTTCTATGTCAGATGTTACACATCATATGCGACTACTGTAAGGTTCGTATTTTTTTTTTTATTATACTAGGCTACTACTACTGTACTTTTTTATATATTTTTTTAGTCGTTTACCCTCCAGGTTGGTGGAACCCACGGACTCAGCGAGGGAACTCACCACTACCGCCTCTACGGGCAGTGTCCTAGAGCTGGGAACATCGAATCGGAAGGGATACAACTGGTGAGGTGGGATTGGCCCAGGCGGCCTCACCTGCAAAGCGAACAGGGGCGTCATGAGGGAAGGTAAGGGATGGTTAGGTTGGATAGGCAAGGAAGAGGGAAGGAGGCGGCCGTGGCCTTGAAGAAGGTACCATCCCGGCATTTGCCCGAAGACGAAGTGGGAAACCATGGAAAACCACTTCAAGGATGGCTGAGGGGGAATCGAACCCCCTCTACTCATTTAGGCCACCCGAGGCTGAGTAGACCCCGTTCCTGTCCTCGTACCACTTTTCAAATTTCGTGGCAGAGCCGGGAATCGAACCCAAGACCTCCGGGGCGGTAGCTAACCATGCTGACCGCTACGCTACGGAAGCGACTACTACTGTACTAATAATAGTAATAATAGAATTGCATACACACTAACTTCTTTAATACGGGTCTACCTGACCACGTTGTCGCAGCCCCTAAACTATGGAACTAACCTAAGTTCCTTTATGTTTTTTTTTGTATGTCGAGTTGCCATGCTTTTATTTGTAGCACTCTACCACCAGAGCTACACATGCTGACTCATATTATTATTTTTATTATCATTATTATTATGATTATTATTATTATTATTATTAGACTATTATTATTATTATCATCATCATCTACATGGGGTGTTAGTATTGAGGCAGCTTACCATCACCGGCCGATATGCAAGTCGGGGCGTGATGGCGCAGCGGTCCAGCTGTTGGCCTCTCACCACGGCGGACCGGGTTTGATTCCCGGTCAATTCATGTGAGATTTTCGAAGTGAAATACCATGCCCTGTGGTTTGGATTCCACATACAAAGGAGGTCCAGTAGCTCATGATCACGAAATTTTCGGTCATGTAGGCCTAAATCCACAAGCTTCCTTACTTCCCACCATCTGCAGCCTCAAGATGATTTGCCGTAGCATCCCACGAGCCCGATGTTGAAATGTCCCTTCATAAGACCACGGCTGCTTTCTTTCCTACCACCGCGGTGAAGGCATGCGCATTTAATCGTACACCACGATCGCAGCAAGTCCGGTGAATGGAGTTCCAAACTCCGCACCGACAGTGGCTATCCTGAGTTTGGATTTCGCTGGATACTTCCACGCCATTTCCAAGAACATGCCGGGATAGTATGGTACTTGGAGTCCCGGAGCACCAACCTCATTCACGACCCTAATAACTGCAGCTACACATACTACTACAGTCACCACAGAAACGCAGTTTATCAGACAAATCCAACACTCACCCAACTACACGGGGCTGATAAAAATGTCCCAAGCCCCTAAAATGAATTAACAACAACCATCACAACAAGCCTTCAAGTCTCTTCCATCATCATTGTAACCAAAAATATTTATTTACTGAAAGTCCTAAACAATTGGAACCCTACTTAAAAATAAATAACATTCAGTAAAGATATAATCTCTTATAATGTGTATAATAATAATAATAATAATAATAATAATAATAATAACAATAATAATAATAATAATATGTTGTTGGACACACTATTTTTATTTTTGGCGGGGATATCGAGATTCCGGAATGTTGTGTTCACAGAATTTCATGTACGTGCCATTACATCCATCGGCACAAGGCTGTCGTATTTGTTCACCTTCATGTATTACTTGACTCAGACTAGATTGAACCCTCGAGAAGGATAGCACTCTAATACCTGAGCTCACAGCCTCACTATCATTTAATTATTATTATTGTTTTATACAGTACGTATAACACATTGCTGGTACTTCACAACATATAGGATGACCAGGTAGAAAAGAGTGTTGGGGGCGGGACTCACCGTAAGTTGCTGCTGTAGAGCTTCCCCCACTTGACACTAAGACTCCACCTTGCACAAGCACATGGTCCAACGACAAAGACACCAGTAGGAGCGAGCAAGGGAGAGATAAACTTCTCCTACCTGACGCACATGCGCAGAAAAAAGACTAGCAGTGGAGAGACAAGGGGGCTGGAAACACTCTCGCCTACTTTGGTGCGCTTGCGCATTGAAACATTCTTTTCTACCTGGCCATCCTATAACTATTGTAAGTGGGCTTCAGGGAACCAAAGTATTGCTACTGAAACAGCCACTTCTAAGCTGGAAAGTCGAAATCACTACCCATGCATTTCCAGACGATTCGGGTTGTTGAGAGAACTACTGCCTTCTTCATTAGTTTGTCCATATGGGTATCCAGAACCAGTTCTTTAAGGTCTTGGAGCAAGGTACTTGGGAGCACGCCCTTATTTGAGACAATGATAGGTATGGTCTTTACCCGTTCTAAATGCCATTGCCTTTTGATAGGGCCAAGCAACTCGCAATATTTGCTTTAATGTTATTATTATTATTATTATTAAAATTATAAATAACCCCTGGCACGACAGCCCGTGAAGGTCCTAGGGCTACAAAGCGACCGCTGCTCAGCCATTTGGCCTGCAAATATTGGGGTGATGCGTGATCAGCGCATCGGGTCCCTTCGGCCGTTAATCTTGGCTTTCGTGATCGGGGCGCTGCATCACTGTCAGACAGCTACTCAATTGTCCTCACGAGGCTGAGTGCAGCCCGTTCCAGCCCTCAAGTCTGTTTCTAAAATCCCTGACGGAACCGGGAATCGAAGACGGGGCCTCCGGTTTAGAGGCAGGCGTGCTACCCCAACACCAAAACGCCGGCTACTATTATTATTATAATTATTATTAATATTACTACGTACATGTGGTACCATACTAGTATTAAATTTTGGAAGTGGTTTTCCATGGTTTTCCACTTCTACCCCAGGCAAATGCTGGGATGGTTCCTAACTTAATGCCACGGCCGCATCCTTCCCAATCCTCACCTGAATTACAAATACCCACATTACTAAAGAAACCACAAAAACACAGACTATCAGACAAATTCCTTCCACTCCCAACCACATGGGGCTAAATGACCAAAATTGCCAAGCTTCTCAAACGAAACATCGAGTTAATTCCTTCCGTCTTAAATGCTAGTTCTGAACAGAATACGTATGTCGGAATTTTGTTACACTGTATTTCATTGAAGTGCCGGACGGCAATGACACTTGCAAAGTAGGCTACACAATACTACCGGTCATAACGTCCCAAGACATTGCGTGCAATTTCAACAACAACAGCAACAACAAAAACAACAGCAATACTAATTTTCTTACGAGACGGGTAACGCTCGCTTTCCTTGTAACAGCTGATACTTTCCCTCAACCAGTAAGGTCAACGCTCCGATTACGTAACAACTCCTCCTCCGCGCATCCTCCCACCTTGCTCCGCCTCGTTTTCCCCAGCCTGCTGCCTCACCTTCTGTTTGAAGAATTTCGGAAAAACCTAAAAACATTGACTTTTTAATGATAAATTTTGAATTTAAAGATAGGTGACAAATATTTTACCTAGGAAGCTTACAATAGTCTCTTCTATCACCAGTGTAACGGACTTCCATTATATCAATTTCACCCTATGGCCTATACAGGGTGTATTTTATATGATGGAAGTCCGTTACACTGGTGATAGAAGATTGTATTCTAAGCAAATATCTTCATGAAATTCAGTCGGATCTTAATTAGTGTAGGTGGAATTAAATCACAAAAATCGTCGGTCAATGTCTTGGAAACGGGCTTACACTTCGTTCCCCTCAGCAGCACAGCTGACTTCTCCCCGTCACCCTCCCCTACAACACTAAGGAATGTTGACAAGAGTCTGAAGTTTAGTGACGACCTCTGTCTGCCAATGAAATTGAAATACACAAACCGAGCCTATGAACAGCTGTTTCACACCTTCATGGGGAGTGGCTACATGTCTAGTGATGGTGGATCTGTTTAGGATTTTGGCATCCTCGTGGCCTATGCATATAAAATGGAAATCCTAAAGATATGGTAAATTAATTTAAGAAACTGTTGGTCTATCTTTGTGTGAAGAAAGTGCAACAACTGTAACAAAAATATTAATAAAACTATTTTTATTATACTAGGCTACTCCTACTGTACTAAAAATAGTAATAATATAATTTTAGACATACTAACTTCTTTAATACGCGGCTACCTGACCACGTTGTCGCAGTCCCTAAACTATGGAACCAACCTAAGTACCTTTATGTTTTTTTTTTTGTATGTCGAGTTGCAGGACTTCTATTTTAGTACTCTACCAACAGAGCTACACATGCTGACTCTTAATATTATTATTACACAATTATTATTATTATCATCATCATCTACATGGGGTGCTAGTATTGAGGCAGCTTACCATCACCGGCCGATATGCAAGTCTGGGCGTGATGGCGCAGCGGTCCAGCTGTTGGTCTCTCACCACGGCGGACCGGGTTTGATTCCCGGTCAATGCATGTGAGATTTTCGAAGTGAAATGCCATGCCCTGTGGTTCGGATTCCACTTAAAAAGAAAGTCCAGTAGATCATGATCACGAAATTTACGGTCATGTAAAACCACAAGCCCCCTTACTTCCCATCATTTGCAGCCACAAGATGATTTCCCGTGGCATCCCACGAGCCCAAAGTTGTAATGTCCCTTCATAATAACACGCCTGTTTTCTTCCCTACCCCCGCGGTGTGGTGTATTCTTTGGAATACACGTTAAGATAGAGCAAGCTTTTGCTTCTCTTTGACATATTTCATTCCTTCCTTTTTCTCAAACACCAACAGTGATCTTCTGATTTCTCCTTGTTGGTCATGTCTCTTATGTTACCTGTGAGTCTGTTCTAGAGATATATCTTCCATGACCCACTTTGCGTTATCTAGCAGCGAATCTCTGAAGTTCCTCAATTCTTCCCTGTACAAGAGGACTTCATTATCAATCTAGCCACCAGATCTCGACGCCATCGCCAGCTATCATCTCCGTGATCAAGAGAACTTCGTCTAATTTTTCACCCACCAGGCTGCGTTAGTGTCGCCTACTATCTACTCTTTGAAGACCATTTCATCAAGAGAAAATTTATTTCTGTTATGTTGTCTATTCTTATATGTATTCCTTTGTCTCTTACCCCCACTTTCTTCCCTTCCCTGGTCCCTCTGTGCTTCGCTGAGCGTGTCTCACTTGTACGTCGGAAGTCGACTCAGTCAGTTAGAGCTTAACTAGAGCTCGCCTCCACAACTCGAGAGGCAATCTTTTAAATTCAACGCCATGTTGGAATTTTAGTATCAACCGTCTAAAGGATCATCGCCTTCTACATGAAGCAAAGATAAGTACCGACTTCAGGTTTTAACCTCATTCTCATCGTCTTTTAATGGCTCAATGCTTTTATTTGGATGTATAGACATTGAAAGTTGCTATGTGAAAATAACTGCTTTCAAGAGATCTTCTTGGTCTTACTTAAACTATCAGGCCTAACTTTCAACATGAAAGATTTTCTGAGATGCTATCTCACATCGAGGGATATTTCCAAAATACCCACTGTCTATATAATCTAGCTTTCCGCCGAGGGATTCTCTACCCTATTTAAACAAGTCATCAGTGCTCTGGAACCTTCCAGAACTTGCACTCTAACTTCCGGTCATACTGTCATGTATTTTCCACTCACATGTGGGAATACTTTTTCAAACTAAGGAATCTTCCTTTTGAACTACTAATCAATAACTAAATTTTCTTCTTCCGTTGGGATTTATTTTCTGTATATTCAACTATGACCTACAAGTTTCTCAAGCAATAGACTCTCGCACATCTAGTGTAACTAGTTATTTTCCATCATTGCAATAACTTTCTTTGCTATAAACGTTTTGTGCTACTACAGTGAACTTTTCATCTATTTCAACAGAGTGAAAACAGTGTTTGTTCAACATTTCATCCGCGTCGCGTTCGTCCGAATGCTATAAATACGGCCATGAACACTTATCCTCAATCCCATTTGATCTTTTCCAAACCCTTTACTAACAAACCAAAATAATAAAATTGTTACGTTAGGTTTTTTTTCAATGAGGTGTCACTCTCAATTAGTGCTCTCCCCCTTTTTTTGCTCTATGTACCACGAATTAATGTCTGTAAAACTTCGTGTCAAGTTCACGCCTTAAATTATACTATTTCTCCCTTCTAATTAGGGAATACAATTCTTTCAACTCATAAGTGAGTTATTTCTAGGTTTCACGAAAGGGAAACTTGCCCCATTTGTCTCGTGATCCCTACTTAAACATAGGAGTTCTAGAAACTTCCTTTCGATTTTTCCCTTCAGGTTTCACAATAAGTGACCTGCCCTATTAGTATAATCCCTAAAAGTAATTCAGCATAAATATAAGAAGTTATAGAGACTTCTCTTTTATTCTTCCTGCTTTTTGTTGTTGTTACTTTTTCTAAGATATTTACCTAGAAGTTCTCAAAGTACACACCTTGTACTTGGTTTATTGTATAACTTTAATAACGTTAGTTATCTTAAAATTTTTCATTTTATTTTCGCCATTCCAAAATCTTACGAAGATTTTAAAGTACATAAAAGGGTTGAAACCAAAAGAATTGTTAATTGCCTGGCGCAAGCTTTAAATGTTTTCGGAGGTCTGCGACCCCAATTGTTTATATAAATCAAAAGTATATATTTGTTGCAAAACTACTACCCAACGTTGTTAAATAAAATCAAATATTTGTTTTCCGTTTCCTCATTTCTCTAACATAACGGTTAAGCAAGATACTGTCTTCCTTGACTCTTCCCACTTAATGCAAATAAATCTATTGATAGGGCTTTCACCACTTGTTGCATTTGAGCAAAAACTCTTAGTTGGTAACTTGGTAAAGTCTCTCTTAGCTTTAATAGCTAATTCTAACTGGCCAGTAAGGCAAGCATAGCTCGCTACGCCAGCTTCCTGCTTGTGGAGATTCTCTCCAACACTGATGGTTGGTTTTTCAAAATATAAGTGTTTCTCATTGCCTAAACTTTTAGTCGGCTCCTTGCTGGGTAAATGCTTAGCCATTTCCAAATGCAACTATTGGTACACTTACCAAATATTATTCCCAAAGGTATAATTTCTTTATCCCTATCCTTCTTGGAAGCATTTGGTCGCTGTTTAGAAATTCTACAATTTCAAAAACGAAAAATATCGAAACCGATTCAAATTAATGGCATTCTTCATTTTACTTGTTTAAAAACAAACTCCTTTGAACAGATACACAATAAATCTGTTACTCTTTGTCTTGCCAGACCATCACCCTTCCCCATAGTAAGCATATGTATGCTTGAGAGGGAATACACTAAAGCCACTTTCTTGCAAACCGCCCAGGTTCCAGCTGCGTTTCCCGTTAGCTTTGCCCAGATCTCTACCCACCTTAGGTATCGGAGAGCCGATTTGCATTGCCAGCTGCCTTTGAGTACATTTAAAGTTAAAATTATAACTTCTTTTGGACCCTCTTCCTATTTTTCCATCGTTTTTCTCCAGTCCGAAACCCACTTCCCTTTCTTTATCATCTTCCCTTGGGGGTTAGGTTATTCCCAAGCTAATAATCTACCCAAAATTTGGTCCCAGAAACCCGGGAGTGTCCATTTATCATATTTTCTATTTTGTCAAGGGTTATTTGACAATATTTTGGAAATCATTAATATCTTCTTTGAATTTTTCAGCTATAACTACATCGTGCAAAGCCTGTGAAGTGGAAAGAGGCCGCTCCTGTCCCCTTTGGTGTGTCTCTTTCTTTCAACTTATTTGCTGCTGCCAGCCTGAGAGCATTTCCAAGGTTCTACAGTTTCGTAAGTTATACTTTAATTTACCTATTTTGTCATGGCTCCTACAGAAAAAGATAAGGATGAAAAACTTACTTCCAAACGAGCATCCTATAAAGGGCAAATTACCCGATTCAGAAAATAAATCAAAGAGCTAGATCCCTCAGAAGCTCAATTAGGTTTGTTAAAACATCGTGTAAAGGATTTCGAACGTTCATATGAAAATTATTGTAACATCCAAACTGAAATAGAAACTTGTATGCTCAATCAAACCGAAGATCGAGTCGAAGTAGAAAACCAATATTACGAAGGTATAGGTTCTGCTTTTAAAATAATACGCCAACTCGAAGAAGAACAGAAAAGAACGGTTCTGTTCTTGGTTCCCTTCACGAACAACAAACCTCTTCTAGCGATGGTACTCACAAGCCCAAACCAATTCTACCTAAGATTGATTTACCCCACTTCTCTGGTGACGAATCTACTTGGGATTCTTTCTATGAATTATTTTGTTCTCTTGTTCATGACAATGAAGACATTCAAGTCATCTACAAGTTTCATTATTTGAGATCTATCCTCCGAGGTCAAGCTCTGCAGTTAGTTGAAGCACTCCCTTTAAGTGCCGAGAACTACCCCATTGCCCTTAACTTATTGAAAGAAAGAAAAGGAAATTCACGGTTACGTATTCAACGCCATATGAAGGCTCTATTTAACCTACCCGCGTCACAGCACAATGACGCCACTAGTTTGCGTACTCTCATTGATACTACACAACTTCACGTTAAAGCTCTGTCCCAATTGGATCAACCCACTAAACACTGGGATACTTTCTTAATACATTTAGTGGTTTCTAATGTCGATGTTGCCACCCTAAAAGCTTGGGAGATTGAACTTACCAGAGAAGACGATTACTCTTACGAGCATTTAGTCACTTTCATAAATGCTAGATGCCAACTCTTAACTGCTTTAGCTAATCAAAGTGAACCCTCATCCCCTAGTGCTAAATTTGAATTAATGTCTCTTAAACCTAAAAGCGAACGCTTATCGTCTAGTACCCAAAAACCTGGGTCCAGCTCATCTAAACTAAAGTCAAACACCACTGGTTACCCAACTAGGTCCAGTGAACGCCGCATTGCCAGTTCTCTCGTTTTAAACACTCAAAGCGAACCCCGCAAGAGTTTAAATGAACCATTAATGTGAATACTTTGTAAAGATTCCCACGCCTTATATCTATGCAAATCTTTTAAAGAACTGTCAGCCGACGACAGAAGAAAATTAGTTTCCCAGAATAAACATTGCTTCAACTGCTTAGCACCCACGCATTCTGCTTCAAATTGCAAGTCCACCAGACTTTGCTTCCATTGTGAAAAAGCTCATCACACTTTACTACATCGTCATAATCAAGCAAGGTCATCGACCGCATCTACTTCTCAGAAAAGTGACAATGCTAACAGTTCCAATGCTTCATCGTACATCCAAAATGCCAAGTCCATACGCAGTACTCAAGTACTCTTGTCTACTGTCCAAATCGAAGTTCAGGATAACTTTGGCAACTGGGTCCGTGCACGCGGTCTTCTTGATTCAGCGGCAACGCATGATTTTGTGTCTAATTCTTTGATTAGAAAACTAGGCCTACCCTAAACCCCACTTCTATTAACGTATCGGGCATTAACAGCTCAAAATCGCAAGCTTTACAGTTCTCAAAGCTAACCATAAAAGACATTTGTTACAGAAACAACTTCCTCAAACTGAATTGTCTCATTCTCAATAGCATAGGAGAAGATACTCCAAGTCACTCTGTGGATATTTCAGGGTTAAACATTCCCTCCCATTTAAGGCTAGCCGATCCTCTTTTCTATGTACAAAACCCCATTGACATACTCTTTAGAGCCAATGTTTTCTGGAATTGCCTTCGTAAACAGGTTCGCAAATTATCCTAAAAGGTGGTTGCCAGAGACACTAATTTTGGATGGATCGTCACCAGTCAACTTCCCCATTATTCTCCCCAACCCGCATCGCAGTGTTATTTCGCTAATTCTGACTTGGAACAGTTCTGGAGGCTCGAAAGCGTTGATTCTCCTAACGTGACCTCTTCAGAAAACGAATTCTGTGAGCAACTTTTTCTGAACACCACCACTCGTTCTTCTGATGGTCGGTCATTGTTCATATGCCAAGATTAAACAATCCCCCTAAACTTATTAACTCTCAACCCAAAGCTCGAAAAGCTCTCTTTGCTATCGAGAGCAAATTCAAGAAAGAACCTCTCGTTAAACAACAGTATACTGATTTCATGGATGAGTATGAAAGCTTAGATCATATGGAAGTTGTTAACAAATCTGATGACGAATTGCACCCCCCAATTGAAACGGTTTTCTTAAACCATCATCCCGTGTGGAAAAACCCTCTTGTAAAGGATAAAATCCGAGTTGTTTTCAATGGTTCATCACCTGACGTTAATGGCAACAGTCTTAACGATACTCTTTACTCTGGTCCTGCTATTCAGTCAGATCTATCTGCTATACTCTTAAACTTTCGATTATTTCCCATAGCTGTTATAGCAGATATAAAACAGATGTACCGTCAAGTTTTAATTCAGCCTGAACAACGAGATCTCCAAAGAATCTTGTGGCGCGACGAAATCAGCAAGCCCATTAAGGTATTTCGCTTAAAGACGGTTACTTATGGCTTAAAACCTTCCGCTTTCCTTGCTATCAGATCCCTACATTTGTTAGCCTCTCAAGATGGTCATTTATTTGATTCTAAAGCTCCTGAAGCACTAACTACATCATACTATGTTGACGATTATTTGCAGTCCTTCCCCACTCTGGAGGAAGCTTCTTTCGTGTCATTAGAACTTCAGGCATTGCTAAAAAATGGAGGTTTCCCACTTCATAAGTGGAATTCCAACTCCCATGAGTTTCTCGCCCAGTTTCCTATTGAAGATCCCTCCTCCGGCGAAATTTGTGGAAACTCCGAATCCATAAAAACTCTTGGAGTTTATTGGTGCACTAGCACTGACACTCTCATCTATAAAGTTTCGCTCGCAGAAGAGCTCCCTAACACAAAAAGACAAATTCTCTCTGAAATTGCAGAAATTTTTGATCCGCTTCAATTCCTTGCCCCAGTTATCGATATAGCCAAACTTTTCATGCAAGAGCTATGGTCGCTAAAATGTGAATGGGACGACACTGTTCCCCTTTCTTTTCTTAACAGATGGCTCTCTTTCCGCAGCAATTTGCTGGATCTTTCGATTATTGAAATTCCCAGGAATTTAATTAACGCTCATCCTAATGCATCTTTTTTTCTTCATGTGTTCGCGGACAGTTCCGAAAAAGCTTACGGTAGCTGTGCATATTTGGTTTATCGCGGTTCATTAAATGGATCTTCAGTTTCCAACCTTGTTTGTGCCAAATTGAAGGTGGCTCCTCTTAAAACAATCACTTTGCCTAGGCCTGAATTGTGTGCTGCACTCATGGCTGCAGAACTTGTTAAGAAATTACGGGAAGTCTTAAAAGTAGAATTCTCGCAAATCTATCTTTGGAGCAATTGCATGATCATCCTTTCTTGGATCGCCGAAAACCCCTCTCATTGGCAAACTTTTGTTGCAAACAGGGTTTCCAAAATTCAAACTCTTTCTTCGGGATGTCAATGGAGGCAAGTGCCCAGCGCTGACAACCCTGCCGACATTATTTCTCGTGGATGTTTACCCTCTCAATTGGCAGCATCTCAGTTGTACTGGCATGGGCCCTCGTGGTTAATCGAAAACTCCTCTTGTTGGCCTTCGAAACCTCCAGCTACAAACTTCAACTTGCCTGACGCTAAGGTATCTAAATCTACTGCTTCATGTCTTGTTTCCAACGTTTCTCATCCCTTGTTGTCCCGCTATTCTTCCTTTCATAAATTAATTCGAATTGTTGCCTATCTTCTCAGATGGAAATATCTTGTGGTTGACCAACCTCTTCTCCCCAAACCACACCTTACCAATCATGAATTGAATCTCGCTACCATTAAGGTTTTGCAACTAACACAGCAAGAAGCCTTTTCTTCTGAATTGTCTTTACTTTCCTCTGAAAAGGATCTTCCCAAATCCAGTCGCCTTCGTGCCTTAGCCCCTTTCCTTGATGACAACAGGTTACTCAGGGTAGATGGTAGGCTCTCGCAATCTTTGTTTTCTGAGGACAAAAAGCATCCTGTTATTTTGCCTTCTAAACATCACGTAACTTCCTTAATCATACGTGACTTTCATTATCGCAATCTGCATGTTGGTACACGCACACTGCTTTGCCTCTTAAGGGAAAAGTACTGGATTATAAATGGAACTCACGAAGTTTCCTCTGTAATTCACAAGTGCATTCCTTGCTTCAAAGCGAAACCTAAAGTCAATACTCAATTAATGAGCGATCTGCCCTCCTTTCGCTCTTCTCCTATACGTCCTTTTGCTCTAACTGGTGTGGACTATATGGGTCCGTTCCAATATCAACGCAACTCCCCTGAAGCTAAACGCAAATTGTTTGGTAAGCTCTATGTTTCTCTCTTTGTTTGCATGGTTACTGGCGCGATCCATTTGGAACTAGTAACGAATGCCTCTACTTCTTACTTTTTATCAGCTGTCTCTCGCTTCGCTGCTAGGCGTGGTGTTCCTTCGGAGATGTTCTCTGATAACGGCTCCACTTTTCAAGGCGCAGCTTCCTTGTGGAAAAAAGCTCTCACATCTTCTCCTGCCATGGAACAGATTTCTAATTTTTCCTACTCAAAGGGTTTCAAATGGCGTTTTATACCTCCCTACGCTCCTCATCACGGTGGTAGGTGGGAATCCTGCGTAAAGCTCACTAAACGTCACTTAAGAAAGGTTTTAGGTAATCGCATTTTGACTTGGGAAGAATTTAATTCGCTGTCCGTTCTGATTGAAGGTGTTGTTAATTCTCGCCCTTTAACTCCTCTTACCAATGATCCTGATGACCTGCTTCCACTCACACCTGGTCACTTCCTTATAGGCACTTCTCTTTCTGTCCCTCCTCCCCTTCCCAACTCTTACAGGGATTCTAATTTACCTATTGTTTGTCGTAAACTTGAAGCCCTCCGCAATTCTTTCTGGAAGAGGTGGAACTTGGAATACTTAATTTCCTTGCAACGGAGACAGAAGTGGTTTCTTTCCAATCCCGACATCAAAGTGGGGGACTTGGTCCTGGTTAGGGATATTTCTCCTCCCTTGGTCTCGATTTCTGGTAGAGTGACGGAGTGTTATCCTGGAATGGATGGGAGAGTTAGGGTAGCCAGGATCTTGACCACTAACGGTCACATCATAAGACCACTGTCTTTAATTGCTCCATTACCTTTAAACTTTTAATTGTTTGTCTTGTTCTCTGTTGGTGTTTTTCCCCCCCCCAGCTTGGTGTATTCTTTGGAATACACGGTAAGATAGAGCAAGCTTTTGCTTCTCTTTGCCATAGTTCATTCCTTCCTTTTTCTCAAACACCAACAGTGATCTTCTGATTTCTCCTTGTTGGTCATGTCTCTTACGTTTCCTGTGAGTCTGTTCTAGAGATATATCTTCCATGACCCAACTAGCGTCATCTAGCAGCGAATCTCTGAAGTTCCTCAATTCTTCCCTGTACAAGAGGACTTCATTATCAATCTAGCCACCAGATCTCGACGCCATCGCCAGCTATCATCTCCGTGATCAAGAGAACTTCGTCTAATTTTTCACCCAACAGGCTGCGTTAGTGTCGCCTACTATCTACTCTTTGAAGACCATTTCATCAAGAGAAAATTTATTTCTGTTATGTTGTCTATTCTTATACGTATTCCTTTGTCTTCTACCGCCACTCTTTTCCCTTCCCTGGTCCCTCTGTGCTTCGCTGAGCGTGTCTCACTTGTACGTCGGAAGTCGACTCAGTCAGTTAGAGCTTAACTAGAGCTCGCCTCCTCAACTCGAGAGGCAATCTTTTAAATTCAACGCCATGTTGGAATTTTAGTATCAACCGTCTAAAGGATCATCGCCTTCTACATGAAGCAAAGATAAGTACCGACTTCAGGTTTTAACCTCATTCTCATCGTCTTTTAATGGCTCCATGCTTTTATTTGGATTTATAGACAGTGAAAGTTGCTATGTGAAAATAACTGCTTTCAAGAGATCTTCTTGATCTTACTTAAACTATCATTCCTAACTTTCAACATGAAAGATTTTCTGAGATGCTATCTCACATCGAAGGATATTTCCAAAATACCCACTGTCTATATAATCTAGCTTTCCGCCGAGGGATTCTCTACCCTATTTAAACAAGTCATCATTGCTCTGGAACCTTCCAGAACTTGCACTCTAACTACCGGTCATACTGTCATGTATTTTCCACTCACATGTGGGAATACTTTTTCAAACTAAGGAATCTTCCTTTTGAACTACTAATCAATAACTAAATTTCCTTCCTCCGTTGGGATTTCTTTTCTGTGCATTCAACTATAACCTTCAAGTTTCTCAAGCAATAGACTCTCGCACATCTAGTGTAACTAGTTATTTTCCATCATTGCAATAACTTTCTTTGATATAAACTTTTTGTGCTACTACAGTGAACTTTTCATCTATTTCAACAGAGTGAAAACAGTGTTTGTTCAACATTTCATCCGCGTCGCGTTCGTCCGAATGCTATAAATACGGCCATGAACACTTATCCTCAATCACATTTGATCTTTTCCAAACCCTTTACTAACAAACCAAAATAATAAAATTGTTACTTTAGGTCTTTTTTCAATGAGGTGTCACTCTCAATAAATGCCCTCCCCTTTTTTTGCTCTATGTACCACGAATTAATGTCTGTAAAACTTCGTGTCCAGTACACGCCTTAAATTATACTATTTCTCCCTTCTAATTAGGGAATACAATTCTTTCAACTCATACGTGAGTTATTTCTAGGTTTCACGAAAGGGAAACTTGCCCCATTTGTCTCGTGATCCCTACTTAAACATAGGAGTTCTAGAAACTACCTTTCGATTTTTCTCTTCAGGTTTCACAATAAGTGATCTGCCCTATTTGTATAATCCCTAAAAGTAATTCAGCACAATTATAAGAAGTTATAGAAACTTCTCTTTTATTCTTCCTGCTTTTTGTTGTTGTTACTTTTTCTAAGATATTTACCTAGAAGTTCTCAAAGTACACACCTTGTACTTGGTTTATTGTATAACTTTAATTACGTTAGTTATCTTTACATTTTTCATTTTATCTTCGCCATTCCAAAATCTTACGAAAATTTTATAGTACATAAAAGGTTTGAAACCAAAAGAATTGTTAATTGCCTGGCGCAAGCTTTAAATGTTTTCGGAGGTCTGCGACCCCAATTGTTTATATAAATCAAAAGTATATATTTGTTACAAAACTACTACTCAACGTTGTTAAATAAAATCAAATACTTGTTTTCCGTTTCCTCATTGCTCTAACATAACGGTTAAGCAAGATCCTGTCTTCCTTGACTCTTCCCACTTAATGCAAATAAATCTATTGATAGGGCTATCACCACTTGTTGCATTTGAGCAAAAACTCTTAGTTGGTAACTTGGTAAAGTCTCTCTTAGCTTTAATAGCTAATTCTAACTGGCCAGTAAGGGAAGCATAGCTCGCTACGCCAGCTTCCTGCTTGTGGAGATTCTCTCCAACACTTATGGTTGGTTTTTCAAAATATAAGTGTTTCTCATTGCCTAAAGTTTTAGTCGGCTCCTTGCTGGGTAAAAGCTTACCCATTTCCAAATGCAACTATTGGTACACTTACCAAAAAATATTCCCAAAGGTATAATTGCTTTATTCCTATCCTTCTTGGAAGCATTTGGTCGCTGTTTAGAAATTCTGCAATTTCAAAAACGAAAAATATCGAAACCGATTCAAATTATTGGCATTCTTCAAATTACTTGTTTAAAAACAAACTCCTTTGAACAGATACACAATAAATCCGTTACTCTTTGTCTTGCCAGACCATCACCCTTCCTCATAGTAGGCATATGTATGCTTGAGAGGGAATTCACTAAAGCCACTTTCTTGCAAACCGCCCAGGTTCCAGCTGCGTTTCCCGTTAGCTTTGCCCAGATCCCTACCCACTTTAGGTATCGGAGAGCCGATTTGCAGTGGCAGCTGCCTTTGAGTACATTTAAAGTTAAAATTATAACTTCTTTTGGACTCTCTTCCTATTTTTCCATCGTTTTTCTCCAGTCCGAAACCCACTTCCTTTTCTTTATCATCTTCCCTTGGGGGTTAGGTTATTCCCAAGCTAATAATCTACCTACGGTGTAGGCATGCGCATTGAATCGTACACCATGATCGCAGCAATTCCGGTGATTGGAGGTCCAAACACAGCACCGACAGTGGCTATCCTGAGTTTGGACTTCCCTGGATACTTCCACGCGCTTTCCAAGCACATGCCGGGATAGTATGGTACTTGGAGTCCCGGATCACCAACCCCATTCACGACCCTAATAACTACAGCTACACATACTACTACAGTCACCACAGAAACGCAGTTTATCAGACAAATCCAACACTCACCCAACTACACGGGTCTGATAAACAAATATCCTAAGCCCCTAAAATGAATTAACTACAACCATCACAACAAGCTTTCAAGTCTCTTCCATCATCATTGTTACCAAAAATATTTATTTACTGAACGTCCTGAACAATATTGGAACCCTACTTAAACATAAATAACGTTCAGTAAAGACATAATCTCTTATAATTTGTTTAATAATCCAATACTACTACTTTTCTTTATGAGGGAAGTGGAAAAATCTTGCATAAGACCTTGAGAAGGGTCCGTACTCCTCAAGAGTGTGGGATTCTTACCCACTAAAAAGCCACACCCTGTCCTCTTGACAAAACCCGTCCCGGGACCACTACTACTACCACCACTAATAATAATAATAATAATAGAATGTTAAATGAAGACCCACACATTAAGCTTAAGAAAGGGCAGTGACCAACGAGGTCAGAAGCTGCTAAACAATTACAAAGTTAGAAAATGAAGGAGATATGGGCTTGGAAGAAGGCTCTTAAGAACATGAAACCAATCACAACTCATCAAGCTGAAAATCATTTTGGTTAACCTACGTAGTCCATAGTTGGCTCATTCGAAGAAAGATGAAGAATAAGTTGTTAGACACTCTATTTTTTATTTTTTTTCGGGGATGTCGAGATCCCGAAATGTTGTGTTCACAGAGTTTCATGTACGTGCCATAACATCCATCGGCATTTATAACATGACTGAGCCTAGATCGAACCCTCGAGAAGGATAGCACTGTACTACCTAAGCTACACCGCCTCGCTATCATTTAATTATTAGTATTGTATTATTTATTTAGGCCTACATCACAACATATATATGCGGCCTCCTGGGAACCAAAGTATGGTTACTGTACTGAAAAAGCCAATTCTAAGCTGGGAAGTCGAAATCGCTACCCAAGAACTTCCGGATGAGTCGGGTTGTTGAGAGAACTACTGCCTTCTGCATTAGTTTCTACAGTTGAGTATCCAGATCCAGTTCTTTATGGCCTTGGAGCAAGGTACTTGGGATCACGCCCGAACTTGAGACAATGATAGGTATGGTCTTTACCCGTTCTACTGCCATTGCCTTTTGGTAGGGCCGACCAGCTCGCTATATTTCCTTTGAAATGAAAATCCACAGCCTGCTTCCAGTCTCCGACCGGGTCAGGAATGGAATGAATGAAGCCCCTATCTAGCGGCGAGGATATGAACGTGCCGGCTGCCGAGGCCTGACGCACTCCTCAGGGGCAATGATTAAATGAATGACAGATGAAATGAAATGATAGTGGAGAGTGATGCTGGAATGAAAGTGTGACAGGGAAAACCGGAGTACCCGGAGAAAAACCTGTCTGCCTCCGTTTTGTCCAGCACAGATCTCACATGGAGTGACCGGGATTTGAACCACGGACCCAGCGGTGAGAGGTCGGCGTGCTGCCGCCTGAGCCACGGAGGCTTCTATATTTCCTTTATTGTTATTATTATTATAATTATAATTATAATTATAACACTGTATTATAACAATGTTTTTGTATTTTATTTTCATTTTCGTGTATTTTCATATGTATGTACATTTTTGATTGACCAATGAACCAACCCCCCCCCCCCCCCCCCTCACCAGTTTAAGACCACCCCAGGGCTGGAGATGAGATGGGACGATTCACAATTATGTACATGTGGTACCGAACTAGTATTAATACTTGGAATTAGTTTCCCATGGGTTCCCACTTCTACCCCAGGCAAATGCCGGGATGGTTCCTAACTTAAGGCCAGGGCCTTCTTCTTCCCAATAACCATAACCGCTGGCAGAGCAGCCCATGAAGAGCCTAGGCCTACCAAACGACCGCTGTCCAGCCATTTGGCCTGCAGATATTAGGGTGACGTTTGGTCAGTGCATCGGGTCCCCTCGGCCATTAATCTTGATTTTCCTGACTGGGGCACTGCCTCACTGTCAGGCAGCTACTCAATTGCCCTCAATTGCACCCGTTCTAGCCCTCACGTCAGTTTCCAATATATCTGATGGAGCCGGGAATCGAACCCAGGGCCTCCCGGTGAGAGGCAGTTGCGCTGCCCCAACACCACGGGGCCGGCACCTTCTTCCGAATCCTCACCTGAATTACAAATACCCACATTACTACAGAAACCACAAAAACACAGGTTATCACACAAATTAAACCCACACCCAGCTACATGGGGCTAAATGACCAAAATCGCCAAGCCTCTCAAACAAAACATCAAGTATTTTACTTCCGTCTTAAATGCCTAGTTCTGAACAGACTACGAGATGTCGGCATTTAGTCACACTGTATTTCATTAAGTGAATGTTTTTAGTATTTTCATAAACTAGTCAACAGAAGGTCCGACACGGACGCCAATGATACACCAGGGCTGAGTATCGAAATTATTTTATACATGAACATAAATCAATGAATTCCACACTTACAAAGTAGGCTACACGATACTACCGGTCTTAACGTCCCAAGCTAATGCGTGCGTTGCCAACAACAACAACAAGAATAAGAACAACGGCAATACACATTTTCTTACGAGACGGTACCCCTTATCCTCATATCAGCTGATATCCTACCACCCCTCAAGTTAACCGGTAAGGTCAATGCTCCGATTACGTAACAACTTCCCCTCCGCGTGTCGTCACATCTCGCTCCACCTCGTTTCCCCCAGCCTGCCGCACCACTTTCTGCTTGATTAGTTTCTGAAAACTAAATCATTGACTTTTTAATGATTGATTTTCAATTTCAAGGTAGGTGACAATTATTTTTACCTAGGAAGCTTAGAATAGTCCCTTCTTTCACCAGTGTAACGGACTTCCATCATATCAATTACACCCTGTATATCTAAAAATCCAATATGGCGACCATTCGAAATATTTAGATGGGTCTAAATATCTAGGAATCAATGGTAGCAATCAAACTGAAATTTCGTATGTTGATAAAGGCCATGAACATAAGTTCATCTGTTGGACTTTCAATAACCTGGTAAGCACAAATCTAGCATCGCGATGACGCAAAATTTTAACATTTTAATGGACATATCTCGCAATGTAACCTTCCGAGAGCAGTGAATTCTCATAAAAATATTAATCCACCGACATAAGTTTTTTCAATTGTTTTTATCACCACAAGATGGTGGCTGTGCGAAATGTTAAAATCTCGTTTTTATTCGTTGTGTCCTAACCATGCGATTGAGGGTTTGAATAATACACCTACGCAATAATCTTCATGTAATAGTACCTAGGTAGATAACTCTATGGAATACATATATAAAAATTCAACATGGCGACCATTCGAAATATTTACACCTTTCTCAATAACTACGAATCTATTACAGCAATCAAACGGAAATATTGTCTGTTGATAGAGGCAATTAACATAAGTAGCATATACGAATAGAGGCTATTTAGTTGTTCCAAGAATTACTTGTTGTGCAATCTATTTCTGCACCGAAATAACATGAAGGTAATGTGCTCCTGTTTTGGTTAAATATGTTAAATACAGTAATATAGTTTGAATCTTTATTATTTCCATTGATTAATTGACTGATAGTCTCTGATATGAATATACAGTGTCTTGTAAGGATATCACCCATTTAACAAGAAGTTCCGTGACGAACTAAAGAGCCTACTTTCCTTAAAACTTAAGATTCATGACAATGATTACTCCCTATATGGATCTAGAATAATGACGAAATGAAGTTGGTAATATCGAAATTTCTAATTAGTTCGATGTACTGTATACCTGGCATAATGTAGCCTAATAGCGAACTACAGTTGGCAGCCCTGGTGACTGAATATATTCTTAGTTCTATGTCTTAAGGTAGAGAATAAAAAAATTGGTTGAAGTCCAATGATAGCTTGGTCGTTACATGCAGTTAAACATTGGATCTAACAGCGCGCATAAAATCATGTTGGCAAAAATGACAAAAATCTGAAATAATATAATCTATTGTTGTGTCAATTTTGAATGAAGTCCATAAGTTAGTATAGAAGTTACATGCATTTAAAAACTGGACCTATCAGCAGGCTTAGAATCATGTTGGCAGCACTGGCGTAGGCTATATTAGTTACTCCAAATTAATCTATAATGCCAGGTACTATACGTGTGCAAAGTTTACAGCTATTGGCTTGCATACTTTCTGATATATTAATATGAGGGTAACAAAAATAGAGACAGTATTTATTAACAGTTGGCAGCCCTGGTTACTCTTAAGAATCGGCATAGTCATTTCTGTTATGGTACACATAGCACACACGAAATTTGGTTGACATCCAATTGATAGTATAGAAGTTACATGTATTTAAAGTTGGACCTCTCAGCAGGCTTAGAATCATGTTGGTAGCACTGACGTATATAAGTTACTCCAAATTAATATAGAATGTCAGGTGCCATACGTGTGCATAATTTAAAGTTGTCGGCTAGCATACTTTCTGAATATGGGTATTTGGATTAAAAAAATTGAGAGCATTTATTAACAGTTGGCAACCCTGGAGGGTCTTAAGAATACGCTCAGTCATATCTGTTTATGTACACATAGCACATACAGAACTTGGTTGAAATCCAAATGATAGTGTAGAAGTTATATGCATTTAAAATTTGGACCTATCAGCAGGCTTATAATCATTTTGGCAACACTGCCATGTATGGCCTCTTGGAAATTAAACTGAAATATTATTATCTATTGAACCCATGTACCATTGGTTCAAGGGGTCGAATTCATGTATTATGGTAAAGAGAAGGAAGGAAAAATACAGTCTTCAGAGGAACATAGAAAGATTTTATACAGGAGGGCGAGCATAACGTTGTGCAAGAAGTGAGGGTCCAGGTGGCCAGGAAATGATATCACGCATGACGCACCGATAGGAGCCGATCAGGGCTATAATTAGAACGAGTGGAACTTTCCGTCGGAGTGACTGCGAGCATGTTTCGGAAATTGATCTTACGTTGCAGTAAATTGGCATCGTCGCAGTTGTGCAAGAAGAAGAATAATTAGATTTAAAGCACTTGCGAGCATATAATTAACTAAAGAAATACATCATTGTGAATCATTTCGGAATAGAGATTTTTGTATGGAGAATAAGGTTTTAATAATTGCATAGGAAAGAACTGCAAACGTGGCCAAACGTCATAAAACGTTCCCCGAGACCCGAGATGGAGGGGATTAAAAATCAATCTCAACACCCACGTACCTCAAGAATAAATTTCATTTAATATCTCGAAATTGTATGATCGATTTTCACGTACAAAGAAATCAGTTTACGTTTAGAAAACAAGCTTTCCAGAGATATAATTTTTATATGTGTGCGACCATTGCTTCAAAAGTTGATTTTGAAAAATACATGGATTTTATCGTTTTGTCGCCGAATTGTATAAAAGCCCTGGCAGAGCCAGGCTAATCATGCAGTTTACAGCAGACCTCGTGGGGAGATGCTGTATCACAGTGTCCAGGTCATAGTACGAGAAGTATCATCATAGTATCACCGTGTGAAGACTTAGGAAAATCCTAGTACAGGATTTAGTTCCGCCAGTATCAGTCTTATAGTGAAAATTCCGTATTACAGTCAAAATAGGCTGCGAACTTAAAAGAACAGGCGATAGGTCTTCAAATAACAATTTAGTAATACGATAGAAAGTGTCGTAACGTTTGAAGTACCAACGATAGAGAAACGAACATTTCTAGCAATGTTAAAGAACCCGATCAGGGTCAGACGAAATAAGTGCCGCCTAGTATTCTGAATAAGATAGGGTCAAGAGCGAAGAAAATAATAAGGGAACATTTAATCCAAGACATTGTCTCACTGGTGACAAACGAACAGTGATTAAAAGCAGTAAGGAAGAGCATTAAATGCTAGAGAATCATAGGTCACCGATACATATTCGAGAGACCGTAAATAGGACAAACTGTATCTAGACAAACTAAATAGTGTCTAGAGAGAAACGACTTCGAGCTAGTTAAAAATAAAAGCCGAATAGTCAGTAAACCAGATCTGAAGAATTACCGTTCCAGGGAGGGGTAGATTGATCGAGACTTTCAACTTCTTACCAGATAGGGGGCCGACATCTAAGAGTTTCACCCTTGGAAACGGGAATCAAGAAATCACGTGTGTAAGGCCAAATCAAAGCCTCAGTGATTAGAAGCAGTGTAATGTAAATATAGAAAATTTGTGTTAGTATAGTAATTTTCAGTGATTTTATTTGTGTATAATAGAAGAATACAGAATTGTATTTAAAATGTTACCAGTGTTTAAGGTATATAAGTTATATGTGTGTCAAGAAATGTCATTGTGTGTAATGGGATTAATCAAGATGGCTTAAAACACATTTAGTGGGCGAGATGAAACATCGTTGGAAAATACGGTCGGATGACCGTCATATTATGTAAGTAGCCATTTCATTATGTTTTGTGTTGGGAAATATTTGTGTACAATCCACCTGAGAATGAGAAAATAGGGATGTTTTTGAATAACAAATAACAAAATAAGAGCGCGATCTGAACAAATACAAATTGAGAAAGTATAAAATGATTCTGTGAAGTGAATAAATCCCTAAGAGGGAAAATGTATGAATTAAAATATCAGTGTATTTGATAAATGGTTTAATTATATGAAAGCAAGCGTAATAATAATAATAATAAAACTTATATAAATGAAGATTAAGTTGAATTATATGAAAGTAGTAGCTTTTTAGCTCCTGTAAAAGAATAAATACATGTGGTGAATACATGGTCTTAAAGTGTAGCGATTATTGCCACGGGAGAGGATTAATATAAAAATTGAGATGTAGATCAAATGTTGCTTTTGAATTTATAATTTCTTTGAAAAACTTGGCCGTAAAGTAATGTATAGCGCATGTCGCGCATTGAAGTAATTTGTCACGCCAGGAAGGCGTTGAACCTAAATATACTTGGTAAATTAATTATGAGGGGCAGTTGATTGCGGTAATTAAGCTATGATAAGTCCTCCATATAGTGATGTAATCACGAGGCCGTTGTGTGTATTTTTAAAAGGGTGCTATTTATTGTATTATGAGCGCAGGTTAGACAAAGGTCGCCCTAAGCCGCTAATGTTGTAAAGTCCTCCAATATGGGATGTGGTTCCCGAGGCAGTGAAAGAATCGAACCCAAGTTCGTGTGTGTGAAGCCCCTAAGTATTGTTGTTGTATTGAATTATTCTTACCCATCAATGAGGACACTTCATAATTAATAAATGCCAAGGTTACGAGAGTGGTCTATGAACCTAAATAATGTTGTTAAAATAAATGAATGAAAAGCCAGGTCTGTTCAAAGAACTGTGTATAAGAAATAGCTGTATAAGCAGAGTGTAGCCCGTCTCTGTGGCGAGACTTGGGGTCTTGCTCCCGGCCAATAAATCACGCTGAGTGGAACGGTCCGACCCTTACGATTAACGGAAGTGCGGTAGGTCGGGTGACCGTCTGTTTGAAGTAATAATACACCATGAGTGTTTAGAGTTTGTTAATGACCCGGGATTCGAACCAAGGTTCTTGTAGATGAAAGATACCGCTTGCAAGTTCAGATCGTTGCTTTTTTTATAAGATAATGGTCTTTTAAGACAAATAAATATAAATCCCTAATGCAATGTTATATTGATGTAGGATTTCACGAGTTCAGTGAAGACAATTAGATTTCGGGAGTGATCATAATTTTTGACATGTTCAAGTAGTCTTCTATAACTCGGGAGTACACAGGTGTTTTCCCAATCACTGTAGTGAATTTGTTAACTTGAGAGAGGTGGTAACATGAGAACATTTTGAAAAGCCCAAAAATTTTAAGTGAAGGAGTAACAGTACTTTAATAAGAATTACATATTGTTTTGATTATAAGATACTCATACCATAGGAAGTGAGGTGTTGTATAAGAATAACACAGAGTATGTAAAGGTATCGAGCCGTTGAGAGCTCGTGATTATATTGAATTTTAAAAGGGATACTTTATGGAAGTGAAAAGAATTATAAGTTTGTTGGTTTGTAGGAAACCATTTATTTTGATTTAACATTTGTTTTGTTTATGTATTCCTTGTTCACTCTGAACAAGTTAGAAGTATTGGTCAGTATTTTATTTGTTTAATTTGTTGTAGCGCCATTTATTGGAATAATTAAATGTTTTATAATAGGAGTTGATTTTGTTTATTATTTTGAAAGGGTATCCTCTATTTAATCCAAAATATGTAAGTCATAGAGTGGGAGAACTTACCATAACCCCGAAAATCCCGATTTGAGCATTGCTGGCATACTGTGATTTGCATATTTCTGGCTGAAAGGGCACAGGGGGCATAGAAGTACTGTGCTTGGATTAATAATTAGAGGAACACACAAGACGGTCATTATTATGTTAAAGTAAAGTAATGATAGAGGTAGCTACAAAATATTAAGGTTAACTGACCGAATGGGACCCTGGAAACTCAAACCGAGCAGCCCTAAATATCATACACCCCCTAGCAAACCACATTATCATGGCGCCCAGTACGTAGGGATGAGTTTTCCTAGGGAAAACCCGAGTTTTTCCTGAAAATTTTTCGAAATTTTTGAATTTTTTTAATCAATTCCATAAAGGTTTTGAAAATGAATGAGTATATCAAAAGGGTACGTTTTAGTAAACACCCGTACCAAGGTAAAATTTCGGAAATTGGGACACAAAGGTTCGAAGTACCATCTCTCAAGCATGTACCAGCGATGTGGCATAGTAGCCCACTGTATTCTTATATTGTGGATAAGATGTGTACGATGATGGAGATAAAGGAATGCTTGGATGAGCATTTCCAAAAGACTAGGGAGGAGATGTTAAAAATAAGTACGGAAAGTAATAAAGTTTCAAAAGCAGAGAATAGGGAAGAGAGGCAGGAGCTTTTGGACGCTTTAAAAGCCGACAATTAGGAAAGGTTGGAGGCCATAGACAATAAATTGGACAGCCAACAGAGTGAAAATAAAAAGGATTTTGAATCCATAAGCCAGAAGTTAGGATCTATCCAAGCCGATTGTATAAAAATGAACAGTGAACTGAAGGCTGAGATAGAAAGTAAAGTGGATAGTATAAAAATAGAGAATTCAAATCATTTTTCAGCACAATCCAAGGATTTGGAAGATAAATTAGGAGTCATGGAAGATAAATTTGAAAATAGATTACATTCGTTTCAGGAGAAAATGATAGCTGACAATTCTCTGAAAACTCAAGCCATGAAAACCGAATTAAAGGCCATGGAGACTGAAATACAAAGTAATATAAATGAGAAATTAGATGAGACAATGAATACCAAATTTCAAGGTTTTGATACGGGGTTGGAGAGTAAGTTAAGAGAGTTCAAAGGGGAAATCACAAGTGAAATTAAAGAGGAAAATAAGGTACTTAAGTCAGAATTGCAAGGCCAAATAAAGACCTTAGAGGAAAGTACGGTAAATTCCCAAATTAATGTCAAGAAAATTTTGAGATTTGGAAGGACAATTTGAGTTCTGTGGAAACCAAATTAAATAATATGGAAAAGAATGTAGATGTATGTAAAAATGAACTTGTAGACCGGATCCAAGGGGTGTAGGCAAAGTTAGAAGCTCAGCTAGAATCTAACAGCAATATTTGTGAAAAATCCCGGAGAGAGATGAAAGAAAGTTTTAAGGAATTAGGAGACAAATTTAAAGGGTTGGAGAAACAAGTAGGAAAACTCGAGGGAAAAGTCGATGAAATTCAGACCGAAGTAACTGAGATGAAAAGTCAAAATCAAAAGGATGAGCAGGACATGAAAGGTCAATTTGAGCGGTTTACCGGGCAGGTGGATGAGAACTTGAAGAAACACGAGGAGGAAATAAATAAGAGATTAGGTACATACGAAAAGCATATCCGGGGTGAAAGAGAACAACGAAAGGAAGAAAATAAGGAGAATACTCAGAAAATAGATGAGATAAGTAAGGGTATTAATGAGGTTCAGGAGACCATAGGAACATTAAAGGAACAAGTAGGAAAAACCAGTACTGAAGTAAACCAGGTCCAAGACGAATTGATGAGATTGTATAAGAGTCAAGGGAAAACTGAGGAAAAGCTTGAAGAAATTAAGGGAAATGTGGTCAAAGGACAAAAGGAAATGGAGAAAAAGATAAAGGAAATCCGAGAGGACTTAGATACCAAAGGTGACGTTAAGCCAGAAATTATAGAACAACAGGTCATGGTCATCAAGAAAGAGGTAGTAATTCAATTAGCTGAAATAAGGGATAGTTTCAGGGAAGAGAAATTCCAACTCAAACAATATGTGGAAAACAGTAAAAAGAATCAAGAAAGAATTCAGAATGAATTGGGATCACGGTTTGAAAGGACTGAACACAAGAACAGTCAAATGGAAATTCAACTCATGGCTCATGAAGAAAGTGCCCGAAGAGAAAGGAAATTAGAATTTGAAAGTCAGGATGAGTTTCAAAAGACAGGATGGGTAGATCCCCATGAACGAGGCATTAATCAAGATAGGGACTTAGGAGGGGAGATCCCTTACAAAAACCCAGGATATCCGATGGCGATGTCAACCCCTTATATGAACCAAACAAATGGTCAAATAATAAATATCATCAAGTCAAATGAGGACAGACCGGTGAAGTTTACGGGTAATAATATGTCAATTACTCCTAAATACTGGTTAAAGGAGGTCGCAGAGTACTTGAATGAAATGAAAGTTCCTCAGGATCGGAGACTGAGAGCAATTGAGAAGCTATTGGCAGGTGATTGTCTCACCTGGTTCAGGAGTTTCAGGTATACATTTGACACGGTGGAAGGTTTTAGAGAAGCTTTACTGAAACGATATTGGGCAGCAAATGTCCAAGAAAATCTGAGGCTAGATCTGTACTCTAGGAAGTATAGTACAAATGCCCCAACTAAATATTCAGAATTTTTCACCGCTCAGCTGTGTAAATTCCGGGAACTTGACATTGCTCCTGCTGAGAACGACCTGTGTGCCGCCATGGCAAGACAACTTCCATATGAGATACAGAGGTTGTTAATCTCATCTAAAGCCAGAAGTGCTGTGGAAGTGGAGAGCGTCTTACGTCAATTAGATATGACGACTTCACACGTTACTCCCAGGCAGTCGAGACAGACAGAACAGGTACATATGGCCAGCAGTCAAGAAAACAGAGAGAAACCATCGACCAGAAATCAGTCCACTAGTATTGATACTCAGGGACTGGGTCGAGAATATGGACATCAAGAGCCTGGGGGAATACTGCCATACTATACAGGAGGATATCGAGGAAGAAATCCTAGAAATACGGGTTATAGGCAACAAGAGAACCGACCCTATAACAATAATAATCAGAGGCAAGATAACAGAAAGAGATGGGAAAATTATCCCAGAAGGAATGTGAGGCCGGAAGACAGAAATGATGAATATCGGGCCGAAATAGAAGAAAGATATCAGGAAAGTCTTCGTTACATGAATGAACGAACAGACGAACCTGAAACGCAAAGAATCCGTTGGAGTGAGGCAATAAAGAACCGACAATCACCCGACCGATTAGAAGGAGCTCAAAGCTTGGAGTTACAAACTCAATTGAAGAATGAGGGGAAAGGAAGCCCTCAGGATAAAAAAACTTCAAAATTAAATCATCAAATTGGAAACATACCAGGAGCTGGGAGGAGGTTGAGATTGTAAATTGGATAGCGAGACCAGATGAGCTAATTAAAGAGGAGGTGGAAGGAATCCCACCTATTAGAAGAGTACTACCTATTATCATGCTAAGGATAGAAGGATTACTGGTCAGGGCATTAATTGATACTGGATCAACCATAAGTTTAATAACGCAAACCCTCCTAAATGAATTGGAAGCAAGAGGCCGCGTATTGAACATTCCCACCTCAAGCGTGAAGATTAAGGGAATTATTCCGGAAAAATCTTTGACATGTAAATTTCAGGAATATATTGATTTGATCATGGGTAACACTGAAATTTCGCAATGCTTTTTGCTGGTAAATCAATTACCATATAATGTCATATTAGGTATTGATTTTATCCGTGAGAACAAGGTCATAATAGACCTAGCGCAAAATTGCATTAGGATTCAAAGAGAGGATGTGGATGGACCAGACATTAATCTACAGGAACAGGATGCAAAAATAGAAGAACAGGTATGGCATGTGGAAGAAATGTCAGGGGAAGGTTGTAAGGACATAGAGAAAGTATTTGAAGTCCTAAATATAGAACTTTAAGATAGTTTGGAAACTGAGTTGGAGACCAACCTGTCAGGAAAAATAGAGGAAGCTAAAGTTAACCTCGAAAACAAGGAAAAATTAAAGGAATTACTATTAAATTACAGGGACGTATTTGATTCCAAGCCAGGGAATGTTGAAAATGTTAAATACGCTTTTCAAGTAAATGATTGGGCACCGTTCAGACAAAAACCATACCCGGTTGCAGAAAAACATTACCCACAAACGAAGAAAACACTGCAGGAGATGAGTGATGCAGGTGTTATAGAAAAGATGGCGACACCATATGTTAGTCCATTCGTAATTGTGAGTAAACCGGATGGCTCAGTAAGGGTGTGTTTGGATGCCAGAAATTTAAACGCGAAAATCATACCCGAAAATGATTCGGCACCACCCATAAAAGAAATACTGAGGAAATTTAAAGGCAAGAAGATATTCACAAATATTGACATGACGTCTTCATATCATCATCTCGAACTGTAAGTGAAAACCAGTCTCTTAACTGGATTTCAGTTCGATCAACAAACATATTGCTTCAAGAGATGTCCGTTTGGCTTGAAGACCGCGGGATCCGCCTTAATAAGAGCGCTTGATCGTAACCTGTCAGAGGCAGTGAAAGATTGCACTATTCGTTATGTGGATGACATATTGTTTACCTCGGAAAACATTGAGGAACACATGGAAAAGTTAAAGAAATTGTTGGAAGATTTAAGAAGGGCGAACTTTAAGATTAACTTGAAGAAATCAAATTTTTGTCAGAGACAAGTTACTTTTTTGGGGCATGTGATGGTGTTAAACCAAATCCATGCAAATTAGAATCAATAAGAGATTTTCCCAGGCCTTTGAAGGTGAAAAACGTTCGCCAGTTTTTGGGATTGATTGGATTTTTCTCAGGACATTGTCCGTCATACACCAAAACTGTTGCACCACTACAGGACCTTCTGAAGAAGGGGGGCAAGTGGAAATGGACGGAGGAAACAGAAAAAGCATTTATAGAGGCCAAGGAAATGCTTTTAAATTATGTGAAGCTAGGATATCCTGATTTTAATCAGAGATTTGTAATACAAACAGATGCATCCCAGATTGGAATAGGGGCATTGCTATATAAGGAAAACCCGGATAACCCTGAGAAGAAAAATGATCTAGCTTTCACAAGTAGGAGACGGAAACCACACGAGAAAAATTATACAATCAGCGAGATCGAGCTGTTAGCGATATTGCACGCGTTGCAATATTGGCGAAAGATTGTATATGGGTTTCAAGTCACATTAAGAAATGATCATAAAGCCTTAACCTTTTTGATGAAGACGGATTTATCCAGTCAAAGGTTGATGCGTTGGGCTTTATATATCCAACAGTTCGACGTAAATATCGAGTATTGCCCAGGGAAAGAAAATGTAGTTCCAGATTATTTAAGTAGACAGCCAGAGTCCACAGAAGAGGAAGTAATGGCTATTGATTTGGAAGACAGGGATCAGCGCACTTTGAATGAATTAAGAAGCATTGGTCAACGACAACGTGAGGATCCATGGATGAACATGCTCATATCTTTCTTGGAAGGGAGTTTGATTAGGGGAACAAAGGCGTATTCTGAAGCTAATAAGATAGCTCAGGATTATACGTTCTTTAATGGATGTTGTATAAGTTTGTGGACTCTGACCATACACGATTGAGGATCGTTGTACCTGCGATTTTGCAGAGGAAAATGGTATGGTTAGCCCATAGATCGTTTGGACATATGGGAGTCGACAAAACAGTCTCGATGCTGAAAGAAGCATTTGTATGGCCGAGACTGAGAGAGACTGTAAGGGATACGCTCAAGATATGTGATCTATGTCAAAGGATTAAGCCAAATGCGTTTTTGATGAGACAAAAGCCAATACCATTGTTGCCTGAGAGGCCAGTTCAAATTATTTCGATTGACAATTTCGGACCTTTGCCAAAGGATAGGCGAGGTAATAGACACATAATGGTGGCTATGGATGTTTTCACGAAAATGGTTGTCCTTGCTCCCATACAGAAGACTAGTACCAAACAAGTGTTAAAACGACTCAAAGAAAAAGTGATACCTATTCTGGGAAAACCAGAGAATTTGTTGTCGGATCACGGTAGTTGTTTTACAAGTGTAGAATTCAGACAGGAATTAGAGAGACTTGGAATACGTCAGATACTGTCTAGTATTCGCCATCCTGAGGCAAATCCTGTGGAAAAAGTTATGAGGGAAACGGCCAAGTATTGTAGGATATACTGTGCCGAGGAAAATTGGAAATGGATAGATATCCTTGATATTATCGAATTTTGTATAAACAACACAATCCATGAGTCTACGGGAGAAATACCAATAACGTTACATCGGAATGAGCAACCAGAGAGACCGTGGAGTCTGCTCATTTCTAGGCCAGCAGACGCTCATCCTGGAAGAGATGTACGTATTAGAAGAGCCTTTGAGCCTCTAAAAGCTCAAGCTGATAGAAGGCAAAGAAGAAACAGGCACAAGAGGTATCATCGAACACTATTAGCAGGAGAAATGGTGTTAGTTAAAAGACCAGCCATTTCGGATCCAGGGAACCGCGTGTACAAGGAGTTCCAGAAAATGTACCACGGACCGTATCAAATAATAAGAGATTTAAGAAATAATGCCTATAGAATTCGGCACTGTGAAACGAATCACGAAGTGACCTTGAATTCAGCCAACCTGAAAGTATATTACCCTCCCGAAGAATTCGATGAAGCTAATGAACATGCCCTGGTTATGGATCAATTTAGAGATGATGAATCCACTTTTGATAGAAACCAGAGTAAGGTAGAACAAGGAAACAGAGCTCAACCATTCGATTGCGAATGCGAATTAGAGAAACTGTATTGTGAGATAAGGGAAATAATTGATTTTATTGAAAAGGAAAATTTCAATTTAAGAAGAGAAAATGAAGAAATAAAGAAACGGGTAGGGATAGACCACACCCGTAACGAAGAATATTGTTCTGTAGACTTCTAAGTCCAGAAAAGTAAGAGAGGAAGAACGGGTAGGGACAGAGCGTACCCAACCTACACTATTTCCGGATATGACTTTAAAAGTAGAAAACCCTAATGATCGGGGGATTCTATAAGAATAGAAACTAAAGGTACTGAGAAATGTTATGATGGCTTCGACACTGAAAAAAAAAATTTTTATGAAAATTATTGAAATAAATTTCCTCAAAATTTCGAAAATTTATTTACCTAAGGAGGGGAGAGATGAACCCATGTACCATTGGTTCAAGGGGTCGAATCCATGTATTATGGTAAAGAGAAGGAAGGATAAATACAGTCTTCAGAGGAACATAGAAAGATTTTATACAGGAGGGCGAGCATAACGTTGTGCAAGAAGTGAGGGTCCAGGTGGCCAGGAAATGATATCACGCATGACGCACCGATAGGAGCCGATCAGGGCTATAATTAGAACGAGTGGAACTTTCCGTCGGAGTGACTGCGAGCATGTTTCGGAAATTGATCTTACGTTGCAGTAAATTGGCATCGTCGCAGTTGTGCAAGAAGAAGAATAATTAGATTTAAAGCACTTGCGAGCATATAATTAACTAAAGAAATACATCATTGTGAATCATTTCGGAATAGAGATTTTTGTGTGGAGAAAAAGGTTTTAATAATTGCATAGGAAAGAACTGCAAACGTGGCCAAACGTCATAAAAAGTTCCCCGAGACCCGAGATGGAGGGGATTAAAAATCAACCTCAACACCCACGTACCTCAAGAGTAAATTTCATTTAATATCTCGAAATTGTACGATCGATTTTCACGTACAAAGGAATCAGTATACGTTTAGAAAACAAGCTTTCCAGAGATATAATTTTTATATGTGTGCGACCATTGCTTCAAAAGTTGGTTTTGAAAAATACATGGATTTTATCGTTTTGTCGCCGATTTGTATAAAAGCCCTGGCAGAGCCAGGCTAATCATGCAGTTTACAGCACACCTCGTGGGGAGATGCTGTATCACAGTGTCCAGGTCATAGTACGAGAAGTATCATCATAGTATCACCGTGTGAAGACTTAGGAAAATCCTAGTACAGGATTTAGTTCCGCCAGTATCAGTCTTATAGTGAAAATTCCGTATTACAGTCATAATAGGCTGCGAACTTAAAAGAACAGGCGATAGGTCTTCAAATAACAATTTAGTAATACGATAGAAAGTGTCGTAACGTTTGAAGTACCAACGATAGAGAAACGAACATTTCTAGCAAATTTAAAGAACACGATCAGGGTCAGACGAAATAAGTGCCGCCTAGTATTCTGAATAAGATAGGGTCTAGAGCGAAGAAAATAATAAGGGAAAATTTAATCCAAGACATTGCCTCACTGGAGACAAACGAACAGTGATTAAGGGCAGTAAGGAAGAGCATTAAATGCTAGAGAATCATAGGTCACCGATACATATTCGAGAGACCGTAAATAGGACAAACTGTATCTAGACAAACTAAATAGTGTCTAGAGAGAAACGACTACGAGCTAGTTAAAAATAAAAGCCGAATAGTCAGGAAACCGGACCTGAAGAATTACCGTTCCAGGGAGGGGTAGATTGATCAAGACTTTCAACTTCTTACCAGATAGGGAGCCGACATCTAAGAGTTTCACCCTTGGAAACGGGAATCAAGAAATCACCTGTGTAAGGCCAAATCAAAGCCTCAGTGATTAGATGCAGTGTAATGTAAATATAGAAAATTTGTGTTAGTATAGTAATTTTCAGTGATTTTATTTGTGTATAATAGAAGAATACAGAATTGTATTTAAAATGTTACCAGTGTTTAAGGTATATAAGTTATATGTGTGTCAAGAAATGTCATTGTGTGAAATGGGATTAATCAAGATGGCTTAAAACACATTAAGTGGGCGAGATGAAACATCGTTGTAAAATACGGTCGGATGACCGTCATATTATGTAAGTAGCCATTTCATTATGTTTTGTGTTGGGAAATATTTGTGTACAATCCACCTGAGAATGAGAAAATAGGGATGTTTTTGAATAACAAATAACAAAATAAGAGCGCGATCTGAACAAATACAAATTGAGAAAGTATAAAATGATTCTGTGAAGTGAATAAATCCCTTAGAGGGAATATGTATGAATTAAAATATCAGTGTATTTGATAAATAGTTTAATTATATGGAAGCAAGCGTAATAATAATAATAATAAAAATTATATAAATGAATATTAAGTTGAATTATATGAAAGTAGTAGTTTTTGAGCTCCTGTAAGAGAATAAATACATGTGGTGAATACATGGTCTTAAAGTGTAGCGATTATTGCCACGGGAGAGGATTAATATAAAAATTGAGATGTAGATCAAATGTTGCTTTTGAATTTATCAGTTCTTTGAAAAACTTGGCCGTAAAGTAATGTATAGCGCATGTCGCGCATTGACGTAATTTGTCACGCTAGGAAGGCGTTGAACCTAAATATACTTGGTAAATTAATTATGAGGGGCAGTTGATTGCGGTAATTGAGCTATGATAAGTCCTCCATATAGTGATGTAATCACGAGGCCGTTGTGTGTATTTTTTAAAAAGGGTGCTATTTATTGTATTATGAGCGCAGGTTAGACAAAGGTCGCCCTAAGCCACTAATGTTGTTAAGTCCTCCAGTATGGGATGTGCTTCCCGAGGCAGTGAAAGAATCAAACCCAAGTTCGTGTGTGTGGAGCCCCTAAATATTGTTGTTGTATTGAATTATTCTTACCCATCAATGAGGACACTTCATAATTAATAAATGCCAAGGTTACGAGAGTGGTCTATGAACCTAAATAATGTTGTTAAAATAAATGAATGAAAAGCCAGGTCTGTTCAAAGAACTGTGTATAAGAAATAGCTGTATAAGCAGAGTGTAGCCCGTCTCTGTGGCGAGACTTGGGGTCTTGCTCCCGGCCAATAAATCACGCTGAGTGGGACGGTCCTACCCTTACTATTAACGGAAGTGCGGTAGGTTGGGTGACCGTCTGTTTGAAGTATTAGAGTTTGTTAATGACCCGGGATTCGAACCGAGGTTCTTGTAGATGAAAGATACCGCTTGCAAGTTCAGATCGTTGCTTTCTTATGAGATAATGGTCTTTTAAGGCAAATAAATATAAATACATAATGTAATGTTATATTGATGTAGGATTTCACGAGTTCAGTGAAGACAATTAGATTTCGGGAGTGATCATAATTTTTGACATGTTCAAGTAGTCTTCTATAACTCGGGAGTACACAGGTGTTTTCCCAATCACTGTAGTGAATTTGTTAACTTGAGAGAGGTGGTAACATGAGAACATTGTGAAAAGCCCAAATATTTTAAGTGAAGGAGTAACAGTACTTTAATAAGAATTACATATTGTTTTGATTATAAGATACTCATATAATAGGAAGTGAGGTGTTGTATAAGAATAACACAGAGTATGTAAAGGTATCGAACCGTTGGGAGCTCGTGATTATATTGAATTTTAAAAGGGATACTTTATGGAAGTGAAAAGAATTATAAGTTTGTTGGTTTGTAGGAAACCATTTATTTTGATTTAACATTTGTTTTGTTTATGTATTCCTTGTTCACTCTGAACAAGTTAGAAGTATTGGTCAGTATTTTATTTGTTTAATTTGTTGTAGCGCCATTTATTGGAATAATTAAATGTTTTATAATAGGAGTTGATTTTGTTTATTATTTTGAAAGTGTATCCTCTATTTAATGCAAAATATGTAAGTCACAGAGTGGGAGAACTTACCATAACCCCGAAAATCCCGATTTGAGCATTGCTGGCATACTGTGATTTGCATATTTCTGGCTGAAAGGGCACACTATACGTGTGCCAATTTTGAAATAGCTCCCATTCATACCTTCCAAGATATTCAACATGGTGCTCAAATTTCAATTGCTATCTTTCAGCAGTTGGTAGCACTGACATCATTTTCAAATATGGCCGTGAGATATTCAGGTATAGATTTATAATCCTACCAAATTTTGTATCGATTGCTGCAGCCGTTTAGGAGTTGATAGGGGGGGGGGACACACACACAGCCAGACAGACAGACAGACACACATTTGCCCGATCTCATAAGTCTACTTTTTCCTAATTTTTACAAAATGTGAAAAGTAGGCTAAAAATAACTTTATATTTGTAACATACACATTCTTCTATTATTGATTCCGGACCAGCTTTATGAAGCAGTGTTAAGGTTCTCGCTTCGTGCTGTGCCTTAAGTTGTGGAAATAAATCCTGACAGGGTCGCTTGGAAATTGAGAGTATAGAAATACTTCAGGCCCATGCAAGCAGATTTTCTTACATGTAAGATACCACCTCGAGAACACATATTTGACAGCTCAGTGTCTCTAATGAAACAGTAGTTGAATAGGAAGTTAAATCCATAAAATTTACGTTGTGTGTTTCCGATTTGCAGTTCAGGTTTTGTAACTTATTGACTGCTTTAAGGTAAATCCGGTACAGATGCCGCTGTGGTACAGACCCCGCATACACTGTAGCCATATGATCCCATCGTTGCTCCTAAATGGCAGTGTGTAAGTTATTTCGGTATCCAAGCAATAACCACTGTCTACAGTTATGGTGCAAGTTGGTCGCATATTACGAACATTGAAGTCGATAACGTGAGGTGAGTGTATGTTTCCTCCTGAGAAAGATTTTACTTGTGTTCATTTATTGTGTATATTAAGTTGGTTTCAGATGCGTAAATCAGCCGATCTTAGTGCAGAATAAGCCTTAATCCTTACCTTAGAAGATGGTAAGCGTTTTGTTGGCCATGTTGGCCTTGCGGTACAACAACCGGAGGATGCGGCGTCTCTACCTTGCATTTGGGAAAGTTGCCGCAGAGCAACCCGCTGGAGATGCCTCATTGATATCATATTTTAAAGGCGATCTGGAAACTATTCAGAGGGCGGGGGGGATTGGGAGGAAGTAAAAATTTTCGTTTCAATACCTACCTGTCACTACATGATAATGAGACGTCCCCCCTCTCTCCTTAAGAAAAATAAATATTATCATTTCTTTCTTGCTTCATGAAATTCATTATTTGACTGCTCTAAAACCGGTATTCTTAATTCAGGTCGCCATTTTTCTAAATAAATGCACATATTTTCAGATCATCCCAAATCTAAACTGCGAAAATATCCCTATATATGAATCTGCTAAATAATTCAAATAGCACTGTTTCCAAATATCTAGTTTGTACTGGCCGTTACAGCCAATCATCACGTTCTTCTTCTTGTCCTTCTTCACAATCAAACAGAAATACTTCGCATTGCTCTTATTGGAATAATGAAACACCTGCGGAGTGATAAACTTATAGCGTGAGCCCATGGTTTTAGTAAAAATTAATTTTGGGAATAAAAATATTTTAAAACTCAGCTATATTTTCAGCTTTATGCTGTGTCGTGTGTGGGGTTACACCTAGGAACACCAAAGTGGCTCATCAGCGGGCCCTTGGTGTCCGTGCTTGGACTCCCACAGGAGTAGGGAACTGCGCGCTACCTCCCTTTTATGAAGCGCACCTGCGCCTCTTTACAGCGAGGGCTAAAACTCAAGATGCCTTAACCTCCCTATGAAGGCTTCCAAAAAGATGGTATATTGGCATTCACGGCCAGTGAATTGAAACTCAGCAATTTTTCCAGGTTTATGCCGTTTCTTGCGTGAGGTTTCGCCTTGGAACTCCAAGCTGGCTCATCAGCGGGCACTTGGTGTCTATGCCCAGACCCCCACGGAAGTAGCGAACGGCGCGCTACTTCCATTTTTATGAAACGCACCTGTGCCTCTTTACTGTGAGAGCTAAAAGCTCAAGCAGCCTTAACCTCACTATGAAGGTTTCCAAGGAGATGGTATATTGGCTTTCAAAGCCAGTGAATTAAAACACAGCAATATTTCTTTGCTTGATTATAACTAACCATTAAGTAAAGTAGATAAAAACACTATATTGTTCTATCCCGGCGTTGGGGGATGGGATGAACAGGGGTGTGTGAATGTATAATTTTAGGGGTGGTTTCCGAAAAGGTGTCGTTTCCCGTAATTGGGGGAGACTACTAGTGTTAGTGTTGGTGAGAGGATGTAATCTAATGGGGTGCGATCCTATGGGGTGCGTTTACTCGTTAAGGGACGTATGCCTAAGAAAGAGCTATTAACTTAGATTAGCAATTAAGTGTGAGCGAGAGAAATCGAGCTCATATGCAAAGTCGGCAACTTGGCCGCTAGCTGGCTGGCTGCTACGTGAATACAATGGAGTTCCTGACGGTGCAATTCTTAGCGTTCACGGTCAGGGGCAGTTAGGAAAAGAGCAGGTTGGGTGTCAGGATGTAAAGACAAGTGAAATGAGTACAAGATGTGTGTTTACTGACCAAGTATTTCTTTGGTCAGTTATGGTGATCTGATGTCTCTTTTACTAGTGGACAGGTGTAAAATAATGTGTTACAAGTACAATTGTGGGTTTGGGTGATGTAGTAAAAAGTAGTAAGGAGATCTGAGCACACTCTATTCTCACCTGGTGATGACGTGCTGGAGTTGGAGCTGGAACTGAAAATGCAGAGCCGCCGGTCGCGATAGACATTGGGCTTTCCTGGTGCCTACCTTTTAAGGTCCCCCGAGCTGCTGACTTGGCGTTTCGTCACTATAGGTGTTCCAGATTCCGGCGATAGTGTGTTTGTTTATGAGTGATGTAAGCTTGGCTACAGCTAGACTACTGCGCCTGCCTGTGTTAAGGAAGTGTATGAGGCTTACAGCCTGTAGGGGTAGTTTATAGATGAAAGATGAAGGGTGTGTTAGCGTTTCAGGTCCTAGGGTCGTAACAACCCTGGGGCTGAATAAGACCTTCTCGGCTTTTGTTCGTGGCCTCACGAACGGGAAATAGTGTGGATGTTCCGGTGTAGTGGTTCTTCTTCTTCTTCTTCTCCCTCTTCTTCTTTGATGCTGTGTAGATGATGGTGTAGTCTCGTCGTGTCGTCTTGTCTGGTTGGCGATGTGAGGTTAGAGTGTGCTCAGGGAGGGTGGGTATTGGGTATATACATAGTTTATTTTTATATTCTTGACATTAATGTTGCTACAAAAAGGATATACATATACATATATATGATGATGTTCCACACAGGGAGGAAAAAAACATGGTTGGACGGGTGGTTGTGCCGTCCGTTTGCTGTGTGGGAAAAAATTCCTCCCTGTATGTACAAAGTATAGGCAAAGTGTTAGTGTATGAAAGATGGAAGAAAATAGAAAAACAGGTGCCCCAGGTTGAAAGTTAAAGGTATATATATATCAAATAGTTTATTTTGTCGTGGTGAGGCAGGGCACCTTCACAAATTTTATCGTTAGTAGAATAGAAAGGAAAGAAACAAAAGTGTGTTACAGTGTGACAGTGTTAAATGGTGTTGGAATGTTACAGTATTCTATGTGTATTCTTCATATTTCTTATAATTTTACGGTGTTGTTTAAAATTTCTTACAATTTTGTTCACAATGCGTATATACTAGCCTTAATTATACTACTGTTAATACTAAACCTTCTTGCTCATGAGCGTTGTACCTTTCTCACTATCCACATGGCCGTAGCGCTTTCCTTTTTGGCCATCTGTACCTCGTGTCTTTCACCTGTACCTTTCACCCTGCAACCTGTGGTTTAGTGGCTAAACCGCTCAACCGCTCTCGTTAATTTCCCTCCGTGGGTGGAAGAATTCACCTTGATGGCTAGGATAGACGTTCACAAAGCTGCGTCTCTCCTGGCTATCGCTTCCGCTCATTATTCAAGCGTTTGCTATGTATTGCGTCAGCGCCGCTCGGTGCCCCACGGTCACCTCTCGTAACTGCCACCTGTTGTCATCACTTTATTAGTGTGACTGAAAATCGCTGATTTTTGTGTTTTTGTGTGTCATAGTAGAGAGTGTGTACAAGCTGGTGTTGGAAATATATTTACAAAAGACATGTGTATAGTGCTGATCATCTGAAAAAATAATAATTTATTAATCAGTTCCCCTTTCCGGTGGAACGTGCATATATATAGCGCCTTCTGGTGTGCCTGAAATAGGATACGATATAATAGTCACATACATTTCGGTTATATCTTTCACAAATACTTATATCTATTGTTTGCCATTTAAATCTAGCTTAACCTAAGCCGGCTATAGCCTTACTGCTATACTTATGCATGTACTCCTGTTTTCTTGTGTATTTGCCATGTCTCCTCCGTGTATACAAGTGTATGAGTGTATTTATGTGTCGTGACGTCACCTTTACCTTATAATGATCATGGTTGTCTGCGCTCCCACGATGCTGCAGTGGTGGAGCTCTTTGCTGGAATATAGAAACATGTGATGAATATGCCCTTGGCCAAATATTATTGTTATGCGCCTATATCGCGCAGCGCTGTTTAAGAGTCGGCTTGGATGGTGCTTGAGTCGGCTTGAGACCTCTTCGGACGTCTCGTGTATTGCTGAGGTTGGTCAGCCTCGGTTGCTGTACCGTTTATGTTACTGTATTCATCGCTTTGTCCGTTTTCCTTAACGTGTTATCGGTCTTACCCTGGGAACGCTTAGTTGCCAGGTGCCGAACGCTCTTGTCGCGTTCGCATAGCATGTGGCTGTTTTCGTAACGTGTTTTCGGTCTTACCCTGGTAACGCTTAGTTGCCAGGTGCCGAATTATCATTATATGTGTAAAGTGTACTTAACCTAGGTTACCGCTAATTAATGCTACAAAAAATATATTTTTATTTACATGCCGAAATGATCCTTAATCTAGTGCCGAAATGGGTTGTAGCTACTGTTTTTCAACAGTGCTTATTAAATTTGCTTAATCTAAGTTGCTTTCCAAATGCAACTGCCTTACATACTAGAATTTTGATCGGGACGATCGCCTGAGGCAGGTTTCCCTCCCCCAGGGCACCACGCGTGTGTATTTTGGAAACACTGGTTGCTTCCAAAACCACCAGGCCGAAAGGCCCTTTTGGATTCCGTCCCCTTAATACTAAATGTCGACTTCCCCCCTTAATAACTAATGTGTGGCGTGTAGAGGCCTGTGTGTTTGTGTTGCTAAGTAGCGAACACTGCGCGCGGATATCCATTTCGTTTACGTTTATATAATGCTTATAGTCGCTTTATTCACCATCATATTTATTAGTGGGTTGCCCAGACCCCTCTGGGGACATCGCCGCATTCCCTATTTATATTTCTGGGCGCTCACTGCGTTTCCCATTTAAGCTCTGGAGACTCGCTGTTCGTCCATTTACGTGCGCTGGAACATCGTCCATTATTTAGTGTGCGTGTACTCTTCACCCCATTTTCCGGATGAGGACTGTGTTGCTTCACTTCCTGCGAACGGAAGACTACCCTCTTCGCCTCCGAGGGTTGACCTATCTTACATTGAGCTGAGTCTAGTCCAAGTGGTCGTCTCTAGGTTCGTCCCCTGAGACTAATACTGAGCTGGCTAATTATCCTACTAGACGTCAAAAGTCCCCCCCTGCAGGTCTGGCTTCGACGACCGTAGTGCATAATGGGTATAACCTTCTCCGACCCGGAGGCAGACTAGGCACTCCCGAGATCTCGATGTTTGCCCGCACCAAGCCATCGTCGCTTCGACCTTACGTCAATCCGTCATTAAGCTGGGTCAGGATCTATTGCCACCTCCTGCGGCTCTGCCTTCGTGTGGCGTTCCTGCTCCCATCGGCGTGCATACTTGTCACCACCTAGTGTGACCTCAGATTCCTTTTAAGTTATTATGATAAGTGTAATTTTGTATACTGTAGTGTTTTGGGTGTAATATTTTGGTATAATTTTGTGTACTAGTAATTTAGTAATTTAGTATAATTCTTAGTGTTCTGGGGATGTAGAGCATTCTAAACGCAGTGCCTGCCTTAGGCCTTTCATTGCCTTGTCGGATATCCAGCGCTGATGCTTTGTTATGTTTCTGGAGATATTAGTGGGTGTATGGGATGTCTGGTCCTTTGTTACTACGATCCGAAAGGGTGTTAATTGTTGAGTAAGGTTTAAAACGTGGGTGGGGAGGTTTATGCATCGTTATGGTGGCCAAGAGTCGGTAATGCTATTGGGATGTTTTTACTGTGAGTGGATAGGGGTGGATTTTCCCAAGTGTCCTAAATTGAAAATGCCAAGCAGGTATGATAACAATACAACCCTTGGTGTGTGGGTGGGATATCTCATGCGTCAGGATGGGTATGAGTGCATGTATGCTCTCATTTGAGGAGAAGGGGTGTATTAGGGTGTAATAAGTCTATGTCTTCTGCATGCAGGATTATTTAATGAGATATTGGTTTTTATATAAGTATGGCCTCATATCTCTATATGGAGATGTCCATCGGCGCTTACATTGGTGTCCGAATCACCTCTAATATTCAGCTGTAGGCATTATAGCACAAGGTGCAGTAGACCTTTTACTTGTGAAAAAGCATGAATGTCTAATTCAACCCCTATGTATAATTTAAATGTAGTGTAACATGTTTTCACGTGTATGTGTGTGTTTGTGTGCGTTTGTATTAGGTATTAGGATAAATGGAAGGGAGGGTGTGGGGATGTTTGCCCGTAAGCTATGCTACGGTCATCCTGATGGCATTATCCACCTTACTCCTGCTATGGTGTGTCAGCCTCTCTTGGCTATTCTGTGTTCTCTTCCGCTCTCTGGTGGTGTTGGGATTTGTGCTCGCTGAGCGTCTATGTGTCGTTTAGATGCCATATAGCATCTTGCGTTTATCAAAATATTCCTGTGTATACTGTCGAGGGCCTATCATCCCTTACGTCGTGTGAAATATATCTGTTCTCTAAATACCGCCCTTAATTATTATGTGAGTTTTAGTGTAATTGCATTACTGCCCCTAAGTGCTGGGCGCGTGTGGGAGGGAGGCGGCCGTGGCCTCAGTCTCCAGCGCGCTTTGTGCCCGCGCTTCCTGCCGGCTGATCTCTCGCCTGCGCGTGTCCTGTTATCCGAGCGGGTTTATCTTCATCGCTTGGCTACTCGCCACACGCCGTCTAGTGTTACTTATCGCAGCTGTATACATGTTCCAGTTCTAGAACTAGTAGGTCTGAAATAGTGTAGTCCCCCAAATCAAATCTGTCTGCAAGATATGTGTATTATTTTGGGCAGAACCTAATGTAATACCGTCCTCATTTCCTGTGCAAACATCTGTGTTGTCAGTGTATGGCTTCCTACTATTGTTTGTGCCAGTGTCATCATGTTTGTGTATTGTTGCCCCGTTTCGCTGTTGCAAAATATCTTCCGCATACAGTGTGTGTGTCACGCTGGAATTCGCTGTGTTCGCAACGCGCTGTTTCCTGTATTTTGTTTATCGCCTTTGTGTAACTTAATGTCTTCAGCGACATGCCGGAAGAATAACAAAACGTGTTGTCTGCCACTATCCGTGTGTCGATATATGTTTGTGTTAGAAAGAACAATTTGTTAACCTGTAACATTTCCGCTACCAAGCCTGTTTGGGAACTTGCTTCCTTGATTCCACCGCTCTATGCAATTATCTATTACCTATGTCTAGCAAGTCTATTCGGCCTGTGTCCGGGGTAGTTTACCTGCACCTTTACTGAATATCCATGATTTTCGGCCGTTGAAATATGGTGTTACCATACTTTGTGTGAGCGTGTGCCTGGTCCCATAGTACTCCCCGTGTTAGTGGAATATGTCTGCCCTGGTGTATTTTTGTGTGATAGAGTGTGATTTTACCCTAGGAGGTATATTTCTGGGCTGTTCTGACTGTCCTTCTTAGTTTGTTTGTTCTCTAACATTCTGCCTGTCGTCTCCCTTTTCGGAGCGTATCTTGCCATATTTCTGGGGCATTTCTAAGTGTCCCGCACTAATTCTTCATGCCGTCCAGTGTTGTGATGTGGTCTTCCCACCTTTTGTGTTTAATGTCTGTTGGATTCGTCTATAGAGTCCCAGTGTTTGTAAAATGTGTTCTGTATATGTCTACCTTTGTGTCCTTGTTTGTGTGCGTGTATGCTTTCGTTATCCTGTGACCCGTGTACCTGAATCGGTTGCTTTTCAGTCGGTCACCTTCTCCCCTTGTTATTTGTTGGGCCGCCCGTCCTTGTCTATGATGCGGACCCTAGATTGCGTATCCCTACCGTGTATCATTGTGTGGCCTCTGGTGACGTAGTTCGCAACTATCTGTCATTTGGTAACTTGTGTTAGTTACGTTTGCTCTACCGGAGGTTGAAGATTATCTACTGTGTCTGGGCTGTGTGACCGTGTATTTTCTAGTGTATGCCCTTGACGCGACCCACAATGTAGTCCTTGTGCCTTATTTCGGGACCTTCATTTTGGCAATTTCCATCCCGTGGCGTGTATAATGTGTGAGAGATGGGCGTGTCAGTGTTCCTTTTAGTGTGCGTGTTCCGTATACTCTTGAACGTCCCTCATTCTTAGATTTCGGGCGTTACGGTTTGAAAGAGTATTTTGTGGTCTCGTAGAGGCCTGGTGTTCCTTCCATGTCCCCTATTGGTAGTCCCGGGGTCGCTAATGCCCTAATCAGGTTGCTATAGCGAGTACCATGGAACAGGCCTGCGTACGTGTAAGTATGACCTGTGCATATTGCCTGTGCAAATTTTGGTTGCCCCTGGACCTGATTTGTGATCGTAGTGCGTTCTTGAATCTGTATTAATTGATTCTCTGCCGACCGATGTGTTACCGTGCTCGCAGTACGGCTCTGGCTTGTGGCTGTCTCACAGTGTTGTAACGCGTGTGCGTGCTTACTTTGCAGAGTATTGGGTTACCCATGCGGTAATCGCCGGCGAGGAGATTGCTTCCTTCCGCTGTTAACATGTCAATGTACAGCACTCATGTTATGCCTCTGCCATTCGTCCAGGCTAATTGTAATATGTCGTCGCCCCGTGTACTTTGTGTATGTGTCAACCCTTGTCGATTCTATGTATTGCCGCTATGTGCACGGTAAGAGTCGTGTGCTGTGCTCAAATAACCTTTCCGACTGCCTTGTAAAAGACCCTACGTCTACTTACAGTTATCCCGTTCTTCTGTTTCTGTGTTCTACTGTGTTTTGGTACATGTATGCTCCTTGGGTATGGTGTCTCTATCTGTATGTTGCAGGTCCGTAATTTGGTGAGGTCCTCGCGGTCCGAGTCCTACCTTTTGGCCTTCTTACATGATGACCCTAAATGTGTCAGAGTTATGTAGTTTTTATGTCATTTGTGACCGATGATTGCCCGTGTGGCTTCTAGTATTATGTCTTGAAGCTACATGTCGGTGCCTCTGATTCCTGTATTTTGGTTGGGCCCTTGTATTTTTGTGTTTCAGGGCTTGCCTTTCTCTCTCTCTCTGTGTTTTTTGTGTCAATTTATGTATTCCCTGTATGTAAAAGGACCTACCCGTGTTTATGTTTGTGTTGTAAATGACATTCGTGTAATTCACATGTCAACCCTGGTGTCTATTCAAGACATGTACATCATGCTGATATGCAAGTACATATACATACAGTTATAATATAACCCTCTCATGCATGCATTAATTCTTAACCATAACTTATGGGACACAGTGCGTGTATGGGATCCTATGTTTTTTACGTGACTGTGTCTTTATGTTGTTTGTGAGATGTCGTCCGTGTAATTGTCTGCCCCCGTGTGTATGTCCATGGCTTCAATTTTACTGTGCCTACGAATTGCCTTATTTCTAGCTAGTTTTTCTTTATCTTAAGAGTGGATTTTTCACGGTGAATGTTTTAACCTCTTCCGACCGCTATTTCCCGGGAAGGTGATTGTGCTCGTCCTGAAATGAGAGCATAGGCCTCTGCCCTCCACTGGGCTGGGTCCTCACTGTCTTTCTGAGGGTTTTTCAGTAGGGTGAGCCTTGGCCTACGTTTACCGTGTTGCCTGTTTGTTGGCCTAGGCGTGCTTGTGCCTGAGGGTCTGCATTGCCCTTGTACTACCCTATCAGTGTCTGTGGGGTTGTAGGTTCTCTTGTCGACTTGGCCTCTTGGGGTGGGCGGTAAAACTTCCCTTATGCCCCGTGTAGACTGTGTTTGAGGCGTGTGTGTTGCATCCTGGGGAGTTGGAAGCAACCCCCCTCTGTTTCTTTGCACTGGGGGTGCATATGTAATTGTCCGCCTCCATTCTGGCAAAATCGCCGTCTGAACTGGCGGTAGGGGTAGTGTATCTGTGTGTGTATGTCCCTTTAGTGTGCTTGAGCCTAAGCTGGCCGTTTTCCGAGATGTGTCCACGGCAGACTCCTTCCATTGTGTTTTGCTATGTGTTTGTGTCGGTATGGGCGTATTTTGCTGTGGCACGTTCACTACGTCATCTGCCCATGATGAGGGTACCTCTAGGTCCCCCTTTGTGTAAATGTGTGTGTCTGGAAGGACTGACATCAACTCCCTCTCTCGCATTTGTTCTGAAGGGGTTGGTGTAAGTTTCGCCCCTCGGTCTGGCAAGATTGCCTCTTTAACCGGAGCTCCGGGACGTATATATGTGTGTGGGTGTTCCTTTAGTGTGTTGGAGCCTAGCCTGGCCGTTTTCTGAGGTGTGGCCACGGCAAACTCCTTCCATTGTGCTTTTCCATGTGTGTGGGTCTGTATGGGCGTATTTTGCTGTGGCAAGTTCTCTACGTCATCTGCGCATGATGTGGGTTCCTCTAGGTCCCCCTTTGTGTAAATTTGTGTGTCTGGAAGGACTGGCATTAACTCCCTCTCGTGTATTTGTTCTGAGGGGGTTGGTGTAAGTTTCGCCCCTCGGTCTGACAAAATTGCCTCTTTAACAGGAGCTGCGGGTCGCATATCTGTGTGTGGGTGTTCCTTTGGTGTATTGGAGCCTAGCCTGGCCGTTTTCTGAGGTGTAGCCACGGCAAACTCCTTCCATTGTGCTTTGGTAGGTGTAGGAGTGGACACTTTCGTGAATTGTAGCGTTACTGTGTTTGTGTCCTATACAGTTCTGTGGCCGCCAACTGGAGGAGCGCCTGTTCATGAATGAGCTCCCTATATTGGGCATATAACATCGTGTAGTGAAGTGTTATTCTCTCTAAAGACGTGTTAGAAGGTAGTGGGCCATGTGCAGTATTCAACCAGTCGTATATCCTGTTCCTTCGAACATGGTCCCTATTGAGATGTTCGTGTATGTCATGTAAATGTTTGTGTGCGCGTTTCAATTGCGCTTTCTTACCCTCCGATGGGATGCATACCTGTTTGCCCTGCATTGCTCTTAACCTTGTTTGGAGTGCCCGCATTTGTGCCTGTTGCCTTTGTATATGGCTCTGGTACCTTAGTAACAAGCTGAATAATACTGGCGCCCCCTATCGCTTCTATGGCTTACAACCCCTGTTGCCTCTGCATGTGGTGCCATTCTGTATAGCGTAGTGTATGCTGCCGTCTAAGTGTAGTGTGTCCTGGCAGGACTAATGTATTTTAATAGCGTAGGTTCGAAAAAAAAAACAAAAAAAGAACTTCTGCCCTAGGGGGGGAGGGGGTGTGTGGGCGGGTGTAATAATACAAATCCCCGTATAATAAAGATAAAACTGTGGGGTGTATTCTAGAAAAAAAATTCTATTTTTGCTTGGCTGCTTTTAGTACCTTTTTACCGATCTACCACGAGGGCTCGTTGTACGAGTCCCTACCCTTAATTTGCGTGGTACCCGGCCTCCATCAATCTGTTCTATCCCGGTGTTGGGGGACGGGATGAACAGGGGTGTGTGAATGTATAATTTTAGGGGTGGTTTCCGAAAAGGCGTAGTTTCCCGTAATTGGGGGAGACTACTAGTGTAAGTGTTGGTGAGAGGATGTAATCTAATGGGGTGCGATCCTATGGGGTGCGTTTACTCTTTAAGGGACGTATGCCTAAGAAAGAGCTATTAACTTAGATTAGCAATTAAGTGTGAGCGAGCGAAAGCGAGCTCATATGCAAAGTCGGCAACTTGGCCGCTAGCTGGTTGGCTGCTACGTGAATACAATGGAGTTCCTGACGGTGCAATTCTTAGCGTTCACGGTCAGGGGCAATTAGGAAAAGAGCAGGTTGGGTGTCAGGATGTAAAGACAAGTGAAATGAGTACAAGATGTGTGTTTACTGACCAAGTATCTATTTGGTCAGTTATGGTGATCTGATGTCCCTTTTACTAGTGGACAGGTGTAAAACAATGTGTTCCAAGTACAAGTGTGGGTTTGGGTGATGTAGTACAAAGATATAAGGAGATCTGAGCACACTCTATTCTCACCTGGTGATGACGTGCTGGAGTTGGAGCTGGAACTGGAGATGCAGAGCCGCCGGCCGCGATAGACATTGGGCTTTCCTGGGGCCTACCTTTTAAGGTCTCCCGAGCTGCTGACTTGGCGTTTCGTCACTGTTGGTGTTCCAGATTCCGGCGATAGTGTGTTTGTTTATGAGTGATGTAAGCTTGGCTACAGCTAGACTATTGCGCCTGCCTGTGTTAAGGAAGTGTATGAGGCTTATAGCCTGTAGGGTTAGTTTTGTAGGTGAAAGATGAAAGGGTGTGTTAGCGTTTCAGGTCCTAGGTTCGTACCGACCCTGGGACTAAACAATATCTCGTACTTCTTACGTATTCGCAATCTCAAGTGGCAGCGCTGTCACTTGTCTGAAACTAGAGGAATGTCGAAACGAACGTAATCAAACCACTGCTCTTAATGTGTATTTGAGCGTTATGCTCAAGCTTTTCTGTATTTATGAAAATAGCAGTCGATAAAGAGAAAATTAACAGATATTCTTCAATTCAGTACAAGTTTTCTAAAAGTGACAAGTGACATTTCACCTTCTTATTTTCCTAAATGTAAGACATAACAATAGTATGCGGTCGAGCGCATTATGTCACTCGGCCGATTTCGAAGTAATACGCAGATCAGCGTTTTACATAGTTTTACATGCATGTTAAGGCTCTCCTGAAGAGGAGAAAATTATCCTTCTTATATTCAATAACTGGCATTGTTGTTAGTTTAGTTGCTCCATTTGTGAATAGGTTTATATGCCACCCCTTGTACCTGACTGCGAATGAAATATTTATAATATCCAGTGTGGTATCAGTAGGCGAGTGTGAATAAGTTATGCCATTTTAGAGTACCGTCGGTTTGAGATGAGTGCCCTGGTACATGAAACATGGTATCAACGTGGTATTTCCCTGGAGGTAATGTTGAAAATATCACTCTCGGGATGGCTGCTGTCAGCGTCGGCAATCAAATTTCAAATATTCATGTAACAATTCCTCAACGGAGCGTAAATTGAGGTACTCAACTACATGGGCTTAAGGATCAAATAAATCGATTTTGGAGATATTTTGGCAAAATTGCTGATCTATGGTGTTCAGGTCTGCCAAAATTCTTGATAGAAGCCTGGAAATGAAAAGTGCTACTCACGCAGCCTTATAACATAAAAAGTACATTTTTATACCCTTCATTTCTAAGTTTTTTAAACTATTATTTCCCAGAATTGCCAGGCTAAGGCACAGAATAGGCCTAAATATGCAAGTTATGATATTTATTGTTACTGATAATCACATATCTTTTAGAATTTGTTGAAGTACCATACCTCTTTCAAATTGCTGGTTGTTGTGATTATCCCGGCATTAGTCGCGGCTGATCTCACAGATCGGGCAGGGACATATTCGTTCATTGCTTCGTGGAGAGTGGCAGGCCTGTCTCTAGCCCTCCACTCTCTTCCTAGCATGACGGTTGGAACCAGTCAGTGTGATTCAAGTTCCTCGTCTTTCAATAGTATTACGTGAAGGAGCTAGTTTGATCTCACAGAACACCATGACTCTTGCAGGTGTCCTTTTTGATATCATTATGTCCGAATTACAGATCAGCATATTTGACCTTCCATTAGGTTTGATGTATTGTTGGAATCATAGGCGATAGAATGGATATGTTTAGAACAGTCTTACAACATACATAAATAATTATTTTTCATGTGACGCTGGAGAAAGGCAATTAATGTTTAATTCTTACTCTTCCCGCTAAATAGTGTCATATGAATACTTATTTTAAGCTGATAATAATAGGAAACTTTCCTGGTCTATGTTATATTTCTTCCATTCACTCTAGATGATATTAATAATATAGGCCTATAGGGGCATTTAAACTAATTCTACAACTAGGCGATCTGACAAAACTACTGTGTTTACGAGACGTGACTAATGCCGGGTTAAGCATCAAGTCGAACTTAATATAAATTCTGTGAAGCTACTCCACTCATAAGTACCGTACATGTTACGCATCCAAAATTGCCTGCCTTGCAAGAGGGTTCCATTGGAATTATATACAACATTACGATGTCTATCACCATTGAATTCACCATTTTGTATTCATTCGATTGAGATTACGAATCTCAGTCGCTTTGATAACGGCAAAAACATTCCAGGACAATTTTTCTACTGTACTATAAATTGCATAGATTGTAGAAAATTGTAACACTACAGATTAAAAATCTACTACAACTATGGTAGATTTCTGTTGAGTCGTAGCAATAATCGCTTTGTTCTCAATACACGAGCCACCGTACTATTGAACACCTTAAAATAAAATTGTACAGCGTTTCGTTGCACGAATGACGATTTCGGGAAGGCAAAACGGCATAAAAAATGGCGCGAGTATAATACAGTCATTCCCATATTCAGGGCTCCTAACGCCTCTGGGCCACAAAAAAAACTTTGCTGCCCCCGACTTGGAACACAGTACGTAGATTTATTAAAGTTTCCTTAACAAATGAGGTTGTTTCTTCACCTGAGTGTGTAGTTAACTAGGAGCGGCAAACACTATTTGCCACCCCTAAAACCTGTCGCCTTTTCCCTTCTTAAATACGGGCCTGAATACCTTAAATGATCCAGTATTATAAGAAAGACCTTACGGGGCTAGTGGTTTAAGTCAGCAAAGAAAACTTTGTTTTACAGGTTGAGATCCACTAGCAGGGTTGCAATGTCTAAACATATCTCCAGAGCGTGCTATCATATCGCCACTGCCGAACTGAGGTGGCAAAGGTAGAAGCCACTTGTGATGGTATTGGGAAAACATATGGTATTTAACATTAGGCATACTCACATTGATAATTGGATTTTTTTTACAGCATCTCTCCCGAGCAAAGTAGGCATCTAAAGCGGGTTCGAGGGGGAGAAGTCGCTGATGCAGCAATTTCTTTGTTCCTATTTTTCGTCGATTTATTTTCAATTACGAATGCTCTACTCATGTGTGATCTATTGCAAACATTTTGAAATTATGCTGCTGGTAGCCTATATCAATTTGCAACAATTTTCAATGTAGCCTAATTCTACTGAGAAGTTATAAAAATTACTGCAACACTCCCGGATTTACCTTATGTTCGTTGAAGTATAAACACATTCTTAGGGAGTGATTGTTTTGTTGTCCTGCCAGAACATCAAGAGTGAGTTACTTGTCAACAAGCTGACACTGAATCAACGGAGAAAGCTCACACCTTTCTCATTCTCTGTAAAGTAATCTTGACATGCGTTTAACCACATAATTTTACTGAAATACTCAAACGCTGTTTTAGATAGATCATCGGTATTGACATTACAGAGTTGTCCTCGGGTTCTAACCTTGGATCTGCCGACTTGCTGGAGTTCCTCATCGCGTTTGTGGTGCCTCATATAACGTTCACTGCCACGCTACGGGGTCAAACCAAATGGATACGACCAATTGTAACATTTGCGTATCACGCATACCTGGTGACAATCTATTACGCCTACATGTTTGTGGACGAGAGATCTTACCGAAGATCTTTAAGTAAAAACATTGGCTTAGATATTTTCTTAAGTTTCTACTAGATACTACATGCATTCTTAAATATTCGATGATTTATTTTTTCAATGTGCTCAAATTTAAAATCAATTTACTCTTTTTCCTCCATCTCTTAATTTCCGGAAAAAAAAGTCATAGTTTTTAAAACGTATATACCTGGTGATTTCGCAGCCCCTTTCAATATCGTTTGCTGCAACTCAACTAACTCGTGTTGGCAGGAAGGTTGATATATCTTTGCCTGCATCCCGTATGGTAATAATTCACTGCAAGCATATACCGCAAACGATAATGAAGACTATTATTTTTCCCTCGTATTAGTCCGTAGTCACATCGAGGGAAAAAGTAATGGGGTTCAGTATCGTTTGCAGGATATACGGGATGCAAACAGAGAATTATCGACCCTCCTGCCAACACGCGTTAGTTGAGTTACAGCAAACTATATTGGAAGGGTCAGCTGAATCATCCCTCATGCCACATTATTCATATTGATTAACTGTTGCTTTCCTCCCCCAAATAACCCACGTGGATTCTGAATTAACAAATTTGTTATAGCCCCAACAGTTTTGAATAGCCGTGCATTTTACATTGCAATAAGACAGCGTGAATTCAACGCAGGTTAGTGAACTTGTCTTGAAGCTTTCAGGAAGACGTGAGACCTTGTCAAGCTCTTGTATTATACGGACAAAGCAATGACTAAGTATGGCAGCAAATAGTGGAATGCAGAGGCAACCATTTATCAAAGCAGCTTATGTCGTGACTTGCGCTTTACGTACGTACTACAGAATGTCTAGCCAACCTCACCTTTTCGCACGATAGACGATACAACTAATTTGATGTGTCGATGCGTGAGAGTTTGGTGTCAGCTAATCCTGTACCGGGATCAACATTTGTGGGGAATCCAATTCAGTGTCACTCCAGAAGAAATATTTTAATGTAATTTAAATGATTGCTTTCATTGGTCTATTGAGTATGTTGTAGTTCAATTTCCGGCTCTGCAATTAAAATATATTTAATTGTGACCTGAGGGCTCTAAAGAGGTTCACTCAGTTTCGAGAGGTCATCTGAGAAGTAATGAGTTCGATTCCTACCATCCTATAGGTGGTTTTCCGAGTTTTCCCACTTCTACTCCAAGCAAAAGCCAGGATAAGTCACTTCTGCCACATTTCCAAATTATGTCCCTATTACAAATATACAAATATACACATTACATGACTAAGAGGGATGAGAGCAGAGTACAAGCAGCAGAGATGAGATTCCTGAGAAGTATGGTCCAGAAAACGAGGGGGGAAAGAGTGAGAAATGAAGATATATGGACAGAACTGGGAGTACAGAAACTAAATGACAAACTGGAGCAAAACAGATTGAGATGGTTTGGACATGTCAAACGGATGAATGAAGTAAGGCTACCAAGACGATCACTGGAACGACGGATGACAGGGAAGAGAGGACGAGGAAGACCAAGAATGCGTTGGATGGACTCGGTGGAGAATAGTATTAGAAAACGGAACCTGGATTGGAACACTGTGTCGGAAGAGGGATGGTGGAACGGCTGAACAAAGTGGAGAGGAACCATATTTGCCCCCACCCAGTGTCAACTGGAGAAGGGTAAATGAAGATGATGATACATTACACACTGTACTACAAATACACAACACAATATCACAGGATAGCAGACACACAATAAATGACAGGTGAATCAGCTGCACCTCCCTACTGATATTGTTTTATGCAGCCCAACTAACGTATGTATCAGGAAGGTCGATATTTCTCTGCTTGCATCCCGTATAATACTAATGCACAGCAAGCATATCCCGCAAACGATACTGAACACTATAATTTTCCCTCGATGTGGCTACAGACCGTTCGAATAATATGATCGAGGGAAAAATCATTTATTAATATAATATACTGTTCAAATAACATTATCTCTTGCGGCGTAGCGGTGATCGTCAACTTGCGCTCTACGACCGCGCAGGCAAACGAAGCAAGTCCGGAAATTATAGGTTCGAATCCTGGTGTTGACAGCAACTATCGTGAGTGTGAGTTACCCCCGGGGTTATCCACACTCCCTACAGGCAAATACACCGGGATAGTACCTTATTGACTGTCTGCCTGTCTGTCTCGCCTGATGTTCCGAAGGTTGTAGGATCAAATGGTGGACCAGTCATTTGAGGACCCATGTCAGTAGATTTACTGGCACGTTAAATAAACTTACGGTACAAAATTCTGGCGACCCTGCGTCTCCAAAAGCCTCAGTATTGACCATGTTTATTATTATTAGTATCCTATTTCATATCCTGGGGCACCTAACCTATCCCTTTCCCCGATACAGCTACACAAACCTTCACCCACTACTAAAGTCATCACATAAATAACTGTTATCAGACAAAGTCAGCACATACTCATCTACACGGGGCTGATGACCAAGATGTTCCAAGCCGCTAAATAGAATTAACGACAGCAAATAACATTAAGAAACTTGAACTAGGTTTCCAATGGACCCTGAAATGTAAGACTTGAGCGATGTTTTTTATGGGAATATTTTAAAAAATATAAACAAACAATGAAACTAGGTCTTTAATATTGGTTATATATAAAAAGAATATTAAATTAGGATGTCTATGCATTTTGAAGATTAAGCAATAGCCATCACAATCAAAGGTAGAGTGTGGTATATTGGCTTTCCCAGCTGCGTCTCTTTACTGCGAGAACTAAAAGCTCAAGCAGCTCAAGCGCAGATGCGATTCATACAAAGGGAGGTAGCGCGAAGTTCGCTACTCCTGTGGGGGTCCGGGTGGGGACACCAAGAGCCCACTGATGTGTCTGCTTGGTGTCGTAGACGAATCCCAAACAAGACACGACACAAACCTAGAAGAATTGCCGATTTTTAATTCACTGGGCGGGAAAGCCAATATACCTTCTTTTTGGAAGCCTTCATAGGGAGTTTACGGCTGCTTGAGCTTTTAGTTCTCGTAGTAAGGCACAGGTGCGCTTCATAAAATGGAAGGTAGCGTGAAGTTTGCTACTCCTGTGGGAATCCGGGTGGGGACACCAGGAACCCACTGATTAGCCAGATTGGTATCCTAGGCGAAACCCCACACAAGACACGGCACAAACCTAGAAGAATTGCTGAGTTTTAAACGTAGATTAGGCTATGTCGTCATATCAAAAACGTGCCGAAATTTTAATTTTCGGGTGTAGCAAATTGCTTGTAAATAGTAAAAGAGCTGATCTAAGGAATAAAGATCTGGACAATTATAATATAAAATTAAGTTCGAATAAGAAATTTTGAATACAGCTTAATTATGTCGGCAAGAGAATGCTCACAAACATGGATATTGACAATGTTTGTTAATTCTCTTATGGAAATGCCTGACTTCCCACATGACTGCTGTGAATGTGCGCAATTGTAAAATTGAGATTGTATGATACTGTTAAATTCAGCAATAAAAGGTTTCAGTCCTAGATAAATATAAAACGAAGTACCTACAATTCAGCCATTTAAGCCCTTAAGACCTTTTTATATTTTTCGGTTCCCAAATTACACTGCTAATTTCACTAATTAATTATCATGTTACTGACTTTTATGGAATAACTAGTTTAAAAATTGGTTAAGAATCTAATATAACTATTTGCAAATATTACACCAATATACCCGCGACTAGTATTGAAAAAAACCTGGATTAATAACTAATATGGGCTATAAACGATATATAAAACTCATTATATACGTCTAACGACTAATGGAAGACTAAACTTATAAAACCAATGCAAATGTTTTATGTGTCTATTTATTAAATGTGTAAAACGACATAGTGGCTTCTATATTGTATAGTAGTTAGTGATTTAGCGTGATTTCTGTTTACGATTTAAATAATCACTCAGGTAAGTTAACATAAAAAAAGTAAAAACATCAGAAGCAAAATTGTCTGTTACGCGAATAACGTGTTGAAGACAGTTGCGAGCTTGATGGCTACCGCAAGCGTTAGTGTCGTTTCAGCTGCCAAGAGGATGCAATTCCGTAGCGTAGCGAGTTTCGTGACTGTGTAGGTATTGGACTATGGTATTACTGTATTACATAGGAACTTTGTGCAGTGCTGTCACAGTTCATTATTGCCTTTCCAGCGGTACGATCAGACGTTCTCCTGCTTTCTACCCGGCAGCTTCCTAATGCTCATTTCACTATGTTTTGATCCAGATTTCTAACTATTCAAAGCATCAATATTGTGCTGACGTGCAGTACGAATTTCAGCCTGCTTTGATCTTCTCTTCTATGTTAGATGATTTCTATGTTAATTATTTTCGTATCTAATATCCGTTGCCAGCTTATAAGAATACGGGAGGTAGAAAGCAAGGAGTTAAGGATGGAAGTCCTATATTGTTTACAGTTTTGTTTTTGTATACAATGAAAACACTTAACTTAAGTTAACATGAATCGAAGCAATATTTTCAGTTGTTGTCTCTGTAAATAAAGTAGTGAAGCCAACGAAATCTGAAAATTTGTTCATCAACGTATTCTCTGATTTTCATGGAATTGTCATATTGATTTGGCAAAAGATGCGGGTGATAACTAGCAAAATGCCTGTCGTGATGAGGATGAATGAGAGTTGACGAAGGCATTAACACCCAGTACCCGAACTAGTAAAAATTACAGTTGAATATTTTAACAAAATACCGAAGACATAAAAGAAGATCGACAAATTTACTTAGCCATGATGCTGGACAAGTTAAAATTGAGTTCAAGATTTAATACGGAACGCAATGCATGTTATATAAGTACATCCGATATTCTATACCGCCTAGTTCGTCATACACGACGTAGATAAAATGTATGTCCCCTTATTAGCCCACCTTCGATTTTTGCAAAAAATGAAAGTAGACTTATGAGATCAACACAGGTCCAAAAGTGTGTGTCTGTGAGTGTGTGTGCACTCTGCATGTCTGTCCCCCCTATCAATTCTAACACGGTGAAACCGAATTGAACGACATTTGGTACAGAGGTAGCACTAGAAAAGGGCACCTCAGTGTCATGTTTTATATCGCCGCCATCTTGACGGAAACGCAATGGCGGCCACCCAAATGTTCAATGCTTAAATCAAATTACGACATACCTAATCATCTGATCTCTACCAAATTTTGCAACATCATACCTTCCTGTAGGAAGCGTCCTTTGGCCAAACTTCAAGGTCATCAGCCCAATCGTTTGAAGATGGCGGCCGTCTATGTGTGCAAATTGATCCCCCCTATCAATTCAAACACAACGAAACCAAATCGAACCGCCTTTGGTACAGAGGTAGCACTAGCAAGGGACAACTCAGTGTCATGTTGTATATAGCCGCCGTCAAAAAAATAGAAATTGCGCCCACCCAAATAATCTGAACCCAAATCAAATTACTACTAACCTAATCATCCGATCTCTACCAAATTTCACAAAAATATACCTTAATGTGGGAAGCGACTTTTCCCCAAACTACAAGGTCATCAGCCATATAGTTTTAAGATGGCGGATGTATGAATCATGCAAGAATTATAGCCTAATCGTAACCTACGATTCAACAAGGCCTGGCGTCAACAATTCAGCTTATCGTACATAGGGAAGTTTAAACTGTCCTCTAGGAGGTGACCGGTAGGATATTATCATATTATAATAGAATATGTAACTGTAGAAGTGACTAACAGGTTAGGCTTACCGTGCCATATCGTTGTGTGTCCGTGCCATCCCGTTGTCAAAATGGCCGCTATATTTGCTAGTAAATCCATATATGTCCTACCCTTCGTAAGTTTATATCCTTTTAGGAATGACCCGAACAAAATAATACATATTTAGTATCAAATGGTTTAGAGAAACGACAGAAAACGCTAATGAGATCGTTAATTTCAACACAAAATAAGATACAGTTATAATAAACCAGTTGTTTACCACGTATTACCGAAGCGCATCCGTGGCGTGATGGTACCGACCTGGGCTCTTAGTCACGGGGTCTGTAGTTCAAATCGCTGCAGGTTCAATTTTTTTTTAAACTTTGCTTTTTGGTATTCATTGATTTAAAACTACAGTACACACACGTTATAATGGTAAGCATATATCATGTTTATTGTCAATCGAAAATATATATATACAGTACTGGTACTTATAACACACATATTTCAACACTCGAATACAGCGATTAATATTCGTTGACCTTGATCCGTGGTAGAGTCAATTGTTGTTGTTGTTTTTGTTGTTGATTCTTTGGGGGATTTGCGGCATCATGGTGATGTATCCCCGTTTACTTGGGTGTGTGTAGAAGTTGTCTGATAAACTGTGTCACTGTGATGTCAGTAGCCTTACTAGTGTATGTACTTTTATACGAGGAAGGATTAGGGTAGGAAGCTGTTGTTGTAGTTGTTGTTTCATTTGAGATGCATGGACATCCTGGTCATTTTTCCCCGTGTATTTGGATGAGTGTATTTTTATGATAACCTGTGTTATGGTGATGGCTGTATTAGTGTGTGTATATATAATTCAGATAGGATTCAATCAATCAACGTTTAATATCCGTATAGCACGTTGTATTTCAACAAGCTACTAAAACCAGCATTCAATTATACTCCTTGAAAAAGGCAAAAATTTAAACTATACCCATGCATTTAAGAGAAAATATATTATATGTTCTTTACTGAACATCTTGTTCATAATAATAGGAACACCAACAGCATCGGGTTAAAATGCCAATCTCAATATATAAAGTAAAGTTTGTGTCGGTCAGTTTGATGTTTTTCCAAAATTGGGAACCTAACCACTATTTCGATCATCATGGAAATTTGAGGATAGGAATGCAATTTTTCTAAGCACCGAATAGGCCATGTACCATTATCGAAACTGTTTGACATTTGGGGGTTCATTTATATTGAACAGCGAACATTTAATATTAGGCTTATTTTTGGGAGCCCTTGCCATTTTTCGGGCAAGTTTACTGAAGGATATTGACAATTTGTTATTGGAACTCAACATTTACTCAAGGCACAAGTTACTTCAAAGTTATGCACATTAATTCAATTAAATACTGGGGACTTTGGAGGGTAAGAACTGTATGACAGAGACTTCACTATGAACTTCTGTAGTGATCGACAAGAAACTTTAGTGGGGTAGATACATTCATTTTCTGGACACTGGATAGACATCATGTCATTTCAGAAAGTGGCCGCAGGGGTCCTTGACAATTTTGGCCACTAAATAAACATATGATATGTCGCTGGAAAGGTATGCAAGAATATTTCACGAAATTAAATACTTTCAACGTTCTTTCTTGAGACACAGAGGAGCTATACATCACAATTCATTCCTGAATCATCAACGCAATAAATTCACACAATATGCGTTTTTGATATTCATGAAATTTTGTCAAGTGAACTTGATATCAATCCAAGAAACAATACTTGCAATTTCATGCCCAAAGGAAACCCTTATGCTAAAAGTTCTCTTGGAGGTTGGGCATCTTGGTTATCAGAGTCACGTACTCGAGTGTGTATAGAATTTGGCCATACCTGTTGGCATTGTGGTGTGTGCAGAAGTGTGTAGGCTATGTTTCTAACTGAAGAAGGAATTGGAAAGGAGATGACCATGGCCTTATGTTAGGAACTACTCCCGCATGTCCATGAAGCACAAGTGGGAAGCTACAGTAATACCCACTTGTAAGAGATGGCTGCAGTGGGAATCGAACTCACTTTCTCTCAGTCCAGCATCACAAGATTGGATGTTATGGATCACAGACCGGAATAAAATTCCTTGGCAAAGATGGGAATCCAACCCAGACCTCAGGAATGACAGCAAAGAATGCTAGAAAAGTGCCTCTTGGTCAAATCATGAATAAATGGAATTAGATGATGAACCTCTACAGCAAATTTGTTTCAATAAACCACTGCTCATTTTATTCTGATGGTGCAACGTGGAAATAGTTTCATAATCGCGGATTAAAAAAAAAACAATCAAAATAAAAACGATACTCAAAGTGCATAGTTGAAAATTATGGGTGTGTACCGCATTCGCTGAGTAACACTGCATTAGTTTGTTTAACCATCTTCATCATCAGCAGCAGTTGAGTATCATGCAGGCCGTCTGGTTCTTGTCCAACCTGATGGACATAGAATAGTAGCATTGAATCATCTGGTAGTTCGCGGTATTCCGTGAAGGCCAACAACATTGTTAACTCTTGTCGTGAGTGTGGCTGATTGAATATGCGGCACAAGGAAACATGTATATGTGTTCAGGTATTCTGACACTCATTGTTACAAGTGAAAGGGTATTGCCAGCGGTTATAAAATTATGAAGGCTGTTGTGATGCAAGAATGGGTTGACGAACGCCTTGTCTTATCTCCTGTCACTCAAGATATGAAATACAGCAAGAACTGCCCATCCCACTTCACGCAAACAATTGCCTATTTAACCACCCGGAAGGGATTTTGCCAGTAACATACCGGCAGTGTCCATTGAACTAAACAATATTCTATAACTGTGAGCAACCACATCTGTGCAGTACGATACTCCCTGCTTTTATGCACTAAGCAGGTCTTATTAAAAACTAGCCACCTGCCACGACTTCGCCCGAGAACAGTAATGAATGCATTACGTGCTAGCTCGTAAACTGTCACCTCAGTAATTGAATGGAGATGAAAAAGTAATAACACTTATAGTGGGCGATGTATTGAAGATAGAGATATGCTCTCGCGGACTTATTTGTAGAACTTTTCATGCCGAACTATTCTTACACTCATAGAATACTGATATTTTTAACGGTTTGCCCAGCGTATGCTTAAAAAGCGCACGGACGCCAGGTTTTTTTCGACTTTCTCACTGAAATCGTTACTGCTTGGCTTCCTTTGATCATAAATAAATTATTTTCTAGAGAAACCTTCCTCGATTTATCCTTTACAGAATGGTTAAAACCGCTTCAAAATCCACCCAGTGGTTCTCGAGATTACCCGTGTCATCCAAGAATCGGGGAGTTAGTTTTATACCAAGTAGAGATAATAATAATAATAATAACAGTAAATGAACTTACGGGTTTTGATTTCCTTCACGCTCGGCAGTGCTCGCTATGTAACAATCTATCATAAACAATGTACGAACTAATGTAATGCCTCCTCCTATGTACCTCTTCCACAGCATCATAGAAACATTCAAATGATTGGATCTCACTAATATTCAGGAAACGAGGTACAGTTGATCTGATAACCTGATTAAGTTTCTCAGTCCCAGACAGTCATACAATGAGATATTTTATCAATGATCCGATGTCCAGCCACGTGGGTAAGTGGTTAGCATGCTATGCATTAGTCAGAATATTCCCGGGCTCGATTCAATGCGGTGCCGTGGGATTTTCAAACTCCGGTTGTTATTTCCCCTAACTCACTGACTGAGTGTTTTCGTGGTTTGCATCACTCATTCCATCTTCTTCATTAGAAATTAAAAAATTAAAAATGAACATGAAAACAAGTAGTTCCGTGAAGAAATAAATACAGTAGCCTATTTTCATAATTCCTACTTATATTAATTGCCTCTATCAACATACAAATTTTCAGTTTGATTGCTGTTATAAATTCGTAGATATTGAGAACCGTCTTGATATTTCGGATGGTCACCATGTTGGATTTTTATATATAGGCCTTAGAGTTATGTACTATAACATGAAGATTAATGTGTAGGTGTTTTATTCAAACTTCAATCGCATGATTAGGACACAAGAAATTAATACGAGATTCAAAAATTTCGCTCAGGCGCCATCTTGTGGTTATGAAAATATTTTTTAATGAATGAGATATCAGTGGATTAAAATTTATATAAGCATATACCGTACCAAGTTTCACTGCGCTCGGATGGTCAAATCGTGAGAAACATCTCTTTGAAAATTTAAAATTCGCGTCGGCGCCATGTTGGATTTATATTCACCAGGTTATTGAACATCACATAGGTGAACATATGTTTGTAGCCTCTAAACATATACAACATTTCAGTTTGATTGCTTTCATAGATTAATATATATTGAGAACCGTATAGATAGTTCGGTTGGTCGCCATGTTGGATTATAATATATGTGGGCCATAGAGTTATGTACTATTAGATATAGGTTATTGTGCAAGCTCATTAATCAAACGTTGATTTCGATCTCAAGGTTAGGACACAAGAAATAAAAACATAATTTTAAAATTTCGCGCACCCGCCTTTTTGAGGTTATGTAAACAATTATACTAAATTAGCTGTCAGTGCTTTGCAAATTGTAGTCATTTGCTGTACCAAGTTTTACTGCGTTCGGATACTTGAATCGCGAGAAAAGTCTATTTGAATATTTCAACTTCGCTTGACCGCCATGTTCGTCTCGTAGTTGACAGGTTTTTTAAAGTCCCATAGGTGAAAGTCTAGTAGTGCCCTTTATCACCATACATCATTTCAGGGTGATATGAGTAATAGCTTCGGAGATATAGAATGCCAGTGAAATAATTCGCACAGCGCCATGTTGGATTGGTGAGACGTCATAAAATTTGAACTGCACAGTCAGGGTCGGCCAAAATTGTACTATGACCTTACCGAGTTGCAATGAAATGGCTCCAGTTGTTTTGCAGTTATTAGGGGTGGGGGGATACACACACACGCGGACAAAAAGTGATCTCTTAAGCCTATTTTTTTTCATAAATAAAAATAGGCTAATGAATAGTACTACGACAAACTCGTGACTTACATGTAACTCACGTATTTCAAGAAGAAGCGGAGGAATATTAAAGCAGACTAAGAGGAATCAAATACATGGAAAAGAAATACCCTCAACCCACGTAGAAAGAGAATTGTGGGACTTATAGAGAAATAGAGCCATGAAAGAAAAATAGAATAAAGATAAGTGTAGAAAGTCAACCCTAAAGTTACAATTACTGAAGGTTCTGGGCCTTTGCGCTCTTATTTCCAGGTTTCATTTTCTACAAATCCATACGAAAATCACATTAAGCATTTTGACGGTTTAGACATTTTCCAGAACTTTAAAATGTATCATCTCACAATATTATGTTGTCTGAAGAATAGGTATGGCTACTCTTTACGCCCTATTGCCCAAAGTTTTAGAGCTCAAATTTTGCAATTTGTCCTTGGTTGATGTACCCTTTGACATTTAGCTATATCACATTTTGGCTGGCTGCTTGGCTCAGCGGTAACGTTCTCGCCTGCTGTTCCCAAGGGTACAGGATCGAATTCTGGCACAGTCAGATGGCTATTGAGGGTGTAGATATATGAAGACCGTGTCACTATAATTATTGGCACGTTAAAGATCCCGTTCATGGCAAACTACTGGCGGCCTGAAGTCTCTATAAGCCACAGTAGTTTAAAGTGACGTAAAACCAATAACATTATTATTACTATACCGGGTGAGTTAGCCGTGGTCGTTACGGCATGACTGCTGGCAGTCGCTCACATCCGGTAGGCGAGGAGGTTTGAATCCCCCCGCCGGCAACCTTGGAAATGGTCTTCTGTGGTTTTCCATCTTCCTTCCAGGCAAATGCCGGGGTTGGTCTCTAACTATAGGCCACAGCCGCTACCTTCCAACTCCTCGTCCTTCCATTCCAACTTCCCTCCCCAACGGTACTTGTAGCTCACCCATTGGGTGTCCGTATCGAAGCAGCTACAAAACTGGCGAGCCGAACATGTCCTCGGACACTCCTGACACTAAAAGCCATACGCTAATATATATATATATATATATATATATATATATTATTATTATTATATCATATTAATTTCGGGTTTTTGGAAGTTTTGGAAGTTGGAGAAATAGTGAGTAAATGTTTTTCCATTCACATATAGAGGTATATTTGGAATGATTGTTCTTCCTACTACAGCCTGGGGTTTGGATTACGTTGATCATCTGCCCCATGCACAATTTATTATTTTCTTTTAATGCAAATCGTTGTATGTAGGGTGTGTAACTGAATATGTTATTATTAAGGATTGTAAACGGTGACCGTGCACTTGAAATAAGTTACCATCCTGGGATTTGCATGGATCGAATTTGGAATATTCAAAGGAAACCCACACTCAGGTTCAGCATTGCCTGATGTAGCATTTGAAACTTGTATTTCCAAAAACTCAGATTTCAATTGCTAGCACGCAGTGTGACTCGACGTGCTGGCCACAGCTTCTGGGTACTTGGCAATGAACCTAGTGTACTCAAACTACTATTTCATAAATATATAATAAATCATAATTTATTTATAGCTAATCCATGTGTTCCCATCGTACATGCAACTATTTCTCCGCTATTGGGTCAAGAGGAAGCCGCCTATTCAAGGACGATTGCTGGTTACACGTGAATGGAGTTGTTGTCTTCATTAAAATGTCAGTAGTCCTGTGTTAGATTCAATTTTTGGTAAGAATTAAAACCGTAAAGAAAGAAGGAAAGAATTTCTTCAGAGAAAGAATCTGTTGACATAGAACATAGATTTAGGCATTAGGAAGACATTTTTGAAAGCCTATGTTTGCAGCGTAGCATTCTATGGTAGTTAAACTTGGAATGCAGCCGAAATGAATCAGAAACCTCTATGGACATCAAATTGGCAGGTGAAAAGCTGAAGGAAGTAGGAGACTACTGTTACTTAAGGGGAGGTATGACTGAAATTTGAAACTTCTACAGTTTTCATGATATCAGTACCAAATTTTAAATACACATGTAGATAGATATCAGTATATCATGTACCAAGTTTAATACATTTATGCCTACTGGTTCTCAAAATATCCTTGTTTTTAGTACATAATAATTAGTCGCTTGAAAAATGCTCCTTGCGATGCAATTTTCAGGCTGCTGAACTGAAATTTGGTAAGAATGTACCTTACTAGTATATTAACAGTATTTGCCCTCAACTTTAAAATCTGTTGAATATTGAACTGTCTAGAATTTTTTTAAATTAGTATTTTTATTTTTTTTAAATTAATGCTGCAACATTCAAATTTAACAAGCCAAAAAAAATACTAATATACATTTGACATAAAAACTGAGAGCAAATTCGTATCCCTACCTAAGCTGGAGCATGCAAGTAACTTTTCAGCTAATTCTGATTTAAACTCTGTCGCAAGGAGCATTTTGTATACAGCAAAATGTGTTGAAATTTGTAACTGAGAAAATTGCATTTAAAGTTTTAGTACCATGGTCTTACCTTAGAACTGCCCTGCTCCATATGTATCCCCCTCAGATGTCTTTTTTCTGTCTTCTTCTGATATTTTCATCCACTTTTGTAGTTTCCTGGATTGTTTTTGGTGATTTGATCTCCTTTTTTTACTCAAGGTGACACGCCGCATATCCTGACTTTTGCTGCCAAAGACCGCACAAGCAGATATAGTTTCCCCTCGGACAGAATGAACAATTTCCAGTGTTTTGAGACAACCCATGTTGAACTCACTGACTGCCTTAAGAACAGCAAGTTCAAGTTTTTTTCTCGATACAAAGACTTCCTTGGGGCATTTCGTCCAAACAACACTATGAAGACATTCATTCGCATTTTGTGTTCTCCCTTGGGTGCAACGTTCTAACAGCTGATCTGATGCAAGCCTGTGGTATGCTGGCATGATTTTTAAAACTACTGTAGGACTTAATTTACAACTCATTTTACTATGGCTATCCACTGGTTTCCCTTCCGCAATTTGTCGATTATAAAAACACCATGATGTTAAAGATTTTGGACATGTGCCATGTTGGGGCTTAGTGTCTGTGGACATGCAGTGTCTAAGAGTGGCATAAACTGCCCTCTTCATTTCAATAACATCAGGAATATTACTAGCAATGGCATGCCTGTAGTAGTTTGTAAGCTTTGTAATGGTGGTCTCTTTTAAACTGCCTTCTTTACGACCACCCAGAGTGACACCTTTAACCTTCCACTCCTTAACAATGTTCCGAAGTGCAGTACCAAGTCGTTTAGCCACATGATTGATGCACTCCTCTTTTTCGATGACTTGCTGAGGACCATACACTTGAAGAGCATTCAAATGGGCATGGGTTTTGGCATCACCATCAGACAACATCGTAGTGTACCTCATCCCTCGGTCAGCAATAGATCTTTTCCAAATAATTTCCCCAATGTCTTTCTCCATGGCATTGGATGAGCCATTGTAATTTCTCTGGCATTCCCCTGAAGCCTTATGCCCATTGAACCAAATGTCAAACTCTACACTATTTTTACCCAGTTCCTTCTCAGTCCTTTTACAATCAACACAGCATTTTGACAGTACCTCATAATCTAATACAATGCCTGTTTGGATGTCAATAGCAAAGCCAACCCCATAGTTAGAACTGTGCCCTCGTTTATGCCACGTGGCATCGTAGGAAACACCAATGTCAATTATGTCATTGTCATCCCCATTATGAGCTTTGCGAACTGCATCAGCTGCCATACGAAGGACCTCTTTCTTATATATTTTCCCCTCATCCACTAACAAGTTCAAATGTTTAGCATAAGGTCTCTTTCCGAGAGTATTCATGCCCATGTTAGAAGAGAATTTCTGCAATGCTTGATGACCTTTTCCTATGGCACTAAATGTCTCCACTATAGTTTTATTCACATGAAAAGGAGGTCTTTGACTCTGTGAACTGGATATTCGAGGAGAACTGTACTCACTTGCAGCCACATACCCACAGTTCCTACACTTAACTACTATTTTGCTGCAGAAACCATGACTTTCTCTAAATTCAACTACCACAGACTTTGTCTGACATTCACTACATAGTAAATCTTTCATGAGATTATCCCATACACTTGTGTGAACTAAGGTATAAATCACAGGACCATCATTTATAATTGGGGGCCCATACTGTGTTGAACATTCTGAAAATGAATTTAATTTTCTTTCACTGCTAGAAATATCATAATTTTGTTCTGCTACAGAGCTCAAACCACTGACAGATGCTGCACTAGAAATACATTTTGTATCTAAATTACACTGTAGTTTCTCATTTGTGTTTTCAGCCTGGCCTACATTTAGGCCTAAGTTTTGAGATTTCTCATAGGACAATTTACCTGCAATACTTTTCTTCGAAGGGCGTTTCTTTGGCTTTCTATAACTACTTCTGGGAGTAGATAGTCGCCCCATGATGAATAAAGAAACACAAATCACAATTCAACACAATTTCGAACGCGCACAAACAATTTTTCACACTTTGTATTAGAAACCCAACACGTTGTACTGTTTACAAACACTAAGCAACCATGTTGTACTACTCAACACATTTAAATCTAATATTTCACATATAAAGACATCATACACTTAGAATTCCTGGCCAAAAATAAGGTAGTCATTTAACACAACCCTTGAAATAATTTTACAAGTTACAAGATTCTTAGAGAATAATTTCTAAATCGCTGTGGAACTTAGTCTCTGTTTTGAACACAAGCAGACAAAGGAGCATCACGATCCACACCGCTTCCAACACTCGATTCTTAGCGGAGTATTTGAAAAGAACTACGAAGTAATATCTAGGCCTAAAACAAATATTCTGCAGTACTGCAAGCAAGTGGGCGTGCACCAGAGAATTAAATACCCATGCAACACCTTTTAAAAATGGCTACCACGGGTTAAATAAATGGCGCATAGAAAAAAATATACCATTTTCTGATAGAGCACACATTGTAATATTTTATTTTTAATAAAAATAAAAATGACTTTTTTCAACAAAATATCAAATATTTCAGTCATACCTCGCCTTAATGTTAGGAAGCAAAATAACCAGTGATGGATGAAGCAAAGAGGATATAAAAAGTAGGTCGGCTCAGGCAAAGAAAGCATTTCTACAAAAAAGGAATCTGTTGACATCGAATATATATTTAGATATTAGGAAGTCATTTTTGAAAGCCTTTGTCTGGAGCGTGGCTCTCTATGGAAGTGAAACTTGGACTATTGGTGCAGCAGAAAAGAGGAGAATTGAAACGTTTGGCATTTGGTGTTACAGGAGAATGATGAAGATAAGATGGGTTGATAGGGTTATAAACGAAGAGGTATTAAGACGAGTGGGAGAGGAGAGATATTTCTGGCGACTGCTAATGGAGGGAAGAGATAGGTTGGTAGGACACATACTAAGATACCCAGGAGCAAGGCTAGTAAACTACAGAGGTTGCCTCAATATGGAGCTCTTAGGCGAGGGGATCGCGGAGGGAAGGGAAAGGACGTGACGTCACACGTTTCCTCGTAGCGCGCGAGGCGCGAGATATGCAAGGAAAGTCAACTTATATTGTATGGATTGCAGTGGTTTAAACATGTGTTTTAGGCCCTTTTGTTTTAATCATGCCAGGCCAAAGATGTGCTGTGGCAGTTTGTCACAGTTATTATAAAGTTGGAAATGACGTGTCGTTTTTCACGATGCCTAAAGACGCATGCCTTAGCAATCAGTGGATTGCTGCATGTAAGCGAAAAGATCATTGCAACCCTCAAACAAGTAGGATATGTTCCCTGCACTTTAAGAGTGAAGACTTCGAATTAGACTACAGGGTCGAATTGCTTAATATAAAGCCAAGATTTCCAAGGAATCTAAAACCAAATGGTAAGTGAGCCTAGCTGGCCTACTCTTAAGTTTTGATGACCTGCTAGGATGATTTTAAAGCTGTTAATATTTTTGACATATTTCGTACATGGTATCAGGGGCGTGTATACAATTTTTTTTAGATGGGGGGGGGGGGGTGACTATCGTGGATAATTGTGAGTACTTAATGAATTTTCTATTATAGCCTATGGAGTATGAATGAAAAATATCCAAATGGGCTACTTGTCAATTTATAATGCAGAAAGGTAAACACTCATTTCCTTTTACAAATTGATAATTATTTCTAAAGTAGACTACTGTGAAATACATTGTATGTTGTACCCAAGTTGGCTTTTTTCGGGGAGGATCTGGAGCCCCCTCAGCCCCCCCCCCCCCTTATATACGCCCAGGCATGGTATTTTGTTTTTGGACAAGATGGAAAATTTCATGAGTAATTCTCTTTGTATTGGTAAAAATTATTTGCAAATATTCCAGAAAGCAGTCATCCTTTGAATAAAATCCCTTCGACTTCTGTTCCAAGATATGGCCCGTAGACATAATACAAAGTACATTCTCACACATAGGCTAAATGAAGATGTACTGGAAAACCTCTTTTCACAATTGCGAACCCGTGGTGGCTCCCCTTGACTGCATTTACAGACTGAGGATGATTATTTTAGGAAATAATCCAGGAGTTGTTCAAAATCAAACAAACACTGCTGATCCAGATGCAGATGAATATGTAGTTGCTAAATCACTATACAAATCTGGCATAGTGTCTGAATCAAGTAACGTGCTTCCAGAACCAACCTTAGGGAGCAATGTGCAACCTGCGCCCTTCATTGCCAGTATCATGGAACAAAGTGAGGAAGATGGCAAGGCTTATATTGCAGGTTATGTAGCCCACAAGTTCCAAGGTAAATTTCCACAACTTGGGAACTTAATCTATGGAATGCAAACTCAACACGATTATGCATTACCAACCTGGAATAAACACTTGTCTTACGGTGGTATGACCAATCCCTCAGAAACTTGGCTAAACCAGTTCCGGCACATTTCAGCAAAATTCGTCACATTTCACGGAAAATACGGATTTCAACGAGGCAAGAACGTTCTAAGAAGAACTACAGATTTTGTGTCGAGAGATGTTTCTGATGTACCGTCTGGTGAGGTTGAGGCAGCTGTGATAACAATTTTCTTCATCAGATTGAAACATTCCAATTCTATCTTGCATAAGAAGTGGTTATTGGAAGTCACTAACACCCACGATACTGCTACCGATTCTAGGCGAATTTCCAAGAAATTCAAGAAGATCACAACATCAAATGTAAGTAGGCTACATTCAGTTATTTTATCACCCATTTACCAATAATTTCATGAGAATAAACTGTTCTTTGCGTACTCAACAGCTGATGTTGACAGTTTCGTTACGTTCCCCACATGGCGCGTTTGGTATCTTGTGACGTCATTCGCCTTCCGAGCGCTGATTGGTGAGTGAAAATTGAGGCAACCTCTGTAGTTTATAAGCCTTGACCCAGGAGTACAAGCTTAGTTATGGAAGGAAGGCTCGAGGACAAGAACTGTAGGGTTAGACCAAGGTTAGAATATGCTAAACAGATTGCCTCTGATGTAGGGTGTGGTAGCTATGTTGAGATGAAACGATTACCTCAGGACAAGGAACATGGAGCGCTGCATCAAACCAGTGCAAAAACTGAGGACTCAAACAACAAACTTGGACTGTTGGCGCAACAGAGAAGACGGGAATAGAAGAATTTGAAATGTGGTGTTACAAGGGACTGATGAAGATCAGATTGGTAGATAGAGTAACAAATGAAGAGGTATTAATAAGAGTGGGAGAGGCGAGACTTTTCTAGAGAAGAAGAGAAGAAATAAGTTGTAAGGACACATACTAAGACAACCAGGAATAGCAAACTAAGTTATCGTAGATAGGGTCGTGAACAAGAACTGTAGGGGTAGACCAAAGTTAGAATATGTTCAAAAGACTGTCTCGGATGTGAGGTCTGGTAGCTATGTAGAGTTGAAACGATTAGCTCAGGACAGGGAGGTGTGAAGGGCTGCATCAAACGGGTCAATAGACTGAAGACTCAAACACACACTCACACACCATAAAACAGGCTTTTCCAGCCGAGCAGCACGCCAGTGAGCAGCAGAGTACTCGCCGCCTTGCATGAGTAAACCTGCAACATGGAATACAGCTCTGGTGTGGGGGCTGCCGTCACTGCGCAGTGGATACATCAAGACTGGCAGGAAGCGCATGGACTTGTGTTATGACCTTCGCCCAGTGACGTATTGGCTATAACCCCCAGTCCCTCTCCAACCATACTCCGAGCATCACTGCTGAGTAGTTGCGTGTACGCTTACTCAAACTCCTCGATTTGGAACAGGCTGCTTTAAACATAAGCAACAAATATATTGTGCACTTGCGTGCAAGAAACATGCAAATCACTGTCCAAATGCTCAGTCTTATATCTTCGGGGCATAGAACGTCCTCCCACTGAGTGATTCACATATTATAGGATCATGCTTAGGATAACACTTCAATGAAATGAAATTCAAAATCCTACTATAAAACTATTTAATTAACAAAATAGCGTAGCGGTCAGCATGGTTAGCTGCCGCCCCGGAGGTCCTGGGTTCGATTCCCGGCTCTGCCACGAAATTTGAAAAGTGGTACGAGGACTGGAACGGGGTCTACTCAGCCTCGGGTGGCCCAAATGAGTAGAGGGGGTTCGATTCCCCCACAGCCATCCTAGAAGTGGTTTTCCGTGGTTTCCCACTTCGTCTTCGGGCAAACACCGGGATGGTACCTTCTTCAAGGCCACGGCCGCCTCCTTCCCAATTCCTTGCCTATCCATCCTAACCATCCCTTACCTTCCCTCATGAGGCCCCTGTTCGCTTTGCAAGTGAGGCCGCCTGGGCGAGGTGCCAATCCCACCTCACCAGTTGTATCCCTTCCGATTCGATGTTCCCAGCTCTAGGACACTGCCCGTAGAGGCGGTAGTGGTGAGTTCCCTCGCTGAGTCCGTGGGTTCCACCAACCTGGAGGGTAAACGACTAAAAAAAAAAAAAAATTAGGCGCTACAGACATACACAAATAAACTGAATAAGCTTCACACTTGTTCTAATGAACAAGGAACAAATACAACATTAATCTATAAAAATCAATATTAGAGGTTCCACTGAACCCTAATTTTTTTTAAATCAAAACTGCTCTCACTTCCATTTAGCAACACTACAAAAATTTCTCAAAACGAGCTCTAAAAGTCTCGGTAACAATTATTACATGGAATTTTCTATTCAAACACTCTAAATATTCTTAACTTGAATATTTTATAGATTTGAGTTACTGTTAATAAAAAAATGGTGTCAACAATTACCATTTATTTGGGTACCACATGATATTCACACTATATCATCCCTCTTTCCAACACTACCAAATTGTATTTGTCTTCGGGAAACTCATGCACCACAAGCTTTGGAAACTACTGATTTACTCAACTCAAAGTAGACTCCCGGCTACCAGATATTTCCAACAATAACATATAAAATGCAACAATACGAAGGGATTTTCAATATTGTCTCAAATGACAATCTAATTATTCATGAAGTGCGGATCTATAATGCAACGGCAAGGATAAATAGTCATAGCAAAACTGGGCACAGATTACGGGTCTATTAACAGTTCATATAACGACAGACCACAGACAGGGTCTGGCTTTGTAACTGGCCTACCTCAACAGTGGCCTCCATTAAGAACACGTCAAGACACTTGAGGCTTAAATTTTATGACGGGCAAGGACGAGTCAATGCTTCCTCCCTCCTCGACGGTACATTACAACGGCTTTCAAACAAGCGTGACTTCTTAAGACTTGGAAAGGCGACACATCACTTTCATTTAACAAAAACAATCTGAATTTCTAATGACCTACTTCTGTGGCTCAGGTATAATTATAATTGCGGAGCTTTATCACTGGCAAGTAGGAACTCAATAAAACCAATAATAATTAAGGGGCTTTCGACGTGAGAGAACTCCGGTTCGATTCTCTGGCCAGCCTCTAGGACATTTCCATTTTTGAGGACTTAGGGCTAACACCTGGAGCGAGGGTATCTGACCACTCGTCCGAATAATAATAGCAACTTTTGGAAAGGTATTCGCACGCAATCCCGCGCTTAACAGTAAACTTAGCACCCTTCAATGTTTGTCATTTTAATCACACACATAATCATTTGCTCTGTCCAGCTGATCCCCGTAATCATAATCTCCTGGCATTATTTTTCACCGCATTTATAGCGTGATCATTAATAATATAGCGCTCATTGGCGCCAATCAGTACATTCATGATGCCTTTCAAAGCCCAATATATATTCCAACATAATTAATTTCTCCGTCCAAAAATAATAGTTTTGCCTTTAACGTAATCTTGACTTTTCGATTACAAGAACACACCTAGTTCAATAATTATCATTATCATTATTATTATCATTATTTCAGCACACAATAGCTCATACTTGAATACTACTTCAATAATTGGTTCATTCTTTACATTATTCTTATCACTAAGAAAACATTTAAGTTAATTAAACGCCAAATCAATACTAATAATAACACACTTAAATGTCTACAATTTATAGATAATTTGAATTGCACTTGTTTCGAAACAACAATGGTTTCTGTGCCCAATTCTAGGAATGGGTATTCCAAGATTCAGACACCTAGGTATCAAGGGAAAGGCTACAGCCGCTTTTGAAAGTTGAGATATTTGAATATCGCGCTCCTTTCCTTCTAGATTGAAATGGAAACTTTATGCAGCCAAGAAGATGTTAAGTGACGTGGCAAAGAGTAGCAGAGGTCGAGACTATTTGGTGATTAAATACTTAGCCATGGAGTAGAGACTTGATACTTGGATCAGATTACTGGCACGGCCAAATGAAAGAGGATGCACTTAGTCTCAAGTGAATCAGACCAGAGACACCGGAGATATGAGGATTTACAGATTTCAGCGTGATCCAGCGTGGAGCCGACCGTTTTGTATAAAAGCCGCTCGGCCCAAGCATAAGCAGCTCACTTCAAACCAAGCTCTTGTAGGACAAGGTGCTGCTGCTACGTCGAGCCAAGGCACATGGTTACCGAATCTACGCAGAAGATATCATTGAATTGTGATAGTCACAAAAGTGCTACGATACGTGGGGAACGTAGTAAGTTTCCGGTAGAGGGAATCACTAAGGTGATTGTTATTTTCTACGGACATTGGTGAAACACTTTGTGTCTATATGGACATATGCTAGACTTTGTCTAGATATTATTCTGTCACAGTCCAGTAACAATAATTCAATACTTGGATATTTTAATCCAACTTGTCAGTTTCACAAATTGTAACTAAATAACCACTCAGATCTTTCAGTATATTGAAGGCCAGTCTATCACGGTGTTGTTCATTAGCCGACAAAGGGAAACTATATGTTGCTTCGCGCATGATAGATGGTGTGAAGCCATGCCCAGGGAACGATCTTCAGAACAGCCGTTGATTGTTTTAGACTATCAGTGTTTTCCTGTACTGAAAAGATTACCGTGAGTTATGTTACAACTGACGCTTTTGAGAAGAGATCATTTGGATCTGACCCCATTTAAGCGAACTGCTATGGATTTAATTGAAGGCAATATTAAAATGGATCAGCAGTTACTTCAAACTTCAAAAAATATTTCCACTGTGTCGTGCTAGACAGATTGTGGGTATATAATGGCGGCCGATACAAGGATTAGACGTGCGTGTCCAATAGGGCATGTATCTGGATAAATATGGTACAGACCAGGTTCACTACGCTTCAAGACCAACGAGAAATGTAAGCCACATTTGACTTTTATATTATGCCTAGCTAATTGGAACAAACTCATTTTTTGCAGATGACCAACACATTTATTTTTTTTCGTATTTAAATCTTGCATTGATTTACGCAAGACACATTAGGGTTATTCTGAGTATTTTCAGCACTCAGAACAGTTTAGGATCGATGACCGAGCATACCGAGCATTTATTTGAATGTTCATTTTGTTTGAGAATCACGGTAATCAGCCGATATAACTGTAGAAGTTAATATTTATTTTTGTTGAGGAATGGATATTTTGTCCATATTCGAAGAGTCGAACATGTGGTTTTTTCACATAAGGAAATAATAATTAAACATATTTAAGGAAATAATAACAATAATAATCCAATAATAATAATAATAATTTTCATAATTTTTCTAAATAATAATTGGATCTTACATTTTCTAATAATCACATTCGTTGGGAGAGAGCTTAACGATTAGTTTAATCATTCCTAGTTTGGAACGGGTGATTTTCCGAAAGCTAGTGGATAGCGCAAGCCCGTATTCCACCAACATTATAGTTATGGTTGAACAGTTAATATTTGCATTGAGCAAAGTATATTTTTCAGATAACATTGAAAGGCATGAAACAGGAAGCCAATGATATTTGTATCAATTAGGATTTTTTTTTGTGTTTATATAAAATCATGACGTAGGCACACATTCGAAAGTGAAATAGACAATATCACAAGTGTGGTAACTTCACGGTTTGAACTGAATGGTAAAATAAAATAAACTTGTATGTTTATAGATCTTCCAGTTTTTATAACAAGCAGAGGCTTGATTTATTGTATAAATTTTGGGAAGAAAATTTATGTGTGTGGAGTAGTTGAAATGCCATTCCCAGGTGCGCATGTTTAAGTCGCAGGAATGAGGAGGTTTTTTTCGAGCATCAATCAAATAGCAGGTTCGATGGCTCAGGTTTAATGAAGGAGTATTGGAACTACACATTTCGTCGTATGAATGACCCGAAGGTTATTTCTTAGAAACCATCAGTTCTTATTTCAACCTTGTTCACGGATTCCATTAAGACTTTGATTTTGCTAGAACCCGGATTTGTCATGATAGTAGTTTATTCTTCTTCAGAGGAAGACCTTTGCCGTTGTTGTTGCAATATTGTGTTCTTACACAAATAATAGAATGGGCCACTGCCAATTAAAAATAATTCTATAACCACGAATAATTTGAAGGATGTTTTCAATCCTAGTGCCATGAACTAAATGAATTTATTATGAAGCTACAATTCTTATTTCCGCATTCTGTCGAAGAATTGCAAGTTGTGAAAATTACTAAAATGGCCATGAATATAAATATTTTTCATAATAATGATTCCAAGTGGAAAATTGAATAGTTGAATGGTCCAACAATTTATTGATCAAGTTGATTCAGAAATCATATATTTTGTTAGGAACTTGAAGTTCATAATCGAGTCACTTCTCGAAACGTTTAATGTCAGAAGAACAATTAATTTTTGTTGTGCTTCGCACAGTTCTTCGATGCTATGCTCAATGGTCAAATACTTTTCAAATGTTGTTATTAATATGTGTAAATAATTTGTATTGATTCAGAGATAATAATATTTTTTGACAATAATTTTTTTGAAACTGGAAAAATAAGTGAAAGTTAAAAATTCTATGAACATTTATTCTACGAGTGTTAATATTATGTAATAATTCAAACAGTGAACTACGATATTTCCAGTCGAGACAATTAAATTTGAACTGGATTTAATCATAAATAATGAATATAATTTTGGAACACAGTCTACAGGACTAATAATCAGACTTGTGTTTCCAAAAATAACTGTCCAATGTGTTTGGAAAACTTCTGTACATTTGTGTAAATACTAATGTGGATCGCCACACGTGAATGATGCTGCTTTGAGCATTTTTGCAGTCAATTTTAAATTCAAAATAAAATGAGATAATTTTACATGATGTGTTATGCCCAGTTGAATCTCCTTCTATCCTTATTGTTGCATTGAGCCAAGAATCAGTAAAGAATTTTTTTTCATTTGATGTCGTTTTTGCGATTAGCTTTAACCCATCTGGCGCTCCGGGATATTTTGACTCTCGTGCTGACTGATTATTGGTAAAATGCATATGTGGTCGTGCGGACTCCGGTCTAAACGGGCACATAAAATAAGATAGAGAGAGAAATGGCTTCGAACGTGGGGCTCGAGTTAGACACGGTCAATTGCATGCCGATTTAAATTGTGATAATTTTATATAAATATTTTGGGAGTTGAGAGATGTCTGGTTTGGATGAATAAATTAGTAGGAAACCCAATTAGTGGGGAAAATTAAAAATTTAACTGAATTAATAATTAGAATGGGTATGAATATCTTTGATAATGGCTTAACCATTAGGGCGTCAAGTAAATTCAGTAGTAAACGTTCGATGACTGGACATACGCATATTTAGAATCCAGGTGGAGGATATTTGAGAACTTGCATATTTTTCTTGTGATATTGTGGTAAATGTAATTCATAAAAGTAGAGAATTTTGTTTTTCCATCACGTCGACATTAGGACAAATCTCATTTTATTAGAGTGTTCCAATTAGCTATTCATACTTCTTGTTCTAGTTATAAGCTTGTGTCTGCCAATATTGTATACCCCTAAGTTTTGAATAATAATTGAAAATTATGGAAGAGATGATGAGGATGATGAGGAGTTTGGAAGAGAGTTCCAAAGAAGCTGGACTGCGTGTAGCAGCCATTATGAAAGAAAATACAGAGGCTTTGGAAAAGAAACTTAAAGAAAACACTGATTCTTTAGAAAATAAACTTAAAGATAGTTTAAACGATAAACTTAAAGAAAATTCTGATTCTCTAGAAAATAAACTTAAAGAAAATTCTGATTCTTTAGAAAATAAACTTAAAGAAAGTTTCAATGAGAAACTTAAAGAAAATTCTGATTCTTTAGAAAATAAACTTAAAGAAAATGTAAGAGATAACTTGAAAGAAAGTTCCGATTGGTTAGAAAGCAGGTTAAAAGGTAACTTGAAAGAAAATTTAAATAGTAAATTTAATTCTATGGAGAATAAATTTAAAGAGAATTCCGAAATTTTGAAAATGTCACTTGAGAGTAAAATGTCTAAATTATGCGAAAAAACACATGAGCTCGAAACTTCATTAGCTACTAACGCAAGTTTAATGGACGATAAATTTCGCGATGCCGATCTTAGATCCCAAAGCTTAGCTGATAGGATAGAACATGGTCTTAGGAAAGTTGGTGAAGACATGATCAACCTAGAAGTCAGAGTGAAGAAAGAGAGTAATGAGATGGGAATTCTAGTTGTTCAACGTTTAACAGAACAATTCAAAGAACTTGTAATGGGAGAAATAAGAGAAGGTGTGATTAATGAATAACAAACTGAAATTAAAACCACAGTTGTCAATGAAATTAAAGACACACTCAAGCTGGAGAACCAAGAAGGAATCAAGGAAATTAGGGAATCTTTGTCATCCCATATTCAAGCAATTTCCAAAGATATCCAAGCAACTCAGAAGGACATATCAGATATGACAGGGTCATTGAAAAGTCACGAGGCTGTTATGAACCAGATATCCACTGATGTCAAGGAGAACTGTAAGGAAACCGAAGCAATTAAGAGAATGGCAGAAGAAAACCATAAGGAACTTGAAGCTATGAAAACCCAAATCAAGGACGAGAAACAGTCTGACCTTCTGTTAAAAATGTCAAGTATAAGGGGAAAAGAACCGATACAGATAAATCTAGGAGCAGCTAGAGAAACTGATAGTCAAAGACAGGATGAGGTCAGGACAGTGTTTCAATCCAACCCCATAACTGTATTCAAGAATGTAGAGGATAAGCCTTCTAAATTTTCAGGGCGAGATTCTGTGACACCCGTAGAATTTTTGAGAGAAGCAGGTGATTACCTGAAAGATTCCAAGATCCCTAAAGAAAGACAGATCCGAGTGATAGGGAAATTTTTGGAAGGTCCTGCACTTCTTTGGTTTAGAGCTTTTAGGTCCACTCTTACCAATTTTGAGGAGTTTTCCCGTGGGTTATTAAAACGTTTTGGTCCCCGGAAACCCAACAGCAAGTCAGAGCAGAATTATATTCAAAGAGATTCTCGACGTCACAGCCTACTCGATACTCTACGTACTTTTCTGGACAGCTTTCTAAACTACAACATTTAGATCCACCGATGACAGATAACGAATTAATTACTGCATTAATACGTCAGTTTCCAGCAGACGTCCAAAGGACTTTGATCGCTGCTGACATCTATAATATGGAGCAATTTGACGAGGTATTAGAGAAGCTGGATCATACGAACGCTCAATTCTTCCATCAGAAGGGAGGAAAGAATAACAACGCTGTGTACGTTGTTATGGCCGATAGTTATTCCCAAACACCTCGAGAGATTCGAGAGGGGCGAGAAGAGAAAACGCCGAGGGAAGAGCCCGATAAAAGAGGATGGAATCAGTACAGTAACAGATACAGTTACAAGCCTCATGCAAGACCGGATGGTGGAAATCGATATAATACTCGATGGAGAAGACCCAGGGATAATCAAGGAAGGTACCAGGAAAGAAGGTACTATGGTAGAAACAACTACAATAACAGAGGGAATGTGAATACTCGTCAGTCCAATGAAGAGTTCAACAAGGAGACGAGAAAGAACTTGGAAGCAAGACACCAAGAAAACTTGCAGTTCTTGGAACAGAAGCACAATGAACCAGGTCCATCGGGAACACAACAATCCCGGGGGAATGGAAACGAAAAAAAAACTTCGAATTCACAGTAGAAGATAGAATTTTGAACACTTTCACTTCCAGAATTATTAAATGGCAAGCAGAGGGTGATGACTTAATTCAACATAATGACGAACGGAAAGAAATGGGTACAAGAATTAAAATGCCAATCATATCATGCGAAGTATTCGGTATGCCTGTCGATACTATGATTGATACTGGGGCTATGCTTTGTCTTGTGAGTGAGAAGCTTTATATTCTGTGGAATCTCAAAGAGAATTTAGAGGAGATTCTAGTATCAGGAATTAAGATCCAAGGAATAATACCCAACAAAATATCTCTGTGTAAAACACAATTATACTTATGTATTACGATTGGAGGACATGATTTCCGACATGTGTTTGTAGTAATGAAGGACATGGCTTTTGACATGATATTGGGAGCGGATTTCATTCAGAAATATCAAGCAGTGATAGACATGAAAACAGAGACGATCAGATTCAAGAATACCGAAGAGATAAACTTCGAGGGAAAAGAAGAGGAAGACATCGAGGGAGATGCTCAATGGTCTCTGATTTTTCATGAAGCTGAAGGAAGAGAAGTCTACACTGAGAAGGAGTCCCCAGAGCTAGGGAAAATTTTGGAAGAGTATCACGATATTTTTGATATTAAACCTGGTGAAATTAAAGATTTTGAATATCGTATTCGTGTAAATGATGATGCACCTTTTCATGCTAAATTGTATCCGGTGGCGGAAAAGCATCGAGAAAGGGTAAAAGTGCTTATCAAAGAGATGGAAAGCAACAATGTGATTGAAAAGTACACTACATCTTATGTCAATCCATTAGCAGTAGTGTCTAAGCAAGATGGAAGTCTGAGAATATGTTTAGACGCGCAAAATTTGAATTCAAGATTACTGCCAGAGTATGACAGACCACCAATCATTAGGGAACTGTTAAGGAAATTCCAAGGCAAGGTCTGGTTCTCTAACATTGATCTCACTTCGTCCTACCACCACATTAGGCTTAGTGAAGATTCCAAGAAGTTTACAGGATTTATGTTTGACCAGCAGACATATGTATTCCGCCGTCTACCATTTGGAGTCAAAACATCTGGATCTGTTTTGATCAGAGCACTGGAACAAAATTTGAGTCCTGAAGTAAAAGAGATAGCAATTCGTAACATAGATGATATCCTAATTGCATCTGAGACTATGGAGGAACATTTGTTACATCTTCAGATGTTATTCTCAGATTTGAGAAAAGCGAACTTAAAGGTAAACCTTCGAAAATGTCAGTTCTTTCGAAAGGAAATAAAATTTTTGGGCCACATTTTGGATGGAGAAGGATACCGTCCCAATGAGACGAAGATACAGGTGATTGCAAATTTCCCTAGACCTACTAGAGTGAAGAATGTCCGCAGTTTTCTCGGAACATGCCAATTCTTTGCAAGGCATTGTCCAAACTTCACCAAGACGGTTGCGCCATTGCAGGAATTATTAAAGAAAGGAAACAAATGGAAATGGAATGAAGATTGTGAACAATCATTTCAAGATGCCAAGAGGTTATTGGTAAACAGCGTGAAATTGGAGTATCCTGATTTTACCAAGAATTTCATCATAGAATCTAATTCATCCACCGTAGGGATTGGAGCTATTCTTCTTCAAGAAGATGAAGATCACAAGAGACGTTACCTGGCGTTCATTAGCAGGAAACTTCGTCCATCAGAAAGGAATTATTACACCACAGAAATAGAAGCACTTGCTGTAATCTTCGCGTTGGAGTCGTGGAAGAAAATGTTAATTGGACATTCAGTAATTGTGAGGACTGATCACCATGCATTGGAGTTTATCTTGAGAACAAACTTTGCCAGTGATAGGATAACTAGATGGTCGCTTTTTATTCAACAATTCAACCTAGTTATTGAACATACTCCTGGAAAGTTGAACGTGGGAGCTGATTTATTGAGTAGAGCAGTGGAGTCTACATCTAAGGTTTTTCAAGTTAACCTGACGCAGGAAGATGAGGATACCTTGAGAAGGTTAAGATTGTTGCATTTATCCCAGAGGAGAGACCGACGTTTTAGAAACATTTTTCGTTTTCTACAGGGAGACATGGATCCAAATGATGATGATTTTGTGGAAACTGAAAGAATTTCAAGAGATTTTATGATGTTAGATGGTTTAATCTACAAGTTTGCAGATCCCGACCATACGAAGCTGAGAGCAGTGATACCTCCACGAATGCAAAAACCCATTATCTGGAAGGCACATCGAATCGCAGGTCATGCTGGAGTAGATAAGACGGTCAACATGATTCAAGAGAAATTTTCGTGGGAGCGAATGCGACAAACTGTCAGAAACACTATTCGAGAATGCGACTTATGCCAAAGGAGTAAACATAATTCTAGATTACTGAGAGAATTACCAAGGCCTATTATTCCTTCTAAGCCTTGTGAAATCTTCGCGACTGATCTATATGGTCTTCTCCCAAAGTCTAAAATAGGTAACCGATATATTCTGGTGACCATGGATGTTTTCAGCAAATACACTATGTTACATCCAATTCAGAAGGCAAACGCAAAATATTGTGCGAAGAGAATTAGAGACAACGTAATTCCGGAAGCAGGCAAACCGGAATTCCTTTTATCAGATCGTGGACCCCAATTTACATCTTTAGAATTTAGAACCATCATGAATAATCTTGGGATTAGACAATTGTTTTGTTCTATCAGACATCCTGAGAGCAATCCATCAGAACCGCGTGATGGCTGAAATAGCAAAATTTTGCCGCCTCTATTGTCCAAATGAGCATTGGAAATGGATGGATGTACTCTCATTAGCATCCGAATCCATCAACTCTACAATTCATGAGAGTACTGGACAGATTCCCATGTTGCTTCATCATGGAATTAAACCAACAAGATTATGGGATCGAATCATCTCTATTCCACCTGAGATCGAACCAAGTCGTCAGATGAGGGAAACTCTAGCTTTAGACAAGTTGAGGAGCCAAGCTGAGAAAAGAGAGCGCAGAGTGAGAGGAAAGCGTTTTCGCAGACCCTTGCGCGTAGGAACTCTTGTTTTAGTGAAAAGACCTACACCCTCTGACGTGCAAAATCGAGTGTACTCGAAATTTGCAAGCCTTTACGCTGGACCCTATCGTATTGTGGAATTAAACAACAATGGAAGCTATGAAATCGCCAATACACGAACTGGTAACATCGTGGGCACTTATAATGAATCGAATTTGAAGATTTACTATACAAGAACCAGATGATTTAATGTGTAGATAGGAAAAATAAAAATTTTTCAATTTTTATTTTTTGCTAGGTGTGGGGTGGATGTGCCCAACTCTAGGAATGGGTATTCCAAGATTCAGACACCTAGATATCAAGGGAAAGGCTACAGCCACTTTTGAAAGTTGAGATATTTGAATATCGCGCTCCATTGCTTCTAGAAGCAATTGGAAAGAATATACCGCTAAGAGCATGTCAAGTGACGTAGCGAGTAATAGCAGAGGTCGAGGCTATTTATTGATTAAATAGTTAACCATGGAGTAGAGACTTGAGACTTGGATCGGATTACTGGCACGGCCAAATGAAAGAGAATGCACTTAGTATCAAGTAAATCGGACCAGGGATACCAGAGAAATGAGGATTTCCAGATTTCAGCTGATTCGGCGTGACCCTGACCGTTTTGAATAAAAGCCGGCCGGCTCAGGCATCATTAGCTCACTTCGAAACAAGCACTTGCCTAGCAAGGTGCTACTACGCTGAGCCAAGGCACATGGTTGCCGGATCTACGCAGAAGTTATTTTCAAAATTGTGATAGTCACAAAAGTGCTGCGCTACGAGTGGAACTTAGTAAGTTTCCGGCAGGGAGAATCACTAAGGTGATAGTTATTTTTCGACGGACACTGGTGAAATATTTTTATTTCTACATGGACATATGCTAGACTTTGTCTAGAATAGTACTTTGTCACAGTCCAGTAATAATCTAATACTTGGATATTTTAGTCCAATTCAGTCAGTTTTTATATTTGTAACCTGATAACCACTTCGATCTTTCAGTATATTGAAGGCCAGTCTATCACGGTGTTGTTCATTAGCCAACGCAGGGAAACTACATGTTGCTTCGCGCATGGTAGATGGTGTGAAGCCATGCCCAGGGAACGATCTTCAGAACAGCCGTTGATTGTTTTAGACTATCAGTGTTTTCTTGTACTGAAAAGATTACCGTGAGTTATGTTACAACTGACATATCTGAGAATAGATCACTTAGATCTGACCCCATTTAAGCAAACTGTTATGGCTTTAACAGAAGCCAATATTAAAATGGATCAACAGTTACTTCAAACGTCAAGAGATATTACCACTATGTCTTGTTAGACGGATTGTGGGTATATAATGGCGGCCGATACAAGGATTATACGTGCTTGTCCGATAGGGCATGTTTATGGATAAATCTGGTACAGACCAGGTTCGCTACGCTTCAAGACCATCAAGAAATGTAAGCCACATTTTGACTTCATATTATGCCTAGCTAATTGGAACAAACTCATTTTCTGCAGATGACCAACACATTTATTTTTCTTCGTATTTAAATCTTGCAATGATTTACGCAAGACATATTAGAGTTATTCTGAGTATTTTCAGCACTCAGAACAGTTTAGGATCGATGACCGTGCATATCGAGCATTTATTTGAATATTTCATATTTTTGGGAAGTAACGGAAAACCGTCGATGTAACTGTAAAAGTTAAATTATTTTTTACTGAGGAATGGATATTTTTTCCATATTCGAAGGTTCGAACATGTGGATTCTCACATAATGAGATGATAATTAAATATATTTAAAATAATATAACAAATAATAATAATAATAATAATCCACTAATAATAATAATAATAATGATTTTCATAATTTTTCTAAGTAATTCTTGGATATTATATTTTCTAATAATCACATTTATTGAGAGAGAGCCTATGAAGTAGTTTAATCATTTATAGTTTGGAACAGGAGATTTTCCGAAGGAGAGTGGTTAGCGCAAGCCCGCATTCAACCAACATTTCAGTTCTGGTTGAACAGTTGATATTTGCAATGAGCAAAGTATATTTTTCAGATAACACGGAGAGGCATGACACGGGAAGCAATTGATAATTGTATCAAATAGGATACTTTTGTATTTATATAAAATCATGACGTAAATACACTCGAAAGTGAAATAAAGATTTTCATAAGTATGGTAAATTCACGGGTTGAACTGAATGGTAAAATAAAATAAACTTGTAAGTTTATTAAACTTCCAGTGTTGATAACAAGCAGAGGCTTGATTTATTGTATAAATTTTGGGAAGAAAATTTATGTGTGTGGAGTAGTTGAAATGCCATTCCCAGGTGCGCATGTTTAAGTCGCAGGAATGAGGAGGTTTTTTCGAGCATCAATCAAATAGCAGGTTCGATGGCTCAGGTTTAATGAAGGAGTATTGGAAATACACATTTCGTCGTATGAATGACCCGAAGGTTATTTCTTAGAAACCATCAGTTCTTATTTCAACCTTGTTCACGGATTCCATTAAGACTTTGATTTTGCTAGAACCCGGATTTGTCATGATAGTAGTTTATTCTTCTTCAGAGGAAGACCTTTGCCGTTGTTGTTGTAATATTGTGTTCTTACACAAATAATAGAATGGGCCACTGCCAATTAAAAATAATTCTATAACCACGAATAATTTGAAGGATGTTTTCAATCCTAGTGCCATGAACTATATGAATTTATTATGAAGCTACAATTCTTATTTCCGCATTCTGTCGAAAAATTGCAAGTTGTGAAAATTACTAAAATGGCCATGAATATAAATATTTTTCATAATAATGATTCCAAGTGGAAAACTGAATAGTTGAATGGTCCAACAATTTATTGATCAAGTTGATTCAGAAATCATATATTTTGTTAGGAACTTGAAGTTCATAATCGAGTCACTTCTTGAAACGTTTAATGTCAGAAGAACAATTAATTTTTGTTGTGCTTCGCACAGTTCTTCGATGCTATGCTCAATGGTCAAATACTTTTCAAATGTTGTTATTAATATGTGTAAATAATTTGTGTTGATTCAGAGATAATAATATTTTTTGACAATATTTTTTTTGAAACTGGAAAAATAAGCGAAAGTTAAAAATTCTATGAACATTTATTCTACGAGTGTTAATATTATGTAATAATTCAAACAGTGAACTACGATATTTCCAGTCGAGACAATTAAATTTGAACTGGATTTAATCATAAATAATGAATATAATTTTGGAACACAGTCTACAGGACTAATAATCAGACTTGTGTTTCCAAAAATAACTGTCCAATGTGTTTGGAAAACTTCTGTACATTTGTGTAAATAGTAATGTGGATAGCCACACGCGAATGATGCTGCTTTGAGCATTTTTGCAGTCAATTTTAAATTCAAAATAAAATGAGATAATTTTACATGATGTGTTATGCCCAGTTGAATCTCCTTCTATCCTTATTGTTGCATTGAGCCAAGAATCAGTAAAGCATTTTTTTTCATTTGATGTCGTTTTTGCGATTAGCTTTAACCCATCTGGCGCTCCGGGATATTTTGACTCTCGTGCTGACTGATTATTCGTAAAATGCATATGAGGTCGTGCGGACTCCGGTCTAAACGGGCACAGTACTTCCTCGTCGTGATACAGATTCGAGTCCCAACGGACTGAATAAGACTGCCAGTGCTGTGAAACAGCACGACCGTACGTGGTCTGATGATTACTGCATGATATCCCTTGGGCTCTGGGCCTATATATTTGATTCTGGTAAAAATAAATATATTTCTCATCTTCTCCACCACCATCTTCCAAAATAATCGTCGTACGATGTTTAAAAATATCTCCGAAAAGCTGAGGTTTTAAATGTCTCAAAAATATCTATGTTTCCAAGAATCGATCGTACAAATCTTGAATATTAATTAAAATGGACTCCTCTTCTACCTGGGCGGTGTCTTCGTTTTGTCCCCTACCACAAGATCCTGGTTCGGGAATTCACCGACTACGCAATGCTGATAACGTACTTCTATCTTGTACTATTACTATTTACTTTATCGACTCTAAAAAATCTCATTCCCTGGATAATTAACATTGATGGAGTCCTTTCTTTAGTTTAATGCCCGCAAATGGCTCAATTTTCATTATTTCTCTGATTTCATGACTCCTCCCTTGATGCGGCGATGCCATTATACTGTCGAATAAGGACTTTTTCCGAAACTCTATCTCTCTCAACTCAATGGAATATTTTCAAATCTATATTTATCGAGTGCGTAACCTGGTCTCCTGTGAGTCGTCAGTGACATCACCCTGCAGCTGTGGCCTGTCAATCTGTGGTTACACAAGTTATCCATGCGCCACGCAATATGATGCTTTATTACCCTTCTCAACTAAATTCAGAACTCCGTTCTAAAGCCTACATTATTTCTTTCTTTTCTGAAATACAAGGATATGGGTTCGATACTGTACGTCTCCCATGGGTTCAAATCTCCCCTCCTTAGATAAATAAATTTTCGAAGTATTGAGGAAATTTATTTAAGTATTTTCCATAGAAAATTTCCTTCTGTCAGTATCAATGTCATCACATTATCTCTCAATACCTTCTGGTTTCATTCTTATTAGAATCCCACATTGATTTGGGTTTTCTAATCAAAGTCATATCCGGTAATGGTGTAGGCCGGGCACGCTCTGTCCCTACCAGTTCTTCCTTTTTCTTTCTTTCTGGACTATCTGTCCTCGGAATATCTTATTCCCTACGGATGTGGTCTATCCCTACCCTTATCCTTATTTCCTCATTCTCATTTCTTAACTTGCAATTTTCATCGTCAATTTGCTCAATTATTTCTTTCAATTCACCATATGTTCTCTCGAGCTCACATACACTGTTATATGGTTGATCAAAATTTTCACGATCTTGATTATGTTCTAAATTACTCCTATTTGTATTAACGGTGGATTTATCGTCGATGCTTTCTATTTTCATAACCAAGGCTTGCTCATTTGCTTCATCGAAGTCTTCGAGAGGATAATACAATTTCAGATTAGCTGAATTCATGGTTACTTCATGATTCGTTTCACAGTGCCGAATTCTATACGCATTATTTCTTAGATCCCTTATTATTCTATACGGGCCGTGGTACATTTTCTGAAATTTCTTATACACGCGGTTCCCTGGATCCGAAATGGCTGGTCTTTTCACTAACACCATTTCTCCAGCTAGTAGTGGTCGATGATACCTTTTGTGCCTGTTTCTTCTTTGCCTTCTATCGGCTTGAGCTTTCAGATGCTCAAAAGCTCTTCTAATCCGTATTTCTCTTCCAGGCTGAGCGTCTGTTGTTCTAGGAACGACTATACTCCATGGTCTCTCAGGATGCTCATTCCGATGCAACGTTATTGGTATCTCTCCAGTAGATCCATGTTTCGTTTTATTAATGCAAAATTCTATGATGTCGAGGATGTCTCTCCATTACCAATTTTCCTCGGCACAGTATATCCTACAATACCTGGCTGTTTCCCTCATAACCCTCTCTACAGGATTTGCCTCAGGATGGCGAATGCTCGACAGGATCTGGCGTATTCCAAGCCTCTCTAATTCCTGTCTGAATTCTACACTTTTAAAGCAATTACCGTGATCCGATAACAAGTTCTCTGGTTTACCAAGAATAGGTGTCACTTTTTCTTTGAGTCGCTTTAAGACCTGTTTGGTACTAGTCTTCTGTATGGGAGCAAGAACAACCATTTTTGTGAAGACATCCATAGCCACCATTATGTGTCTGTTTCCCCTCCTGGCCTCTGGCAAAGGTCCAAAATTGGCAATTGAAATGATTTGACCTGGTCTCTCGGGTAACTGTGGTATCGGCTTTTGTCTCTTCAAAACCGAATTTGGTTTAATTCTTTGACATATGTCACATGTCTTCAACGTATCCCTTACAGTTTCTTTCAGTCTCGGCCATACAAATGCTTCTTTCAGCATCGAGACTGTTTTGTCGACTCCCATGTGTCCAAAGGATCCATGGGCTAACCATACCGTTGTCCTCTGCAAAATAGCAGGTACATCGATCCTCAATCGAGTATGGTCAGAGACCACAAACTTATATAATAATCCGTTGAAAAAATTATAATCTTGAGCTATCTTGCTAGCTTCAGTGTAAGCAGGCGTTCCTCTTATCAAACTCCCTTCCAAGAAAGATATGAGCATGTTCATCCATGGATCTTCACGTTGTCGTTGACCAATGCTTCTTAATTCATCCAATGTACGCTGATCTCTGTCTTCTAAATCAATAGCCATTACTTCCTCTTCTGTGGACTCTGGCTGTCTACTTAAGTAAACTGGAACAACTTTTTCTTTTCCTGGGCAATATTCTATGTTTACATCGAACTGCTGTATATATAAAGCCCAACGCATCAACCTTTGACTGGATAAATCAGTCTTCACCAAAAAGGTTAAGGCTTTATGATCTGTCCTTAGCGTGACTGGAAACCCATACACAATCTTCCGCCAATATTGCTGTGCATGCAATATCGCTAACAGCTCGATCTCGCTGATTGTATAATTTTTCTCGTGTGGTTTCAGTCTTCGACTAGTGAAGGCTAGATAATTTTTCCTATTATGATTATCCGGGTCTTCCTGATATAACATCGCTCCTATTCCAATCTGGGATGCGTCCGTTTGTATTACAAATCTCTGCTAAAATCAGGATATCCTAGCTTCACATAATTTAGCAGCATTTCCTTCGCCTCTACAAATGCTTTTTCAGTTTCCTTCGTCCATTTCCACTTGCCACCCTTCTTCAGAAGGTCCTGCAGTTGTGCAACCGTTTTGGTGTACGACGGGCAAAGTCTTGAGAAAAATTCAATTAATCCCAAAAACTAACGAACATTTTTCACTCTCAGTGGCTTGGGAAAATTTCTTATTGATTCTAATTTGCATGGATTTGGTTTAACACCCTCTTTGTCAATCACATGCCCCAAAAACGTAACTTGTCTTTGACAGAAGTTCGAGTTCTTCAAGTTCATCTTGAAGTTAGCCCTTCTCAAATCTTCAGATAACTTCTTTAAATTTTTCATGTGTTCCTCTACGTTATCCGAGGTAAGTAATATGTCATCTACATAACTCTACTTCCTCTGACAGGTTGCGATCAAGAGCTCTTATCAATGCTGATCTCGCTGTCTTCAAGCCAAATGGATATCTCTTAAACCAATATGTTTGCTGATCGAACTGAAATCCAGTTAAGAGACTGGTTTTCTCTTCCATATCGAGATGATGATATGAAGAAGTCATGTCAATATTTGTGAACATTTTCTTGCCTTTAAATGTCCTCAGTATTTCTTTTATGGGTGGTGCTGAATCATTCTCTGGTATAATCTTGGCATTCAAATACCTGGCATCCAAACACACCCTTACTGAGCCATCCGGTTTACTCACAATTACTAATGGACTCACATATGGTGTTGCCAACTTTTCTATAACCCCTGCATCCCTCATTTCCTGCAGTGTTTTCTTAGTTTGTGTGTAATGTTTTTCTGCAACCGGGTATGGTTTTTGTCTAAACAGTGCCCAATCCTTCACTTGAAATGCGTATTTAAAATTTTGGATCTTTCCTGGCTTGGAATCGAATATGTCCCTATATTTTAATTGCAATTCCTTTAATCTTTCCTTGTCTTCGAGGGTAACTATTTTGCCTAACAGGTTGGTATCGAACTCGGTTTCCATGCTATCTTCAAGTTCTCTGTTCAAGACCTCAAATGCCTCTTCCATGACCCTATAACCTTCCTCGGTAACTTCTCCCACAAGCCATACCTGCTCTTCTGTTTTCGCATCCTGTTCATCTAACATCTAACATAATATTTTGCTCATCCACGTCCTCTTTCTGAATCCTAATGCAATTTTGCGCTAGGTCTATTATGACCTTGTTTCCACGGATAAAGTCAATACCCAATATAATATTATATGGTAATTGACTTACCAGCAAAAAGCATTGTGAAATTTCAGTGTTACCCATGATCAAGTCAATGTACACCTGAAATTTACATGTCAAAATTTTTCAGGAATAATTCCCTTAATCTTTACGCTTGATGTGGGGATTTTTAATACACGACCTCTTGTTTCCAATTCATTTAGTAGACTTAGCGTTATTAAACTCATAGTTGATCCAGTATCTATTAATGCTCTGACCAGTAATCCCTCTATCCTTACCATTATGATAGGTAATTCTCTTCTATATGTGGTATTCCTTCACCCTCCTCTTTAATTAGTTCGTCTGGTCCAGCTATCCATTTTACAATCTCAACCTCCTCCCAGCTCCTGGTATGTTTCCACTTTTTATGATTTAAATTTGGAGTTCTTTTTATCCTGAGGGTTCCCTTTTCCCTCATTCTTCAACTGAGCTTGTAACTACAAGCTTTGAGCTCCATCATGTCGGTCGGGTGATTTTCGATTCTTACTGGCCTCACTCCAACGGACTCATTGTCTCTCAGGTTCGTCTGTTCGTTCATTCACATAACGAAGACTCTCCTGATATCTTTCTTCAATTTATGCACGGTATTCCTCAATTCTATCATCAGGCCTCACATTTATTCTGGGATAGGTTTCCCATTTCTTTCTGCTATCCGGCCTTTGATTATTATTTCACGGTCGGTTTTCTTGTTGTCTATAACCCGTATTTGTATGATTTCTTCCTCGATATCCTCCTACATGATAAGGCTGTATTCCCCTAGGCTCTTGATGTCCATATTCTCGACCAAGTCCTTGAGTATCTGTACTGGTTGACTGATTTCTTGTCGAGGGTTTCTCTCTATCATCTTGACTACTGGCCATATGTACTTGCTCAGTATGTCTCTGTTGCCTGGGAGTAACGTGTGAGGTGGTCATATCCAACTGACGCAGTACGCTCTCCACTTCCACAGCACTGCTGGCTTTTGATGAGATTAACAACCTTTGTATCTCATATGGAAGTTGCCTTGCAATGGCGCCACACAGGCCGTTTTCATCTGGGGCGATATCAAGTTCGCGGAATTTACACAGCTGAGCGGTGAAAAATTCCGAATACTTGGTGGGTGCGTTAGTACTATATTTCCTAGAGTACAGATCTTGTCTTAGGTTTTCCTGCACATCTGCTACCCAATATCGTCTCAGAAAAGCTTCTCTTGAACCTTGCACAGTGTCAAATGTGTATCTGAAACTCCTGTACCAGGTGGGAGAGTCACCTGCCAACAGCATCTCAATAGTTCTCAGTCTCCGATCCTGAGGAACTTTCATCTCATTGAGGTATTCTGCCACTTCTTTTAGCCAATATTTCGGTGTAATAGACATGTTAATACCCGTGAATTTAACCGGTCGATCCTCATTTGACTTGATAATGTTAATTGTCTCTCCATTAGTCTGATTCATGTAAGGGGTTGACATCGCCATAGGATATCCTGGATTCTTATAAGGGCTCTCCCCTCTTAAGTTCCTATCTTGATTAGTGCCTTGGGTATTAGAGTCTACCCTTACTGTCTTCTGGAAGTCATCCTGACCTTCGAATTCTAAATTCTTTTCTCTTCGGGCACTTTCCTCTTGTGACATGAGCTGAACTTCCATTTGACTGTTCTTATGTTCAGTCCTTTCCAGCCGTGAACCAAACTTGTGTTCAAACATTTCCTGTTTTTCTCTACTTCTTTCCGCTTCCTTTTTAATCTGTATGTTTTATTCCTTGAAGCTCTCCTGGATCTGAGCTAATTTCTCATCTAATATTTCTTCTACCTATTTCTTTATGACCAGGACCTGCTTTTCAATGATTTCTGGCTTGACGTCCCCTCTGGTATCTAAGTCCTCTCGCATCTCGTTGATCTTTTTATCCATGTCCACCTGACCTTTGTGGATTCTTTCCTTGATCTCATTAATCTCTACTTGGGGTTTTCCTTGGCTAACATAAATGATTGTCAAATCAGTCATAACCTTATCTATATCGCTGTGTTTTTTCCTATCTGGGTTTTTAACGCACCTACGGTTTCTTGAACCCCGGTAATTCCTTCATTTATTTTCTCTATTTTCAGAGTTTGTTCATTATTGTCAGTTTTTCGCTGCTTACTTTCTGCTTTAAGATTCGTTTCGTATTGGCCTAACTTTTTGGTTATTTCCACCTCGTGCGCCCTCAAACTCTCATCTATATGCCCGGTAAATTCTTCAAATTGAAGTGTTATTCTGGTTACATCCTTTTTATTATGACCTTTCATAACTTCAATTTCATTCTTAACGGTTCCGAATTCCTTTTCGAGATCTACTACCTTTTCTCGACCCCTACAAATCTGTCTCCTAGCGCATCAAGACTACTTTTTATCTCATCCCGGGATGCCTGACAAAGATTCTTATTAGATTCTATCTGTTTTTTAAAATCTTTGTTACTAGTTTCTAGCCGAGTTTGCTCCTCTACAATCTGGCTTACAAGTTCCTTTTTACACTCATCTACATTCACTTTGGAAGTGGTCAGTATTTCCTTTATTTCGGATTTTATAGAAACAAATTGCCCGGTTAATTTTTCAATTTTTTTCCGACATTCAGGTTGGGAATTTTCATTACTTTCTTCCAAGGTATTTATTTTAATATGCAACCCTGCTTTCAGTACCCCATTTTCCTCTTTGATTTTTTTGTGATCTCTCCTTTAAAATCATTTAACGTATTCCCAAACTCAGTGTCAACACTTTGAAATTGTGAATCCAATGTCTTTTGCACTTTCTCATTTGCATTTTAGATTTCATGGCCTTTAATTCGGTTTTAATAGCTTGATTTTTCAGAGAATTATCCTTTATTATGTTCTCCTGGAACGACTGTAATCTATTTTCAAATTTATTTTCCATGATAACTAGTTTATCTTCCAAATCTTTGGACTGTCCTGCAAAATTATTAAGATTCTCTGTTTTCATGGTATCAAATTTCTGTTCTATCTCTGCCTACAGTTCACAGTTCAATTGTTTACTGTCGGCTTTGATAGATTCGAGTTTGCCGTCCATACTTGCAAACTCATTTTTACTTTCATCCTGTTGGAGGTCCAATTTATTATTCATAGATTCCAATTGTTCCTTACTGCTATCCCTACTGAGTCAAACTCTTTCTTATTGTCAGCCCTAATGGCTTCCACGAGCCTCTGCATTTCCTCACTTAATGCCATACTATAGTATCTTCAGAGAATATGGTGGGCTACTCTGCCCCTTCACTGGTTCATGCATGAGACATGATTCCTTGAATTCATTTGCGGTCCCTTCTTCAAAATTTATTTCAGTACGGGTGCTCACCTGAGCCGTACCCGTCTGGTCTATTAACTCTTTGACACATCAAAATCGTTATGGAAGAGATTTTTCTAAAAATTCAAAATTTTGGAAAAAACATAATTTTCAAAAATAAAAATTTTGACTTTTCCAATTAAAACTCGGGGTTTTCCATGAAAAACTCAGCCCCAAAGTTCACGGGCGCCATAAAGTACAATATAGTGCTACAAGGTGTATGCACTTGGCCACCCTCCGCGAGATATCAGCCAAAAATTCAAGATTTCGTAAAAACCATTCCGGGGATGGTTTATACTGCCCATTTCCCCACGTTGGGTGCCATAAAAGTACTAGGGCGTTATCTAGGGGCTTGCCGGTACGAGTTTTCATGGTCCGAATGCGGTCAGTTAATTTTATGTTGTTATAGCTAGCCTATCAGTATTTAACCTTGATCTTATGACCAACTTCTAGTGTTCCATAAAGCATGGATCCAGACACATTATTTCTATTCCCCCCATGTGCCCTTGCGTGCAAGAAATATGCAAATCACTGACCAACTTCTCAGTTTTATATCTTCGGGGCATAGAACGTCTTCCCACTGAGTGATTCACATATTATAGGATCATGCTTAGGATAACACTTCAATGAAATAAAACTCAAAATCCTACTATAAAACTATTTAATTATCAAAATTAGGCGCCACAGACACACACAAATAAACTGAATAAGCTTCACACTTGTTCTAATGAACAAGGAACAAATACAACATTAATCTATAAAAATCAATATTTGAGGTTCCACTGAACCCTAAAAAAAGTTATCAAAACTGCTCTCACTTCCATTTAGCAACACTACAAAAATTTCTCAAAACGAGCTCTAAAAGTCTCGGTAACAATTATTACATAGAATTTTCTATTCAAACACTCTAAATATTCTTAACTTGAATACTTTATAGATTTGAGTTACTGTTAATAAAAAAATGGTGTCAACAATTACCATTTATTTGGGTACCACATGATATTCACACTATATCATCCCTCTTTCCAACACTACCAAATTGTATTTGTCTTCGGGAAACTCATGCACCACAAGCTTTGGAAACTACTGATTTACTCAACTCAAAGTAGACTCCCGGCTACCTGATATTTCCAACAATAACATATAAAATGCAACAATACGAAGGGATTTTCATTATTGTCTCAAATGACAATCTAATTATTCATGAAGTGCGGATCTATAATGCAACGGCAAGGATAAATAATCATAGCAAAACTGGGCATAGATTACGGGTCTATTAACAGTTCATATAACGACAGACCACAGACAGGGTCTGGCTTTGTAACTGGCCTACCTCAACAGTGGCCTCCATTAAGAACACGTCAAGACACTTGAGGCTTAAATTTTATGACGGGCAAGGACGAGTCAATGCTTCCTCCCTCCTCGACGGTACATTACAACGGCTTTCAAACAAGCGTGACTTCTTAAGACTTGGAAAGGCGACACATCACTTTCATTTAACAAAAACAATCTGAGTTTCTAATGACCTACTTCTGTGGCTCAGGTATAATTATAATTGCGGAGCTTTATCACTGGCAAGTAGGAAATCAATAAAACCAATAATAATTAAGGGGCTTTCGACGTGAGAGAACTCCGGTTCGATTCTCTGGCCAGCCTCTAGGACATTTCCATTTTTGAGGACTTAGGGCTAACACCTGGAGCGAGGGTATCTGACCACTCGTCCGAATAATAATAGCAACTTTTGGAAAGGTATTCGCACGCAATCCCGCGCTTAACAGTAAACTTAGCACCCTTCAAAGTTTGTCATTATAAACACACACATAATCATTTACTCTGTCCAGCTGATCCCCGTAATCATAATCTCCTGGCATTATTTTTCACCGCATTTATAGCGTGACCATTAATAATATAGCGCTCATTGGCGACAATCAGTACATTCGTGATGCCTTTCAAAGCCCAATATATATTCCAACATAATTAATTTCTCCGTCCAAAAATAATAGTTTTGCCTTTAACGTAATCTTGACTTTTCGTTTAGAAGAACACACCTGGTTCAATAATTATCATTATCATTATTATTATCATTATTTCAGCACACAACGGCCCATAATTGAATACTACTTCAATAATTGGTTCATTCATTACATTATTCTTATCATTCTTAGCACATAACGGCTCATACTTGAATATTATTTCAATAAATTATTCATTCAATACAATAATATTATTATTATTATCCTGCTTGCCTATAAATACATTATTATTTTTCATTTACTGGTATTCCACTGAATACTATTTCTTTTGATTACACCTTTACATTTAAGTAATTTTTACTGTAATTATTAGATCCCGCACTTCTCATTTTCACACAGTTTTTTCAACCCTATTTTCAATGTTGGAGAATATTTTCTCCATGGTTACTATTGTTACACGAGCTTCCCGAAACCAAAGCACATAATAAAATTTGGTGTTACTTACATGAATTATCCGGCCAAACTGTCCGGATTCCAGCGGAGCGACATTTGGCCCACGCTACGTTTCTCACTCCATGGTGGCACACATATTATCACTAATTTAATTTCCCTCTATTTTACACAAATTTAAATTAATATGAGGGATTATACACATTTTTCACAACTCTAAAAAGAATCACTAAAAATATAAATTTCACTAATAATTATATTTACACACAGAATTTCACTTTGTGGCATCAAACACTGCCTGACACACGTGAATTCTTTTCGATCCAGATCCTAGGAGTGCAAGTTTCGACCACTGCCTTCTACTTCCTATTTGGATAATGACAGTCTCTTACGAATTTTCCCCTACTTGGCTACGAATATTCTCCTACTTCTGGTGTTGAATTTATCGGCACTTAGAGTTACTGCACGATAATATTGTCTCTTCCGGTATGCAATTGTCTATATGGTAAACGGTCTATGGTTTACGTTAACCCTGGAGTCACTGTACTGCACTCGACAATTGTCTTTAGTACTTCGCGTCTGAACTGAATTCTGACGACTATTGTCTTTTCTTGATGGAATACTTCCCTGTAATTTCACGTGGCTACTGATGCCTATTTGTAGACCTCTAACTCTATCGCCACTTATCACGCTAATCTCCTCAATTCAGGAAAATTAGGTGTTTGCTATGTTTGACCCTATTGTGGTTATTTTAACGCTCTGGGAAAACGTTCAGAGTTTCAATTCTCTGATTATGTCTCGTATAATTTCGAGATACTACGATGTAACTTCAATACTAGTGTCTGGGCTTCGATTACCATCGCCGGCTAACGTATTTTGCTCAAAGTTTTAAAACTTGGCCTAAGTCCGTAGACTATTAATTGTTCGAAGTTTTGACGATACTTTCCGTTTTGAAAAGGACTTCGATGTTTTAAGGCGCGGCGACACTGATAAATGCTGGACAGTACTTCTCTTAAGATTACTTCCGCGTCGTGATACAGATTCGAGTCCCAAAGGACTGAATAAGACTGTCGGTGCTGTGAAACAGCACGACCGTACGAGGTCTGATGATTACTGCATGATTTCCCTTGGGCTCTCGGCCTATATATTTGATTCTGGTAAAAATAAATAAATTTCTCATCTTCTCCACCACCATCTTCCAAAATAATCGTCATACGATGTTAAAAATATCTCCGAAAAGCTGAGGTTTTAAATGTCTCAAAAATATCTAAGTTTCCAAAAATCGATCGTACAAATTTTTAATATTAATTAAAATGGACTCCTCTACTACGTGGGCGGTGTCTTCGTTTTGTCCCCTACCACAAGATCCTGGTTCGGGAATTCACCGACTGCGCAATGCTGATAACGCACTTCTTTCTTGTACAATTACTATTTATTTTATCCACTCTAAAAATCCCTTTCCCTGGATAATTAACATTGATGGAGTCCTTTCTTTAGTTTAATGCCCGCAAATGGCTCAATTTTAATTATTTCTCTGATTTCATGACTCCTCCCATGATGCGGCGCTGCCATTTTACTGTCGAGTAAGGGCTTTCTCCGAAACTCTATCTCTCTCAACTCAATGGAATATTTTCAAATCTATATTTATTGAGTGCGTGACCTGATCTCCGGTGAGTCGTCAGTGACATCACCTGGCAGCTGTGGCCTGGCAATCTGTGGTTACACAACTTATCCATGCGCCACGCAATATGATGCTGTATTACCCTTCTCAACTAACTTCAGAGCTCCGTTCTAAAGCCTGCATTAATTCTTTCTTTTCTGAAATACAAGGTTATTGGTTCGATACTGTACCTCTCCCATGGGTTCAATATATCACCTTTATTTCAGTGAGATCGACCAAGTGGCAGGCTTGTTGACACCCTCAGCCACATTATCTTGATTCCAGGACATGGCGCGTTACTTGTTAGATAGCACAGCTTCTCAGTTGTCCTCATGAGTCTGAATGCACTCCGTTCAAGCCTTCGCTTCAAATTTCAGGCGGAGTCAGGAATCGAGCCCACGATCTTGAAGGTAAGAGACAAATATTTCACCTCTACACCCCATACTATATGAAGAAAACGAAGGGAAACATTCCTTAGTCATTCAGATTTAGCACAGTTGAGCACAAGTTTTTGTAATCTAGATTATACAGTGCGGCTGATAACCCAGAGATTGTTGTTGTTTGAGTCCTCAGTCTTTTGACGGGTTTGATGCAGCCCTCCACGCCTCCCTGTCCTGAGCTAATCGTTTCATATCTACATAGCTACCACACCCTACATCCGAGGCAATCTCTTTAACCCCCTCTGGAGTAGTCCCCACCCGGAGATCCGAACGGGGGACTAGTTTACCTCCGGATTGGAATTTTACAAGGGAGGAGGCCATCATCACATGTAATTATGCATAGAGAGGTGCATATCCTCGGGAAGAGCATTACGGCTGTAGTTTCACGTTGCTTTCAGCCATGTAGCAGAACGCAGTGTAGCCAATAGTTGGCTTATATTATCAATATCATAACCGTCTATAAGACAAGTAAAGAATTGATTTATTCTAAAAGGCTGCTACTCCTTTTCAGAATAAGTAATGGAGGAATTCTGCTAACAAAAATACTAACCTTCTACTAACAATTAAATACCAAAATTCTACTAACCCAGAGGTGCAGCGGTAATATTCTCGCCTGCTGTTCTCAAGGAAACAGGATCAAATCCTGGCGCAGTAAGATGGCATTTGAGAGCGCGGATATACGAGGGCCATGTCAGTAGATTTACTGAGACGTTAATGACCCCGTTCGGGGCAGAATTCTGGCACCCTGGCGTCACTAATTGCCGCAGTGGTTAAAAGGGACGTAAAACCACTAACTTTATTATTATCATGACAACCCTGACGTTCAGCCCCTAATACAACACTTATTATCGTCATCAATATTAACATCAACATAATTATCATCATAATTATACAACGTCATCTTCATCATCATCATCATCATCATCATCATTATTATTTACAACTTCAACATTTACAACGTCATCTTCATCATCATTAACGACGTTATCTTAATCTTCATCATCGTTAACAACGTCGTCGTTATTACCAAATCCACACGACTCAAGTGGCTACCAGTATTGTCCAACATTCACCCTCCTCCCCTGCGAAGGTTAACAGCTCTAAAATGGGAATGGTAAAAATGCGCTGCAAATGATCTCTTACCCATACATCAGGTCTGTAATCCACAGAAGCAAGGGAGATTAAAATCTCGACATCCGTCATGGCAACTAGGTAAGATACTTGTTGAATAAAAGTTCAATATGGACGACACTTGGCGAGAAGAATGGATTATATCAAACCCTGATCAGCTAGGATTGATCACCGATTCCTGCAAGAAACCTGGTTTCAATCTTCCAAGAAGGATACGGAAGTCACTGATCAGAGTACGGACCAGTCTCGAAAGATGTAACATTTAGCTCCACAAATGGGGGAAAATTTCTAGCCCTCATTGTGATTGTGGCAATGCAGTGCAGATAATCCAAAATATTGTATCTGAATGCCCTTCACGGTCCTTCGAGGGAGGATATGACGACCTGCAGAATGCAAGTGATGATACAGTGAAGTGGATTACTTCTCTGGACATTCAACTGTCACTAATTGCCGCAGTGGTTAAAAGGGACGTAAAACCACTAACTTTATTATTATCATGACAACCCTAGTGATCATGAATAGGGGATGTTACCACTGTCGACCAAAATATTATGTGCACTCGAGTTTGAAGGTTGTTTGTGAAGTAACCAATAGACCTAAATAAAATCCAGTAACATCATCATTTGTGTCGTTCTATTTTACGTTAGTCCATGTAGGTTTGGAATTTTAATTTACATTTTAATATTTTTTATCGCAGTTGGAACACAAAAAGTGCCCATTTTTAAGTGTGTTTCAACCATGCGTCACATTTAAGAATTACTATCTCAATCCTTATACATCAAAACGTTATGCTGTATGACTGTGAAATACGTATTGTAATTCACTTATTTTATATCGGGTTGTATTCGTACGAGGAAATAAGACATGGTTCACCAGCTAGCCGCTCCGGAGAAAGCTGTACAACGTTGCTGAGATGGAGCCCATCACTTCTGAGCGAGGCGCGCCATCACTCCTGATGGGCTCCATCTCGACAACGCTGTACAGCTTTCCCCGGTGCGGCTAGCTGGTGAACCATGTCTTATTTCCTCGTACAAATACAAATCGATATAAAATAAGTGAATTAATTTACGTATTTCGCAGTCATACAGCATAACCTTTTGATGTATAAGGATTACAACGCGACCAAGAACTACATTTTCCAACCACCCCGAGCCAAGAAAAAGTTGCTTGCAAAAATGATAACAACTGTGTTTCTTGGACACACAAAATTTTGAAATTAATAGACCAGTTATACGACATTCCAATGTACAGTATATTGTGTTAAAATTTGGATTCGATCTGATGACGGGCGTTTGAGATAATAATTCTTAAATGTGACGTATTGTTGAAACACGATTAAAACGGGCACTTTTTGTGTTCCAACTGCGGTAACAAATATTAAAATATAAATTAAAAATGTCACACCTACATGAATTAATGTATAATAGAACGACACAAATAATGATGTTATTGGATTTTATTTAGGTCTATAGGTTCCTTCTCAAACAACCTTCAAACTCGAGTGCACATAATACTTTGGTCGACAATAGATATTTATTACTTGTATATATTGTATATAGTATTACTGTATCCCCTGTGTGTCATACGAAATATATTTATATATCGACATAATTTATACAGCTTGCCAATAATTACCTGGATATATAAATTTGGAAGTGTCCATGACTCTATGGGATCTACTATAACGTACCGTACGTACTACGAGTGTCCAGCTACATAGCTATATCACCTTTAATTCAGTGAGGTCGACTGATATTTGCATGAAGACCTGAAAACCATTCATTATTTGGGCGTCACCTCTCCAGAATTAGCACTGTATTTATGCATCTCTTCGTGCAGTGGGTACCTGCCCACGTCGGCCCACGGAACATTAGAAGGAAACATGAGCAAGAATTTGCTCTTGCTGCTTACTTGGCAAGTCCATTCCCTTCCAGCTTGGCACTTCGATAATTGAAATCCTCAGCTTAGGGAGTTCTCACGGCCAATTGCCTGCGTAAATTCTATCTCACCCCGTGGTGTAGCGTGAGTGTTATCTCACCCACTTTTACCACAACAGGAAGACACAGGAAGCTCGGGGATTCGAATCCTTGCGCTGACAGGGGCTATCGTAAGTGTGGCTTTTCTTCGGTTTGCCACGCTTCCTCCAGGCAAATGCAGGGATAGTAACTTGTTTCATGTCCCGGGATACCTACCCCATCCTTGGCCATAATGCTGTAATTACAGCTGCACAAACAACCCCCAGTGATCACAGGAACACAGGTTACAGACAAATTAAGTACATACTCCAGGACACGGGGCTAATGATTTAAGATGCCCCAAGCCCCCAATATGATGTAACTACAACTACTACAAAGTCTGTCTCACTTCAGTTAACACTCGCAAGTTCCAAAGGGGACTTTTGACGGTAGTACCAATGTTGACTTTTACTTCAGGCATCATGTTCATTAGAACTTTCTAGTTTCTGTTCATGAGAAGCTGTGGAATTATAACTTGCGTTGTTGTTATACCTGCACTGGTGTATGTACTTCTTATTGTGGGTCTGTTTGGGAAATTATCGGCCGAAACATCACTAAGGACCCTATCCAAGCTTTTAGCTGAAATCAAAATGAGACGCCATGAAAACACATTCAAGCATATACAGTAGATTAGTGTGAATCATAGCTTCCGGTCTAGAATGCATAATTGGGTTTATATCTTTTTCATCCCACTAAGCCAGGAGTGGTCAGTGCAGCCGGGCAGGCGTGACGTAAATGCGGGCGGTTTACCAGCGTGCATACTTCACAGAGTAGCGAGACGACGTGGGAGAGCGTGCCCAGTTGAACTGGGTAGGCATTGCGACCGATAAGGGTTCAGGGGCGGCAGGTTCAATCCAATACTGTTTTATTATTGGCAATGTTCGGCTCCGTGGCTAAATGGTTAGCGTGCCCCGGGTTCGATTCCCGGCCGAGCCATCATGGATTTTAATCTCCTGGGATTAATTCCTGTGGCTCGGGGACAGGGTGTATGTAACGTCTTTATCATCACTTCATCCCCATCACGCTGCGCAGGTCGCCCACAAGCGTCAACTAGAAAGACTTGCGTTCGGCCTCTCCGGAGGCCACACGATCATTTCATTATTGACAATGTATTTACATTACATTACAAAAATGCAGGTATTCATGTGTGTACATTCTGATGTACAGTAAATGTCCCACGTTTTTCTATAAGCGAGGGAATGCCTGGACAAATACTACTACTGGTGTGCAGTCAAAGAACGCCCTCAGTTGGGTATCTGTCATTTGTGATCGATGTCTCGATTTGCAAAGCTTTGAAGAGGAGAAATTTGTTCGAACAAATATGTAGAACCAAACATGCTCATTACAGCTGCCGCTTTCGCGTGTAGTCGAGTAAAAATATATCCCGTGGAAGGTAGGAATAAAACTGAATGTTGTCATTCAACATTCTAAACTCCTCCTAAATAAAGCAGTCACATTGCAGATCAATCAATTCTAACGGTACCTCAGTGGACACAGTATTGGCGTCATCCGAACATGGTGACATGAAGATAACAAAATCCGGCTGAAGTGCCCTCAAATCCGAGAATCTATTCGCGAATTCTACATTGAGCTTATCCAGAGACTGAACGAATGACTGAAGAAGGTCATTGTTAATGTTAGCTGCGAATTTCGTCACATTCGGAAAATGCGTGAAATTACACTCCAGGAATTGATTACGCCATCTCCAATTTCATTTGCATTCCGCAAATTTTCGAAAACAGATAAAAATTACTAGTAGTTGAACTGTTCCCTGCAAATAAGCATTGAAAGTATTCTAATGAATCGTTATGTCGGTAACGAATGCTAGGTTCGCAATCCAAGGGTCAGAAAGCTCCGAATGATACCTTTCTTTCATATCCATAAAAAGATTTACGTAGTCAAGCACAAGGAGGGAACTTTCAAAGGTTTTGCACCTAATTAGTGAGGCAATCGGTTGGTTTACGCTGCCAAGACTGAACGCAGCTACTCTGCCCAGTCACAGCTCGTGTGCGGAGCAGGGCGCCCACATGGTGAAATGCCCGGTTTGACCATATCTGCACTAAGCTATAGGGTTGATAGAATTTCTATAAAATACGCTCGCTGACAAACGAAAATAAGAAAATAAATAAAGTGTGTGATGCTTGTTCTAGAACTTTTTGTTGTTAATTTATTTTAGTAGTTAGAGTATTGTGGGTCATCAGCCCTCCAGTAAGCTACGTAGGCTATGGTTAAGAACAAATGTAAAACAAAATGAACAGTAAAGAACATGTTGCCTACATTCTCCTTAATGTATGCGTATCACCAGGGGTGGTGCGTCAGTAATGTTCTAAGGCCGATCCTACCCAGTGTCATGGCCGCCGCTTGCACGTTATTGGTGGTGGACCCCTGGTGATAGGTAACCCGATATCTCGCGAACCAATAATCGGAGAGGGTCACGTGACGTGTAATATGACTCAGAATGACCCTCTTTTCCCTATGGCCCACTCATTTTCCCAAACTACCCGAAACTAAAAGGTCAGTGACTTTCCAACCTTAATATTTTTGGAACCCGTAATTTTAGAGAGACGTTTTAAGGACTCGTTTTACTTGAGATGGCCCTATTTGTTATGGATTAGTAATTTGTTATAAATTTACCCCAAGGGCCTGATTGCATGCGAGCGGGCCATTTTGTTTGTATGCGACGGTACCTTGCCTGATCCACGTGACTAGTGGTGCGACTTGGTGTTTTTTTTTAATGATTACTTCTTTTCGATTTGTTACAAAAGGGCGAGGTGGCGAGGCAGTGATATTTAGACGGGAAGAACGGCGGAAAGAATAACTGTAATGGACGGATAACCAACCGCTAAGTATTGAGTATTTATTTCTGGCAGGGGTTCTTTATTACGCACAGCCATGGTGGTAGCGAATGAGGGAATGGTTCAAGGTAACGAAAGTGCTTAAACAAGAATAAACCTGTAAAGTTTGTACGTGATAAAATGTAAGTTGGAGTGAAATTGGAAACCATGCAATTGTTTCCCGTTGGACGTTGGCTTGTACACACATGGGTAACTGTTAAAAGTGCATTTGTACGCTAGAATTATTTTACTAGCAAAGTTTTAGCTACGGTTTTAAATTATTTAATTATTTTATTTTGACAATCCTGAAATCTCGGACACAGCAGTGAGGTGTCTGAAATTTATTTTATTTGTTTCCTAGCGTCAAACGCATACCTAGTATTTGTTTTCCAGTTTAATTTGTTGTGGTTTTGAATTTAATTATGTCGTTATTTTGTTAATTGTGGCGAAATTTGAATTTTGAATATATACGACAAGCACAATTTTACGTATGCTTGCAATTTTTCTATAACTTTGCGTTATATTTTATAGTAGTGGGGTTAAGGTAAGGGTGCTTTAGTGGTAGAAGTGTGGCTCGACCTACAACCTATACCCGTTACGCCCGATATTCGAAAGATTCTCTCTCTCCAGTATTATATTTTTCTGAACCCAGTAAGACAAATATCAATACCAAAATAATAAATCGAATAATCACTAAATCCCCTTGCATATACTATAGCATTTCTTGGTTCATATATTCCTTATTCCGGTATGTGTTTGCAAGTAGCCTTTGGTAGTTATTTTTAGCCGGGTACTACTAGCTGCTGCGATCCTTTTCCATCTTCGGATTCAGGCTGATATCTCACATGGAAATAAGGGCACAGTACGTTCCATAGAATACATTGTATTTGATTTATTGAATCTCTAGGTGCATCATCGAGTCCCTTGAGTGCATTATTATCGCTTCTGTCTCCTGACGAGATAAGGCACTTGCCTTGCGTTTACCACAATACGCTCTTAATCTTCGGCAAAGCCTTAAATTATTTAAGTGGTAAAACTCCTGTAAAGGTTCCATCCGTGTGAACCATTCAGTCAATGCTCGAGTCGGGGCACCAACCAGCCATGGAAATTGTTTTACATTCTTCAACGTTATAAGAGGGGTACAGTTTCATGAGACTTGAAATACTAACATTTCGGGTGCTAACCACTACAGTATCATTAATCACATAGCGGCCCTCGGAAAAAAGAAAGGCTAAAGCATGGTTGGCTAACTTGGATGTCGTGGGTGTAGAGCCATCAGATTTTGTGAGTCGGCCTTCAATTTGAATGATATTTTAATGTGGTAGGGGTTAAATACCTTGATTGTTAATAACCAATTGAATTTCCCCATTGTTATTTAATTCTGGTGTTTGGGCATGATAGGAATGCAGATCAATTCTTTGAATGCCTTCCTGCACCTCGATGCCATCCGCCAACTCTATAATAGAATTGATCACGTAGGTGTAGGTTGTAACCCAGGTGTAATAAAATCTACTTGTCTTTACGTGTTAACTTGTATTCACGTGGCGAACTACTAACACCATTCCAAGACGATGTTGTTGCTTTATACAACAACTTAAAATGGCTTTAACAATAATTTATAGGTCACAGGTGTGCGAGAATCTAGTTGAAACTTTTGTTGGTTTCTATTTACTAGTCTTAAGGTAATGTTACTAATATTGTTAACACCCACAGAATGAAAAAGAACCACTGGAGGGTTGTCATGAATAATATAGCCATTAGGTGATGTCACAATATAATCGTAAAGCGAATTGGATGGCTCTTGATTCGTGTACACGTTGCTAATAACATTACTGGTCACAGACACGTGATGGTCGTCGATTTATTTCTCTTCGTGAACCAAATAGTATATTTCGTTTGGTTCAAGAACTTGTGGCAGAAAGCCCAATAAAGGGCCAATGGAATCTGGTTGTGTTTTAAAATCAATCTTAAACGAGGATAAAATACCGCAGCGATGAGTTATTGTGTGGCCTACAAGTTCGAACTTGTGTGTTCCATCAAGAAATGCCATTAAACCATATTGTTTCAGCAGCACCACGTAAATGTGTTCATAAATATAGTCTATGGTATATCCACCGAGGGGTAGGGCTAACATGGTATCATCATAGTAAAACTTGTCGCTGACATTATCACGGACGTTCTAAATTAAATTGTAAGTTTCAAAGGAAACAATCCCCAGGACGTAAGGTCTTTCGCTCAATTCAATAAGATGGTAAAAGTCTAGGATGACTTCAGGTCCTCATCCTTGCAGTGTAAATATCTTACTTTCTGCTGTCATACTGTTTTCGTTTACGCTCACGCTGTGTCTTACATAGACACATCAGGCTTAAACGCCCGAACTCTTGCGTGTTGAACTTTTATGACATTTCACAATATAGTTTATCTTTGCACTGTTTCAAAAATACCTGAACAGTTCCATGAGTGGAGGGAGATCGCCAAAACTGTCAAAGTACCACACTGTGGGACCATGTTTTACATGGGCCACATTATGTGTTCCTGGATCACGGCTGTCCTCTAGATTAATCATAGCAAGCTTCCTGTGTCCATAGCTTGGGCAGTAATTGGTTACGCATAAGCACACCTCGAAAATGCGGAATCTTTAACCACATAGCATAGCTTATGACTTGATCATGGGATAGGGCATGTCTAGGTATTACCGTCGTTATTATTTTATTCTTTTTGTGACAGGTAAATACCGAGTCCTTGATTGTAGGGTGCTAGCTTCATGTTTGCGTTTATCGTGCATATGGCAATGGCTTCTATAATATCATTGTGTCGTTTACCTTCACCCTATTGTTGCTTTGCTTCCTGAGTCAATTTAATCGCTCTGGCAACGGCACTGACAAACAAAACCGGTAGAAACCCAGCTCGTTTCCGGACAAGAATCACTCGACCATGTTTTGAAAACCATTGTTTACTTTTCAGATTCACATTCAATCGTGGTGCTCGGAGTGCTTTTTTAACAGCCGACACTTCATTTTTTCATATCTTGGGGCCTTGTGGACTGCACTAAAAATAGCTTTAAAGCCACCCTTTAGCAATGACTTGGCCTTTTTTTTGTCCTTTCACCACGTATCTTTGTTCCACCATAATGAACAACCTTGCATAAGAAAGTTTGAGTAACAACTAACACTTTTCTAGGGAAAACCCTATTGATATTTAATTTCCAGTGGCTGTTTTGAATTCTACATAAAGCAGGAAATCGTATATAGTGTTTCCTGCTTGTTTTTTCTCTAATGTTAGAATCCAATGGAATCATAATTTATTGGCCACTCTCACGTCATGATCACTAAGTAGTTACATTGCACTATTGTTTAATCGTATCGATAAATGTTGTATACCTGGTGTATAGTCCATAATACGAATACTTCCACTATACCGTAAGCTGTAAAATGTTGAGTGTGAAGGTAAAACATAGATAAGGTCTTAACTGTCTTTTACAGGCCCTCGGTTCGTCATGTAAACGAGAACTACGTGGAGTGGTGGTTTAATCAACGAGGATACATAGTCTTCCACAAATTGATTGGTTGTCACCCCATGAGGCTCAATGGGGTCTAAAACGTCTGCTAGTAGTCTTCGCTTCATTTGTAAACTCTTCTCCTTAATTTCACACACGTTGTTAATTTCCGAGGTTAAGAACTGTTTAGTACAGACATCTTGAGGGTCCACAGGGTCAGCCACGGCGATAATGTGATTATTATTAGCGGAATAGCCATGTACAGTTAGGCTTGGGACTATGCCATATACCCCTTTACCTTGTTATCCATATACTTTTTGTAGAGAATTCAGTACAAACTTGAGTATGTGTCACGTGCTTTAACTGAAATCCATTATAGTCAAAATCTCCCTGTTTAGTGCGTGAAACATCCGACATATCCACATAGGGTTTATTATCAGGGTCTGTCTCTTGTATGTGATTATTTAATGGGATGGTCTTGGCCTTGGCCATTAATGCACGTCCAACGATATCCATGGTAATACTGTTCCTGTCACAGGGCTTGGTTCCATGTATATTGACAGCCTACTAGCATCCTTTACAATTAGTTACTATGCAGATTATTAAGCAGCAAGAGTCACTCCCCATGAGGGACATGATTTCCCATCTCTTTCCTACATCCAGTGAACAACGTCACGGTTTACTGTTTCCGTCTTCCATTCGCTGCCTCATTGTAGGACCCTCAGGATGTGGAAAGACCAAACTTTTGCTCACTCTCATCAGGGCTCCAAATGGTCTGCGTTTTCAAAATATCTATACTTTCGCAAAATCCCTCTACAAACCACTCTATGTGTTCCTGGATCAGGTCATGTCTGAATTACGAACCGAAAATATGTGTTATTTTACGTTTCAATGCAGGAAAATGTTATTGCACCAGATGCAGTAAGGCCTGATTCGCTTATGATTTTCGGTGATGTGTCTACAGAAAGGCAAGCTATCATCCAAGCCGTCACAACCACATCGACAGGTTATATCTTGGGCAAACTAATTGCAAAATGTCCAAACAACTCATTCGTGACAATGCCAACGTCATTGTCTTATTTCGACAAGATGAGCGAAATACACGCCACATTTACAGCGAACATGTCAATCCCGATATGAACTTTCAAACCTTTGCTCAATTGTGTGCCAAGTGTTGGAACACTTAACGGCATGCCTGACTTGTTATTGACAAACAAAGTGATATTAACCAGGGGCGTTATCGCTTAGGGCTTGATCATTTTATTCATATTTAAGGGTGTGCCCCATTTCCTCCCATGCCATTTCTCTAGACACGATGACAACAGCAGGGAACCAATTGAAAAAGCATATTATTATTGCAAGAAATAATATTCGTCAAACGTTTCTTCAATTAAATCGATCACGTGCGGATAATGCTTTGTTTATTCAGCAACATTTAGATCCTCCTCTATAAGCCATGTCCAAACCATCTTCCACGTTTCAAAAGACGTTAACAGTTTCTAAAGTAAAGCAAACTATGCAAAAGGTTTCTGTGGTAAAGGAACAAAAGGAACAGGATACTTCCAGTGATGTTGTGGAAGAGGCTATTCCACAGGCAAACCCTGAGGATGAGGTGTATACACCAGCAAAACCATCGCTACTTCCTCAGTTTATGAAAACATTAGTGTTTGCCGAAATACCTACAACTTCCAAACAGCCAGAAATCTTGTCTACACCCGAGTATAAAACCCAGATAAAAAGCATTCTGCTAAAGAATTACGGTACTTTAATGTCACCGTACCTCAAAGATCTATTTACTAGAAAGACAGATACCACCTATGGTGTTTAATATAAAGGTGATTGTTTCCGGATTGGTGATTCCGATAACAATTTCGGTCAGCATGTGGTTATCATTAAAAATGCCTTTTTGGGAGGTTATTTTCACGTACTCTGCTTCCAGAGGATTATACCTGGAATGATCTCCAAACCATTAAATCCATCTTAATGGCAACAAATGCTTATAGACGTGAATATATACGATCTGAACCAGTCAATGCCAATAAAAGTACCAAGTACAAGACCATCATTTCAAAATTATTTCCAACCACAGACAGTATTCGTCGTGCACCTTCACCTTCGGGAGTTACATTTAAGCCATTAAAACCCCTAGTTGACGCCACGTACTGGCACAGTCCCAGTAAGGTAGTCAAACGCTTACAACTCTTGCATGCTTCTCGACAGGCAGGTCATACTCGTCACGATTGGGAAATCCAAGCAATTGAAGAACTTCGAGATGCCAAAATTATTGTTTAAACCTTCACCAATCAAAGTGGAAATAGCTTGCGAGTTACATACCCCTGCCAGACGTAACTATCAGCGACTCAAAGTTATTTCACGTGGTGTGGATGAGCTTTGGCAGGCTGATTTAATTAAAATGATTCCCTATGCTAGCGTTAACGATGGTGTACGCTATACGCTCACCGTCATCGATGATTATTCCAATGTGGACTTTGTTCAACCGGTGAGTCTTAAGTCTGGTTCTCTGGTCACCAGTTCATTCAAGGGTATTATTCAACAATCCAAACGTCAACCCAAGCTTCTGCAAACAGACCAAGGCATATAATTTTGCAACAAGGATTTCTCCAGTTTTCTTAAATCTTTGAATATTCGCCATTACACCAAGTACACCAATTTAAAAGCTAGTGTTGTCGAGCGTATTAATTGCCAGCTAAAATTAAGTATGTGGAAAGAGTTCACGGCTTGGGGGTCCTATCGCTGGTCAGATGTAATACCTGAACTAGTGTCACGTTACAATGATACCATACACCGAACTATTGGGACAAAGCCACAATTTGTGACAAAGAATATTTCACGGCTGGTTTAACTATTTAATTCCATCCAAACAGCCGATCCCAAACGCCACCGTCTTAAACTAGGCGATTATGTCCGTGTCAGCAAGTTCAACTCCAAATTGGGGTACAGAAATATTTCTTAATCGTCAAGTCAACCTCGATAGCCCAGCAACGTATTTACTGTAAGTTAGGACCTCAACAATGAGCCCATTAACGGACAGTTTTATCTCCAAGATCTACAAAATACAGCGTTTCCAAATCATTACCTTGCGGAAAAACTGGTCAAAACAAATGGAAACAAATTGTATTTTAAATTTTTCGGGTTTAGCCCCACCTTTAATTCCTGGATCAATCAGATTTAAAGTAAACCGTTTGTCTTTTATTTATTAACCAATGCCTACTACTCATTATCCCAAAATTAGGAAAAGGGTCGTTGTGGCTTCTCTGTACTACACTGAAACGTCAAGGTCACTGAACTATGATTTGATAAACTAATCATCGGATTTAGACGTTGAAGTGTTATAGCACTCGGCATGATGCTCTTTTCCCATGGCCCATGAATTTATCCAAAATCCAAGATTTGTTGAATTTGTAATTGTAAAAGCCTGATTTAGGATTTAAATGTTATCATGTAAGATTTTAGATTTTAGATTTTATGATTTTAGATTTTAGATTTTAGAATTTCCATTTTAGATTTTTGGTTTTAGATTTCATATTTTGCAAAACGACAAAACCATAATGCCATGACTGGAAATTTTCGATAACTTATATTATTAAAGAAAGACATATAAGAATTTTTATTATTTGGAATTACATTCCCTTTACTATGATTTTATTTTTATTTTTAGATTTAGATTTTAAATTATAGATTTTAGATTTACATTTAGCAAAAAAGCCAAACTTAGAGGTTATTGACTCAATATTTGTTAACTAATTAATACTAGATGACGATTGACTGGAGATTTTTTGAACAAATACTTAAATTTTATTTATTAGAAACATCGGACCAGCAGTTAGAGTACCACAAGCTAGCCTATATCTTTTTTTGGTAAACCGTGCAGTAAGAATTTAAATAAATACATTTTGTTTGAACATGACTGTACCTTAACTGACTTGATATTTCAGAAACCAATAATTTGATAATGTTATACATTAGCTTGAATGAAAAAAGCGCAAACCCTATAATTGCTAAGGTAAGTTATTTTTTAGCCTACTTTTCACATTTTGCAAAAATGAGGAAAAAGTAGACTTATGAGATCGGGCAAATGTGTGTGTGTCTGTCTGTCTGTCCGTCTGTCTGTCCTTCTGTCTGTCTGTCTGTCTCTCTGGCTGTGTGTGATCCCCCCCCCTATCAACTCCTAAACGGCTGCAGCAATTGAAACAAAATTTGGTAGCAGTAAAGATCTATACCTGAATATCTCACGGCCATATTTGAAAATGACATCAGTGCTACCAACTGCTGAAAAATCGCAATTGAAATTTGAGCTCCATGTTGGATATCTTGGAAGGTATGAATAGGAGCTATTTCAAAATTGGCACACGTATAGATAATAATATTGCAGTTTAATTTCCAGGAGGCCATACATCGCAGTGTTGCCAAAATGAATATAAGCCTGCTGATAGGTCCAAATTTTAAATGCATATAACTTCTACACTATCGAATGGATTTCAACCAAATTTCGTATGTGCAATGTGTACATAAACAGATATGACTGAACGTATTCTTAAGATCCACCAGGGCTGCCAACTGTTAATAAATGATCTCAATTTATTTTATCCAAATACCAATATATCAGAAAGTATGCAAGCCGACAGCTTTAAACTATGCACACGTATAGTACCTGACATTCTATATTAATTTGGAGTAACTTCTATACGTCAGTGCTACCAACATGATTCTAAGCCTCCTGAGAGGTACAATTTAAATACACGTAACTTCCATACTATCACTTGGATTTCAACCAAATTTCGTGTGTGCTATGTGTACCATTACAGATATGTATATGCCGATTCTTAAGAGTAACCAGGGCTGCCAACTGTTAATAAATACTGTCTCTATTTTTGTTACCCTAATATCAATATATCAGAAAGTATGCAAGCCAATAGCTCTAAACTTTGCACACATATAGTACCTGGCATTCTAGATTAATTTGGAGTAACTAATATACGTCAGTGCTGCCAACATGATTCTAAGCCTGCTGATAGGTCCAATTTTAAAATGCATGTAACTTCTATACTAACTAATGGGTTTCATTCGAAATAGACACAACAATAGGCCATATTATTCCATATTATTTCTGACCAATACATGAATGTCATTGTTGCCAACATGATTTAACGCGCGCTGTTAGATCCAATGTTTAACTGCAAGTAACGTCCATGCTATCCATTGGACTTGAACCAAATTTTGTATTCTGTACCTTAAGAGATGGAACTAAGAATATATTCAGTCACCAGGGCTGCCAACTGTAGAATCTCTATTAGGCTACATTATGCCAGGTATACAGTATTTCGAATTAATCAGAAATGTCGATATTTCCAACTTAATTTCGTCATTATTTTAGATAGATCCATATAGATTAATCATTGGCATGAATCTTAAATTTTAAGAATAGTAGGCTCTTTAGTTCGTCACGGAACTCCTTGTTTACTTTGGGCTTGACAACGTAACTAGAAATTTAAGTTTTATAAATATTGATATTATATGGTATACATTTTTAAGAGCAAGAATGGGTTTACACAAAGTTATGTAACATGATACCTGACTGACCGTGACAGGATAGCATGAGCAAGAGATTTAAGATGGCTATTAATGGATTTTTAAATTATTTATTTAATTATTTAATATTTATTACACACAGCAATGTAGGAGGAAATATGATTACACTATACGTTAATACTATTTTTTTAGGCCTCGACCGACCTTGTAATATGAATTTGCTATCCAGACACTTTGGCGACTATGCTTCTTTTGACCAGTGAGTGGGGTTCCTGAGAGCAGCCCACTATTTTGATTCATATACTCGTACTTAGGTACAACAAATGCTTAGGCATATATATAAACTGTTTGATCATGGTTTTTTTTTACAAATGAAACGAGACATTATACCAGAGACGATTAGGATACTTATGTAGATCTTACCAAAATAATCTTGTGAAACGGCAAATGCTTGTCAACGAACGGCGACTCATTACTAGAACCTATTACACGATACCTGAGAGGTTTTCTAAAATTATTTTAAGATCTCTTTAACCTTATATTAAACACCTAGTTCACAAGGATTATAACAGAAATGTTATGGAATAAAAACAAAAATTCTACTTTCAAAAACGAACAAGACGTCAATGTACACTGGAATATTTTGTAAACACTCAAGTCCACAGGACTAATTAAATTAGTAACTGTCGGGTTGTCCGACTGGTCTAAGGCGTTTGACTTAAGTTCAAATTTCCTGTATAAGGAAGCAAGGGTTCGAACCCCTTACCCGAAATAACTATTGCCTCAACATTGATTGACGACACTGTATTATTATGATACCCGTTACACAAAACTACAAATAAAGTGCATTATTTAAGACCACTCTTTCTGAACATAGAGACTGTTGATGGTTAACAATTGCATTAATAGTGGGACATGGGGATTGCATTTAAGAAAAACAGATAATAACCATACAATATCATACAAATACAAATATCATTGTTTGATAAAAAGTGATGTTCCGCCTCCAACCCTCATCCATCTGTGACGTCATACCCTGTTTCAAGGCAAGTCTAAACTTGTAGAATATGTTACATGACAACCCGGAAATATCTCAAGCATTCATCCTTGATGAGTGAATTTAAAGATTTTTCTCACCTGATGGACAGAAATGAGGGTTCCTTAGGGTCTTGTACTCTCACTCCTCGGCTACCCGATTCTTTTTCGCAGAGTCTCGAGGAACTAACCCTTTCATAGTTCATGCATGTGCTGACGCAACCATCTATAATCTTGAAAACACACTTTTAACCCTTTGGCCAAATCCTGGGACGTTTGTACAACAATTTGGAGGATTCTGTCAACATTTTAGGGCATTTTGCTAAATGTTTACAACACTTTTGAAAAAATTTGCTGAAATATGAAATAACACTATAAATCCCTACATCCCCCCCTATGTTCCCTCAGAGTTGAATGTTAGTGTGTAAGTAGAATGTTGGCGATCAATGGTTAATGAAATAGAAAACAAAGTGTGTTGTCATAGTAATCAAACCTGTGCTAGGAAGTGTGCCTTGTTCTTGGTGTAAACGTGGACACTGTAACTTTGTGATATCAGAGGTTAGCTGAGGTTAGATGAAGTTAGGTTAGGTTAGGCCAAGTTAGGTTATGTTAGTCGAACTGAGGTTAAGTTAGGTCAATCATTAACCTTAAAGTACTCCAGAATTCTAGGAATCTATTTATGTAATTATTTTTCTTAACTGTACTTCGGAAATTCCACCTTAGATAATATTAATCCACTTCATTTTTTACTGTTATTATTTCTCAGAAAAAAAATATACCACATTTTGTTCTAACCATAAAGGGTATAACCAATATATATAACCTTCTAGGATTTCTATTTTTAAAAATATATTCTACTTTGTAAATATTTTTGAAAAAAATACAATATTTTTTGACTGAAAATGTGATAGTAGTAGGTTTAAGAGTTAACATATGACTTTATATGATTTTTAGTTTAAACACATGGATGAGACCAGGAGATATAGGGCGTTACCAAATCGACTTCATTATGGTCAAGCAGAGGTTTCGAAACCAGATTTTGGATTGTAAAACATATCCCGTGGCTGACATAAACTCTGACCACAATCTGCTTGTTATGAAATGCAGATTAAAGTTGAAGAAACGGAAGAAAAGTCAAAAGCCAAAAAGGTGGGCAATAGACAGACTGAAAGAGACGGGTGTATACGAAAGATTCAAGAAGAGTATAAAGGAAGGACTAATGAAAATCCCTAAAAAAAACTTCAACTGCAGACAAATGGGCACTTTTGAAGAATGAAATAATAAAATCCTCAGAAGAAAATTTTGGTAGGAAAGAAAGAATAGGTTGAAAACCGTGGATCACTCAGGATATATTAGAATTGATGGATGAAAGGCGGAAACACAAGATTGTAAGAGTTGAAGAGTGGAAAGAAGAATACCGACGTCTGAGAAATGAGGTTAACAAGAATTGCAAGGAAGCGAAAGAAGAATGGTTGTAAGAGAAATGTGCAGGTATAGAGGACTGTCTGAAATTAGGAATAGTAGACACAGCTTATCGAAGGATTACAGATAGGGAAGAAAAGGTTGAGAGATGGAAAGCTTACATAGAGTGTTTGTATAAGGGAAAGGAGATTGAGAATCATGCAATGGAAAGTGAGGAGGAAATTGATGAGGATGCAAAAGGAGATTTAATATTGAGATCAGAATTTGACAGAGCATTGGAAAACTTAAGCAGGAACAAAGCACCAGGCATAGATGATATACCGATTGAGTTGCTACGCTGCATAGGAGATGAACGTCTGATCAGGTAATTTCACTTGGCGTGTAGGATTTATGAGACAGGTGAGGTACCCTCTGATTTCAAGAAGAATGTTATCATCCCTATACCGAAGGAAGTGGGAGCTGGCAGATGTGAAGAATACCGTCCAATCAGCTTAATTACTCATGCTTCAATGATCCTGTCAAGAATAATTTCCAAGGGGATGGAAAGCCAGATAGAAACTGAGTTGGCTGAAGACCAGTTTGGTTTCAGGAGAAATGTAGGAACAAGGGAAGCTGTACTGTCTTAGGCTGATTTTGGAAGGCTGAATAAGGAAAGATAAGAAAACGTTGATGGCATTTGTTGACTTAGAAAAGGCTTTTGATAACGTTGATTGGACTAAATTGTTTGACATTTTGAAATCTCTTGGAATAAAGTACAGGGATAGGAGGGTGATCTACAATCTATACAGAAACCTGGCAGCAGTCATTCGAGCTGAAGGACATGAGAGAGAAGCTGGTATTCAGAAAGGTGTAAGGCAAGGCAGCAACTTATCACCCATACTTTTCAATCTTTAAATTAACAATCTATGAAGGAAATTGTAGAAATAGCCGGTGATGGACGAAGCAAAGAAGATATAAAAAGAAGGTTAGCTCAGGCAAGGAAAGCATTCCTACAGAAAAGGAATCTGTTGACATCGAATATAGATTTCGGTGTTAGAAAGTCATTTTTGAAGGCCTTTGTCTGGAGCGTGGCACTCTGTGGAAGTGAAACTTGGACTATTGGTACAGCAGAAATGAGGAGAATTGAAGCATTTGAAATGTGGTGTTACAGGAGAATGATGAAGATCAGATGGGTAGATGGGGTTACACACGAAGGGGTATTTAGACTAGAGGGAGGGGAGAGATGTTTCTGGCGACTGCTAATGAAGAGAAGAGATAGGTTGGTAGGACACATACTAAGACATCCAGGAATAGCAAGTTTAGTTATGGAAGGAAGGGTCGAGGACAAGAACTGTAGAGGTAGACCAAGGTTAGAATATGTTAAAAAGATTGCCTCGGACGTAGGGTGTGGTAGCTATCTTGAGATGAAAAGATTAGCTCAGGACAGGGAGGCATGGAGGGCTGCATCAAACCAGTCAAAAGACTGAAGACTCAAACAACAACAGTTTAAACATTTAGCCTGCTTTCTAAATAACTATTGGAATAATTTAAATAAATTGATGATAATGACTGGGAGTTGGGTAGAGGTAGGAGTAAGAGTTAACATACGACTTTTGAGGATCATTAGCTTAAACATATACCCTACTTTCCAAATGAATGTTTGTAAACTTTTAAAAATATAATGTATTTGACTAGGCGTATGATAGAGATAAGAGTAAGAGATGGGGGATTCATTCATTAACCTTTAAGTACTCCAGAATTCTTTGAATTTAGTGTGTTGTTGTTGCTTACAAACATGGCGGTAAGCATTATGCTGCCATTCAAAGGACTGAGATACTTTCCAAGACCAAGAGAATAAGCCACTAAATACATTGACAATAATAACTCGTCAAAAAAGCCAACACATATGCCAATACATATGTCAACAAGAAGTTCCGTGACGAACTAAAGAGCCTACTTTTCTTAAAATTTAAGATTCATGCCAATGATTAATCTATATGGATCTACTGTATCTAGAATAATGACGAAATTAAGTTGGTAATATCCAAATTTCTATATAGTTCGAAATACTGTATACCTGGCATAATGTAGCCTAATAGAGAACTACAGTTGGCAGCCCTGGTGACTGAATATATTCTTAGTTCCATCTCTTAAGGTACAGAATACAAAATTTGGTTGAAGTACAATGGTTAGCATGGACGTTACATGCAGTTAAACATTGGAACTAACAGCGCACGTAAAATGATGTTGGCAACAATGACATACATGTATTGGTCAGAAATAATCTGAAATAATATGATCTATTGTTGTGTCAATTATGAATGAAATTTATTAGATAGTAAAGAAGTTGCATGCTTTTTAAAATTAGACCTATCAGCAGGCTTAGAATCATGTTGGCAGCACTGGTTCAGGCCTATATTAGTTTCTCCAAATTAATCTAGAATGCCAGGTACTATACGTGTGCAACGTTTAGAGCCATTGGCTTGCATACTTTCTGATATATTGATATTAGGGTAACAAAAATAGAGACAGTATTTATTAACAGTTGGCAGCCCTGGTTACACTTAAGAATCGGCATAGTCATATTTGTTATGGTACACATAGTACACATGAAATTTGGTTGAAATCCAAATGATAGTATAGAAGTTAAATGTATTTAAAATTGGACCTCTCAGCAGGCTTAGAATCATGTTGGTAGCACTGACGTATATACGTTACGCTAAATTAATATATAATGTCAGGTACTATACGTGTGCATAGTTTAAAGCTGTCGGCCTGCATACTTTCTTATATATGGGTATTTGGATAAAAAAATTAGAGCATTTATTAACAGTTGGCAGCCCTGGTGGCTATTAAGAATACGCTCAGTCATATCTGTTTATGTACACATAGCACATACGAAATTTGGTTGAAATCGAATTGATAGTGTAGAAGTTATATGCATTTAAAATTTGGACTTATCAGCAGGCTTATAATCATTTTGGCAACACTGCCATGTATGGCCTCCTGGAAATTAAACTGCAATATTATTATCTATACGTGTGCCAATTTTGAAATAGCTATCAGTCATACCCTACAAGATATCCGACATGGAGCTCAAATTTCAATTGCGATTTTTCAGCAGTTGGTAACACTGACACCATTTTCAAATATGGCCGTGAGATATTCAGGTATAGATCTTTATTTATACCAAATTATGTTTCGATTTCTGCAGCCGTTTAGGAGTTGATAGGGGGGACACACACACAGCCAGACAGACAGGCAGACAGAAGGACAGATAGACACACATTTGCCCGATCTCATAAGTCTACTTTTTCCTCATTTTTGCAAAATGTGAAAAGTAGGCTAATAAATGAGCCAACACACATAAGCCAATACATATAAGCCAATACATAAACCAATACATAAGACAATAAATACGCCAATACATATCCCAATACATGAGGAAACACATATAAGCCAATATATAGGCCAATACATAAGCCAACGCACAAGTTAACACATAAGCCAATACATACGCCAATAAATATACCAACATATAAGCCAACACATAAGACAACACGTAAGCCAGAACATAAGCCAATAAATAAGCCAACACACATACGCCAATATATAAGCCATAACATAAGGCAATACATATAAGCCAATATATATAATCCAATAAACAAGCCTATTCTTAAGCAAAAACACATAAGCCAATACTTAAGCCAATACGTAAGCCAACACACTTAAGCCAAAATATAAGCCAACACACATAAGCCAATTTATAAGCCAACACCTAACCCAATACATAAGCAAGCACACATATGCCATTGCATAAGCCAATACATTAGTCACTTCATAATCCAAAACACATAAGCCAATATATAAGCCAAAACATAAGCCAATACATAAGCCAATGAATAAGCCAACACACAAAAGCCGATATATAACCCACTACATAAGCCAATACACATGAGTCAATACATAAGCCAATACATACGCAAACTCACATAAGCCAATACATAAGCCAACACACATAAACCAATATATAAGCCAATCCATAAGCCATTACATAAGCCAACACACATAAGCCAATATATAAGCCAATCCATAAGCCATTACATAAGCCAACACACATAAGCCAATATATAAGTCAAAACAAAAGCCAATACGTAAGCCAATACATAAGTCAACACATATGCCAATACAAAAGCCAATATATATATATACATATATTAGCCAACATGATAAGCCAGCACATAAGCCAATACAAAAGCTTATGGTAAGTCACTCTATCACCAGAATAGTTGTAACCTTTGTAGTGTGCAAATCATACTGACAAGTCAGCTACTAGCCTACTATGGAACTTACTACAACCAACAAAGGTAAACAACGTGCACTCTATCAAGGCTACTCTTATAACTATAATCGACAGAATGTGGATGGAATAATATTCTGGCGATGCTCAAAAGAGAGGTCAAAAAGATGTCGAGGCAATCTAAAAAGTAAACAAGAAGTTCCGTGAAGAACTATACAGCCTACTTTTCATGCCAATGATTATTCTACAGAATATGAACCTATCTAGAATAATGACGAAATTAAGTTGGTAATATCGAAATATCTAATTAGTTGAAAATATACCTGGTATAATGTAGCCTAATAGAGCACTACAGTTGGCAGCCCTGGTGACTGAATATATTCTTAGTTCCATCCCTTAAGGTACAGAATACAAAATTTGGTTGATGTCCAATGGACGTTACATGCAGTTAGACATTGGATCTATCAGCACGCGTAAAAGCATGTTGCCAACAATGTCATGCGTGTGCTGGTCAGAAATAATCTGAAATATTATGATATATTGTTGTGCCAATTTTGGAAGAAATACATTTGTTAGTATAGAAGTTACATGTATTTTAAAATTGGACATATCAGCAGGCATAGAATCATGTTGGCAGCACTGCCTTGTATTAATTACTCCAAATTAATCTAGAATGTCAGGTACTATACGTGTGCATAGTTTAAAGCTGTTGGCTTGCATACTGTCTGATATATAGGTATTTGGATGAAAAAATAGAGAGAGCAATTATTAACAGTTGGCAGCCTTGGTGGCCTTAAGAATACGCTCAGTCATATCTGTTTGTGTACAGATATTACATACAAAATTTGGTTGAAATCCAATTGATAGTGTAGAAGTTATATGCATTTAAACATTGGACCTATCAGAAGGCTTAACGTTATTTTGGCAACACTGTCATGGTTGGCCTCCTGGAAATTAAACTGAAATAGTCTTATCTACATGTGTGCCAATTTTGGAATAGCACCCATGCATACCTTGCAAGATATCCAACATGGAGCTCAAATTTCTAGTGCGTTTTTTCAGCAGTTGGTAGCACTGACATTATTTTCAAATATGGACGTGAGATATTCCGGTGCACATCTTTACTCATACTAAATTTGATTTTGATTGCTGCAGCCGTTTAGGAGTTGATAGGGGGACACACACACACAGCCAGACAGACAGACACACATTTTCCCGGATCGATCTCATAAGTCTACTTTTTCCTCATTTTTGCAAAATGTGAATAGTAGGCTAAAAATAGTGAGGTTTCAAGTGCGAGTGTTCATCAATGTAGTGCTCCGAACGAACCACTGTTGCTGTTAACAAAAAATCATCAAAATGCTAAAAAGCAAGTTCGAGAAAACGATATTGCTGCTCAAGTCAGTGCATTGTTTGTTAAAAAGCACTTATCATGTCCTCAAACTGTCATGTTAGGACAGTTGTCAACGTCCAAGGAACCCTCAAATCTATCAGTCAACACAGACCATGCAAAAGTCATATTGTAAGAAAATCAAAAAGGACTATATAGTAATAGTGATGAATGAATGCATGAATGAATAAAGCCTGTAGTGTCACTAGAAGGGCAAAGGACTCCCTCGAAAGGGGAGCTCATTGATTATGTCTCACGTAGTGAGCTAGTCACGTGAGACGCTTAGTTTTGCCACGATGATAGTCATAATGTTTATTTGAAGCACCGTCTTCCTAACTCCTTCCAATCCGTTCTTTGTCTTGCTGTCCTGGACCAGTGTGGTCCTAGTAGCTGTCGGAAATCGTCCGCCCCTTTCATTTTTAAGTTCTCATAAAATTCCATTAAATTAGACGTCAGTATATTAAGGCTTGTATGGAGAAATACCGTGTCAAGTTTCACAGCGCTCGTATGAAAAGTCGCGAGAAAAAAAACCATTTTAATATTTAAATTTCACGTCGCCGCCATGTAGGTTTTGTCCAGGTTATTGAATGATCCATAGCTGGACTTATGTTAATAGCCTGTATCAACATACAAAATTTCAATTTGATTTGCAGTAATAGATTCGTAGAGATTGAGAACCGTCTAAATATTTCAGATGGTCCCCATGTTTCATTGTTATATGGCTTACCTAGGGTGTGTTGGCCATAGAGTTATGTACCATTATATGAAGATTCTTGGGTAGGTTCATTATTCAAATGTTCACTTCGATCAAATGATTAGGAGACAAGGAATAAAGACTTAATTTTAAAAATTTGCACAACCACCATTTTAAAGTTATGAAAACAATTGAAATTCATTAGATGCCAGTAGACTAAGATTTGTATAAGCATTTACCGTACCAATATTCACTGCGCTCGGATGGTTAAATTCCGAGTAAATTCCATTTAAATATTTAAACTTCGCTTGGCTGCCTTGTTGGTTTTGTGATCGCCAGGAAATTAAAAGTCCCATAGGTGAACTAAAGTTAATAGCCTCTATCAACATACAAAATATCAGTTTGATTGCTGCAATAGATTCGTAGATATTGAGAGCCGTCCAAATATTTCAGATGGTCGCCTTGTTGGATTATAAATAACAGGCTTTCAAAAGTTACACAGGTGAACTTATTTTAGTGTTCTCTATGTCATACAAATAGCTAGAATAATATCAGTAACATTACAGGTTATACACACATCAAAAAAATTTTGCAATACCTCGGTTCCCAGATCTCCGGCATATAGACGTTGACTGTGTATATTGTATCCAAGATACAGTCCCTTTGACTGTTCATAGATGTCACTAAAACTGCTCAAAGATGTAAACAACCATGCATGAGCAGGGCCTATTAGACGGAGGGGGTACGACAGCCGATCAGTTCCAGTCATTCCACCAGGACGAAGGTACGCTGCTCATGTTGTCTGTAGTTCTACCATGCCTAGAAGGTCAATACCGCAGTTCGATCGCGTCCGCATTGTTACTTTGTGTCAAGAAGGGCTCTCAACAAGGGAAGTTTCCAGGCGTCTCAGAGTGAACCAAAGCGATGTTGTTCGGACATGGAGGAGGTACAGAGATACAGGAACTGTCGATGACAGGCCTCGCTCAGGCCGCCCAAGGGCTACTACTGTAGTGGATGACCGCTACTTACGGATTGCCGCTCGGAGGAACCCTGACAGCAATGCCACCATGTTGAATAATGCGTTTCGTTCAGCCACAGGACGTCGTGTTTCAACTCAAACTGTGCGCAATAGGCTGCATGATGCGCAACTTCACTCCCGACGTCCATGGCGAGGTCCAGCTTTGCAACCCCGACACCATGCAGCGCGGTACAGATGGGCCCAACAACATGCTGAATGGACCCCACAGAATTGGCATCACGTTCTCTTCACCGATGAGTGTCGCATATGCCTTCAACCAGACAATCGTCGGAGACGTGTTTGGAGGCACCCTGGTCAGGCTGAACGTCTTAGACACACTGTCCAGCGAGTGCAGCAAGGTGGTGGTTCCCTGATGTTTTGGGGTGGCATTATGTGGGGCCGACGTACGCCACTGGTGGTCATGGAAGGCTCCGAAACGGCTTTACGATACCTGAATGACATCCTCCGACCCATAGTGCACCCATATCGGCAGAATATTGGAGAGGCATTTGTCTTCATGGACGACAATTCTCGACCTCATCGTGCACATCTTGTGAATGCGTTCCTTCAAGATAACGACATCGCTCGACTACAGTGGCCAGCATGTTCGCCAGACATGAACCCTATCGAACATGCCTGGGATATGTTGAAAAGGGCTGTTTATGGACGTCTTGACCCACCAACCACTCTGAGAGATTTACGCCGAATTGTCGTTGAGGAGTGGGACAATTTGGACCAACAGTGTCTTGATGAACTTGTGGATAGTATGCCACGACGAATACAGGCATGCATCAATGCAAGAGGACGTGCTACTGGGTATTAGAGGTAGTGGTGTGTACTGCAATCTGGACCACAAATGCTGAAAGTCTAGCTGTATGATGGTACAACATGCAATGTGTGGGTCTCATGAGCAATAAAACGAGCTGAAATGTTGTTTGTGTTGATCTCTATTCCCTTTGTATTTAAAGGTTCCGGAACTCTTGGAACCGAGGTGATGCAAAACTTTTTTTGATGTGTGTAATTCGATGCACTAGATGTTATTAGATTGATTTAAGGTGTGATAGTAAAGGACATAGAAAAAGCGCTGCATTAAAATACATCAACATTTTATTCCAAGACCTGAAACCTGCCCTTAAATTTATTTACAATTTGAACTAGTATGAGAATGTAAACTATTGGATTGACAATAATTTTACGAATACTATAGTTGATAGATGGAAATCAATTTTCTCTATCGAAAGTCAGTAATTTCTATTTCATTTTCTATTGCATCTTGATTGAGAAACGATATCACACGGCGAACACTCATTTATTATATTTTAGCAATGAAACTGACGTTTCTGAAGTAACCACAACACAAATAGCGATTTAATTGAAGATACAAATTGAACAAGTGGAGTCAAATGAATTGCTGTTGACGAATATCGAATTAAACTCATCTCCTTTCCATAAAAAACTCAGTTTTGAGGACAATCTACACACAATCGCATAGTGCAAGTTGAACGTATTGGCTGCTTGTCGTTGACAGAGACTCAAAATATAAATGTTGAAGCTTTAAAACAAAATCAAGGTATGAAGATAAGTATTACCTGTCTGACGAGACCATTCAATTATACTGTTTATTAGGAACAAAGAGATATAACTAGGGCTCGGATCGATATGCTCGATAAAATCTCCATATATGCTCGAATACCCTGTGTTTTATGCTCGATAGATATGCTCGAAAAACCCATGATATGCTCGAAAAAACCATTATAAACCCATTATATACTCGATAGATATGCTCGAAACCCCCATTATATGCGGTTAAATATGCATAATATGCTCGAAAAACACCGTTAAAAACTATAGAAAGGAAAGTGAAACGAAAAAACCAATAACATACCTTTAAATACGAGTTTATTTTCTAATTGTATGTGTGATACACTGCAATATACTCACATTCAAGTTTTACAAGTATATATAAGAGAAGTGCTCTTACAAAAGATACAGTTTAAAAGTTCATTTACAAAATGTTCTGAATTAGGCGAGTCAATGAAGTAGATCTGCATTGGTCTGTACAACAAGAAATTTTCTATGTTTTCAGTTTTGAATGATTTTCTAAAATCAGTCAATAAAAGTTTCAATGACGAGAACGACCTCACAAAAGGTTAAAAGCCTGCGGTTCTATTATTCGCACCAGATAGGCTTTTCAATAATTATTTCTGTTTTCGAATCTTAAGGATTGTCAGGGCCTGAATTCGGGGGAGAATTCGGAGAAAAACAAACTATTTAGACGAAAACCACAAGAATATGAATTTATATGCTTCTATTCTGAAAACCGCGGTTTTATGCATTTATATGATCGATAAATTTCAATTCCGTTGGTCCCAGAGAGGTGAAAATACCACCGAAAGGCTTCTTTCAATGTGTACTATTCAGGAAAAAAATATGCAAATATGCTCGAATCCGATCCCTAGTTATAACTATACCCACACATATAAGAGACAGAGTAAGCCTCCGTGGCTTAGGCGGCTGCACGCCGGCCTCTCACCACTGGGTCCGTGGTTCAAAACCCGGTCGCTCCATGTTAGATTTGTGCTGGACAAAGCGGAGGCAGACAAGTTTTTCTCCGGGTACTCCGTTTTTCCCTGTCAAAATTTCATTCCAGCAACACTCTCCACTATCATTTCATTTCATCTGTCATTCATTTAATCATTGCCTCAGAGGAGTGCGACAGGCTTCGGCAACCGGCTCTGTTCATATCCTCGCCGCTAGATGGGGGCTTCATTCCTTCCATTCCTGACCCGGTCGGTCGACTGGAAGCAGGCTGTGGATTTTCATTTTAAAAAGAGTCAGTAGGCTACATGTATTTTATTGACAACCTCTGATGCTCCGAGCATGGAACACAGCAGTAGTACGCAAGTAGTTGTGTTTTTGAAGAAAGTGAAGGAGGTCATGTGTCAAGGTCCTTGCTTATAGCAGTTAAGTCGTGAGACTGTGACCTCTGGTCATGTACAGTAATGGTGCTGCTAGCGTTGATTTCACTTCTGCAGAGTTCTGAGGTGACCCATGATACTTAGATTAGGTTGTTGCTTCATTTAGGGTCTTGGATAACCACCAGTAATGAAAGAAGCTTGTCGTTTTACGTGACCGTTAATCTCGGGATCATGAGCCACGGCACCTTCATTTGTACTTGGAATCCGTACCACAGGAAGTGATAATTAACTTCAAAAATCTACCATACATTGCTCGGGCAACGAATCCAGTCCTCCTTCATAAGAGCAAGCAAATTGACCACCACACATCACGTCCCACTGTATAACCATAATCATCAGCCCCGTGTGCTTGTGTCAGTGTAATTTGACTGGTAACTTCTTCTATTGAGGTGTTTACTAGTGTATAGGTGCAATTTAACAAGTTGTGGTAAGAACATCGTGGTGGCCTTAAACATCATGTTGCTGTTGATTCTTTGCGATATCATTGTCATGAAGTCCCGTGTACTTGGGTGTGTGTAATTTGTCTGATGTCTTGTTCTATTGTGGTGTTTAAACTTGTGTGTACACGTGCAATTGGAACAAGTTGTGGGAATAACACCGTGGTGGTCTTGAAATACTTAAGGCTAAATGTCCCGTTTTTAGCCTACTTTCGAATTTTGCAAAAAATGAAAGTAGACTTATGAGATCAAAACAGGGCGAAAAAAGTGTGATTGTCTGTGTGTGTGTATATGTGTGTGTGAGTCTGTGTGTGTATGTGTGTGTGTGTGAGTGTGTGTGTGTCTGTGTGTGTGTGAGTGTGTGTACTCTGAATGTCTGTCCCCCCCTATCAATTCGAACACGGTGAATGCGAATTGAACGAAATTTGGTACAAAGGTAGCACTAGCAAAGGACACCTCAGTGTCATGTTTTATATCGCCGCCATCTTGACGGAAACGTAATGGCGGCCACACAAATGTTCAAAGCTTAAATCAAATTACGACTAACCTAATCATCCGATCTCTACCAAATTTTGCAACAACATACCTTTATGGGGTGAGCATCCATTGACCAAACCAATAGTTCATCAGCGTAATAGTTTGCGGATGGCGGCCATCTTTCTGTGAAAATCGATTCCCCCTATTAATTCGAACATGGTGCAACCGAATGGAACGAAATTTGGTACAGAGGTAGTACTAACAAAAGGCACCTCAGTGTCATGATTTATATCGCCGCCATCTTGACGGAAACGTAATGGCGGCCACACAAATGTTCAAAGCTTAAATCAAATTACGACTAACCTAAACATCCGATCTCTACCAAACTTTGCAACAACATACCTTTATGCAGGGAGCATCCTTTGACCAATCTAATCGGTTATTAGCCTAATAGTTTGCGGATGGCGGCCATCTTTATGTCGAAATTGATTCCCCCTATTAATTCGAACACGGTGGAACCGAATGGAACGAAATTTGGTACAGAGGTAGCACTAGCAAAGGGCACCCCAGTGTCATGTTTTATATCGCCGCCATCTTGACTGCAACGTAATGGCGGCCACACGAATGTTCAATGCTTAAATCAAATTACGAATAACCTAATCATCCGATCTCTACCAAATTTTGCAACTACATACCTTTATGGAGGGAGCATCCTTTGACCATTCTAATAGGTCATTCGCTTAATAGTTTGCGGATGGCGGCCATCTTTGTGTCAGAATCGATTCCCCCTATTAATTCAAAGACGGTGAAACCGAATGGAACGAAATTTGGTACAGAGATAGCACTAGCAAAGGGCATCTCAGTGTCATGATTAATATTGCCGCCATATTGACAGAAACGTAATGGCGGCCACATAAATGTTTAAAGCTTAAATCAAATTACGACTAACATAACCATCCGATCTCTACCAAACTTTGCAACAACATACCTTTATGGAGGGAGCATCCTTTGACTAATTAATAGGTCATTAGCCTAATAGTTTGCGGATGGCGGCCATCTTTCTGTCATAATTGATTCCCCCTATTAATTCGAACACGGTGGAACCGAATGAACGACATTTGGTACAGAGGTAGCACTAGCAAAGGGCACCTCAGTGTCATGTTTTATATCACCGCTATCTTGACGGAAACGTAATCGCGGCCACCCAAATGTTAAAAGCTAAAATGTAATTATGACCAACCTAATAATCTAGTCTCTACCAAATTTTGCAACACCATATCTTTATGTGGGAAACATATTCTGACCAAACTGCAAGAACATCAGCCCAATAGTTTGCAGATGGTGGCCAAGTATGTGTGCAAGTCGATTCCCCCTATCAATTCAAACACGGTGAAACCGAATTGAATGATATTTGGTACAGAGGTAGCACTAGCAAAGGGCACCTCATATTCATGTTTAATATCCCTATAGCACGTTGTATTTCAACAAGCTACTACAACCAACATTCAATCATACTCCTTGAAAAGGACAAAGAGTTGTAACAATACCCATGCATTTAGGAGAAAGTAGGCTACATGTTCTTTACTGAACATCTTGTTTAGTTTGAAATTCTGACACCACGTAGCAGCACCAAAGTGAGACAACTTCTTTTTCAGTTTTCCCTTGAACGAAAGCTCGTATTTGCGATCTGAAAACCACTATGTATACTAGACTGCAATTAAATTTATATCAATTCGATACATTTTCCAAAATGTGGAAAACATAAAAGTTACTAACAGTTTTTAGCCTACTTTCGATTTTTGCAAAAAATGAAAGTAGACATGACATCAACACAGGGCGAAAAAAGTGTGTCTCTCTGTGTGTGTGTATGTGTGTGTGTGAGTCTGTGTGTGTGTGTGTGTGTGTACTCTGAATGTCTGTCCCCCCCCCCCCCTATCAATTCGAACACGGTAAATGCGAATTGAACGAAATTTGGTACAAAGCTGGCACTAGCAAAGGACACCTCAGTGTCATGTTTTATATCGAAGCCATCTTGACGGAAACGTAATGGCGGCCACACAAATGTTCAAAGCTTAAATCAAATTACGACTAACCTAATCATCCGATCTCTACCAAATTTGGCAACAACATACCTTTATGGGGGGAGCATCCTTTGACCAAATTAATAGGTCATCAGCGTAATAGTTTGCGGATGGCGGCCATCTTTGTGTGAAAATCGATTCCCCCTATTAATTCGAACACGGTGCAACCGAATGGAACGAAATTTGGTACAGAGGTAGTACTAACAAAAGGCACCTCAGTGTCATGTTTTATATCGCCGCCATATTGACAGAAACGTAATGGCGGCCAAACAAATGTTCGAAGCTTAAGTTAAATTACGACTAACATAACCATCCGATCTCTACCAAACTTTGCAACAACATACCTTTATGGAGGGAGCATCCTTTGACCAATCTAATAGGTTATTAGCCTATTAGTTTGCGGATGGCGGCCATCTTTATGTCAAAATTGATTCCCCCTATTAATTCAAACACGGTGGAACAGAATGGAACTAAATTTGGTACAGAGGTAGCACTTGCAAATGGCACCTCAGTGTCATGTTTTATATCGCCGCCATCTTGACTGAAACGTAATGGTGGCCACACGAATGTTCAAAGCTAAAATCAAATTACGATTAACCTAATCATCCGATCTCTACCAAATTTTGCAACTACATACCTTTATGGAGGGAGCATGCCTTCACCAATCTAATAGGTCATAAGCGTAATAGTTTGCGGATGGCGGCCATCTTTGTGTGAAAATCGATTCCCCCTATTAATTCGAACACGGTGCAACCGAATGGATCAAAATTTGGTACAGAGGTAGTACTAACAAAAGGCACCTCATATTCATGTTTAATATCCCTATAGCACGTTGTATTTCAACAAGCTACAACAACCAACATTCAATCATACTCCTTGAAAAGGACAAAGAGTTATAACAATACCCATGCATTTAGGAGAAAGTGGGCTATATGTACTTTACTGAACATCTTGTTTAGTTTGAAATTCTGACACCACGTAGCAGCACCATAGTGAGACAATTTCTTTTTTCAGTTTTCTCTTGAACGAAAGCTCGTATTTGCGATCTGAAAACCACTATGTATACTAGACTGCAAATAAATTGATATCACTTCGATACATTTTCCAAAATGTGAAAAACAAAAAAGTTACTAACAGTTTTTAGCCTACTTTCGATTTTTGCAAAAAATGAAAGTAGACTTATGAGATCAACACAGGGCGAAAAAAAGTGTGTCTCTCTGTGTGAGTGTATGTGTGTGTGTGTGTCTGTATGTGTGTGTGTCTGTATGTGCGTTAGTGTGTGTACTCTGAATGTCTGTCCCCCCCTATCAATTCGAACACGGTGAATGCGAATTGAACGAAATTTGGTACAAAGGTAGCACTAGCAAAGGACACCTCAGTGTCATGTTTTATATCGCCGCCATCTTGACGGAAACGTAATGGCGGCCACACAAATGTTCAAAGCTTAAATCAAATTACGATTAACCTAATCATCCGATCTCTACCAAATTTTGCAACAATATACCGTTATAGAGGAAGCATCCTTTGACCAAATTAATAGGTCATTAGCCTAATAGTTTGCGGATGGCGGCCATCTTTGTGTGAAAATCAATTCCCCTATTAATTCAAACACGGTGAAACCGAATGGAACAAAATTTGGTACAGAGGTAGCACTGGCAAGGGGCATCACAATGCCATGTCTTATATCACCGCCATATTGACAGAAACGTAATGGCGGCCACACAAATGTTCAAAGCTTAAGTTAAATTACGACTAACATAACCATCCGATCTCTTCCAAACTTTGCAACAATATACCTTTATGGAGGGAGCATCCTTTGACTAATCCTATAGGTTATTAGCCTAATAGTTTGCGGATGGCGGCCATCTTTATGTCAAAATGGATTCCCCCTATTAATTCGAACACGGTGGAACCGAATGGAACTAAATTTGGTACAGAGGTAGCACTAGCAAGGGACACCTCAGTGTCATGTTTTATATCGCCGCCATCGTGACGAAAAAGTAATGGCGGCCACACGAATGTTCAAAGCTTAAATCAAATTACGATTAACCTACTCATCCGATCTCCTCCAAATTTTGCAACTACATGCCTTTATGGAGGGAGCATCCTTTGACCAATCTTAACAGGTCATTCGCCTAATAGTTTGCGGATGGCGGACATCTTTATGTCAAAATTGATTCCGCCTATTAATTCGAACACGGTGGAACCGAATGGAACGAAATTTGGTACAGAGGTAGCAGAGGCAAAGGGCACCTCAGTGTCCGGTTTTGTATCGCCGCCATCTTGACTGAAACGTAATGGCGGCCACACGAATGTTCAAATCTTAAATCAAATTACGATTAACCTAATCATCCGATCTCTACCAAATTTTGCAACTACATACCTTTATGGAGGGAGCAACCTTTGACCAATCTAATAGGTCATTCGCCTAATAGTTTGCGGATGGCGGCCATCTTTGTGTCAGAATCGATTCCCCCTATTAATTCAAAGACGGTGAAACCGAATGGAACGAAATTTGGTACAGAGGTAGCACTAGCAAAGGGCACCTCAGTGTCATGTTTTATATCACCGCTATCTTGACGGAAACGTAATCGCGGCCACCCAAATATTAAAAGCTAAAATGTAATTACGACCAACCTAATAATCTAGTCTCTACCAAATTTTGCAACACCATATCTTTATGTGGGAAACATATTCTGACCAAACTGCAAGAACATCAGCCCAATAGTTTGCAGATGGTGGTCAAGTATGTGTGCAAATCGATTCACCCTATCAATTCAAACACGGTGAAACCGAATTGAACGAAATTTGGTACAGAGGTAGCACTAGCAAAGGGCACCTCATATTCATATTTAATATACCTATAGCACGTTGTATTTCAACAAGCTACTACAACCAACATTCAATCATACTCCTTGAAAAGGACAAAGAGTTATAACAATACCCATGCATTTAGGAGAAAGTAGGCTACATGTTCTTTACTGAACATCTTGTTTAGTTTGAAATTCTGACACCACGTAGCAGCACCAAAGTGAGACAATTTCTTTTTTCAGCTTTCTCTTGAACGAAAGCTCGTATTTGCGATCTGAAAACCACTATGTATACTAGACTGCAATTAAATTGATATTAATTCGATACATTTTCCAAAATGTGGAAAACAAAAAAGTTACTAACAATTTTTAGCCTACTTTCGATTTTTGCAAAAAATGAAAGTAGACTTATGAGATCAACACAGGGCGAAAAAAGTGTGTCTGTCTGTGTGTGTGTATGTGTGTGTGTGAATCTGTGTGTGTGTACTCTGAATGTCTGTCCACCCCTATCAATTCGAACACGGTGAATGAGAATTGAACGAAATTTGGTACAAAGGTAGCACTAGCAAAGGACACCTCAGTGTCATACTTTATATCGCCGCCATCTTGAAGGAAACGTAATGGCGGCCACAAAAATGTTCAAAGCTTAAATCAAATTACGACTAACCTAATCATCCGATCTCTACCAAATTTTGCAATAACATACCTTTATGGCTGGAGCATCCTCTGACCAAACTAATAGGTCATCAACGTAATAGTTTGCGGATGGCGGCCATCTTTGTGTGAAAATCGATTCCCCCTATTAATTCGCACACGTTGCAACCGAATGGATCGAAAATTGGTACAGGGGTAGTACTAACAAAAGGCACCTCAGTGTCATGTTTATATCGCCGCCATCTTGACCGAAAAGTAATGGCGGCCACACAAATGTTCAAAGCTTAAATCAAATTACGACTAACCTAATCATCCGATCTCTACCAAATTTTGCAACAACATACCTTTATGGGGGAGCATCCTTTGACCAAACTAATAGGTCATCAGCGTAATAGCTTGCGGATGGCGGCCATCTTTGTGTGAAAATCGATTCCCCCTATTAATTCGAACACGGTGCAACCGAATGGAACGAAATTTGGTACAATGGTAGTACTAACAAAAGGCACCTCAGTGTCATGTTTTATATCGCCGCCGTCTTGACGGAAACGTAATGGCGGCCACACAAATGTTCAAAGCTTAAATCAAATTACGATTAACCTGATCATCCGATCTCTCCCAAATTTTGCAACAACATACCCTTATAGAGGAAGCATCCTTTGACCAAATGAATAGGTCATTAGCCTAATAGTTTGCGGATGGCGGCCATCTTTGTGTGAAAATAAATTCCCCCTATTAATTCAAACACGGTGAAACCGAATGGAACGAAATTTGGTACAGAGGTAGCACTAGCAAGGGGCGTCTCAGTGTCATGTTTTATATCGACGCCATGTTGACAGAAACGTAATGGCGGCCACACAAATGTTCAAAGCTTAAGTTAAATTACGACTAACATAACTATCCGATCTCTACCAAACTTTGCAACAACATACCTATATGGAGGGAGCATCCTTTGACCAATCTAATTGGTCATTCGCCTAATAGTTTGCGGATGGCGGCCATCTTTGTGTCAGAATCGATTCCCCTATTAATTCAAACACGGTGAAACCGAATGGAACGAAATTTGGTACAGAGGTAGCACTAGCAAAGGGCATCTCAGTGTCAATTTTTATATCGCCGCCATATTGACAGAAACGTAATGGCGGCCACACAAATGTTCAAAGCTTAAGTTAAATTACGACTTACACAACCATCCGATCTCTAACAAACTTTGCAACTACATACCTTTATGGAGGGAGCATCCTTTGACCAATCTAATAGGTCATCAGCGTAATAGTTTGCTGATGGCGGCCATCTTTATGTGAAAATCGATTCCCCCTATTAATTCGAACACGGTGCAACCGAATGGAAGGAAATTTGGTATAGAGGTAGTACTAACAAAAGGCACCTCAGTGTCATGTTTTATATCGCCGCCATCTTGACGGAAACGTAATGGCGGCCACACAAATGTTCAAAGCTTAAATCAAATTACGATTAACCTAATCATCCGATCTCTACCAAATTTTGCAACTACATACCTTCATGGGGGGAGCATCCTTTGACCAATCTAATTGGTCATTCGCCTAATAGTTTGCGGATGGCGGCCATCTTTGTGTCAGAATCGATTCCCCTATTAATTCAAACACGGTGAAACCGAATGGAACGAAATTTGGTACAGAGGTAGCACTAGCAAAGGGCATCTCAGTGTCAATTTTTATATCGCCGCCATATTGACAGAAACGTAATGGCGGCCACACAAATGTTCAAAGCTTAAGTTAAATTACGACTAACACAACCATCCGATCTCTAACAAACTTTGCAACTACATACCTTTATGGAGGGAGCATCCTTTGACCAATCTAATAGGTCATCAGCGTAATAGTTTGCTGATGGCGGCCATCTTTGTGTGAAAATCGATTCCCCCTATTAATTCGAACACGGTGCAACCGAATGGATCGAAATTTGGTACAGAGGTAGCACTAGCAAAGGGCATCTCAGTGTCAATTTTTATATCGCCGCCATATTGACAGAAACGTAATGGCGGCCACACAAATGTTCAAAGCTTAAGTTAAATTACGACTTACACAACCATCCGATCTCTAACAAACTTTGCAACAACATACCCTTATAGAGGAAGCATCCCTTGACCAAATGAATAGGTCATTAGTCTAATAGTTTGCGGATGGCAGCCATCTTTGTGTGAAAATCAATTCCCCCTATTAATTCAAACACGGTGAAACCGAACGGAACGAAATTTGGTACAGAGGTAGCACTACCAAAGGGCACCTCAGTGTCATGTTTTATATCGCCGCCATCTTGACTCAAACGTAATGGCGGCCACACGAATGTTCAAAGCTTAAATCAAATTACGATTAACCTAATCATCCGATCTCTACCAAATTTTGCAACTACATACCTTTAAGGAGGGAGCATCCTTTGACCAATCTAATAGGTCATTCGCCTAGTAGTTTGCGGATGGCGGCCATCTTTGTGTCAGAATCGATTCCCCCTATTAATTCAAACACGGTGAAACCGAATGGAACGAACTTTGGTACAGAGATAGCACTAGCAAAGGGCATCTCAGTGTCATGATTAATATCGCCGCCATATTGACAGAAACGTAATGGCGGCCACACAAATGTTTAAAGCTTAAATCAAATTACGACTAACATAACCATCCGATCTCTACCAAACTTTTCAACAACATACTTTTATGGAGGGAGCATCCTTTGACCAATCTAATAGGTCATTAGCCTAATAGTTTGCGGATGGCGGCCATCTTTATGTCAAAATTGATTCCCCCTATTAATTCAAACACGGTGAAACCGAATGGAACGAAATTTGGTACAGAGGTAGCACAAGCAATGTGCATCTCAGTGTCATGTTTTATATCGCCGCCATATTGACAGAAACGTAATGGCGACCACACAAATTTTCAAAGCTTAAGTTAAATTACGACTAACATAAACTTCCGATCTCTACCAAACTTTGCAACAACATACCTTTATGGAGGGAGCATCCTTTGACCTATCTAATAGGTTATTAGCCTAATAGTTTGCGGATGGCGGCCATCTTTATTTCAAAATTGATTCCCCCCATTAATTCGAACACGGTGGAACCGAATGGAACGAAATTTGGTACAGAGGTAGCACTAGCAAAGGGCACCTCAGTGTCATGTTTTGTATTGCCACCATCTTGACTGAAACGTAATGGCGGCCACACGAAACTTCAAAGCTTAAATCAAATTACGATTCTCCTAATCATCCGATCTCTACCAAATTTTGCAACTACATACCTTTATGGAGGGAGCATCCTTTGACCATCTAATAGGTCATTCGCCTAATAGTTTGCGGATGGCGGCCATCTTTGTGTCAGAATCGATTCCCCTATTAATTCAAACACGGTGAAACCGAATGGAACGAAATTTGGTACAGGGATAGCACTAGCAAAGGGCATCTCAGTGTCATGATTAATATCGCCGCCATATTGACAGAAACGTAATGGCGGCCACACAAATGTTTAAAGCTTAAATCAAATTACGACTAACATAACCATCCGATCTCTACCAAACATTGCAACAACATTCCTTTATGGAGGGAGCATCCTTTGACCAATCTAATAGGTCATTATCCTAATAATTTGCAGATGGCGGTCATCTTTATGTCAAAATAGATTCCCCCTATTAATTCGAACACGGTGGAACCGAATGAACGAAATTTTGTTCAGAGGTAGCACTAGCAAAGGGCACCTCAGTGTCATGTTTTATATCACCACTATCTTGACGGAAACGTAATCGCGGCCACCCAAATGTTAAAAGCTAAAATGTAATTACGACCAATCTAATAATCTAGTCTCTACCAAATTTTGCAACACCATATCTTTATGTAGGAAACATATTCTGACCAAACTGCAAGAACATCAGCCCAATAGTTTGCAGATGGTGGCCTAGTATGTGTACAAATCGATTCCCCCTATCAATTCAAACACGGTGAAACCGAATTGAACGAAATTTGGTACAGAGGTAGCACTAGCAAAGGGCACCTCATATTCATTTTTAATATCCCTATAGCAAGTTGTATTTCAACAAGCTACTACAACCAACATTCAATCATACTCCTTGAAAAGGACAAAGAGTTATAACAATACCCATGCATTTAGGAGAAAGTAAGCTATATGTTCTTTACTGAACATCTTGTTTATATATCTGCTTAAAATATGAAAAAAAAACTGGTAATACGAAAATGGAAATTTATTTCCTGTTTCCAATGCATTTTTAGCCTACTTTTCACATTTTGCAAAAATGAGGAAAAAGTAGTCTCATGAGATCGATCCGGGAAAATGTGTATCTGTCTGTCTGTCTGTCCTTCTGTCTGTCTGTCTGTCTGTCTGTCTGGCTGTGTGTGTGTGTCCCCCTATGAACTCCTAAACGGCTGGAGCAATCGAAATGAAATTTGGTAGGAGTAAAGATATATACCTGAATATCTCACGGCCTAATTTGAAAATGATGTCAGTGCTACCAACTGCTGAAAAATCGCAATTGAAATTTGAGCTCCATGTTGGATATCTTGGAAGGTATGTATGGGAGCTATTTCAAAATCGGCACACATATAGATAATAATATTGCAGTTTAATTTCCAGAAGGCCATACATGGCAGTGTTGCCAAAATGATTATGAGCCTACTGATAAGTCCAATATTTAAATGCATATAACTTCTACACTATCAATTGGAATTCAACCAAATTTCGTATGCTGTATGTGTACATAACCCGATATGACTGAACGTATTCTTATGAACCAACAGTGCTGCCAACTGTTAAAAAATGCTCTTAATTTCTATTAACCAAATACCAATATATATGAGAAAGTTACCCTAATATCAATATATCAGAAAGAATGCAAGCCAATAGCTCTAAACTTTGCACACGTATAGTACCTGGCATTCTAGATTACTTTGGAGTAACTAATATACGTCAGTGCTGCCAACATGATTCTAAGCCTGCTGATATGTCCAATTTTAAAATGCATGTAACTTCTATACTAACTAATGGATTTCATTCAAAATTGGCACAACAATAGATCATATTATTTCAGATTATTTCTGACCAATACATGCATGACACTGTTGCCAACATGATTTTACGCGCGCTGTTAGATCCAATGTTTAACTGCATGTAACGTCCATGCTATTCATTGGACTCCAACCAAATTTTGTATTCCGTACCTTAAGAGATGGAACTAAGAATATATTCAGTCACCTGGGCTGCCAACTGTAGTGCTCTATTAGGCTACATTATGCCAGGTATACAGTATTTCGAACTAATTAGAAATTTCGATATTACCAACTTAATTTCGTCATTATTCGGTGGCGTAGTTGGTAGCATGCTGAGCTTCTATGCCCAAGATAGCGGGTTCAAATCCGGCCGAAGCCGTCGGATTTTTTAAGAGCGTTAAAAATCCCTCAGTATGCCTTCCTTCGGAGGGGAAGTAAAGCCGGCGGTCCCATGTCATAGATTTATGGCATGTTAAAGATCTTTCCACTAATTACACCTGTGTGAAACTAAATTGGATAGGTTAAGAATGTAAACAACGCTCTTAGGTTGCTACGTTCGTTGCCAAGAGCCGACTGCTGTGGCGTCTAGTTGCTAGTTCTGAACTAGGCCTAGTAGTCGTTGACGGTGGCGTTTGGCGGCAAAAGTAGGAACTATTTGAAAATTCAAAGTTGCAGTCCCTACTTGAATTTAAAAAAAAACAGATACACACACTAATACAGTCATCACAATTAACACCGGTTATCAGACAGATTCTACACACACCCAAAGTACACGGGGCTACATGACCGCGTTGTCGCAGCCCCTAAACTAAGGAACCAACCAACCAACCATACAGTATTTCGAACTAATTAGAAATTTCGATATTACCAACTTAATTTCGTCATTATTCTAGATAGATCCATATCGATTAATCATTGTCATGAATCTTAAATTTTAAGAAAAGTAGGCTCTTTAGTTCGTCACGGAACTTCTTGTTCAAAATTAATATCGGGTGAATGGAATCGACAGCATTAGTTTGGGAATTGTTTTGAAAGGGGTGGTAGGCGGCGCGGCTCCACAAGATCTCTTGCGCAAGGAAAATGTTGAACACGCTGACAGGGCGGAGGGAGAAGGGAACAATTTGACGACAGGAAGGAGTTGTCTTCCTCTTGTCACAAATATTATACTTCGACGAGTTACGTGTACAAGTGTCTAGACGTGGAAAATATCTGAGCATTACAATTATACTGTAGTAGTGTCAGAATATGTAACGTTGACACAATGTGTTCGTACAGATGCCTTTCTTACTTCCTCTAACATTCTTGTTGATAATACATTGTAGGGGCTTGGGACATCTTGGTCATCAGTACCATTGGCTGGCTGCGTGGCTCAGCGGTAACGTTCTCACTTGCTGTGCCCGAGGTTGCAGGATGGAATCCTGGTGCAACCAGTTGGCATTTGTGGGTGCGCGAATGCGAGGGAGCGTGTCATTAGATTTACTGACACGTTAAAGGTCCCCTTCGGGGCAACATTCCGGCACCCCGGCGTCTCTAAAAGCCCGCAGTAGTTAAAAGGGACGTAACGTTATTATTATTATTATTATTATTATTATTATTATTATTATCATCATCAGTCCCGTGTAGTTGACTATGTGTGTAACTGTATTAGAGTCAAGGATGAGGCAGGTGCCCTGAAACTACACGTATGGTACTCTCTCGGCATTTACCTGGAAGGATTGTGGAAAAACCGGTGAAAACACACTCAGGATAGATGCTGACAGCGTTGGATTCCCTTCTAGGTAACTGTTTTAGAGTTGTTTGAGGATAAACTCCCGAACAAAAATCATATTGTTCCGACATTAGTAATACTTTGTAGGGCATAATTCTTACCGCCCAGATCAGCGACTGGTTTCACTCGATGCGAAATGGAATACTGTATAGAAAGATATGACTGGTTTGTAGTTAGCACGTTCTTGATATTTTAGAAAAAAGATGGACAAGATATGTTCGTGTTCAGGTTAATTGGGAATATCTATTCTAAAATTCATCCGATGCGGTCGTCTTACACTAGGTATCGTCTTCTAGACATAACAAACAACACCACAAACCGTGAAATATTCTAATCAATGGAGCCTGCTATTATCGATTAATAAGAGGCCAAATGCGCACGCACATATACCTACATACAAGTACATACATACATACATACATACATACATACATACATTTTTTGGGTGATTCGTATGGTTCTTTGGTTCTTATTCTTTTAGTGAGATCTGAAACGACTCCGTGTGGCCAATCACTATAACATACTTCAATTTTCATGGAGGTAATAATAAAAGTTCATTATGTAGGACATTTTATTACAATATAAACAAATTATGAAAATGCATTAGAAGAGCAAAATTATTATGTACATAATAGAATTAAATTTCCTAAGATATTCTAGTTAGTTAGTTATTGTTGTTTTAAGGGGCGGAACTACGAGGTCATCTGCCCCTAAGATATTCTCATCTGCCTATAGTTAGCACAGGCACTAGTACTGCGTACTATAAACAAACAAAAATATTATACCTTATTATTTCCTGTTTTTGAAATAAATGCTTCAATTTTTTTCCATATCAAAGATAGCGTTTCATGATTAACACACTCTCAGTATTTTACTTCACCTCAGGTTCTCTTATATCCATTGATCTGGTCATCCTGGGATCAATGATCTCAGGCAACAAGATTTTCTCGCAGCATCATATCAGTTACATAAGCATTCTTTGTCTGCAGAAATTTTCGTCCCTTTTTATTGTTTCTATGTGAATGTCCTTAAGCGTTCATACCACAAAATAACACATATCCCGCTATGTCATTTCCAACTGGCCCTGGTTGTGGAAATAAAAACCATGTGAGTGTTAGAGAGTTATCAATCTGTTCTCTTCTGAAAGGCACTGTTCTTGACATTCTCTGGCTTTCTTTTTCGCGTACTTTCTGCCAAACAAAATCCCTTTAGCTTTTTGCAGGCTTCCAGTATGGTCATATTCCGTGCAGAATAAGGGCACTTGACATCGACTACAGCGTCATCTCCTATTAATCCGTCTGGGGAAGCACCTAAATACCCATAAGTTTTATGTACGAAAATACCACATTCTTCGACTTTTCACCGATTTCTCCTCTAAATTTCGTTTTGCAATTCACTCATTATCACAGTCAAACTGCATTGCTTTTGAGTGAAATTCGCCGCACAGAATGTTTTTTGCTAATGGAGCCCATTTCGATGTAGGTTTCCTCTTGCATACATATCCAAAATTGGATGCCGTAAGTATGTCCTTTCTAGCTGTGTGCCACTTTTCATTTTCCCTTTGGCCCCTTGTTTCCTTTTCCAGTTTTTGTATATCGCCTTCACTAAGCGTTAGTTGCTTGATCTTCACATCACTAAACTCCCTCAACAGTACCTCATCGAAATCCAACTGCATTGATCAGTTTTTATAGTCACGTGAGACAGTACGTTCATTCCATTAGACTGTTGTCGGCACATTCTTTTCCCTTCTCGCGACGCAAATAAACTTTTTGGGAAAGCTGTTCTTCTTCTCTTTCTGCTGAGTGCAGTGTCCTTCACTATTTAGGCAGGTTTTTTTTTCTAAACGGATTTCATTGATTTATAGTGCCAGGATGGCCCAAACTGAAAGACCAGTCCGGCAGCTTTGGTTCTATGAGTGAAGGAGCCTCGTTTCCCTCGATTGATCTGCTTACCTCCCGTGAATTTTGCAACAAGGGACATATAATTTTCGGCAGCATTGCTGGTGGTGTTTATTACTAGCTGGAAACTTTTTGCAATTAGGGGCTGCAAGCAGTAACGCATAAGTTTGGTGGCAGTTAGCTGCTAGTTTTCACCTTGTCCACTGGTAGTTCAAAAGTACTGTTTTCAGTCTTTATGGATCCCATTCCAATCCAGTAATTCCGGAAACCAATTTTCCATTTTCACATTCGCTACGCCTTTATTTTTCCACACAACGCATTGTTTTCATTTGAAGTCGAACTTGCTTCTCTGAAAAAAGTTGACACTGAATAGTTCGTGATCTTATTAGAAGTAAAAAACAAACTACACCCGTGGCGCGACAGCCCATGAAGGGCCTAGGCCTACCAAGCAGCCGCTGCACTGTTCAGCCATGTAGCCTGCAAATTTCGGGGTGACGTTTAGTCATCCAACTTGTAGGCTACAGGTAAAATATAAGTGAAATCATAACTGCTCAGAGCATTACAGATTCTCTAATGCAAGCGTAAAGAATTATATAATTTCAAATATGAACTAGGAAAGAAACTTACGGGTGTGAAGCGGTGTTTTCTTTTTTTAATTTTAATTTTTATTTTTTCTCTTGGCCTGGCTTTCTTTTCTTGGTACTTAGTCGCAATCTCCTCTGGGATTTAGTGGAACGCCCTTGAATCGGTTTTGGTGGTGGCTCCATTTTTCAACAAAAACGAAAAAATTACTCCACGTGATGACCGTAATGCTCTCCACCAGTCGTAGTCTACCTATATGTACATGTAGCCTATCTATTCAACCTCCGTAGCCTAGTGGTGTGCATGGTTCGCTGCCGCCCCGGAGGTCCTGGGTTCGATTCCCGGCTCTGCAACGAAATTTGAAATGTGGTATCCGACCAACGGTTCCCAGCTCTAGGGCACTGCCTGGAAAGGAGGTGGTGGTGAGTTCCCTCGCTGAGTCCGTGGGAACCACCAACCTGGAGGGTAAAATTGACTAAAAGAAAAAATCTATTCTACCAGAAATACTGTCCGAAAAATAAAGTGCCGAAAATAGAACACCTAACTGGCATTAAAAAATAATACTGTTGCAGGTAAAATAAATTAAATAAAAATAATTAATGAGATCGATGAACTAAAAACAAGAAGTCATAACTGGAACCGGTAAAATATCAAAGGATCACTCAGAAATATCCAGACCTTGACAATAATTCAGAACTAACCAGCACAGTCAATCGCAAAATTGGATAAGATGCTCGGGAATTCTATACCGTATGGCAAGGTTGTCGCTCTCTCAAATCACTCTAATCCACTCCCCTCCCCCCAACCCTCCACCAACCCGCTCACCATGACCTTGTTCTACTGCCGCGCCTTGTTGCAAATACAGTAACACTTTTATTCACAAACTTCCCAAAGTGATCCCGTCGGTTCTATTCAACCGATTTAGGTTTTCGATGCGGCTTTGGAATCAGTGAGTAAAATTCAACTTTGTATTACCGTTTTCTTTCGAATTTTAATCAGATATTTGAAAAACAAACCGCAACTTTTCTGTTTTTGAAATTAAAAAGTAAGCAATGAATTAATATCAATTCTGCTACTAGACCGAGTGCATAGCAGTTCTCAGATCGCAGATCGGAGCTCCCCTTCGATACAAAAATAAATAATAAATTCAACTTCGCTAGTGCTGCCATCTGTTGAAATATATTCTTACAAAAGTGTCGGGACAATTAGCCTTAAGCTTGGAGTAGAAATGGAAAACAATAAAACATCACGTCTAGCGAGGCGAGGAGGCAAATTGACCCTCCTCTTCTCAGTTGTGACCACAAGGTTGAGCCCTCATAGTAAAATGGTAACTTGTAAGAGAATTGAATTGAATCCACCGGAGCTGAAAAGCATCAGGTTAAAAATGGCCATTTTGTAATCATTTAGTATTCTGAAGTATTGACGTAAGGGACTTCGAACTGCAAAAGAAAGAATAAAGTCAACCTTGTCTTTAAGCCAGAAAACACTGATACATTTAGTACGATTGGAGGAGAAAAGGCATTGAGTCAATGACCTTCTGCCTTACTGCACCGTATTCCGAACTTAATGATGGTCGCACTGCAAGATTCCCGCGTGTTACAGTGGTATAGGAAATTAGGTTTGTACACGATTATGTGGTTTTTCTGTTACAAATCTATTGCTACGGCTGTGAGTTTGTGTCATCGCTCGCCGCATGAGTCACAACTGCCCCAGGGTTGGGCTGTGTGTGCTCTGCCTCAGTGTAATACGTGCGCGTTACGCAACGGGCTGCGAAGTGAAAGGGATGGTCCAGAATATTCGTGACCCAGCCAGTGAAGGAAATGTCGAGAAGACGTGAACCCTGGATGGGTCTAGAAGCATTTAATGAGTCACCGGCCTTCTATATAAGAGCGACCTGTCAAGCAGTGTTGTGTTGTTGTGTTTTACGAGCTAGTGCGAGCGTTTATCGTGAGCGACAGAAGTGTGGTGACTTGCGAAACCCCTAGTGAGCCGTTTCTCTTGACAGCGAGGAAGTGAGAAGCATACAGGGGACTGCCTGTGTTTTCGTAAGTAACTGTAATTTGTGTACATAGGGGAGAGTTGCATGTAGTTCTGTCAAGGCCACCAGACTCATTAGCGAGAAGATTAACTGTTGACAAGTGAAAGAGGGCAAGGGCTCTCCATAAGCAAGAGACTTGAGGAAACTGGAGTAAGGTTCCAATTGCTTGTATTTGCTGATGAGTAGTGTATCTTCCTGCAAGCAATAAAGCTAACTTCTCTTTAAAGCAGTAATTGGTGTTGTGCTTTCTACCCACCGTAATCCAGTTAACAAAAGTGCCAGTAGGGGGGTGGCACGTAACACTATTTTACATTAAAATATGTGAAATATTCATTCCGGATGGCTATATGCCTTTCTAAACTGACCTCAGAGCAGAAAGGCAATACGTCTCGTTTCCAAAATTGATTTGGAAAAGGGCTTATTAAATTGAAATTGATATTCTGCTAACACAAATTAAACCTGTTTTTTTTTAATTTTTTTTTAGCGTATGGCTTTTAGTGCCGGGAGTGTCCGAGGACATGTTCGGCTCACCAGTTTTGTAGCTGCTTCGAGACTGACACCCAATGGGTGAGCTACAAGTACCGTTGGGGAGGAAAGTTGGAAGGGAAGGGCGAGGAGTTGGAAGGTAGCGGCTGTGGCCTATAGTTAGGGACCAACCCCGGCATTTGCCTGGAAGGAAGATGGGAAACCACAGAAGACCATCTTCAAGGTTGCCGGCGGGGGGATTCGAACCTCCTCGCCTCCCGGATGTGAGCGACTCCCATTAGTCATGCCGTAACGACCACGGCTAACTCACCCGGTAAACCTGAATTATAATTCCTTTGCAAGATGGATGAGTAATATAATGTGTTTCTTAAGTTCTGTTCATTCAATGCCAAAGGTAGTGAAAACTCAGTTAATGCTTTCCAGCTCCGGCCGATTAAGTTGAACTCTGGACGTCTGGTACCGATAATTCAGTACGTTCCTCTAGACACTGATATTCACTGCACAAATCAGCAACAGTGATAATGATATTTGTAGAGATATATAAGAGTAAATAATACCAAGTAGGGGAAGTAAAATATGGATAAAAGGAGCATTTCAAGGTATTATCATGTTTTCCGTAGCAAGGTGGTATTGTAACGAACGTAAAGGAATGTACTTAGGGGAAGGCTAATGTTGTGTGTTCAGAATTGCGAGCTACTTAATATTTAGTGTGATGCTTATTATTATTCATTGAGGATAAATCGTTATGGCGGAATGGTCAAGCTGCTTGCCTCTCACCATGGTGCATCTCGTTCCATTCCCGATTAGTTCATGTGAGTTTTTGAAACTAAAGACCACGGCCGCCCCCATCCAAATCCTTGCCTACATTGTATATACACACTTTACTACAGATATCACAATAACGCAGGTCATTGGACGAATTCCATACACACTCCAAAGTACACATGATTAAAATGACAGTGATATCTAAGCCCCTAAATGAAACATCTGCTTTATTGAATTAATTTCTAAGATGGAGTAAAATATCTTCTTACTTCAACTTGTTTGACCCTTCACAACGCAGAAGCTTGGTAATATGGAAATATGGGATTGATACTTGACGTAGTCGGAGGAAGGATTCCGCCATGAAGTTGAGTCTAATAATGGAGGTTAGTTAACCTCTAAACTGGGTATTTTTGAACGCTTGGTGTAACCTGCCCTGAGTATTATTTCCAGCCAATTGTTACGACAGTATAGGCGGAAAGGTTAGCGGGAATATTAGCAATAATAATGTTGTGTTATAGTATAATAAAGAAATTTCAATGTAATAAGTATAATTCAAGAGACATTTTGGCCATTATTACAGCAACTACAAGGTCATTTATCTGATTAGAACTTAAGAGTTTTGTCCGGATGACCAAAACTGTTCATTTCCGCACATTGAGAGGTGCAAATAAAGCGTATCAAATGCCATCGAGATCAAACGGGTAGGTTTGCTTTCATTGAATGTCTTGTATTGCTCCCCGCACACACACAAAAAAAAAGAAATTAACACATGACTAAAACAGAAAGAGAAAGGCAGAATTCAAAAACAAAAGCAAAAGCGAAAAACAAAAACAAAACAAAGAAAACAACAACAAAGCAAAATTCAAATGAAAAGAAAAAGCAGAAAACGAACACAAAATCAAAAACAAACAAAAAAAGCAAAAATCAAAAACAAAAGCGAATACAGAAAACAAATAAAAACCACAAAGCAAAATCAAAAATTCAAAACAAAAGAAATAGCAGAAAATGAACACTAATATAAAAACAAAAAACAAAAAAGCAAAAATCAAAACCAAAAGCAAATACAGAAAACAAACACAAAAACAAAAATTCAACGACAAAAAAAACAGAAAACGAACTTAAAATCAAAAACAAAAGAAGCAAAATTCAAAAACAAAAGCAAATACAGAAAACAAACACAAAAACAAAGAACACAAAGCAAAAACAAAAGAAAAATAACACAAAACCTAAACAAAAACAAAAGCAAATACAGAAAACAATCACAAAAACAAAAATAACACAAAGCAAAAAAATAAAATAAAACAAAGCAGAAAACGAACACAAAATCAAATACAAAAACCAAGAAACAACCAAGATACAGGAGGCGTGAAATGTTGTAACTACTGCCAACCTGCTGCCAAAACATCAATTTTCTCGAAGACATTCGCCATGCCTTGAAAACTCGACACGCCCATGAGGCGTTAGCGGTAAAAGATGGAGTACTGGCACGTATATATTCGTCATGCCCATTAAATTATAACATTTAACATACGGATATGCATGTCATACCCAGTTAAGAGGTTAAGAATTGTCCAATATTTGAAGAATGGAAATAATTGCCCCGTACTATCGATGGGAGGAATTGCAGAATGCTGTGTATTTTGGTAGCCGGCCCCGTTGTGTTGGGGTGGCGTGCTTGCCTAGCACTCGGAGGCACCGGGTTCGATTCCCAGCTTCGTCAGGGATTTTAGAAACTGACGTGAGGGCTAGAACGGGGTGTAATCAGCATCGTGAGGACAATGAGGCAGCGCCCCGGTCACGGAGACCAAGATTAACGGCCGAAGGGACCCAACGCCCTGACCGCACGGCTATGGTACCACGGGGTTTGGTATGGTATGGTGAATTCGCATTCCGCTAAACAACTACCTAGATATAGCGATTTCTAGATTTAAAAAATTGCTGGTGATAGATTATCCATTCCTACGTCAGTGATCACAGCGAGGAGGCACTGGTGATATCACGAAGTAAACATAGTGAGGGTATCAAATCTTTCCTTGCTACCTGGTCTTACCACCAATCCCATCCTTTTTCACATAATATTTCCGTGATCCCTCTGAATATATTAATTACGGGTGATGACTTCTTATCGTACATGATGTAAAAGTGTGATAAAGGAAAGCTCAAACAGTGAGGGTAGACGTACATTAGGAACACCTACACTCATAATCTGAAATGCTTGTATTATGAAGGATTTAATTTTTCAGCCTGTGAATATGAAATGATGCAAATGCTTTTGATTAACTACGTGTAAAGCTGTCAGGATTGAATTCATAGAATTTAATATCAATTTAACCAGATTAATAACATGCGTGTAACTTTATATTAAGATTCTGAGTCACTTTATTAGGTGGTAAGATGAGAGAATATCCAATTGATGATCCATTATAGGTACGATAGTTAATGCCATGTGACGGGAATGCATGCTGGTAACGTAATATACTGTATGTTAATTCAGTCACGAAAGAGATGTTCTCATTAATTTCAGTATGATTACAATACGCTTGATCTACTGTGTTTCAAACGGCAGTAGAAAGATAAATCTAATAAGAAAATGTCAGTGAGATGGTCGTAAAACGACTGGAAGCTATTAAAAGATCATTTGAATTCTCATGTGAGTTCAATACAAGACTTAAAGGATATAAATACTGTAAGGGACAGTTTTGAGTATTCAGTATTCTAACGCCAGTGACATTACTATGACACGTTAACCATTACAGACATCTTCCTACGTACCCTTTTTTGATGTCATCCAGCTTTGACTGACTAACAATAATTGAGAAGAAGTCGAATTATATGGATGTAAGGAGTTAAAAATGTCCACATGGTCCTAGAGAAGTAAGAGGAATTGAAAAGAAGTGAAACAGCATAAATTAAGATACTTCGGCTGTCGTTTTTATACTTGTATGATCCTCTGAAGAATATGGCATTCCCCACATTTCTTCACCGATGTACGTCTTTAGTCTTCAATGTACTGGAGAATTTCATGACAATGATTTTTGGGAGATATAAACTTGTTTTTCCCATGCACATCTTCATCAGCTTGCTGGTGGCGTCGTGTTAGATAGGTCACAGTTCACTTAACACCTTTCAATAACAGTCGACAACGTTAGTAAATTCAATAATCGTGTGCTTGGGGTTAGGTCCTTTGTTCGTATATGATTTGGTCCATATTGTGTGGGATTTCCTTTAATGTTAACTGTGTGGCTTGTACCATTGATTGCCAGTGATGACAAAACTTCAGCAGTCTAAATTTAAGCTAAATGAGTATCTATGTTGCGTACTATGTTCGTACATTTTTTAAATATTTATGAAGTCAGGAATCACGTTAACAGTTCGTAAATTCCTCATTATACCTTTATGAAACGCTATTCTATTGAAGCCACAGAAAACCAAACCAAACTGAAATACAAATTTGTACTGAAACGTTGTAGATAAATTAGATAAATAGTTAATTCTTTCATAACCTTTTAAAGTAAATCAGTATTATTGTTTTAGTCGATAACCAAAGTTAGTTATCTTTGCAAGTATCGTAAACAACTGACCTAATTTTGTCTAAAATTTGCTTGAAAAGATTTCTCACTCTCAATACGCAGTTTTTAAACATTTTAGATAGCAATACCATCACCCAAAGGAGGTAGTAGCCTTTGAGGTTCCCTTGATACACTTACATAAGGCTTACCGAATTTGCACCAAACTTTGTTTGAATATAGTAGCACCAATACAAAATGTATACAGATTTATGGCTTCTGCTGTTTCTATGCGTGAGTAATAGTAGTAACCGAGCATAAAGATACCTTTTTTGAATATTTTACACCAACATCAAATTATTAATGGACTCTGCCTGGTTCAGTAGTTACCAACATTCTATTATAGGTACGGTCACGTTAAACTACAAGCTTCCTTTTTCTATTATAGGCCAGGGACGGAATGATCAGTTTATATTGTGCTGCGCAGCACACCCCACTTAAAGCCTGTCATGCTGTTCCCATTTTCTGTCCTTTCTCCTCCGTTTCCTCAGTTCCTCTCACTTCTCCTTTCAGAGTGTCGGACAGTTCGCGAGCTTCTAGTGCCAAAACTGACAAGCCTATGTATATTATACATGTAGCTACATTCCTCCTACAGTCTTCGTGTGGGAGATGCGTTTTAGGCCCCACTCACACAAGCAATACGCTGGAGCACTCTATTCCCCATGGTCTTTCAGCGTGTCTCCTCATGCATTCCAGTGAACTACACATGCTTCTCTTATATTGTGAAGTTTGATGGCGGAGATTCTAGGTCATCTGCTCGTCCTTAGATGAAATGAAAATATAAATGGATCTGAAAGGAAAACCAAATACTGCGGCAATAAAATTGTATTCTAAAAATTATATTGGTAGTCAGGGAAATAATGAGCCCTGTGCAAAGAAATAGCCTATTTTTAAACAATTTATGTGTTTCCTAATCACAAAATTCAAAACTTACATACAATGATATGTATGTGTATATATTGTTGGCAAGTTAAACCTCTCCAAGAAATGCTCTCCTTCATGGAGAATACATAGCTCTATTTTGATTATCATCGTCATGGTGTAGAAGTAGGTATAGTCATTCCCCGCCAAGTCTCCCAGCTATGGCACTGTAAACTTTGGTTTAAGTGACGACACGAAGCGAACGACCCTCCTAATAATATAATAGTATTTGGAACTTAAGCATAATGTTACTCTACAGCAAAGAGTATTCAAAACTGAACTAATTAAAACTTTTCATCCAGACTTCACCAACTCACTACATGTGAAGAACAAAGTAAAAGCTGTCAATACATATGATATTCTCGTTCTAATTCACTAACTGAGAGTTTTGAATGTAGAACTACAGAACAGGGAAATATAGAAAACAAGAACTAAGTTCACAACATGTTTTATGCATCATTCAAATATTGTCATAATTCCTTGGAAACTTGAAATTCAAAGATTACTGGACTTAATAGGATTAAGTTAGAACCAGGTGCAAAATAGTATTTTACAAATATACTCGCTACGTGACCACCTCGCTCTCTTTTGTAGTATTTGAGTTGAAATGTCATACAATCTTTCATCTTCAAAACATTCTATACCTTTAAACAGACGGTTAGGAAGAAGAAGTGTCAGTCATTTCCGTTATGTTTGTAAACAAAGACCCTCAGTTCATTACGAGACGAGACAGTGCACCCATCAGTAAGCGCAGCGCTAAGTAGCGAGTAAAACTGTTAATAAAGTTATGTCCTATGCTTGTGTTTAGTGTGATATGATAAATAATAATGTACTCTGACTGTTGTTGACGAATTTATACAAGTTATAAGTGCCTCCGCATATCTGATACTCTCATAGTTCGATGAAACAGTCGAGAAAGTAGACATGAACAAGGAACGTGATTGCTCTGATACAGATGAGGTTTTTGGAAGTATTAATAACTGAGAGACAGAAGTATCCGCGGATTCTTTGAACGGGAGGCAGATTATATTATATTATATTATATTATATTATATTATATTATATTATATTACATGATTTTAATTTTTATTTAAGGCTAACATACTCCTATTGGGAATTTGATTAAATTTATGTATCCGTGTTCCGAAATATTAAAATCCCTTCCGGTACGTCGGAAGGCGGAGGTAGATTTCACCGGACAAAGAAAAATATTTCAAATTCACTAAATGTGCCAACTGTAGTCACCTAAAAACGTTCTACGTGGTTAGCATAAGAAAAACGCAATCTTCTTATAATTTCGGATTTGTTTCTCATACTTTGGCGTATAACTAAGAAATCTAAAGCGATATTTCAATTTTTCGAAAATGGCCCTACATTTAAGCTCCCTGGGTGTGATTTTGCTCTTTAACGAACTCGATCAAGATCTTAAATGGTTATATGTTATGATTGTATAATATTTAACGTGATGGGTGGAAAACGACTGTAGTTATCTTGTCGATAAGAAAGTGATATGTATTGAGCCCCTATGGCTCATGTTGGTGATATTTTAAATATGTAGAACTTGGTACTCTTCCCAACCAGGCTCAACGAAGCTTTGAGCTAGTTCTATTTTTGTTTTCTGCGGGAACTTCCGAGTGAATTGAATTTGGTCCACACATATTATTCCTTTATAATAGCCTACTAGCACATTGAGGATATTTGGAGACGATTACCATCAATTTGAAATTCATTGAAATTTGGAATGCCAAATTTTCCTCGCAGACTTGCGAAACTACATCAAAAGAGTTGCTACACAACTGGAGTAGTGCTTCATCGAACCAAGAACGTCGCAAGGGTGACGACACAACTACTTGATCTGCTTGTCATGGGGGCAGAAGTATGTTTCGCGTCGTGATTTTAACGCCGAATTTATTGTAGTGAAGTGAAGCCAAGGCTATTATAATACATATCAATGTGTGTTATATTCATCCAAGCCAAAGATTTGGCACACGAAGAGGCTAAATATACGTTTTAGTAAGAATTTATTACGATATATTGAAGTCGGCAGGACCACGAGGTCAGTACGAATTTCTAACGTAGAGAACCAGGAGGAACAATCAAACAAGTAAGACTGTGTTCAACTAATAAAAGGCTAATATTTATTGTGTTAAAAGCCAGTCGCTTGAGAAACGATATTTATTGCACGAAATTATTTTGTGTGATTCCAAGGATTTTGTCGGACGCTTGACAAAGTAATTAAATTCAGTGAGGTAACACCATCACGTGTGATATAGAATCCGTGGCAGACAGAAAGGCCATTTTTGTTAAAGTCTGCAACCATAGAGTCAGTGTGCATTGCCAGTTTAAATGTAAAATCAGTGTTACGAAATATCTTCAACAATGGGATTACGAAATATCCACCACGTGGGAGTAAATCGACTGATGACAAATATGTCTAACATGGAGTAGACTACTATGATGAGAGAGCTGACAATTTAATCCCACAAGATGAGGAAGAAGGAGCGATGGAAACGTGGCAGCCCGAGAGTCGAACTGAGGAAGGATCCTCCTTCAAAGGTACCATGAAAACCATATCGCTGATCATGTGAGCTGTAACAATACATCCATGTTAAAGGTATATTTTAGTGCAGTAAATGTAAATAAATCTAGCCTTTAGAGCAAGTTAAATGTTTGGTTGTGCAGTAGACTCAATCGATGTAACTATTAGTATTTTAAATGAATTATTGTAATTGCTTAGGGATTTTCTTTACGTGCCATATTCGTAGTTTGATTTTGAACTTCATTCGAATTTTGTAATTTGGATCTTTCGTGAGGTTTTAAATTTAACTTCAGTCTAGGGATGAATTATTCATTTTTCTGTTTTATTAGATTTACGGGCTAGCCGGAGTTGTACCTTCCGAAGTAGGATAGGGGTTTGTGTGATTATTGAATAAATTTCTATTGAATTTTACCTCAGTCTGGACTCATAATTGCTAGCTTTAGTATTTTTGGGTGTGATTCCTCGGGCTTGTCTAGGATCTACCCCTCATTTACGCCCGATACTACCTGAGTGTAGGCTCTCGTGCTTCAGCTGGTCTGAGGACATACGCGATCCTATAGGTGGGTGTGTCAGGAGGCACTTGCGGTTAGTGGCATCCCAACGAACTCGTCTGACGGGTACAGTATATATACTGTATATACCAGGTGAATCATCTGCCACTAATAATATTGTTTTACGCAGCCCAACTAACGCGTATTGTCAAGAAGGTCCATATTTCTCTGCTTTCATCCCGTATGGTACTAATGCATTGCACGTATATCCTGCAAACAATAGGCCTACTGAACGTTATTCGTTTCCCTCGATGTGACTACATGCGTTAATTGGGCTGCGTAAACAATTATTAGGGAATATATATAAATTATAAGGCCAATATACGTTTTAACTACTCACGCAAAATTGTATCTCCCAGTGGAAAAAAAAAACGGTACGTTGAATGTGATCTGTGTAGTGGAGTTGTCATTGTAACCTTTGCTGGCTCTTCCCACATCAATTTGGCACCTTATAATTCCGAAAACATTTTTCTCATCCCTGGGTGTAAGGGGCAAATGTTCAGACAAATGTTGTGGTAACGTTTAGGGGCCTATTGAGCATTATGAACTGTTTTATATTGTGCCTATTAAGGGAGGTATGATTTCCTTTTTCTCTAAAAGCTCCATTTTCCCCCACCTCTTTGGTCAACGGTTGGTGCTATTACATAACTTTACTATAATAAGGTTTTGTCCCTTATCCGAGAACTAGTAGGAAATTTGAATGAATTCGATTATTCACATATTAACAATGTTATAGCCATATTTCTCTATTTCGAAAAAGACCCAATATTTCCCCCTGGTCCGATTATGCTCATTGACGAACTTGACCATGATTTTGATTGGTTATCCTTTAGGATTACATTTGGAAGTGATTGGTCCAAAACGGCAATAGTTATCGTGTCCACTAGAAAGTTGTGTTTACTGTATCTACTGGATATATACACTTTTGAACTTACGGGGTTTTTGGGGTTTTGGGGTCTTGGGGATATAAAACGCGAAGATATGTCAAAATTTCCGGATGTCGCACCTTGGTATTTATTGTAATACGTAGCTTTTTCATGAAGCCTACGTAATAACTATCCTAAAGTGAATTCTGAAAATATTTCCATCGTTATAGGGCCATATTATTGCCTATTAATGAATAGGTGAGCCCTGCGCTCAATAGTGAGTAACGGTGCACGAAATTAACTACCACGTAATTGTAGTTTAAGAGAAAATAGCCTACTTCATAAATCTATATTTCTATTTTTATGCCTTCAAAACACCTATATTGAGAAAACATTGCATGCCAAGGTAAGAGAACATGCATGGGAACACAATAGTATTAAATGATAAAATCGACCCAGAGGTTTATCTAGAGAATTGTATGAAGCACGTGGCTACAAAATGGATATTTATTTCGAACGGAACGTTTTGCTGTTGGCATCCAAGATAAACTTCCTGGTCAAAAATGGTGTTGAAATTGGTTTGTTTTTTTGTATGGATATGTCAGCTGTTTACTGCTTGTAGCTTAATCGGAAGAATCCTATACCTGTCCCTAGTACAAGAATATCGCCAAACATTTTAGGGGCAGATGACTTCGTAGTTCCGCCCCTTAAAGCAACAATAACTAACTAACTATCGCCTAACATTCTATAGGAATGGTCCCCAGCCCGTACCGGAAAATTACCTTTACAAGATCAAGATTGGGAAGCAAGTGTTTCATAACTGACAACAGAGGGAACTTCAACAGGCCAGACATCTCTTTCGTAAGTAAGTAAGCAAGAAGAAACCATGTTTATAATCCATATTGCTGTCCCCAATGAACACAACATTGAAAGTAACATAATGCGAAGAACAGCAAACACAAAAACTCTGCGAATGCAGTTAACATAATTTTCGAAAAGCATCACGTAAATATTGTCTGAAGTTGTTATCTGTTAACGGACTCATAACCCACGCACTCCACAAGATATTGAAGGAGCCCGGACTTAAACCCAACATTAATCGCAAGATGGTACGCGCAGTCCACACTGAGCTCTTGTACATATTTTTATCTGCCTGTTAGGTAGCCAGCCCTGTGGTTAGTTGGATCCTCAAAAAGTGCCACAATCGGTCATGTGGGCCGAAGCCCTCAAAGCCCAAAGGGAGCTTTATTATGAGGGGGTACTAAGGAAGGAGAGCAGTGAAGTAGTTTGTCATTGCTTTCCTTACAGAATCGGTCAGCAGTACCAACCATTACGACTAGAACCATTCACAGCATCATCAGTCACTAGTTGTGCCCTGAAGGTCATTGCTCAGCACCACTCATACCCCAGTAGCTTCCATATTTTTATCACAGCCATGAATGAGACAGAGATATCGGTGAAAAGCCATATTTTACTCTAGCCTGTGCCAACAGACAAATGCAAAACTATTGCATCCATCAAGAGCTGGTAAAAATGCATATTTTTTATCAAATGTGCGTATTGTCTTCATATTTGTATAATATGTTATTTAAGTGTTCAGAATCTTAATATTTATTCTATTGTAAGGCACTGGGTATAATAATATTAATAATTATACTAGTAGTACTACTACTACTACTAATAATAATGATAATAATAATAATAATAATAATAATAATAATAGTCTAATAATAACAAAGTAGATATGAACAAAACAATTCTGATTCTGGGGCAGGACGAGCGTGGTTACGCCGCGGGTTCAAATAAATTATAAATAGCTAGAGTGATTTCAATGAAAGTGACTATTACTATTTCGTCTGACCTTGACCGTACCTTTCAAATTTTAACGTCGCCAATCAAACATGGTGGCTGCGTGAAATATTTCACCTGCATTCTAAACCTCCTAAACTATAGAAATTTCGTGTGATGGTAGAGGTTACTAAAACAAACTTGGATCTTAGTATATTCGCATCTCACGTTGTAATTTTTTTTTCAAAAATTCAAGAAGGTGTTAGTTCCAAATTCTAAAGTGAACTTTTTATTTCTCGTCTTATATCCATGCGATCGAAGAGAAAAACAATTAACTGAAATAATAATTATATACGGGCACCGAATTCTATAGGTGACTTTTCGTAAATTATACAAGCCGGGTATTTTACGGTTCCTCAAACTAACTCCCGTGACTCGTTACTAAAAGATGCCATCTCTATGCTAGAAATCATAATTAACTGATAATGGAAGTTATACAATCTAAAACCTAAATCTGCAACTTCGTGTTGCTGTTGTTTTTGTTGATGGTCGTGGTGATTTATTGAGGGGTGAATCCCAGAGGTCAGTTATCCGAATTTTCTAGTGTGCGTATTCTAAATTATAGAATATATACATGTTAATTTCTGAGAGGGTTCACCTTTTACTGATGTTCTATTGAACCTGTATTTAGGTGAGTTGGTAAACCAGTTCCATTAAGTAAAAATTCCTATACACAATTCCTTAGTTTTATATTAATATAGTGTACCTAGATAGCACATGTTCGTGTGTCTTTATATACTAGCTTTGAAGCCATTTAGTCAATGATGCCTTGTTGACAAACCAGGGGCTTAGAAACAAAGAGAGACAAGTGATATCTAATACCCACATAGATATATTTTTAAGGAAAAAAAAAAAAGAATTGCGTATTTTTATTACTCTTTTAATATTGTTTAGAAAAGCATTTAAATGGAGGAAAATAGACCAAAATATTAATAATTTCAGGGAAACCAAGGAATTAGATCGCGAAAATCAGGCATGCATTTGAGTACTACACTTGTATCTGCATCATCAGTGCACTCATATCCATACTGTAAGTTTCATTGTCACTTCTTCTTAATTTACTCACCGATTTCCTCAACAACTGAAGAGTCTAATATCCCTCAAACTTCCTTAAATTGAATATGATAACAAATTGATTCTCCGTTTTCGACCCCTCAACTAATATTATAAATTTATCTTTAAACTGATTAAGTACATTCTTAGAAATAATAATCCGATTTGCCCTAATACCTTGAAATCGTAGCCACATTTTTAGCCTATTATCATTTTATGAAAATAATAGGTTTATGAGATCACCTTTTGTCCGTGTGTGTGTATGTTTGTTGGCATGCGTTGTGTGTTTATGTGTGTGTGTCCCCCTCAAATAACTTCTAAACGGCTCGAGCGATTTTAATGAAACTCGGTAAGGTCATAGCACCATTTTTGCCGACTCCGACCATACCCTTCACATTTTATTACGTCTCCCCACTCCAACATGGCGGCTGTGCGATATATTTCACCAGAATTTAATATCCCCGAAACTATTAGCGATATCACCCTGAAATTTTGTAAGATACGTTGATAGAAGGCACTACTAGACGATCCCATATGAGACTTTCAATAATCTGGTAACTACCAAACCAACATGGCGGCCAATGGATTTTGAGACTTTTATATAGACTTTTCTCGCGATTTAACAATCCAAACGCAATGAAGCTTGGTACAGAAAATGTTTATATAAATTGTAATGCACTGGCATCTAATTTAGTTAAATTTTTTACATAACCTCAAGATGGCGGGTGTGCGAAATATTTCACCGGCATTCTATATCCCCGAAACTATTACTGATATCTCGCTGAAATTTTGTACGGTGATAAGGCCACTACTAGAAGTTTATCTATGTTACTTTCAAAAACCTGTTAAGTACATAACGAACATACCGGCCAAGCGAATTAGACATATTTTAATAGACTTTGCTCGCGAATTAACCATCTGAGCGCAGTGAAATATGGCACAGTAACTGATTATACATATTGAAATGCACTAGCATCTAATTTAATACAATTGTTTACATAACCTCAAGATGGCGGCTGTGCAAAATTTTAAAATTAGGTTTTTATTTCTTGTGTCGTAATCATGCGTTCGAAATGCAAGTTTGAATAATGAACCTACGCAATAATTTTCCTTTAATGGCACATAACTCTATGGCCTATACATATAACAATCCAACAAGGCGACCATCCAGAATATTTAGACAGTTCTCAATATCTACGAATCTTTTACAGCAACCAAACTGAATGTTTTTATGTTCATAGAGGCTATCAACATATGATCACCTATAGGACTATCAATAACCTGGTGAGCACAAATCCAACATGGCCACGACGCGAATTATATAAAATTATATTGACGTATCTCGCGATTTAACCGTCTGAGTGCATTGAAACTTGGTACGGAAAATGCTTATACAAATGTTAATCCACTGACATGTAATTTATTTCAATTGTTTTCATAATCACAAGATGGCAGCTGTGCGAAATTTTAAAATCTCGTTTTTACTTCTTGTGTCCTAATCATTTGATTGAAGTTTGAATACTACACTCAGCCTACACAATAATCTTCATGTAATAGTACGTAACTCTAAGACCTACATATATAGAAATCCAACATGGCGACCATCCAAAATATTAGACGGGTCTCAATATCTACGAATCTATTACAGCAATCAAACTGAAATGTTGTATGTTCATAGAGGCAATTAACATGTGCTGCTTCATACGATAAGTAAGCGTAATCACGGAAAATGAATAACACCGTACCATGTGGAGATACAGTAGGATAGGCTATATACAAATAGGCTTTAGTTCTTCACGGAACTACTTGTATAGCTCGAGCACGATATTTCTGTGTTTACTCCATACATCAGCTAATACTGTCAAACTCAAGTTTGGATCCTATTAATATTGAAAAATGTAAATGAAATGAATCACGTAATCATTTCCGTTTCAGTTGCGTTCATAAAAGCTGTCTAACTACTTCCTGCCACCTATCGTAATTAAAAGTAACTTATGATAAGCTACGGAATATTCCTTACCTTACCCGGTAGATTACATTGCGAATTATGTCGTAAACGACATTCAAGAGTAAGGTACTAGCTCTGAATATTACGGAAAAAACACGGTAAGTGTAAATAGGCATGAGAACCGAACATACCAATAGAATTCTTGAAGATAGGGTATTTTACTCATATCGGAAATACTTGTTCTCCCTTAATTGATTCTATGTATTCCCTGAAGTAATTTTAGTTCTGTTGTAAAAGAGGATGTCTACTGCGTCGAAAAATGTGGATGAAAAGAATGAGGGTCAATTAAGGGAAAGGTGGTAGTTATGATCACGTTTAACATCATCATTATCATTAAGAATAGGTCTAGATAACCTCGACGTTCCGCCCCTTAGCAAAACTATCACCACCCCAACGTCAGGTTCACATTTAACATTTGTCTACCACATCATTCTGCTATGCTACAACTCTGTTGAATTTAGTCGCAAAACGTATTTCACATTGGTTTCGAAGAAGAAAGATATTTATCCTAATCGAACTAAAAACGCCACCTTTCACCGCGAAGCGTACAGATTTAGAATCCGCGATGTTGACTACACAGACCATGCAAGGTCCATTGACCACCAAAGCACGAGCTGAATGTTATATTTCATAGATCATTGGGTTCTACACAGAGAATCTGTAACAACTTTCGATCAGTGGTAAATAGAATGCTACTGTTTCAGTGACCATAATCTTTGTGACGTATAAGCGAGTATTTAGGGAGAGTAAGGTTTACAATGGGGCCTTTGATTAAACTTGCGCTTTTCGACCGTAATCCTCTGAAGTTCTTTTTATATCGCACCGTGTGTACTCTCCACAACATGGTGACAAAAAGAATTCTGTACACAATAACCAAGCCGGTAGCCACTTAAAAATGAATAAATGGCTCTTTAAGGGGTAGGAAAGGGGAAGATTAATGTGCTGCTTCATACGATAAGTAAGCGTAATCACGGACAATGAATAACTCCGTACCAGGTGGAGACCTCTTTGCGTACTAAGTCTCAAGGAATCTACCTACGGCAGTTTCTGTTTCTTGTTTCATTCAGGAGTGTTCAGAATTTGTGTGATATCTGTAATGTTGTGGTCTCCTTAGTATATTGTAATTAAGGCTGAGGTGGGGAAGGAGGCGACCATGGTTTCAGTTAGGGACCACTCCAGCATTTGCTTGGAATATATGTCAATATGAAATGAAGTATATACTTTAAAAGTTTGAATAATTTATATCATTACATCTGGGTTAGGAGACCTCCGTCTTGATCTCAGCCCAAAGAGAAATAAATTGTAATTACTCCCATGTAACAGAGGTAAATACTGAAAGTCAGTTTAGAGGCCAAACCAGTGGGGTCGTTGACTATCAGCGTAAGGCAACTGTTGATGTTTTCACGTAACCTACATGAAAATTTCACATTATTTCTATGTAAAATATCCTTCCCTCCCCTTCATGGTAACTCGGGTGTTCAGATAAACTGTGGATGCTGGTCACTCCGATCCTTCATTCCAGAGAACATTTACCCGTTGGCCTCACAATCTTGAGCAAAACGGATAAAGGACGATCTGTAAAACACAATGCCAAAACATGATCGTAAGGCACGAGCAGCACCATACATACAGTATGTTGGGTAAAGAATGCAGATAAATGTAGGGAGGTACATCTATCTATTATATTTCCGCAACACAGGTGCTTTGTCCACATTTCAAGAAGACAATAGTCCACAACCAGATGCGTTTTCATGTTGCAGCATTTGAACAATATTTGTAAACAAGTAAGTTTATTTGTGTACATAGATCTAGTTCAAAACGTTCATCACTAAAATACTTGACAGTAAAATTACCGCACATTCGCAGACAATGAATGGCAGGCCACTGGAGTTGGTAAATAATTTGTCAATACTCAGTTTAGCATTGATGAGTTAGTGATACATTAAAATGCATTATGTTGTATAAGCTACATGCTTACACATATGTACTGAGCCTGCATTTTCTGGTTGAAAATATAAGGATTTGAATATTTTATTAGCATTGGAGATGGCGAAGTTTGATGGCTGGAAAAGTGACAAAGCTTCAGGCGGTATCAACTCTGCAACATTGTCATTGGTGGAGCGAGTGGGGAGATCTGGTTCTATGAAAAATAAACTAGACCCGCGAGGCCCCGGTACAAAAAGGGATGACTTTTGCCACGCGCCAAGATCAAGCCACAGTACAATAAAAAGAGCTAAATCATGTGACCCGATTGCAGGAGGGTTATTTCGGCTAGTAAACGAAGCAGTTAATGAACAATTACAGTTGTTAGAGAAGAAACAGAAGTTATTTGAGTACACTAAGAGTAGCGGAATATTATTCGAGTAATTGTTTTCGTTTTAGAAATTTATTTAAGGGATCTGATACAGCGAGAGAAATTATTATACGAAGTATGAGCGCCAATTATCCCTCGTTTTTGGAAGAGACGCCATAAAAAACGAATTTGAAGAACGCGCCAATTCAGCAAGAGGACTCTTCTCTCGACACTTGAAGCGAACGGGCGTGTCGCAGTTCGACTCCCGAATATAGTGCGGGCAACAATAATTTGAGGGAGAGGGGAACCGCATCTTCCGTCAAATATAGAGAAGGACGTACCTTAAAAATATTACGAGTGCGGTCTTATGTGATTCATGAGTACAAAAGAAATTGGAGACGGTAATTAAGTGTTGTATTTTAAAGAAACATTTTACGATTGCGAAGTGCTATAGCTAGCGACGCCTAGAACATTCACGAGAGTTATAACTGGGAGAGAAACGAATCGAACTTTCCACAGGAATTCTCACGAACAATTATTGAACTTGAATGTTTCAATCTACGAGGGATTATAATCAAATTCTCTAATTATAATCCAACCGAATGATTCAGTATTTGCGAGCTATTATTAACCAGTTTAAGTACGTTGTATACGCTTTTGCAAAAATCGACAGACTACGAGGAATTTTCATCTAATATTCCAAAATTATCTCCGAAAATAAAATGTATTACCACAGCTCGAGGAATGTCTTCTGACATTAACAGGGAAGTTCCGATGGCTGAGTAGATATGCAGAAGGGCAAGATAATTATGGAGAACCTGAGAGTAATCAGATCACATTATGAAAAAAAATGATGGAAAATTCAGGAGTAACGTAAATGCCACTCTACAAAATTTATAATAATGAAAGAACCTCCAGAACATCAGTACAGGTTAGCGCTAAGAAGAAAAGAAGTAGATGTAACTAGGGCAATCCCAGTTCAAAGCATGAAGAAGTCCAGAACGAGAACCCAGTTCGAGTCCCGAACGATAATGGAATTGGAGGACCGAAGACGCATTCGAGCGGAAGAAGGATAACATCAGAACAGTGAACGGTATTCTTTCCATTAATTTCTTCAACAGCAGCTGAAACCAACACAATGTAGAAGGCGACTTGAATTATATAGTTTTGCAGTCGAAATATTTAATTTCCATGAGAAACTATTTCTTCGATATTTTTCTATTCTCCGATTTTTGTGAGTTCAAAAATGTAGATTTTTCGTTTATTTTTAACGAATTTGGATTTGGAATTATTTTAGATCGACGTTTTCATTGCTATTTTTCGATTTTCCGACTTTGGTGTAGAATTTTGTCGTATTTTTAGTCTATGATTGTTTTTAACGCTGGAGATTTCTCTGAATCGTCAGGATTAATTTTAGGAATTATTTTACGAACTGATAAGTATTTTTAGATCAAGATTCAAGTTAGGATTGTACTATTTTGATGTTAAAAATGACTTGGATCATTTGTTCACTTAGAAAAGATTTTCTTGGAGTATCAGACGGTAACAGCTGATCACTCGATATCACGTAGTTGCATCTAGATTTGTGAGAGAAACCCGATAGAAGTTTTGCTATTCCACCGTCAAAGTGAATTGTCAAGGTTGTATTGATTCCAATGAATCATCTTAAGCATTTTGAGTGCAACATGAGTGTGCATTATATTCTGAGACGTAAATGTAAGCATTGTTGAGTGCAACAATTAAGAACGGAATGCAGGGGGACAGAAATGTATCACTATTATTTTATGATGAATAATATTGTGAAGTTTCGAATTCTTTGAAGTACTGCAAGTATGTGAACATGTCTAGATTAGGAGGGAGATTGTCTGCATTTTTTAATGGATGGAAGAACGCATTGTTGTAATATTGAAGCACGATAGATGCTATGTTGTAGTAAGAATTATATTTCAATCGGTCATACTGGCGTTGGGAATATTAGTTAAGAAAGTAAGAGAATGGAAGATGTTTTTACTATCGAAAATCGTGCAAAGTTTTAAAGAGAGTTTATTCTGAACTGGATCTGTCAAGATCAGTAATTTTGCAAGGTTGCAGGTTTATGTGAAGTTTTATTCGTCATGGTTGTTGTATGAGTTAGTAGATGCGTTCATTTATAGTAGAAAGTGACTATGGAAGGTCATGTTTCGTCGCAATAACGCACGAACGAAGTAATTATAATGAAGCAAATGTTTTATCATTATTATTATGTTATTTAACCTGGAATGGACATTTTAAACATGAGCTAGGCTTTATTGAACGGCCATGTTCATCATGATTGAAATCGAAACCAAGAAAGAGACTTGATGTTAGTGGTTCCTTTCTACTAGGATTATACGATGAATTAAGGCAGTGAAAACTCACACGCAGGAAGTGACAAGATGTGGATTTCATAAGAGTAGTGAGCTGATCGTTTACTAAGATTGAAAGTGGTAACAGCTGACCATTTTTTAATCTAGAAGTAACGAAAATAACAATTTTGTAGATAGGGAGGAGTTTTATTTTATAGAGTAAAATAATCATTTTTAAATAGTTTAGACAAACGAAATTGGTGGTTTACTGGTAAAATTTAAGGTTTTAATATTATTTGAACTCCGGTCATAACTCTTTTGAAAATGCGGTTGGCATTTGATTCTTAAGAAGGAGTTCTTTTTAAGATTTGATTTGAAGTTTAAGGTTCATGTTTGGCCTCGTCTCATTCTTTTTATTATTTCTTGTTGTTTTCGTATATGAACAGAGGGTTCAGGCAGTTATTAATTCTCCTGTATCGTCTTCAGTAATAAATCAACGGACACGAGGGCTTAGTTTGTCTGCTATTATATTTTTATAAAATTCGACAATTTTGACTTATCATAATCTGACAGAGGCTGTACTTTGGAAGTAATTATAGGCACCCACTGCCCTTCTCCACCCTATACTCCCCGAGAAGCGCAAGTTACTCACACTCCTTGTAGATTTTGTATTAAAACTACAGAACAGGAGACCAAGACTTGGTAACTTTCAACAAGGTATATTACTGAAAATATAGTATTTATGATTGACAAACCTTTCTCGGAGATGTTGGGAGTTGTCGGGAGTCGTTTGACATTCTCAATTGCCACTGCTGCACCGGAAATAATTACTTTTAACGTAAATAAAGCATTATTGGTCGTGTTCATTTCAACAAGGTCAGCCATTTTAAAATCACACCGTACACTACGTCATACCCACGTGACACGTTGCCAACATGAAAATTGAAATAAAAGGCAAAACCATTGTCCTGGACAAAGATTATTGATGCGTGACTTCCCCCACTGTGCGAGACAAAACCAGGGGTGTTATCTATTAGCTAACGCGGCCCGCAGGGCCGCACTATCAATCCTCCATTGGTCTGGACGAAAATATTGGTCTAATCAAAACCACTGGTACCGAATTCGTGGGGTTGGCATTATGGAATCCTTCACAAACATTCACAAAGATGGACGGCAGAGTAGCAATTTCAGCTATATAAGTCGTGCTCCTATTAGAGCGGGGTGGTGGGTCTACGGCAGCGGACGAGTGAACATCTATTACTATATCGTCTCCAGATACCATTACTACAGTTATTTTGGCCAATTTCATTACTTACAATTTTTTAAACACTTGATCTCCTGTTCTGTAGCGCCACCGATTTTGTTTCTTTCCAGTAGTATAGAACCGTAGTACAACTGTAGAATAGACTCCTTTCAACCCTATTTGTTAGGCTTTTCTTTCAGTGGCTTTTATTGCCGGGGTCCATGAGGATTCTGCGCTCCTGTTCATCTTGGATACTGACAAATATTTTCAGAAAGGGTACAGAACGTAATTGAGGATGCTCGCGCCATGAACAAAAATATATCCGCAGTAAAGAAAAGTTGGTTCTGGCGGGTTTGCACATTTTTGTGCAAAGTGTGCCAAACTGTAGTTGTATGTGGCCATTTTTGTGGGATTTTGTACATTCTGAGCGTTTAGTTTTTTAGTAGTTACTATTTATTTTCAATTGGCTACTGTGCAAGCGGTGTCTAGTGCTTTGTGTGGCATATTAGCAGTTTATTTTTCCAGATCATAGGAACAGTGTCTAGTACTTTGGGTGGCATATTAGCAGTTTATTTTCCAGATCGTGGGAACAGTGTCTAGTGCTTTGGGTGGCTTATTAGCAGTATATTTTCCAGATCGTGGGACCAGTGTCTAGTACTTTGGGTGGCTTATTAGCAGTATATTTTCCAGATCGTGGGACCAGTGTCTAGTGCTTTGGGTGGCTTATTAGCAGTATATTTTCCAGATCGTGGGAACAGTGTCTAGTGCTTTGGGTGGCTTATTAGCAGTATATTTTCCAGATCGTGGGACCAGTGTCTAGTACTTTGGATGGCTTATTAGCAGTATATTTTCCAGATCGTGGGAACAGTGTCTAGTGCTTTGGGTGGCTTATTAGCAGCTCATTTTCCAGATTTCAGATTTCCCCAGGACAGGATGAGGTCTCCTTCAGTTCTGCACAGTAGTTGTTATTCTCCGTAGTTAGGAGCCGCAGAACTATATTCCAAGATGGCGACCCCTATGGACGGCGCCATGTTGTGTTTTCCAAGATGGTGGTCCCCATGGACGGCGCCATGTTGTTTTTCCAAAATGGCGACTGAAAGCAAGATGGCGGCCCCAATGGACGGCACCATGTGTTTTTTTTGTCAAGATAACGGTCCCAATAACATGGCGCCATGTTGTTTTGTACAAGATGGCGGTTGTTTCTTATGGCGCCATGGTCCAGGGTTCAATTTTTGTTGCTTTTGTACTTTTTTGTATCATGTTTCCGTTACAAGCTATGCAACTTCGTTTATTGGTCCCGGGATTGATTCTTAGTCCTTTTTCTTTCTTTGTTATCATAGGGACTTGTGTTTTGTTACAAGCGCCCAATGTTATAGGGACTTGTGTTTTTGAAGCAATTGTCCAAAGTTATAGGGACTCATGTTTTTGCAGCAATGCAAATAGTCTAAGTTCCTTTTTTATTAATGATTTGCAAGGGCTAATTTTGGACATATTTTTGTAGTTCAATGTAAGCATGTTTGGGATCTGCATAAAAACGTATAGAAAGTACAATTTGACAGTGTAAATGGATTGATTTAGTGGAATTAGGTCAAGATGTGAGTTACGGACATGATTCGACTTTTTTATGCACTGAGTTCATTTGTATTTTATTTTAATTTTATTATGCTATAGGGCTTTATAATTTTTGCTATGTACTGGTTTTAAGTTGTATTTGATTTTAATTATATCATGCTATTATAGAGCGATTAATATTTTTAAGGTTTGCACAAGTTGAATAAAAGTAGCAATGAACACGCACATCCGAGCCGAATATTTCAACCCAAGGGATCCTAGATTTCCAGAATGTGACCAGTGTGAAGAACGAGTCTTGGACACTCAACACGATTGCATCAGTTCCATTCCGCAATTAAGACAACATGTTGAAATGATAATTTATTCCGATATGGAGGTTATATTTACTTTTTTTACATCAGGTAATCTCTTTTTTAAATCAACCGTTAGCGATATTCAAGTTTTAAGAGACCTGTTTCTTAATCCAGACAATTATTTAGAAAACAGGCTAGATCCTGCACCAAGACATATTTTTTCATGGGTGATGCAAGATGTAAAAACTTATAACAAATATAAAATAAATATAACGATGCCACGTCATGTGATTTAATAACACCCAGACACAACATTTGTGAATGAAATTGGTATGAATTTGTATGTTTTGAGTATTAAAAGAGCTGTTTCTAAATCCAGACAAGTATTTACAAAACGAGACACATCCTGCTCCAAGACATATTTTTTAACAGGGGTGTTGTAACATGTAAAAGAAAATTAATAAAATAAAAAGAAATACAACATAATAATATTTTTGTGTTTGTTCCCTGTGGTGGGCGCTCATATGAGCAACACAAACATACTATGTATAGAACTAAACGTAACATAAGGTGACTTTCTTTTCTATGTTAACAACACTCTTTGATTTCTTTGGTGTGTATGCGCTCTTCTTCGAATTGAACCATGGACATTCCGTTGTTAGTGCCTAGATGTTTTAAGACTAGGCATCGTCTGTTTAATGATTCTATTGTTGCTGACGTTAGCGAGGCAAAACGTGCAGGAAGGAAAACAGAAAAGTCATCGCATCGGCTGATGGTGCGGGGACCATACTTTGTTTCAGTTTTTCGCAGCTCTGAAATTGGAAATGGACGGTTTATAGGGTGGTTACAAAGCCGTCGCATTTCCAGACCAGATGTCGGTCCTAGTTTGTTCAGCTCATTTAAATCATCCATCGTGTGCAAATATTTTATAGTGTCTCAATGTAAGAACAATATCTTCGAGAAGAAGTTTGTTTATATGCTGTAAATTGTTTTTAATTGTTATTAATAAACCCTCGAGTTCTAACTTAACAGTCCCCAAATTACAGAGCTTTATACAAGTGTATGAGTAACTCTTTCGGTGTTTATTTGTTAATTCCTTTTCATTTTTATTCATTTGCAATTCATCGATGATATCTTGAAGGCAATTCATTGCTTTCTCTTAATCTTTAGCGTTAAGGTATTCAAGTAATGTGTCATGCATTTCTTCGTCTCGTTTTCAATGTCTCTATGTCAGTTTAACATTGTTAACAGTGTTGAATCAAACTAGATCCTTTTCATCGATCCAGGAATTTAATGCTGAGCTAAACCCTACCAACGTACATAGACGTTTTGTCTTTCTTGCGTAAAACCTTCTCTACTAGGTAATGCTTAGGATAGTTGGTTAGTTTGAGTTCTTCAGGATAAAACCTGCCTTTAGTGGGCTGGTTGTTAAGGTCTTCCAGCAAATAAGTAACAGGCTTGCCTAGTTTCACTTCTTAAATGCCAAAAAAAGCTCAGTGCTCCAATTGGGCGTGTGTCCCTTGTGGTTCTGCGGCTCCTACCTACGGCGAATTACAACTTCTTTGTAGAACTGAAGGAGAACTCATCCTGTTCTGGGGAATTCTGAAATCTGGAAAATGAACTGCTAATATGCCACCCAATTTACTAGACACTGTTCCTACAATCTGGAAAATTAAACTGCTAATATGCAACACAAAGTACTAGACACCGATTGCACAGTAGCCAACTGCAAATAGATAGTAACTAATAAAAAATTAAACGCTCAGAATGTACAAAATCCCAGAAATAGGGCCACAAAAATCCACAGTTTGGCACCTTTTGCACAAAAATGTGCAAACCCGCCAGAACCCACTTTTCTTTACTATTTATATCATCCTCCTAATTATTGCAATTAATCAAGCATGAAATTTGTGTGGTATTTATTACTTTATTTCTGGTATTTGTGCAGCCTATTCGAGTTGTTTGACTGAAGGGTATTTTTTACAAGGAGTAGGCTAGTCTCTAATCACTCTATTCTGCGTTGTCTCTCAGAGCGTCTGGGTTGGCCAGCACCGCCAGGCTTGGAACCATTATTACTTTTCCTTTCAGTACATACTGTATTTATTTGAATGACCTAACATGTGCGACTATCGAAATCGGTAACTAGAAATTTACAAACATGCTGTAGTAATATACAGAGCCTCAGGTACTAGCAATTAGTGGAAAATGGCGATAATTTGGGAATTCAATTCATAATTTTATCATTATAGGCCTACAGTTGTTATCCCAGCGTAATAGTGACCTGTTTTAGTGAATGTGGACGATCATCATGTATTTAGCTCAGTGCCATGGTTCTCTGCCTACAGCTCTAAAAGGTCGGCATGCTGTGTGCTTCGAGCTTTACAATAAAATATTCATCCTGCCGGTAGCATATAAACCAACACTGGGTTAACCGGTGCTCATGATGTATGCTTTACAGTTACCGTGTTATCCCAGAATACCTTGTGTGTGACGTGTTCTAGTAGGAATCTTGTTTCGAGCGTATATTTGTGCTTTATTAAGGTCCTGAATACCTAATACTTTGCAAGGAATCTCCATTGATACATAATGCAAAAATAACACACATTTCCTTCATGTAACAATAATGAAAATAAGTGTGTCTATTTTGAATGTGGACCGTGAATAACGTAGGCTAACTGTATTTGTTATCCTTTATTTTAATAACCAAGAACGTCATGATTATCAGCCATGGTTGTATTGCCTAATGCAATAATGGCTGATAATCATGACATTCTTGGGAAGGCAAACAGTAGTGTGGAACTTAACAATAACACAGGAGGACGGAAACGGGAATCGGGCACCGAACACAAGTAGAGAGATATTCTTTATGATATTTAATTTTAAACAAATACAAGTACAAGTGAGAATAGCAGATGCAGATCCATGAGAAAAACAAGGAGCTGCATTTGAGAAAATTAATGCATTTGATAAATAGGCAAGTTATGACCAGTGACGGAGGTTTATGTCAAATGCACACTTAAAAATAGTATTATTTATCATAAAAGTTTAATACAGATGTATTTCAATAGGCAAACGATGAAAGGCAAGATGCACAGAGCCAAGGAAAATGAATTTTAAGCCAGCTTTATTTAGGTATGATGCTATGAAAAGCACTAGAGAGAGATTCAAAATATTTAGAAGATTGACCAAAATGTATGGTACCGGTCCTTAGATTTTGACTTGAGACAGATGGCCATTGTTAACTGTTGATTAATATCTCCATGACAATTCTTAAAGATAAGCGGTCATTTATAACTTTTGAGATTCACATGGATGAGTAGACCATTCTCGCGTACTGGAAGTCCTTGGCTCTGGATAGATGTACTATCACCTGCAAAAATGACGGGCCGTCTTGCCGTGCAGGAGTTGAGTTTTCGAGCCATCAGGTTGTCATCCCTAGGGGCGTTCTCGGGCGGGGAATGCTGAGAGCCGTGATTGGGCACCTCTTCTTGTTGGCAAAGGGGAAGAGGAGGGAAACAGATCGAAGAGCGCAGCGCCAACTTCGATTTTCTTTAGTTTCGCGCTTGGAAGATTGTTACAGATGAGACGGTGTTAATAAATCTAAATTGAAATGCCAAGTAACCCATTAATTGTTAAATCTCGTTAGAAAGGCACTGTTGATTTTTACTGTGTGTGAATTTTTTTGAGAATCGAGTATTCACAGTTAGGGACTAGACGCATTTCAATAATAAGAAAAAGAAGGAAATCACAAACGTCCTAAACTAGTTATATTTTTAAGCATTTTTCTTAATAAGAAATAAGTTTTGAAAAGAAAAAGACAAACTAAAGAGCATAAAATCCTTAGTAATTTTAAAAGCACTCACGTTAACAGGAGGTTTGTTACATCAAATAACAGAACTTGAACCGATGCTTGTGTAGCAGAGAATCTTTAAAAATGATTCAACATACCGTAAGCTTCTGATTCGTTTATCATGGATAAAATCAGAGGAGGCAATTGTTAGCAAAATCTTTTTATTATTCAACATCAATACAATATTAAGCTACAGAAAAAATCATCAATTAAATATTAAGCAACAGAAAAAACATCAATAAAATATTAAGCAACAGAAAAAAACATCAATAAAATATTACGCATCAGAAAAAAATCAATAAAATATTAAGCAACCGAAAAAAACAGCTCATTAACTTTATTCCCACATCAGTTTTTATAATTAATAATGACAAATACCAGCCTAAATCAACCGAAACCATAGCCTCACTCTCATTTCTTGTTGTCTTATACTAAGACACTTTCTTTGTCGCTTCATAAGATGCTTTTTAGTGTCTCAAAATCTTAAATCTAAAATTAAATATCTCAAAAGTAAGACAGAATTTCAATATGTGTCTGAAATCATTTTTATCAAGACACTAAAAAGCATCTTGTGCGAAGCGACAAAGAAAGTGTCTTAATTTAGCCACCAAGAAATGACAGTGCTTCGTAGAAAATAGACGTCTATTCGTCTTATAGACGTCAAAGTTTTACATTTTCAGCAAAAAATAAGTATTTCAACCATGTATGAAAAAATAAATATTTAATAGCCTAGGTTATAAGGCAACCTAGCTTATTTTAACCTTCGATACATCTAAGCTTCAGATAACTCTAACCTGCAAAATGGCATTGGATTAGGCTTATGAAGCGGGTTATGACACGTCATTCTGCGATGTGAAGACTTTTGAATAAGCTAAAAGTTTACGTCATGTTGTCATATAGCCTAACCGAGGCTAAGTTAAGTTATTTTCTGCAATTTTGAAAAATTATTGCTACTTTGTCAGAAACGTAAAATTTAGCTGTCTCTTAGACGTTTATTCTCATAGAAAATTTACTAACAAAATTTAACACTGGTCATACCAGGCAATCACAGATTAAACTTATGTCAGTCAACATTTTTTTTAATGAGTAATTACTTCAACCAAAAAAAAAAATGTCAAATTAAACTTCACGCTTTTCTTCAATGAGTAAATTTTTCAACTAAAAATGTCAGTCAAATTTAAACTTAAAGCGTTTTTTCAATGAGTAAACAATTTCAACCGAAAATGTCAGTCAAATTTAAACTTAAAGCGTTTTTTCATAGAGTGGATTATTTCAACCAAAAATGTCAGTCAAATTTAAACTTAAAGCATTTTTTCGATGAGCAAATAATTTCAACCGAAAATGTTAGTTAAATTTAAAATTAAAGCGTTTTTTCAATGAGTAAATAATTTCAACCGAAAATGTCAGTCAAATTTAAACTTAAAGCGCTTTTTCAATGAGTGAATTATTTCAACCAAAAATGTCAGTCAAATTTAAACTTCAAGCGTATTTTTTTCAATGAGTAAATAATTTCAACGAAAATGTCAGTCAAATTTAAACTTAAAGCGTTTTTTCAATGAGTAAATAATTTCAACCGAAAATGTCAGTCAAATTTAAACTTAAAAGCGTTTTTTCAATCAGTGAATTATTTCAACCCAAAATGTCAGTCAAATTTAAACTTAAAGCGTTTTTTTCAATGAGTAAATAATTTCAACCGAAAATGTCAGTCAAATTTAAACTTAAAGCGTTTTATCAATGAGTGAATTATTACAACCAAAAATGTCAGTCAAATTTAAACTTAAAGCGTTTTTTCAATGAGTAAATAATGTTAACCGAAAATGTCAGTCAAATTTAAACTTAAAGCGTTTAAAGCGTTTTTTCAATGAGTGAATTATTTCAACCAAAAATTTCAGTCAAATTTAAACTTAAAGCGTTTTTTCAATCAGTGAATTATTTTCTTTTTCTTTTCTTAGTCATTTACCCTCCAGGTTGGTGGAACCCGCGGACTCAGCGAGGGAACTCACCACTACCGCCTTTACGGGCAGTGTCCTAGAGCTGGGAACATCTAATCGGAGTGGATACAACTGGTGAGATGTGATTGGCACCTCGCCCAGGCGGCCTCACCGGCAAAGCGAACAGGAGCCTCATGAGGGAAGGTAATGGATGGTCAGGATGGATAGGCAAGGAAGAGGGAAGGAGGCGGCCGTGGCCTTGAAGAAGGTACTGTCCCCGTAAATCCGGATAGTAGGCTGTCAGATATCCGCCCCCTCAATCGGATTGCCAATAATCAAACGCACCGGCACAGCTACATCAATGAAAATGGCACTGATAGATACTACCGAGATTAGGGCACAGCAGTTAACAAGAAATTATTGTGGAACACACCAAAATATACGGGGTTTCATACTTACCTTTACTTACCTCTTCAAATTAATCTCGGGTATGGGTTGCCAACTGGATCACTTAAAGTATGCCCACACAATAACCTCCACCATGATATTTAAAATGAAACAAAACGGAAACAAGAAACTTTAAACTGTACAATAATTTATTTCACATAAAGGGGTGACTCTAACAAAAATTCAACAAAATACACGTGGCAATCAGAAGCCATTGTCAATATAATCATGTCCTCCTGTAGGACTTGTAGAGTTACATACAAAAATTTTATCTTTCACTAGCTTATAAAGAACGTAACAATAGTAATACATTTGGAATGGATGCGGGAATTGGAACGAGACATGTAGCAATTGTTTTCCTCTTTCATAAACATCACACTTTATTTATAACTGCAAGCCTGTTATGGTAATCGACCTTGGCCTCTAACATACAGTTGTCAGGCCAGCTGCGATCCACCCTACATCAAGTCGCATGCCCACGTCGTTGAATGGACCCACCTGTCCAGTCAGCCTTAGCATATGCTCGTAACCTCAGAGCTTAGCTCCTTTTCAAACGCTTTAAATGTCCTCAACTCAACTCAAATATTATCACGCAAATCTTTTAAATGCTTCAATCAAATATTACTGGATTACTCTAATAATCCCAAAACTTGTTTAATTGTTAATCCACTTGTATAATTAGCGTTCTTTAGAGTATATTAACAAAACTATTAATGTTTATAACAAATGCTCATTAATTGTTTATAACAATTATAATTGTTTATACTATTGTCAAATGACAATTGACAAATCTATACACGCCTCTCTTAATTCCTTTCATTACAAATTATTATTAAAGATATTTACATAATTTATTTACAATATTTATATTATTTATTTTAGAAATACATTAAACCACACGTTTATCCGGTTGATAATTACTCAAATCAAGTTAATATAATCGACCAATGAAGGTTAGTTATATTTATGCTTATATTCTGGTTTAATAAGTTTTAATAATTATTATTATTATTTGTGACGGTAACCTCCATTCAAAATCGTTATCTCAAATTATTTAACACTCTTGTTAATTATAACAGTAATTTCACATGATTAATTTTCAAAGGACCTGGACAATAAACTCAGCGGAAAAATACTTCGCTCAAATGCACAAATTGCATAAAATAGGCCCAGAATTCATCATATATTTCCATATATATGGCATAAAAATCTTCCACAATCCATACACAAAACCTCCACTTATAATCTCATCAACTTCATTAATATTACTGTGGGAATCTCCTTCACTTATTCAAGGGCATTATTCATCAGCGACTTTTACATGTCCACTGAACTAACGATTATACATCCATAGTTCCACTTCACAAATTCTTATATTCATTCATTGTTTCAAACTGTTATTTATTTAACCTTCGTGGGTTTCATTCATGAATCGATATGAAGTAAAAATTTGCCAATCACAAATAAATTTTATAGCAAATACGATTAACACGCCTCTCTGGTCTATCAAAATTGAGATTAATATCTCCTAAGTATCGTAGTATAAAAATACTATCTTCAAACAAAGTTCATCTAAACTGCATAAATAGTCGAATAGAATACAATTAGACTGTGGAATGCAAACATTATTGTTCCAATCTAGTATTGAGAAAAATTCCTATCAAAAGTTCATTACTATAGTGTATTCAATAAATCGTAATCAAAGTTCATATTTCATAAAATTGTCTATAATGCAATGGTAATTTCAGAACTGACGATAAATGTCTATGTTGCAATCATGTTCATAAAACGACTAGTATTTCCAAGATCGTCGATACAGAAATAGATTTTAACGCTCTAAAATCTTTTAATTATTCTTCTTTCTTGAGGATGACAGAAAATTGGTCAAAGTAATTTACTGAATAGAATTACTTTAATAAAATGACACGCTGTCTGAATTCAAATCTGCCATAGAAAATCGTTAACTCTACAGTCAAATCGTGACTACAAAAATATGCAAATTACTGAAAGAATATTAATTATCAGTCTCAACTGATCCAAAATTATTTAACTATGCCACTGACATAACAATGTCTTAATAAATCGTAGAAAAAGCATAAATCATCAAAGTGTACTGAGTACAGAATTATCAAGCAAGAATATGGGGCAAAATATAGGACAGAACATATGGGAAAAATTGTTGCTCAGATATCGCTAAATGACTCAAATAAAACAAGAAACGTTCACGACTACCTTATCTGTTGATTGAAGTTCTAGAGGAAAATCTTCCAAAGAAGACTGGTGATGGTTCCATTTCACCAAAAAGATGTGCTCCGACCTCAAACCTGGAACCAGCGCCCTCGGAGAATAGAACTGCTTCCTCCTCCGGAAATTGCACTGCTCCGTGTATACGATAGACATCCTTCTGGCAAAACTCTTCTTTGTGAGCCGGGTCTACCCTGGCCTCTCTTGATAGTTCCCTGAAGTTCTGGTAGCAATTCGCCATGAAGTTTATTGCAGTTATTTCCGTAGAAATATTCATATTTGTGGAGTATGAATATGTTTCCACTGCCATTTGATATAATTCAGCGTTGGACAACGATGCATGAGTGTAGTTGGATATTCACTACATGCTCGCTTTTGTAGAAAGACGATTAGCGAAGTTCCATGCTGCTATTTCACTCCATTGATATATGTCCCAATTGCATTAAAGTCCTTAGCCTTCCATCTCCATTTCCGTTATAATAGTTGAAAGAACTGCCATATTATATTGTTCCATGTTAGAATGCAGCGTTATATTATCAAAAGCAATATGTAGTAGCACGGTTGCAATACCAGTGTCAGCCGTAGCGTAGAATGTGATGGTATTTTAAAAGTGCCTCTCAAGTGGCGAGAAAATCACTTTTGTCTGCCGACTTAAAATGCCAATATCTTTCGAATTATAATCTTGAAAATGTTCAACCTTTCTACACACTTTAATATAGTACTGCACAATCGAATTAGCTTAAAGGCATTAGTCAACTCTTGATATATTATCTTGTAGACTTGAAAATGTGTGCGTTTCAACTTCGCCTAGTTTCAAACACCGTAAAATGGAACTGCGGCACGCTCGAAGCTCGTTCGATGCGGTGGGCTTTACCACACGCTAAAGACGACTTGTTTCACTTATTCACTCGAAAATGACTATATGACATCAGAAATATATCTGCGGTATGAGACACATGAGATATGGGAGCTCCTCTTCGCTGTGCAAGACCTTTTATCAACTTCTTAAGGGGCGTATCCATCCCTTCCATAGCTTGTTTCTCCGTCATTGCTAGAATTTCTAACTTTGGCTATACTTGACGGATTTTCAAATTTCAAAAACTCAAAAATAATTTCTTCAAAATTCCAAATCAATGCCATACCTGAAAATAGATTTCCACAATTCTGCATTCCAAAAGTAATTAAATATGATAGTTTCAGTAATCTCCGTCTCCCTCCAAACTATCGTTCATTGGTTCGAGTCTCTCCTCCAATCGCGTAACTTCTTCCTCAGCACAATTCCATGTTTCCCTGCGACTGCGTCGTAAATCTCAGATCTTTCTCGAACAAAATCGTGACGTCACCAAGAATCTCAGCTCAAGCAGCCTACTTGCGTGAAGTCTGCGTCATCCGTGCTTACGTCATGAATATCCACGTCACAACTATGACAGCCATAATTTTCTTCATATTTGCCAATACAGCCATCGTGGTCTCAATATAATTCAATTTACGGGGGCATTCTCCCTTCACCACGTTTTAAAAACAGTTGCAAATTGTTTTTAAACTCTGTGTTATAAATATCAGAATACACTTGAACACGAAATTGAATTATTATTGGCTTACCCTTGGATAATATTTCTTCAAGTTTCCAGCATTGAACTTGCCATAAACGACATTATTCTCATCATCGTAGAGTTCATAACAGTTGTTTCCATAAGCATTCGTAATTCTGAACGGACCCATGAACACTATTCCAAACTTGGGATAGATTTTCTTACTCACATCAGCCTTGACAGGTCTGCGTAGTAATACTAGATTTCCAATTTCTAAGGGAGCACCAAAACGTTTTCCAGCTACTCTTTTCAATCGTTTCTCTGCTGCTTTCTGGAGTTGTTCCTTCGCTCTGTCAATTCTCTGGTGCCTTCCTAGGTCGGGATCTCTAGGAACGTGGTTAAAAAGATTATCCCACGGCCTTTCTGGGTTTCTTCCTAAATGAAGTCTCATTGGCACTTCTCCTGTGCTCTCCTGCACTGTAGAATTCAGACATTCCTCAATAAGGGGTACAAATCTCACCCAACCAGAGTGATCATTCGGACAGAAAATTCGACAAAATTTCGAAAATTCAGCCTTATATCTTTCTGAAGAATTCGATTCTGGATAGCGCACGCTTGAAAATAAGTGCTTAATACCAAGCCTTTCCATATCTGCAGCAAATTCTAAAGATGTAAACTGAGCTCCATGATCCGACAGTAGATATTCTGGTTTACCAGCTTTTGGAAATACAGCATGTTCCAGTCTGCTTACAACATTCCTCGTGTTAGCTTTTTGCATGGGACTCATTGTTACAAATTTCGAGAAGACATCCACGGTAACCAACAGATACTGATTACCCTGATATCCCTTCGGACAAGGACCAAATATGTCTGTCGCCATGAGTTCATTTGGTTTAGAAGGAATCATAGCCTTAGGTTTTCCTTTTAATAGAGCGGAAGCATACTTTGCTCTTTGACATTTATCACATGAACGAATGACATTAGCAATACTGGAACGCATGTTAGTCCAAATAAACCTCTCTTTAAGAGTATCAAGAGTTTTATCTAAACCCGCATGTCCAGTTGCGTGATGAGCTACCCACACTAAATTGACAACAAGTTTAGGTGGCACGACTATTCGGAGCTTTGTATGCGCAGAGTCAGCATACTTACATACAATGTCTCCACTCAAGACAAAGTGTCGTGATTCTCTCTGTGTAGCTGCATAGTCAACATCAGTTTTGTCCATGTAACCCTTAAGGAACCTGTACATTTTCCTGATTGGAGCGTGTCTCTTCTGTGACACACCGATTCGGGCTAACCTCCTAACGGTCTCTTGATCTTGCTGCTCCAATTGTACATGGCGTATCTGCACATTTTTGATAGGGTTACGTGATAAAGCATCAGCCAGTAAGTTATCTTTCCCAGGCTGATGGACGATAGTGGCGTTAAACTGTTGGGTGAACAAAGCCCAACGTGTCAATCTATCACTAGACATGTCAGTTTGCAGCATAAACTGAAGTGCTTTGTGATCTGTAATAATGATAACCTTGTGTCCCAGCAACATTTTTTTCCACGCTTGCAAAGCTGTTTCAAAAGCTAACGCTACTAGTTCTGTCGTAAAGTAGTTTTCCTCGTATTTCTTTAACTTTCGACTAGTGAACGCAATGTAGTGCTTGTTGCCTGCCTCGTCTTTTTGGTATAAGACTGCACTAATGCCTATTCTTGATGCATCAGACTCTATATAGAACACCTTCTCAAAGTCTGGGTACTCCAGTTCAACGTTGTTTCTGAGCATCTCCTTTGCTTTCTCAAAAGCCTCGTCTGCTGCGGTACTCCATTTCCATCTGTTATTCTTCTTGAGTAAGTCATACAGAGGAGCCATAATTTCAGAGTATCTCGGACAGTGACCGCTGATAAATTGGCATGCGCCTACAAATTCTCTGACTTGTTTCACCTTAGTTGGCTTTGGGAATCTTGTGATCGCATCTACATTCTGCATGTTTGGATGATATCCATCGTTATCAATCGTATGCCCCAAGTAGTTGATCTCCTTCTTCAAGAATTGGCATTTTCCAAAATTGACCTTGATATTGGCCTCCCTTAAATTTTCAAACAACTTTCTCAAATGCACTAAATGTTCTGCGGCATTGGGTGAAGATACAATTAAATCGTCAATGTAGCAGATTACATTTTCCTTTACTTCGTCAGTGAGCTTACTATCAAGAGCTCGAATAAGTGCTGGTCCACTGTTGACCATTCCAAAAGGCATTCTCACAATGACCCATGACGTCTGGTCAAATAAGAATCCAGTGTACTGCATACTTTCTTCTTCCAGTTGAACTTGGTAAAACGAAGATGTCAAGTCCAGAACACTGAAACATGCTCTCCCTTTGAACTTTCGAAGCAGATCTCTAATCTTAGGTGGTCGGTCATTTTCTGGAAGAATCTTCAAGTTGATGGTCCGAGCATCGAGACAAAGACGTATCTGACCATTACTTTTCTTCACTACAGTGATGGGGTTTATATAAGACGACGCCTGTTTTTTAATAATCCCGTCTACCTCCATTTTTCTTATCAACCCTCGTACTTCTTGATAGTATTTCTCAGGTATGGGGTATATTCTCTTTTGGTAAGGGGTTTCATCGTTCAGCCTTATCTTGTATTTATAGTCATTAATCAATCCAGGCTTTTCATCAAAAATATCTTGGAATTCCTTTATCAAATCCTCAAATTCCCCCTGAATTTCTTCAAATCCTTCAGTTTTTCTACTGGGTATTTCTGTTAGATTTTCCACTTCATTGATAATAGTATTTAAAATTTCTTCCCTAAGGTCTATCTCCAGACTGTTTTTCACGTCCTGTTCTTCGATCTCTTCTGTGATCATGTACCCATCATTAAAGCTAATAATCCTATTCTTCATGTCAATAATGGCTCCAACTTTCGATATAAAATCGATTCCTAGCACAATATCGAAATGGATCTTGTTCACCACAATAAAGATCTGTTCATAATTCCTTCCATTAATTTCAAAGTTCAACAAAATTTGGATCTTGCATTTCACTGCCTTGTCTTGGAAAATTCCTCTCACTTTGACGGTAGAAACAGGTAAAACTGTCATGTTTTCTCCTTTTAACAGACATTGATAGCATTCATCAGAAATGATAGATATAATTGCGCCGGTATCCATAAGAGCTTTGTACTGTTGGCCATCTATCAGTACAGAAATAATAGGTAATGTGCCCAACTCTAGGAATGGGTATTCCAAGATTCAGACACCTAGATATCAAGGGAAAGGCTGTAGCCGCTTTTGAAAGTTGAGATATTTGAATATCGCGCTACATTGCTTCTCGAAGCATTTGGAAATAATTTACCGATACTTGGATGTCAAGTGACGTAGCGAGTAATAGCAGAGGTCGAGGCTATTTATCGATTAAATAGTTAACTATGGAGCAGAGACTTGAGACTGGGATCAGATTACTGGCACTGCCAAATGAAAGAGAATGCAATTAGTATCAAGTAAATCGGACCAGGGATTCAAGAGATATGAGGATTACCAGATATCAGGTGATGACGCGTGACCCTGACAGTTTTGAATAAAAGCCAGCTGGCCGAAGCAACTTCAGCTCATTCTAACACAAGCACTTGGCGAGCAAGTTGCTGCGACGCTGAGCCAAGGCACATGGTTGCCGGATCTACGCAGAAGTTCTTTTCAAAGTCGTGGTAGTCACGAAAATTGCTGCGCTACGAGGTGGAACTTAGTAAGTTTACGGCGAGGAGAATCACTGAGGTGATTGATTATTCTACAGACATTGGTGGAAATATTTATATTTCTACAAGGACATATGCTAGACTTTGTCTAGAAAATAATATTTTCTCACAGTCCAGTAATAACTTAATACTTGGATGTTTAAATCCATTCAGTCAGTTTTCATTATTTGTAACTAGTTGACCACTTCGATCTGTCAGTACACTGAAGACTAGTCTATAACGGTGGCGTTCATTAGTCTACGCAAGGGAAACTACACGTTGCTTAGCGCATGGTAGATGGAGATATAACAAACCATGACCAGGGAACGATCTTCAGAACAGCCGTTAATTGCTTAGACTGTCAGTGTTTTTCTTGTACTGATAAGATTACAGTGAGTTATGTTACAACTGACATATCTAGGAAGAGATCACTTAGATCTGACCCTATTTAAACAAACTGTTATGGCTTTGATAGAAGCTCATATTAAAATGGAACCACAGTTTATTCAAACGTCAAAAGATACTACCACTATGTCTGACTAGACGAATTGTGGGTATATGATGGCGGCGGATACAAGGATTATACGTGCTTGTCCAATAGGGCATGTCTATGGATAAATCTGGTACAGACCAGGTTTACTACGCTTCAAGACCATCAAGAAATGTAAGCCACATTTGAATTATATTATGCCTAGCTAATTGGAACAAACTATTTTTCTGCAGATGACCAACACATTTTTTTCTTCGTATTTAAAGCTTGCAATGATTTACGCAAGACTTGTTAGAGTTATTCTGAGTATTTTCAGCACTCAGAACAGTTTAGGATCGATGACCGAGCATTTCGAGCATTTATTTGAAAATTTCATATTTTTGGGAAATCACGGTAATCAGCCGATGTAACTGTAAAAGTTAAATTTATTTTTGTTGAGGAATGGATATTTTTTCCATATTCGAAGGTTCGAACATGTGGATTCTCACATAATGAGATGATAATTAAACATATTTAAAATAATATAACAAATAATAATAATAATAATAATAATAATCCACTAATAATAATAATAATAATTTTTATAATTTTTCTAAATAATTCTTGGATATTATATTTTCTAATAATCATATGTATTGAGAGAGAGCCTATGAAGTAGTTTAAACATTTCTAGTTTGGAACAGGAGATTTTCCGAAGGAGAGTGGTTAGCGCAAGCCCGCATTCAACCAACATTTCAGTTCTGGTTGAACAGTTGATATTTGCAATGAGTAAAGTATATTTTTCAGATAACACGGAGAGGCATGAAACGGGAAGCAATTGATATTTGTATCAAATAGGATATTTTTGTATTTATATAAAATCATGACGTAAATACACTCGAAAGTGAAATAAAGCTTTTCATAAGTATGGTAAATTCACGGGTTGAACTGAATGGTAAAATAAAATAAACTTGTAAGTTTATTAATCTTCCAGTGTTGATAACAAGCAGAGGCTTGATTTATTGTATACATTTTGGGAAGAAAATTTATGTGAGTGGAGTAGTTGAAATGCCATTCCCAGGTGCGCATGTTTAAGTCGCAGGAATGAGGAGGTTTTTTCGAGCATCAATCAAATAGCAGGTTCGATGGCTCAGGTTTATAGTAGGAGTATTGGAACTACACATTTCGTCGTATGAATGACCCGAAGGTTATTTCTTGAAATCCATCAGTTCTTATTTCAACCTTGTTTACGAATTCCATTTATACTTTGATTTTGCTAGAACCCGGATTTGTCATGATAGTAGTTTATTCTTCTTCAGAGGAAGACCTTTGCCGTTGTTGTTGTAATATTGTGTTCTTACACAAATAATAGAATGGGCCACTGCCAATTAAAAATAATTCTTTAACCACGAATAATTTGAAGGATATTTTCAATCCTAGTGCCATGAACTAAATGAATTTATTATGAAGTTACAATTCTTATTTCCGCATTCTGTCGAAGAATTGCAAGTTGTGAAAGTTACTAGAAATGGCCATAAATATAAATATTTTTTTAATAATGATTCCAAGTGGAAAATTGAATAATTGAATGGTTCAACCATTTATTGATCAAGTTGATGATTCAGAAATCATGTATTTTGTTTGGAACTTGAAGTTCATAATCGAGTCACTTCTCGAATGTTAAATGTCAGAAGAACAATTAATTGTTGTTGTGCTTCGCACAGTTCTTCGATGCTATGCTCAATGGTCAAATACTTTTCAGATGTTATTAATATGTGTTAATAATTTGTGTTGCTTCGATGATGATAATATTTTCGACGATATATTTTTGAAACTGGAAAATAAGTGAAAGTTTAAAATTCTATGAACATTTATTCTACGAGTGTTAATATCATGTAAATAGTCAATCAGTGATCTACGATATTTCCAGTAGAGACAATTAACTTTGAACTGGAATTAAATATTAATAATTTTGGAACACAGTCCACAGGACTATTAATCGGACTTGTGTTTCCAAAAAAGATTGTCAAATGTGTTTGGAAAATTTCTGTATATTGTGAGTAAATAAGAGTGTGGATCGCCACACGTGGATGATGCTGCTTTGAGCATCTTTGCAGTCAGATTTTAACTTCAAAATAAACTGAGATAATTTTACCAGATGTGTCATACCCAATTAAATCTCCTTCTATCCTTATTGTTGCATTAAGCCAAAAATCAGTAAAGCATTTTTTTAATTTGATGTAGTTTTTGCGATTTGCTTTAACCCATCTGGCGCTCCGGGATATTTTGACTCTCGTGCTGACTGATTATTGGTAAAATGCATATGTGGTCGTGCGGACTCCGGTCTAAACGGGCACAGTAAGGCACATGGTCTTTCCTCTTTGACGATTCCCCTCTCTTCTAATAAATCCTCATCACTCTTTCTCTGGGAATGTGAGCTTCAATGAAATAGTCTTTCAGGTTCCTGATATATTCTATCGGTGTTAGACTATCAGTATTACTGAATTTTTGAGGTTTGTCCTCGAAGTTCCGGATGACTGTCACATTTCTCGGATATTAATCCATGTAATTCTTCCCACTATCACGATATCTCCATTCAGGTTCAATATTCCTATCCTCTTCTTCTTCCCGGAATCTGGATATACGTTCCTCAGGACTAATATCTCTCTCTTCTGTAGCGAGGTTACATCGTCTGACGTAATTCATATCGTCTTCGCAAGTCAAGCCTTCTGGATCCTTATCCGTGATTTCCGTGATGACTTTCCTGATCAACTCTTCTTTATAGGTTTCCATCATGCTGGCTTCTCCTAGTTTCAAATTCTGAAGTTTGCTCGTGGTTTCATTAACATCAGAGACAACCTTATGAATTTGTTCCTCTAACGCGGATTTTAATGCTTGCACGTCCTGACCTATTTGCGTTCTATCCACTACCTGCTTTTCGGATAGCGAATCAATCCTTATACTCAAATCTTTCCTAATTTGCACTACCTCATTATTAATGTCTACTTGTGTACTGGCAAGTTTTCTTTCAATTCGTTCCTGAATCTGAGTTACATGTTCCCCACTTGACCTATTCCATTCATCTTTCCACACCGTTACATTTTCAGTTAACATTTCCGCAATATCTACTTCAATGTCTTCCTTAAGTAAACGATTATGATCTAATACTTGGGTTCTCATGACCTCTACATCATACTTTGAACCTGCTAAAGAAGCTGTTGTCCTAACAGACTCGTCAACTAACCTAGTTGTTAATGCACTAATGTTACGAGTACAAAGTGTTTTTGAAGTTTCAATTTCTTCTCTAACTTTATTAACATCAGTTTGAACTTTAGCAATATCTAAAAAAACAGTGTTAACTTCTACTTGTATCTTAGTTATATCGCTTTGCATCTCATTTACATCGGAATGAATGTTATTAATGTCTAATTGAACATTTGACACATCGGTTCGAACATTTATAATCTCTCTTTGAACCTCTTCTACTTTATCTTGTACAGTAGCAACATCGTTCCTAACAACAATTACTTCAGCTCTAGCACATGAAATATCACCCCGGACATTAGCAACATCAAGATTCAACATAGTAAGATCTTTCTGTACCTTAGAAACATCAGTCTTAACATCAGAAACATCTTTATGAATGTCACTTACAGCATTCTCGATTCCCTGGGTACTGATCTGTAAACGCGACATATCATTTTCTAAGTTTGCAGAACTGGTCTGAATAACTTTCAAATTTTCATCCATCCTAGTAGACAAATTACTAGCATTCTCCTTCATCATCTCCTGCATTCGACTAGTATTCCTAGCTTCCATCTCCTTCATGCTTTCATTCAGCCTAATAGACAAATTGTTGGACATCTCCTCCAACATTTTCCTCATACTCTCATCTGCCATTTCAATATTATTCAAAAATAGACTGCTTTAGGGACATACATCAAACAGAGCAAAATAACAATATCTGAGCAACATCTTTCACCATATATAAGTTTGAGCAATTTTCTGTCTTAAATCTAACTAATAATTACCTTATAATTAACCTTCGTAGACATCTTATGTTGAAATAAACTCAAGCACATGTTCAAATTTCTTTGGTTCATTTTAAAATATCCTAACACAAATAATTTACATTTACAATCCAAATAGTTTAATTGTATCTTTAATATGACTAAACATGTCATAAGCCGGTCAAATAAAATAAGATTACAGATCACAGGCGATTTTTCTAAGTTTCCAGCCTATTTAACCTCTCTCAAGTTGTATAAGATCTGATCTTTTCTGAGTGTAATTTTCCTAATACAACACAACATTTAATCCCTATATAATCACACTCTCAAATTCTACAATTGGCCAAGACATCTAACAAAGAATCAACCTCTTTATTTGAGTCTTCACAATCCCATCGACATCGATAACTTGGTAATCCAATGTTATTCGAGCACTCCACAAAATTGCGGTGCCAATTCTACAGCAATAACTTGGTAATCCAATGTTTTGCTGATCGAACGTGTCAATTCTACTGGCGTTCAACCTGGTAATCCAGGTTTGTTGAACGTGCCAATCGAGACAATCGAGCTGATCGTGCCCCATGTTTTAGGGTCGCCAATCCTACTGTCCCCGTAAATCCGGATAGTAGGCTGTCAGATATCCGCCCCCTCAATCGGATTGCCAATAATCAAACGCACCGGCACAGCTATATCAATGAAAATGGCACTGACAGATACTACCGAGATTAGGGCACAGCAGTTAACAAGAAATTATTGTGGAACACACCAAAATATACGGGGTTTCATACTTACCTTTACTTACCTCTTCAAATTAATCTCGGGTATGGGTTGCCAACTGGATCACTTAAAGTATGCCCACACAATAACCTCCACCATGATATTTAAAATGAACCAAAACGGAAACAAGAAACTTTAAACTGTACAATAATTTATTTCACATAAAGGGGTGACTGTAACAAAAATTCAACAAAATACACGTGGCAATCAGAAGCCATTGTCAATATAATCATGTCCTCCTGTAGGACTTGTAGAGTTACATACAAAAATTTTATCTTTCACTAGCTTATAAAGAACGTAACAATAGTAATACATTTGGAATGGATGCGGGAATTGGAACGAGACATGTAGCAATTGTTTTCCTCTTTCATAAACGTCACACTTTATTTATAACTTCAAGCCTGTTATGGTAATCGACCTTGGCCTCTAACATACAGTTGTCAGGCCAGCTGCGATCCACCCTACATCAAGTCGCATGCCCACGTCGTTGAATGGACCCACCTGTCCAGTCAGCCTTAGCATATGCTCGTAACCTCAGAGCTTAGCTCCTTTTCAAACGCTTTAAATGTCCTCAACTCAACTCAAATATTATCACGCAAATCTTTTAAATGCTTCAATCAAATATTACTGGATTACTCTAATAATCCCAAAACTTGTTTAATTGTTAATCCACTTGTATAATTAGCGTTCTTTAGAGTATATTAACAAAACTCTTAATGTTTATAACAAATGCTCATTAATTGTTTATAACAATTATAATTGTTTATACTATTGTCAAATGACAATTGACAAATCTATACACGCCTCTCTTAATTCCTTTCATTACAAATTATTATTAAAGATATTTACATAATTTATTTACAATATTTATATTATTTATTTTAGAAATACATTAAACCACACGTTTATCCGGTTGATAATTACTCAAATCAAGTTAATATAATCGACCAATGAAGGTTAGTTATATTTATGCTTATATTCTGGTTTAATAAGTTTTAATAATTATTATTATTATTTGTGACGGTAACCTCCATTCAAAATCGTTATCTCAAATTATTTAACACTCTTGTTAATTATAACAGTAATTTCACATGATTAATTTTCAAAGGACCTGGACAATAAACTCAGCGGAAAAATACTTCGCTCAAATGCACAAATTGCATAAAATAGGCCCAGAATTCATCATATATTTCCATATATATGGCATAAAAATCTTCCACAATCCATACACAAAACCTCCACTTATAATCTCATCAACTTCATTAATATTACTGTGGGAATCTCCTTCACTTATTCAAGGGCATTATTCATCAGCGACTTTTACATGTCCACTGAACTAACGATTATACATCCATAGTTCCACTTCACAAATTCTTATATTCATTCATTGTTTCAAACTGTTATTTATTTAACCTTCGTGGGTTTCATTCATGAATCGATATGAAGTAAAAATTTGCCAATCACAAATAAATTTTATAGCAAATACGATTAGACACGCCTCTCTGGTCTATCAAAATTGAGATTAATATCTCCTAAGTATCGTAGTATAAAAATACTATCTTCAAACAAAGTTCATCTAAACTGCATAAATAGTCGAATAGAATACAATTAGACTGTGGAATGCAAACTTTATTGTTCCAATCTAGTATTGAGAAAAATTCCTATCAAAAGTTCATTACTATAGTGTACTCAATAAATCGTAATCAAAGTTCATATTTCATAAAATTGTCTATAATGCAATGGTAATTTCAGAACTGACGATAAATGTCTATGTTGCAATCATGTTCATAAAACGGCTAGTATTTCCAAGATCGTCGATACAGAAATAGATTTTAATGCTCTAAAACCTTTTAATTATTCTTCTTTCTTGAGGATGACAGAAAATTGGTCAAAGTAATTTACTGAATAGAATTACTTTAATAAAATGACACGCTGTCTGAATTCAAATCTGCCATAGAAAATCGTTAACTTTACAGTCAAATCGTGACTACAAAAATATGCAAATTACTGAAAGAATATTAATTATCAGTCTCAACTGATCCAAAATTATTTAACTATGCCACTGACATAACAATGTCTTAATAAATCGTAGAAAAAGCATAAATCATCAAAGTGTACTGAGTACAGAATTATCAAGCAAGAATATGGGGCAAAATATAGGACAGAACATATGGGAAAAATTATTGCTCAGATATTGCTAAATGACTCAAATAAAACAAGAAACGTTCACGACTACCTTATCTGTTGATTGAAGTTCTAGAGGAAAATCTTCCAAAGAAGACTGGTGATGGTTCCATTTCACCAAAAAGATGTGCTCCGACCTCGAACCTGGAACCAGCGCCCTCGGAGAATAGAACTGCTTCCTCCTCCGGAAATTGCACTGCTCCGTGTATACGATAGACATCCTTCTGGCAAAACTCTTCTTTGTGAGCCGGGTCTACCCTGGCCTCTCTTGATAGTTCCCTGAAGTTCTGGTAGCAATTCGCCATGAAGTTTATTGCAGTTATTTCCGTAGAAATATTCATATTTGTGGAGTATGAATATGTTTCCACTGCCATTTGATATAATTCAGCGTTGGACAACGATGCATGAGTGTAGTTGGATATTCACTACATGCTCGCTTTTGTAGAAAGACGATTAGCGAAGTTCCATGCTGCTATTTCACTCCATTGATATATGTCCCAATTGCATTAAAGTCCTTAGCCTTCCATCTCCATTTCCGTTATAATAGTTGAAAGAACTGCCATATTATATTGTTCCATGTTAGAATGCAGCGTTATATTATCAAAAGCAATATGTAGTAGCACGGTTGCAATACCAGTGTCAGCCGTAGCGTAGAATGTGATGGTATTTTAAAAGTGCCTCTCAAGTGGCGAGAAAATCACTTTTGTCTGCCGACTTAAAATGCCAATATCTTTCGAATTATAATCTTGAAAATGTTCAACCTTTCTACACACTTTAATATAGTACTGCACAATCGAATTAGCTTAAAGGCATTAGTCAACTCTTGATATATTATCTTGTAGACTTGAAAATGTGTGCGTTTCAACTTCGCCTAGTTTCAAACACCGTAAAATGGAACTGCGGCACGCTCGAAGCTCGTTCGATGCGGTGGGCTTTACCACACGCTAAAGACGACTTGTTTCACTTATTCACTCGAAAATGACTATATGACATCAGAAATATATCTGCGGTATGAGACACATGAGATATGGGAGCTCCTCTTCGCTGTGCAAGACCTTTTATCAACTTCTTAAGGGGCGTATCCATCCCTTCCATAGCTTGTTTCTCCGTCATTGCTAGAATTTCTAACTTTGGCTATACTTGACGGATTTTCAAATTTCAAAAACTCAAAAATAATTTCTTCAAAATTCCAAATCAATGCCATAACTGAAAATAGATTTCCACAATTCTGCATTCCAAAAGTAATTAAATATGATAGTTTCAGTAATCTCCGTCTCCCTCCAAACTATCGTTCATTGGTTCGAGTCTCCCCTCCAATCGCGTAACTTCTTCCTCAGCACAATTCCATGTTTCCCTGCGACTGCGTCGTAAATCTCAGATCTATCTCGAACAAAATCGTGACGTCACCAAGAATCTCAGCTCAAGCAGCCTACTTGCGTGAAGTCTGCGTCATCCGTGCTTACGTCATGAATATCCACGTCACAACTATGACAGCCATAATTTTCTTCATATTTGCCAATACAGCCATCGTGGTCTCAATATAATTCAATTTACGGGGGCAGTACTGTACCCGATATCCGGATAGTAGGCTGTCAGATATCCGCCCCCTCAATCGGATTGCCAATAAACAAACGCACCGGCACAGCTACATCAATGAAAATGGCACTGACAGATACTATCGAGATTAGAGCACAATAGTTAACAAGAAAATTATTGTGGAACACACCAAAATATACGGGGGTTCATACTTACCTTTACTTACCTCTTAAATTTATCTCGGGGACTGGGTTGTCAACTGGATCACTTAAAAGTATGCCCACACAATAACCTCCACCATGATATTTTAAAATGAACCAGAACGAAGACGAGAAACTTTAAACTGCACAATAATTTATTTCACATAAAGAATGATTTAACAAAAATGAAACAACAAAATCCACGTGGCAATCAGAAGCCATCGACCACATAACCATGTCCTCCTGTAGGACCTGTATTCTCTACATATAATGTTTCAGCTTTCTCAAGCTCAGAGCAACGTAAAATAATAATGCACTGTGGATGGAAACGGGATTTGGGACGAGACACATATATCAATTGTTTTGCGTGTTTATATACTTCACATTTTATTTATAGCCACAAGGCTATTATAGAACGTCCTTGGCCTCTGTAACACAGTTGTCCGGGCCAGCTGCAATGCACCTGTATTGTCAAAGCGGACTCCCGTTCGTTCAACCCTAGCATAAGCGTGTTACCTCAGAGCTTGGCTCTCCTTTTCAAATACGTAAATGTTCACATCTCAACTGAAATATTATCACGCAAATGTCTTACATGCTTCATTCAAACACCAGTGGATTACTCCAACAATCCCAAATCATGATTAACTGTTCAAACCACTTGCTTAATTAGCGTTGTTTAGAGTATAAAAACAGAACTCTAAATGTTAATAACAAAAGATCATTAATTATTTATAACAATAATAAATTGTTTATAACAATGTCAAATGACAATTGAAAATTTTATATACGCCTGTATTAATCACTATCATTTCAAATTATTTAACAAAAATATTTACAAAATTATTTACAATATTAATTGTTTATATTATTTATACAAAGAATACATTAAACCACACGTTTATCCGGTTGATAATTACTCAAATCGTGATGATATAATCGACCAATCAAGGTTAGTTATATTTAACTGTCAAATTCAGGTTTAATAAGGTTTAATAATAATTATTAATATTTGTGACTGTAACCTCCATTCAAAATCTTTATCTCAAATTATTTAACACTCTTGTTAATTTTAACAGTATCTTCATATGAATAACCTTTCAAAGAACAAGAACAATACAATCAGCGGGAAAATACTTCGTTTATATCGCACAAAATTGCACAAAAATTGGCCCAAAATTCATCATATATCTTCATATATATGGCATAAAAATCTTCCAAACTACACACAAAAACCTCCACTTATTAATTCATCAACTTCATTAATTATTGTGGGAACCTCCTTCATTATTCAAGGGCATTACTCAACAGCGACTTTTACACGTCCACTGAACTAACGATTATACATCCATTGTTCCTCTTTAAAAATTCTTATATTCATCAATTGTAATAATGACTGTTATTATTTAACCTTCGTGGGTTTCATTCATGAATCGATATGAAGTAAAAATTTGCCAATCACAAATAAATTTAATAGCAAATACGATTAGACACTCCTGCCTGGTCTATCAAAATTGAGATTAATATCTTCAAAGTAACGCAGTATAAAAATACTATCTTCAAACAAAGTTCATCTAAACTGCAAGAATAGTCGAATAGAATACAATTAGATTGTGGAATGCAAACATCATTGTTCCAATCTAGAATTGAGAAAAACTCCTATCACATGTTCATTACTATAGTGTATTCAATAAATCGAAATAAAAGTTCATATTTCATAAAATTGTCTATAATGCAATGATAAATGTCTATGTTGCAATCATGTTCATAAGACAATTAGTATTTCAAAGATCGTCGATATCGTAATAGATTTTAACGCTCTAAAATCATTTAATTATTCTTCTTTCTTGAGGATGACAGAAAATTGGCCAAAGTAATTTACTGAATAGAATTACTTTAATAAAATGACACGCTGTCTGAATTCAAATCTGCCATAGCAAATCGTTAACTTTACAGTCAAATCGTGACTACAAAAATATGCAAATTACTGAAAGAATCTAAATCAGTCTGAACTGATCCAAAATTATTAAGTATGCCAATGACATAGCAATGTCTCCAAAATCGAAGAAAAAGGCATAAATCAACGAAGTGTACTGAGTACAGAAATATCAATCAAGAAAATGGGGCAAAAGATAGGACAGAAAATATGGGAAGAATGGTTGCTCAGATAACGCTACAAGACTCAAATAATACAAGAAACGTTCACGACTACCTTATCTGTTGATTGAAGTTCCAGAGGAAAGTTTTCAAAGAAAACTGCTGTTGGTTCCATTTCACCAGCGTGAAGATGTGCTCCGTCCTCGAACCTGGAATCAGCGTCCTCGGAGAATCGAACTGCTTCCTCCTCCGAAATTGCACTGCTCCGTGGATACGAAAAACATCCTTCTGGCAAAACTCTTCTTTGTGCGCCGGGACAACCCTGGCCTCTCTTGAAAGTTCCCTGAAGTTCTTGCAGGAATTCGCCATGAAGTTTATTGTAGTTATTTCCGCAGAAATATTCATAGTTGTGGAGTATGAAAATATTTCCACTGTTATCTGGTATAATTCAGCGATGGATTCACGATGCATGACTGTAGTTGGATGTTCACTACATGCTCGCTTTTGTAGAAAGACGATTAACGAAGTTCCATGCTGTTACTTTACTCCAACGATATATGTCCCAATTGCATTAAAGCCTTAGCCTTCCATCATAACTACTGTTATAATCATTGAAAGCACTGCAAGATTATAATGTTCCATAGTCGAATGTATCGTTGTAATACCAAACGTATTCTCCAATATCACTGTTGCACTCCACGTGTCAGCCGTAGTGTATAATGTGGAATTTTAAAAGTGTTTCTCATGTGGCGAGAAAATCACTTTTGTTGGCAGCCTTAAAGTTCCAATATCTTTCGAAGTATAACTGTGAAATTGTTCAAATCTTCTACACACCTCAATGTTATACTGCCCAATAGAACTATAATAAAGGCTGAAGTTAGCGCTTGATATCTTGACTGGTGGAAACGTTAATGTGAGCGTTTCAACTTCACCTAGTTTCGAGCAGCGTAAAATGGAACTGCTCCGAGTTCGTTCGATGCGCCGGGCTTTAACCACGCTAAAGACAACTTACTTCACTGAATATGCGATCTGACATATGAGATCTGAGTATGAGTTCTGAGAGCTCCTCTCTCCTGTGCACGACCTTTTATCAACTTCTTAAGGGGCGTATCCATCCCTTCCATAGCCTGTTGCTGCGTCATTGCTAGAAGTTTTAACTTTGGCTATACTTGACGGATTTTCAAATTTCAAAAACTCAAAATTAATTTCTTCAAAATTCCAAATCAATGCCATAACTGAAAATAGATTTCCACAAATCTGCATGCCAAAAGTAATTAAATATCGTAGTTTCAGCAATCTCCGTCTTCCTTCCAAACTATCGTTCATTGGTTCGAGTCTCTCTCCCAATAGCGTAACTTCTTCCTTAGCACAATACCTTGTTTCCTGCGACTGCGTCGTAAATCTAAGATCTTTCTCGAACAAAATCATGACGTCACCAAGAATCTCAGCTCAACCAGCCTGCTTGCCTCAAGTCTGCGTCATCCGTGCCTACGTCATGAATATCCACGTCATAACTATGACATTCATAACTTTACTCACATTTGCCAATACAGCCATCGTGGTCTCAATATAATTCAAATTACGGGGGCATTCTCCCTTCACCACGTTTTAAAAACAGTTGCAAATTGTTTTTAAACTCTGTGTTATAAATATCTCAATTCACTTGAACACGAAATTGAATTATTTTCTATTCTTGTATGATATTTCTTCTATGTTCCTTAATCATAAATCTCTTCTTCTCTGGTTTGTGTGTGGCTAATGCATTCTCTCCTCTCTACTTTCTCTTCTGTCCTGAATTTCTGTTTTCTAAGTTCTGCTGACTTGTAGAAGGACCAGGATCGATCACTACATCCTGTCTTTTCTTTTGGTTTTCAGCTTCCTTCTCTCGTAATTCCTTCAGATACTGCTGACTTTCTTTCTCTCTTTCTTGATACTTGTCGGGTGTCATAACCTGACCTTGAGAATTCTGGTTCTGATTCTGGTACTGGTTATTTCTGTTATAATTTCTATTATAACCATTGTTGTAGTATCTACCTCTTCCGTTGTTGTAATTCCCTCTATTATTATTCCAGCCTCGTCTTTGCTGATATGGACGGTAACCTTGGGATCTGTGGTTGCGGAAATAATTATTCCTGTGAGGACCTACATTTTCAGTTTTTCCTTCCTCAGGCTTATCAGTTTGCTGCACTTGATCCATGTAGACCGTATTAACGTCTTTGAATTCGTGCCTCTGACCTTTTTGTACCAAATTTGGCATTGGACTCGTGTAGTCAAGCCTTCTCAACAATTCGTCCATACTTGTAAAATCTCTGATATTTGACGATATGATCAGTCTTCTTACCTCCACAGGCAGCATACGTGAAATCGCATCTATCAACTGCTCTGTTGACAATGGGGGTTGCAAAAATCTCAAGCGTGATAGTTGACTCGTGAAGAAATCAGCGTACCGTGTTGGAAGAGTACCTGAATACTTCCTCGAGTATACCTCAGCTCTTAGCGAATTCTGAGCTTCTATTGACCAGAATCGTTTAATCAGTGCCTCTGCAAATTCGTCAAAATTGCTGAAAGTGTACCGAATTGCTCTAAACCATTCGAGGGGTCCTCCACCTAGAAATCTTTCTACGATTCTCATCTCTCTCTCTCTAGGAATGTGGGCTTCTATGAAATAGTCTTTAAGAGTCCTGATATATTCGATCGGTGTGAGACTATCAGTGTTGCTAATTTTTTGAGGTTTGTCTTCAAAATTCCGGATGACTGTCACATTTCTCGGATATGATTCCATATAATTCCTCCCACTATCACGATACTTCCATTCAGGTTCAATATTCCGATCCTCTTCTTCTTCCCTGAATCTGGATATACGTTCCTCAGGATTAATATCTCTCTCTTCTGTATTAAGGTTACCTCTTCTCACGTAATTTCTCTCCTCTTCACCAGTCAATCCTTCGGTATCCTTGTCTGTGATTTCCGTGATGACTTTCCTAATCAACTCTTCCTTACAGGTTTCCATCATGCTAGCTTCTCCTAGTTTCAAATTCTGCAGTTTGCTCGTAGTTTCGTTAACATCAGAGACAACCTTATGAATTTGTTCCTTTAATGTTTGCACGTCCTGACCTATCTGTGTTCTATCCTCTACCTGCTTTTCGGATAGCGAATCCATCCTTACATTCAAGTCGTTCCTAATCTGAACTACTTCGTTATTAATGTCTACTTGTGTACTGGCAAGTTTTCTTTCAATTCTTTCCTGAATCTGATCTACATGTTCCCCACTTGACCTGTTCCATTCATCTTTCCACACTGTTACATTTGCAGTTAACATTTCTGCAATATCTACTTCGATGTCCTCCTTAAGTAAACGATTGTGATCTAATACTTGGATTCTCATGACCTCTACATCGTATTTTAAACCAGCTAAAGAAGCTGTTGTCCTGACAGACTCGTCAACTAATCGAATTGTTAATGCACTAATGTTACGAGTACAAAGAATTTTTGAAGTTTCAATTTCCTCCCTAACTTTGTTAACATCAGTCTGAACTTTAGCAATGTCTACAAAAACAGTATTGACTTCTACTTGTATTTTATTGATATCGCTTTGCATATCGTTAACATCTGAATGAATATTATTGATGTCAACTTGAACATTTGACACATCAGTTCGAACATTACTAACCTCTCTTTGAACTTCTTCTACTTTATCCTGTACAGTAGCAACATCATTCCTTACAACAATTACTTCAGCTCTAGCACATGAAATATCACCCCGGACATTAGCAACATCAAGATTCAACATAGTAAGATCTTTTTGTACCTTAGAAACATCATTTTTAACATCAGACACATCTTTATGCACATTGGATAAATCTTTATGGACATTGGACACGTCTGTGCGCATGTCAGTTACAGCATTCTCAATTCCCTGGGTACTGATCTGTAAACGCGACATATCATTTTCTAGGTTTGCAGAACTGGTCTGAAGAACTTTCAAACTTTCATCCAGCCTAATAGACAAATTACTAGCATTCCTAGCTTCCATCTCCTCCATTCGACTAGTATTCCTAGCTTCCATCTCCTTTACACTTTCATTAATGCTAGCTTTCATTTCTTCCAACATCATTCTCAGACATTCATCTGCCATTTCAATAATATTTCAATAATAAACTGCTTTAGGGACATACATCAAACAGAGCAAAATAACAACATCTGAGCAACATTTTTCACCATATATAAGTTTGAGCAATTTTCTGTCTTAAATCTAACTTATAATTACCTTATAATTAACCTTCGTAGACACTTCATGTTGAAATAAACTCAAGCACATGTTCAAGTTTCTTTGGTTCATTTTAAAATATCCTAACACAAATAATTTACATTTATAATCCAAATAGTTTAATTTTATCTTTAATATGACTATACATGTCATAAGCCGGTCAAATAAAATAAGATTCCAGATCATAGGCGATTTTTCTAAGTTTCCAGCCTATTTAACCTCTCTCAAGTCGTATAAGATCTGATCTTTTCTGAGTGTAATTTTCCTAATACAACACAACATTTATTCCTATATAATCACACTCTCAAATTCTACAATTGGCTAAGACATCTAACAAAGAATCAACCTCTTTATTTGAGTCTTCACAATCCCTTTGACATCGATAACTTGGTAATCCAATGTTATTCGAACACTCCACAAAAATTGCGGTGTCAATTCTACTGCAATAACTTGGTGATCCAATGTTTTGCTGATCGAGCCAATCGAGACAATCGAGCCCCACACGTTGATTGCGCCAATCCTACTTGGTAATCCAGTTTTGTAGAACAAGCCCCACGTTTTAGGGTCGCCAATCCTACTGTACCCGATATCCGGATAGTAGGCTGTCAGATATCCGCCCCCTCAATCGGATTGCCAATAAACAAACGCACCGGCACAGCTACATCAATGAAAATGGCACTGACAGATACTATCGAGATTAGAGCACAATAGTTAACAAGAAAATTATTGTGGAACACACCAAAATATACGGGGGTTCATACTTACCTTTACTTACCTCTTAAATTTATCTCGGGGACTGGGTTGTCAACTGGATCACTTAAAAGTATGCCCACACAATAACCTCCACCATGATATTTTAAAATGAACCAGAACGAAGACGAGAAACTTTAAACTGCACAATAATTTATTTCACATAAAGAATGATTTAACAAAAATGAAACAACAAAATCCACGTGGCAATCAGAAGCCATCGACCACATAACCATGTCCTCCTGTAGGACCTGTATTCTCTACATATAATGTTTCAGCTTTCTCAAGCTCAGAGCAACGTAAAATAATAATGCACTGGGGATGGAAACGGGATTTGGGATGAGACACATATCAATTGTTTTGCGTGTTTATATACTTCACATTTTATTTATAGCCACAAGGCTATTATAGAACGTCCTTGGCCTCTGTAACACAGTTGTCCGGGCCAGCTGCAATGCACCTGTATTGTCAAAGCGGACTCCCGTTCGTTCAACCCTAGCATAAGCGTGTTACCTCAGAGCTTGGCTCTCCTTTTCAAATACGTAAATGTTCACATCTCAACTGAAATATTATCACGCAAATGTCTTACATGCTTCATTCAAACACCAGTGGATTACTCCAACAATCCCAAATCATGATTAATTGTTCAAACCACTTGCTTAATTAGCGTTGTTTAGAGTATAAAAACAGAACTCTAAATGTTAATAACAAAAGTTCATTAATTATTTATAACAATAATAAATTGTTTATAACAATGTCAAATGACAATTGAAAATTTTATACACGCCTGTATTAATCACTATCATTTCAAATTATTTAACAAAGATATTTACAAAATTATTTACAATATTAATTGTTTATATTATTTATACAAGGAATACATTAAACCACACGTTTATCCGGTTGATAATTACTCAAATCGTGATGATATAATCGACCAATGAAGGTTAGTTATATTTAACTGTCAAATTCAGGTTTAATAAGGTTTAATAATAATTATTAATATTTGTGACTGTAACCTCCATTCAAAATCTTTATCTCAAATTATTTAACACTCTTGTTAATTTTAACAGTATCTTCATATGAATAACCTTTCAAAGAACAAGAAAAATACAATCAGCGGGAAAATACTTCGCTTATAACGCACAAAATTGCACAAAAATTGGCCCAAAATTCATCATATATCTTCATATATATGGCATAAAAATCTTCCAAACTACACACAAAAACCTCCACTTATTAATTCATCAACTTCATTAATTATTGTGGGAACCTCCTTCATTATTCAAGGGCATTACTCAACAGCGACTTTTACACGTCCACTGAACTAACGATTATACATCCATTGTTCCTCTTTAAAAATTCTTATATTCATCAATTGTAATAATGACTGTTATTATTTAACCTTCGTGGGTTTCATTCATGAATCGATATGAAGTAAAAATTTGCCAATCACAAATAAATTTAATAGCAAATACGATTGTGGTGTTTGAAGCCATATTTTCAGTGTTGCCTTAGTAAACAAGAGTTTAGTGCTTTTCAGTCGGTCAACACGAATGTACCCAAAAGAGATGGGTTATGCCCTAATCCTGAAATAAATTACATGAGATTTTATTAATCTCATGTAATTTATTTCAGGATTAGGGCATAACCCATCTCTTTTGGGTACATTCGTGTTGACCGACTGAAAAGCACTAAACTCTTGTAGCAAATACGATTAGACACTCCTGCCTGGTCTATCAAAATTGAGATTAATATCTTCAAAGTAACGCAGTATAAAAATACTATCTTCAAACAAAGTTCATCTAAACTGAAAGAATAGTCGAATAGAATACAATTAGATTGTGGAATGCAAACATTATTGTTCCAATCTAGAATTGAGAAAAACTCCTATCACATGTTCATTACTATAGTGTATTCAATAAATCGAAATAAAAGTTCATATTTCATAAAATTGTCTATAATGCAATGATAAATGTCTATGTTGCAATCATGTTCATAAGACGACTAGTATTTCAAAGATCGTCGATATCGTAATAGATTTTAACGCTCTAAAATCATTTAATTATTCTTCTTTCTTGAGGATGACAGAAAATTGGTCAAAGTAATTAACTGAATAGAATTACTTTAATAAAATGACACGCTGTCTGAATTCAAATCTGCCATAGCAAATCGTTAACTTTACAGTCAAATCGTGACTACAAAAATATGCAAATTACTGAAAGAATCTAAATCAGTCTGAACTGATCCAAAATTATTAAGTATGCCAATGACATAGCAATGTCTCCAAAATCGAAGAAAAAGGCATAAATCAACGATGTGTACTGAGTACAGAAATATCAATCAAGAAAATGGGGCAAAAGATAGGACAGAGAATATGGGAAGAATGGTTGCTCAGATATCGCTACAAGACTCAAATAATACAAGAAACGTTCACGACTACCTTATCTGTTGATTGAAGTTCCAGAGGAAAGTTTTCAAAGAAAACTGCTGTTGGTTCCATTTCACCAGCGTGAAGATGTGCTCCGTCCTCGAACCTGGAATCAGCGTCCTCGGAGAATCGAACTGCTTCCTCCTCCGAAATTGCACTGCTCCGTGTATACGAAAAACATCCTTCTGGCAAAACTCTTCTTTGTGCGCCGGGACAACCCTGGCCTCTCTTGAAAGTTCCCTGAAGTTCTTGCAGGAATTCGCCATGAAGTTTATTGTAGTTATTTCCGCAGAAATATTCATAGTTGTGGAGTATGAAAATATTTCCACTGTTATCTGGTATAATTCAGCGATGGATTCACGATGCATGACTGTAGTTGGATGTTCACTACATGCTCGCTTTTGTAGAAAGACGATTAACGAAGTTCCATGCTGTTACTTTACTCCAACGATATATGTCCCAATTGAATTAAAGCCTTAGCCTTCCATCTTAACTACTGTTATAATCATTGAAAGCACTGCAAGATTATAATGTTCCATAGTCGAATGTATCGTTGTAATACCAAACGTATTCTCCAATATCACTGTTGCACTCCACGTGTCAGCCGTAGTGTATAATGTGGAATTTTAAAAGTGTTTCTCATGTGGCGAGAAAATCACTTTTGTTGGCAGCCTTAAAGTTCCAATATCTTTCGAAGTATAACTGTGAAATTGTTCAAATCTTCTACACACCTCAATGTTATACTGCCCAATAGAACTATAATAAAGGCTGAAGTTAGCGCTTGATATCTTGACTGGTGGAAACGTTAATGTGAGCGTTTCAACTTCACCTAGTTTCGAGCAGCGTAAAATGGAACTGCTCCGAGTTCGTTCGATGCGCCGGGCTTTAACCACGCTAAAGACAACTTACTTCACTGAATATGCGATCTGACATATGAGATCTGAGTATGAGTTCTGAGAGCTCCTCTCTCCTGTGCACGACCTTTTATCAACTTCTTAAGGGGCGTATCCATCCCTTCCATAGCCTGTTGCTGCGTCATTGCTAGAAGTTTTAACTTTGGCTATACTTGACGGATTTTCAAATTTCAAAAACTCAAAATTAATTTCTTCAAAATTCCAAATCAATGCCATAACTGAAAATAGATTTCCACAAATCTGCATGCCAAAAGTAATTAAATATCGTAGTTTCAGCAATCTCCGTCTTCCTTCCAAACTATCGTTCATTGGTTCGAGTCTCTCCTCCAATAGCGTAACTTCTTCCTTAGCACAATACCTTGTTTCCTGCGACTGCGTCGTAAATCTAAGATCTTTCTCGAACAAAATCATGACGTCACCAAGAATCTCAGCTCAACCAGCCTGCTTGCCTCAAGTCTGCGTCATCCGTGCCTACGTCATGAATATCCACGTCATAACTATGACATTCATAACTTTACTCACATTTGCCAATACAGCCATCGTGGTCTCAATATAATTCAAATTACGGGGGCATTCTCCCTTCACCACGTTCTAAAAACAGTTGCAAATTGTTTTTAAACTCTGTGTTATAAATATCTCAATTCACTTGAACACGAAATTGAATTATTTTCTATTCTTGTATGATATTTCTTCTATGTTCCTTAATCATAAATCTCTTCTTCTCTGGTTTGTGTGTGGCTAATGCATTCTCTCCTCTCTACTTTCTCTTCTGTCCTGAATTTCTGTTTTCTAAGTTCTGCTGACTTGTAGAAGGACCAGGATCGATCACTACATCCTGTCTTTTCTTTTGGTTTTCAGCTTCCTTCTCTCGTAATTCCTTCAGATACTGCTGACTTTCTTTCTCTCTTTCTTGATACTTGTCGGGTGTCATAACCTGACCTTGAGAATTCTGGTTCTGATTCTGGTACTGGTTATTTCTGTTATAATTTCTATTATAACCATTGTTGTAGTATCTACCTCTTCCGTTGTTGTAATTCCCTCTATTATTATTCCAGCCTCGTCTTTGCTGATATGGACGGTAACCTTGGGATCTGTGGTTGCGGAAATAATTATTCCTGTGAGGACCTACATTTTCAGTTTTTCCTTCCTCAGGCTTATCAGTTTGCTGCACTTGATCCATGTAGACAGTATTAACGTCTTTGAATTCGTGCCTCTGACCTTTTTGTACCAAATTTGGCATTGGACTCGTGTAGTCAAGCCTTCTCAACAATTCGTCCATACTTGTAAAATCTCTGATATTTGACGATATGATCAGTCTTCTTACCTCCACAGGCAGCATACGTGAAATCGCATCTATCAACTGCTCTGTTGACAATGGGGGTTGCAAAAATCTCAAGCGTGATAGTTGACTCGTGAAGAAATCAGCGTACCGTGTTGGAAGAGTACCTGAATACTTCCTCGAGTATACCTCAGCTCATAGCGAATTCTGAGCTTCTATTGAACAGAATCGTTTAATCAGTACCTCTGCAAATTCGTCAAAATTGCTGAAAGTGTACCGAAATGCTCTAAACCATTCGAGGGGTCCTCCAGCTATAAATCTTTCTACGATTCTCATCTCTCTCTCTCTAGGAATGTGGGCTTCTATGAAATAGTCTTTATGATTCCTGATATATTCGATCGGTGTGAGACTATCAGTGTTGCTAAATTTTTGAGGTTTGTCTTCAAAATTCCGGATGACTGTCACATTTCTCGGATATGAATCCATATAATTCCTCCCACTATCACGATACTTCCATTCAGGTTCAATATTCCGATCCTCTTCTTCTTCCCTGAATCTGGATATGCGTTCCTCAGGATTAATATCTCTCTCTTCTGTATTAAAGTTACCTCTTCTCACGTAATTTCTCTCCTCTTCACCAGTCAATCCTTCGGTATCCTTGTCTGTGATTTCCGTGATGACTTTCCTAATCAACTCTTCCTTATAGGTTTCCATCATGCTAGCTTCTCCTAGTTTCAAATTCTGCAGTTTGCTCGTAGTTTCGTTAACATCAGAGACAACCTTATGAATTTGTTCCTTTAATGTTTGCACGTCCTGACCTATCTGTGTTCTATCCTCTACCTGCTTTTCGGATAGCGAATCCATCCTTACATTCAAGTCTTTCCTAATCTGAACTACTTCGTTATTAATGTCTACTTGTGTACTGGCAAGTTTTCTTTCAATTCGTTCCTGAATCTGATCTACATGTTCCCCACTTGACCTGTTCCATTCATCTTTCCACACTGTTACATTTGCAGTTAACATTTCTGCAATATCTACTTCGATGTCCTCCTTAAGTAAACGATTGTGATCTAATACTTGGGTTCTCATGACCTCTACATCGTATTTTAAACCAGCTAAAGAAGCTGTTGTCCTGACAGACTCGTCAACTAATCGAGTTGTTAATGCACTAATGTTACGAGTACAAAGAATTTTTGAAGTTTCAATTTCCTCCCTAACTTTGTTAACATCAGTCTGAACTTTAGCAATGTCTACAAAAACAGTATTGACTTCTACTTGTATTTTATTGATATCGCTTTGCATATCGTTAACATCTGAATGAATATTATTGATGTCAACTTGAACATTTGACACATCAGTTCGAACATTACTAACCTCTCTTTGAACTTCTTCTACTTTATCCTGTACAGTAGCAACATCATTCCTTACAACAATTTCTTCAGCTCTAGCTCATGAAATATCACCCCGGACATTAGCAACATCAAGATTCAACATAGTAAGATCTTTTTGTACCTTAGAAACATCATTTTTAACATCAGACACATCTTTATGCACATTGGATAAATCTTTATGGACATTGGACACGTCTGTGCGCATGTCAGTTACAGCATTCTCAATTCCCTGGGTACTGATCTGTAAACGCGACATATCATTTTCTAGGTTTGCAGAACTGGTCTGAAGAACTTTCAAACTTTCATCCAGCCTAATAGACAAATTACTAGCATTCCTAAATTTCATCTCCTCCATTCGACTAGTATTCCTAGCTTCCATCTCCTTTACACTTTCATTAATGCTAGCTTTCATTTCTTCCAACATCATTCTCAGACTTTCATCTGCCATTTCAATAATATTTCAATAATAAACTGCTTTAGGGACATACATCAAACAGAGCAAAATAACAACATCTGAGCAACATTTTTCACCATATATAAGTTTGAGCAATTTTCTGTCTTAAATCTAACTTATAATTACCTTATAATTAACCTTCGTAGACACTTCATGTTGAAATAAACTCAAGCACATGTTCAAGTTTCTTTGGTTCATTTTAAAATATCCTAACACAAATAATTTATAATCCAAATAGTTTAATTTTATCTTTAATATGACTATACATGTCATAAGCCGGTCAAATAAAATAAGATTCCAGATCATAGGCGATTTTTCTAAGTTTCCAGCCTATTTAACCTCTCTCAAGTCGTATAAGATCTGATCATTTCTGAGTGTAATTTTCCTAATACAACACAACATTTATTCCTATATAATCACACTCTCAAATTCTACAATTGGCTAAGACATCTAACAAAGAATCAACCTCTTTATTTGAGTCTTCACAATCCCTTTGACATCGATAACTTGGTAATCCAATGTTATTCGAACACTACACAAAAATTGCGGTGTCAATTCTACTGCAATAACTTGGTAATCCAATGTTTTGCTGATCGAGCCAATCGAGACAATCGAGCCCCACACGTTGATTGCGCCAATCCTACTTGGTAATCCAGTTTTGTAGAACAAGCCCCACGTTTTAGGGTCGCCAATCCTACTGTACCCGATATCCGGATAGTAGGCTGTCAGATATCCGCCCCCTCAATCGGATTGCCAATAAACAAACGCACCGGCACAGCTACATCAATGAAAATGGCACTGACAGATACTATCGAGATTAGAGCACAATAGTTAACAAGAAAATTATTGTGGAACACACCAAAATATACGGGGGTTCATACTTACCTTTACTTACCTCTTAAATTTATCTCGGGGACTGGGTTGTCAACTGGATCACTTAAAAGTATGCCCACACAATAACCTCCACCATGATATTTTAAAATGAACCAGAACGAAGACGAGAAACTTTAAACTGCACAATAATTTATTTCACATAATGAATGATTTAACAAAAATGAAACACCAAAATCCACGTGGCAATCAGAAGCCATCGACCACATAACCATGTCCTCCTGTAGGACCTGTATTCTCTACATATAATGTTTCAGCTTTCTCAAGCTCAGAGCAACGTAAAATAATAATGCACTGGGGATGGAAACGGGATTTGGGATGAGACACATATATCAATTGTTTTGCGTGTTTATATACTTCACATTTTATTTATAGCCACAAGGCTATTATAGAACGTCCTTGGCCTCTGTAACACAGTTGTCCGGGCCAGCTGCAATGCACCTGTATTGTCAAAGCGGACTCCCGTTCGTTCAACCCTAGCATAAGCGTGTTACCTCAGAGCGTGGCTCTCCTTTTCAAATACGTAAATGTTCACATCTCAACTGAAATATTATCACGCAAATGTCTTACATGCTTCATTCAAACACCAGTGGATTACTCCAACAATCCCAAATCATGATTAATTGTTCAAACCACTTGCTTAATTAGCGTTGTTTAGAGTATAAAAACAGAACTCTAAATGTTAATAACAAAAGTTCATTAATTATTTATAACAATAATAAATTGTTTATAACAATGTCAAATGACAATTGAAAATTTTATACACGCCTGTATTAATCACTATCATTTCAAATTATTTAACAAAGATATTTACAAAATTATTTACAATATTAATTTTTTATATTATTTATACAAGGAATACATTAAACCACACGTTTATCCGGTTGATAATTACTCAAATCGTGATGATATAATCGACCAATGAAGGTTAGTTATATTTAACTGTCAAATTCAGGTTTAATAAGGTTTAATAATAATTATTAATATTTGTGACTGTAACCTCCATTCAAAATCTTTATCTCAAATTATTTAACACTCTTGTTAATTTTAACAGTATCTTCATATGAATAACCTTTCAAAGAACAAGAAAAATACAATCAGCGGGAAAATACTTCGCTTATAACGCACAAAATTGCACAAAAATTGGCCCAAATTTCATCATATATCTTCATATATATGGCATAAAAATCTTCCAAACTACACACAAAAACCTCCACTTATTAATTCATCAACTTCATTAATTATTGTGGGAACCTCCTTCATTATTCAAGGGCATTACTCAACAGCGACTTTTACACGTCCACTGAACTAACGATTATACATCCATTGTTCCTCTTTAAAAATTCTTATATTCATCAATTGTAATAATGACTGTTATTATTTAACCTTCGTGGGTTTCATTCATGAATCGATATGAAGTAAAAATTTGCCAATCACAAATAAATTTAATAGCAAATACGATTAGACACTCCTGCCTGGTCTATCAAAATTGAGATTAATATCTTCAAAGTAACGCAGTATAAAATACTATCTTCAAACAAAGTTCATCTAAACTGCAAGAATAGTCGAATAGAATACAATTAGATTGTGGAATGCAAACATTATTGTTCCAATCTAGAATTGAGAAAAACTCCTATCACATGTTCATTACTATAGTGTATTCAATAAATCGAAATAAAAGTTCATATTTCATAAAATTGTCTATAATGCAATGATAAATGTCTATGTTGCAATCATGTTCATAAGACGACTAGTATTTCAAAGATCGTCGATATCGTAATAGATTTTAACGCTCTAAAATCATTTAATTATTCTTCTTTCTTGAGGATGACAGAAAATTGGTCAAAGTAATTTACTGAATAGAATTACTTTAATAAAATGACACGCTGTCTGAATTCAAATCTGCCATAGCAAATCGTTAACTTTACAGTCAAATCGTGACTACAAAAATATGCAAATTACTGAAAGAATCTAAATCAGTCTGAACTGATCCAAAATTATTAAGTATGCCAATGACATAGCAATGTCTCCAAAATCGAAGAAAAAGGCATAAATCAACGATGTGTACTGAGTACAGAAATATCAATCAAGAAAATGGGGCAAAAGATAGGACAGAAAATATGGGAAGAATGGTTGCTCAGATATCGCTACAAGACTCAAATAATACAAGAAACGTTCACGACTACCTTATCTGTTGATTGAAGTTCCAGAGGAAAGTTTTCAAAGAAAACTGCTGTTGGTTCCATTTCACCAGCGTGAAGATGTGCTCCGTCCTCGAACCTGGAATCAGCGTCCTCGGAGAATCGAACTGCTTCCTCCTCCGAAATTGCACTGCTCCGTGGATACGAAAAACATCCTTCTGGCAAAACTCTTCTTTGTGCGCCGGGACAACCCTGGCCTCTCTTGAAAGTTCCCTGAAGTTCTTGCAGGAATTCGCCATGAAGTTTATTGTAGTTATTTCCGCGGAAATATTCATAGTTGTGGAGTATGAAAATATTTCCACTGTTATCTGGTATAATTCAGCGATGGATTCACGATGCATGAGTGTAGTTGGATGTTCACTACATGCTCGCTTTTGTAGAAAAACGATTAACGAAGTTCCATGCTGTTACTTTACTCCAACGATATATGTCCCAATTGCATTAAAGCCTTAGCCTTCCATCTTAACTACTGTTATAATCATTGAAAGCACTGCAAGATTATAATGTTCCATAGTCGAATGTATCGTTGTAATACCAAACGTATTCTCCAATATCACTGTTGCACTCCACGTGTCAGCCGTAGTGTATAATGTGGAATTTTAAAAGTGTTTCTCATGTGGCGAGAAAATCACTTTTGTTGGCAGCCTTAAAGTTCCAATATCTTTCGAAGTATAACTGTGAAATTGTTCAAATCTTCTACACACCTCAATGTTATACTGCCCAATAGAACTATAATAAAGGCTGAAGTTAGCGCTTGATATCTTGACTGGTGGAAACGTTAATGTGAGCGTTTCAACTTCACCTAGTTTCGAGCAGCGTAAAATGGAACTGCTCCGAGTTCGTTCGATGCGCCGGGCTTTAACCACGCTAAAGACAACTTACTTCACTGAATATGCGATCTGACATATGAGATCTGAGTATGAGTTCTGAGAGCTCCTCTCTCCTGTGCACGACCTTTTATCAACTTCTTAAGGGGCGTATCCATCCCTTCCATAGCCTGTTGCTGCGTCATTGCTAGAAGTTTTAACTTTGGCTATACTTGACGGATTTTCAAATTTCAAAAACTCAAAATTAATTTCTTCAAAATTCCAAATCAATGCCATAACTGAAAATAGATTTCCACAAATCTGCATGCCAAAAGTAATTAAATATCGTAGTTTCAGCAATCTCCGTCTTCCTTCCAAACTATCGTTCATTGGTTCGAGTCTCTCCTCCAATAGCGTAACTTCTTCCTTAGCACAATACCTTGTTTCCTGCGACTGCGTCGTAAATCTAAGATCTTTCTCGAACAAAATCATGACGTCACCAAGAATCTCAGCTCAACCAGCCTGCTTGCCTCAAGTCTGCGTCATCCGTGCCTACGTCATGAATATCCACGTCATAACTATGACATTCATAACTTTACTCACATTTGCCAATACAGCCATCGAGGTCGCAATATAATTCAAATTACGGGGGCAGTACCATCCCGGTATTTTCCCGAAGACGAAGTGGGAAACCACGGAAATCCACTTCGAGGATGGCTGAGGTGGGAATCGAACCCCCTCTACTCATTTGGACCACCCGAGGCTGAGTAGACCCCCTTCCAGTCCTCATACCACTTTTCAAATTTCGTGGCAGAGCCGGGAATCGAACCCAGGACCTCCGGGGCGGCAGCTAACCATGCTGACCGTTACGCTACGGAGGCGACTTATCAGTGAATTATTTCAACCCAAAATGTCAGTCAAATTTAATCTTAAAGCGTTTTTCAATGAGTGAATTATTACAACCAAAAATGTCAGTCAAATTTAAACTTAAAGCGTTTTTTCAATGAGTAAATAATGTTAACCGAAAATGTCAGTCAAATTTAAACTTAAAGCGTTTAAAGCGTTTTTTCAATGAGTGAATTATTTCAACCAAAAATGTCAGTCAAATTTAAACTTAAAGCGTTTTTTCAATGAGTAAATAATTTCAACCGAAAATGTCAGTCAAATTTAAACTTAAAGTGTTTTTTCTATGAGTGAATTATTTCAACCAAAAATGTCAATCATATTTAAACTTAAAGCGTTTTTTTAATGAGTAAATAATTTTAACCGAAAATGTCAGTCAAATTTAAACTTAAAGCGTTTTTTTAATGAGTGAATTATTTCAACCAAAAATGTCAGTCAAATTTAAACTTAAAGCGTTTTTTCAATGAGTAAATAATTTCAACCGAAAATGTTAGTCAAATTTAAACTTAAAGCGTTTAAAGCGTTTTTTCAATGAGTGAATTATTTCAACCAAAACTGTCAGTCAAATTTAAACTTAAAGCGTTCTTTCAATGAGTGAATAATTTCAACCGAAAATGCCAGTGAAATTCAAACCTAAGGCGGTTTTTCAATGAGTGAATTATTTCAACCAAAAATGTCAGTCAAATTTAAACTTAAAGCGTTTCTTCAATGAGGGAATTATTTCAACCAAAAATGTCGCCATTAACATGTGAATCCACACTTCCCCACCCTCTCCAACCTTACCTACAAGGACAGTTGCCCAATCACGCCTCCCAGCCTTCCCCTCCCGAGAACACACCAAGTGATAGCAACCTGATGGCTCGAAAACTCAACTCCCGCACGGCAAGACGGCCCGTTATTTTTGCAGGCGATAGTACATGCAAAGCCCCTACTTGAGCGCTGGCTGTTAGTTGAATAGACTCTGAGCCCAGCGAATAGTGAACCCAAATATCCCCGTAGAGATTTCTGGAAATATATTACTTAGCGCCATGACATAGCCACCTCCCGTCACGATGGACTGACCCGCAACTGGAGCACGTCTTAGTAGAACTGACAGTTGGAGGACGATCCACCAATGAGAAATAGGCATGGCTGGTGACGTCGAACCACGTGGATGGTCTTGACGCCATCTTGAGGAACTCAGTTGATAGCAGACCCGCATGCAGCTTGGATAGGTACTGAAACACGTCCAAGATATGCTTTAGAATCATGCCCAAATAAATGAAGCAGCTTTACAAGTAAATTATATCAGGGTTTAAATTAATATTTTTATTATTATAACGAATAATAATATTAGCACTTTAAATCGTTATATGGCTTAATATATAGGCGTCAATTTTAAGTCAATTTCTTTATATATGAGATTTATTAAACACATTGTGTACAATAGTATTGTAGTTAATTGAAGTTAGCATCATTTGCATAGTAGGATAGCGTCAATGTCCATTCTTTAAACTCAGTGATGTGGTACGTATTACATGGTCCTCTGCAAATAGTAGTCTACACCGGCATCTGTCGGTGGGGCTTTGATATCTGGTGGTGTAGCCGATGGGCTGCCACTCTCGTGTATAGGTGGCGTAGCTGGTAGTTGGCTTTCTTCCATTCGTTGTTTCATTGCTGGGGTGTTTAGGAGCTCTTTGTTTATTTCTTTCGCTTTCTGTCGCCTGTCTTCCGGGAATCTTATGCTTTGTGGTGATGGATCTAGACTATCGGCTTCCATCAGATCTTCTATGAAGAAGGGTGTGTCTTGCAGAATAGACATATACGTTAGTCTGTTTTGCGTGTATTTTGAGACGCAGAGCTTTCTTTTCATGTAGGCTGATTTGACTCCTTCCAGTCGTCTGAGGTTTGAGTATGTGGGGTGGCTCCAGGTGAGTTGTATGCCGTATGAGGCCATGGGCGCAATCTTTATGTTGAATAGCCTCAGGGCTATTCCGATGGTTAGGAGACCAAGTTTCTTTATCTCAAAGGTTGCCTTCATTGCTCTTACTGCTCTGTCTTCAATGTGCTTGGAGAAGGAATGGGCTGTCACTTGGAGTGTGAGACTTAGATATTTGAGGCTTTTTACTATTTCCAGTTCTTGTTGCCCGCACATGAATTTATCAGTGTTTGTCAGGGGTCCTCCTCTTCTGAATTTCATGCTTTTGTCTTATCTCTGCTTATGATGAGGTCATTTTCTTGGGACCACTCTTCTAAATTGTTATTGGCTTCTTGCAGAGATTCTCTTCTTTCTGATAGCAATATCATGTCATTTGCGTATAGCCTCATCCTAACTTTTTCTGTCTGTATCCTATGGACCACATCGTGGGGACATAATGGGGCTTTAGGGTCTCCCTGTAGTACTCCGATCGTTTGCTGGATTTCTTTAGATTGCGTTAGTCCATCATGGATTCATTGTGTTTTCTCGAAGGATGCTTGCTATGAACTTGAAGATCTGACTCTCTGCGCCTAGTACGGGCTGTAGTTTTTCTAGTGTTTTGTTCCTGTCTACCCCGTCGAAAACTTGTCTGTAATCGACGAAAACTGAATAAGCGTGGCCCCGACTGTGAGCGGTGGTTTTTGCAATGTTGTTGCCCAATTGTTCGATACCGGAGGGAGGCACAGTACTTTTCTAATGTTAGAAACAATTCCTCTGGAAGCAAGAACCGAATTACAACGAAACTTAGTAAACAATTAGTAGAGCATTCAATTATGCTGCTGATAAAATCAAAGAGTCATATCTTTACCTATACATGCAAGAGAAACTAAACTACATGTTCTTAACTGAAATAGGCTAATAATATCTGCACTATATCTAGGCGACAGTAAAATATGGGTTTCAATACTTGAATGTGTTATTTATGGGGCACAATTTCGTACGTCCTTGGGCCTATATAAAAGAAAGTCTGGACACGGTATCATTTTGTTTTTACGTACTTCTTCTGGGTGTCATTGTAAACGAAACCTTTTATGTTCATATTTATTGCGTATCGATGTGATTGCTGTAATAATCTACGCTTAGGAAGAATTTATAATTAGAGATAATTAGATATTGCAAAATAATTCCTAGACTGAGAATTTATATGCCACAATACCAGTTAATTCATCTCAAGGCTCTTGTAAACTTTGCTGGAGTAGTTTCAATAATTCCGGAGTGAGAGCGAATTAACCTTTTAAATATTCATACACATGTCTACCAGTATTCGCGAATACTATACTTGATAACCACATATCAAAATATTTAACTCGTACCGATTCAATCAACCGAATTTTGCTGTTATTTGTTTATTACATAATGTAGACCTACTGTATTAGAGCAATTCCGATTTATAATGCTCAGCTTAATTCATTTCGATTCATTCTTTAGGTCACGACATATAAAAAGATTTGTAGAAATTCGTGCAACGGTCATAATTAACAATTTTGAAGGTATACTATAAAAGCTATGCCGGATATAATTGCTGTAGTTCTTGAAAAGTTTCAAATTATGAAGTTTCACAACGCCCAGATTGTTCGTTTACAAGAAATAGAAATTAGATAGTTCCATGCATGTTACGATTACGAATTATGATCTGACGTTATACAAACAAATATACGAAAGATCATCTTGGAAGTACATTTTTCATACGATGGAATCAGGGCAATGGTAAGAGAAGTTGGTAATCAAACGCGCTGAGTTTTGTACGGTGTCGGTGACCACATCGCCTCTAATATATCGAATACAAATTAACAATATATTTTAATTATACAATTATTATTATATATCACATCGAAAGAGTCACCCATTAAAATGTTAAATCTTCGAAGGGAACAACGGAAAGCAATCCATATAGTAGTAATTATTTGAGGAGAAAGCGTTATTCTACTACAAAGTTCCATCGTATGTCCTTCTGCGTATAGAAGAATAAGACCAGAGCAAATAGACTACACTGCTGTTGTATGAAGCGTCACACTCTGTATCCAGATAATGGAACTCTGCAGTTGTAATCTGACAGCGTTTATCGGCTAGTTGTGTTTCCAGTTGGAATACTATATTATTGTTATGAGTTGGTTCAAACTCTAACAGCCAGAAGTTCCACCACAACACGACATAAAAATGGTAAAGCCTAGTTCCTCTACTGACATTGACCTGGTTCTCTACTCTACGGCTACGTGTCGGAAAATCGATTGCCATTGTATAACACGCAGAGTGCTGGCAGTGCTCGCTTTGAAGCATTCGGATTACGTTCAATTTCAAGGCACATGCATTTTAAGAATAATATTTTACAGTCGAGCCTATGCAAGTCAATGTAAAGCAATGTAAAGGAAAAGGACCACGCATCCTGTTATCAAACGTCCTATAGGTGGGATCTACCTGCAGACTAAATTAATTTTCCGTGTCACTAGTAATTGCAATCGGTGTCTATATACAGTATAAGTGTATAGTTCCTTGCAAATATGGACCAGTCTCAATTTCAGGGGAGCTTGAATCCTGTCGGGAGGGATGGAACATGATGAATTCAACTTCGTGAGGACGACCGAGAGGACAAATAGATTTCGACCCTATCCACGGTCAGCCTCGACTCATTTTTAGCCCCTTCTAATCCAGGTAAATGCTTGGAGGCTACCTATCTCATGGCCAAGCCTACCTTCTTCCTATAACGCTAGCCCTGATTTAGGCTACACACACTATAAATTGCGATCTCAACCATTGCAAGCCTGAAGTCACGCGTAGACGGTGCGGTGTTGTCCTGTACGTTCTCGTTTTCATTACGCGACTGAAGGTACGGTGCAATAGCATGGCAACACCGCCAGGCGCGGGGTGGAGGGTGGAGCGGAGGGCCCATTGACCTTCAGGCTTGCAATGGTTTGTCCCGCACTATAGTAAAGTTAAACCAAGAAACACAACTTATCTGATGTTCCCACATACAGCCAAGTACTCAGGTGACCATCTCGTGGAATATTCCCTTACATAAGGCCACGGCCGCTTCCTTCCCATCCTCACCTGAATTACTGTTACACACACACACACACAGCTACAGACACCACAAGGGCACAGGTTATCAGACAATAGTTCCATACACCCAAAATACACGACTCTAAATGACCCTAATATCCAAGACCCTCAGATGAAACAACATCAACAACAACAGAAACTTAGTGCTGGTTACCACGATGTTTCAAAACTATCAATTTAGCGGCAGCTACTACTACTACTACAACAACAACAAGAACAACCGTGTCTTTAGCTTAAGAACTCACGAAAAATATTAATAATCGCATCTCTTTCTAAAACTTATACAGTACAAATTGCACATCAAGGTTCACTCAAATAAGTTGTTCGTACATACTGCAGCGCAACAGTTCAATAAATCGCCCCCACGTACAAGATTAGTGACCAGGACAATGTTTCTAAAACAACAATTTTGTGATTAACGCTCACATGTTGACTTCACTCCACCAGAGCAGGCCATAATCATTGATATTAAAGCGTGGAAGATAAAGCCAATTTTCTTGTTCATCACTGGAGCGGTCGAATGCATGTAGGCCGGCCTTTTGCATCAGAGACTAAGGCACGTTATAGCATCCTTGGATGAAGACAGGCCAGTAGTGGAGCTGTGATGTTCTTGATGATTTTCGTGGGACACTTACCGTTGCCTATCACGTGGCAATATAAATCGGGCTTGTATTGCCAGCCCATGCTCCCACTGGGCTCGCTCGCCTATCCAGTCGCCAGTCTGGTCATGCATGCAAATTCTGCCAGGACTGGTGAGAACAATGCATCTGGTCACGACTGTTACAAACCAATCCTAAGCGAAAAAACCCAACTGGACAGTTCGATCACTGAACAGGACGATTCCACTCCATTACAAAACCAATGTCCGGTAAGTAGTCCAATGTAACGAATCACCCAATGTCTGAGATACCATTCGAGCCCCATTCATCAGACAGCTTGTGCGGCGTTGGTTACTTTGTAATAAGTTTAGTTCGACTTCATATCAGTCAACCTACTATTATAATTATTGTTACTATTATGATGATGATTATTATTATTATTATTATTATTATTATTATTTTACTATCTCCGTCATAGTTAATATTATTGTTGTTATTATATAACTACACTACTGGTTGGTCCATCAGTCTCCTATTGTTTTGGAGATACTCAACCAAACAAACTCATATAACCTATCCCAACGAACCCAAAGACATTGCTACCTCATCATATATTGGTAATAATATTAATAATATTGTAAATAATAATAATAATATAGATTTTGGATTTAGGTTGTTTTTAACTAATGAGCTTTTTCGAGACACCGGGGTGCCAATATTTTACCCCGAAAGGGATCTTTAAAGTGACAGTTAATCTGCTGACATGGACCCCTCACATTGTCATACCCAAAATGCCAATTAACTGCTCCAGGATTCGATCCTCTAAACTTGGAAACAGCAGGCAAGAACGTTACCGCTGAGCCCGCAGCAAGTCCAATCTCCAATTGACACATAAGATAAAATGTAAGGAACATTTAACGAGTAATTTCATGGAAATCTAAGTAGCCTTTATTCAATTATCCTACTGGTCTTTTCCTGTTACCCACTCTCCCAACTATTAAATGAATTGCCCATGTGATGCGCTAAATAGCTATTGGTACACGACCTTCATTGTGATAAAGTATGGAGAAAGAATTTCAAACTCAAAACTCAATATCCAAACGTTGTAGTCATTTCAGATAATAATAATCATAATAACACTATTCAAAGAAATCAAAATAACCTTACTATGGTACTAGTGCATGACCTGTCCTAAACAAACCTTTCTACGATATTCAGGATAAATCACATCAACACATATCCAGCATTGGAAAATATGCGACTAAATTTACACGATGAGGCTTATCTACAAAACCGTACATGAATACACCTCTAAGAAAATTCTGGTTCATGAACTTACCGAGGGACATGTTCAATGTTTCATTCCAGAACTCATAGTAATAATAATAATAATAATAATATTATTAAGTTAATACAGTTATTGGTTTTGCGTCCCATTTAACTACCGGTACTGCGGCTTTTAGAGACGCCGGGGTGCCAGATCGGGGCTGCACCTCTGTACATTCGTGTAGGTGACTCCATGCTTTGTGGTTCCTTAAATAGAAAATTTGGGTAGAAGACCTTGGTGTGCCACCTCTTAAAACAATTACCAGCACCACCACTAGAATGAGGCATTGTTTGCTAGAATAAGTATATCTTATAACTTTCATTATGATAATCAATAATGTTATTGGTTTTACGTCCCTATTAACCACTGTGGCTTTTAGAGACGCCGGGGTGCGGGAATTTTGCACCGAAGGGGATCTTTAACGTGCCAGTAAATCTACTGACACGGCTCCCTCGCATTTGCGCACCCTCAAATGCCAGCTGACTGCGCCATGAACTTTCATTATGACTCCTCCCAGGAGATGCCATCTTTTTGCAACGAGTCACAGAATTTAATTTTAAGAAGTGCCATGTGTTGAGCCTCTACAAAGTACTATAAGTATGCTTCAGAATTCAGAATCAATAGATAATGATTATTATAACAGTTCAATATACGAAGGTGCTCTTCGACCATTTGAATAGGATACAATAAATAACAAGAAATTCCGTGACGAACTAAAGAGCCTACTTTTCTTAAAATTTAAGATTCATGCCAATGATTAATCTATATGGATCTATCTAGAATAATGACGAAATTAAGTTGGTAATATCGAAATTTTTTATTAGTTCGGAATACTGTATACCTGGCATACTGTAGCCCAATATAGAACTACATTTGGCAGCCCTGGTGACTGAATATATTCTTAGTTCCATCTCTTAAGGTACAGAATACAAAATTTGGTTGAAGTCCAATGGATAGCATGGACGTTACATGCAGTTAAACATTGGATATAACAGCGCACGTAAAACCATGTTGGCAACAATGACATACATGTATTGGTCAGAAATAATCTGAAATAATATGATCTATTGTTGTGTCAATTTTGAATGAAAACGAATAGTTAGTATAGAAGTTACATGCATTTTAAAAATGGACCTATCAGCAGGCCTAGAATCATCTTGGCAGCACTGACGTATATTAGTTACTCCAAATTAATCTAGAATGCCAGGTACTATCCGTGTGCAATGTTTAGGGCTATTGGCTTGCATACTTTATGATATATTGCTATTAGAGTAACAAAAATAGAGACTGTATTTATTAACAGTTGGCAGCCCTGGTAACTCTTAAAAATTGGCATAGTCATACCTGTTATGGTACACATAGGACACACGAAATTTGGTTGAAATCCAAATGATAGTATATAAGTTACATGTATTTAAAATTGGACCTCTCAGCAGGCTTAGAATCATGTTGGTAGCACTGACGTATGTAATTTACTCCAAATTAATCTATAATGTCAGGTACTATACGTGTACATAGTTTAAAGCCGTCGGCTTGCATACTTTCTGATATATGGGTATTTGGATAAAAGAAAATTGAGAGCATTTATTAACAGTTGGCAGCCCTGATAGCTCTTAAGGATTCGTTCAGTCATATCTGTTTATGTACACATAGCACATACGAAATTTGGTTGAAATCCAATTGATAGTGTAGAAGTTATATGCATTTAAAATTTGGACTTATCAGCAGGCTTATAATCATTTTGGCAACACTGCCATATATGGCCTCCTGGAAATTAAACTGCAATATTATTATCTATACGTGTGCCAATTTTGAAATAGCTCCCATTCATACCTTCCAAGATATCAAACATGGAGCTCAAATTTCAATTGCGATTTTTCAGAAGTTGGTAGCACTGACATCATTTTCAAATATGGCCGTGAGATATTCAGGTATAGATCTTTACTCCTACCAAATTTTGTTTCGATTGCTGCAGCCGTTTAGGAGTTGATAGGGGGGGGGGGACACACACACACAGCCAGACAGACAGACAGAAGGACAGACAGACAGACAGACAGACACACATTTGCCCGATCTCATAAGTCTACTTTTTCCTCATTTTTGCAAAATGTGAAAAGTTGGCTAAAAATAAGTTTCTAAAACGGTGAACTAACGCCATCTAGATTTTTTTTTAAGAAATGAACAAGAATATATATCTATATAGGAAGTTGTAAATAAAGATAGTCTGTGAAAAGTTTCACTGCTCTAGATTGATAAAATTGCACGACAAGTCTTTTTATACTGTATATATGAACAAATCCCGGCTGCCGTTTTGTTTTTGTGCACGTCAGGTTTTTCGAATGTCACATATCTGCACGTACTTAATAGTTCTTTATTACCATACAACATTTCAGTTTGATTGCATTAATAGTTTGGGAGATAATTTGAACCGCTGATTATATCACACGAATTCTATGTTGGATTGTTTCATATTATGTATATCATAGAATTATATGCCACCAGATGAAGATTATAATGGAGTTACATCATAAAAACACTCATTCTGATCCCTTGATTTCGACACAAGAAATAAAAGCGTGATTTTGAAATTTAACTCCCCGCCAGTTTTATGCTTTCATGAAAATTGAATGAAAATTCACAACTGAACGTCTACATTTGTGTAAATTTTGTGTTACGGAGTTCAACTGTACTCGGATGATTAATTCACAAGTAAACCCTATTTAAATGTATAAACTTCGCAAGGCGGATATTTTGGTTATGTGCTCGTCAAATTATTGGGAGACACAGAGGCGAACATATTTGAATGGCATCTATGAACACACAAAATTTTAGTTTGATTGCTGTAATAGATTTGTAGATAATTATTATCACTTTGAGTGCCAAGGAACGATTTATCATCCCTCCATGGACGTGCCGAAAGTGCCAGGAATTATATTTAATTCCTATTGCAAAGTCATATTTAAATCAACGTAATTCATCTTCTCCCCGGTCGATACTAGCACTTATTAGTGCATTGTTATGTAGAAACATGTGTAGTTTACGAATTTTCCAGTATGAACCGCATTCAAAAATTTGTTTTTGTGTTAAGAATTTTCAATGTAAGTGAGTCTCATGCCCATTCATTTTGAGCATATGTCAACATAAATGGCGAAGTTGCGTGACGAAGTAATGGTGATTTAGCTGGATAATTAAATAGTTTAGTGAATGACGACCATTGTGTGGGATCAGAACGTAAATTGGAACTTTGTGATAGAGATAAAGCCCTTTGCGGTGAGATTCTACCTATTGTAAGTAATTCTGAAGGAGATTTCATTAGTGAAACGTCGCCAATACTTGTGATTAGTGATTGTTCAGTAAGTGACGATTCTTAAACATATGTCGCTACTATGGAGAATGCCACTAGAATGCAATTTAGTGATGTTACTCCTGAAGGTGAAATACATTACCAACCGTCACAATCGTTCCTCAAGTGTAAATGTAGTACTCCGGTAGGTTATTGATTTGCATTGAAATGTTCTTAGCAATAATATTTGTAGTTAATTTTTTGTTATAATAATAATCCCAGAAAACACAAGTACATTATGCAACGAGCCTATAATGGCTATAATTAAGACACGAGTATTTTTATAAAACGAGCGTATGCGAGTTTTATAATTTCCATACGAGTGTCTTAATTACCATTATAGGCGAGTTGCATACGACTGTTTATGTTCGACGATAATTATAACTTTATTATATGTTTTAACATAAATATTCATAAATATATGTTGAGAGTCAGCTACGGTACTTGAATTTTGTGATCGCAGAGCGAGCGTTGGGTGTTATATCTCTGTCATTCATGATCTTTGAACGACCGACGAATGCGCTCTGTGTGCTTGCAATGCCATATGCAGGCCATATGTTTACATCAGCCGTCCCTCAGTAATATTGTCACCGGTGTCATTTGAAGACAATGCGCTGTGCAGAAATTAGCGTTGGTGATTTTAAGGTACAGTGCTATTTCTTGTCCCATATTCGCCAGTTTATTTACGCGAACATATGGACGGTGCGTATTCCATGTTGGTAATTTATTATAGTTCGATGTTGTGTTTATGTCCGACATGTTGGATTTTGAGCGCATGCGCGAAGGTATCGTTACCTAATTGGTCAATGAACGAGCTCTGATTGGCTGGAGAAACTGTATCATAATGGAAAACAGTGTTATAATGACCATCATTATGATACAGTTTTTTGACACGTAATAGTGAGGGTCGAACATAAAATGTATTATAGAACGGGCTATTATGATATTGTGCTACAAGAAATACCAACAAATGTTGAGCCAATCTCATATCTAGAACTACGTATCTGGCATCGAATTAGAATTTCATTTTTTGAATTCGCAAAGTTTTAATGCATTATTTATTCTTATTTTAAGTACAGAAATATTCAGATAAAAATTGTTATAAATGCAAATGTAACTATTTCATATATAACAGATAAATACCTCTTTGTAAAAGGATATAAATTGAGATAGTTATACATTTTTATCTAGAGTGTTGCAAATCGGAAAATTGTCAGTGGTACCCTTGGCTTGTACTTGAGTGATATTGCAAAATTATTTTAATCCTATTATAAAGGTTTGCCTTGCCATGTATCAATTAACTCGAATAATTAATCCGGCGTTACCCACGCTAACACAGTTACACCAATGACTACGCACGGACTCAGAGACCGTGTTTTCTTTTGATTGTTAAAATTTGGTTATAATGAACAAATTTTGATATTTATGGCAACCTCTAATTTACATAAGAAGTTTATAAGTATGCTAGTGGTAATTACCAGTTTTACGTACGTACAAGCCTACAATATATGTACTTATCTACTAAAATGTATAACTAAAGAACTAATAACTGAAAAACCTTTTTACTGTAAATAACTTATCAAACAACATTGCTTTTGAAAATGACATCTTAGAAAACGTAAATGTAAAGAAATTTCTTTGGTTAACATAATGTCAACTCTGTAAACATCTGACACTTTTACACATACACACTGACACTTTTTAGTCTGAATCTGTTTCCTCCAGAAAATCATCAAATATATCAGGTTCACTTGACACTTCATTTAGTAGTCGAAGAATCCTATTCTCCTCATTATGATCCACTTTGTTTAGGATTTAGACATAACAGTCTATACTAAAAAGTTGAAAAATCACAAACACATTTATTCACGCACGGAATGACAGACCGGGTTTGGATAAAACAGCACTGTTAAAACTCTAGGTCACACCGCAGACTGAACGAATGAATAGGGGTGGGGCTGGGGGATTGGAAGCGTAAGCTATACCGGCTCGCCGCACTTTTAGGCAACTTATTGCTATGTAATAACAAAAACAACTACGCCCGGAACGTGAGACCGTGCGCGAGTAACGCAGGGCTAAATCGCGAGAAAAATCAATCTACATATTTGAATTTTGATTGACCTCCATGTTGTTTCTATGCGTATGAGGGTTTTGAAAGTGGGTGAACTATAGCAACATCAACCACCATACGAAATTTCAATATAATAACTGTAATAGCTGCGGAGATATAGAATGCTGGCGATATCTTTCACGCGTCCATCATATTGGACTGGTGAAATTTCTTATAATTTGAAAGGCACGGCGAATAACACGTAACTTTTGTATGCCTAAAATTCCAAGATCAGGTGAAGCTAACCTACAGGCAAAATGCGGTACTCAGGGCCGACTGTGTATAATAATTGTTTAGCACTTCAATTTTTATTTGAATGAATATAATTAATAGGCTTTTGAAGTCATCGCTGCTATAGATCAAACGTTTTGCGAGTAATCACTAGCAAGTGTAACATTCCGATTATATTTATGTTTATCTGATACGCGTAATAATAGCAATTGTATTGTCAATAATAATTGGGTTGCAACCATTTCCTGTTGATGACCGGGCGAATTTGCAGTAACGCAGAGTAAAGTACGAACGGAAATGAGACAGCTTGTCACAATATGTGAAGTTATGGGTTCGTTATTTACGTCCTGTTTATATACGGTTTAAACTAGAAACGTCTGAAGACATTTGCCAAAGTATGGCACTACGTTTTACGTTATTTGAAATGTTTTATTTAATCTATTGCATTTTTGATGTGTAACATCTTTCCGCTCGGTTGCTGGATAGTTTTGTGGGAGTGATTTTGAAAATTGGGGACGGAAGTGAATCGGGTGGAAGTGGATCGAACGGAAGTGGATTGGACGGAAGTGAAGACGCACTGCCAGCTGGATGTACAATTGAAAATGTGTGTATTGGAATCAAGGCAGTGTGTGCTCTGTAGCGCGAGAATGTTATGGTAATACAGTAGTCAGTGCATTTAGCAGGCACTGGTTTGACGAGCACAGTGGCAAATGTTACCGACTTTCATTTGGTCATTGAGCAGTTTATGAAGCTTCACGTTCAAGGTTGAATATCACATGTGGTAGGACAAAGACGACAAATGACATTTAAGTAAGCGGCATTATTGTCAAGCTGTGGGTGAGTAGTCAAATATTAAATGCATAACAGAATGTTGTTATATGAGTGGAATAAAAGCTGTATTTTCATGATATGTGAGACTAGGTCATTTCATGATTGTAGGAAGCCATGTTTTGATTGTTTACGACGAACTGTATGAGAGCCTTGAGAATAATTAATGTTATAGTTACTGAGGAATGTGCTCACAGTATTTGAGAGTACTGTTGACGTTGTGTGTCACTTTGTTATTGTGAATTATTAATGTAAAAGGAAGGAAGGAAGTTTGTAGTTTTGCGTGTCCGTTAATCTCACGATCATGATCCACGGTACCTCCCTTTTGCGTGGAATGCGAACCACAGGACATGGCATTTCAATTCGAAAATCTCACATTTATTGACCGGGAATCAAACCCGGTCTGCCTTGGTGAGAGACTAACAGCTTGACCGCTGCGCCACAAATGTAACAGTAGCATATCTCCAATTCAATCTAAACATTCATCATAGTATCAGTATGAAAATGGAGTGTAAATTAACATTTTAAGAATCTCCAAGCTGTGTAGTATACGAGTAAGATAACATGTCAGATGTTACACATCATATGTGGTGGAGTTTGCACCAGAAAAACTCCAACTCATAGCGGGAGAACAGCAACAAGCATTAGCTTGGATTCAATATCATTAGGGTGAAGCGATAAGACTGAATTATGCGTTAATGTGGGGGACTGAAGGATTTCACAATTAAACATAATAGGTAACAAATATGCAATTTATTAATATACTGTTTAAGTAAACACAACATCAATTAATAACCACCGAAGAAAATACTTGAGATTCTTATGAAAAATTTCATGGCAAAGATCAGTTTTGTCTTCTTAAAATAGAAGAGGCAATACAAATGTTCAATAAATGAGTGCTAAAAACTTATCTTATCTTTGGCGCCACTTTAGTGGAGGGTATGTCCGGAGTGAATCATCCCTCAAGCGAAGAAATGTATGCAAACACAGTCACGTATAACCATTTGTCAGCCCCAGTAGGCAACCCACTCCACACATTTGAGAGGTATCACTGCGGTTGTTGTGCACTGGAGAGATTGGAGTATGTTTACAAACTTGGTTGGTCCTGGGTGACCACGGCGCGTAGCAACTACTGTTGACATCCCATCCTTGTGCCTTTCCTCACTGCGAGATTGTGCACCATGAAGATTACTATTATTGGTCGTAGATGATGACTCTCACTGCGGTACTTGAAAAGTCATGGCGAGAATATTTGAAGATTATTGGTCTCAGAGTGGTGACCAAAAAGCAGATTGTCACATGTTGACAGTAGAATGTTGGCCGTAGAGTAAGCCCGAAGAATAGTGGCCCAGAGTGGCCCGTAAAGTCGTGGCCGAAGAATGGATGAAGAGTGGAACATCACCCATAAGATGACTCGAGGTTTTATAGCGGCGAAAACCCGCCGAGGAAGGCAGCTGACCAGAAACACCGTTGCTATTGGTTGGCCAAGGAAATGACGTCACGAGCTCGAGGCGACAGCAGGCACGCAGCAGACAAGCTCAGTGTAGTAGTTGCAGTGATGTGTTGCGGAAGCCTGAAACACTTAGGTGAGTAACTATAATATCTATGAATTAGGTGGTTAATAACAAGGTTATGCATATAAATTAAGCAATTAATACATTTCCAAAGAAATAATTATCATTCGAGGATCTCGGTAACAAGAAACAAATTTTACCGACAAATGGGCCAAGCTAAACATTGAAAGTATCACGAAAAGTGATCAATATGCGACTACTGTAAGGCTCGTATCTTTTTTTATTTAATTTTGGTTTCTGTCTTTAATTTGCTTTTAAATTACTGTTATTTAATCGTAATCCCCATCTCCAGTGTATTATAATCATTGGAGATGCATTCGCCTTTCGTAAATTGTGTAATACCCGAAATAATAACTTTCATAATGTAAGTATTTTAATTTTGTTTGTAAAGAGAGTGTGAATAAATTGTATGACAAATTAATATAGTTTTTTATTATATAACGTATAAATTCAATAAAAAATTAAAAAATACTGAGTGAATAAGCAAAACCTTCATTAGAATAAACAAGAGAAACAAAATGCCAACGTGCAGGAAATTCAAAGTTTGAGTAATACATAACGTAGATTCACTCCACCACGTGGCTTAGTCATACGCGTTAATCAGCTCACCACGACTGCGACGGGGAGTTGCAGTGAGTCTGGAGATCGCAGGTTCAAATGCCGACGCTATCCTGGGTATGGTTTTCCCTGGACTTCTCTGCACTCTCTCCAGGCAAATTCCGGGATAATATCTATTTCAAGTCCTAGGGTGCCTACCCCATTCCTGTACCTAATACATTACTACAGTCAGCACAGAAACACAGGTTATCAGACTAATTTAACACACACAAAGGTATACTGGGCCGATGACCAAGATGTCCCAAGCCCCTAAATAGGATTAATAACAATAACATTTCCGTCCAGATCCGTATTAACGTTCGTGCTACTTTGCGGTATGCATAGCCTAGTTATTGCATCAAATTCAAACAGCCCCTGACGGAAAATCTAATGCATTTACAACATAATTAGTAGTAATATAAAGGGTTAATTCTAATCGGGGAGTTACACTTGATGGACCTTCTTGGTTGGGTGCTTATTTTGGAAGCTATATCTTGAAAATTGCATCACAATTTGCTGGATCCAATTGTTTACTTATGTGGAATTAAATAAGTTAAAGAATAGGATGATTATTAGGCACAGGAGGGAAGTATATAGTTAAACGTTACCTTTAATACTGCAATCATAACTCATGAGACGTCCTTATTACGTGGAATGCGAAACACCAGAAGTGACATTTTACATCAAAAACCCCTCATGCATCTGCCGGCAATCGCGTTCACAGGATCAAAACCTGCTCGTGTCTCATTAATTAATTTTTTATGGTTGAATATAATTTTGTTTGTCACATTTCTTGCTGGATATTACTAGCCTGAATAGTATGACACTTCCTTTTCATGATATTTTCAGGAATGAGTTATTGTTTGATCTTGTTGCTATTTGAGGGGCTTGGACATTGTTATCATGTAGCCCCATGTATATGGGTATGTGTGTGTGAAATTTGTCTGATAACTTTTGTTATTGTGATGGTTGTATTAGTGTGTGAAGTTGTAATTCAAATGAGGATTAGGAAGGAGGCACCCGTGACCTTATGTTAGGAACCTTCCCAGCATTTGGCTGGAGTAGAAGTGGGAAACCACGGAGATCAATATGAATCAAATCCGCCCCTTCTCAGTTTGGTGTCACGAGGTTAAGTGTGTAGCATTCCAGTCCTTAGACCAGAATTACATTTCTTGGCAGAGCCAGGGTTCAATGCCGGGTTTCCGTGGTGACAGCAAAGAACGCTAGCCATTACGTAACGAGGCGGACATTCAGAAATGAAGTTGAATCAATTTACCTAATGGATTTTATGATTTCATCACTATCCTGTTCCACTTCAGTTTAGTTTTAATTTTCAGTAATAACATAAAGTTCATAAAAGACCAGCCGCTGCTGAGCTGCCTCCTTACTGCCTGTTAATACACATACTGCAATCTCTCACAATTAACCACTAATCTGTGCAGCCTATGCAGCCCGTGTTTACGTGCTCGACCATGCTTAGTGTCTTTACCTGCTATCATAAGTGGGCGTATCGCCTGTACCAACGCGACTCTCTGCATTAACAAACCTCATGTCCACCTGAGTGATTAGGCTACGCGTTGTGTTAACGTGGTACCCATGCAGGCAGATGCAGGAACGATGAAGCTCAGTATGTACAATGTAGTTTTTCAGTAGCGTGTAAAATCCCTGAATGGGAAAGTGATGGCTAGACACGATTCAGGACTAAAATCAATGGTAGTTCCATTAGCCTAAACGTCACGTGTTCTCTTGTTACGGATGTGAACTAGTATGAAACCTTGTGAACTGATGCAATGACGTTCTCATTCATTTGAATGGAACGTTCGTTCAGCATTATTAGAATTTCCTCCTCATAATTTCATGCAATATTTCAAATAATCTTGTAATTATTGTTGTTGTTGTTGGGAGGGTGGAAGGGTGTTGTTTCATTAAGGGATTTAAGACACTTTGTTCGTTAGTCGCATGTACTTGGGTATGTGTTGGGGTGGTCTGATAAGAAGTTGCATGTATGCCCGTACTAGTCTCTGTATTTATCATTGTAGCTAGGATTGGCGAGGAGGTGGCTATGGCCTGATGTTAGGCACCTTCTAGGCATTTGTCTATATTAGAAGTGGTCAACCAAGAGAAACAAATTCTAGGATCTCTGAGGTTGGAATAGAACGCCCCTATTCTCAGATAGCCATACGAAGTTGTGAACTAAGTTGGGACAATCATACTAGGAAGCAATATAATGACAGAGTCAGGAGTTAGTATTTGGGATAGAAGTCACAATTCAAACCCCTAAGACCCTGTGAAAAACTCCAGAACAGAAAAATCCAGTACACTATAGTAAGCAGACACCACTTTGTGCATGCGGTAGATGAAAAAAGTTTAGTTCAACGTCATTTTTAGTTGTGATGATTCGAAAGTCACTGGCATAAATTTCTAGGAGGCTGTAAATAGTAGTCATTTTTAATTTAAATGTGGACGAAGTTTCACACAGACACGTTACTAAGGCACGTAAGGCATATCAGTCTAAAACCTGGATCAATATGCCAGTTGCAAATGCAAATCCACAGCCTGCTTCCAGTCTCCGACCGGGTCAGGAATGGAATGAATGAAGCCCCGATCTAGCGGCGAGGATATGAACTGTGCCGACTGCCGAGGCCTGACGCACTCCTCTGGGGCAATGATTAAATGAATGACAGATGAAATGAAATGATAGTGGAGAGTGATGCTGGAATGAAATTTGGACAGGGGAAACCAGAGTACCCGGAGAAAAATCTGTCTGCCTCCGTTTTGTCCAGCACAGATCTCACATGGAGTGAACGGGATTTGAACCACGGACCCAGCGGTGAGAGGCCGGCGTGCTGCCGCCTAAGCCACGGAGGCTTAATATGCCAGTTACGTATTTAAATATTGAATCAGTTTCAAAACACTCTTTATAGAAAACATGAGGGGGATTCGTATATTGAAGGAACTGCATTCTATAAAAAAATAGCCGAATGACGGAGTTATCTAAATACCATCATACAAATTGGAAACTAGCACAATAACTAAATAAAACGATGATAATTGTTGTTTTAAGAGGCCTAACATCTAGGTTATCGGCCCCTAATGGTCGGGGTGACAGCGAAAATGACAATGAGGTGGAAACCAGAACGAAAATTAAGTGAGACGTAAAATACTTACAAAAAGGAACTCATTGAAAAAACTCACAAATTGGAGAGTGGTAATAGGCTACTTACAAAAGGGAATTTAGAACGAAAATATTCACAAAAGGAATAGATTAAAAATACGCACAAAATGTAATTTAGGTTCAAGATACGTACAAAATGCAATGTAGAGTCGAAATACTTACAAAATGCAATTGATATTCAACATATTTACAAAATGCAAATGAGATTGTAAATACGTATAAAATGCAATTGAGGTTCAAAATACTTACAAAATGCAATTGAAATTGAAAATACACAATGCAATTTAGATTGAAAAGTGCGCATTTCAGATTCCAAACAATCACAAAGTGCAATTGATATTCAAAGTATTTACAAAATGCAATTGAAATTGAAAATCCCTACAAAATGCACAATAGATTCGAACTACTCATTTGGATAGACAATACTTACAAAATGCAATTTAGATTGAAAATACTTACAAAATGTAATTTAGATTCAAAATACCCCAAAGTGCAATTGAGAATCAAAATACTTGCAAAATGCCGACCATATAAAATGCAATTTATATTGAAAATACTTGCGAAAAGCGCTTTAGGTTGAAAATGCTTACAAAATACAATTGAAATTCAAAATACTCACCAACGTCAGTGGATGTTTTTGGATGGATCTAATACCTCATACTACTCACCCTCCTCACAAGATGGTGACCACGTGATATCTCTCGAACGCATGGTCAGATTTTGACGAATGAGGTGTCGTTGAACTCGAACTGACTCCCCCTTTCCAATGAACAACACATTTCCACCCCAAAATAAAACCTACCCCGACTAGGGGGTGTAATTGTAATTTTTTTTAAAATCTCGCTTTCAAAGTGCGACATGTGGGAGTTTGAATGCTAATATGAAATTAAACGTTGTTCCACACAAGAGACATGTGTACGGTGGAAAGCCAATATGATTTAACATTTTTTGTTTTTACGCATGCCCACTCATGGCTTTTGTAAGAGGGCGGGCTTTTTAAAGATGCCGGCTGTAGTGTAACCTAACCTAACCCAACCCACGAGGGGTGATCAAAAAGTATTTCAAGCGGCGCTTGTTAAAAGGCAAACTAATAATCAAAGACGGCATGTCAGGCCTTGAGGCGAGTGCCCCTGTCATTGTTGACGATTCCCTGTGGACGGGTCCTTGTTGACGAGTCCCTGTGGACGGGTCCTTGTTGACGAGTCCCTGTGGACGGGTCCCTGTTGACGGGTCCCTGTGGACGGGTCCTTGATGACGAATCCCTGTTGACGGGTCCCATTTGACTGATCCCTTTGGACCGGTCACTTTGGAGTGGACCCTATGGACTGGCGCATGAATTTATCCGAATTGTGCCAAAGGGCTTAACTATTTTTGTTAATATCTCACGGACCAATAACGCTAGGATCTTGTATGAGTCATTGTAGGACTTGGGATGAAGCCCCCATTTAGAATGCATTTTTTAAATCTTGACAAAGGGCCTAAATACACTTTTGTTAATATCTTACGAACCAATCATGCTAGTGACTTGTATGAGGGGTCCTAGCAATTGGGGCGATATCCCCCTTTGGGGGATGAAACTATCCCTCCCCCCAAATTTAAAAATCGATATCTTGGAAACTAAGAACCCTAAAATTTTGTATGATAGCTTTGAAAATAGGTCATAAGATACGCTTTTACCACGATAGGTCATTTCACCCCCAAAATAGTAAATAGTAATTTTACAGGCGAAAAAAGTGTTAAACACTTAAAAATGATAAAAGAACCTAAGATCTTTGTTTTTTGATGAAAAATAGTAGGAGGGTTAAAACTACCCCCAAAATTTAAAAATAGATATCTTGGAAACTAAGAACCCTAAAATTAAGTGTGATAGCTTTAACAATAGGTCATGACATACGCTTATTTCACGATAGGTCATTTTACCCTAAAACAGTGAATAGTGATTTTACAGGGAAAAAGGGTGTGAAACACCTAAAAATGATAAGTGAACCTAAGATCTTTTAAATCTCAGCAATTCTTCTAGGTTTGTGCCGTGTGTCTAGTGTGGGGTTTGGCCTAGGACACCAAGCTGGCTCATCGGCTGGCTCTTGGTGTCCCCGCCCGGACCTCCACAGGAGTAACGAACTACGCGCTACCTCCATTTATATAGAGTGCAACTGCACTCCTTGACTGCGAAAACTAAAAGCTCAAGCAGCCTGAACCTCCCTATGAAGGCTTTCAAAAAGATGGTATAGTGGCTTTCACGGCCGGTGAATTAAATCTCAGCAATTCTTCTAGGTTTGTGCCACGTCTTGTGTGGGGTTTCGCCTCGGACACCAAGCTGGCTCATCGGCGGGCTCTTTGTGTCCCCGCCCGGACCCCCACAGGAGTAACGAACTACGCGCTACCTCCCTTTATATAGAGTGCACGCCGAGAACTAAAAGCTCAAGCTGCCTGAACCTCCCTATGAAGGTTTCCAAAAAGATGGTATATTGGCTTTCACGGCCGGTGAATTAAATCTCGGCTATTCTTCTAGGTTTGTGCCGTGTCTTGTGTGGGGTTTCGCCAAGGACACCAAGCTGGCTCATCGGCGGGCTCTTGGTGTCCCTGCCTGGACCCCCACACGAGTAACAAACTACGCGCTACCTCCTTTTATATAGAGTACAACTGCACTCCTTGACTGCGAGAACTAAAAGCTCAAGCAGCCTGAACCCCCCTATGAAGTCTTCCAAAAAGATGGTATATTGGCTTTCATGGCCAGACAAAAGTCTTCAAAAATGACTTCCTAATACCTAAATCTACATTCAATGTCTACAATTTCTGTAGAAATGCTTTCCTTGCCTGAGCTACATAAGAATCCTAATCATCTCTGGTATAATGTCTTGTTTAACAAACATAGTCGCTCAGTAGATCTATGCATTTGTTGTAAATAACCCAAAATAGCAAACAGTTTTTCTAAAACCCTACTCACTGGTCAATAACAAGCATAGTCGCCAAAGTGTTTCGTTGGTAGTTAACTCATGTCTGGTTAGTAAATTCTTATTGCAAGGCCAGTCAACACCTAAAAATTCATCTTAACATATAGTCTAATCATCTTTCTATCTACATACCAGTGTCTAATGAATAGTCAATATTAGTTTGGTCTTTACCTAAAATCTAAAATCCAATATAAAATTTCTAAAATCTAAAACCAAAAAAATTATAGTATAGAAAACATTATTCCAAGTAATACAAATCCTGATATGTTTTTCTTTAATAATTAGTTACCGAAAATTTAAAGTCATGATATTATGGTTTGCTCTTTTTGTAAAATCTAAAATCTAAAATGTAAATTCTAAAACTCAAGTCTAAAATCAAAAACAAATCAAAAATCTTACTTGCATTAACTGTATATTGAACCCAGTCCACCTTTGTATTTGTAATCCAAGTAATAATTTGAAAAAAATACAAGTGTAATCAGTCTTAAAACATTATCCCTGCTTTTTATATGATTTTGACATGCGTATTAACCTAAAATCAATCCCTGGTCTACCTTAGTCAAAGGCTAACATCTTAACCACTGCACCACCATATTCGACTTTCTTATTTTGGTTCGTTCTAGGCCTTAAAGCTAAAAATCGAGTTAAAACCTCTAGTGCAAGAGCCAAAAGTGCTTGCCACTGCAGCACAATATGGTTAGCAAGTAACATGAGACATCCAAAAAGGATTGTATTGGTTTGGTTTGGTTCAGTGTAGTCACCATCTCGTTTTCTTAGCTACCCTCTTTAACCAATCAATCAAAGATAGTCTACTCTTAATTCTTGAATTGATAAATTGGATTTTGTGCACACCGTTTGTTATGTCATGCCTGAAACCTATACTCCCTATGTACCGCGGTCAGGTTTATAAACTAGTTTCAATGGTCAAAGACTTGTCAGTCACCATACGTGTAGCCTACAATAATTCTTTCTCTACCTAGCTATGTTTCATCACTCACCATAAACATCTAACATTATGGGTTTGCAATATATTAAGAGAAACAAAAGTCCATGATCTTGTTGTTTTCAATCTTTTTGAGAAAATTCATAAGCCATAAAAGGAAAGCGTCATGTCTAGTTCTAAGACAACTTATGTGTCCAAATCCCATTATTATTTTATAAAATCTTAAATCAGTAACCTTGCCGTTTTGGGATATTTAAATAAATGCATGCATCATAGGAAAAATCATAAAAATATTCTTAAAACAAGTCGTCGCATGACCCTCTTCAAACAATGCTTCACAAAATATCGATTCATCCATTGGACATGGCCACCGTGGTCGGCGACATGCTCGTTTAAACACAACCGGTACTGTCTCTCTCTACTAAAATAATATTAAAATACATTCAAAAGTTTAAAAAATCTAAATTTTCAAAATGTGTTTTTGTCAAAATTTAAAAAAAAAAAATCTGATTATTGGTTCCCCCTTTTCCCTGTAAAATCTACATTCATTGTTTTAGGGGTAAAATAACCGATCGTGGTAAAAGTATTTAATGACCAACTTTTGAGCTATCACACCTACTTTTAGGGTTTTTAGTTTCCAAGATATCGATTTTTCAATTTTGGGGTAGGTTTCACCCTCCTACTATTTTTCATCAAAAACAAAAGATCTTAGATTCATTTATCATTTTTAGGAGTTTAACACCATTTTTTTTACTGTAAAATCACTATTCACTGTTTTAGGGGTGAAATGATCTATCGTGGTACAAGCGAATGTCATGAACAATTTTTAAAGCTATCACACTTAATTTTGGGGTTTTTAATTTTCAAATTTTAAAAATTTTTAAATTTTGGGGGTAGTTTTAACCCTCCTACTATTTTTCATAAAAAAACACTTAGGTTCATTTATCTTTTTTAAGTGTTTAACACTTTTTTTTTCCTGTAACCTTACTATTTACTATTTTAGGGGTGAAATGACCTATCGTGGTAAAAGCGTATCTTATGACCTATTTATAAAGCTATCACACAAAATTTTAAGGTTCTTAGTTTCTAAGATATCGATTTTTCAATTTGGGGGAGGGATAGTTCCACCCCCCAAAGGGGGACATCGCCCCAATTGCTAGGAACCCTCATACAAGTCACTAGCATGATTGGTTCGCGAGATATTAACAAAAGTGTAGTTAGGCCCTTTGTCAAAATTTCAAAAATACATTCTAAAAGGGGGCTTCATCGCAAGTCCTACAATAACTCAGACAAGTTCCTAGCCTTATTGGTCCGTGCGATATTAACAAAAAAAAAGTTAAGCCCTTTGGCACAATTTGGAAAAATTCATGGGCCAGTCCATAGGGGCCAGTCCAAAGGGACCGGTCCAAAGGGATCAGTCAAAAGGGACCCGTCAACAGGGACCCGTCAACAAGGACCCGTCCCCAGGGACCAGTCAACAGGGACCCATCCACAGGGACTCGTCAACCAGGACCCGTCCACATGGACTCGTCAACAAGGACCCGTCCACAGGGACTCGTCAACAATGACAGGGGCTCTCGCCTCAAGGCCTGACATGCCCTCTTTGATTATTAGTTTGCCAATCGACAAGCGCCGCTTGAAATACTTTTTGATCACCCCTCGTGGGTTGGGTTAGGTTAGGTTACACTACAGCCGCCATCTTTAAAAAGCCATGAGTGGGCATGCGTAAAAACAAAAAACAAAAATGTTAAATCATATTGGCTTTTCACCGTACACATGCCTCTTGTGTATAACAACGTTCAATTTCATATTAGCATTCAAACTCTCACATGTCGCACTTTGAAAGCGAGATTTTTTAAAAGATTACAATTTCACCCCCTAGTAGGGGTAGGTTTTATTTTGGGGTGGAAATAAGTTGTCCATTGGAAAGGGGGTGTCACCCCGAGTTCAACGACACCTCATTCGTCAAAATCCGACCATGCGTTCGAGAGATATCACGTGGTCACCATCTTGTGAGGAGGGTGAGGAGGAGGAGGTATTAGAACCATCCAAAAACATTTACTAACGTTCCGGCCCGGATTATGAGAGGCTTACTAAAAGAGCAATTTTGATTGTCAATCCTTACAAAAAGCAATGGAGGCTGAAAACACTCGCAAAATGCAATTTAGATTGAAAAGACTTAGAAAATGCAACGTAGATTGAAAATACCTACAAAATGGAGTGCAGATGCAAAAAAAATCGCTAAAAGGAATTTAGATACACGGAGAGCCAATTAACAGAAACAGTGAGGGAATCTTAAAGAGAAAAGGAGATATAATGAAAAGAAAACAAGAGGGCTGACCCCTCGAAGGAGGAGGGATCAGGAAAGTTGAGACAAGGGCCAGTGAAAGACTCCCGCGGCCTCGGATACCCTAATACCGTCGGGTCGGAAAAGAACAAGAGTTGACCAAGGGAGGTCGACAGGAAAGAGGACGGAGTGGAGCCCGGCACAAGTAAGTGGAAGCAATGCCGGACTCAGCTGGGGTCCCGTGGTCGCCAATCCACGTTCCACTAGATGTGAGCCCCTAGGGAGAGCACAATAACTGTTACGAATGGGACAGATGACTTCAATGATTCCTCCCTTTAAGCAATAATTACAGCCCCATCACCACGACTGGTATCAGTTTGCAGAATTTTGTATTGTTATGATTCACTAAGAAGGAAACCGGGTGAGTTAGCCGTGGTGGTTACGGCATGACTAATGGCAGTCGCTCACATCCGGGAGGCGAGGAGGTTCGAATCCCCCCGCCGGCAACCTTGAAGATGGTCTTCTGTGGTTTCCCATCTTCCTTCCAGGCAAATGCCGGGGTTGGTCCCTCACTATAGGCCACAGCCGCTACCTTCCAACTCCTCGCCCTTCCCTTCCAACTTTCCTCCCCAACGGTACTTGTAGCTCACCCATTGGGTGTCCGTCTCGAAGCAGTTACAAAACTGGCGAGCCGAACATGTCCTCGAACACTCCCGGCACTAAAAGCCATACGCTAAAAAAAAAAAAAAAAAACTAAGAAGGAAGAAATGCTGGTGTGAATTGGCCTTTGTATGGAAATATGTAAAAGGTACTACTCGTCATGGAACATACTACTACTACTACTACTACAAATGATAATAATAGTAATAAAGTTTCACACCTTCCAATAAAAGAGGAAGACGCAAGCCCCATGAGTGAAAGATGTATATTGGGATTAGAAAAGTATGGGATTAAAACAGAGGAATAGCTAACCGAGAAATTTTCAGAAGGGAATTTTCGGGAGTGAAGGACCTGTCCAACGAGAAAACGAGAAAGAACAGAATATTTTCGGCAGAAGAACGAGCACGAGCAAGTCAACGGATAAAAGAGTACTGGCTTAAGAGGAAAGGGAGAGAGAACTTGCGAAAGTAATGGAAGTCATGAAAATAATATTAATAATAACAATAATAAAAAATAATAATGATAACGAACATATGTTGTAGGATTAGTGTCTACTTTATTTAATTTGGCCTAAGACACCCTTGCGTGCGAAATGTTGCCCTGATGAGATATTTATGATGCGTTAGCATGTCTAATGACAAGGATCTCGCGAATATTCTACGCAAATTAGTTATTTGGTCTCAAGCGGCTTCGGTGGCGTAGTCGGTAGCATGCTGAACTGCTATGCCCAAGATAGCGGGTTCAAACCCGGCCGAAGTCGTCGGATTTTTTAAGAGCATTAAAAATCCTTCAGTATGCCTTCCTTCGGAGGGGAAGTAAAGCCGGCGGTCCCATGTCATAGATTTATGGCATGTAAAAGATCCTTTCACTGACTAAACTTGTGTAAAGCAAAATTTGTTAGGTTAGATTTCGTCAGAACGCTCTATCAAAGTTCCAACGTTCACCACTAGGTATCATTGATATCTGGTGGCGAAAGTTGGAACTACTTGAAATTGAACGGAACTTGTAGCTCACCCTTTAGGGTGTCCGCTGGAAGCAGCTACATACTCAGGCGAGCCGAACATGTCCTCGGACACCCCTGGCACTAAAAGCCATACGATAAATAAATAAATAAATAAATAATATTTGGTCCCATTGAGAATCATCAGTAAAATAGTTCGGTTGGCTGTATGAGCTGGTATGAGGATGATAACACACTTCTTACTGTGTCAACCAGTTATTATATAGGCCTATTACAATTGGACCAATCATTTACTAGCGATCCTTTGTCATATAGGCCTAATCACCATTAAAAACGAAAAAGGAAGATTTGTTTCACAAACGTATTCATCCTGGGACAAGCCTCCGTGGCTTAGGCGGCAGCACGCCGGCCTCTCACCGCTGGGTCCGTGGTTCAAATCCCGGTCACCCCATGTGAGATCTGTGCTGGACAGACGGAGGCAGACAGGTTTTTCTCCGGGTACTCCGGTTTTCCCTGTCAAAATTTCATTCCAGCAACACTCTCCACTATCATTTCATTTCATCTGTCATTCATTTAATCATTGCCCCAGAGGAGTGCGTCAGGCCTCGGCAGCCGGCACAGTTCATATCCTCGCCGCTAGATGGGGGCTTCATTCATTCCATTCCTGACCCAGTCGGAGACTGGAAGCAGGCTGTGGATTTTCATTTTCATTCATCCTGGGCTAATGTAGGCTAGATACTTTCATTTTGTACATAAAAACATGATTTTTCAAATTTTTATGTTGAATCCTGCGACTCATCACTAGTACAGGGTGATACTTACATATTCAATGTAAAGTTTGAAGCCATTATTTCGGTGTTGTCTATACAACTGACATGCATACTTAATCCGGTCCTTTTGCACCATATGTTGTCAAGGATTTCCATTTTTCGCTTTCTCTGGTAAAGGTAACTCACACTCCTGCAGGGCCTCTCTTATTCCATCCAGTCAAGTCTTCCTCAAGCTCTCTTCCCCTCTACTGTTACCACCTTCTTCAGACTCGGTATGCGATTTGTTGGCATCCGGAAAACGTGGCCAATCCATGGTAATCCATGTCCTTGGATAGTTTTCTCCGAATGGTTTTATTTCGGATCCTGTCACTCTAGTTCTTCTCTCTAATTTCTGGAGATATCGCATCTCTGCCGCCTGGATTCTGGTCTTCATTTGTTCAGTTGGCGTCCAAGATTCACAGCCATAAGTTAATACAGGGACAACGGTGGGTTTGTAAACAATCAGCTTTGTATTCTTTGAGATTTCCCTCTTGTTGAGGAACATTGCCCGAATCGCATTAACAAGCGCCATTCTATCCTTAATTTCGATCTCTATCTCTCTATTCGAACTAGATGTTGAACCAAAACACTTGGCGACCTGCACCAGTGGTCATCCATCTGCCTTAATGCTGTGCCTGTACTCATTCCTATTGATCACCATAATATTTGTCATCTCCATGATCACCTCCATCCGACTTATCGTTAACTCTTCTACCGATATATTTATGATGCGCTGCAGATTTTGTTTGCTGGAGGCAACTACAATCACGTTGGCCGCAAATGCAAGATTAGTTATTCGCACTGGTCTCAAGAGGTAATTTCCAACCATCAGCTCCTTAATGTTATCACATTAAGCCTTCATACTGTAATTCTATCGAGATATGCTATGAAAAGTAGAGACATTAGATACACCTTGTTGAATTCCTTGTTTTGCGATGACGTCGGCTGATCTCACATTTTCTGTTCACACGTAATACAGACAGACTTCTAATGGACTGATCAAGTGTCCACACTCCTTTCGGGCTTTCCATATTCCTCTCTTTATAATCGGTCAAATACCTTCTTCAGGTCAATAAATATTTTGGTGTTTGAAACCATTTTTCAGTGTTGCCTTAGTAAACAAAAATTTGGTGCTTTTCAGCCGGTCAAAACGATTGTGCCCTAATGAGATGGGTTATTCCCTAATCCTGAATAAAATCACATGAGATTAATAAATACACATGGATGACCAGTTTCGATCCTCAAGCGATCATCATCAGATCCATTACACTTAGGCTATATAAACTAAGTCTGAAAATATGGGTACATATTTACAAAATGTGCCGGAAGGGGAATAAAGAGAGGGACTAAAGTGTGATTTTCCTCATAGTATGAATACTAAGAAATGCTATTGTCTAATTACAACATAGTATGTTATAGTCCGAAACCTTAGGTAATTGCAATTAACCGTGCAGTTAATCTTGTAATCATCATTTGATAAAATCTACCCTGACCGAAATAATTGTAAATAACTGACGATGGATGAAAATGTAATGATCCCTCAAGAGCTAACAGCAACAAATGGCGGTTTGAGACGCTAGTTGGGCAGACAGTTGCTGCCCCCTCCCCACTATTTTTAAGAACAAATGTAATTCTTAGCCTACTTTCGATTTTTGTAACAAATGGAAGTAGAGTCATATGATCAACATATGCACGTTTTATTCAGTGAGTTACACCTATGCCTTATATCAGCAATATCCATTTTGTGCCACTTCCTTGCTACTAAGTTTCGCTTCAATTGCGAAATTACTGTCTGAATAAATCACTATTAAGTTTGAATATTGCGCCTAGCTGCCAAATTAGAGGGAAAAAATAACACTGTTACTTAGGTTTGAACATAGGATACTCCATATAGGTTACTATCTGATCTCTAATTTCCATTATTGATTTTCAAAGTCATAGAAAGTAGTATACTTTCAAATAATGACATTTCAAGATGGCCACTGCGTGCTTTATTCAATTTGATAATGTATCACTAGCGCTACTTAATACTCTTCTTTTACCGAGTATCGCCTTAATTGTGCAATAACAACCTGAGTTACTAATGTGCATACTTTAATAGTACGCCTAGCCGCCATCATAAGTCTATCGAGGCACTGGCCTTGTGGTTTGGTCATACGAAGGGACTTATAAAGTTCCACTTTATTACTAAATGCCGTTATTATAATTCTAGGATACCGAAAGTTATTTATTTATTCTGAAGTTTCAATGTGATAATTTCCTGAATAACGTAATTGAGAGGTCCTATATGTTACTCATCGTTTGGCAAGACTCATTTTGATTACCCAATTTTATTCTGAGATGTCGATTTTAGTGTTCTTAAACTTTGCGCAGCCGCAATATGGAAAGTATGGAGAGCCTGTTCTGTTTCCTTGGCCATACAAGGCCCCGTATTCGTTCCTACCTTGTAACTCTTAAAGGTTGATGATTATTAATTTTTACATTGTATACATTTAAGATGGTTGCTGCGCACAAAATGGACTTTCATATACTCATCATATTGGAAACAGATAGTTTTCAATCAAAAATATCTGAAAGCCAAGTCATGTGAACATTTGAATGTGTCTTATTAAATGTTGTTAATTCATTTTAGGAGCTTCAGACATCTTGCTCATCGGCTCCGTGTGGTGCGATGTATGATGATCTGTATGTGTGTGATGCTGTAGTAGTGTAACTGTATTAGGGACAGGGATGAGGTAGTTGCGCCGGAACGTGAAGTAAGGTACATATGCCTGGAAGGAGTGTGGAAAGCACTGGGTAAAACCGACTCTCAGGATAGTCCCAGGTAGAGCCAGGATTATAATCTGCGTTCTCTGGGCTTGCTTAATCTGCAGTGCCCGATTTAACGAGCACGGCTACGCCGTGGGATCATTTGCATATTGTAATGTTTCTTAGCCTAGTATGACATGTAGCACAAACATACAGTACATTCGAGGTTCCATTAAAGTGTTCTACAATTTTCACGTGCCATTCGAGCTAGGAAACAAACATATATTATGTTGAGCCAGAAATCGCTTTAATGGCATCTTTAATTCAATGGATGCAAAGTTCACAGCGATGTTTTAAAATATTTTATAGAAATGTAGGCTACCCACAAATTTTCAATTTTACATTCAGTGATATGTAAGTGCGTGGTAATTCTGTACCATTATATATTGAAGGATGACAGTGATCCATCTAGTAGCTGAGCGACATAGGAAAGTGAATTTCCGAATAAGAAACTGAATGCCTTTTTAGTACTATAGTAATCGTAGGGACCTCAGCAACAATTCTAGTATTTAATTAGAACATGTATTATGCCATCATCACTCAACTAGCCACTGAGGTGCTGATTTTATTGACCACATATTGAAGAGAGTGCGTTTGTGTGGAAAACTAGCAACGTGTGTGACATAGGCTCCTTAAGGAAATGTTGTTTTTGCCAATAGTGGTACTTTCCTCCGTGTAGATTCATGAAAAACCTATTCTAAAGTTTGAATGCATACACTTTGCCAGCATAGGCCTATATTTTCTCTCCATGTCTCTTCATTATCTCTCAATGTTCTATGTTGTCGATTATTGTAGGTATATTGAATATTCACAATCTCAGTTGCACACAATGATCAACCTGATACGCAGGTGTATAATCTGAGCTGTTTTCGTTATATGAGACGCTGACTAACAACGTTGCTCACACCCTGAGTTAGGGATTATACTGATTTCACAGTCCCCCCACCCACCATCCGGAGGTTTGTGATATCAACGAAATATCTTAAGTATCATTAGAAGTTGTTAATTAATTTAATAGGCTTGGGACATCTTGGTCATCAGCTCCGTGTAGTTGTAATAGAATATGTAAAAAGGAAGATTGAAGTTTTACGTGAATGTGAATCTTTTGATTATGATCCACGAGACCTCCTCTTTAAGTGGAATCCCAACCACAGGACGTGGCATTTCACTTTGAAAATCTCACATGCATTGACCGGGAATCGAACCCAGTCCACCTTGGTGAGAGACCAACAGCTTGACCACTGCACCACCACGCCCCCTAATGGAATTTCTCTAATAATCTGTGTTTCTGTGGTACAGTAGGTCTAGGTTAGGGATAAGAGCCACGGGAATTTGAGTGAATACATAGTACTTGCATTGTACCTCTGCCGGCCAGTGACCGTAGCATTTGTGAGAATACGAGCTGTCAACTCTCTTACTTCTATTCATAAGGCATTACCCCACATTGTGGGGCTCGGGAGTTCTGACGGCCAACAAACCGCATTGAACTTGGCACACTCAGTAGTACTTGCCACATTATTGTCAGTGTGCAAATTTGAGAAATGTTATCGCTGAAGCTAGTACAGTCGATATAGCCTACCTTTCCGGGAAGTAATAACATATATCACCAGCGCAGTTAGCCTATAGCGTGGGCATTGTACCACTCTGACATTACATTTCCCATTAATTCCAAATATTTATACCCCGTGATAATTGATAGAGAACATTTTGGAGACTCATCAAAGGTACAATAAGCCTTACAAATTTCCTTACTTCGAGAACAATGAATTGGACTTTTTAGACTTTGAATTCTCAGGTACAGAATTATATACTCGTGTCATTCGTGTATATAGAATTATTAGCTTATGACCTCATTCTTCAGGAAATGTTTCCTGTGTAACCGTCTTTTGTTATGATCACTTATTTATTTCCATGTCTCTTCTTCTGCCTGCTATACATAATATCCAATACTGAAGTAATATTCATTCTCTTCTTCTGCCTGTTATACATAATATCCAATACTGAAGTAATATTCATTTATCGAATGAAGGTTGCAGTAAATATGTATCAGGGCTGTTTTTAAGTAAGGGCCGTTTTTTATTACCTGAACATTTTACTTTGCAACTACATTTATTTTTAGGTTTTACATACCTTCCTCTATTTTTCTACATAGTTGCCTTGTTTATTTAGGCACTTGTCATACCTTAAAACTAAGTTCTGATATCCCTCTGCATATAACTTTGCCACCTGCTCTGACAACCTAGAATTCACACTTGAGGAAAATCCATTGATAGAGTGGTTATCAGGAATCTTCGGTCCTCGTGAATTTTCGTGTCAATTGCAGTCACCTAGTCATCTGTGATCGCAGACCTGAGCGTTCATCGTCATGAACATTTTTACGGTCACTTTTGAACTCGCGTACCCATTTTCTCACTTTACCTTCCGTCATTAAATTATCACCATACACCTCACAAAGCTGACGATGAATGTCTGTAGCCGACATGTTTCTTGCACTCAAAAAACGTATCACAGATCGTACCTCACACGCGGTGGGCGAATCAATAATCTTGAACATTGTAAAGATGTACAGTTCAGCGTACAAGTTAGCCATACAGCTGCAACTGACGCCTGCTTGTTCGCTAAGGATGCCGGGAGGTAGCACGCATTCTTGTTGCGGCGTGAGCACTAACTACGGGCTTGAAAAACGGCCCTCTGTTACAAAACAGCCCTCGTATATCTAACCAGCCATCGGTCATCCGAGTTCAGGAAGGAAGGGCATTCTTAACCATGGTAATAGAGTCATAGTCAGTCTGAAAGACTAGACTTTATATCATTTTAAATGCTACAAATGCTGAAAAATGCTGAGTGAAAGCTTCATGATCATCCAGCGAACTGCGTGAAGTGCAAACCAAGGTCAATGGAGGTAGCTGGCTGGATGACGTCACGCTCACCGGAGTGCACGAGGAAAGGAGGAAGCTCAAGCGCTACTATGACGTCACACACCTCAGTGCATTCTCGTTACATTTCGTCCCGTCACCGTAACGTAACGCCAGACCCCAGCGTAATGACGAAGTCGACAATAACATTTAAAATGATAATAATCTTTTAGTGTATGAAATGACTGTTTGCTGCGTAACCGAATGGTGAAAAATGTAAATAAATGTAAGTGATCAGGCTAGAAAATTACTATTGTGCTGCTAAGTATGAAGAGAACAGCTATATCTCTATACTTCCATAATGAATCTCCTTGAGAAAAATAAGTGTTGCTGAGAGAAAATGTGTAAGGTAACCAATTGGAAAGTAATGTTTAATTTCCTCCTCCTAGTCATAATTATGTGACAAAAGAGGTGATTTTCGAAGACTGTGTTGTAAAATGCCAAAGAAGTTAGAGATAATTGTTGAGGTGTAATCTGTTCCCTCTGTACAGAAATAGGTAGTCCTAATGGTATTCCAGCCACAGCATGTAATTTATAACACACTCCCCTGCTGTGGAACACTAATTTAATGAATAATCTGAGTATGTTCGTGTTCAAACATAGCTGATTATTCTCTATCAGCAATAAATACTCAGTGGTGACCTAATAGAGTAATAAAGGGCGAGCTAACACTCGAATTGGGCTACCATTTGTTGATCATCAATATCTCAACCTCCTTTCTCATTCCCTCCAGATATTAAGGAAATGAGGGGAAGGAAACTCTCCCCGCCTTCAACACGGGAGAAAGAGCGAAACAAAGAGGAAGGTGATAAGATTGGTAGCAATTGATGATGTCAAGTCACGAAATTTCTACGAAAATGGATGGTGAGAAATTTAACTAGCACTGTATGTAAGCTACCTGACTGGATGAATTATTAATGCAATTAGATATATCTTACAATTAAAAGTATTTTTAGGAAATGCCTCCATGTTGGCTGATGTCTTATAATAGTTTACTGCCAAAAATTAATTCCATAGACATAAAACACATGGACTGAAGTTAGCATGTGTTGCATGGCTGCTCAAATTATAAAACCGGCCGATAGTACGCAACACTCATTTAGCGAGTCTGTCTGGGAACATGTATTCAAACTTAAGGCTAAATGTCCCGTTTTTTTGTTTGTAATTCTGACACCACGTAGCAGCACCAAAGTGAGACAATTTCTTTTTTCAATTTTCTCTTGAACGGAAGCTCATATTTGCGGTCTGAAAACCACTATGTATACTAGACTGCAATTGAATTGATATTAATTCGATGCATTTTCCAAAATGTGAAAAACAAAAAAGTTACTAACAGTTTTTTATATCTCTGCTTAAAATATGAAAAAACTGGTAATACGAAAATGGAGATTTATTTCCTGATTCCAATGCATTTTTCAGAATTAAAATCGAGTGAATGGAATCGGCAGCATTAGTTCGGGAATTGTTTTGAAAAGAGTGGTAGGCAAGGAAAATGATGAACACTCTGACAGGGCCGAATGATAATGGGACGATTTGACGGCAGGAAGGAGTTGTCTTCTTCTTGTCATAAATATTATACAGTAGTTCGACGAGTTACGTGTACAAGTGCCTAGGCGTGGATCAATATCTGAGCAATAAAATTATACTGTAGTAGTGTCTCAATATGTAACGTTGACACAATTTGTTCGTACAGATACCTTTCTTACTTCCTCAAACATACTTGTTGATAATAATACATTGTAGGGGCTTGGGACATCTTGGTGATCAGTACCTTTGGTTGACTGCGTGGCTCAGCGGTAACATTCTCGTTTGCTGTGTTCTAGGTTGCAGGATCGAAACCTGGTGCAGCCAGTTGGCATTTGAGGGTGCGCAAATGCGAGGGGGCCGTGTCATTAGATTTACTGGCACGTTAAAGATCCCCTTCGGGGCAAAATTCCGTCACCCCGGCGTCTCTAAAAGCCGCAGTTCTTAAGAGGGACATACCACCAATAACGTTATTATTATTATTATTATTATTTTCATTATTATTATTATTATTATTATTACTGTATTATTATTATTATTATTAGACTATCATCATCACTCCCGATTAGTTGATTATGTGTGTAACTGTATTAGAGTCAGGGATGGGGCAAGTGCCCTGAAACTTCACGTACGGTACTATCTCGGCATTTACCTGGAGGGATTGTGTAAAAACCGGTGAAAACACACACAGGATAGATGCTGACAGCGCTGGATTCCCTTCTACGTAACTGTTTTAGAGTTATTTGAGGATTAACTACTGTGACCGAAATCAAGATTGAATTATGCTCACATCAGCTGTGATGAGATTGGAAGCATAGGATCTCGACGATTATTGTGGCATCTTTAACACGAAATTAGGTTATGGGTAACATACGAATTGGTATTAATATTTATACATCTATAATTGTATCTCAGTCTCCGAATATCATTCCACTAACAGATTTTTATGGTGGCAGAACGCCAGGTGTTTTTGTCAGGCTATACCGTGTCAAGCTCCGCTGGATATGAGGTCAGACTCTAGGAGTATGTGAGCGAGCATGTTACCCACACCACGTGATGAGCAGGGGGGTGTGCTTCTCAGAACCGACGAGCAGTTGACTGACAGTATTTCATCCGAGGCATATACACGTTTGAAACTCACACACCTGTCTTTATCGTGGTTGTGAAGTTTCTTAACGCGTCCGGGATAGTCTGTACTTATGTGAACGTGAGTTCGATTTACTGCACGAAAACCGGTAACGTGTGTACTGCAGAATGTTAAACTCAGTGAAACGTATGTGACAATGGAGTTAATGTGAGTACTTATTTAACATTATTTGACACCACATCAGAACAGTGCCGAACAGTTCAACTTCCCATGTAAGAACAGTTTGGTCATGCTAAAATCACAACTTCATTGTACAAGAGATAAAACTACTAGTTTCAGAAGAGTATTATTCTACTAGACATTAGGAAGAGAACACAATTAGATGAACATTACTGTTATTATTACAACAGAGCATCAAGATTTACAGAATGTGGAAATGCAATAAAACAGTGCCGAACAGTCAAATGACATATTGGGAACTTGAATTTTCTGGAATGTTAACTTCACACACAATGAACCTCGTGGGAACACTTATGAATTTTAATACAGTCAAGATCATGATGACAGTTTAGATTCTTTAAGGGAAAATTTACGAACGTGGATGGACACCAGGATTTGAAGATACAATTACACCTTAATATCTACACGGTGATGCAGGCGTTTTATAAATTTCTACATCATCGATCCAGCAGATTTAGGCATCTTTGAACACCATAACATCGTGGCACATAACACCAAATTCAAGGGCAGTGAGTCCATTCTACACTCATTGCAACTCCATGACAAACCATAACCATGACTAATTGATTGTTTTATTTTCAGATGACTTTGAAATTATGCCTGTTTTTCGAACATACTAGACCTTTTTAGGAATAAGATCTTGCTAATTTAATATCATTTCACACATTTTTCTTCGATCATAATAACTTTCAATTTCTTGCCTTGTTCTATAATTATTTTTTTTTAAATTGTGAATATTCACACAATTAAATTTTGATGCGATTGCGAACGATATTTCCGAGTTTTTGGCAGTGATAGTTGATCGTATTTATTTAATTAAACGATTTTATTAGATGATTTTTGTAGGCATTATAGATCAGTTAATGATAATAATAATAATAATTTATTGGTTAGCGAACCTAGTGATTATACTTCGCTGGATTATTATGCTGACAGATTCGAGTCGTATCAGGCATTTTTGTATTATGATATATTTTGCACAGCACAGATAAAAGAAATCATGTAGTTCTAATTATGTTATGGACACTTTAAATAAGTGGTCTCATTTTGTGACAACATTATGGATGCGAGTCATGTGGCCTATCCAAGAAGAAGAAGAATATTAATATTTAAAGATTGGAAGTGAGTGATAATAAGAATTTCTCTACTAGTATTGTGCGTTTGATGTTTGAAGGTTGTGTATGTGTAACACAATCCTCATTTAGTAATTTGTTAGATGCATGCGTAACGTATTCGACGATTAAAATAATGCAATATTAAATGCTGTGATAGAAGTGCTATTGATACGAATTTATGAAACAGTTATACTAATTTCTAGGATTCAGCCAAATCTGACCTTGCATTATCAGGAATGCATAGTTAAATTATGGATAGCTGATCTATAACCAATTAAATTGTTGATTAACATTTCTACTTTAATTAATTAATTAATTAATTAATTTTCGCTAATATTATATTTATGTTATGGAAGGAATTTATGATAATTTGTTTATAACAATTTATATTTTGGAATTCAATGATTGTATTTGCATTTGATGAACAGATTAATACAATATGGTCCAGGATTCGGAATAATAATAATAATAATAATAATCATAATTATTATATTATTTATAATAATGGTATTTTTGATGAATATTCATTTAATATGAGATTATCTCAACATAATCTGCACATTACTCTGCTCCAATGTCAGATGATAATTGTAAATATTTGTAAATTATTTCTTTACGATCATTTAAATTCGTATTTAACCAACGATAATTATCCTTCACTTTAATTAAATTTATGTGTGAATTTTCAGTGTATTTAGAAATATGTGTTTATGGTGAAGTGAATAATGTGATATGCCAAATTTAATTTATTCATTCAAAAGCTGAAATCAGTGACAGTGCAGTACAACGAAAAAATATTGTATTTAATTTTATTCAGCTTACTCGACGAACACTGGAACATTAACTTCGATTCACATTACCCCACAGAAATTATATAGGACAATCAAATTGGTAGTCTAGGACTTATGGATCCTTGATCCCAACATAAGCATAAAACCAATTTGATTCTAGGAGTGCATTTATTTATTTATTTTGTTTCGTCTGCTCTTAAATAAAAGAGACCATTTTATCTTAGTTATTTTAAATTATTCCTGCAGCTTGTTCCATTTCCCGACTGAGTGATACTATCCTATTTTATTTAACAGATATATATCTGAGGCAACCTTTATCACCTATCCCGTTAAACGACCCGAGATACTAGATATCTTGCCTGCCCGTGTTTGCAGTTGATTTTTTGGTAGTTTTTACGGATATATATTTCAGGGACTCCTAATTTGTTTGTTACGACCATGTACCATTTCATGGACATCACGTTGATTTCCGGGCCGACGTTAGGTCTGGGAAACGGGCACATGAAGTCGACGTGGAACCCAACCTGAAAGGCCTCGAACAGAGATATTCGTACCTTTGGGAGTCAATTTTCTTCTGATATCTGACATTAAAGTTACGAACAGAGAGAATCGTACTGATGTTTGGATATTTTCTTTGTGCATAACATAGTGGTTTCGAATTGAGAGTGATCGAACCGTTTGTTATTTAGGCAATAAAATGGGACAGTTAGGTAGTCAGACGTGTTCTGATATCTGACAGTATTATTCAGTAAGGATTTTTAATTCGGTTTAGGCTGATGAATTTGCACTTAGTTTTGCATTTCATAGTAAAGTAAATGTCAGGATGATTAAGATTTCTATAAGCTCACTATGATGAAAAATAATTATAGATGCAGGATGTTGTTTTATGATTAATAACTTTTTCTTTTTGCTCTTTTCTATTCACCAGAGTGAGTTTAGTGGATGAATGTGCTCTATTTATAAGACGTTAAATATGTTCGAAAAACAGGAAAATATTTCTAGTCTCATGGTCCTGGTTGGTCATCTAATTTGAAAGTTTTCCCTATTCTTGAGTATTTTTGATGTGCCTTACGAAGTGCCAGAGGAGTTAAGAGGTTTCTTAACTCAAGTCCAAGCTGAATTTAATAAGTTGCGACAACAAATGTCTGATGATAAGGAGCAACTTAATAATAATTTAACAGCTAATAAGGATGAATTAACTGATAAGTTGCAAACATTAACTAATGATGTGCAAACTTCAAATGCTAAGTTGCAAACTTTAACTAATGATGTGTAAACTTCAAATGCTAAGTTGCAAACTTTAACCAGTGATGTGCAAATTGTAACTAATAATTTGAAAACCTTAACTGAGAAAGCTGAGGAATTTAAGGAGGAAATACAGGATAGTTTACATGAAGTAAAAGGGGAGACGAAAGAACTGAAAAATAAAGTATCGAATTTGTCAGCCGATGTATTAAAGGTTAATACTGATATAGGAGAAATTAATGTATCGATTATTAATCTTAAATCAGAGATTCAGGGTATATCACTTGAAACTAATGCGTTAACTACCGATGTTAGAAGTCTCGAAACTCGCTTGCAATCGCAGATTTCGGAAGTAAAGGTAGATTTTGAGAAAAGCAATGCAGCTCTTGATAAGAAATTAGACTCTTGTGATACCAGATGGACGCATAATTTCAAAACTCTGAGGAACGAATTACACGGTCATGTGTCAGGACAAATTAATGTTGTCTAAACGCTATTCATAGACAATCTGGGAGCATTAGAAAAGGAATTGAATGATAACTTTGATGGATTAAGTAAAGACTTGGTGGCGCATCTAACAAGAAATAATGAATCGAGCGCAGAAACAGTTGCGGAATTACGTTAAGCGATAAACACGAATACTGGAGAGTTAGATGGGGTCAAGAAACAAATTGATCAACTTACTGGTAAATGCGACTATAACTTTGAGGATATACGTAAGGAGTTGGAAACACACGTGAAAGGCAGCGTGGTGGTTACATCTTTAGAGATGGAGGAAAAGTTGAAGCTCGAACACAGTATGACGACTATGCGCATTTCGAAACTCGAATCAGAACTGAGCAACATGAAAGTTAATGCGGATAAGGGTCGAGAAATAATGGAAACATCAACACCATCCAATAGCCGTAATTTATCTGGGAGATTAGAAATGAATACTGCTCAAGTAAATTCAACCACACCCGGACATGTTACGATTATCCGTAACATTGATGATAGACCTAGAAAATTCAATGGGGGAAATAACCTTACTCCCATGGATTTTCTAAGGGACCTTCGTGAATACATGGATGAGAATCAAGTTTCTAAGGAAAGACAACTAGGACTAGTCGAAAGATCATTAGAAGGAACACCACTAAGCTGGTTTAGAGCATTCCGAGACTCGTTTATGAACATGGACGACTTTAGTCACGCATTTATAAACCGATTCTGGATTCCGGAGGTACAATTCGATGTCAGGGCAGACAGGGCAGGAAATACGCCACATCTCATCCAACGAAGTATGCAGGGTATTTTACTACACATCTCGCCAAATTACAATTGTTGACTCCACCATTATCACGAGGGGAATTATTGAGATCGATCACGAGAAAATTTCCTATAGAGATCCAGCGCATGTTGATAACAACCGGAGTAGAGACACTACAGGATTGTGAGGAGATTCTCAGGCGTATAGATCATACGAGTAGTCTTCAGAACAGTAGGTCGGATAGAAGAGAAAACCGTGAAATCAACGCCGTAGTAGTGGACAGAACATCTCAGATGGATAGGTCCTCTAAAAGAGAAGAAAAAACACCGAGGGATTATGATCGACGAAATAGTAATGGAAACTATCGATTGAATTACCAGGAATACAATCCTAGAGCAATGCCGAATAATATATACAATAATCAGAGACAAACGCCGTATAACAGAAGATATTCGAGATATCGCGATAATGGCAGGAACAACTGGTATCAGAATAGGAGGCATAACAATTATCACATGAACAATAACGGCAAACAAAACCTAAATCAAGGGCAACAGAATAGTAACTTGGATGATAGGCATAAAGAAAGCCAAGATTACATTCAGCAGCTTAGGAATACTCAACCATCAGCTCCACAGGAGGAGACACTAGAGCACCCTAGCACTAGCGGGTCGCAGGTAGAAAAAAAAACGCCGATTCGGCAACAACAGAAGCAACAAGAACAACGAAACTAATTGATAATATTCCGATCCCCGATTATATTGTAGAAATCCAGGAACTTTACGAAATTAAGGATGATGATTTAATATTTGAGAACGAAGAAGTACGCCGAGGGACGAGATATGAACTTCCAGTTATTGCTTTGGAGATAATGGGATGCAAAATAAGAACATTGGTGGACACGGGAGCAATGGTTTCAATTATCTCACAGTCGTGTTTGGACTTGCTCCAAACCAAGGAAAAGATTGACATTCTTCCAGCTTCAACAGTTAAAATTAGGGGAGTGATCCCGGACAGAATGATTAAATGCAGACAACAAGTTATGTTAAATCTACATCTTGCGGGAAGGCTAATGCAACACATTTTCCTGATTATATCCAATTCTAACTTTGATATTATTATCGGAATAGATTTTATTACCGATAACGGAATGATTATTGATTTGAAGAACATGACGATCTATTTTACTTCCACCGAGGGAGTGAGTGAAGATTCTCATGGAATCAATGAATTGGAATCTGGTAATATGAACATCCGGGATGAAATAATCAATACGATTGAAGCGGAAGAACAACGTTTGGAACATGGAGTGAAACTCGACCGAGAAGGGGAGAAAAAATTGGGTGATTTGATAAAGAGATACTCTGGTATTTTAATGATAAACCTGGATTGATCAAAAACTTCGAATGCGAGATTCAGTTAACCAATACGTCACCATACAAGAAGAAACTGTACCCTATTTCAGAAAAATGGCAGACTGAAGTTGCAGAGATGATTAATCAGATGGAACAGGATGATATTATATGTCGCATGCCTACACCATTTCTCAATCCACTCGCAGTAGTCAAGAAGGCGAATGGTAAATTACGCCTATGTCTGGACGTAAGAGGGCTTAACGAACGATTGTTATTGGAACACGATCGTCCCCCGAAGATTCGCGAATTATTGAGAAGATTCGAAGGAAAACGGTATTTTTCGACAATCGATCTCACATCTTCTTTTTATCATATAGCATTATCAGAGAGCTGTCGACAATACACTGGATTCTTGTCTAACAACGTTACCTATGCTTTTAAAAGATTGCAATTTGGATTGAAGAATAGCGGACCGGCCATGATTCGAGCATTAGATTCGAACCTAACACCAGAAGTCGAAGCATTTGTTTTATGCTATATTGATGATATAATAATAGCTTCAACGAATCTGGTAGAACATTTAGAACATCTCAATTTGCTATTCGCAAATCTAGAAGAGGCCAATTTCAAGGTCAATTATGATAACTGTAGATTTTTTCATGAAGAAATCAAATTTCTGGGTCACATTATTGACGGATCAGGATATAGACCGAATCCTACTAAAATACAGGCAATATCAGAGTTTCCGCAACCAAAGAAAGTACGACAGGTCAGACAATTCTTGGGAATGTGCCAGTTCTTTTCCGCACATTGTCCGAATTATACTGAAACGAAGGCACCACTTCAGAATTTGTTAAAGATCAACAATAAGTGAAAATGGAGCGAGGAGTGCAACGAAGGATTTCAAAGGGCTAAGCTGATGCTTGTCGAAAATATCAAACTGGAATATCCCGACTTTTCGAGGAACTTCTACATTGAATCTGACGCATCAAAAATCGGCATCAGTGCTGTACTGTACCAGATGGATGATAAATAGAAAGCATCGTTATTTAGCTTTTGAGAGTTGCAAGTTGAAAAGCCATGAGGTTAATTACAACGTTACTGAGCTGGAGGCTTTAGCAGCGATTTATGCGCTTCAAACATGGAAAAGGATCCTGATAGGATATAGAGTAACTCTGATCTCGGATCATCAAGCTTTACAATTTATGATGAAATCAGATCTTGCAAATGATCGAATTACAAGATGGACGTTATTCTTACAGCAATTTGACGTGGAAATTATCCATCGTCTGGGCAAGCAGAATCTATTGGCGGATGTTCTTAACCGAAATCCTTGTGATACAGAGATCCATCTTATTGAAAGTGTTCCGGATGATAGGGAGACTCTTGAAAATCTGAGGAGCTTAGCCATATCACAGAAGAGATATGCACCGCTGAGGAATATCTACCGATTCCTTAAGAATAATATGGACCAGGATGATCCGAATTATGACCGAACATCTAAAGAAGCGATGGATTATCACATCGTGGGAGACTTGGTGATTAAATACACGGATAGGGATCATACGCGCCTCAGAACATTAATACCTCCTAAACTAGTAAATAAAGTTATTTGGCTCATACACCGATCAATTGGACATGCAGGAGTAGATAAGACTTTGCATGTAGCGAAAGAAGCTTTTTCTTGGAAAACGATACGAGAATCTATACGAAAGGTCATCAGATCATGTGATAGCTGCCAGCGTAGTAAATTTGCCTCAAAACTCGCCAAAGAACAGCCGAAAGCGATAATTCCATCTAAACCACGGGAGTTATATGCCACTGATCTATATGGTCCAATTCCTAAGTCATTTAGAGGTAACCAATACATTCTGGTAACGATGGACGTGATCTCAGAGATGGTCATGCTTCACCCAATTCGGAAAGCAACATCACGATACGTTATCAGGCGATTGGAGAACTGTGTTTTTCGTGAAGCAGGGAAACCCGAGTTCCTACTGAGTGATCATGGTAGTCAGTTCACTAGTTTAGAATTTCAAGAGGCTATGCAGCGACTCGAGGTCAAACACATTCTCAACACCATTAGATACCCTGAAGGAAACGCGGCAGAACGAATTATGTCGGAGTTTGGGAAGTTTTGTCGTTTATATTGCTCTGATGAACACGAAAAATGGATGAAAGTTATTCCCATAATCGAAGAGAGTCTCAACTCAACTGCCCACGAAAGTACATCTCAAATTCCATACACTTTGCATATAGGACGAAAGCCACAGAGAGTCTGGGATGGTATCATCACAACTCCACCAGAAATTTCTCCTTCTTTACCCATGAGACTAGAATTGGCCAAAGCCAGTCTGGAAAAACAAGCGGCTAAGAGACAGAAGAGACATGTTGGTAGACGATTTAGTGAACCTTTGCGTGAGAACGATCTTGTTCTTATCAGAAGACCAGTATCTTCAAACCTACCCATGAGGATTTTCAGCAAATTTGTTAACACTTTTCTGGTCCATACAAGATAGTTACAGGCTTTGGGAACAACAGCTACCGAGTAGCAGAGATTGAATCCAACCGTATCATTGGAAATTACAACTCAGCAAATCTCAGACGTTATTTCAAGAATGTAGAATGAGATTTCTTTGATGCTAGATTTCGTCACATTATGAAGAAGACAATGTTTTTATAAGTTCTCTTCCGTTCGCTTATTAAAAAACGGGAAGAGGGGAATATGTTACCGAAATCAAGATTGAATTATGCTCACATCAGCTGTGATGAGATTTGAAGCATAGGATCTCCACGATTATTGTGGCATCTTAACACGAAATTAGGTTATGGGTAACATACGAATTGGTATTAATATTTATACATCTATAATTGTATCTCAGTCTCCGAATATCATTCCACTAACAGATTTTTATGGTGGCAGAACGCCAGGTGTTTTTGTCAGGCTATACCGTGTCGAGCTCCGCTGGATATGAGGTCAGACTCTAGGAGTATGTGAGCGAGCATGTTACCCACACCACGTGATGAGCAGGGGGGTGTGCTTCTCAGAACCGACGAGCAGTTGACTGGCAGTATTTCATCCGAGGCATATACACGTTTGAAACTCACACACCTGTCTTTATCGTGGTTGTGAAGTTTCTTAACGCGTCCGGGATAGTCTGTTCTTATGTGAACGTGAGTTCGATTTACTGCACGAAAACCGGTAACGTGTGTACTGCAGAATGTTAAACTCAGTGAAACGTATGTGACAATGGAGTTAATGTGAGTACTTATTTAACATTATTTGACACCACATCAGAACAGTGCCGAACAGTTCAACTTCCCATGTAAGAACAGTTTGGTCATTCTAAAATCACAACTTCATTGTACAAGAGATAAAACTACTAGTTTCAGAAGAGTATTATTCTACTAGACATTAGGAAGAGAACACAATTAGATGAACATTACTGTTATTATTACAACAGAGCATCAAGATTTACAGAATGTGGAAATGCAATAAAACAGTGCCGAACAGTCAAATGACATATTGGGAACTTGAATTTTCTGGAATGTTAACTTCACACACAATGAACCTCGTGGGAACACTTATGAATTTTAATACAGTCAAGATCATGATGACAGTTTAGATTCTTTAAGGGAAAATTTACGAACATGGATGGACACCAGGATTTGAAGATACAATTACACCTTAATATCTACACGGTGATGCAGGCGTTTTATAAATTTCTACATCATCGATCCAGCAGATTTAGGCATCTTTGAACACCATAACATCGTGGCACATAACACCAAATTCAAGGGCAGTGAGTCCATTCTACACTCATTGCAACTCCATGACAAACCATAACCATGACTAATTGATTGTTTTATTTTCAGATGACTTTGAAATTATGCCTGTTTTTCGAACATACTAGACCTTTTTAGGAATAAGATCTTGCTAATGTAATATCATTTCACACATTTTTCTTCGATTATAATAACTTTGATATTCTTGCCTTGTTCTATATATATTTCTTTTTTGAATTGTGAATATTCACACAATTAAATTTTGATGCGATTGCGAACGATATTTCCGAGTTTTTGGCAGCGATATGTGATCGTATTTATCTAATTAAACGATTTTATTAGATGATTTTGTAGGCATTATAGATCAGTTAATAATAATAAAAATAATTTATTGGTTAGCGAACCTAGTGATTATACTACGCTGGATTATTATGCTGACAGATTCGAGTCGTATCAGGCATTTTTGAATTATGATATATTTTGCACAGCACATTTCCTCCCACCAAAAAAAAAAACCCGGCGCCTCCACCAGTGTTTTAGATCCCTTTTTTGGGGGTGGTTGGATCTAAAAGACAGAGTTATTGTGTTAATTTATAGAGCTGTGCCTAAACGGGGGTAGCTTCCCTTGGCAGGGTAAGCTGACCAGTGTAGAGTGTTGTTGTGTGCTGGGAGCTAGGGGGCGCTCCTATAAATAACGTAGTAGTGTTTTAGGGGATGGGACCCAATGCAAGGGTCACTGTGCTGGTCGCTCAGCTGACTGGCTTATTATATGACTGAACGTGCTTGTATCAGTTAAGTGGCACGCGCTGCTCTCTAGCAGCCGGGCCGCCGCGAGGAATACAATGATATCTGAGCTAGCACTATCAGACTACCGTATGTCACGTCTAACCGTGACGGGAATAAGGAAGGGCATTGGGATGTAAAGAGGCGTATAAACAGTAAGGCGAGTGTAGAGTGTTGACCAAGTGTTTATTGGTCTGTGATGTTATAGTATGAGTCCCTTGTGGGGAATGTAACAATGTAACAATGTTCAAGTACAAGCTGTGGGTTAAGGTTACAAAAGTAGGAACTCTGAACACGACTGACTCACCTCTGATGACACCAGCGTAGCCTCCGGCTGAACCACTGAAAGACTGATAATGGAGAGACTCCCGTGACCTCCTTAGGCCTCCTTTTATATTCTTGGGCGCTATGCTGTCAGCAATGTGATGGCATAGCTGCCCCAGTTAATAATATGTCGCTGTGTGTAATAATTGTGCAAGGATTGAGCTGCTTTCTAGAATGGCAAGCTGTCCTTGCGGCGTCGATGTATGTTGGCCTGGCTTTACGAGGGTTGTCCGTTAGGATATTTAGATAGATGCTGGGGGGATGGTCTCCAAGGGGTGCATACCCCTGGGGTACTGTACAATATATTTTGCACAGCACGGATAAAAGAAATCATGTAGTTCTAATTATGTTATGGACACTTTAAATAAGTGGTCTCATTTTGTGACAACATTATGGATGCGAGTCATGTGGCCTATCCAAGAAGAAGAATAATATTAATATTTAAAGATTGGAAGTGAGAGATAATAAGAATTTCTCTACTAGTATTGTGCGTTTGATGTTTGAAGGATGTGTATGTGTAATACAATCCTCATTTAGTAATTTGTTAGATGCATGCGTAACGTATTCGACGATTAAAATAATGCAATATTAAATGCTGTGATAGAAGTGCTATTGATACGAATTTATGAAACAGTTATACTAATTTCTAGGATTCAGCCAAATCTGGCCTTGCATTATCAGGAATGCATAATTAAATTATGGATAGCTGATGAATAACCAATTAAAGTGTTGATTAACATTTCTACTTTAATTAATTAATTAATTAATTTTCGCTAATATTATAATTATGTTATGGAAGGAATTTATGATAATTTGTTTATAACAATTTATATTTTGGAATTCAATGATTTTATTTGCATTTGATGATCAGATTAATACAATATGGTCCAGGATTCGGAATAATAATAATAATAATAATAATTATAATTATTATATTATTTATAATAATGTTTTTTTTTTATGAATATTCATTTAATATGAGATTATCTCAACATAATCTGCACATTACTTTGTTCCAATATCAGATGATAATTGTAAATATTTGTAAATTATTTCTTTACGATTATTTAAATTCGTATTTAACCAACGATAATTATCCTTCACTTTAATTAAATTTATTTGTGAATTTTCAGTGTATTTAGAAATATGTGTTTATGGGGAAGTGAATAATGTGATACGCCAAATTTAATTTATTCATTCAAAAGCTGAAATCAGTGACAGTGCAGTGCATCGAAAAAAATTGTATTTAATTTTATTCAGCTTACTCGACGAACACTGGAACATTAACTTCGATTCACATTACCCCACAGAAATTATATAGGACAATCAAATTGGTAGTCTAGGACTTATGGATCCTTGATCCCAACATAAGCATAAAACCAATTTGATTCTAGGAGTGCATTTATTTATTTTGTTTCGTCCGCTCTTAAATAAAAGAGACCATTTTATCTTAGTTGATTATTCCTGCAGCTTGTTCCATTTCCTGACTCAGTGATACCATCCTATTTTATTTAACAAATATATATCTGAGGCAACCTTTCTCACCTATCCCGTTAAACGACCCGAGATACTAGATCTCTTGCCTGCCCGTGTTTGCAGTTGATTTTTTGGTAGTTTTTCCGGATATATATTTCAGGGACTCCTAATTTGTTTGTTACGACCATGTACCATTTCTTGGACATCACGTTGATTTCCGGGCCGACGTGAGGTCTGGGAAACGGGCACACTAATAAACAAAACATATTGTTCCGACATTAGTAATACTTCGTATGGCATAATTCTTACCGCATAGAACAGCAACTGGTTTAACTCGATACGAAATTGAATACTGTATAGAAATATATGACTGGTTTGTAGTTAGCACGTTCTTGATATTTTAGAATAAAGATGGACAAGATATGTTCGTGTTCAGGTTTATTGGGAATATCTATTCGAAAAACCATCCGATGCGGACGTCCAACTCTAGGTATCGTCTTCTAGACATAAACGAGACCACAAACCGTGAAAAATTCTAATCAATAGAGCCAGTTATTATCGATTTATAAGAGGCCAAATGCGCACGCACATATACCTACATACAAACAAACATTTATTTTAGTGATTCGTATGGGTCTTTGGTTCTTTCGACTCTAATTCCCTTTTTTATTTTCGTGATATCTGAAACGACTCCGTGAGGCCAATCACGACATTCTCTAGGCTTTCTTTTTCGCTTACTTTCTGCCAAACAAGATCCCTCTAACTTACTTCAATTTTCATGGAAGTAATAATAAAGGTTCATTTAAGAAGGACATTTTATTACTATAAACAAATTAGGAAAATGAATATCAACAGCAAAATTATTATGTACATAATAGAATTAAAGTTCCTAAGATATTCTCATATGCCTATTGTTAGCACAGGCACTAGTACTGCGTACTATAAACAAACAAAAATATTATACCTAATTATTTCCTGTTCTTGAAATCAATGCTTAAATTTTTTCCATATCAAAGATAACGTTTCATGATTAACACACACTCAGTATTTTATTTCACCTCAGGTTCTCTTATATCCATTGATCTGGTCATCGTGGGATCAATGATCTCAGACAACAAGATTTTCTCGCAGCAGAGTGTCAGTTACATACTCATTTGTTGTCTCCAAAACGTTTCGTCCCTCTTTATTGTTTCTATGTGAATGTCCTTAGGCGTCCATACCACAAAATAACATATTTCCCGCTATGCTATTTCCAATTGGCCCCGGTTCGGGAAATAAAAATCATGTGAGTGTTAGAGTGTTATCAATCTGTTCTCTTCTGATAGGCACTGTTCTTGACATTCTCTAGGCTTTCTTTTTCGCTTACTTTCTGCCAAACAAGATCCCTTTAACTTTTTGCATGCTTCCAGTATGGTCATATTCCGTGCAGAATAAGGGCACTTGTCTTCGACTATTAATCCGTCTGGGGAGGCACCTAAAAACCCATAAGGTTTATGTACGAAAAGACCACATTCTTCCACTTTTCTAAAGATTTCTCCTCTAAATTTCGTTTTGCAATTCGCTCATTATCACTGTCATACTGCATTGCTTTTGAGTGAAATTCGCCGTACAGAATGTTTTTTGCTACTGGAGCCCATTTCGAAGTAGGTTTCCTCTGGCAAACATATCAAGAATTGGATGCCGTAATTCTGTCCTTTCTAGCTGTGTGCCACTTTTCATTTTCCCTTTGGCCCCTTGTTTCCTTTTCCAGTATTTGTATATGGCCTTCACTAAGCGTTAGTTGCTTGATCTTCTCATCACTAAACTCTCTCTACAGTACCTCATCGAAATCCAACTGCATTGATCATCGGTTTCCATATCACGTGAGACAGTACGTTTCATTTCATTAGACTGTTGTCGGGACAACCTTTTCCCTCTCGCGACGCAAATAAACTTTTTCGGAAAGCTGATCTTCTTCTCTTTCTGCTGAGTGCAGTGTCCTTCACTATTGTGGCAGTTTTTTTTCTAAACTGATTTCATTGTTTTATAGTGCAAACTGAAAGACCAGCCCGGCAGCTTTGGTTCTATGAGTGAAAGAACCTCGTTTCCCTCGATTGATCTGCTTACATCCCGTGAATTTTGCAACAAGGGACATATAATTTTCGGCAGCATTCCTGGTGGTGTTTGATACTAGCTGGGAACTTTGCAATTAGCGGCTGCAAGCAACAACGCATAAGTTTGTTTGCAGTTAGCTGTTTGTCTTCACCTTGCCCGCTGGTAGTTCAAAAGTACTGTTTGCAGTCTTTATGGATCCCAATCCAATCCAGTATTTCCGGAAACCAATTTTCCATTTTCACAATCGCTACGCCTTTATTTTTCAACACAACGCATTGTTTTCATATGAAGTCTAACTTGCTTTCCTGAAAAAAGTTGACACTGAATAGTTCGTGATTTTGTACTCCTACACTTATGTATTAGAAGTAAAAAACACACTACACCCGTGGCGCGACAGCCCATGAAGGGCCTAGGCATACCAAGCAGCCGCTGTGCTGTTCAGCCATGTAGCCTGCAGATAGCTGGGTGACGTTTAGTCATCCAACTTGTAGGGTACAGTTAAAATATAAGTGAAATCATAACTTCTCAGTGCATTACAAATTCTCTAATGCAAGCGTAAAGAAATATATAATTTCAAATATAAATAAAACTTACGGGTGTGAAGAGGTGCTTTTTTTTGTCCTGGCTTCCTTTTCTTGGTACTTAGTCGCAATATCCCCTGGGATTTAGTGGAACGCCTTGAATCGGTTTTGGTGGTGGCTCCATTTTTCAACAAAAAACGAAAAAATAACTCCACGTGATGGCCCTCATGCTCTCCACCAGTCGTAGCCTACCTATATGTACATGTATCTGCTGTATTCTACCAGAAATACTGTCCCAAAAAAGTGCCGAAAATAGAACACCTAACGAGCATTAAAAATAATACTGTTGCAGGTAAAATAAATTAAACAAAAAGTAATTAATGAGATCGATGAACTAAAAACAAGAAGTCGTAACTAGGAACTGATAAAATATCAAAAGATCACTCAGAAATATCCAGACCTTGACAATAATTCATAACTAACCAGCGCAGTCAATGGCAACATTGGACTAGATGCTCGGGAATTCCATACCGTCTGGCAAGGTTGTCGCTCTCTCAAATCACTCTAGCTCCCCTCCCCTCCCCCCAACCCTCCACCAACCCGCTCTCCATGACCTTGATCTACTGCCGCGCCTTGTTGCAAATACAGTAAGACTTTTATTCACAAACTTCCCAAAGTGATCCCGACGATTCTATTCAACCGATTTAGGTTTTCGATGCGGCTTTGGAATCAATGAGTAAAACTCAAGTGTCGTATAACCAGTTTTCTTTCGAATTTTAATCAGATATTTGAAAAACAAACAGAAACTTTTCTGTTTTTGAAATTAAAAAATAAGCAATGATTTAATATCAATTCTGCTACTAGACAGAGTACATAGTAATTTTCAGATCGATGATCGGAGCTTCCCTTCGATACAAAAACGAATAAATAAATTCTGCTTCACTTGTGCTGCTATCTGTTGAAATATATTCTTACCAAAGTGTCGGGACATTTAGCCTTAACAGAAGGTTCTCTGGGGATGAGTTTGAGAACTCTGCCAGTCCCTTGACCGGCTATTCTCTGACAACTCTTGGAGTGTGGCGCATTTCCGCTCACCTGGGCGGAAATGAGAACTTGTTTGTGCTTTGTGAAATTTAACAAAGGCCCGTTGTTGTAAAAAGAGAAAGTAAGAAGTGAAATAGTATAGGTGTAGGAGAGGATTGAGATCTTGACCAGGAATTACATTTCGATTTTGACTGGTAAAACGATTACGAAAATAAGGCGGATGTCTGTTAGACGGTCTCGCCCGAGCTACCTATGTCTTCGCATTTCCTCTGATCAATATAAAAACGTATGGTTATGATGGGAGGTTATGAGATCATGAGGTCATTGGCCGATTAATGGTTCACTAGGGTCAACTGTATGAAGGAGTTTTGATTACCTTTTTCGTATTAAACTCCGGGAGGTTTATTCTAGGTATTATCCTTATTTAGGTAAAGTGTTACTTGTTGAGATATGTTTTCTAGAGCTTAGTTTATTTGTTTAGAATTCATCAATTCTTGTCTTGGTGACTGCTAAGACTAAGTGGGATTTCACTTTCATATTTCTAGTTTCTCCTTTTTTATTAATTTTATTTGTCCTTTACAATTTTGTTTTAACCTCCCTGTTCAGGGATGAGTTACCTTCCTTTAGGTCCCTTGTAGACCCTGTTTATTTTATTTTATTTGATTGAGCTTCATGACTTATTTGGTATCTGGCATCTACTCTCTGCTTTCATTTGGAGTGAATTGTCACCTGTGACAACGAAGCCAAACATAACTGTCGATTTGACTGATCCAATCTTATCCAATGATTTAATGAATTACGTTTCCCCATTTTTTCCCGTTCTTTAAGTTTCCCTTAGGTTCAAATGGCTAATATTTGGGATTTTATTTGTTGTCGAACGTATAAGGTCTGCGTTAATAGCAGAGGTACAGATATGATATGGATCTTAGGACGGATCAGTAATGGAGTACTGTATTCTGGTTTGTAACTGTGAGGTATTCTTAAGTTCTTAATGTTAATTAAAAGGTATTTTTAATTTTGAAATATATAATGGTAATATTTTCGTAGTTAGTTTTAGTTTAGGTATTTTTAGTGATTGTAAACTTTTGTTATTAAATAACGAATCTCTATTTCTGTTTTCCTGTCAACACGGCGGTACGGGAACCCAACGTATCTCTGCCCACTTCCATTTCCTTCTAATCCTCCTTGGGAGAAAGGGGGGGGGGTGAGAGGGGGGAGGGGGGTACATGAACATTTCCATACTAGTAAATTAAACGATAAAAGCGTCCCAACTACAAATGGGAAGCAAACACGTGATTTATGATTTCATCCAGAATCTTTGGGAAATTTGGAGAAAAAAGTCATCACTCACTTATGAAATATATTCCGTATCCCGTGAGCCCATTGAAGCTGCTTTCAAAGTGAAAGTATTAAATTTATTGTTTGAAATACATAAGAATACATTTCAGAAAAAAAAAAACGCTTTTCATCAATGGCATGGAAAAAACGCGTTTTGCATTAACGATATTTAAAATCATGTTTCTCTGGATTGCTGTAGAACTCATGACCTTTGTTGATATTTTAATTACATTATTTCCTCATGTGAGTGGTGTTTTGAAAATATTTGGAGTAGAATATGGAATGAAATTTCAAATCCAAATAAACACTTATTTAAGATAAGAATTAGTCAACTTATTTTCATACTTTGGAAGGGTTTGAACTACTTCATAAATCTTCCCTCTAGTGTCTGCAGTTTTATTGTTAATAACTCAAGGACTCAAAAGTTTGAGTAATTCATAATTTCCAAGGAAAATAAAGTAATAATGATATTGGTTTTACGTCCCTTTTAACTACTCAGGCTTTTAGAGACGCCGGGGTGCCGGAATTTTGCCTCGAAGGGGATCTTTAACGTGCCAGTAAATCTACTGACACGGCTCCCTCGCATTTTCGCACCCTCAAATGCCAGCTGACTGCGCCAGGATACGAACCTGCAACTTTGGGCCCAGCAAGCGAGTACGTTACCGCTGAGCCACGCAGAAAGCCTCAAAGGAAAACGAGCATAGACTAAGATAATGAGGAGGAACAAATAATGAACGCGGGTGATGAAACAATGCGTAAGATATTTTCATTGAAGTACCTTGGTGATAGTTACGTTTGACCTAACTTGACATCTCAGGTGGATGGATACATTTCACTCTGCACTGCTTACCCACATACATGTTGCAGGGTCGTTGTAACTCCAGTTCATTGCCAAAACTGTCCATGGAAGATTTACGGATATTGGAATCTAGCCATGCATCAACGAGAGGTCACGTCATCTGGTCCCCTCATTGGCACTTTCCAGTAAATGGTTCGATCCAAGTTTTTTGCTGAAGTGTGAAAAAATGCTAGCTCGAAAAACTGTAACATTGATGTGAAGGAGATGTAATTCATTGTTTAATGTTCTAGTTTGGAATCATAACTAAATCATCGTTACAGACCTCGTACATCCTTGAACAGTAATTGAGATGCTAAATGGAAGTGGTGAATTCTATCAGGATAATTCTTCAGGCTGCAAGAAGACGTTATTTCAGAACAGGGCTAAGATACGAAATTTGCCCCTTCCCACCATATTTTATAGACACAAATCTTTTTGATGATCTGTGGGAGGTCTGGAAGCAAATTGTCCAGGAAAATCCACCACGCATCTCTAAATGAATGAGAGTTTTGCTGGATATATCCTGTTAACACATAGTACTGGGTACTACAATTTATACGATGTTTTTGTGTGTTGTTGTTGCTGACACAAACCATTTGGTGGTACATGGCAAATGAAGAGCAAATATTTCTAATATTTTGATTCTTTTACATATGCTGGAAAGAATATTATCCGACATGCATCAGCATGTTTTCAGTGTCATACATTGATTGAAATATATTTTATGTGTATGGCATGAGTGGTTAAGTACTGTATTTATGAATACGTACGGCTGTTATGGTAACTGATTGTGTTTTTATAATACTTGTATGTTATATTAGTAGAATTGACTCTGCTACAGTACATCTAAATCTTGACAACTATCTACGCTGATAAATAACACACGATCCAAGGTGGGTTTCACGTACGTATTAAAGTGGATGACACTTTTATGTTTTTGTATCTTGCATGAATTTCATTAAAGCTGATATATTTCTTTATTTAAGTAACTCTCCTTAACGTTGCGGATATATTTGGTTCAGATAAAATTTATTCCATCCATGATCGGAAAATACATACCACGTTTGGTACTGGTTAGCATCGTTGGCTCACAATGCCTTGTTGGAGCTTGAATTCAAATGGCAGACGTAATGAGCGGACTAGTAGGGCTAGTCAGTGACCCCACAATGGACCGGACCTGACTGGACTGCAGCAGTTGTCTACTGCAGCATGCAAAGTAGGACATGCAATTTATCTACAATTGGAGCACGAAACATGCGATACCCTTTATGAATTGCTATAAATTAATAGTTACCGTGTGTGTAATCTGTGTCATTATGTGGGGAAAACAGAACAATACTCCTAGTTATTCAGGTGCATAACTCTACGAAGGTTGTCAGTCAAATAGTATGGGCATTGATTTGCATTTTAAATACATTGGTAAGAAGCACACGGTAGAACTTCCTTATGTCTCAAGTTATTCACTTTGTATTGAGTAAGACGAATAAAATTCATATTACTGTGTTTGTTTGCTGTCGAGAAACGTATTTGACTTCATTACTTATGCTTAGTTATTAATTATCCAGTATAGATTTAAGTTAGGGACTCGGAGGAGGATTTTGTACAATGATTGAAGCCAGTAGCAACTAGTAACGAAAAGTTTTCTCATGAATTTTCGCAACGAGGAGGTGAAAAAAATATCCTCAGACTATCTTCATTGCTGGGTGTTTCTACATGCCATTTATTTATTTATTTATTTATTTATTTATTTATTTATTTATTTATTTATTTACTTATTTCACTTAACTGAAATATCGGTGGAAAGTATGAAATTCACTGTCGACTATGTGATCCACATTCTTCTTGAAGTGATTCCTGAAATTTGCTCCTGAAATTTGCATTAACTTCTTCGCTCTGACAACATACACAATAGAAAACAAATGTATGCTAGAACGAATTTTCAGTGCTTGGAATGTTTTATAATAATAAATCGTTATAGTATTGCAAGGCACACACATAAGAGGACATGAGAACACAAATATAAATATGCTTTACCACAAGTTTACATGACTACTGTAAGCTCCTAGAAGCCTACTACGCTTTTCAGGCTTTTTCCTGGAATATTCTTACGGTGCTAACTTCCTTGAGAAGATAGAACCATAATAATCTGTTCGATTTATTAAACTAGGCTCCTTCCTGAGCGTATCACAACCATTTTCATTTAGGTACGATGCTAATTCCTTTAGACACAACAGTATTAATTTGCTAGCGAACTACATGTATCATTTACCATATTCTGACAAATGCAAGTAACGTGAATCATACGTATGCTGACGGCTATCAAGAAGATCCCAAACGTCCCCAACATAGAAGTAGATTTCTACACTGTCTCCACAAAATAGCTCACAGATGGGAAAAGTGAATTAATGTGTTAATAATCTATTCTGAATGTGAATGTAGTTTAACAGTATTTATTTTCACATATACATTGCTTCCTACACATGGACAACATAGTAAAGAGGGATTATTGATGACTGAATTACTTAACATTTAAATCACAAACAAAAGGATATTTGTCACTTAAGGCAAAAATACAACAAGTAGTTCCGTGAAGAACTATACAGCCTATTTTCATATATCCTACTCATGTTAATTGTTGTTAGAGGCTATCAACATACAAACTTTCAGTATTATTGTTGTAATAGATTCGTAGATATTGAGAACCATCTAAATATTTCAGATGGTCGCCATGTTTGATTCTTATTCATGTACTACTACATGAAAATTATTGTGTACGTGTGGTATTCAAACTTCAATCGCATGATTAGGACACAGGAAGTAAAAACGAGATTTTAAAATTTCGCACAGCTGCCATATTGTGGTTATGAAAACAATTGAAATAAGTTAGATGACAGTGGATTAACATATGTATGAGCATTTAACGTACAAAGTTTCACTGCACTCGGATGGTTGAATCGCGAGAAAAGTACATTTAAATATTTGTATTTCGCGTCGCCGCCATGGTGGATTTGTGCTCACCAGGTTACTGAAAGTCCTATAGGTGAACTTATGTTCATAGCCTCTATGAACATTTAAAAAATCAGTTTGATTGCAGTAAAAGATTCGTAGATAATGAGAACCGTCTAAATATTTCGGACGGTCGCCATGTTGTATTGTTATATGTATAGGCCATTGAATTATCTACTATTAAAGGAAAATTATTGCGTAGCTTCTTTATTCAAACTTTCACTTCGATCGCATGATTACGACACATGAAATAAAAACGTAATTTTTAAATTTCGCACAGCCATCATCTTGAGGTTTTGGAAACAATTGAACTAAACTAGATGCCAGTGAACTACAATATGTATAACCATTTACTGTACCACATTTCACTGCGCTCAGATGGTTAAATCGCGAGAAACGTCTATTAAAATGTTCCACATTCGCTTGGCCGCCATGTTCGTTTTGTACTTTACAAGTTTTTGAAAGTTATATTGATAAACTTGTAGGATTACCCTTTACCACCGTAAAGAAATTCAGGGTGATATCAGTAATAGCTTCGGACATATAGAATGCCAGTGAAATATTTCGCAAAGCCACCATTTTGTGGTTATGTAAAAAATGAACTAAATTAGACGCCAGTGCATTACAATGTGTATTTACTTTTGCTGTACCAAGCTTAATTACGTTTGGATGGTTAAATCGCGAGGAAAGTCTATTTAAAAGTCTCAAATTGGCTTGGCCGCCATGTTAGTATTGTAGTTACCAGGTTTTTTGAAAGTCTCATAGGTGTACTTCTAGTAGTGCCCTTTATCACCGTACAAAATCTCAGGGTGATATCGGTAATAATTGCGGTGATATTCAATGCTGGTTTAATAATTCGCACTGGCGCCATATTGGATTGGTGAGACGTAATAACATTTGAAGGGCACGGTCGTGGTCGGCCAAAATGTTGCTATAACCTTACCGAGTTTCATTGAAATCACTCCAGCCGTTTAGAATTTATTAGGGAAAACATACACACATACGCACACACATACACACACACACGGACAAAAGGTGATCTCATAAGCCTATTTTTTCATAAAATGAAAATAGGCTAAAAATCAGTTCCATTAATAAATAGGGTGGGCCATTTAAATATAATCCTCTGTTCCTTTCCATCTCGACACTCTGCTGTCATATAACTAGATTTTCCATGTGATATACCAAAAAGCATTGTGATAAAGTATCGGGCAAAACTTAAAAACTCAATATCAAACATTGTGGTCACTTCAGACTCTAAAGATAAAATTAGTATCTTAAGATAGCAAAATGGTCCTGCAATGTAACTAGTCCTTGCTCTGTCTTAAACCAAACCTTTCGCCCCTTCTCTAAATCACCTGAACGCACTTCCAGCACTGGAAGACATATGCCAATAATCACATTATAAGATGCTACCTACAATACATGAATGCAACACCAAAGAATGATGTAACGAAACATTTACATAATGATACTGACTTATCAACTTTCCCAAAGTTCGTTTCAATAAGACATCCAAATTGGAAATTAAAATACCTATAATCTATAATGTACGATACCCACACTAGAAAATTGAGGCAGAAGACCTCAATTTTCCTTCCATTAAAGCAATCACCACCACCGTCACTACAATATAATATTACGTAAAAATATAAACATATTTAAGTATCGGTTTAGTTTGATTCCTGTAGTAGAGAAGGCATCTTTCTGAACGAGTCATAGATTTTCATTTCAAAGAAACTCATTTGTACGGTTCAATAATTTATGAAACGTAGGCTAAAGAATTCAGTGCCGGAAGGTAAAAAATATTATGATGTTTACCATAAATTGCATACGAGTAATATAGAATTTAAATGTTAAAATCCTGAATTTTTAAAACAACTAAACAACGTTATATTTCTAAATGAGCTCTAAATAAAGATTTCTTGTGGGAGGTTTCACTGCTCTCAGAGGATTAGATCGCCGTAAATGTCATTTTAAATATTGGCAATTCGCGTGGCTGCCAAATTGCTTTCATGTTCAGCAGGTTTTTGAAAGTCATGTGAATTTAATAAATAGTCCTCAATCACCATAAAATATTTCAAGTTGATTGCGGTTTTAGGGACGGAGATATTCACAACAAATGAAATAGTTTGTTTGACCACCATGCTGGAATGTTTTAAATGTAGACCATCTAGTTAGGCGTACCCTTAGATAAATATTTTGTTGTGGTTTACAATACAATGTTTCAGTTATATAGGTAGATTAGGATACATGAAATATTTATTTTAAATCGCACTGCTGCCATCTTGACATTTTCAAAACGGTTACTTACAATACGTGCCAGAAATAAAGTTGTGTTTAGGGTAGAACACTTAACGTTCATCACAAGAATATTCAATTGTACTCCTTGATAAAGACGGCTATATCCATACATTTATGACAAAGTAGGCTATATGTTCTTTACTGAACATCTTGTTTACAAAATTCGAAAGTAGACTTATGTAAATCTAAATGTACTGTAACACATTAGGTCTAGAAACACGCATTGTATTGCATACAAATCAGAAAATGAGAGTCAGTTTAGTTATCATTCCATAAACATTGTCTGGTTCTATGACATTTACTACGAATTGGAAGAGCTCTGTGGGGAAATATATAAGGTAGTGCCACCGGCAAAATTCCCTGAACGAAACACTGGGTAAAGGTTCTGCTGAATTCGAGTGACATAAATCTAAACTGACGAAGATGATCATCACGCGATCATCGGTCCATACTTAACTTGGTGTTATGCCAACCTCTGTTCCTTCCTGCGGCCTTTTTGACCCCTATTACAGAGTTGAGGCTCACAGAGCTCTTAGTTGGAGACATACAGGCTATTTGCTGAAATATCGTGTACAGTAGTGCACTAATCGATCAAACGCGGAGTTCTGTGTCGTCATTGACACCTCTTAGAGTATTGCCACCAACACATAGATAATAAGTGTTGAAGAGGAGAGACGACTCAGACAACGCTGCTTACTTGGCGGAATGTGACACGTCCTAATAGCTCCTAACTGGTAATGGTAACCTACAGTACTGTGAAATCTGGAACGAGCAGTTCCCACTCTGCCTACTTTGGTGGGCATCTGGGCTATTCCTCCATCCATAATGCATGGATATCATATTCATGTAAATCACTATTCTGGCTGTTCTGATAGATGGTGAGAGAAGTATGTAGGAATATCTCTGTTGAACATACCCCTGCCAGCCTATCGACGTCATTGATTTGCGAATTAGAATTTACCGACATTTGTTGTACTGTATCTCACAGACATGTCCTGGACTCAGCAGAAAGTCATATTGAAGGTGAATTGTCTTGACTGGAACATGTTTATTCTTGTTTATGTAGGTGTTTGAAGAGTTGTGTTCATAAACTCCATTTAGATAGGTGTGTGTGTGGAATTCATCTGATACACTGTGTTATTGTGATGACTGTTGCAGTGGGTGTAACTGAAATTACTTGCTCTAGGATTCGCATGGGTGAACTACTGGGACTTGAAATAAGGAGACCACCTACCATTTGTCAGGGGGTGAGTGTAGAAATACCGAAGATACTCGTAATTACTCTGAGGGTGGCCACTGCAGCAGTATTTTAATCCCGGATCTCCGAACTCCGAGTGTCCAGTATAAGGGATACGAATCGTGCCGAAGACCACTTGGCGACGCCTGTTAAAAGCCTGGATTTTTTCCCCAATCGATCATTGAGGAAACTTACACAATGTATAGGATTAATATTTTGGAAGACTAATTTATCTCACCCCTGAATCCAGAGTTCTTACCTCAGTGGAAGGATGTGAAGTTTTAATTGGTAAGTAAGATGCGGGACAGGCTTTTTCATGTTTCTCCGTCATTCCGGTATTACCGTTCAATCATTATTTCTCATCGCCCTGCAGGACTACGTCAGGGCTCACCAGTATCCACATTTGGATTCCTCGACTACATTGCACAATCCCTGGCCCAATATTTGACAGGTATAGGGATATTACATTTTCAGAATCAAACAGATATTATGCCAGCGATACCAGTATTCCACAGATAGATCGTAAACTGTTGCTGGACAGGTCAGTGAGTGGGTAATCTGTTCAGAAGTGCTTGCCTGATGGTCCCTGGGGACCAGCCCGATCGAACCGTGAGCAGTACCTGCAAGGCCAAATAAGAATCACGGAAGCACTTTTCTCCTTCCAACGAACTCTCTGAAATATTCAGAGTTTACTGCTCACTGCGTGCATAATAGATAGTTGATTAAGGGCAGGAGGACTGGGCATGTGCTGAATGGCAGTATTTAGTGAAGTACGGGAAACAGCACCTCTTCAAATATACTCAACATACATAACGTTGAATACGGTTATAGACCGTTATGTTTTTCTTGCATGTTGACTAGCACGATTAAGGGGCAGCGTAGTAATTTCCCGCACAGATGGCTCTATAACTAAGGTTCAAACTTAGCTTCAAGAAAATTATGTAGAAGTGTTCGAATACGGTTATGAGCTCTTCCAGAAGTGGCTTTTAGCGCTTATTCACCTCTGCTCGGGTAAAATGCTGGAATATTATGAAGTTACGGACTACAGCCACATCGCTCCCAAACCAACACCTCATTACATATTTGTTGCCTAGGCTGATACTGAAATACGTTAATATTTATGAAAATGCTGGTCGTTTAAAATTAAGTCAAAAATAGTAGGTAGTATGTACAGTCTGACGCATGACAAACAGACTTGGCCAAATTGTGTAGATTCGTTATTAAAGTTATTTGTGTTGTCATTTCCTGAACTTCGAATTGAAACTAATTTTCATGTGGTAGAGTTATGTCTTAAAAACGTTAATTTACCACCTTTCATTAATGTCGTTATATCTGTAGTTATCGTTATTATTAACCTGACTTTGGCGAAATGTAAGCCACACGTTTATTTTATTCAATGTTCATTATTATTATTATTATTATCACTTAATTCAGATTTAATTTTACATATATTATTATTAATATTATTTGATATATTCTTAATTTTGTTTTTTATGTTATAATTATTATTATTATTATTATTTTTATTATTAATATTTTTGTAAAGGCTAATTGAGCCATGGCGATGTTTCAATCATATCATTTCTATATAATTATTTAACAAGCAGAATCATAGAGATTCATTATTACAATGCATTATTTCGTTAACTTGGGGATGAGAGAATCCTGAAGTCCATTTCTACATCAGAGACTGATTTCTACACGTTAGGTGACAGGAGTATATTATGGTCAGTATGCGCAGCAGGAGACTTCCCTGACTTGGAATCGCAAGCAAGGGATGCTCTCTCAACATGTTCCGAGAAATGAGGAAGGACAAAGAACAATAGAGGTCATGGACGGTCACTCGAGCTATATCCGCTTCACCATAGCCTCGTGACAGGTGATTTAAATTGAAGTGGATGGCTACTCCAGAAATCGTAGAAAGAAGAATCACTTGGGGGTCAGAACTAATCAGAGGGCTTGAAGATTGGGATGTTGGAAGAGATGAAGGTTGTCATAGCAACCATGTTCTGATTGGTGTATCAAGAGGAAGGAGCTTGGATGTGGAGAAGATATGGAAGGGGGCTTGAAAGGTTATTTACAGGCCAGTAGAGTAAATCTCACCCACCTCATTATTATTCATCAACTTGAACTAATACTGACCCCGTTGATTCAATTGGGAGCCTAGATGACATGTCTCTTGTCGGTCTATGGGACTTAGCCGATATCACAGTCCATTGGACTTGGAATATATTTTAATCTCAGAAATCTGCGGTTTTCAGACTTGATTGTATGTTGGACATATGCTGTCTTTTCATACTATTGGCAATGGTTGTGCTAGTGGCCAGAGTAATTAAAGGGATTCTTGAAGACAGAACTTCATCACTCTCAAGATAGCAGTGGACATACATCTCGTCTCTGCTAATTAAATAACGTAACTTCATTCATCGTCAACGGATCATCACGACTTCAATCTGAAAGATGTTTCAGACGAGCAGAAACCATCGCCATCACTCCACAATGAGAAATGAATATCTCCGTGAATCAGCACCGGTGAGCGAACTGACAACACCTCACAAAATATCTTTTAATAACTAAGGGCAAATAAATTCACAGCATTGGAAATAGGGTAAATTTAATTTCCATCTCCACACATTTCACAGGCAACATTTCAACGTAACTTCAGTGAACGCATAAACTTATTATTATTATTATTATTATTATTATTACTATTATTATTATTATTAAGTGAGACACCGGAGGAAGTAGACGTGTGCCTGAGTGCTCCGCAAAAAGTTTAAGTATAGCAAGGAAATGGTTTGCGACCGCTGTCAAGAAGGACTCCCAAGTGATGGTGACTATGTATACTGCACAGGATGCAAAGGGAAATATCATTATGAATGTACATCAGTCACAATACGTACGTGGAAAGGTATGGCAAAACAAGCTAAGGAGTCATGGCGGTGTCCACAGTGCCGTAGCTTCAAAAAGACAACGTCAGCATCTGTTGTCGCAAGCGGTGGAACGATGACCCTACCAGCTGCTGCCAACACTGATTACACAGCGACTCCACCTTCAACACCGGACACGGAGATAATACACGCTTCGGATATCAAAGGTATGTTTTTAGAATTAAAGAAGCAGATTAGTGAACTGAAAAACCAAGTGAGTGAAAGTGTTAAAAGTGCCGACTTTATTGCGCAGAAATATGATGAGTTGATTAAGGAAACTAAGTCAAATGCAACTCTTCTGAAATCACTTACAGCAGAAATAAAAACCCTAAAAGACGAAAAGAATCTACAAGACAAAATAATATCAGATCTAAACGAGAAAGTGCACACAATGGAACAGAACGGTAGGCAACAATACATTGAAATATGTGAAGTGCCACGCGCGAAAGACGAATGCCTGGATGAAATCGTCCACAAAATTGCTGAGACTCTAGAAGTAGATCTAAACATGTTTGATGTAGAGGAAGTTTACAGGCCCCCACTGCAAAGAAAGAACAAAATCCCCCCAATAGTGGTAAAATTTAACTCCATATCCAAAAAGAATGAATTTTTACAGAAAAGAAAAGGACAAAATTTCCTCACTCATGGGAACACTAAATCTAGGTTTTTCATTAACGAAAGTCTAACGTCATTTTACAGGGAGCTACTATGGAAAACTAAAAATCAGGCCAGAGAAAATAACTGGAAATTCATTTGGGTTAAAAACGGCAAAATACTTGCGCGAAAAAACGACGAATCTGGTATATTGAGAATCTCCCGTGAGGAAGACATTAACAAAATTAGGTAACCCCCCCGCCAAAAAGAAAGAATTATTATTGAATTATTATATTAATTGATATTATGAACAGTTGGGATAGCAATATAAATGTTTCTGGAATACAAAATGAACTCACATTTCTCAATATACCCGATTTCGTCGAAAATGGTAATAAGACTAGAAATAATGCTGAAATCAATATCCTCTCTCTAAATATTCAATCTATATCAAAAAACTGGGATTATTTAACCATAACCTTAGGCAAGAAAATTAATGATCTGGATATTATTTGTTTAACAGAAATTAACATACTTGAACCTAATAATTACCTATTTACTTTGGATAATTTTAATGTTGTATTTTGTAATAGAACAAATCGTAAAGGAGGAGGCATAGCCATATATGTAAAGAACAACATGGCTATTAGAACACACAATTCATACATTTCCAATACTCATGAATCAATGGTAATAGAAATACTTCACATGAACAAAAAGATTGGATTAACATGCATTTACAGACCACCTAGCACTAACATAAATGACTTTCTTGATGAACTGGAGACACATATAACACAACACACTAGTAAGTACAGCGAATACGCCATTTTAGGAGATATCAACATTGATACTTTATCTAATGACATCAGTCTATCAGCTATCAAATATACAAATATTATGGCAACTCATGGTTTCCTACCACTTATCACTCAATGTACTCGTTATGATCCAAATTTAGACTCGAGAACATGTATTGATCACATAAACTATCGTAGCAGACTAGATCAATATACTTCTGCAGTCATACAATCAGATATATCTGACCACTACATAACATATGCAGGTATTTGGCCAAAAAATGATAAGACACAATTACAAGATAATGAATCGTACATTACGCTAATGAACGATACTATAATACACACAAGCCTTAACAACACAGACTGGACAGATTGCCTTGAATTAAAAAATCCTAATGATATATATAACAATATAACAACCAAATTTAAGGAAATCTACCAAAAAGCATCTTACATAACAACTCGTAAACACAGGAAAAGCAAACAATGGTTCACTTATGACCTAAAAATACAATGTAAGGAAAGAGACAGACTTTACAAAACAATGCTCAGAAACAAGGATAATATTACAATAAAAAATGAATACAAAGCTTTCAGAAACAAATTAAATAAGCTAATAAACAAAACAAAACATCAATATTTTAAAAATAAGATAAATAGTTCCAAAAACGATAATAAAGGAATGTGGAAAGTCATTAATGATATAACAGGTCGGAAAACACAAACTGTCAATGAAGTCATAAACAAACATTTAATATTACATTATACTAACGAAGTGATAGTCAATAAATTCATCAATACCTTTAGTGAAAAAATAAACAGCCTAGCTCATAACTGTAGTATCAACATATGGCAATCAAATAGAAACACATTAATGAATTCCTTTACATTACTTGAAACTGATGAATATGAAATAGAAAACATAATTAAGGAATTAAAAACAGACAAATCGCCTGGGGTAGACAATATACGCTTGAAAGACATAAAGGCAACATCCAAAAAAACTATACCAATCATAACACATCTCATAAACAAGATATTCGAATCAGGCATAATACCAAAATATCTGAAATACACAATTATTAAACCAATATATAAGAATGGCGATCACTTAGACTTTGGCAACTACAGACCAATATGCATTTTATCAATCCTCCACAAAATAATGGAAAAATGCTTGGATAAGAGATTGAAGAATTTCCTAAATAAATATGATATTTTAAAGGGACACCTATACGGTTTTAGGAAGGGGAAAAGTACTGAACTACTCCTGGCTGAATTTGCCAATGTAATAAATAATGCCTTAAATAAGAACAATCACATAATGGTACTTTTTCTTGACTTTTCTAAAGCATTTGACACAATAAATCACAATAAACTACTTGCTAAATTACACGATATTGGAATAAGAGGCACGACTTACAAACTATTTGAAAGCTATCTGAAAAACAGGGAAACTGCAGTTATGGTCAATAACACTATCAGTGACGCAGTAGAAGGAACACAAGGTATCCCTCAAGGCAGCATTATTTCACCTACACTATATAACCTGTTCGTAAACGACATGAATGAAGCCATTAAACACAGTAAAATATTTATTTATGCTGATGACACCACTATATATACCATACATAAAGACTCTAAAACAGCTTTTGAGAGACTTCAAGAAGACTTCAATAACATCACAAGATGGTGTCATGACAATAATTTGTATATAAATACAACCAAATCTAAAATAATGCACATCAGAGTTGATCACTTCACACAAGAAAAATACAAACTAACGCACCACAGCTTATCATGCATACACCAAAACATCCTGGCAGGTTGCAAATGTAACACCTTCATAAATAGTACTTCGACACAAAAATACCTAGGAATTACCCTTGATGAACACTTTAAAATGAACACACACACAGTAAACATAATAAAAAACCTAAGAGCAAATCTCTACATCTTCTACAATCTCCGATTTTATGTAGATAGGAAAACTTACAAAACAATTTACAGTGCTGTGATTGAAAGCAAATTAAGATATGCTATAGCAGCTTGGGGAAATCAAAACACAACTTTAATTGATAATCTTCAAGATAGCCAAAACAGGTTCTTTAAATATTTCACTGATATCCCTTATTTTAATATTAAAGAGTTGTTTCAAATTACTGTACTGAATCTCTACTACCATGATCCAAGATTCAGGCATAAGGTCTCTCACAACATACAAACAAGAGCCATAACAAGTACTAAACATGTTAAACCTTTATGTATAAATAGCTATGGTTTCAAGAGACTAAATTATATTATACCATCACTACTTAATGAACTACCACCTGGACTGACAAACATTAACAGCAAACAACTAGCTATAAGTCGCATTAAAAAATATTACTTAACCAAACATTAACTCATAACATAAATGTATTAATATAACTACCATAGTGTAATTTTTTGTATCTTTAATTATTTACATTAATATTTTATCATTAACATTACAAAAAAAAATGCATGCACTCTTGTACTGAAATATAATCTATATATATGTTGTAAATAATAATTAATATGTCTCACAGATAATCTGTACTGTCATCAGATTCGTGAGACATATCACAATAATGTAACATAAATAGTATTTGATAAATAAATTAAATTAAATTAAATTAAAAAAATTACTATTACTATTATTATTATTATTATTATTATTATTATTATTATTACTATTATTATTATTATTATTATTATTATTACTATTATTATTATTATTATTATTATTATTATTATTATTACTATTATTATTATTATTATTATTACTATTATTATTATTATTATTATTATTATTATTATTATTATTAAGTGAGACACCGGAGGAAGTAGACGTGTGCCTGAGTGCTCCGCAAAAAGTTTAAGTATAGCAAGGAAATGGTTTGCGACCGCTGTCAAGAAGGACTCCCAAGTGATGGTGACTATGTATACTGCACAGGATGCAAAGAGAAATATCATTATGAATGTACATCAGTCACAATACGTACGTGGAAAGGTATGGCAAAACAAGCTAAGGAGTCATGGCGGTGTCCACAGTGCCGTAGCTTCAAAAAGACAACGTCAGCATCTGTTGTCGCAAGCGGTGGAACGATGACCCTACCAGCTGCTGCCAACACTGATTACACAGCGACTCCACCTTCAACACCGGACACGGAGATAATACACGCATCGGATATCAAAGGTATGTTTTTAGAACTAAAGAAGCAGATTAGTGAACTGAAAAACCAAGTGAGTGAAAGTGTTAAAAGTGCCGACTTTATTGCGCAGAAATATGATGAGTTGATTAAGGAAACTAAGTCAAATGCAACTCTTCTGAAATCACTTACAGCAGAAATAAAACCCTAAAAGACGAAAAGAATCTACAAGATAAAATAATATCAGATCTAAACGAGAAAGTGCACACAATGGAACAGAACGGTAGGCAACAATACATTGAAATATGTGAAGTGCCACGCGCGAAAGACGAATGCCTGGATGAAATCGTCCACAAAATTGCTGAGACTCTAGAAGTAGATCTAAACATGTTTGATGTAGAGGAAGTTTACAGGCCCCCACTGCAAAGAAAGAACAAAATCCCCCCAATAGTGGTAAAATTTAACTCCATATCCAAAAAGAATGAATTTTTACAGAAAAGAAAAGGACAAAATTTCCTCACTCATGGGAACACTAAATCTAGGTTTTTCATTAACGAAAGTCTAACGTCATTTTACAGGGAGCTACTATGGAAAACTAAAAATCAGGCCAGAGAAAATAACTGGAAATTCATTTGGGTTAAAAACGGCAAAATACTTGCGCGAAAAAACGACGAAACTGGTATATTGAGAATCTCCCGTGAGGAAGACATTAACAAAATTAGGTAACCCCCCCCCCCCCCGCCAAAAAGAAAGAATTATTATTGAATTATTATATTAATTGATATTATGAACAGTTGGGATAGCAATATAAATGTTTCTGGAATACAAAATGAACTCACATTTCTCAATATACCCGATTTCGTCGAAAATGGTAATAAGACTAGAAATAATGCTGAAATCAATATCCTCTCTCTAAATATTCAATCTATATCAAAAAACAGGGATTATTTAACCATAACCTTAGGCAAGAAAATTAATGATCTGGATATTATTTGCTTAACAGAAATTAACATACTTGAATCTAATAATGACCTATTTACTTTGGATAATTTTAATGTTGTATTTTGTAATAGAACAAATCGTAAAGGAGGAGGCATAGCCATATATGTAAAGAACAACATGGCTATTAGAACACACAATTCATACATTTCCAATACTCATGAATCAATGGTAATAGAAATACTTCACATGAACAAAAAGATTGGATTAACATGCATTTACAGACCACCTAGCACTAACATAAATGACTTTCTTGATGAACTGGAGACACATATAACACAACACACTAGTAAGTACAGCGAATACGCCATTTTAGGAGATATCAACATTGATACTTTATCTAATGACATCAGTCTATCAGCTATCAAATATACAAATATTATGGCAACTCATGGTTTCCTACCACTTATCACTCAATGTACTCGTTATGATCCAAATTTAGACTCGAGAACATGTATTGATCACATAAACTATCGTAGCAGACTAGATCAATATACTTCTGCAGTCATGCAATCAGATATCTCTGACCACTACATAACATATGCAGGTATTTGGCCAAAAAATGATAAGACACAATTACAAGATAATGAATCGTACATTACGCTAATGAACGATACTATAATACACACAAGCCTTAACAACACAGACTGGACAGATTGCCTTGAATTAAAAAATCCTAATGATATATATAACAATATAACTACCAAATTTAAGGAAATCTACCAAAATGCATCTTACATAACAACTCGTAAACACAGGAAAAGCAAACAATGGTTCACTTATGACCTAAAAATACAATGTAAGGAAAGAGACAGACTTTACAAAACAATGCTCAGAAACAAGGATAATATTACAATAAAAAATGAATACAAAGCTTTCAGAAACAAATTAAATAAGCTAATAAACAAAACAAAACATCAATATTTTAAAAATAAGATAAATAGTTCCAAAAACGATAATAAAGGAATGTGGAAAGTCATTAATGATATAACAGGTCGGAAAACACAAACTGTCAATGAAGTCATAAACAAACATTTAATATTACATTATACTAACGAAGTGATAGTCAATAAATTCATTAATAACTTTAGTGAAAAAATAAACAGCCTAGCTCATAACTGTAGTATCAACATATGGCAATCGAATAGAAACACATTAATGAATTCCTTTACATTACTTGAAACTGATGAATATGAAATAGAAAACATAATTAAGGAATTAAAAACAGACAAATCGCCTGGGGTAGACAATATACGCTTGAAAGACATAAAGGCAACATCCAAAAAAACTATACCAATCATAACACATCTCATAAACAAGATATTCGAATCAGGCATAATACCAAAATATCTGAAATACACAATTATTAAACCAATATATAAGAATGGCGATCACTTAGACTTTGGCAACTACAGACCAATATGTATTTTATCAATCCTCCACAAAATAATGGAAAAATGCTTGGATAAGAGAATGAAGAATTTCCTAAATAAATATGATATTTTAAAGGGACACCTATACGGTTTTAGGAAGGGGAAAAGTACTGAACTACTCCTGGCTGAATTTGCCAATGTAATAAATAATGCCTTAAATAAGAACAATCACATAATGGTACTTTTTCTTGACTTTTCTAAAGCATTTGACACAATAAATCACAATAAACTACTTGCTAAATTACACGATATTGGAATAAGAGGCACGACTTATAAACTATTTGAAAGCTATCTGAAAAACAGGGAAATGGCAGTTATGGTCAATAACACTATCAGTGACGCAGTAGAAGGAACACAAGGTATCCCTCAAGGCAGCATTATTTCACCTACACTATATAACCTGTTCGTAAACGACATGAATGAAGCCATTAAACACAGTAAAATATTTATTTATGCTGATGACACCACTATATATACCATACATAAAGACTCTAAAACAGCTTTTGAGAGACTTCAAGAAGACTTCAATAACATCACAAGATGGTGTCATGACAATAATTTGTATATAAATACAACCAAATCCAAAATAATGCACATCAGAGTTGATCACTTCACACAAGAAAAATACAAACTAACGCACCACAGCTTATCATGCATACACCAAAACATCCTGGCAGGTTGCAAATGTAACACCTTCATAAATAGTACTTCGACACAAAAAATACCTAGGAATTACCCTTGATGAACACTTTAAAATGAACACACACACAGTAAACATAATAAAAAACCTAAGAGCAAATCTCTACATCTTCTACAATCTCCGATTTTATGTAGATAGGAAAACTTACAAAACAATTTACAGTGCTCTGATTGAAAGCAAATTAAGATATGCTATAGCAGCTTGGGGAAATCAAAACACAACTTTAATTAATAATCTTCAAGATAGCCAAAACAGGTTCTTTAAATATTTCACTGATATCCCTTATTTTAATATTAAAGAGTTGTTTCAAATTACTGTACTGAATCTCTACTACCATGATCCAAGATTCAGGCATAAGGTCTCTCACAACATACAAACAAGAGCCATAACAAGTACTAAACATGTTAAACCTTTATGTATAAATAGCTATGGTTTCAAGAGACTAAATTATATTATACCATCACTACTTAATGAACTACCACCTGGACTGACAAACATTAACAGCAAACAACTAGCTATAAGTCGCATTAAAAAATATTACTTAACCAAACATTAACTCATAACATAAATGTATTAATATAACTACCATAGTGTAATTTTTTGTATCTTTAATTATTTACATTAATATTTTATCATTAACATTACAAAAAAAATGCATGCACTCTTGTACTGAAATATAATCTATATATATGTTGTAAATAATAATTAATATGTCTCACAGATAATCTGTACTGTCATCAGATTCGTGAGACATATCACAATAATGTAACATAAATAGTATTTAATAAATAAATTAAATTAATTAAAATTAAATCATATTGTGTCTTTCTCGAATGAAATTCTATATTTTCAATTCATGCCACAGTGTTTCCCTTGCTGTAGTTAGAAATACCTGTAAGTCATCCCTTTTGCCTGAAACAAATATTATCCTGGTTGGAGACAGAGTCTCGCTGCCGCCTGAGAGTAAGAGTGCTCAGAGTGTTCTCCATATTGTAGATTATAACTTTTATTATTTGGTCTACAACGGTGAGTTGCGACCATGGCGCCCAACTAACTCAAATAATTACAATATTATTGTGGTAAGTGATCTCTCCCTGAGGGTCTTGGTAAGTGTACAGCTTAAGGACGCTGTGAGCAGGATGGCAACTTCGCATCTGGTCATCCAAGAGTGGACCACTCGTAGTAGAAGCATTAAACCTATTAAATATTGTCACCCAACTTTAACATATTACATTTGGTCGCACAACGTGGGACTCACCTAAACCTATTACAGTAGTACCAGTGTATAGGAAAATCTAATGATGATAATTGTTGTTTTAAGGGGCCTAACATCTAGGTTATCGGCCCTAGGAAAATCTAATTCCAATGCTGATCACCCATTAGTTATTCCTTCAAGCATGACACATATACAAAATATCAAAGGCAGTATAATGAGTATCATAACCTCAATTAGTTGATTGCAATTAAACACCATTTCCTTCCCGTTGAATCTATGAACCATGCAGTTCATTCCCGTAATATTTGTACACTTTCTAAAGTATAATATCAAATGCCACATGAATGTAGCGCTATTTCATCAATTTACAAACTTAATTTTCCGGTAAATAATGTGTGATGAAACTATATCGTATGTTGTATGACTTACCAGTTTTTTATTTAACTGTAAGATTAAGTAATCAAGTTTATGTTGATATAGTTGTTAGCATTTATTTACTTCGATCAAGACGTGAAATATAGTTGGTAAAATATTATATTATAAATTATAATAAAACATAAAATACACTTTAAATTGAAAGCTTATTACGGTACATATATATATTATTGTACATTTTATATAGGTATATAGCTAAACGTAACATTCCGTATTTCTCACCAAAATTATATACCATTCTCCCAATGAAATTAAAATAATTTAAAGGAAATCACGCAAACCTGAAGATGCAATGTCACTTACCGGCTCCTCGTTGGGCGCACAATTGTAACTGCCCCTTTACAGATATTAATAATAATAATCCACCTCTCCTCTCGTTGTTGTTTGAGTCTTCAGTCTTTTGACTGGTTGGATGCAGCACTCCATGCCTCCCTGTCCTGAGCTAATCGTTTCATCTCTAACTAGCTACCACACCCTACATCCGAGGCAATCTGTTTAACATACTCTAACCTTGGTCTACCCCTACAGTTCTTGTCCTCGACCCTTCCTTCCATAATTAAGCTTGCTATTCCTGGGTGTCTTAGTACGTGTCATACCAACCTATCTCTTCTCTTCATTAGCAGTCGCCAGAAACATCTCTCCTCTTTCACTCGCCTTAATAACTCTTCGTTTGTAACCCTATCTACCCATCTGATGTTCACCATTCTGCTGTAACACCACATTTCAAACGCTTCAATTCTCCTCTTTTCTGCTGCACCAATAGACCAAGTTTCACTTCCATAGAGTGCGACTCTCCAGAGAAAGGTTTTCAAAAATGTCTTCCTAATACCTAAATCTATATTCGATGTCAACAGATTCCTTTTCTGTAGAAATGCTTTCCTTGCCTGAGCCAACCTACTTTTTATATCCTCTTTGCTTCGTCCATCACTGGTTATTTTTCTTCCTAAGTAACAGAAGTCTTCTACTTCCTTTAGTTTTTCTCCTTGCCAATTTGATGTCCATAGAGGTTTCTGATTTATTGCGGCTGCATTCCAATATTTTTGCTTTACATGTATTAATTTTCATCATGAATTCTTTCCTCAAGACGGAGTCCATACCATTCAAAATCTCATTCAAATCCTCAGGCTTGTCGGCCAAGATGACGATGTCATCAGCAAATCTCAGGGTTGAAATTATTTCTCCTTGAATCTTCACTCCCACTTTAATTCGCTCACAAGTTTCCTTCATTGCTTGTTCAATGTAAAGATTGAAAAGTATGGGTGATAAGTTGCAGCCTTGCCTCACACCTTTCTGAATACCAGATTCGCTCTCATGTCCATCAGCTCGAATGACTGCTGCCTGGTTTCTGTACAGATTGTAGATCACCCTCCTATCCCTATACTTTATTCCAATCATTTTCAAAATGTCAAACAATTTAGTCCAATCAACGTTATCAAAAGCCTTTTCTAGGTCTACAAATGCCATGAACGTTCTCTTATCTTTTCTTATTCTACCTTCCAAAATCAGCCTAAGACTTTTACAGCTTCCCTTGTTCCTACATTTCTCCTGAAACCAAACTGGTCTTCACCCAATTTCGCTTCTATCTGGCTTTCCATCCTCTTGTAAATTATTCTAGACAGGGTCTTTGAAGCATGAGTAATTAAGCTGATTGTACGGTAATCCTCACATCTGTCAGCTCCTACTTTCTTCGGTATAGGGATGATAACATTCTTCTTGAAATCAGAGGGTACCTCACCTGTCTCATAAATCCTACACACCAAGTGAAATAACCTGATCAGACCTTCATCTCCTATGCAGCGTAGCAACTCAATCGGTATATCATCTATGCCTGGTGCTTTGTTCCTGCCTAAGTCTTCCAATGCTCTGTCAAATTCTGATCTCAATATTAAATCTCCTTTTGCATCCTCAATTTCCTCCTCCCTTTCTATTACATGATTCTCAATCTCCTTTCCTTTATACAAACACTCTATGTAAGCTTTCCATCTCTCAACCTTTTCTTCCCTGTTAGAGGCTTTCCATTTGTGTCCTTAATATTACAGCATTTAGTCTTCTTTTCCCCAAATGTATTCTTAATCCTTCGATAAGCTGTGTCTACTTTTCCTAATTTCAGACAATTTTCTATACCTGCACATTTTTCATTCAACCATTCTTCTTTCGCTACCTTGCACTTCTTGTTAACCTCATTTCTCAGACGTCTGTATTCTGCTTACCCCTTTTTCATCTCTTACATTCTTGTGTTTCCGCCTTTCATCAGTCAAATCTAGTATATCCTGAGTGATCCACGGTTTTCTGCCTATTCTTTCTTTCCTACCAATGTTTTCTTCTGCGAATTTTGGTATTTCATTGTTCAAAAGTGTCCATTCGTCTGTAATTGAAGTTTGTTTAGGGTTTTTCATTAGTCCTTCCTTTATACTCTTCTTGAATCTTTCGTTTACATCCTTCTCATTCACTCTGTCTATTGCCCACTTTCATGGCTTTTGACTTTTCTTCAGTTTCTTCAACTTTAATCTGCATTTCATAACAACCCGATTGTAGTCAGAGTTTATATCAGCACCGGGATATGTTTTACAATCCAAAATCTGGTTTCGAAACCTCTGCTTGACCATAATGAATTCGATTTGGTAACGCCCTGTATCTCCTAGTTTCATCCATGTGTATATTCTTCTATTGTGGTTATTGAATAAGGTGTCAGCTATGACCAACTCATGGTCGGTGCAGAATTCCATCAGCTTGCTTACTCGTTCATTCCTTTCACCTAATCCGAAATCTCCTACTATCTTCCCTTCTCTTCCTTTTCCTACCACAGCATTCCAATCTCCCATAACTATAACATTTTCATCGCCTTTGATATCTCAGAATTTCATCTATTTCTTCGTAGACCTTTTCAACATCTTCATCATCAGCTTGACTGGTAGGCATATAGACTTGTACCGTACGATTGTGGTGCACGTAGGTTTTGTATTGAATTTTGCTTCAATAATACGTTCACTATATTTCTCTCCTCTCAATAACATATAAATAACATATAACATATATATAAATATTCGGGGTTCGTGGGGTTAAGCTCCTGTACGATTATATTGTAACGTTTTTGGGGTTCTTTAATAACTGGTCAGGCTTATAATGCACTAATACTTTATTTACACTAATATTATGTACACTAGTTAACACTAAATCAAATTAGGCCTACTTACTCGCACGCACACACACCAACACTGAATCTCACTTTATACAGCTATTAGTCACTATTTATGTACACTGATCTCTGCAAGTCAGTATCTCCTGCAGTCACTATTTATCTTCCACAGTCACTATTTATCTGCACTGATCTCTACAAGTCAGTATCTCTTGCAGTCACTGTCTACGTTATTTATTTCCACTGGTCGCTCGGCACGGCACACACCGTCAGCGCGGACTCGTACAGAACTGGCTTGCCCGTCGCAGTTTGCCGGTATATATCCAATCAGCTTCCAGGTCTCGAAAGTTCTAGATGTCGCTACCTCCAGTAGCATCGAGTATGTCCTCGTGGTTGGTTTCCGGATCTATCCAGCCCCTCCCACCAATGTTCGAGACCTTCCTGTCGCACCCAGTAATATCCAGAAACAGAACAGTCAGGCAGCCCTACACCAATAGTCTACCTGACTCGTATGGCTATTGTATTGGGGTAGCCTTGGGAGGGGCTAAACGGGGTAGCGGCTGACGGCAATTGCACTAATCGTTACTCTGTCCCCTCCTAAACACTGTTTCGATTCCCGGTCAATGGAAGTGAGATTTTCAAGGTGAAATGCTATGTCCTGTGGTTCGGATTCCACGTAAAGAGGAGGTCCCGTGGTTTATGATCTCGCGATTAACGGTCACGTAAAACTACAATCTTCCTTTCCTCAACACTGTTCCGTCTCGGAGCAGACACTTCCAACAGGGTGACGGTAGGAACAACTCGGTCCTTCACGGCATCGTGAGATGACGAGGAAGTAACATTCCACCGTTTTCCGAGGCACCACGTCTATTCGGGGCCAGCAGCACACCAGAATCTCAATCCCTGTGCGTCGAAAGACTTCCTCTAGCATGCTTCGTACAATCCTCCTGTCCAACTCATCTAGTCCACATCCCAACTTGGGTACAGGTAATTTGAATATGCTTCGCTCCAGTAGGTGCTCCCGCATAGCAAGTAGACTATCCCAGATGGCACAATAGGAGGGCTACAGATGGGAAAGTTCTTTCGTCACCAGATAGAACAGCGATCGCTCGTTCCTGGTTAAGCACAACACGCCCCCGACACGAGGCTCTTGGCGCTGTAGCTCTTCAATCCCGCCGTATTTCCGCCGGAACACCTGGGCGATTCCCTGGCTCATCCTCAGGTCCTTAGCCACACAGTGAGCCAAGGCATACGCACTGGCGGTTTGGAATAAATCCTGTTGAATCTCGGTAGTGACGCCATAACGAACTTTTCGGACAATACCACATTGAGCCATGAACTCTTCGAAGGATCGTTCCGCTTCCGGCAATCGACAGATACGGGCGTGTTGCACGTGCCCCTCGTCATGGTTGTCGCCCAGGAACGGTGCCAGCCGATTGAAATGGATCACTCGGGGTGTGCCATTCGGTCTCCTCCTGATACGATAGACGACGTCATTGATCCTCTTCAGTACCTCATATGGTCCGTCCCAGGAGCGTTGCAGCTTCGGAGAGAACCCTCGCCACCTTTTGGGTCGAAAAGCCAGACTAGATCTCCTGCTTGGTATCCTCGTGATTCGGCTCTTAGGTCGTAACGCTCCTTCATCCGTTCGCTCGCATTCTGGATGTTTGCGCGAACTCGGTCGTGAATGTCATCCATCCTTCGACGAAGGTCGGAGATGTAGTCCTCGCCAACAACGTCATCCTTAGGTTTGCAGCCGAACGTCAGGTCACATTGCAACCGCAGCTCTCGGCCAAACAGCACATTAGCTGGTGTTTGGCCTGTGGTCTCATGGATAGAAGAGCGGTAAGCCAGTAGAAACATATGGAGAAACCTGTCCCAGTCCCGCTGGTGGTCGGATACAATCTTGGAAAGGTACTTCTCCACTGTTCTATTCATGCGCTCCACCATGCCGTCGGACTGTGGATGCAGGGCAGTTATTCTCGTTTTCCGGATGCCGAGAATCTGGCACATTTCCTGGAGCACCGACGACTCGAAATTTCGCCCCTGGTCGGAATGCAATTCCAAAGGTACACCAAATCGGCTCACCAGCTCCCTTACTAGCGTCTCGACAACCACCACCGCTTCTTGATTGGGCAATGCATATGCCTCTACCCACTTGCTGAAGTAATCTATTGCTACCAAGATGTATTGATTTCCACTCTCAGTCGTAGGAAAGGGGCCCGCTACATCGATGGCGATCCGTTCGAACGGTGCACCAACGTTGTACTGTCTCATCGCTGCTCTTCTCTTCTTCTGTGGCCCGTTCGCAGTGGCACAAACCACGCACTTTCTACACCATTCACGAACGTCATCTGAGCAATTGAACCAGTAAAACCGCTCTCGGACTTTCTCTATGGTTTTCCGAACTCCAAGGTGCCCTCCAGACGTTCCATCATGCAGTAACTGCACTATCTCGGATACTCTGTTTCGTGGAACAATAGGCTTTAGCCTCTCCTAAGTCCCATTCTCATTCTCCAGTACCCTCTTTAGCACCCCGTTTTCCAAAATCACGGAATTCCACTGAGCCCAGTAGGCTTTTACAGAGCGCCAGAAGGGAGCTACCTCTTCCCAGGTCGGCCGTTCCTCAGACTTCTTCCAACGCAGTAGAAGTTTTAAGTCCGGATCGTTTTCTTGATCCTTACGGATTTCCTCATCCTGCCAGTGGTCGTCAGTCACAAAACTTCTTCTCACCGCTGCAATTTTGTCTTCTATTCGATAGCAGTGCTTGCAGTCTTGCGCGCACGGTCTCCTAGACAGAGCATCAGCATTTCGATGTTTAAGACCAGCCCTGTGTTCAGAGTCGAAGTCGTACTCCTCGAGACTTTCGATCCACCTGGCTACCTGTCCCTCCGGGTTCTTGAAACTCAGAAGCCACGTAAGTGCTGCATGATCAGTCCGTAGAACGAACTTCCTCCCGTAGAGGTACTTGTGGAAATGCTCCATCGACTTCACTACAGCAAGCAATTCCCTTCTAGTCAGGCAGTAATTCCTCTCCGGTTTCGAAAGAACCTTGCTGAAGTAAGCTATCACTCTTTCCTGCCCACCTTCTAGTTGGGAGAGCACGCTACCGATGCCCACATTGCTAGCATCGGTGTCCAAAACGAACAGTCCTTCCGGTTGTGGGTAACTCAGGATAGGAGAATTGGTCAATACCTCCTTCAGTTGTTCGAAAGCCTGTTGACAGGTCGTGTCCCACACAAAACTCCGACCTTCTTCGATAAGTCGGGTCAGAGGCTTCGCGATGTTAGCAAATCCTGGCACGAATCGACGGCAATAGGTACATAGTCCGAGGAAACTCCTGACTTCGCGCTTATACTTCGGTATTGGCCTTTCCTTCACCGCGTTTATCTTCTCCGGATCTGCAGCGACCCCCTCTCCAGAAACAACGTGGCCTAGGTAATTAACTTCTTTCCGAAAGAGGAAGCACTTCTTGGGGTTGAGCTTCAGGTTGCCTTGTTTTAGACGTAAGAACACCTGCTCCAAATTCTTTAGGTGGTCTTCAAACGTCCTTCCGGGAACGAAGATGTCATCCAAGTAGACCAAGCAGGTTTCCCAAGACAGCCCTTTTAAGACTCACTCCATCAAACGTTCAAAGGTAGCAGGGGCGTTACAGAGTCCGAACTGCATAACTGTGAAGTTCCACAGCCCCGAACCAATCGTAAAGGCGGTTTTCTCCTTGTCTTTGAGGTCCAACCCGACCTGCCAGTACCCACTCTTGAGGTCCAATGTGGAGAAGATCGTGCTCCCACCCAAGGTGTCTAGGGTGTCATTGATGCGTGGTGGAGGATAACTGTCCTTTTTCGTCACATTGTTCAGCTGGCGGTAGTCTACGCAAAACCGCGTAGATCAACATAAAACATTACCGACAGTAGTGGCTACGCGGGCTAAAGCTCCGCGTTAGGTCAAGGGGCCAAGCTCTCTGCTGACCCGGTAGATGCGTGGGTTCGAGCCCCACCGTCGGCTGTCCTTGAAATGGTTTTCCGTGGTTTCCTATTTTCAACACCAGGCAAATGCTGGGACAGTACCTTCTGACAGGCCACGGCCACTTCCTTCCATTCCTTGCCCAGTTTCATTCATCTTCATCCTTTCCATCTTTCATCCCGACGCGCAGGTCGCCCACGGGCGTCGACTAGAAAGACCTGCACTCGGCCTCTCAGGAGGCTACACGAAAAAAAAAAACATAAAACATTAACACTGGAAGTGATTTCCCGTTCGAAATATAACTTAAAGCACTCGAAGTTTGATGACCCGAACATTATTAGTCCATCTGGCATCAGAATTTTTAATTTTTGTTTTTATTATTTATAGCAGGTGGTCCAGAGTAAATTATTAGTTCGTCTGACCCCTGTCGCTGTACACTTAACACCCTTCACTTCAATTTGAAAAGACAAAACACCATTTACTATTTTCCAAGATCACTATTTCTCTATAATGTTCAAATTTGACAAATTCTGATGTGTATAATTTTATCAGAATTAAATTATGTTATCCCAATGGCAAAAATATAGTCTCATTTGGAATTCTTTCTTAAAAATATTGTCATATTCTGCTCATATGTGTTTTCCAACAAGATCATGATTGTTACAAACAATTATTTCTTTTAGAATTACTTAAGTCTATTCACCATTTATTCTTTGATTTAATACCGATATTTGACTAACATGAACGTTAAATATAAATATTATTTGGCTTTAACATGATGTTCCACACAACAATAATCAATTAATATGTGCATCATTCTTATCTTATTTGGCTGTTTCAATAATTGTCGTATTAACAAATTCACCTAAATAATGACAAATATTACCTTAAGTTGGTTCAATATTACAAAACAAAACTATTTAATCTTCAAGTCCTAATGAAAAATCCACAGCCTGCTTCCAGTCTCCGACCGGGTCAGGAATGGAATGAATGAAGCCCCCATCTAGCGGCGAGGATATGAACTGTGCCGGCTGCCGAGGCCTGACGCACTCCTCTAGGGCAGTGATTAAATGAATGACAGATGAAATGAAATGATAGTGGAGAGTGTTGCTGGAATGAAATTTTGACAGGGAAAACCGGAGTACCCGGAGAAAAACCTGTCGGCCTCCGTTTTGTCCAGCACAGATCTCACATGGAGTGACCGGGATTTGAACCACGGACCCAGCGGTGAGAGGCCGGCGTGCTGCCGCCTAAGCCACGGAGGCTCTCCTTCAAGTCCTAATAATTTTTAAAATTTATAATCGTTTCGGTCTTCTATGTACCACGTTATTTCAACTGCCTTTCCCCTCGTTCTTTCACATTGGCCCAGTATTCGCGCATTCTTATTCGGTGAGCTTCCTTTCGTTCTTCGGTCCACTTCTTGCCGGTTTTAAATATAGGTTTTGGCTGATAACTCAGTACTCCCCCAACTTTCTTCTTCAAAGAATCGCATTCCAAGGTGTCCTCGTGTGATATCGCCAGTTCTTTTAGGCCCTTATCCACTTCTGTAAACCAGATCCCTTTGTTTTTCTTTCCCACAAAGTAGGCAAAGATTCAATTTGACAATCTTCCAGAGTTCATTCGTGTTAAATGGCCATAAAAAGAGATACTTCTTTTGCGAATGGTGTCCTTTATTTTCTCCACATGTAGATAAAATTCATCGTTGTGTCGTCTTCTATACTCTCCTCGTTCCTTGACCGGGCCATGGATCTTTCTCAAAATCTTCCTCTCTTTGGTTTGAGTTGTTCTGTCAGGCCTTTCTTATTCATCGCCAGGCATGCATATAACGCGTCTGGGGGAATAACGGTAACGTAGTGCCTCAGTTTGGCCTTGAAGGACATTGATCGTGTTTTGTAAATGTCTTTGGTTAAATGGTAAGCCATTTCCATTTTGTTAATCCGGGACACGAATGCTTCCTTTTCACGATTGTTGGGCTCCATCCATTCACCCAGGTATTTGATTTTCTCTACCTGTGTTATTTGTCCTCCATTCACCATAAATTCTCTGGGTTCCGACTTGATGTTCGTTATAAACTGCGTTTTCTCAAACGAAATCTGAAGACTTGCCTTTGCTGCTTGCACCGGTACTTGATTGATTTGTTGTGTGGCCGTGTAAAGAGAATTAGTGAAAATTGCAACATCATCTGCGAAAGCTAGTCAATTGTCAGGTTTTTGTTCTTACAACCTAGTCTGACCCCATTCTCTACACCAGGGGTCTCCAAACTTTCCAGCCTTAGGGCCATACTGATTACTCCAGTAAGTTCCGAGGGCCAAAACCATATTATCATTGTTGCCGGTGGTAAAAAGTGAAATAGTCCACTGATGAAAAAAAAAGTCCGAAAAAGTACGCAACGTTGAAAAAGGCTGCAAATCGGACTAAAGTCCGCAAAACAGCAACACTGCATATTATTAATTTTCCTGTCATTATCTGTAATTTCTAGATTAGTCGTAGAGTACGAGCCATGAGGAGTAACGTGACACGACATCTGGTGGACACAAGCGGAAATAGGTAGTACCTTCTATCGCTAACAGATGGCGCTAATAACACGTACAGAGTAATCTCGTTGGTTCGAGAGAGTTCTGGTGTCTTCCACTCACTTCTAGATGGCAGTAATTGGAATATATAAGAAGGCTAGTTGCGCAACCACAAGTCAGTTCCTATGACACTGTTGTGAAATAAAATAGTGCGTTCCTCCTTAAAAGGTGTTTGTGCGTGTTTAAGTTTAAGACATCTTTGTAACAGTATTTTGATTTGAATTGTTGCTTTTGTGTGTGATTTAGTAGTATGGAAAAGAAGCGAAAAATTGATAGTGAATGCAGAAAATTCAAAGATGAGTGGAACATTCAGTATTTCGTAATTGAGTCCAGTAACAAGGCGCTATGTTTGATTTGCAACGAAAGCATAGCCGTTCTCAAGGAATATAACATTAAACGTCATTATGAAACAAACATTTTCAAAATTACTCAAAATATGCAGGAAGTTTGCGGACAGAAAAATTCGAAGCTATGAAGCGCGGATTGAAATCGCAGCAATCTTCATTTACAAAACTCAAAACCGAACAAGAGGCTGCAACTCGTGCCAGCTTTCGTGTGGCTCTTGAAATTGCAAAACGTGGAAAACCATTCACCTATGGAGAAATGATCAAAGAATGCATAATTGCAGCAGCCGAAGAAATGTGCCCTGAAAAGGTAAATTTATTAAAAACTGTCAGTATGTCAGCAAACACTGTGGCTCGAAGGGTAGAAAACATCGCTGAAAATATATCCTCTCAACTGTTCGACAAAAATGGAGATGTTGAGTGGTTTTCTTTGGCCTTGGATGAGTCAACGGATATGTCAGATATTGCTCAGGTGTTGATTTATATTCGAGGAGTAGATAAAAGCTATGAAGTGCATGAAGAACTTCTTGATATGTATAGTATTCATGGCACAACTACTGGTACAGATATTTGTAAAGGAGTTGAAATGGCCATTAATCAAAAGAACCTTCGATGGAAAAACTCGAAATGTATTACAACTGATGGAGGCAAAAACATGAGTGGGAGAGATAAAGGAGTGGTCGCTCTTGTGTCAAAGGCTGTAGAAAATGACGGTGGTTCAAAACAATTAGTCTTACATTGTATCATTCGTCAACAGTCTTTGTACGGAAAATGTTTGGATAAGTCTGAAGTTCTGAAACCAGTCATATCAACTGTTAATTTTATGAGATCTTTTGGGCTGAATCACCGACAATTCCGACAATTTATTGAAGAGATTGGAGAAAATGACTTACCTTATCATACTGCCGTACGTTGGCTTAGTTGTGGGAAAGTCCTTCAGCGCTTTTTTGAACTTCGAGCAGTGATTGAATTATTTTTGAATGAAAAGCATCGCCCTCTTACTGAATTACAAAACAACGCATGGCTGTGGAAGTTAGCATTCTATGTTGATTTGACAAAACATGTGAACGAACTGAATTTGAGATTGCAAGGAGAAAACCAGCATCTTCCTGATTTATACACTAATATCAAATCATTCCGGAAGAAATTGATACTGTTTCAATCACAACTACGAAGTAAATGTTTTTCACATTTTTAAACATGTGAAATATTCAGCCACACCACTGAGACTGAGTTTCCTATCGATTTTGCAATCGAAACTTTGAGTGCTTTGAAAATAAATTTTGATACTCGTTTCTCGGACTTCGATGTCTTTGCGAATCAAATTATGATTTTTCAGGATCCTTTTGATACTGACATTGAAACCCTAGCCCCGGAACTTCAAATGGAAATGATTGAACTACAGTGCAGTGATATAATTAAGAACAAATATCAAAACTCATCTTTGTTGGAATTTTATAAGAGTCTTCCACTGACACAATTTGATAATTTGCATAAATTTGCTCGTGGGCTGTTTTCTGTTTTTAGTACTACTTATTTGTGTGAGAAGACCTTCTCCAAAATGAAGTACACAAAAATGTTTACAGATCTAAATTAACTGATGAGCATCTTAAATCTCTTTTAATAATTGGTACAAGTAAAATTAGTCCACAACTACAAACTATTGTCAGTGGAAAATCTCAATTACATAAATCTCATTAGTATTTCATATGTCTGCATGTTATACATGTCTTTACTCATTACAATTCTGTGTTTCTTTATCCAACTTATCACAAAAACAATAACAATAAGCCTACAACAATGTTATGAGTAGTTAGCCCATGACCATATCAATGTAGATGTCATATTAATAATTATTCAACATAAAATTAGAATACTTCAGTAAACTAAATTTAATTTGCTATAAAAAAATATGTTCTCTAAAAGGAGTTTTCAAGTATGCTAGCTCTCCGCGGGCCGGACAAAATCTGTCCGCGGGCCGGATGTGGCCCCCGGGCCGTAGTTTGGGGACCCCTGCTCTACACCATCCTTACACAATTCTTTACGCCATGCTTGAATAACTTTCTCAAGAACACAAATGTATAATAGAGGCGAGAGCCCATCTCCCTGTCTCACCACTGTCCGTATTGCGAAGGATTCAGAAATCTCTCCCCTGAATTTCACTTTGGAAGCTGTATCCCACAGGGATTGGTGAATGATTGCTCTTGTCTTATTATCTAAACCAAATTCTCTTAAAACCTGGATCAGGGTACTTCGATCCAGCGAGTCATAAGCCTTCTTAAAATCAACAAAGGTCACAACAAAGTTCTCACTTCTCAGATTCATGTACGATAGAATTGATTTTATATTCAGTATTTGCTCAACACAAGAGCGCCCCTTTCGAAATCCACCTTGGTATTTGCCCAGTTGTTGATCGAGCTGTGCTTCCGCTCTCGTTTGAAGCGCTTTCGCGAGAATCTTGTATGTTATCGAGAGGAGTGATATGCCACGATAGTTGTTTACGTCCGCTTTATCACCTTTCTTGTGCAGGGAGTGAATCAGGGCCGATGTCCAATCACTGGGCAGTTTCTCTGTTTCACAAATCTCCCGGATGATATCAGTTAGCTTGTCGACTCGTGTTTCACCTGCGTATTTCCAGAGTTCGGCAACTATTGAATCCTCACCTGGTACTTTATGGTTCTTAAGTGAGTGAATAATCTGCTTGATTTCTTCCCTAGTTGGTGGACTTGAGTCTGGATTGACGAGCATATTTTTGTGAAAGGAAACTTTTGATGTTGGAGCCTCACAATTGAGAAGGGACTAAGTATTTCGCCAGGATCTGACAGTTGTCTTTGTCATTGTAAGCAATCTTTCCATCGGGATTCCTAAAATGAAGAATGGCTGGTGTGTATTTACTGAGATTTTGCTTGAAGGTTTTATAGAAATCACGGGTGGTGTTCTTTTTGAAATCTTGGTCTATCTGTGCCAACTGACTTTTGTGGAATGCTCGTTTTATCCCGCGAATGGTTTTATCAGTTTGCTTTCCCATGACCAGGAATCGCTCTCTGTTTTCTCCATTCTTATGTTTGTTCCATCGCAGCAAGGCCTTTGGTGAATCACATCGTCACATTCATTAGTCCACCAAGAATGCCTCCTCGACCTTGTCAGTACGATGGTTCCTTGTGCCGTTTCAAGTATTGCTTCTTTGAGTTAGTCCCAATTCTGTGGCTCAAGTGCTTCAAGTTTCTTACTGAATTCGCTTTGTGTTCTCAATTTTTCCAGATCAAACCTTTTGATCTTGCTTCCCTGAAATTTCTTGGTGGATCTTGGAAGAAGTTTTATTATTATTATTATTATTATTATTGGGGAGCGTGATGGCGCAGTGGCTTAGCTGCTCGTCTTTCACCCGGACGGCCGGGGTTCGAATCCCGGTGACAGCGGGGTGGAATTTTCACCTGAAAAATCACGTGGCGTCAGGAAGGGCATCCGGCCTTAAATCCCCGGCCAAAACCAAAATGAGCCTGCTTGGCTCCGGCGACCCCAATTAATTGGGAAAAAGCTGAAGAAGAAGAAGACATTATTATTATTATTATTATTATTATTATTATTTTCCAACAATAATTAAGTTCAAAAATATTTTACTGCATATGAAATTATTATTATTAATGGAATGCGATTCAATATATCACATCGAATATCCTCTTAATAGGCAGGAGTGTTTTATTGAAAAGACAAGTGGGATATATGGAAATATGCTATGTCGCCCTTCCTGGAACTACAGGTTATTGTTGTTTGAAGACTTATCATATGCATATTGCAGTGTTAAGACTCATCACGCCATTTTCCTGTTTGAAGAATTTTCTCACCCCAATTGCTGATTGAAGAATCATCTCGCCTGTTGGTCTTCCCAGTCTCATCTCGCCTCTTTGCTGTTTGAAGACTTTTCTCACCCCAATTGCTGATTGAAGAATCATCTCGCCTGTTGGTCTTCCCAGACTCATCACATCCTTATCGCTGTTTTAAGGCTCTTCTGAACCTTATTGCTATTTTAAGACCCATGTTACACCAATTATTTTTTGCAGTTTGAAGACTGGTCACACCTTCATTGCTGTTTTAAGACTCATCTCATTCGTGTAGTTCTTTGCAGACATATATTGTTCTAATTGTTGTTTGAAGACTTTTCTAACGCAATTGCTCTTTGAAGACTCATATCACCTGTATTGATGTTTAAAGACTCATCTCACCCGTATTGTCATTTGAAGACATAATCACTCCAGTTGTTGTTTGAAGATTAATATCACTCATAATGCTTTTCGGAAAATCATCACACACTTATTGCTGTTTTGAGACTCATCCCACCCCTACTTCTGTCTGATGTCTCACCTTACTTGTAGCTGTTTGAAGACTCATCTCTCTCACAATTGCTCTTTGAAGACTCATCTCACCGGTATTGATGTTTGAAGACTCATCTCACCCGTATTGTCATTTGAAGACATAATCACTCCTGTTGTTGTTTGAAGATTAATATTCCTCATATTGCTGTTCGAAAACTCTTCTCACTCTTATTGCTCTTTTGAGACTCATCTCACCCCTATTTCTGTCTGATGACTCACCTTACTTGTTGCTGTTTGAAGACTCATCTCTCCCATAATTGCTCTTTGAAGACTCAACTCTCCCGTATTGCTATTTAAAGATTCACCTCAACCATATTGCTGTTTGAAGACTCATCTCTCCCATAATTGCTCTTTGAAGACTCAACTCTCCCGTATTGCTATTTAAAGATTCATCTCAACCTTATAGCTGTTTGCGGACTCATTTCCCGCTTATTGTTGTTTGCAGACTAATCTCATGCCTATTTATGTTTGAAGATTCGTGTCCCTCATACTGCTGTTTGAAGACTCCTCTCAATCTAATCGTTATTTGCAGGTTCTTCCCACTCTTATTGTTGTTTGAAGACTTAATCATTCCTATTTTTGTTTTAAGATTGAAGGTTGAAGACCCATCTCACTTTTATTGCTGTCTTAAAACTCATCTCACCCCTATTTCTTTCTGAAGACCCCCCTTACCCTGTTGGTGTTAAAAGACACATCTCACCCCGTTGCTATTTGAAGACTCAACTCTCCCCTATTGCTACTAAAAAGTTCAGCTCAACCATGTGTGGACTCATTTCATGCTTATTGTTGTTTCACGACTGATCTCATGCCTCTTGATGTTTGAAGATGCATATCCATCATATAGCCGATTAAAGACTCATCTCAGTCTAATAGTTTTATGCAGACTCACCTCACTCTTATTGTTGTATGAAAGCTGATATAATTCTTATTGTTGATTGAAGAATAATATCCCTCATATTGTAGTTTAAAGCTCATTTCGCTCTTATTGCTGCTTGAAGAATTATGCCATTATTATTGATATTTGAATATTCATATCCCTCATATTTTAGTACTAGCAACCCACCCTGGCTTCTCCCGGGATCAGTTATGAATGCAAGGTGATAGGCTACTTTTAACCGAGGTCTTATATGATTTCCTGGCATACGATATTTGTCATTTTCCCTCCAGCAGTGAACACGAAAAGATTTCGGTTTGATGTAACACGCGATAGAGCAACGTATAGCAGTCCATGAGAAAATCATTCTCCACTGAGATCAACTCCAGTCACGCTAAATGTCTGACACTGTGCTTTGTTTATAGTCATACCAAAGCAGACTCTTACTGGGAATTGTACTTATTTGAAATAATAAGGCAAATCTGAAGGAATCATAGGGATTCTGAGTACTAAGACCGTTTCTCCTGTACCACAGCTAGTTAAGATAGTTGCTTCAATGAAACAGTTTCTCAGAGTTTTCACTACCAATTGCGTCCCATTGCATAACTTTATGGGTGTAAATTACGTAGCATTATAATAGGCACTTCCACTTTTAAAATAAGCTTGTGTGGTGGCAAGCCAGAAGGAAGTAAAGAAGGTTAATGAACTGCTTCTTTACTATCGACTACTGCGTCTACTGAGTAATACACTTGAGCATGGGCAGTGAATTAGGAGAACACCAAGTCATTAATTTTCACAACTTGTTCGTTTGTCGGCGATAATATTGCTCTTTCTTTAAACCATGAATGCGAATTGTTAGATAAGTCATGGATTTGAGGATAAACACTATCAATCAATTCTTGAATGCTGCTTACTAAAACACAGAAATCGTGACTGAGGGTAATTTTCCCGTCAATGACCGGTACATCTCCAATTCCGACTCTTTCTAACAAATTAGCAAACAGACTATTATCATCTGAAGAAAAGAGTACTCTCATGTTAGCTTTGAGTGCCAATTTTGTTATATCCGGCCAGATGTAAGATCTTTTTAATGAAGCGTTCACTTCGTCGGCTCTCGTTCCTCTGGTAACAACTGGTAAGATTTGACGAAAATCTCCAGCGAACAAAACTGTGCAGCTACCCATAGGTGTGTTCCAATTCCTTAGATCACGCAAGATCCTGTCTACAGCTTCAGCGGAAATTGTGTGCGACATTGTAGCCTCATCCCATACAACGAAAGAACTATTTTGGATTATACCGGCGGTGTTATTTTGTTTTGAAATATTACATACGCTTGCATCATTACTGCTGACTTTCAAATGAAGTTTAAATGTTGCATGTGCTGTTCTTCCCCCTTCCAAAAGAGTGGCTGCAATTCCAGACGATGCGATAGCAAGAGCAATATTACCATCAGGCGTCAGTTTGGCGAGCAACAAATTAATCAATAACGTTTTGCCTGTGCCTCCAGGGGCATCGAGAAAAAATATCTTACCCTCCTTCTTAGTGATTCTAGATATGATGGTGTCATAACCTTGTTTCTGATCGTGGTTCAGACAGTGTTCTTGAGCAACGGTTTGAAGGAGCTGAGGACGAAGTCTTTCTTTCTCTTGTGGCAATCGAGAAATTATTTGTTGCTCTGTTTCATTGATACGTGATAAGCGCTTTTTTTCAATGTCAATGCACCAAGACAAATATTCGTTTTACATCTCGGGATGATGGCTTAAAATTACTGACTGGAATAACGAATTCTTGTCAGACATAATTTATGAATGGCGAGGTGCATGAATCACGAATCCTCCTTCCGTACAATCTTAAATTGACTGTGTATTTTTCGGAACGAAAAGTTCACAGGCGATATGAAGAAAAGCTGAGTTGCACTTCCAGGGAAACTGCAAACACAACCACCCTTCTCTGAAGTCTTAACTCAACACGACTCGACGGTTGCTGGCTGTATCTGGGGTAATAGGTTCGCCTGCTAGTTAGGCTGTAACAGGGGTGATAGACTCTCCCTTAGCTAGCTCGTAAATTGTCACCTCAGTATTTGAATGGACATGGTTGGAAGAAATGAAAACGTAAAAACACTTATAGTGGGCGAAGTATTGAAAATAGAGATATGCTCTCGTGGACTTTTTTGTTGAACTTTTTAAGCCGAACAATTCTTACACTCATAGCATTTAGATATTTTTAACGGTTTGCCCAGCGTAAGCTTACAAAGCGCTCGGACACCAGGTTATTTTAAGCTTATTCAGCGAAATAGTTACTGCTCGGCTTCCTTTGATCATAAATAAATTATTGTCTACAGGAATCATCCTGGAGATATCATTTACAGAAAGGTGAAAACAGCATCAAAATCCATCCAGAGGTTCTCGAGATTACCCGCGACATCCATGAATGGGGGACTTTGTTTTACACTAAGTAGAGATAAAAGCTCATCTCATGCTTATTGTCGTTTGAAAACTTATGTCATTCTTATTGTTGTTTGAAGATTCAAACCTTCTTATTGTGGTTTAATAGCTCATATTATTCTTATAGATGTTTGAACACTTATGCCAAATTAAACAACAACAACAACAACAACAGCTTCCTACCCAAATCTTTCCCCGTATAAAAGCACACACACTAGTAAGCCTACAGACATTACAGTGACACAGGTTATCAGAAAACTTCTACACACACCCAAGTAAACGGGGCTACAAGACCATGATGCCGCAAAACCCCTGAAGAATCAACAACAAAAGCAACAATATCAGTAGACTCTACCGCGGATCAAGGTCAACGAATTCAATATTAATCACTGTTGAAATATGTGATGTTTTAAGTATATATTTAATAATTTCGATAGCAAATACACACTATACATGCCCAACATTATAACGTGTGAGTAGTTATAAATCAATAAATACCAAAAAACTAAGTAAAAAATGAAACTGCGGGCTATGAGACCAGGTCGCTACCATTACGCCACGGATGCGCTCCGATAATACATTGTAAACAACTGTTTTAGTATAACTGTGTCGTATTTTGTTTTGAAATCAATGATTTAATTAGCGCTTTCTGGCGTTTCTATAAACCATTTGATACTAAATATGTATTATTTTGTTCAATATATTCCTAAAAGGATATAAACTTACGCAGTTACGGAAATATATAGATTTACGAGCTAAAATAGCAGCCATCTTGACAACGGGACGGCACGGACCCACAACGATATGGCATGGTCAACCTGACATGTTAGTTACTTCTACGGTTACATATTCTATTATAATATGGTAATATCCTACCGGACACCTCCTTGAGGACAGTTTAAACCTCCTTTATGTGCGATAACTTGAATTGCTGAGGCCAGGCCTTGTTAAATCGTAATTTACGCCATCTTGAAACTATTTGGCTGATGACCTTGTAGTTTAGACAAAAGACGCTACCCACATTAGTGTATATTGATGCAAAATTTGGTAGAGATGGGATGATCAGGTTAGTCGTAATTAGATATATGCTCAGAACATTTGTGTGGGCGCCATTTGATTTTTGTTTTGTTGGGAGCGATATACAACATGACACTGAGTTGTCCCTTGTTAGTGCTACATCTGTACCAAAGGTGGTTCGATTTTGGTTTCGTTGTGTTTGAATTGATAGGGGGAATCGATTTGCATACATACATGTCCACCATCTGCAAACTATTAGGCTGATGACCTTGTAGTTTGGTCAAAAGACACTTCCCGCATTAATGTATGGTGTTGAAATATTTGATACAGACCAAATGATTTGGTTAGTCGTAAGCACCATGTAAGAATTCTCGCTTACACACATATTTGCAACAATGATACCATGGCACATACGATCTGGAAGAATTAGCTTACCACGCTAATCACATTCCTATAATACAGTATTTGCAAACCTAAGTGATGTACGGTGGTCCGTATTTCAAATCATACTCCGTCAAAACATAGCCCAGTGCCGGAATTTAGAGAATTCAGACATTGAATATTGAAATGCCATCATTTTTTTCCGGGGGGGGGAAGCCTCTCTCGTCAAACTTCCACAAGGAACACCGGAGTTCTACATCTCTGCAGCCAGACATCACACTCTTAAACACCATGCCACGAAAGGGCACTTCTGGTTTTCGTAAACCATATGTAAAGCACACAGCTCCACAATAGGGAAATGCACAGTCTGAGGAGGCGTTGTCGTTACACATACACGAAAAAGGAATAATAGAGCGCAACTACTAAAACCAAGATCCAGGCAGTTAAGGATTAAAAAAGAACACATAACCTACGTAATGATGAAACACTGGCTCAAACTTTGGATCAACAAATAATTAAAACTGGCAGGTAAAATGTACCACACTTCCTCAAGACACTATGACCTCAGTGGGGCTACATGGAGTCTGCCGATAGAAAGTGTCAGACGGCACAACTGCAGCCGCTAAGGAGATAAGGAAACAGAAACCCAGTTCAGGAACTTCAATCATGGCTCGCCCTGTGGAAATGTGACGGTGGCAGATGAGAAATTAATTGGACCTTTCGAAGTAATTCTGTGGCTTGGAAATCAAGTGGCCCATGAAATTGTCTCATATTCGCTATGTAATCGACGCTTGTGAGTTGTCCAGCCATTAAACCGTATCAGGTAATGACTTTGAAACTGGATACGTTGGCAGAATACTATATGCCTCGGTAATGTCAGTAGAGGTGTGCTCTGCAGAAATTTCACTTTCTTGTTACGCTGCCAATATAGCCAGTAACTACAGCTAACCACTGGAAACCTTCCAAACTCAGCCTTTATGCAACGATATTTTGCAGCTCAGATCATTATAATGCTCCCAAATTTGTAAAGGGAATTTTATGGTTCATAGTGCGAATCTAGCAAGCATTACCTCACTCGCATGCAATATATTCGCAATTTATGGCGGTTGCTAAGTTAAGACCGCCACATTTACTGATCTAACAGCACATACGTTCCCTCGTACATGAGTATCTAGTGTTTCGAATCACATTCAGTGAGATTAAAGCAATAGAAAATTACAGAGAGTTCAACAAGTTGTGTGTTGCTGATATCAATTATTGATGAATCTACGCAGGGAATTAAAAACTTAATTACACATTACTCGACCTACTGTTGAAATTTAAAATCAAATGTATAACATGTACGTACGGGAATTTATGTTTACCAAGGATTCTTTACGCTCCCATTTTGAGTACACATCCCCAATTTAAAGGGTGTATTGTTCTAAATTTAACGTTTTCAGTTAGACAGCATGATTGTTGACCGACTGAAAAACATTAAATTTAGATTATTAAGGCATCACTGAAAAATGACTTCCAACACAATAATGGGTACATTACCTTGCGGAATGTTTTAAAAATAAAAGCAAATGAGCAGATAATGTACTTATGAATTCTCCTAACGTAAAACATCGCTTTCGTACAAAGGAAACTGTGGTGGCTCTAATGATTTCACATTATCAGCATATTCACCACCTATCCTTAACTCTTAACTCTTATGTAATTCACTTCGGTAAAGGAATCTTTCTCTGACTGATGAGCCTTAAGCTCCAGTTCCCTATTCTTACCAGTCAGTTGTGGGTTCGAGCCCCACCGTCGGCTGTCCTTGAAATGGTTTTCCGTGGTTTCCCATTTTCAACACCAGGTAAATGCTGGGACGGTAGCTTCTGATAGGCCACGGCCGCTTCCTTCCACATCCTTGTCCAGTTTCATTCCTCTTCATCATTACATCTCTCATCCCGACGCGCAGGTCGCCCACGGGCGTCGAATAGAAAGACCTGCACTCGGCCTCCGAGGAGGCCACACGAAAAAAAACAGTCAGTTCGCTTACTTATGTTTCAGTATCACCTGTTGCCGTTAGATCTATTTACATGTACGTGGTTGCTTGTATATAAGCCCCCGTCGTATATATTCTTCTGGTCTTTCAATGTGTAAGGATGATATTATATAGCCTCGGGTAAAATAGAGGCACAATCTGGGAACTTAAATATCCCGGAAAAAACAGCGTGAAGATACTGTTCAAGACCAGTTTAAGGTACAAACATGTAGACAAATACAAACCACGCACTGACGAAATACATTAAAATAAAATAGTCAAATGAAACACTTTGTGAGTAGTTACTTCAATCTATCTTCACGCAGTTATTGAGGGATTGACGGGTGGACGTTATAGTCTTATAAACTATGGTTGGGTGAAATTTTATTTCACACATTCAGATTTTCTACTGCATTGGTAAAGTTTTTCCGGGAAACATACAACGGTATTGTCTTCACTTGGAGCGATAGGGGTGATGTGGGCAATTCGAAAATCAATACGGTCATATTAATCTCCACGTGTAAAATAAACGCATAGGAGCTGCAAACAAACTAGGATTATATACATTACAGAGGAGGATTCAGAAGGCAAGTTCTTCACGCAAACCCTGATTCACAAAGCAGTGGTGAGTGTCATTACGGGGACGAACCTTCACACAGAGAAAGAATAATAAAAAATGTTGAGCCTTACAGTAGTCGCATATGATGTGTAACATCTGACTTAGAAGAAACCCCACGTGAAATTGTTGATACACCGGTATTTTATAGTATTATTGGCACAAATATTAATCTATTGTAAAAGGGAGTGTTTTACAGATATTGTAGTTTATAATACGGAACTCATTTTATTAGATGATTTGTAGCTTCCACCAGCACTAGCCTAAATAAAGAATGCGATATGGATCAACTAGATTAATAGGCGCGACACCGCTCATAACCTTAAATTCCTTATAAACAGGTCCTCTTGATTCACAGACCAACACGTAATTTCATATGGATTCTTTTAAAATGAGTCATATTGTATGATAAATATCGATTAAAATGATGATCTGGTAGCAAAAATACATACCCCACCCAGGATTCGGACCCAAGGTCTCTAGATTCACAGTCATACGCAATAACCCCACGGCTATTTCGACTACGCAAATATTGTGCACAAGATGGTGACTTATTTCCACGTTCCAGTAATACTGCATTACGAAATTAAGTTTCATTTATAACTTATTTTGCTTGTTTCGATAATGTTCCTGAGTGACATTGAGTTTAAAATGCCTTATGCCAATGCAATGCCGACTAATTACAATGTTTGATATTAAGGAATTTTACCATTTAAATACTGATATGGGTCGCCTCCGTAGCGTAGCGGTTCGCATGGTTAGCTGCTGCCCCGGAGGTCCTGGGTTCGATTTCCGGCTCTGCCACGAAATTTGAAAAGTGGTACGAGGACTGGAACGGGGTCTACTCAGCCTCGGGTGGCCCAAATGAATAGAGGGGGTTCGATTCCCCCTCAGCCATCCTCGAAGTGGTTTTCCGTGGTTTCCCACTTCGTCTTCGGGAAAATGCCGGGATGGTGCCTTCTTCAATGCCACGGCCACCTCCTTCCCTCTTCCTTGCCTATCCTTCCTCCCCATCCCTTTCCTTCCCTCATGAGGCCGCCTGGGCGAGGTGCCAATCCCACCTCACCAGTTGTATCCCTTCCGATTCGATGTTCCCAGCTCTAGGACACAGGCGGTAGTGGTGAGTCCCCTCGCTGAGTCCGTGGGTTCCACCAACCTGGAGGGTAAACGACTAAAAAAAAAAATGATACGAAGACTTTGCACACGTACCATGTCATTTGTTTAAATCACTTGACACCAGAGTTCCCATGAGCGTTTTCCGTTCAGTATGTCATGTACATTCCACATGGCCGAGAGTGCGTCATGGTATCAATTTTCGACACCGCACGCTGATTGTTTCTCTTATCAGTGCGACTGGCTGCGTGGCTCAGCGGTATCGTTCCCGCTTGCTGAGCCCAAGGTTGCAGGTTCGTATCCTGGCGCAGTCAGCTGGCATTTGAGGGTGCGCAAATACGAGGGAACCGTGTCAGTAGATTTAATGGCACGTCAAAGATCCCCTTCGGGGCAAAATTCCGGCACCCCGGCGTCTCCAAAAGCCAGAGTAGTTAAAAGGGACGTAAAACCAATAACATTATTATTAATATCTTATCAGTGCCAGCTGGATCGATCGATCGAGTTGGCAGTGCGTCTTATACTTCCGTTCGATCCACCACTGCCAGCTAGGGCACACTTCCACTCGATCAATCGAGCGGGCAGTGCATACTTCCGTTGTCCACCACTGCCAGCTAGTACACTTCCGTTTGATCGATCGTGCGGGCAGTTCATACTTCCGTTGTCCACCACTGCCAGCTAGTACACTTCCGTTTGATCGATCGAGCGGGCAGTGCATACTTCCGTTTGATCCACCACTGCCAGCTCGATCGTTCCGATCCACTTCCGTCCCCAATTTTCAAAATCACTCCCACAAAACTATCCAGCAACCGAGCGGAAAGATGTTACACATCAAAAACTGAGATGAATAACTAAGCAGCCATACAGTGATATTAATCTTCAAACAGCAATAAGGGCGATATTAATCATACAACAACATTAGGGGTGATATGAGTCTTCATACGGCAAAAGGGGTCAGAAGAATCTTCAAACAGAAATACGGGTGAAATGATCAATCAAAAAACAATAAGGGTGAGATGAGTCTTCAAACACCAATAGGGGTGAGATAATTATTCGAAAAGCAATATTGTGATATTCAACAACAAAAAACAGCAATAGGGATGATGTGAGTCGTCAAACAGCAGCAGGAGTGATATGAGTCTTAAACAGCAATGGGGGTGAGATGAGTATTCAAAGAGCAATACGAGTGAGATGAATCTTCAAACAAAATTAGGAATGGCATATGTCTTCAAACAGCTGTAAAAGTGAGATGAGCTTTTAAACAACAACATGAGGGATATGAAAATTCAAACGACAAGAAGAATGGCACAAGTCTTCAAACACCAATAATAGTGAGATGAGCTTTTAAACTACAATATGACAGATATGAATATTCAAACACAAAAAGAATGGCATAAGTTTTCAAACATGAATAAGAATATTATGAGCTATTAAACCACAATAAGAGGGAATGAATCTTCAAACACTAATAAGTCTTCAAACGACAATAAGCATGAGATGAGCTTTTGTACTACAATATTAGGGATATTATTCTTCAATCAACAATAAGAATTATATCAGTTTTCATACAACAATAAGAGTGAGGTGAGTCTGCATAAAACTATTAGACTGAGAGGAATCTTCAAACAGCAACAGTATATGAGGGATATGCATCTTCAAACATCAAGAGGCATGAGATCAGTCGTCAAACAACAATATGCATGAAATGAGTCTGCAAAAGTTTGAGCTGAACTTTTAAATAGCAATAGGGGAGAGTTGAGTTTTCAAATAACAATGGGGTGAGATGTGTCTTTTAACAGCAACAGGGTAAGGTGAGTCTTCAGAAAGAAATAGGGGTGAGATGAGTTTTAAGACAGCAATAAGAGTGAGATGGGTCTACAACCAGCAATATGAGGGATTTGGATCTTAAAACAACAATAGGAATGATTAAGTCTTCAAACAACAATAAGAGTGGGATGAATCTGCAAACAACGATTAGATTGAGAGGAGTCTTCAAACAGCAGTATGAGGTATACGAATCTTCAAAAATAAATAGGCATGAGATTAGTCTGCAAACAATAAGCGGGAAATGAGTCCGCAAACAGCTATAAGGTTGAGATGAATTTTAATAGCAATACGGGAGAGTTGAGTCTTCAAAGAGCAATTTTGGGAGAGGTGAGTCTTCAAACAGCATTAAGTAAGGTGAGTCATCAGACAGACATAAAGGGTGAGATGAATCTCAAAACAACAATAAGAGTGAGATGAGTTTTCGAACAGCTAAATGTGGAATATTAATCTTCACACAACAACAGGAGTGAATATGTCTTCAAATGGCAATACGGGTGAGATGAGTTTTCTAACATCAATACAGGCGAGATAAGTCTTCAAAGTGCAATTGGCTAAGAAAAGTCTTCAAACAACAATAAGAATAATATAAGTCTGCAATTCAACTAGAAGAGTGAGATGAGTCTTAAAACAGCAATGAAGGTGTGACTAGTCTTCAAACTGCAATAAAAATTGGAGTAACATTGGTCTTAAAACAGCAACAAGGTTCAGAAGAGCCTTAAAACAGCGATAAGGATGTGATGAGTCTGGGAAGACCAACAGGCGAGATGAGTTTTCAATCAGCAATGGGGGTGAGAAAAGTCTTCAAACAGCAAAAAGGCAAGATGAGTCTTAATACTGCAATATGCGAGTGATAAGTCTTCAAATAACAATAACATGTAGTTCTGGGAAGGGCTAAATAGCCTATTTTCATCTATCCAACTGGTCTTTTCCATTAAAACTCCCCTGCCTATTAAAAGGATATTCCGTGTGATATATGAAATTGCATACCACTACTATCTGAACTTTCAGTAGGCCTATGTGCTAGATAGCCTAATATATCTATCAATCTCGGTGATTAATTAAGACACCTCTTGTGACATGGCATATCTCTTTAACAAAACACGGGAATTAATTTTTAGATAAATCAAAAGTAGTGGTTTTTAACGGGTTCAAAACCCACCGCCGCCGCCTCTACCCAAGATGGTGGCGGCGTGATATCTTGTGAACCAATAAGGCTAGAGACTTGTACGAGATGTTAAATTACTCGGGCTGACACGCCCTTTCCAATGAACAATACATTTACACCCCAAAACAACAACTACCCCTACTAGGGGGGCGAAAGAGTAATTTTTTAGTAAACGTTGCATTTCATGTACGACAGACATGTGGTCTAATGCTATGATAAAATTAAATGTTGTTTTGCATGCATGACAAGCAAAGGGGTTGACGCCATTATGAACTAACATTCTTGTTTTTTGTTTTGTACGCATGTGCACTTTTTTTTGTAAAATGTCGGGCTTTTTAAATAATTATTTATGGATGTTTTTTTAAAATTTAACCAAAAGTTCGAAAACTATTAGATCATCCGCTTTTGAATATCTCATGAACCAATACGGCTAGGGACTTGTATGAGGGGTCGTTGGACTCTGGGTGACGCCCTGTTTTTGAATGTATTATTCTTTTTTGTCAAAAGGGCCTAACTGCACTTTTGCTAATATCTCGCCAACGAATAAGGCTAGGGACTTCTATGAGGGGTCGTAGGACTTCAGGTAACGCTCTGTTTTTGAATGTATTTTTAATTTTTGTCAAAAGGGCCTAACTGTACTTTTGTTAATATCTTGCAAACCAATAAGGCTAGAGGCGTGTACGAGCTGTTCAAAGACCTGGAATGACATTTCCCTTCTGAATGGTCTATTTTCTCCCCGCCCCCCCCCCCACCCCAAAAAGAAAATAATTTGACAAAGGGCCTAACGCTATACTTGTTGAAAAAAATAATTTTTAAAACTTTTTTAAATTTAATAAAGAGTGGTTGTTAAGAGAGACGGTACCGGTTATATACATGTGTTTCAACGAGCCTGTCGCCAGCCACGGTGGTGGTATCCCAATAAATCAATTGTTATTTTGACGGGACAGCAGGATGGCAAGACGGACTACAACGGTTTGTTTTCCGATTTTTTTTTTATGGCGGACAGATGGAGGCTAATATTTCTAAAACATATGAAGCGTGCTAGGATTTTGTTAACCTCTGAAGGGGATCTTTAATGTGTTAGTAAATGGTTATCACTGACACAACTTGATGGCATTGATGCATGTTCATAGGTCAGCAGACAGTTGTAGGATATTAGGCTATAAAATTTTGGTTGACTAAGCGATGTCAAAAGAGGCAAGACAAGATTTGCTGGCCACGGTGGCCTTGCCCCAATGAATCAATTGCTATTTTGTGATCCATTGGTCGCACAGGCATACACAACGGTTTGTTTTAAGGGTATTCATTTTTCTGATATTTTCTATGGTGGACTTACTGATTGAAGTAACACAAAACGGCTAGGTCATGGACTTGAGATTTTAAAAACTGATAATTGGACTTGGACACACAAGGTCCCCCAAGACTCAACATGATGTCCCCTTTTTCACAGAGCACTCATTTACCCAAAAGACTCCAAACAACAAGGTCATGGACCTTTGTTTCCCCTAATATATGGCAAACCCATGATGTTAGATGGTTACTGTGAGTGATGAATCCTAGATAGGTAGAGAAATAATTATTGCAGTCTACATGTATGGTGACTGACACGTCTTTGACCATTGGAACTTGTTTTCAGACCTGACCGCAGTACATAGGGAGTACAGGTTGCAGGCATGGCATGACAAACGGTGTACACAAAATCCAATTTATCGATTCAAGAATTAAGAGTAGACTATCTACTATCTATTGATTGGTTAAAGAGGGTAGCTAAAACACAAATGGTGACTACACTGAACTAACCCGAACCAAGCGGAATCAAACCGAACTAATCTGAACCAAACCTAATCGAGAACAAGCCAAGGGTTTAAGTGTAAAACTAGCGGGTGAATGCTGTCATTGAGGATGTCAAACGAAAGGGGTAACGCTCTACCTATAGAGGGTAAGGTTAAGCTAGCGCATGGTGCTAATGCACACACCCAAGTACATGGAGCACACACAACTATCCCATGTTGTTTTCATCGAATGACAGTCAATACTTGCTCAGTGGTTACTGGGCAAGTTGATCGCTTCGCAGAACAAGCTTTAAATACTTGAGGCTAACAATCTATACACACACTTGCTTGTTCTAAACTAAACTGTCTTGCTGGCTGTACTCAGACAGTAGGCAGATGACAGAAATGCATCGCTAACAGAAATACAATCATTTCCGGTTGTCTAATGTTACTAGCTAACCATTTTGTGCTGCAGTGGCGAGCACTCGCGCCTCTTGCACTGGAGATCTCAACTCGATTTACAGCTACAAGATCTAGAACGAATCAAACTAAGAAAGAAGGGCATGGTAGCAAATATCGATAATTTGTTTAAAAAGTGCGTTTGAACAAATAAACATATTTATAGAAGCCCGCATAACATTAAAGCCAGGTGGGTGGTTTATACACATGCGAGAGTTCTCGCACGCGTCCGCTAGTATACCTTAATGTGGAAAGCGTCTTTTTCCCAAACTACAAGGTCATCAGCCAAATAGTTTCCAGATGGCGGAAGTATGAATCATGCAAATACGCTCATCCTTCGTAGGGAGGTTTAAACTCTCCACAAGGAGGTGAAAAGTAGGATATTAGCATTTTAACATAGAATATGTAACCGCAGTAGTTACTAACGCTTCAGACTGACCGTGCCGTATCGTGCTTGTCCATGCCGTCCCATTGGGTCAAACTGGCCGCTATTTGCACGTGAAGCCATATATATTCGTAAGTTCCGTTTAGGAATGTACTGAACAAAATAATACATATTTAGTAACAAATTGCTACCAGATTATTATTTTAAACGATATTTATCAAATCAATATGCCTCATTTTAACAGAATCCATATGAAATTACGTGTTGGTCTGTGAATCAAGAGGACCTGTTTATAAGGAATTTCAGGTTATGAGCGGTGTCGCGTCTATTAATCTAGTTGATCCATATCGTATTCTTTATTTAGGCTAGTGCTGGTGGAAGCTACAAATCATCTAAGGAAATGAGTTCCGTATTATAAACTACAATATCTGTAAAACACTCCCTTTTACAATTGATTAATATTTGTGCCAATAATAGTATAAAATACTGGTGTATCAACAATTTCACGTGAGGTTTCTTCTATGTCAGATGTTACACATCATATGCGACTACTGTAAGGTTCGTAATTTGTATTATATGCTGCCGTCATTAACACACGCGTGAAATATCGTTTTCTCAAGGTTATTATCCCCTCAGGCCGGCTATTTAATCCGCAGGTGTTCACTTCTCCGGCGGTTTTTAAATTGAAGCTCAGCAGAGGTTTAGACACCAACAAGGTAACAAATTAATAATGTTAAATCTACGAAATATAACGTAATCAATATTTTAGGAATACTTACTGAGATCATGTCCAATGTTTCTCAGTAATGTATGTGACTACTGCTTTTCATGGTTGTCCATCAACACACGCAATATTTACAAAAATATAATAATTTGATTTGTTCCAATTTTGGTATTTGTTTCAGGTATGTTTACAATGAAAGCAAGGTATTTACATGATAATGCTCAATCTACATAATATACATAATATTCGGGTAACATTTACAGGAAAAGCTGAATTTTGAAAATCTTTTTAGGCCCCGTATATGTATCCCATGTATAATTGTCAACAAAATGTAAATATCGCAATATTAGTTAAAACCTGTCCCTAGGTATTCTTTGAGGGAATATAGGGGTCTCTAAAAATGCATCCCTGGTGGATTAGCTCTTTAGGGTAGGTTTATGCATTATCCCTATCAACATTACAAGTCCCAAGAACACATAAATGTTGCCCCCTGTCACTGACTCCCACTTCCTGGCGCGCGACCTTGGTTTTAAGGGCGCGCCAACTACACATTCTGCCGTGTACATATTTGTTTCTCAAACAATTAGTTAAATCCCGTTTTCGTCGAAAAACAGATAAAAACAATCTAAAACAGACGTGAAATTCTTCCTGCTCGCGGCATACCCGTGAACCTCTCGCCAAAACACTGAACAGCCGTCGTTGTTATTACAGCTGAAGCTATTTCTTCTTCGTCTGCGCTGTCTGCCACTTCACCAATAACATCATGCTGTGCGTGCATAGTCCGTATCCCTACCGAAAATATCACCTCCCTGTGAATCACTTCATCTATCAAACGAATAATCTCTGCACCCGTAAGATAATAAGACAGCCCGGCAGTAATTTATCTGCGACTGAGTAGCCTCTAGCCTACGAAGCATAAAATTATCTACGTATTATTTGCTTTCGGTGCTTCCCCTTCATATGTGGCAAAAATTATCAAGTTAGACATAGTTCACAAAACATTCTCGAGATGGCAGGAGAGACTGTGGTACCTTCTAAAACAACTAACTTGAAACTAAATAGAGCGCATTTCATGTTAATTCCCTGATCGATATGAGTCGTCAAAAGCAACGGATATCGATCAACTTCGTATTAGTTCTAATTATGAAACAGAGATGGCACGAACGTACATAACTTCTCGGTTCATAACGTGCAAAAAGATCACGCGAAGCAGCAGTGGTTTATGTGTAATAGGCATTCTAACTTCTGCCTCCACCGGCCGTTCGTGATACGTCCAACTGGCTGAACGAGTAGAGTCCAGCGGACGTACAGTGTACGTTGAAACGGCTTGAGGGGTTAGGCAGAACCCAGCCATGCGCTGCGAATGAAAGTCATTAGGTCACTCAGATATTCCACTCATCAAGTGTTGGTGCTGCGTCAAAGTCCATAGTTTGATCCAGCACATATTACATACGGCCACAGTAGACTATTCATTTTCATACTCATTTTCCTTATTTAAATTTACTCTCAATGGCGAAGAGAGCTTTGCGCGCTTTAGGGCGATAATTACTTAGTTTTGGAGGATTGAGTAGTCTTGGCATTTGGACTATGAATCGGCCTTCGGGTGTGCGAGTAGTGGTGGAAGTGAAACGTTGCTCGCAGAATTCGTTTTCTGAGGATGTTGAGCTAGGGGATTCGATATTTTCAAGTTTCCGGAACTGTTCCAAATCGGTATTTACAAAGTAGCATTGCGACACAGTTTGAGTGGTGCAATGAGGGAGCTGACCGGTAACATTCCACCCAAAATTAGTGTCTCTGGCAAACACATTGGAAGATAATTGACGAATTTGCTTGTGAAGGCAATTCCAGAAAACATTTCCACTAAAATGTATGTCAATAGGACCTTGGATATTAAACAAAGGAACTGCTAGCCTTAAGTGAGAAGGTATATTTAAACCGGAAGTGTCAACAGAGTGACTAGGGGTATTTTCACCAATGCTGTTCAGGATGAGACAATTTAGTTTGAGAAAATTACTTCTTTGAAAAGTATCCTTTATAGTTAATTTTGAGAATTGCAAAGCTTGGGATTTTAAACTGTTAATGCCTGATTCATTGATAGAGTGGGGGTTATTGGAAGACCAAGTTTTTAATTAAAGAATTGGAAACAAAAACATGGGTCGCTGCTGAGTCGAGGAGGCCACGGGCGCGAACCCAGTTACGAGATGTAACTTGAACCTCAATTTGAACCGTGGACAATAGTACTTGAGACCTACGCAAAGACTTGGCGTTTTGAATAAAAGATGACGCATTAGACTTGTTAGTATTTGTCACTTTTTTGAGAAGTGGATGCTGCTGATGACCTCGATTGATCATGACGATGCAATAAAGTGTGATGTGCCCTTTCACAATGAAAACAGAGTGTAGTGGACTTGCAATTAGAAGCGGAATGTTTAGGTGAAAGACAATTGAAACAGTACTTGTTTTGAGATAACAATTTCCTTCTGTTATCAACTGCTACTTCTTTGAAAGGTTTGGATAAGTATAAAGCGTGATAATCTTTGCATAGTATGCACTTTAACAGTTCATTAAAACTTTTACGCGGTTCACCTTGGGTACTTAATGCAAGAGAACTTGCGGTACGGCGTTCACTGGATCTAGTTTGGTAACCAGTGGCGTATGACTTAGATTTAGAAGAGCTAGACCCAGGTTTTTGAGTACTAGACGCAGCATATTCGCTTTCAGATTTAGGTGACATAAATTCATGTTTAGAATTGGGAGGGGCGGGTTCACTTTGGTTAGCTAAGGCGGTTAAAAGTTGACATCTAGTATTTATAAAGGTGACTAAATGCTGATAAGAATAATCATCATTATTAGAAATTTCAATTTCCCGAGCTTTGAGAGTAGCAGTATCGACTTTAGAAACCACTAAGTGTATTAAGATGGTGTCCCAATGGTCAGTGGGCTGATCCAATTGGGATAATGCTTTAACATGAAGTTGTGTTGTATCAACGGGGGTACGCAGACTAGTGACGTCATTATGCTGTGAGGAGGGCAAGTTGAATAGGGCCTTCATATGGCGCTGAATACGTAACCGTAAATTGCCGTATCTTTCATTCAGTAGATTAAAGGTAATAGGATAGTTTTCGGCGCTTAATGGGAGCGCATCAACTAACTGCAGTGCTTGATCGCGGAGAATTGATCCTAAATAGTGAAATTTGTAAATAACTTGAATATCTTCATTGTCATGGACAAGAGAACAAAAAAGTTCATAAAAAGAGTCCCAAGCAGATTCGTCTCCTGAAATTGAGATACATTTATTTTCGGGAGTCTTGGTTTAGGTATATGAGCGCCAGGTTTGTTGTTCGTGGAGTGAGCTAAGAACTGAAACGTCCTTTTTTTGATCTTCCTCAAGTTAACGAATTATTTTGAAGGCAGCGCCTATGCCTTCATAGTATTGGTTTTCTACTTCTACTCGATCATCTGATTGATTGAGCTTGCATGTTTCAATCTCTAGTGGGACAGTGTTATAATTTTCGAAAGATTTCTCATAGTCCTTTAAACGATGTTTTATTATGTCTAAATGAGATTCTGTGGGGTTCAGCTCTTTGATGTATTTTTAAATCGGGTGATTTTTCCCTTATAAGACGCTCGATTGGCGGTAAGCTTATCATCCCTATCCTTGTCCGCGGGGGCCATAATGAAGTGGGTAAATTAGAGTACAACTTACGATAATGTGGAGTTGGTGGAAAGGCTGTCAGGTTGGCAGCAGCGAGCAGGTTGAAATTTATAGACTCCGAAGGAGACAGGAGCGACATCGTTCTCCTCCACCAGCTTTGCATAGTATAGTTATAGCTGAAAAATTCAATGTAGAAATTAGTAATTTGCAAGATATTGACAACTTGGATTCTCCCGGGTTTCGGCACCATATTTTGGAAGGTTAATACTGAGAGAGAAAAGGAGGTGGGTTTAGAAGAGGAAACAATTTTAGGCAGAGAGGAAGAGAATCCAATGAAAGTTAATAAGAAAATAATAATCCAAAGATGGATTTCACTGGGCGAAGCCCGTGGAGCAGCTAAAGTAAGAGGGATCTCGGACGGCGTTGACGGAGAGAGCGGCGTTAGCTACGGTTATCTGCAGGCTATCGCTATTTTCTCTTCCCCTCCCGAGCAAGTATTTGGGTACTATGGGGAAGGGTCTAAGGACTTTCCCTTCAAAAGGGTGAGATTTTAGAAAGCATTCTGAAATGCTAGAAGGATTTGAATTTGTCGTGATATTTTTAGCCTACTTTTCACATTTTGCAAAAATGAGGAAAAAGTAGTCTTATGAGATCTGGCAAATGTGTGTCTGTCTGTCTGTCTGTCCTTCTGTCTGTCTGTCTGGCTGTGTGTGTGTGTCCCCCTATCAACTCCTAAACGGCTGGAGCAATCAAAACAAAATTTGGTAGGAGTAAAGGTCTATACCCGAATATCTCACGGCCATATTTGAAAATGATGTCAGTGCTACCAACTGCTAAAAATCGCAATTGAAATTTGAACTCCATGTTGGATATCTTGGAAGGTATGAATGGGAGCTATTTCAAAATTGGCATACGTATAGATAATAATATTGCAGTTTAATTTCCAGGAGGCCATACATCGCTGTGTTGCCAAAATGATTATAAGCCTGCTGATTGGTCCAATTTTTAAATGCACATAACTTCTACACTATCAATTAGAATTCAACCATATTTCGTATGTTGTATGCATACATAACCAGATATGACTGAGCGTATTCTTAAGACCCACCAGGGCTGCCAACTGTTAATAAATGCTCCTAATTTGTTTTATCCAAATACCAATATATCAGAAAGTATGCAAGCCAATAGCTCTAAACTTTGCACACGTACAGTACCTGGCATTCTAGATGCATTTGGACTAACTAATATACGTCAGTGCTGCCAACATGATTCTAAGCCTGCTGATAGGTCCAATTTTAAAATGCATGTAACTTCTATACTAACTAATGGATTTCATTCAAAATTGGCACAACAATAGATCATATTATTTCAGATTATTTCTGACCAATACATGCATGACATTGTTGCCAACATGATTTTTCGCACGCTGTTAGATCCAATGTTTAACTGCATGTAACGTCCATGCTATTCATTGGACTTCAACCAAATTTTGTATTCTGTACCTTAAGAGATGGAACTAAGAATATATTCAGTCATCAGGGCTGCCAACTGTAGTGCTCTATTAGGCTACATTATGCAAGGTATACAGTATTTCGAAATAATTAGAAATTTCGATATTAGCAACTTAATTTCTTCATTATTCTAGATAGGTTCATATACTGTAGAATAATCATTGGCATGAAAAGTAGGCTCTTTAGTTCGTCACGGAACTTCTTGTTATTACTGGACACTGTCGGATCTCCGACAGAACGGCCGAATGCCCCCAAAGCGGGAAGAGATAAAGCAACTTTAGTGCCTTTAGCAATGTTTTTATTATTATTAGTGGAATCTTTAAAGAGTACCAATTGTTGCATCCAAAGCAGGCTAAATTTTACCCAGCAGAGTGCCGACTAAAAGTTTAGAACAGAGGATGAACCTCAAACCTAACTTAAACAAAACCAATTTTTTTAAAGTAAACCACAAGTCAGAGAGAAAATCTCTACAAGTAGGAAGCTGGCTGAGCAAGCTACTTGACTTAATAGTTTACCAGAATTAGCCTTGATACCTAAGAGAAACTTTATGAATGTTGTTATTGGAAGTTTTGTTTTGAACGCAACAAGTGATAGATTTTTTATTAATTCAGAGATTGCTTTTTTCTTTGAATAGGAGAAATAGTTAGAAACCAAAATACCGAATGTATTTAACAAAATAATTAAAATAGATGTAGAAAACACTTAAGATCGCAGATCTTAGGTTTTAGTTAGGGACAACTTAGTAGCTTACAAATTCGAGGTCTCTGACCTGTAGTAATAGAGATTTGCAATTAATAATGTTAAATAATGTAAAGGTTTCGAACCTGTTACAAGCACAAAAATCTCACAAGGATATTAAAACATGTGCTTACAATTGAGAAATTAAAGCATAATTAGAATAATAGAGGAAATTCCAAATTATCTTAATAATTATTTGTATTGGTTGTTAGGATACCAATTACTAGAAAAATGCCCCCTTTTTGAGCGAAAAGGATATAGATTCTTGAACAGCAAGATAAGAAGAAAGAGATAAGTGAGAGGTTTCTATAACCTCTATTATTTATACATAGTCGAATAGGTGCTAAATTCAAAAGGGTCAGGTCGTATTAACGAAGCCTGGATCAAAAACATCAGGTACAAAAGTTTAACCATTAGAAGATTACCAATTCCTGGACCAGCAGGATAAAGAAGATTAATAAGTACTTTCTACAACTACTGCTATTGGCGCATAATTGATTATGTGATACATTCATATTGGGCAAGTCACCTTTTGTGAAGCCTGGATTATACATTTAACAATTGGAAAATTAGAACTTCCTGATTGCGGCAGGACATACATGCTTATTGAAACGTGGATTTAACCACGGTTATATAAATTCCTGAGCAAGCAGGATAAGAAGAAAGAGATTAATAAGTTGTTTGAGTCTTCAGTCTTTTGACTGGTTTGATGCAGCACTCCATGCCTCCCTGTCCTGAGCTAATCGTTTCATCTCTACATAGCTACCACACCCCACATCCGAGGCAATCTGTTTAACATATTCTAACCTTGGTCTACCCCTACAGTTCTTGTCCTCGACCCTTCCTTCCATAACTAAGCTTGCTATTCCTGGATGTCTTAGTATGTGTCCTACCAACCTATCTCTTCTCTTCAATAGCAGTCACCAGAAACATCTCTCCTCTCCCACTCGGCTTAATACCTCTTTGTTTGTAACCCTATCTACCCATCTGATCTTCATCATTCTCCTGTAACACCACATTTCAAATGCTTCAATTCTCCTCTTTTCTGCTACACCAATAGTCCAAGTTTCACTTCCATAGAGCGCCACGCTCCAGACAAAGGCTTTCAAAAATGACTTCCTAATACCTAAATCTATATTCGATGTCAGCAGATTCCTTTTTTGTAGAAATGCTTTCTTTGCCTGAGCCAACCTACTTTTTATATCCTCTTTGCTTCGTCCATCACTGGTTATTCTGCTTCCTAAGTAACAGAAGTCTCCTGCTTCCTTCAGCTTTTCACCTGCCAATTTGATCTCCACAGAGGTTTCTGATTTATTTCGGCTGCATTCCAGTATTTTTGTTTTACATTTATTAATGTTCATCTTGAATTCTTTCCGTAAGACGGAGTCCATACCATTCAAAAACTCATTCAAATCCTCAGGCGTGTCGGCCAAGATGACGATGTCATCAGCAAATCTCAGAGTTGAAATTATTTCTCCTTGTATCTTCACTCCCACTTTACATTTTTCTCTAATTTCCTTCATTGCTTGTTCAATGTAAAGACTGAAAAGTATGGGTGATAAGTTGCAGCCTTGCCTTACACCTTTCTGAATACCAGCTTCTCTCTCATGTCCTTCAACTCGAATGACTGCTGTCTGGTTTCTGTATAGATTGTATATCACCCTCCTATCCCTGTACTTTATTCCAATCGATTTCAAAATATCAAACAATTTAGTCCAATCAACGTTATCAAAAGCCTTTTCTAGGTCTACAAAAGCCATGAATGTTCTCTTATCTTTCCTTTTTCTACCTTCCAAAATCAGCCTAAGACTTAGTACAGCTTCCCTTGTTCCTACATTTCTCCTGAAACCAAACTGGTCTTCACCCAACTCCGTTTCTATCTGGCTTTCAATCCTCTTGTAAATTATTCTAGACAGGATCTTTGAAGCATGAGTAATCAAGCTGATTGAACGGTAATCTTCACATCTGTCAGCTCCCACTTTCTTTGGTATAGGGATGATTACATTCTTCTTGAAATCAGGGGGTACCTCACCTGTCTCATAAATCCTACACACCAAGTGAAATAACCTGATCAGACCTTCATCTCCTATGCAGCGTAGCAACTCAGTCGGTATATCATCTATGCCTGGTGCTTTGTTCCTGCTTAAGTCTTCCAAAGCTCTATCAAATTCTGATCTAAATATTAAGTCTCCTTTCGCATCCTCATCAATTTCCTCCTCCCTTTCCATTACATGATTCTCAATCTCCTTTCCCTTATACAAACTCTCTATGTAAGCTTTCCAACTCTCAACCTTTTCTTCCCTATCTGTTAGAGGCTTTCCATTTGTGTCCTTAATATTACAGCACTTAGTCTTCTTTTCCCCAAAAGTATTCTTAATCCTTCGATAAGCTGTGTCTACTTTTCCTAATTTCAGACAATTTTCTATACCTGCACATTTCTCTTTCAACCATTCTTCTTTCGCTTCCTTGCACTTCTTGTTAACCTCATTTCTCAGACGTCTGTATTCTGCTTTCCCCTTTTCATCTCTTACATTCTTGTGTTTCCGCCTTTCATCCATCAATTCTAGTATATCCTGAGTGATCCACGGTTTTCTACCTATTCTTTCTTTCCTACCAATGTTTTCTTCTGCGGATTTTGTTATTTCATTCTTCAAAAGTGCCCATTCGTCTGCAATTGAAGTTTGTTTAGGGTTTTTCATTAGTCCTTCCTTTATACTCTTCTTGAATCTTTCGTTTACATCCTTCTCTTTCAGTCTGTCTATTGCCCACCTTTTTGGCTTTTGACTTTTCTTCAGTTTCTTCAACTTTAATCTGCATTTCATTACAACCAGATTGTGGTCAGAGTTAATGTCAGCACCAGGATATGTTTTACAATCCAAAATCTGGTTTCCAGAAACTCTATTATTTAAACAGAATGAATAAGTTTTACATAAAGCATAGTTGGGAGGGCGCTTAATGTTAAACGAGGCCTCATTGAAATAGAACCAGATAATTAAATTAACCTAAATTTGTTAGTAAAAGGTATTTGGGGAAAAGGAGATAGGGATTTATAGTTCTGGCCAATTTTTATTTCTCTCAATCATACGCGGCGCGGTAGATAGTTGAACGGGCACTGTTTTCGTAGCACGAAAGTTTGTTGATAGCTTGTAAATATTCACTAATGAAGCTCTGAAAGTTCGTGGAACAAGAGAAAGATTATTGCGGTTTATGTAGATGCACTTAGTTCAATTTTAACATGTTTCTAATTTTAAGTAGCAAATGATAGTTCCGGTTAACTTGAGGTTTTCAGCAATTTGACAGAATTGAGCATAGTTCTTTGAGGTTTGGAGTTTATTTTAAATTGAAAATTCCAGAACTGTAGTGATAGATAAATGGAGCGGTAACAATCCCTCGGCGGAAACAAGTTAAGTTTTTGACAACGGTTAATTTGACATAAATCCCTAGTTGCGGGAAAGTATTCCGTTACTTGGTGTGGAAAATTCTAGATTTCATGACTGGTAAAAAGCATTGTTAGCTAAGAAAAGCGATTCCCACGAGGGGCAGAGGTTTCAGAATTTTGTGAAATTCCAGCACTGCCTATAACTTTTATTAAAAGCATTCCAAATGTTAATTAAAAATCCTTTAAAATGGTTTAAAATTCAATGTAGATGATTACTTAACATGCATGGTGTTTTGAAGTTGAAGCCTCCTTCGACCGTTATTCGAAGAATCAGCAATGGTGTCGAATTTAAATTTCCTTCATTTGAAGAGGAAGAGAGCCTCTGAGAGGAGACTGAACTGTTCACTTAAAAATCTGGACGACAAGTGAGAACGAGCGAAGAAGCCCACGAAGGAGCAAGGTAGGCGAGAGGGAAGGGGAAGAAAACAAAGGAACATATAGCAGAGTGAGAAACATTAAAAGACAAAGATTCATCAATTCGATTTTTGATACATAGAATTGTTCTTCATGGAGTAGTGTCTTCTAGGAGATGATAGCTGAAGACAGCGGCGAAGCCTGTTGGAGTGGTATGTAAATCCTCTTGAGCTCGATAAGTCCAAAGAACTTCGGCGGGTTGCCACGAGATGCCGCTAGGTAAATTTCATAGAAGATACACATCTGGAACAGACTTATAAACAACTTAAGCACATGTATGGAGCAAATGGAATACAAAGGGTCGCTGTTGGTGTCTGCAAGAAGGGAAATTAAATAAATGAAACTAATGAAAAAGAAAGCAAAGAGCAGCAAGAGCTAACTCTAAACTAGTCGTGTATTCCAAAGAATACACCAAGAGGGGTGAATTCTCCATGAAAGTGTGTTGGTTAAATTTATTGAGGATGTTTCTTTTAGCTAAATGTATCTCGATTGCTTCCTCTGTGTCAAGAGCTCTGCATTTCAGTTCGTGATGAATTATTTTTAATTAGGTTCCAATGTTAGTGAAATTGTGTACCTCGTCGCACATGACGTGTTCGCATACGGCCGAGTGTGTCCCGTATTTCATCGCATTTGTATGTTCATTGTTGAGAAGATGGCAAGACTCATGTTGCAGGTTATGTAGCCAACAAGTTCCAAGATAAATTTCCACAACTTGGTAACTTAACCTACGAAATGCAAGCTCAACACGATTATGCATTACCAAACTGGATTAAGCACTTGTCGTACGGTGGTTTGACCTATCCCTCAGAAACTAGGCCAAACTAGTTCCGGCACATTTCAGCAACATTCGTCACATTTCACGGAAAATACGGATTTCTTCGAGGCAAGAACGGTCTAAGAAGAACGACAGATTTTGTGTCGAGAGAAGTTCCTGACGTACCGTCTGAAGTAGTTGTGGCAGCTGTGAGAACAATTTTCTTCATCATGCATAGGAAGAGGTTATTGGAAGTCACTTTCACCCACACCACTGATACTGCTACCGAGCTCCATGAAATTCAAGATCACAACATAAAATGTAAGTTGGCTACACTCAGTTATTTAATCACCCACTTACCAATAATTTCATCAGAATAAACTGTTCTTTGCGTACTCAACAGGTGATGTTAACAGTTTCGTTCCGTTCGCCACATGGCGCGTTTGGTATCTCGTGACGTCATCCGCCTATCGAGCGCTGATCGGTTAGAGAAAATTGAGGCAACCTCTGTAGTTTACCGCCTCGCCCCGTTTCAGTCCTCAGACCAGAATTAAATTTCTTGGCAGAGCAGGGAGTCTAACACGGGCCTCCACGGTGACAGCCAAGAGTGCTAGCCACTACGCAACGAGGCGGACTATTTACACTGGCTGAAACTCGAGAGAACGCTATCTTTCAAAGAGTATCTAACAAAGACTACTGACAACCGAGACGCGGAACGAAATTTCGTGGAAGCTTTGTGGTTCCACTTAGGGTCCAACAACAATACTCTCTGTTTTTCAGCTGTTGACTTCGTCTAATCTGTCACTGAATACTGTGCCTCAGTTTGGATAAAGAGCTTCTTGTTTTCTATTGAGTTGGATTTCAAGAGCCAGTGCTGTATCGGACTTGTTATTATCCGGCATCCCCAATGTGTGTGTGTGACTGTGTGGATTCGACTGCAATATATAAACCAGATCTGCAGTAAGGGGAGTGAGAGGGCTTTGGGACATCGTGTTCATGTAGCCCGTGTACTTAAACGTGTGTGGAATTTGTCTGATGACTTGTGTTATTGTGATGGCTGTATAAGTGTGTGTACACAATAACCTCCTTTATCTTGGCCACATTAATCCGGATCGAAAATAATGAAAACATATATTTACTGCGTACAGTATTTCTTTTACGGGGTCGACTCTTCTTGAATGTCTTTTCCACCAAGGATAGTTACGGACAGGAATTGGAAGTAATTCGGACACGGTCTATCAAATGTACCGTCCCGGTATTCACCTCGAATTGAGAACTGATGTTAGTGAAACGTCTTCGTGATCGTGCTCCCCTCAAACGCAATACAAATGTAAAACAGAAAAATCTCACACTTTATTTTAGTGCATAAAACAGTCGTAAATGTAAGAAAAGTGTCCTTATATTATTTGTACAATTGAAAATAGGTTTACACTTATGTCAATAGATTATATAACATGTATCTGTTTTTTATAGCTTTTTCCGGATTTTCAATAATACGGATCAGTTCCGGTCCCACTTAATCCAGATGAACGAGGTAATTGGGAAGAGGATTGTGGAAGGAAGCGGCCATGCCCATTGCCTGAAGTAGAACTGAGAAATCACGGAAAAACCACTTCCATGACGATTGAGTTGGGAACTGAACGCACCTCTTCTATGTTTTGCCTTAGACCAGAATTAAATTTCTTGAAAGATTAAGGACTCGAACCCGGAACTCAGGGGTAACAGCCAAAAATTCTAACCACTGCACCACGAGCTCTCATGTCAAGACAATAGAGTACAGCTAATAACGCTGCGTCTGATCTCGGGAATTATCTGGCCTACTCCAATTCATTGACCCACAGTACTAAGTCATTTTCCTCCAACTCACCTACGCAGATGCAACGATTTACCTGAGAGTACACAAAAATTGTAAAAAATAACACCAATGACATTGCTCATCTACATATCAGTCAGCTTTATTCGAGACATTAACCCAACTGTCCGACGGAGAATCTACTAATATACTACTGTCGACCAAAATATTATGTGCACTCGAGTTTGAAGGTTGTTTGAAGTAACCAATAGGCCTACATAAAATCCAATAACATCACCATTTTTGTCGTTGTATTTTACGTTAGTTCATGTAGGTTTGGAATTTTTAATTTATATTTTAATATTTTTTTATCGCAGTTGGAACACAAAAAGTGCCCATATTTAAGCGTGTTTCAACCATGCGTCACATTTAAGAATTATTATCTAAAAAACCCGTCATCAGATCAAATCCAAAGTTTTAAACAATATACATTGAAATGCTGTATATCTGGTTTATTAATTTCAAAATTTCGTGTGTCCATGAAACACAGTTGTCATTATTTTTGTAAGGTAACTTTTTCTCGGCTCGGGCTGGTTGGACAATGTAGTTCTTGGTCGCGTTGTAATCCTCATATATCAAAAGGTTCTGTATGACTGTGAAATACGTAAATTAATTCACTAATTTATATCTGTTTGTATTAGTACAGGAAAATAAGACATCGTTTAGCAGCTAGCCGATACAGAGAAAGCTGTACAACGTTACCGAGTTGGAGCCCATCACGCGTCATGGCACTCTTCGTTTGGAAGCGCTCGGGCAAAGTTTTCGTATTAGGGGGATTTTCAAGCAGTTAGGATGAAGAAATAAAAAATTGTATTCACGATGAATGAAGTAGACTAACACAATACAGTACAATATTTCGTTTCAGCCAGCATCCATGTGAATTAGTTACTTTTCTTTCACCAACCAGAACAGCAAAGAATGCAATTAACTGCGGGGTTAACATACAGTACGTTCAAATTAATTCCGTAAAATGTTTCATTCTATTGTATAGTAAATATTGATTCCATTAGATTTCGAATGAGTGCTTCAAATAAACGCTGTGCCTCATCGATTCACAATCAGAAAAGCAATATACATTTTATACATTTCACTTGTTTCCACATAGAGTTAGAAAATAATGCAAATAACACAAAACAATAGTTAACAGTAAATTACAAAGCAAAGTAGCAAAAAAATTAAAAGGGAGATAACTAGCTGTGCGCCAGGCACGTTGCGATCAAAACAACTATCGCCTCCCAGTGAGAGCAATTGTTGTCAGAGGGCACCGAAACCACGGCGCGTTATTTATCTCACGTGCTTTATTAACTGACAAATCAAATGGTCGACGCTTCAGTCTATTGATGCTGCCAACGAATTTGAACTTTACCAAATCTAAACAAGCAGGCGGTCTCATAACACAGTGATCTTTGAAAATGAGCCTATTGCTGTTAATTCATTTGAGGGACTGAGGACATCTTATTCATCAGCCGCGTGTCATTGGCTGTGCCTTTAATTTGTCTCATAACCTGTATTTCTGCGATGACTGCAGTAGTGTGTGCAACTGTATTAGGGACAGTGATGAAGTAGGTGCCCCGGGACTTGAAGTAAGGTATTACCTTGCCATTTAAGTTACCTGGAGGAAGTGCGGAAAATTTCTGGTAGTTAGCACACTCAGAATAACCGCTGTAAGTGCGAGGATTCGAACCTGTGATGTCCTGACTGGTTGCAGCTGCCCGCGCAGTCATGGTGCACGTTTTTATAAGAAGGACTACGCCGCAGCGTTAGGAAGCAAACACGTGGAGTCATATGAATAAGAACCCTCACCTGAGAACATAGGCCTACATAATACTTTGTCTTCCATTTATGCTACCCTCCTGTGTATCGTTTCGAGTTTAGATGGTTTTAAAGTATGATGACTACACTTCGAATGTTCAACACGATTTCTAGACATTACTTATCCTGTGCTATAAAATTAAGAAATACTACTCGTACTGTGTCCTGTATTTGATTTAATAATACGTAGTTTACTCTCCTCATTTGCTTGATAGTTGAAGGAAAGTAGGTTAAAATGGCGCCCTTGACCACACTGAAATAATTACAGTCACATACAACAATCTGTGTATGCATGCCTTAACCGACAGCTATCTATCGTATGTAAAGGGGGAATGAGGCTTTTTTCACATACATGAAACATGTTAAATGGCCAAACTTCCCCATTCTTACGGCCTTAACTCATAGAAAGTAGTGATGGTTTAGATAGACGGTTCAAATGTATGTTGTTCAATTTAGGGGCTTCGACATCGTGGTAATCATCCCTATGTGATTGGGTATTCCTTAATAATTTCAATGGTATTGTGTATTGTCATGTCTGTTGTAGTGTGTGTATCTGAAATTGAGGCTAGGTTAGGGAAGGAGATGATTACAGCTGTAAGCTGGGAAACATATCGGAATTTGCCTGGAGAAGAAGTGGAAAACAAATGAAGACGACTTCCTAGATGGCTAAGGTGGAAATAAAATCCACCTCCCCTTAATATTTTAAACCGCGGGTCAGAGATAAACTTCATAACTGAAGCGGAAATCGAAACTAAGGCTGGGTTGGGAGTTTCCACAAGAAACCTATGCTCCTCTATGTGGCAGGAATAGAGCGTAGAAACGGATCTCTTTCAGGATCTGGGTGATTTGCATAGTATACTGGTATAGTGCATGGACAAATTACCAATGTCCTCAGATAATTACATTTTTCATCCCTCTAAAACCTTAGAACACTTCTATGTTATTTATATAATAAATAACATAGAAGTGTTCTAAAGTTACATTTCTGGTGGATCCCATAATATAACATTACGCTGCCGCAAATGATTTGGGGTAAATAATCATTGAAGGCAATTCGTATGTTAAAACTGCATGAAAAAATGATTTCAATGTTAATGGCAAACATTATTATGATATAATATTAGCAATTCTACTTCTCCGTGCAATATAGCTAACTATTCCTTCTTCATTTTAAACCACTGTCTTGACTTTTGATATATATGTTTCTCCTTCACGACGATGTTTAAAAGAATATAAAAATTCGATGCCTTCCTTAGTATAATGGCTCTTTCTGCAAACATTTGAGGGATATTATTGCCCCGAATATAATTCATTACATGTAATTGCATTTCCAACGTATACCTACCTTGTTGTGGGAGGTATTCAACTTCAATGGACCTTTCCGTGAACCAGTTAAAATGTGGGTTCACTATAAGTATGAATTTTTATTTAAAACTACCAACTGGAAAGAGGTAGCCACGACCTAAAGTCAAGTACCAATCCGTCATTTTCCTTGAAGAACAGACTCAAAATCTAGGAAAATTGAAGTGGGAAGTCATTGGAACCCATCTTAACAGTCGCCCTATTGATGCACAGTGAATCCCGTTCCAGGCCTCAGAGAATTTTTATTGAGAGAGCAGGGAATTGAATCCTGGACATTGGGATGACAGCCAGTAACACAATCAAAACACGAGTCGGGCCGTTTATTTAAGAAGTGAGGCCCCACTTACGCAGGCTTCCGTTCTGTTTCTATTCGGTTTGTCGGTTAAGTGCAACTATTTAAAAGTCTGCAGTAAAGAACGCTACAATTAAGAAAACGTTGAAGGTTTATGTTCCAGAGAAAGAGGTGTTTTTCGGCGGAATGGTGTTTGGTCACTCTACTGATCTAATTCATATCCCGGGTAAAATGACTGAAATGGACTACAGAGGTTACAGATTTTGCGATCACGGAAGGTGAGTGTTCTATTCGATTGGGCAGTCGATCAGATTTTCGAGGCCAGTTTGCTTTGTCCGACATATATTTTGCTCATTGAATGAGTATATTATGTGATTAGCTTCCTAAACAGAGCGATTTCCATTCGCACTCTCCCAAAGTAATGGTTGCATCTATTTTTAAATAGTGGCACAATTTGTACACATTGCACCAGGGCAAGCGAAATAGTCGTGTGCTCTGTATATTTCAGGACTCGAAGTGACGAAACATGGTATTGAAAATATAGGATCAATTTGTATTTAAAGGTCCGCGTAAGTTAACGTTTGCTTCCTAGATGTTAGGTCCCTTAAAACGAAAATTATCATCATCCTTTATGTTTCTAGTTGCTATAAATCACATAATGCATCTTCCTCTTCGTATGTAAATTATATATTATGCTGTTGCATTACAAGCACATAGCAAAATTAATCTCGGATGTATCCGGGTAATAAAAAACTTATTTTGGAATACGTATTTTCTGGTCAAGTAAAGTGTTGAAATTGCATGACGAAGTATGGCGGTCATATTCAAATGCAGCAAGATAGTACCACAAAACTAGAATTTTCCTAATTTCCATTACTACAAATTCAACCATGGTATTTTCTGTACCTTCTCGGGCATAGTAGCGATATTATTATTATTATACTAGATTGTAGCCGTATATGTTACGCGGTGTTTCCCAAGTGTATCCTGCCTGAACCCAAATGAGACAGCGAAACTTGCGCGACGTTCCGAATATGAAGCACATGGTACCACTTTTGGCTGAGCATTTTCTCCTCCCTACATAAGGGCCAAATGTTGGAATATTAGCTTACATATCAAAGGCATAGTCTGAAGTGCTTCATAACAGCGACGAAGCGCAAGGTTCTTAGCGGGACCCAGACAGGATGTGCAGAATGCCTACTGGTGCACTCAATTTGTTACAGCTTGGCTATGCTCCTCAACATACACGTTAAAAAAACATACAAATTGCAGGAGTTTAATCACTTGACGTTGAAAGCCAACAATTCCAGTTAATTTTTGTCAAGCTTGAATCTCAATTAGGCTACTATTAAGGCACGTGGCAATTTCTATACTTTCGATTCATTCATCCATAATCCTTACGAAGGAATTCGGTCAGTCGTTCCATAAATTTTCTTTTAAGAACTCAAGATTTTCAGAGGGAAACTGTTGCTCGTCTAATATAGTTAATATAGAAACCTACCATTATTGCCCAGGATACGTTGATTAATATAATTGTTCTTGGGGATTACTAGACCTTTAACTTTCTTGTCTGTACTATTTGTTTATGACGTTCGGGAAACTTAGCCTATGAGATTTTCTGTCTTGTTTCGACTTACATTCGGAAAATGTCTCGTACAAAATTTTGGGCAATGCTATGGAAAAATATTTGCGAGTAGTATACATCACGGTTCCTTACACCAATACATTCCCCTAAACACACACTGACGACATCCATGACGTCATGGACGACTCTAAATGTTTCACTAGTGCATGTAGGCCTACAGTACAGTATGTTAAATGATATGTTTAATAAGGATATACATACAAACAGGAACCTTACATGTGGCTCATGCTCCAGGTACACCTTCTTGTAGTGGCCTACAAGCAGTAATCATCTTCCAGACAGTGGTATTACCTAAAAGCGACCAATGTTCTTGTCTCACAACGGATTTAAAAGAGTACAGTGCAACCTTTCAATTAAATTGAACAACTAAGAGTAATTTGTGAACATTCGTAATTCACGAGGGAAGCTCGCACTTGGACCACATGTGACTGCATCCGCATGTAACCACGCACTGTTTTAAAGCTCATACAGCAGAGTTATATAGTGGCAATTCAACGCACTACGCCAAACAAACGAACACCAACGTCCGTACGTCATACTTGACGACGTTAACCACACTTAACCAGAATTAATCGATCCTGTATCCTTCAAATATTATATTATATTATATTATATTATATTATATTATATTATATTATATTATATTATATTATATTATATTATATTATATTATATTATATTATATTATATTATATTATATTATATTATATTATATTATATTATGACAGACAAACATGACTCGTAGAGTAAACATTCAGTTCTTTAAGATCACAGAAGCAACGGGCAATATTATCTGGAGAGCTTACCTATTTTAGAGGAGTAAACGTTCGGGTTGGGTTCTGCAATAGAGTATGCAAGTTCCCGTTGTGCTGTACGATATATGTTTTTAATAATAATAATAGTAATAATAATAAAAACCTCCGTGGCTTAGGCGGCAGCACGCCGGCCTCTCACCGCTGGGTCCGTGGTTCAAATCCCGGTCACTCCATGTGAGATATGTGCTGGACAAAACGGAGGCAGACAGGTTTTTCTTCGGGTACTCCGGTTTTCCCTGTCAAAATTTAATTCCAGCAACACTCTCCACCATCATTTCATTTCATATGTCATTCATTTAATCATTGCCCCAGAGGTGTGCGTCAGGCCTCGGCAGCCGGCACAGTTCCTATCCTCGCCGCTAGATAGGGGCTCCATTCATTCCATTCCTGACCCGGTCGGAGACTGGAAGCAGGCTGTGGATTTTCATTTCAATAGTAATAATAATATTATTATTAAAAAAAAAGTCGCCTCCGTAGCGTAGCGGTCAGCATGGTTAGCTGCCGCCCCGGAGGTCCTGGGTTCGATTCCCGGCTCTGCCACGAAATTTGAAATGTGGTATGAGGACTGGAACGGGGTCTACTCAGCCTCGGGTGGTCCAAATGAGTAGAGGGGGTTCGATTCCCACCTCAGCCATCCTCGAAGTGGTTTTCCGTGGTTTCCCACTTCGTCTTCGAGCAAATGCCGGGATGGTACCTTCTTCAAGGCCACGGCCGCCTCCTTCCCTCTTCCTTGCCTATCTATCCTGACCATCCATTACCTTCCCTCATGAGGCCCCTGTTCGCTTTGCAGGTGAGGACGCCTGGGCGAGGTGCCAATCACACCTCACCAGTTGTATCCACTCCGATTAGATGTTCCCAGCTCTAGGACACTGCCCGTAGAGGCGGTAGTGGTGAGTTCCCTCGCTGAGTCCGTGGGTTCCACCAACCTGGAGGGTAAACGACTAAGAAAGAAAGAAAGAAAAAATTAAAAAAAAAATAATGATGATAATAATTTTCGTCATTTACAGTGCATTATTAATACCGTCATATGAAACAAAAGACTTAGTTTTTATTCGAACACTTAAAACTCATCATAATAAGGTACTACTTTACTTTATCTCACATGAAAAATGAAAATCCACAGCCTGCTTCCATTCTCCGACCGGGTCAGGAATGGAATGAATGGAGCCCCTATCTAGCGGCGAGGATATGAACTGTTCCGGCTGCCGAGGCCTGACGCACTCCTCTGGGGCAATGATTAAATGAATGACAGATGAAATGAAATGATAGTGGAGAGTGTTGCTGGAATGAAATTTTGACAGGGAAAACCGGAGTACCCGGAGAAAAACCTGTCTGCCTCCGTTTTGTCCAGCACAGATCTCACATGGAGTGACCGGGATTTGAACCTCGGAACCAGCGGTGAGAGGCCGACGTGCTGCCGCCTAAGCCACGGAGGCTTACTTTATCTCACATACCTCATGATATTACATCATTCACGATTAAAGATGTTTCCCGTTTCGCTTGAAAATCTATGGTTTGTAATTTTGAGTGATATACAAGCATGAGAAAAGGCTCATATCCAAACATGGTTAGTATTGAACGAGATACGTTCTCTTCTTGTTATTTTGTTTTGGCATGTATTTACTGTCGAATGTCGATTCTGAATTTAAGGACACTCCGTTCGATAGTGAGTGATTTGTAGCACTAGATTACTTGGAATTCTCTCCTTGCAGTGGAACAAATAATATCTGTAACATAATTATACATTCCTGCAGTGTTATCGTGCACTAGATCTGCTTCGTACCATTACGGATCTGAATTGTACTCACATTTGAATGCTGCAGGCAGTGCTGGAACAAAGATACATAAAGGCATCTATTAAACTTCATGGACAAACGGGCTTTATGATACTTATTATGATTTTGCGCTTTTATAGACACGTCATGTCTCGAACGTGTATTGCTCTGGGTGTGTTGATATTGTGTATGACCAACGCAATAGTAACTGCCATTATCACGCTATTAACCAAGATATTACCTGCCTGTCAATCCTTGCATCGTATATTCCTGGGAAGCCAAGCAGCTGATAAGTTCAACGGCTCATTTTAAAGAAAACTAATTGTACCAAAGGATTCATTCTGTTCTGAACAGTATTGACAAGTACCGCAAATGATCCTATTGCATTTATAAAAATTACATCTAAGTGATTAAACCAGGTTTTAAAATTGTATAATTAGTTATACAATAAATCACCGAAAATAATGTTCGTAAACTCCAATTTCTCGTTCTTAGTTTGAAATAAACTTACTAAGAACTCCGAAAGGTAATTTGTAAACGATTACGAGGAATTTCATGCATGTTTTCTGATAATTATCTTAATATCTAACCAATCACAAGGGAAGGATTATATTATTTGCAGTTGTAGAATGTAGAATAGGTGAAGGGGTACGTTTTGGTTCAAGGTTCGATATTTAAAATATTTATAATATTTCAATACATTTATGGAATAGTAACGATATATCAAGTCCTCAATGAGGTTATATATAACAAATCATAAATATACGAATGGTTTTTATCAGATACACTTTGAGTTACCCATACACCTTTCGGGAGGAGAGGTGAACATTTGAGCGGGCAACAATTTGGAATTAAATATTTTTATGAATATTCCTAATATGAAATTCATGTAGCACTGACTTAAACGTGTGAGGCATAATGATGGTGGTTTATTGGAGTTACTGCAATGAGTGGTATGAAAATTTGTTTATATTAGCTATTAACACGCCGGAGGTCGCGCCTGGTTTAGAACGCGAAGGCAAATTGCTCACGCTTACTATTTTCATCACATGCTACTTCGTCTTTCAGTAAATGCTCTGACAACAAAATGTAATATACCCTTTTTAACTGCCTTTCAACTGGTACTAATAAATTTACTGTGTAAATGTGATTATTCAGTATAAGAAATAAATACTTACATATTGCAAAATTTCATATTAACAGAACCGGAGGTATGGAAGGGGAAGAAGACCCCAGCGGATCAAGCCAAACGGAGGATACAATGAGTGTGAGCAAACTGCCTGAACGTGTGCATTTCGAAAGAAGATTTCTTCACATTTGACGTAATTAATGTATTCCTATTATGCAAGCACTGTGCAAAGACTTTAAGACAAGGACATGAACTAGGTAGCTCATACAGGCAAGATAAGGCTGGGTTGTTACAAGTGCGCACAAACCTTTAGCACCACACGTAGTGAGCAAAGGCATTCAGTCAGGGAAATGCACATGTAAGCTGTGGTTTTCTAAGACATTTGAAATATGCTGAAAGAGGTATAAGCACGGTTTGAACGTGCCATTGAATGCCTGCTAAACATTGCAGAGGAAGGCGACTACTTCAAAAGGCCACGAAGGTTGACATACAAGGAGCGGTGAAGACTATTTGAAACTGCTTCACAACAATGAAAAGTGCTTTATGATACAAGAATTATGAAAACAAGGAACCTGATTGCGAGGCAATGGAATGCAGAACCGGAGGTATGGAAGGGGAAGAAGACCCCAGCGGATCAAGCCAAACGGAGGAGGATACAAGCTACAGCCAACGCCCGCCGGAAGCGGCCAGAAATGACCGGAACATGGACGGAAACGGCAACGAACGATATTCGCCAACTGAGTTCACCGAGTCCACCAGCAACCAGCACCCCGGAACATCTACCAGCTGCCCTCAAAATATGATCACAAAAGCAGAACTGGAGGAGAGAATCCTTGGAAAAGTGACCAACAAATGAAGACCATGATGGAAAATTTCTCAGAGACAATTAAGACGATGATAAAAGAAGAAGTAGAAACCATAACGCAAAAATCACCGGAACCTCACCAAATTACCCAAGAGAGGGATACAGCGAAACTAGGAGACACCGGTACCAGACCACAGAGACGAGAACTTAAGGAGCAACAGGACCCACTCCAAAGAAGTCAATCGAAACTAGAGAACAAAAGACCACACATTAATCCGGAGACCAAGGGAACCACGAACCAGAAGCAGACACAAGGAAGTCCCAGGGCAGACGAGAAAACGAAAATGAATGGTCAACAGTGGTGAGAGGTAAAAAGAGACACGCAAGAGAACAAGGCCCCGAAGCAGAAACAGATTCGAAGGGAAAGACAAGGGGGACAAGACAAGGGGAAAACAGAATAAGGGCAGCGGATAGAAGCGCATGGTTATACGTGGGCAAGCTAGGCCCGGACACGACGGAAATCGAAGGAAAGAACAAATACAGCACCGCAGGGAGCACAACACTAGCGGCGGTGCATCTGAGAGAGACTAATAGAGGGGAGAGAGAGTCAGACACAGATAGTCTACAGAATCCGAGAGGGAGGACACACGGGGAGAGAGAAGCAAAGAGGATGGCTATGAGACAATAAGAAGGAGAAAAAACAGAACAGGGAGAAATCCCAGAATCATCATAGGAACGGACGATTCAACCGACCTAACGTTACAAGCAGGAGAACGGACTGATTGGCTGTATGTAGGACGCCTCTCGCAGCAGGCAACAGGCTCGAAAATAAAGGACTACTTGCAAAAGAAAGGAATAAAGCCAAACGGTATAAACTACGAAGAATTGAGGACAACAGGTCAAGGCGTTCAAACTCGGAATCCCCTTCCAACACCTGGATCGAGCAGGAAAATCAGAGTTCTGGCCCAAAGGAATCCTCGTGTGGCCATTTCGAGCACCGAGATGGAGGTACCAATGGGGAGCTGAACTGGATTAGGCAAAAAATGGAAATGACGGAGAAGGTTCCTTAAAATTGCTACTATGGAACCTAGAAGAACTTAAGAGCGCAGCAAACGTCATCCCGGAAGACGCATTCGAGAAATATGACATAGTTATATTGACAGAAACGATGCTGGCAACTGAATGGACAGGAAGGAGGGCCTACACCATAAACATGCTGGCGAAGCCGGGAAACAGAGGAAGGCCGTCTGGGGGCATCACATGCCTCCTTAATGAGAAGCTATCGCCATTCAAGGTCAGACACAAAACAGACAACATTCTAATGATTCACACAAGGTTATGCACCATCATGAGTGCGTACTTCCAACCAGACATGACAGCCAGCGACATAATCCGAGAAATCTCAGAGGCCTTGGGAAAGACAAAACCGAGACACTCATACTAGCTGGAGAAATGAATTGCAGGATAGACAAGCAATCCTTAAAAGCACCACAAGTATTCGAATTCCTCGAAGAGGAGGGGCTAACCCTCGTGAACGACAGAAATACGATGACATACATGTCACATAATGGAGCCAGCGCTTTAGACCTCGTATTTACCAACTTGAGGGACATCAAAGTAACAGGACAAAATGTCACAGGAGAGATTTTCAGGAAACACCTACAAGTAGTAACACACTACGAGGCTGCAAAACAATGTCCACATCTTGCCAAGCAACCATACGTGGTAACCAGAAAAATAAACCCAGACCTAATAGAGCAATATGACATCGATGAAACCAGTAAGCTGATCACGGAAGGAAACATAAACGGAGCAGCGGATAAATTAGAAAATGTTGTCAGACAAGCTGTAAAAACATCCACAAATAAGTAAAGGAAAACAAAGAAGTTGTTCAATAAAATCTGCTACGCAGCACGAAGCACTACACGTCGCACGGAGCAATCTGCAGAGCTACCACACGAAAAGAAGACAATCATCAAGTCCACAAAGGAAGATTACCAGAAGGAAACAGAAAGGAGATTGATAGAGGAGACGGAAACTAACCCTTACAAGGCCCCACAACCGAGACAACCCAAATACCCAAGAAACATACCATTGGTAAATGGGAAGAACACCTAACGGCGGTTCTTCACGACAGAGAAACACGCCCCACACCACAACCGACATTGAGGGAGACCCAGATGTGTTCACAGAAGAAGAGCCCAGACCTCCCATACACTTTCTACAATCTCTGATTTACATTTACTCTATACATATGTATATATATTGAACCCTTATTGATCTTCGATAAATAAGTATTCATATTTATTATTATTATTACTACGGCCTAGGCAGCACATAAGGAAGTCGACTTGGATATTAGGGAGGCCAGCATTTCGTAATGATTGCAACAGAAGCTGAGTTGGTAGCTATTCCTGGGGGACGGCCAGAATTAGTCGAGTTCAAGGCCAAATTGTGCAACTACTGTACCAAAATTGGAGACATAAAGGAAGAATCACGAGGTCCTCTCAACGAACTTACGATTGAATCAGCCAATCGCAAGAGACCAAGCCGTGACCACGAGGTGGACGGCGTCAGTAGTAAAAAGCGCGCGGAAGTGTGTATCTAAGGAACCGCCGAACGGATTAATCTCCGCTCGAGTAATTTGAGACGTTGGATTTATTTGGAGAAGAATGACACTAGCCCCATCTTTGTGAGACAAAAACTCTGGAAGTTTTTATCCGACTCTGCCCCACTCCACCGCCCTTGTCAGTTTCTCATAAATAGTTTGGCCTGACGCCAATCTAAGTCTATTCTTGTGGAGCCTTCAGAGGCATACTCCACGTCAGTTTGAAGTGTGATTTTGACGCTCGAATTTATCTAAGTCTTATTGTGTGGAGCCTTCAGAGGTATACTCCACGCCAGTTTGAAATGTGATTTTTACGCTCTAAAATCAGTGAAGCTAATTTATTTTCTGAGCTCTGGGGAGCTAAAGTCGTAGCGTTTGCAGTATCGAATTTTTAAAAGCTATAATACATTTTGTTCTAAAATCAACTAAATTGTGTGATCTAAATATTTCACGCCAGCGCGTGATAAACTGTAACATTCTTTTAAAGACGACGAGTTCAACTTTAAGGGGGAAGTATCGTATCACCCTAATTAGCGCTTACCAGAACCGAAGTCCAAGACGGGACGGAAATACCGGACGAGATAGCGACTGCGAGTGCAGCCAGGATTTTGAACTTATTAACGAGCCAGTGGCGCGGACTCGAGATGTATATTTTATGTATAAATTGTGTGTATTGTATGTGTGTTTTTATAGTGCGTATGCGCGATATAATTAGGGCCAGTCTTCGCTATTAATCGCAGTAGGACAATTGTGGGTGAACTGAGTAGCCTGCAAGCGATTATAGATAGGCAAATATTTAACATTGAACTTTTCTGCCAAGGAGTCGAGACCAAGATGATCAGCACGTGGTTTGAAGTTGGGATGAGCTTCAAGAAATCAACGCAGACGACTACTATGGAGTGCTAAATTGTCCATAGGGCAATGGGTTGAGGAGGATGTCCTTAGTCTTACACGCAGAAGCGGTGATGTACAAAATTGGATTATTTCAATTATGTAGTTAGATTTGGCCGGGGAACTGTGTAAATAGTCATGTTTTTCTTTCTTGTTTTATAGCTGTTTTTCTTGTACCGACACTATATGTTTAAATGTCCGTTGGCGCGTGGCCAAAGTGTTTGTTGATATTTTGATTTTTTTCTTGAGTCATGTGTAATGTACGCGGCGTGCGTGCGTGATTTTTATCCTTGCAATTGCGGAACCCGTTACATTCGATAAATGGTGCTTTATTAACGTTAATATTTGAAATAGGAATGGGAGGAAATGATTGTAAAACATTTTGCTGAACAGGTTATTATTCATGTTAGGGTAGCCGAGTGCACCAACTTAAAAGTAATTGTAGAACACCTTCGTTCTAATTTTGATAGATTTTTCTTGAGTCCTTTTCAGGTGACTAGTCACGGCATGGAACGATGGCGCCAGCATGTGGATATTATTTGTGTCTTTTATTTCAGGGTCTGTCACAACCCATACGTGTGATTAAGTGTGTGTTGATGTGTCTTGTGTGTGTTGATTCTACGTGAGGAGGGGGTAGTTGCCCTACCGCCCTTATATTTTTGCTGCTGTTGTATTTTAGATGGAAAGACAGAGTGCTCTTGGGAGACTGCTGATTCTTGTCCATATGTTTTTCTGACACACACGTATTATTGTGCTTTGGGGCACATTTCTTCGAGGTTCGACCCCATGCTCTGGGAGGTCGAGGTTATTGACACGTGGGTTGACAGACATGCAGAGTTCCACAAACCGCCCGTTTGCCTGTGACTTATTTTGATAGGCAGTCCTATTTGTCCGACCGAACCCTGTAAGCTTTCATGCAGCAAACCTGTTCATTGTGATGGCTAATTTTAAGCCATAATTAATTGGGGGAGTTCGCCATGTGTGTAACGGATTGTTGTACCTTGTATGGATAAGAATATTGTGATTAACGTAAATGTTGGCTGTTTGCCTATTGCTTTGTTGATGACTCGATTTCATGTAATTTTGTTTGTCACACCCGCGTGGTGTAATGGTAGAGTATTTGTAAATTTTGACAGCGGTCATTTGAGTATTTTTCTATTGGTCACGTGTTAATGTACTTGTGTTGATTTGTGTGAGAAGTCCTAAGTTTTTAGGCAGTAAATGTTGCTACGGCAATTCAAGTCCAATTTCACACGGAAATTTTGTGTTTGTTTATAGTAGATTTAGGAAGTGTCGGTTTAATTTAAGTATTGTAGTTGTGTTCCCTTGTGTCGGTCTAGCTCTAGGAAATGCGGATTCGTTGTTTGAAGGGTCATTCTGGATGATAACGAATCACGCATTCAAAGTACACATCGTGATGCATGTAGAACGGCGTACGCACTTATATGGTCACTTTTTGTATCTTTTATTTAAGGACACTTGGTCCAGGTAATTAATCTCTCCAGAGATATCGCCTAAGTTTTTGGCATTTTTATTAAGCGGGAGTCAGTTGGGAGTTTTTGTTGTTAATTGTTTATGTGTAAATATGGTGATTTGTTATTAAATTCAGTTGTTTTGACCCTGGCTTCACTCTTTCCTGCATGTTATTTTGTTATATGTTACCCTGCAAGTTAATGAAGCGCCCTGACAGCAACTTACGAATATGACCTGTTACGCCCCGAATCTGAGTCTCATATGCTTCTTTGCAAGGGTTCATAAAACAAAAATGGCTGCCCAAGTGGGGATTGTTGTTGTTGTTGCTTCGCTGATCTCATATTTATTTCGTTGAGAAATGATGCCAGGTCAAGCGGACATGTAAATTCAGTAAATGGAGGCGATGTTGTACCGCCATGTGCATTAGTAAAATCACTGAGTTCCTAAAGTTAGAAATATTGAACAAGGTTAGAATTTGATTTGGTATTTGTTATAAACTTGTTCTGGCGCCCACATTAAAATTAGAAATTTGCATTATTAATGAACTCAGTCAAAGCAGGAAGATGTTGCCTTATATTTGACATTTAATTGACTTCGGTTAATTGGTGTTTCGTAAATTCTGTTGGTTAGGAATTTAAAAGCAGATCACTAGGGGTTATTTTGTTGTTTGGGAATAAATGTCATTGTATTCAGTAAATTTTGTTACTGAAATTTTCATTAAATTAGAGCCAGTAATATTTAAATGTGTGACATGTATGTGCGTATAGGGCTGAAACCTTAGCCCATAACCCTGTTTTTCTCTGAATATATTTTGTGTGTGATATGGCGAGTGTTGATGAGATAAAGGCATTGTTAGAACAGATGTCGATCCAAATGTCCGCGAAAACGGAAGAACAATTAGTGCAGATGTCCGCGAAGACGGAAGAACAATTAAAAGAACAATTAGAAGCTCAGCGTGAGCATAGTGAAAAACAATTAGAACAGATGTCCGCGAAAACGGAAGAACAATTAGATAAACAATTAAAGAACTGTGAAAAACAATTACTTGATATGAGCGGTAACATTTCGGTCCAGTTAGAAGTCCAGAAATTAGACACTGACAAACAATTCAATGAACTAAACCACAAATTGTCACAACAGGCGGTAACACAAACCGAACAGTTAGAAAAAATCACAAATGATATTAATCAGAGCGTTCAAAAAGTAGAGAAACTGGCAGGCGAGGTTGCGGAAAACAACATCAAACAGTTAGGCGAAATGAAGAAATTGGAGGCGAAATTTGATAACAAATTAGTACAATTTGACGAGATGGTGGCAGATAAACTCAAGCAGATAGAGGCAGCATGTGTCAGTAACACCGCGGGAGTGAAGAAAACCCAAGAGAAACTACAGCAGCAAATTAATTCGGTAGATAACAACGTGCTGGAATTAATAAAGGAAATAGATAAAGTCGAAGTTAAGGCTGAAACCGAGCGGATACACTTGCGGGAAAATTTAGAGGAGCAATTAGGCAGAACACAAGAGATCATAAGAAAAGAAATGGAAGGCCAGCTAATAAACACACAAGAGGTCATAAGACAAGAAGTAGGGGAGCAGCTCGTCAAAACCCAGGATAATTTGGAAGAACAACTAGTGAAAACGCAGGAACGGATACGTGAAGAGCTAGAGAAAAATCAGGAGAGGAACGAGGAGAAAATAAATAGCTTAAAAAGTAGGATCCGGCGAGATTGGGACCAGCAGGCTCATTCGAATAAGGAAGACAGGCTGGCAGTTTTAAAGCGAATGCAGGCACTGGAGGAAAATATGAAGTCGAAATTACAGGAACACTCAGAATTAATCATAAAAAACGAGATTAGATCGTTAGAGAATGCGACATTATATTCAAACGAAAATATTCCGGAAAAACAAACAAGTATTGGAAGTCCGGCAGGTTCGAAGTTGGCTGAGGACACGAGTCGGGGTCAAAGTCCCAGACTAACGACTAATGCATTCCAGCAGTACAGGGGGGAGACTTCAACTCCGCAACCGAACTTGGCACCAGCCCAGGTCATCCAAGTCATTCGGGGTAATGATTTTAAGCCCGATAAGTTTAAAGAACATTCAGGAACCACTCCCAAAGCATTTCTACGGCAATTAACTGACTACTTTAATGACCAACACATCGGCCCGGAGAAACAATTAAGACTGGTGGAGAAATTTTTAGAAGGACCTAGCCTGACCTGGTTTTTAAGTTTCAAGTACACGTTTACAGACATGGCTCAATTCCGCGAGGCGTTTTTGAAGAAGTTTTGGAGTCCTTCGTTACAACAAGGGTTAAGAATGGACCTGTACACGCGCAAATACCACAGTACACATCCAACCCGTTTTTCAGAATTCTTCAGTCAGCAATTGGTAAAATTCAGGGATTTTGATGACCCGCCTAGCGAGCCGAATATGGTTTTAACTATCGGAAAACAACTCCCAATGCATATCCAACAATTATTAGTCGCAGGAAATATTCAGACCGCAGTCTAAGCCGAAGAATTACTCAGACACTTAGATGAGACGAGTATGGTAAGCCCACAGACAGGAAGAAGGAATTTGGAATGTGTCAACACGGCAGAGGTAGTTCAGGGACTCCAAAATAACCACGGCCAGGGGAACCAAAGTAAGACACAGTCCACAGGGACACAGTTCGCGCCAAGAAGACAAGATTTTGACGGCCGAAACCAGTTCCATAACAACAATCAGAATTATCAGAATAACCGCGGGAGATATCATCAGAATAACCAAAATCAAAATAATCAGTGGACGTACCAGCGGGAATACACGAATTGGAGGGGAAACCAGAGACAAGGTAGACCTTACCAAAGAAATGGAGATGGTAGATGGAGTAACGGCAGGGACTATCGCCAAGAAAACAGAGGAGATTATAGGAATAACTGGGACGAACGATATATTGAATCCCGTAAATACTTGGATCAATTAAGTAATGAAGAAGCGGAGAAGGAGAAGTGGGGGCGTGCCATGGCGAACAGACAGAGCCCAGATAACCATCAAGGAGAGGGGGCAGAGAGTTTACTGAGGCAACAGGAGCGACAGAATGATAACCGGCGAAACACATCTAATGGGGCCCGGGATAAAAAAAAAACCAAATGAACTGAAAGGAGACAGGCTAAAAACGGAGATCGCCAGGGAGCAAGAAGAGATGATAGTGGCCAATATAGAAGAGTGGGTAGCATTCCCAGACGACTGCCTGGAGGAAGTGGTGAAGAACCATGAAAATGTTATCAGACAGCTACCAATTATTTACGCGCATATTGGAGGTATGAGGGTGAGATGTTTGATTGATACAGGTAGCCAGGTGAGCTTAGTCACTGAAATTTTGATTAAAGAAATAGCAAGAAAACAGACTGTTCCTATTATGCCGGTACCGCTAATGAAAGTCAGAGGTGTCATTCCTGACAAAACTATGAATTGTAAACAGCAAGCATTTCTAGATCTGGAAATATTGAACCATACTTTTTCACAAACATTCATTGTTATTCCAAAGATGAACTACAATATAATTTTAGGAGCCAACTTCATCTGCGATTTTCATGCTGTAATTGATTTACATAACAATACTGTAAGCTTCAAACAAGTAGAAGGATTGGATCATGTGGGTTTAAATATGGAAGAGAATCCGCTGGAGAGAGAGGCCAATACATGGGTTGTTGAGGAATGCACTAATGAGGCCGGAGATAAGATCTTGAGGGGAGAGCAAGTCAACCAGACAGCAGTGCTAGAAATGGACAGCCGAGATATTTCGCAGGAACTTTGGGTGCATTTGGCGGAAGAAGAAATGGGCGGAACCAAATTCGAAATTCTACTTCAGGAGCGACTTAAGGAAGCCATCGTAGGGGAATCTGATAGAAGAAGATTGGAAGAAATTTTAAGATTACATAAAGGAGCGTTTGACACCGTACCTGGGAAAGTTTTAAATTTTCCATATGCGATGCAGGTAACAGATTGGACCCCATTTAAAAGTAAATTGTACCCGATCCCAGAGAAGCATTTTTCTCAGGTGAAGGATATTATTACTAACTTATTAGATTCTGGCATGATAAGGAAAGCTGCAACTCCTTATCTGAACGCAATATTGGCTGTGACCAAGCCAAACGGATCAATTAGGCTATGCCTAGACGCGCGAGTTTTAAATAGCAAACTGCTAGTTGAGCACGACCAAGCACCGAGGATCAAAGATGTTTTGAAAGGCTTCCGCGGGAAGAAGATATACTCAAGTGTTGATTTGACGAATAGTTTCCACCATCTTGAACTTGAAGAAAAATCCCAACTGTTGACGGGATTTTTATTCGATAATCAAAGTTATATCTGGTGTCGAATGCCCTTTGGCGTGAAAACTGCGGGATGTGCACTCATTAGAGCACTCGATAGAAATCTGACTGAGGAGGTCAAGAACTTCACCACGAGATATGTTGATGACATATTAATCGCTTCTGAGACAATGGAAGAACACTTGGTAAATTTAAATAAACTGCTGGACAACCTGAGAACCATGAACTTCAAGATCAACCTTAAAAAGTCACATTTTTGCCAGAGCGAAATTTTATATTTGGGACATATAATTGATGTTGAGGGCGTGCGGCCTAATCCAGCCAAGATTGATGCTATTAAGAAATTTCCCACACCTACCAAAGTCAAACATGTTAGAGCATTTTTGGGAGTGACAGGTTTCTTCAAAGAAAATTGCCCTGGTTACACAGAAACAGTAGCGCCTATGCAAGAGATGTTGAATAAAGCGAATCGATGGTCGTGGAACGAGGAGTGCGACAGGTCTTTTAAAGCAACGAAGGATTTATTGGAAAACTGTGTGAAACTTGGATATCAGGATTTTGAGAAACAATTTATCATTCAAGCAGATGCTTCGTTAATTGGGATTGGTGCTATGCTGTACCAAGAGGACGCTGAAGAACCCAAGAAGAAATCCTATTTGGCATTTACGAGTCGTAAATTACGGAAACATGAGAGGAACTACACAGTTACGGAACTTGAGCTACTAGCAATTCTATATTCTCTCCAACAGTGGCGCAAGATGATCTATGGTTATTCCATCATTGTTAGAACCGACCACCATGCACTGACATTTTTATTTAAGACAACAATAGCAAGTGAGAGAGTTACGCGCTGGTCCATCTACATACAGCAGTTTGACATTACAATAGAGCATTGTCCTGGGAAATTGAACGTCATACCAGATGCCTTGAGTAGAAACCCTGAGGACGGAAACGAAATAACAGCGGAAGTTCACAATATTACCTTGACACCTAAGGCTCGTGAGTTTTTGGCAAGATTGAAGGATATTCGGAAGGAGCAAGAAGCTGACCCATGGATGATGATGATAAAATTCTATAGGAAGGAGTTACAACCAAATTCACCGGAGTACCGGGAAGCCAGTGCTAAACAAGCAAGATTTCACTACTTGAATAACTTGTTACATAAGTACGTGGATGAGCATCATACTAAACTGCGGATCTTAATTCCAGCATCACTACAGAGGGGATTAACTTGGCATGTTCACGAGAGCCTAGCACATATCGGCACGGATAAGACTGAAGCTACGATAGGGGAGACCTTTACTTGGCCCAAGATGAGATTCACCATTGTTGAAGTAATTAGAACGTGTGACGCTTGTCAGCGCACAAAGCCGAACAACTTTATTCTGAAACAACCTCCAAGACCACTATTACCGCAGAAACCATGCGAGATGCTCGCGATTGATTGCTTTGGTCCTTTAGTAAAAGGAAAGCGTGGATGCCGACACCTCTTGGTATGTGTCGATGTATTTTCGAAGATGGTCGTGCTATGTCCTATTCAGAAGACGACATCAAGACAAGTCCTTAGTCGAATTAAGAACAAAGTCATTCCGATGCTTGGGAAGCCGGAATCCATTCTATCAGATCACGGTACCTATTTCACAAGCAATGTTTTTAGGCAAGGTTTGGAGAGCCTAGGAATAAAACACATATTTTCAAGTATTCGTCATCCTTGTGGAAATCCGAGCGAAAGAGCAATTCGCTGTGTCGCTAAATACTACAGAGTAATGATTCCTAACGAACACAATAAATGGGTAGACAAAGTAGGGGAAATTGAGATGTGCATGAACACTACTAAGCACGAGTCGACGGGTCAAGTCCCATTGATTGTACACCACAACAGGTTGCCGGAAAGAACTTGGGACAAGATCATTCCTTGCCCAAGGGATCCATTATTAGCGCATGATTTGCGAATCCAGCGAACGAGAGAGCACATGAGGAACCAAGCGGACCGAAGGCTGAGACGGTACCGAGGAAAGAAGTTTCACCGAGAGTTACAAGAACAAGAATTAGTGCTGGTTCGTAGACCACCGATCTCCGACCCTAAGAACAAAGTCTTCGCCAAGTTCTGTCCAAAATTCATTGGCCCGTTCCGGGTAATTAAGAATCTGGGTAACAATGCCTACAGATTAGAAGAAGTGAGCACTGGTGCAAAATCTGTTTTTAATAGCGCCAATTTGAAACCGTACTACAGAAGGGAACCATTTGATGATTAGGAAAGATGATATGTGCAGAATCTGTATTGCCAAAAATTTTTTTTTTTTGAAAGCAAATACTCAAATCCACGGGGAGCGCGTGAGTACGCACTTTGTTTGTAAACAACGAGCAGCTGAGACGACGGGAGTGGCAACTACGTGAGGAGAAGGGGGAGACCTAGAGAAAATATGAATGACATTCCAGCGAGAAGGGAGCACACTAATTGAGTCAGAGGGGCATACACTCGAGCAGCTGAGTGAGATTTAAAGAGATGTGTTGTTACTACTGTGGATTTTGTTTTTGAAATCCAAACCAATAAATTGTTTCGAATTTCAAAACCTTGCTGAGGATAAATGAACCCTTATTGATCTTCGATAAATAAGTATTCATATTTATTATTATTATTACTACGGCCTAGGCAGCACATAAGGAAGTCGACTTGGATATTAGGGAGGCCAGCATTTCGTAATGATTGCAACAGAAGCTGAGTTGGTAGCTATTCCTGGGGGACGGCCAGAATTAGTCGAGTTCAAGGCCAAATTGTGCAACTACTGTACCAAAATTGGAGACATAAAGGAAGAATCACGAGGTCCTCTCAACGAACTTACGATTGAATCAGCCAATCGCAAGAGACCAAGCCGTGACCACGAGGTGGACGGCGTCAGTAGTAAAAAGCGCGCGGAAGTGTGTATCTAAGGAACCGCCGAACGGATTAATCTCCGCTCGAGTAATTTGAGACGTTGGATTTATTTGGAGAAGAATGACACTAGCCCCATCTTTGTGAGACAAAAACTCTGGAAGTTTTTATCCGACTCTGCCCCACTCCACCGCCCTTGTCAGTTTCTCATAAATAGTTTGGCCTGACGCCAATCTAAGTCTATTCTTGTGGAGCCTTCAGAGGCATACTCCACGTCAGTTTGAAGTGTGATTTTGACGCTCGAATTTATCTAAGTCTTATTGTGTGGAGCCTTCAGAGGTATACTCCACGCCAGTTTGAAATGTGATTTTTACGCTCTAAAATCAGTGAAGCTAATTTATTTTCTGAGCTCTGGGGAGCTAAAGTCGTAGCGTTTGCAGTATCGAATTTTTAAAAGCTATAATACATTTTGTTCTAAAATCAACTAAATTGTGTGATCTAAATATTTCACGCCAGCGCGTGATAAACTGTAACATTCTTTTAAAGACGACGAGTTCAACTTTAAGGGGGAAGTATCGTATCACCCTAATTAGCGCTTACCAGAACCGAAGTCCAAGACGGGACGGAAATACCGGACGAGATAGCGACTGCGAGTGCAGCCAGGATTTTGAACTTATTAACGAGCCAGTGGCGCGGACTCGAGATGTATATTTTATGTATAAATTGTGTGTATTGTATGTGTGTTTTTATAGTGCGTATGCGCGATATAATTAGGGCCAGTCTTCGCTATTAATCGCAGTAGGACAATTGTGGGTGAACTGAGTAGCCTGCAAGCGATTATAGATAGGCAAATATTTAACATTGAACTTTTCTGCCAAGGAGTCGAGACCAAGATGATCAGCACGTGGTTTGAAGTTGGGATGAGCTTCAAGAAATCAACGCAGACGACTACTATGGAGTGCTAAATTGTCCATAGGGCAATGGGTTGAGGAGGATGTCCTTAGTCCTACACGCAGAAGCGGTGATGTACAAAATTGGATTATTTCAATTATGTAGTTAGATTTGGCCGGGGAACTGTGTAAATAGTCATGTTTTTCTTTCTTGTTTTATAGCTGTTTTTCTTGTACCGACACTATATGTTTAAATGTCCGTTGGCGCGTGGCCAAAGTGTTTGTTGATATTTTGATTTTTTTTCTTGAGTCATGTGTAATGTACGCGGCGTGCGTGCGTGATTTTTATCCTTGCAATTGCGGAACCCGTTACATTCGATAAATGGTGCTTTATTAACGTTAATATTTGAAATAGGAATGGGAGGAAATGATTGTAAAACATTTTGCTGAACAGGTTATTATTCATGTTAGGGTAGCCGAGTGCACCAACTTAAAAGTAATTGTAGAACACCTTCGTTCTAATTTTGATAGATTTTTCTTGAGTCCTTTTCAGGTGACTAGTCACGGCATGGAACGATGGCGCCAGCATGTGGATATTATTTGTGTCTTTTATTTCAGGGTCTGTCACAACCCATACGTGTGATTAAGTGTGTGTTGATGTGTCTTGTGTGTGTTGATTCTACGTGAGGAGGGGGTAGTTGCCCTACCGCCCTTATATTTTTGCTGCTGTTGTATTTTAGATGGAAAGACAGAGTGCTCTTGGGAGACTGCTGATTCTTGTCCATATGTTTTTCTGACACACACGTATTATTGTGCTTTGGGGCACATTTCTTCGAGGTTCGACCCCATGCTCTGGGAGGTCGAGGTTATTGACACGTGGGTTGACAGACATGCAGAGTTCCACAAACCGCCCGTTTGCCTGTGACTTATTTTGATAGGCAGTCCTATTTGTCCGACCGAACCCTGTAAGCTTTCATGCAGCAAACCTGTTCATTGTGATGGCTAATTTTAAGCCATAATTAATTGGGGAGTTCGCCATGTGTGTAACGGATTGTTGTACCTTGTATGGATAAGAATATTGTGATTAACGTAAATGTTGGCTGTTTGCCTATTGCTTTGTTGATGACTCGATTTCATGTAATTTTGTTTGTCACACCCGCGTGGTGTAATGGTAGAGTATTTGTAAATTTTGACAGCGGTCATTTGAGTATTTTTCTATTGGTCACGTGTTAATGTACTTGTGTTGATTTGTGTGAGAAGTCCTAAGTTTTTAGGCAGTAAATGTTGCTACGGCAATTCAAGTCCAATTTCACACGGAAATTTTGTGTTTGTTTATAGTAGATTTAGGAAGTGTCGGTTTAATTTAAGTATTGTAGTTGTGTTCCCTTGTGTCGGTCTAGCTCTAGGAAATGCGGATTCGTTGTTTGAAGGGTCATTCTGGATGATAACGAATCACGCATTCAAAGTACACATCGTGATGCATGTAGAACGGCGTACGCACTTATATGGTCACTTTTTGTATCTTTTATTTAAGGACACTTGGTCCAGGTAATTAATCTCTCCAGAGATATCGCCTAAGTTTTTGGCATTTTTATTAAGCGGGAGTCAGTTGGGAGTTTTTGTTGTTAATTGTGTATGTGTAAATATGGTGATTTGTTATTAAATTCAGTTGTTTTGACCCTGGCTTCACTCTTTCCTGCATGTTATTTTGTTATATGTTACCCTGCAAGTTAATGAAGCGCCCTGACAGCAACTTACGAATATGACCTGTTACGCCCCGAATCTGAGTCTCATATGCTTCTTTGCAAGGGTTCAATATATTCTACAAACTTACTGTCAGTAGATTAACAATTTTCTGCTAAACCTTTGTATGTATCCCGGAGTAAGTTTGCAGTGTTCAAAAGTACCTTCAGTTTCATATTTGTCTGCTTGTGTATCTAGTCGTCTGTTAGTTTGCTTATCGTATGTCATGGGCTGGCGTCTAAACTTCTGGAATGAATGCCATGGAAGTTCGTATAATGAGCAAAAACATTCCCACGATATTACTAGGCTACACATTACATATATAGTCCTAATGGATCAGGGGGTTTATAATAACTTGTGTAACGTGACAATATTATTTACAGATAATATTGTTCAGCACTTCTATAGTTGTTGCAGTCCGAGGTGGGTAGTATTTAGAAACGGACGCTTTGCAAGATATAAACTATCAGCTAAGTTTACATAAACTTATTCAACTGTAGTTGTTGTATCATTTGAGTATTACCTACGTTGACAAACTAACCACACTTCAATTGGCCACCAGTTTATTTAAGAAGGTTTTAAACAGACATAACGAATTAGTGTAGGCAACATTCACACCTGGTGATCGTTAATAAAATAAGTCGATGAATCACAGGTAAACATTAACTATATTAATAACAACGCAACAACTCTAGAAGCGCTTCAGACCAACTAAGCATTGAAAATGAAAATGAAAATCCACAGCCTGCTTCCAGTCTCCGACCGGGTCAGGAATGGAATGAATGAAGCCCCAATCTAGCGGCGAGGATATGAACTGTGACGGCTGCCGAGGCCTGACGCACACCTCTGGGGAAATGATTAAATGAATGACAAATGAAATGAAATGATAGCGGAGAGTGTTGCTGGAATGAAATTTTGACATGGAATACCGGAGTACCCAGAGAAAAACCTGTCGGCCTCCGTTTTGTCCAGCACAGATCTCACATGGAGTGACCGGGATTTGAAAAACGGACCCAGCGGTGAGAGGCCGGCGTGCTGCCGCCTAAGCCACGGAGGCTTGCCAACTAAGCACTAATATCTGTAAATATAGTTGATACGTTACACAAGTTATTATAAACTTGCGTATCCATCTGTACAGAAGTGGAATACACAACTATCGTTCCTTATCTAAGCCTAAGTGAACAGGATTTGATGTTGGTCGCGTGACGATCAAAAGATGTCGTCTAATTAAAGACCTCCTTTTGTACAAAAAAGTGTGCTATTTTAGTGTTAATTATCTCATGTAATATTTCTTTCAGGTTATGGTGTTTAAGACTTGTTTTTCCGCCCGATGGAATTAGGCATAATTTGTGTGGACCGACGGAAAAACTTTCTATAATATATCTATGCGTCTAAGGCTTCAATTTGTATTTAGGTAGAAGGCAACTATATTCAGTATTAAAACTAACTCCATATTAAAAATATAAATGTTAAGGTTAAGGGATTACCAGGATACCGATGTTTCTCATTCCTTACTTCTAAGCAGTCAATTTAATTCTTTAACTGCAGGCAACAAAAGCCAATGGAAATGTCATTATGAAAATTATTAGGCGATAAGATGTACAATAGAATGCATATTTACAAAGATAAATACAAAGACAGTCCAGAGATGTAACACAATAATCTGCATTCACTTCCCTTCGTCAGAAAGGAACTGGCATTGAAGTCACTGTCCCAAGATGCAGGCCGTCTATTAGTGCAAATAATGGCATATGAAGATCAGATGGATATGATTTGCAAATACATCACGAGGACGTGTATCCGATTCAAACTACTCCCGTTGTTATTTTTAAGAACATGGTGTAGAATCTGCTTGCTGGCTGGTGGCTTTTTCTCTTATCCACTGTTTAAAATTTATTGACATCACCCTAACTCAACTTCTTAATAAGTACCCAATCCCAACCAGGAAAATGTGTGTTTTTACAGGGAGCAGATAACCACATCACATGGATGTTTTGTATCAGCAGACTCGCGATCAGTGTTTCATTCAGATAACCTTCTGCGAGGGCAGAACACTGTGTTCTCTACAACTTGTACAGGGCGCCAGGATATGTTCTCCGCAGTGACTACGGGCTACTGCGAGGCTAGCATCAGTAGTTACGTTGGCAGCACGCCTGTCGCTTGTATCAAAACAAACAAACAAACAGTAAACTTTGTACTCACCACAGCCATTCATAACAGATGCTGGAAGTGCTGATGACATACACGCTCGCTTATTGCAATAAACACTGACGATTTCGACAGCCTACAGCCCACACGTGTGGGATTCACCCTGTCGAGGACACCGTTCTGCCAACTAAACTGCTGATGCTACCTCTGGAAGAAGCTCTTAGTCACTGCGGAGCACATTTTCTGGCGCCCTGTATAATAATACAGAGGACTATCAATCCGCCTGTCTTTGGCAGTTCCATGTGAGCTTCTAATTTCAAAACCCAACATCTGGATCTGTCAGATTTGTTCTCCTTATTTTTAAGCGCTCCATGATTTTGCGTTGTAAGTTGTGCTTTTTAAAGTGGTGCCTAAATATCTAAAGATGCATGTTTAAAGAAATCAAGAGATCGAATCAATTTACTGTCATAAAAATACAGAAAAACTACGAATCAAAGTGAAGCATATTTACAGGTGCGAATTATTAAGTTTTGAATCTTGATGATTCTTATCACAAAATATAACAGAACAAAATTTCATATCAAGGAAGACAAATCGTAACCGATATGAATGTGATCTACTCATGTGTGGAAATGACAGGGATATTTGCTGTTGAAATACGAAATGAACAGGAGGCCGAAGAGAGGCTCCTTGAAGAGTAATCCGAATAAAGACAAGGAAATGTTTCCAATTTTCATTGCAAAAGGTAAGCAGTCTCGATTTGGTGGTCAGCTCTGAAACTGTCATAGGTGTACAGACGTGTCCTTCACTACAGATCCCTCCTCAAAGACGACTCTAAGAAAATAAATCTCTTCCCTTTTCACAGAGATAAAGTTAGATGAGGACGAGGGATGAAAGGAACTCCATTCATTTCCAAATAAATTGAAAAGTATTCTCAACCTCTACTTGACAGGAGACTCCATTCTAACCATCGCTTGTTCAGCGTCCAACCCTATTTCGATTTGTGTCAGCAGCAGTTCATCTAGAAAAGTCACTGTTTCTTCTCTCTGCAACATTTAGCCCAGAAATTCTACACACCCAAGCACCACTTTTATCATGCGACCAGATGGGCTACGTCTAATCCCCAATTGTGTACGTCGTCCAAAATAAAGCACGCTCAAACGTGGAGGAGGGTGTAATTACCTTTACATACTTCCTCGCAAAATTATATCCGCAAGTTTTAATAAACTTGTTAGTCTGCAGCCTACCTAGCGACCACTGCTCATCATATGGCCTTTAATTTGAAGGTTGGCGCATGGTCAACTGTCTTGGCTGGGTGACTAGCGTTGCCATGACAACACAATGTCAATTTTTTCCCCATATCTCAATTAATTACCATTATTTTTCCGGCGTTAAGTGTAAATCTCCCGGTATCTCCAATATCCTCAAAGATATTACCCAATATTTGAACCCTGTCCACCACAAAAAAAAAAGAGAGACTCATTGAAAAGTAATCCGAATAAAGACAAGGGAACGCTTCCAATTTTCATTGCAAAAGGTAGCAGTCTGAATTGGGTGGTCAGTTCAGACGTGTCCTTTATTGCATCAACGTCTCCATAGAGAGGGAAGCTGGGATAGAGTTGTTGTTTGTTGTTGTTTTATTTGAGTAGTTTCGACATCGTCAATCGTATAATAGTATTGTGCAGTTTCTCAATTCAGACTCCAGGGAAATGTCACGACGGTAACTACTAGAAACCAATGGCCATTTTATTTCAATGTTTTTGTTGTTTCGTTCAGGGGCTTTGTGACACCATGGTCATGTGAACTTGGGTGTGTGGTGGATCTGTCTGATAACCGTTGTAATTTTGATGACTGAACTAGTGTGTATGAATTTGTAATTAAATTTAGGGTTCAGGTAGGAGACAGCCGTGGCCTTAAGTTTGGTACCATCCTGTAATTTGCCAGGAATAGGTGAGAGAAATCACGGAAAACCCGGTCTAGAACGGCCGGAGTGGGAATGGAGCCTACCTCGTCTTATTCTGCCTCACGAGGCTGAGTATACCAGTTCCTGTCCTCAGAACTCACCTCATCACCATTCCTGTAGAGAATGGTTTAGGTCACCTTGTTGTGTAGCATCTAGCATTCGTCACAGTTGCCCTGGAGGTCCAGGTTGTATTCCTGATTCTGCCAAAACAATTTATGGTCTGAGGGTTGGAACGTAGTATATTCAGCCTCATTAGGCGTAATTGAAAACCAGATTTATGAGACGGATTCAAATCACATCTTGCACCTCCTAGAAGTGGTTTGCCGTGGTTTGTCATTTCTACTCCAGACTAATGCAGTGATGGATCCTGACTTTAGCTAACTGCGTGGCTCAGAAGTAACGTTCTCGCTTGCTGGGCTCAAGGTTGCAGGTTCGTATCCTGGCACAGTCAGCTTGCATTTGAGGGTGCGCAAATGCGAGGGAGCCGTGTCAGTAGATATACTGGTACGTTAAAGATACTCTTCGGGGCGAAATTCGAGCACCCCGGCGTCTCAAAATGCCAGACTAGTTAAACGGGACGTACAATCAATAACATTATTATAAGGTTCATGACTTATGGCCACGGCCGCCTCCATCCCAATTTGCATCTCAATTACAATTGCTCACACTACTACAGACACCAACACAGGTTAGTAGACACCCAACTACACGGGATTTAAATGATCATGAATTGTTTGCCACTAAATCAAACAACAAAAAATAAACTGCAATTCAAAATAAGGAATAGAAAAACGTACATGAACAATAGAAGTCCATTTCAATATGTGTAATGAAATTATATTTTTTCCAGCTATCACTGCTACAGTGTTTCAACAGATTTTCCTGAAAATCCAAATTAGGTGAACATAGTTTCCCCTTATCCGATTATGTTCTCTTCTATATAATTACCCTTTTGATTTACATTTATGGTTAGGTTCACGCATGCCATAATTTTGGGGTGGGTATTAGTGAGATGTAAATCAACCACTTATTAAATCGAATACGAATGCGATTTGAGTCTTTCTCTTGATGCACTCGTATTACCTATCGATCAGTGGCATAATTAATCACCTGTTCCCTCCATGATCGGTGGTAGTGTCACGCAGACCTGATCCCCTATTAAAATATTGAAAGTAGCCACGTCATTAGTCGCACAACTGAATGTTTGATGAGATGAATTACAGTACCTGCTCTACACGTTCCCACATGTAGTAGCCTATTCTTAAGCCTCAATCTGATCCATGATATGGTATCCTAATTGTGTAGTATTGCTGGAAATGTGTATTTGAACATTTGCTCAAGTTATTTCCTCCTTTCATATTACGCCAGAAAATTACTGTGTTGATGATACCTTACTTTTAATTCTTGGATATTAATCTCTATCCATCCGACCGAAAACATTAATAATATGAGTAACAAACCCTTTTAAAAACACTACTACTACAAACCACTAACTGTGACATCCTATTCACCCACAGTAAAATCATAGACTTCATTACCTCCTTCTTTCAGTAACCTAAAGTAAGAAACAATCACAAATCTCATGAGGCTATTTAAATGCTCATTGGGATATTGCCAATCCATCCGCGCACCTGGTAACAAAGCCCAACCCAATGTAAGCACATCTCCGTGCTCCATTCATACTTTGCTTTTTTAAAATGAACCTCATTGTATATTTTATACAGTTTCGCCTCATCTATATACGTTACAAAGGACTCAAGATTTTGATGTGACTTTCACTCATGTCCACAGACTTTCAGTTAACTTCACCGATGTTTCAGTTGCTTAAATTGTCATTTTAGCATTTATGTACAAGGTAGTAGATGATGTAAATTCCCCACCTGACTATGAAAGTTCAATTCAAGTTTAAATGAAAACTTCCATCGTATTGTGACTGTGTGCTACATTGCACGTGATGGAAAATAAGGACTTTGGCACCAAAAGAACATTAAATTCGATCAGTGGAATATCTACGCAAGTGAACATATTTCACCAAGGAGCGCAGCAGTTTTGCACTTTAACCTTGAACAAACAAGTTTTTGCTCCTGCTATTCTCGCCGCAGTGACATTCAACAATTTCGCTAATTTACACTACAATAAAATCTTCTGATAATACGATATTTTAACAAGGTCTAGAATATTCTGGAACATCAATCCACAAAAGCGAAAATCGAACTCAAATACTGGACTATCATTGGTTAGAGACTAAACACGATGAATGATACAGAATTTTCTACACTAAACTATCATGGGTGTTTGAGATTGCCTGATGTGTATCTGTATTGAATATTTGAAATCCACAGTATAAAGTGCGGCATTGTCATAAAACTACACACAATTAAACACAGTAGAGAGCCAGTAAAATAGCGAGTGTTAATATAATTGGGTGTGAACCCGGATATGTCTATAGAGTTCGAGTGAACTTAGGGCAGTGAAAAGTACCGTGAATTCAACCACGAGGTTATGCTATTACGTGAAAATTACAATGACATGCTAGATGACCAAATGAAATTTAATAGTTATTTTAAAACAAATAATTAGGAGCTGTGAAGCATAAAGTATTAGTGAAACCAGCATCATTTAAACAGGCGCAAAGCTAGTGTAAACATTTTATCTAGTAAATCAGTGAAAATCAGTTATCAAGAGAAGACTCAGAAATATTGATATCGAGGGAAGCACTGAATGCACAACGCTTTATCATATTTGTGTTGTACGACCCTTGTACCCTGGAAGGGCACATCTCTTCTGCTGTTACCTCCTTTGGATGAATTGGCCAGCACTATCAAACTTGGCATCTGCTATTACTTGGAAATGATTTGCCGGCAGTGCAAAGATACGACATTCAGACTTACGACCAGTATCAAGCTGGGTCCGTGGTTCAAATCCCGGTCACTCCATGTGAGATCTGTGCTGGACAAAACGGAGGCAGACAGGTTTTTCTCCGGGCACTCCGGTTTTCCCTGTCAAAATTTCATTCCAGCAACACTCTCCACTATCATTTCATTTCATCTGTCATTCATTTAATCATTGCCCCGGAGGAGTGCGTCAGGCCTCGGCAGCCGGTACAGTTCATATCCTCGCCGCTAGATGGGGGCTTCATTCATTCCATTTTCATTTTCATTAGTCTATTATTATTATCATTATAGCAGGCTACTACTAGACCTACTAATGAAAATCCACAGCCTGCTTCCAGTCTCCGACCGGGTCAGGAATGGAATGAATGAAGCCCCCATCTTGGGGCGAGGATATGAACTGTGCCGGCTGCCGAGGCCTGACGCACTCCTCTGGGGCAATGATTAAATGAATGACAGATGAAATGAAATTATAGTGGAGAGTGTTGCTGGGATGAAATGTTGACAGGGAAAACCGGAGTACCCGGAGAAAAACCTGTCTGCCTCCGTTTTGTCCAGCGCAGATCTCACATGGAGTGACCGGGATTTGAACAACGGACCCAGCGGTGAGAGGCCGGCGTGCTGCCGCCTAAGCCACGGAGGCTTGACTAGACCTACTGATAATAGTATTAATAGATTTTAGACACACTGACTTCTTTTATGTTTCTTTTTGGTATGTCGAGTTGCCAGACTTTTATGTAGCCTACGCAGGATTTCTTGTGTGTGCCATGAAATCCATGGACACAGTGGTGAATCCAGGCCTTGCGGGGCCCTGGGCGATATGATAAGGTGGGGCCCACAACAAAAGGAAATATTTAAAAAAATCAAATCAAATGAAAAATAGTTTTGTAATAATAATAAAATAAAGAATATTTGCAATATTTTGAATACCCTACAGTACATTGTTTAATAATATGAAAGAAACCTTTATGTCCCCTTGAAGAAGATTATGTAAACTATGAAATATTAAAATATTACTTTGCGACATTTTCCCGGCTGAAGTCTTCTATCATTTCACTGAAATCCTAACTTGCTAAACGGTCACAGGAGGTCATAGCTGCACTGAAAAAGGAAATAAGAATTATAAATTAGTTGGAAAAGTATAATTAATTAATTAATTACATTTTTAAAAATCCATGGGGCCGGGCCCCCGGACCGCCGGGCCCTGGGCGGTCGCCCTCCCCACCCGCCCCAAGATCCGCCCCTGCGATGGACATGATCGTATTAGATCATATTCATTTACTACTTGACTGAACGTAGATCGCACCCTCGGGAAAGTTAGCACTCTACCACCTTAGCTACACAGGCTGACTCTATTATTATTATTAGACTATTATTATTATTATCATTTTTATCATTATCTACATGTGGTGATAGTGTTGAGACAGCTTACTATTAGCAGCCAATATGCAAGTTGGGGCGTGATGGCGCAGAGGTGCAGCTGTTGGCCTCTCACCACGGCGGACCGGTTTTGATTCCCGGTCAATGCATGTGGGATTTTTAAAGTGAAATGCCAAGTCCAGTGGTTCGGATTCCACATAAAAAAGAGGTCCAATAGGTAATGATCACGATATTTACGGTCATTTAAAACCACAAGCTTCCTTACTTCCCACCATCGGTAAGATGATTTCCCGTGGCATCTCACCAGGCCAAAGTTGGGATGTACTTTCATAAGACCACGGCTGCTTTCTTTCCTACCCCCGCGGTGAAGGCATGCGCATTTAATCGTGCACCACGATCGCAGCAAGTCCAGTGATTTGAGGTCTAAACTCCGCATCGACAGTGGCTATCCTGAGTTTGGATTTCCCAGGATTCTTCCACGCGCTTTCAAAGCACATACCGGAATAGTATGGTACTTGGATTCCATGGGCACCAAACTCACTCGCGACCTTAATAACTACAGCTACACATACTACTACAGTCACCACAGGAACACAGTTTATCAGTCAAATCTAACACTCACCCAACTACACGGGGCTGTTAAGCAAATGTCCCAAGCCACCAAAATAAATTAACAACAACCATCACCACAAGCTTGCAAGTCTCTATCATCATTGTTAACAAAAAAAATATTTACTGAACGTCCTAAACAATTGGAACCCTACTTAAAAATAAATAACATTCAGTAAAGATATAGGCCTATTCTCTAATAATTTGTTTAATAGTTTAATAGTTTAATAGTTTAATAAGAATAATGTGTTGTTAGAAACACTATTTTCTTTTTCGGGAAAGTCGAGATTCCGGAATGTTGTGTTCACAGAATTTCATGTACGAGCCCTTACATCCATCGGCATAAGGCTGTCGTATTTGTTCACCTTCATGACTGAACCTAGATCGAACCCTCGAGAAGGATAGCACTCTACTACCTGAGCTACACAGCCTCGGTATCATTTATTTATTATTATTGTTGGTACATCACAACATAACTATACGGGATTCAGGGAACCAAAGTATAGTAACTGAAACAGCCACTTCTAAGCTGGAAAGTCGAAATCGCTACCCGTGAACTTCCAGACGATTCGGGTTGTTGAGAGAACTACTGCCATCTGCGTTAGTTTGTACAGTAGAGTATCCTGATCCAGTTCTTTAAGGCCTTGGAGCAAGATACTTGAGATCACGCCCGTACTTGAGACGGGTCTTTACTTGTTCTACATGCCATTGTCTTTTGATATGGCCGACCAACTCGCTATATTTGCCTTATTGTTATTATTATTACTATTTTTACGCACATGTGGTACCGTACTAGTATTTGATCTTGGAAGTAGTTTCCATGGTTTCCCACTTCTACCCCAGGCAAATACCGGTATGGTTCCTAACTTAAGGCCACGGCCATCTTCTCTCCAATCCTCACCTGCATTAAAAACACCCACATTACTACAGAAACCACAAAAACACAGGTTATCAGGCAAACTCTACCCACACCCAACTACATGGGGCCAAATCAACAAAATCCAACAAAACGTCAAATATTCATTGTACTTCCGTCTTAAATGCTAGTTCTGAACAGACAACGGGATGTCGGAATTTTGTCGCACTGTATTTCATTAACGTGCCGAACGCCAATGACACACCAGGGCTGATTATCGGAATTATTTTATAACTAACATGAACATCAATCAATGAGTTCCTCACTTACAAAGTAGTTTACACAATACTACCCGTCCTAACGTCCCAAGCCATTACCTGCGATTTCTACAACTACAACAACAAATTTTCTTACGAGACGGGTAGTTTTATCCTCATAACAGCTGATAGCACCCCTCAACCGGTAAGGTCAATGCTCTGATTATGTAACAATTTCCCCTCCGCGCATCGTCCCACCTCGCCACGCCTCGTATCCCCCAGCCTGCGTGAAGAGTTTCTGAAATACGGTACCTAAAAACATTGACTTTTTAATGATTAATTTTCAGTTTAGCGATAGGTGACAATTTTTTTTTTACCAAGGAAGCTTAGAATAGTCTCTTCTATCACCAGTGTAACGGACTTCCATTATATCAATTACACTCTGTATATAAACCTTTCCACTCAGTTCCCATTTTATAACTTCTATTGTAAGAATAATTAGAATCTTATGCCCAAAGAGACGGAGTGGAAGCCGCCGTGGCGACGATGTTCCCATGCCAGAATGAAATTGACTATGGCATGAAATGATACAAACGTTGCTTTATTTAGGAGCGTGGAACATCTCTAGGCCTATGTACTGCACTTCGTAGTGTGTTGAATTGATTTTATTAGTCTCTACTCGCCAAAGCAGTAGCAAATAGCCTTTGGGTTCACACAGTGTGCAACAGGAATAAGCTCGAGTGCAATTCCTGGGAACGAAGGTCCCGTCATGGAACTGACTGCTCTATCCATTTATTGCAAGTGTGTCAGAATTTGGAAGCGTCCACCTTCCCCTGCTCCATTGGCCTCCATGACCTGCACGGAAAGATCTTTATTTTTGAAAGTGGATTAAATCACGGAAAATCCTTAAACAGGATGCCCTCAGTCAGCATGGTGATTTGAACCTCAGATTTCCGAAAGGCAGCCACCCAGGCCGTTCGTATAGCGTCAGTTTACTTGACTACACTGATGGTAGGCCGAAATGAACGTCATAGATCGTCATTAATTATCCGAAATATGACCCTTGAAATGACCATGCTTCATGTTTTTACCATGTCTAAGAACTGAGGACATTATTTTGGTTTGCTACCAGTCAGCAGCATCTTCTCACACTAGTTCAATGATTTGGGTTCAAATTCCTTCAAGCCTGAAATGGGAGGAAATCTCGAGCAGTGAGCTATAAATATCAACCGACAGAACAAATCCTAATTGGCTTATTTTGGAGACGTGGTCTCTAGTGATTGAAATTCCGTGGCACATGAATGGCATTCCTCACATACTTCCCTCCTCTTCTTTCTGCTCGTAATAACGCTGAAGATTGTGTCGCATTACTTGAAGGTATATTGTTTTCCTTTGTAGGGCTCCAGAGTGCTGAGCAACACTTCGCTTTTGTTTCTGTGACAGTTATCTAATCATTCATGGGTATGTGACTGCATGGTCATCAGCCTCGTGTTAGAGGGTGTATTTCGAATGTGCGGACAGCGGTCATTCTTGGTTGGACCTTTGTTTTCGATTCTAACACCTCCCACCAGCAAATTGAAAGGATGATACATTATTTCAAGTCTTGAGGACACCTACTCCAATACAAAATCCGAATGGACACAGATGCACATACTACTATTGTCTTCACAGAGTCGTAGATAGAAACACTCACCAAATACAAAATGTCCTACATGAAGAAACAACAGGAATAATTACTCCGAGAGAGGATGGAGAGATGTTTAATTTTTCGGGAGGAGAGACGACATTTTTGTCTCCCTTCCTATAGTACGGTACAAACTGAACTTCAACACATAGATCTTCCAACTTGTAGGAGATGTGACAGAAAATAAGGTGTCAGAATGGTAAACTGCAATATCGGTTCATGAATTATTTTTATCCAATAAAATGTATGCTTGCTGTTATACTTTAGCATGATTCATCTCCCATTAATAGAGACACCACAATGACGAAGGGTATTATAAAATGTTATATGTATATTGTAGAAGCCTCCGTGGCTTAGGCGGCAGCACGCCGGCCTCTCACCGCTGGGTCCGTGGTTCAAATCCCGGTCACTCCAAGTGAGATCTGTGCTGGACAAAACGGAGGCAGACAGGTTTTTCTCCAGGTACTCCGGTTTTCCCTGTCAAAATTTCATTCCAGCAACACTCTCCCCAATCATTTCATTTCATCTGTCATTCATTTAATCATTGCCCCAGAGGAGTGCGTCAGGCCTCGGCAGCCGGCACAGTTCATATCCTCGCCGCTAGATAGGGGCTTCATTCATTCCATTCCTGACCCGGTCGGAGACTGGAAGCAGGCTGTGGATTTTCATTTTCATATGTATATTGTATATGCACACACAACACGTAACTACACACGATGACCAAGCCCCTCAAATAAAACAGAAACTCATTCATTTTGATTTGATTCAGAACATGAATGGGTTAAATGCCTATGCTCCCTACACAGGCAAATCCTCTTTGGGAATGATTCACTGTTATTTTAAAAAGAGAGACAAAAAATAATTCCCGGAGAATGTTCAGCTAAAGACAGCACTTACCTTTCAGATGACGAGCTTTACGGCAAAATTTACATGAAAGTTCAGCAGTTGTTGTTACTTCATTTTAGATGGGTTTGGACATCGTGGTCATTTGGCCCCGTGGAGTTATGTGTGCACGTAGAATTTGTCTGATAACCTGTGTTATTGTGGTATCTGTATTGGCATTTGTACTTGTAATTCAGTTGAGGATTAAGGAAGCAGGCGGCCGTGGCCTTAAGTTAGGAACCATCCCGGCATTTGCCAGGAGTAGACGTGGGAATCCACGGAAGACCACTTCAAGGATGGCTGAGGTGGGATTCGAACCCAGCTCTTCTCAATTTTGCCTCACGAGGCTTAGTGGACCCCGTTTCAGCCCTCTGACCAGTATTAAATTCCTTGGCAGGGCCGGGAATCAAACCCGGACCTCCGGAGTGACGGCCATAAGTGCTAACCACTACCCAGGAGGCAAGCGAAAGTTCAAAAATATTATTTACTGTTGTTGAGGTATTCTTGAAACGAATTGGCTTATACAATGCATGAGCTATTGTACCCCTCTTTTAATATTTTTGAAAACCTGATAGCAAAGTAGGGTAATGAGGTCAATCAGTTTCTTTAATTGAGTGTTCATATTTTCAAGTGCGATATTGTTGCCAACAACAAATCAAGAAACTAGTTCTAGAATAATTCTGGACCCCTTAGCCCCGAACAATGTACTGCAATGCTAACTAAATTTATAAACTGACACCACACGCAAGGCCATGTAGTATTGATAAATTGTAAATACATTATATTGAACATCACATGTGTTCACCATCTCGAATATATCACTATATTCCTATCCCTGTATACAGTATAACATATTTGTGAAAGTTTGTGAGTGTGAGTGAGTGTGTTTGTTACCTCTTCACACTAGAAAGGCTGGACAGATATGGATGAAATATGAAGAGATAGCTTATACCCTATATTAACATATATATATATATATATATATGTTCGTAGTTACGCCCTTTGACAGAAATCTACGCAGTTTCACCGATCTGGAACATATTTTACATACTTACCCTCTGAAATCAGACAAGTAACATTGTCCACTTCAAATTTCAAGCAGCCCTCTCCATTCTCTGCATATATGGACTGCCTTTCATCCATTTATATAAAGTTCAATGTTCGTAGTTAGGCCCTTTGGTAAAAATCTACACCGTTTCACCAATCTCGACCAAATTTTACATATTTGCACTCTGAAACCCGTCAAGTAACACTGTCCACTTCAAATTTCAAGCAGCCCTCTCCATTCCCTGCATTTAGGCCCTCCGGCACAAATCTAGATCGTTTCACCGATCTGAACCAAATGTTACGTACTTACCCTGTGGATTCCTGCGAGTAACACTGTCCACTTGAAAATTCACACATATCTCTGCATTCCCTACATTCAAGCATTTTGGCACAAATCTACACCATTTAACCGAACAGAACCAAATTTTACGTACTCATCATTTGGAACACTGCGGATTACACTGATAGCTTATACCCTGGATTAACACATAGGCTACCATTCATCCATATATGAAAAATGAAAATCCACAGCCTGCTTCCAGTCTCCGACCGGGTCAGGAATGGAATGAATGGAGTCCCCATCTAGCGGCGAGGATATGGACTGTGCCGGATGCCGAGGCCTGACGCACTCCTCTGGGGCAATGATTAAATGAATGACAGATGAAATGAAATGAAAGTGGAGAGTGTTGCTGGAATGAAATTTTGACAGGGAAAACCGGAGTACCCGGAGAAAAACCTGTCTGCCTCCGTTTTGTCCAGCACAGATCTCACATGGAGTGACCGGGATTTGAACCACGGACTCAGCGGTGAGAGGCCAGCGTGCTGCCGCCTAAGCCACGGAGGCTTCTTCATCCATATATATACAGGGTGTATTTGATATGATGGATGTCCGTTACACTGGTGATAGAAGAGACTATTCTAAGCTTCCTAGGTAAAAAATTTGTCACCTATCTTGAAATTGATAATTAATCATTAAAAAGTCAATGTTTTTAGTTATTTCAGAAACTAATCAGGCAGAAAGTGGTGCGGCAGGCTGGGGTAAACGAGGCGGAGCCAGGAGAGACGACGCGCGAAGGGGAAGTTGTTACGTAATCGGAGCATTGACCTTACCGGTTGACTTGAGGGGTGGTAGGCTATCAGCTGTTCTGAGGATGAGCTCTACCGTCTCGTAAGGAAATGTGCATTGCCGTTGTTCTTGTTGTTGTTGTTGTTGACAACGCACGCAATGGCTTGGGACGTTAGGATCGGTAGTATTGTGTAGCCTACTTTGTAAGTGTGGAATTCATTGATTGATGTTCATGTATAAAATAATTTCGATACTCAGCCCTGATGTATCATTGGCGTCCGTGTCGGACCTTCTGTTGACTAGTTTCTGAAAATACTAAAAACATTCACTTAATGAAATGCAGTGTGACAAAATTCCGACATCCCGTAGTCTGTTCAGAACTAGGCATTTAGGACGGAAGTAAAATACTTGATGTTTTGTTTGAGAGGCTTGGCGATTTTGGTCATTTAGCCCCATGTAGCTGGGTGTGGGTAGAATTTGTGAGATAACCTGTGTTTTGTGGTTTCTGTAGTAATGTGGGTATTTGTAATTCAGGTGAGGATTCGGAAGAAGGCGCCTCTCCATTCTCTGCATATATGGACTGCCTTTCATCCATTTATATAAAGTTCAATGTTCGTAGTTAGGCCCTTTGGTAAAAATCTACACCGTTTCACCAATCTCGACCAAATTTTACATATTTGCACTCTGAAACCCGTCAAGTAACACTGTCCACTTCAAATTTCAAGCAGCCCTCTCCATTCCCTGCATTTAGGCCCTCCGGCACAAATCTAGATCGTTTCACCGATCTGAACCAAATGTTACGTACTTACCCTGTGGATTCCTGCGAGTAACACTGTCCACTTGAAAATTCACACATATCTCTGCATTCCCTACATTCAAGCATTTTGGCACAAATCTACACCATTTAACCGAACAGAACCAAATTTTACGTACTCATCATTTGGAACACTGCGGATTACACTGATAGCTTATACCCTGGATTAACACATAGGCTACCATTCATCCATATATGAAAAATGAAAATCCACAGCCTGCTTCCAGTCTCCGACCGGGTCAGGAATGGAATGAATGGAGTCCCCATCTAGCGGCGAGGATATGGACTGTGCCGGATGCCGAGGCCTGACGCACTCCTCTGGGGCAATGATTAAATGAATGACAGATGAAATGAAATGAAAGTGGAGAGTGTTGCTGGAATGAAATTTTGACAGGGAAAACCGGAGTACCCGGAGAAAAACCTGTCTGCCTCCGTTTTGTCCAGCACAGATCTCACATGGAGTGACCGGGATTTGAACCACGGACTCAGCGGTGAGAGGCCAGCGTGCTGCCGCCTAAGCCACGGAGGCTTCTTCATCCATATATATACAGGGTGTATTTGATATGATGGATGTCCGTTACACTGGTGATAGAAGAGACTATTCTAAGCTTCCTAGGTAAAAAATTTGTCACCTATCTTGAAATTGATAATTAATCATTAAAAAGTCAATGTTTTTAGTTATTTCAGAAACTAATCAGGCAGAAAGTGGTGCGGCAGGCTGGGGTAAACGAGGCGGAGCCAGGAGAGACGACGCGCGAAGGGGAAGTTGTTACGTAATCGGAGCATTGACCTTACCGGTTGACTTGAGGGGTGGTAGGCTATCAGCTGTTCTGAGGATGAGCTCTACCGTCTCGTAAGGAAATGTGCATTGCCGTTGTTCTTGTTGTTGTTGTTGTTGACAACGCACGCAATGGCTTGGGACGTTAGGATCGGTAGTATTGTGTAGCCTACTTTGTAAGTGTGGAATTCATTGATTGATGTTCATGTATAAAATAATTTCGATACTCAGCCCTGATGTATCATTGGCGTCCGTGTCGGACCTTCTGTTGACTAGTTTCTGAAAATACTAAAAACATTCACTTAATGAAATGCAGTGTGACAAAATTCCGACATCCCGTAGTCTGTTCAGAACTAGGCATTTAGGACGGAAGTAAAATACTTGATGTTTTGTTTGAGAGGCTTGGCGATTTTGGTCATTTAGCCCCATGTAGCTGGGTGTGGGTAGAATTTGTGAGATAACCTGTGTTTTGTGGTTTCTGTAGTAATGTGGGTATTTGTAATTCAGGTGAGGATTCGGAAGAAGGCGCCGACCCTGTGGTGTTGGGGCAGTGCAACTGCCTCTCACCTGGAGGCCCTGGGTTCGATACTGGCTCCATCAGGGATATTAGAAACTGACGTGAGGGCTGGAACGCAGTGCACTAAGCCTCGTGGGGGCAATTGAGTAGCTGTCTGACAGTGAGGCAGTGCCCGAGTCAGGAAAATCAAGATTAATGGCCGAGGGGACCCGATGCACTGACCACGCGTCACCCTAATATCTGCAGGCCAAATGGCTGGACAGCGGTCGCTTGGTAGGCCTAGGCCCTTCATGGGCTGCACTGCCAGCGGTTATGGTTATTGAGAAGAAGGCGGCCGTGGCCTTAAGTTAGGAACAATCCCGACATTTGCCTGGGGTAGAAGTGGGAACACATGGAAAACTACTTCCAAGATTTAATACTAGTTCGGTACCACATGTTCATATTGTGAATTGTCCCATCCCATCTCCAGCCCTCGGGTGGCCATTAACTGGAGAGGGGGGGGGGGGGTTGATTTATTGGTCCATCAACAATGTAAATACATATGAAAATACACGAAAATGAAAATAAAATACAAATACATTGTTATAATACAGTGTTATAATAATAATAATAATAATAGTCTAATAATAATAATAATAATAGTCTAATAATAATAAGAGTCAGCATGTGTAGTTCTGCTGGTAGAGTGCTAACCTTCCCGAGGGTGCGATCTACGTTCAGTCATGTAGTAAATGAATGGGATCTAATACGATCATCTCCATGGATTTCATGGCACATACAAGAAATCCTACGTACACTAAAGTCTGGCAACTCGACATACCAAAAAGAAACATAAAAGAAGTTAGTGTGTCTAATAATAATGTTATTGGTTTTACGTCCTTTTTAACTACTGTGGCTTTTAGAGACGCCGGGGTGCCGGAATTTTGCCCCGAAGGGGATTTTTAACGTGCCAGTAAATGTACTGACACGGCTCCCTCGCATTTGCGCACCCTCAAATGCCAGCTGACTGCGCCAGGATACGAACCTGCAACCTAGGGCCCAGCAAGCGAGAACGTTACCGCTGAGCCACGCAGTCAGTCTGTTAGTGTGTCTAAAAGCCTATTATTATCATTATTAGTATTATTAATATGTTTATTAGAGTTGTTGCACTATCTTCACACAAAGATAGACCAACAGTTCCTTAAATTAATTTACCAAATCTTTAGGATTTCTATTTTCTATGCATAGTCCATGAAGCTGGCAAAATCCTAGACAGATCCACCATCACTAGTCATGTAGCCACTCCCCATGAAGGTGTGAATCAGCTGTTCATAGGCTCGGTTTGTGTATTTCAATGTCATTGGCAGACAAGGCGAGGAGGTCACTCAACTGCAGACTCTGGTCAACATTCCTCAGCGTAGGAGGGGAGGGTGACGGGGAGAAGTCAGCTCTGCTGCTGTGGGGAACGAAGTAAAAGCCCGTTTCCAAGACATTGACCGACGATTTTTGTGATTTAATTCCACCTACACTAATTAAGATCCGACTTAATTTCATGAAGATATTTGCTTAGAATACCATCTTCTATCACCATCGTAAAGGACTTCCATCATATCAAATACACCCTGTATATAGCTCAATGTTCGTAGTTAGGCCCTTTGACACAAATCTAAACCGTTTCACCGATCTGGACCAAATTGTATATGCTTACGCTCTGAAACCGGCAAGTAACAATGTCCACTTCAAATTTCAAGCAGACATCTGTATTCCCTGCATTTAGGCCCTTTGGCACAAATCTACACCGTTTCACCTATCTGAACCAACATTTATGTACTTACACTCTGTAACCCGACGAGTAACACTGTGCCCTAGAAATTTTGGACAGCCCACAGCATTCCCTACATTTAGACCCTTTGGCACAAATCTACATCATTTCACCGATCTGAATCTAATTGCACGTAAATATCCTGTGGTTTCCTGCGAGTAACACCGTTCACTTGAAATTTGAGACAGCCCTCTACATTTCCTACACTTAGGCCCTTTGGGATGAATGTACACCGTTTCAGCAATCTAAACCAAATTTTACGTACTTAGCCTTTGGATTCCTGCAGGTAGAACTGTCCACTTGAAATTTCAGACAGCCCTCTCCATTCCCTATATTTAAGCACTTTGGCACAAATCTACACTGTTTAACCGAACAGAACAAAATTTTACGTACTTATATTTTGGAACCCTGCGGATTACACTGATAGCGTGTACCCTGGATCAAAACATTGACTACCTTTCTTCCATATATATAAAGCTTAATGATCGTAGTTAGGCCCTGTGGCACAAATCTACACCGTTTCACCGATCCCAACCCAAATTTACGTACTTACAATTGGAACCCAACGAGTAATACTGTCCACTTAAATTATCAGACAGCCCACTGCATTCCCTACATTTAGGCCCTTTGGCACAAATCTACACCGTTCCACTGACCTGATCCAAATTGTAGGTACTTACTCTGTAGAGATATTACACATGGAACGATACAATAAAATATTGGCAAATCTGAGTTCAAGGAACTGTTGTTCAGAATTGGCCTGCTGTTAAATCTGCAGAACCCTTCGGAACAGGTTACACGGTCCATGTTCGTAACATGGAATGTTTTCCTTAAACAATGCATCTACACCATGTGCGAGGACAACCACTTTCAAAGATCTCTAAACACAAAATTATCAGGAATTTTCAATATTTAGAGGGGCATGTGAGGCAAAAGTGTAGTTGGAGAATTTCAATCCCTGAGATGTAACACTGGAGGCTGCATAATGTAAATCAGTGGCCAAGGTGAGGGATATTTTACTGTAGGTCTATTAATTGAGATAATGTTGACGTTCAAATCAACAATATTTGTGGGTAAACTTCACCCAGAATAGCTTAAGGAAAAATACTTTTAATTCCCCATATTCCGATATATTTGCCATTCCAGTGTGCAAGATTGTATTCGCAAAACTGTATTCGCAATTACCATTAACAAAGTGCAATGGCACACACTTAACAGCAGAGGTTGTACATTTAGGCAAAACCATTTTTTCGCATGAGCAACTGTAGGCTATGTGGCGTGCTCACGAGTATCCAGAAAACAAAATCGTTATGTTTCAGAACATCATGGCAAATGCAAAAACGTAATTTAAAAAGTGTTCACATAAGGTAACATCGTGCCCTGTAGACTTCTCAACTCTATGGAATTCCCATTTTGCGGCTCATACTAATATACCGTAGGCATCAGAATTTTCCGAATTGAAATAGACCCACCCAGCCAAGATTGCTGTAATAGATTTGACCAATTATCAGCAATACCGCATCGTTCCCATGGTCTTCATCGTGTTCGAAGCCGTGGGTTCCTGCTAGTAATATATAAAATCATTAATTTCCCATGTAATAATCTTTTAATTTTAAAATTTGAAGAGAAGGTAGTATTGTCCACGAGCTTCACTGTCTTGGAGGCACAAGCCCCTTGACTTTCCACCTTTTAGTTAGAGGATATTGACACTAATAAAACTTTAAAATGGGAAAAGTGTCACATAATCTCTACTTAGTATAAAACAAAGTCCCCGATTCTTAGATGTTACGGGTAAACTCTAGAACCACAGGATGGATTTCATGTGGTCTTCACCATTCTGTAAAGGATATCTCGAGGATGATTTCAGTAGAAAATAATTTATTTATGATCGAAGGAAGCTGAGCAGTAACGATTTAAGTGGAAAAGTCGAAAAAAACCTGGCGTCCGAGTGTTTTGTAAGCTTACGCTGGGCAAACCGTTAAAAATATCTAAATACTATGAGTGTAAGAACAGTTCAGCATGAAAAGTTCTACAAAAAGTCCGTGAGAGCATATGTCTATCTTCAATACATCGCCCACTATAAGTGTTTTTACGTTTTAATTTCTTCCCACCAGGTCCATTCAACTACTGAGGCGAACGTTTACGACCTAGCTAAGGGCGAGTCTATCATCCCTGTAACAGCCTAGCTAGCGGACGAACCTATTGCCCCAGATACAGCCATCAGCAAACCGTTGAGTCGTGTTGAGTTAAGACTTCTGAGAAGGATGGTTGTGTTTGGAGTTTCCCTGGAAGCGCAACTCGGGTTTTCTTCATTTCGCCTGTGAACTTTCCGTTCCGCAAAATACACAGTCAAGTTAAGATTTGACGGAAGGGGGATTTGAATTTCATTCACCTCGCCATTCCCTGGAAGTGCTACTCTCCATTTCACCTGTGAATTTTTTGTTCCGCAAAATTCACAGTAAATTTAAAATTGGACGGAAGGGGCATTTGTGGTTCATGCACCTCACCATTCTTAAATTACGTCTGACAAGAATGTGTGGCATATTATATATTTTTTTGATTGGCGTATAATCTCTACTTAGTATAAAACGAAGTCTCCGAATCTTGGATGTCATGGGTAATCTCGAGAACCACTGAATAGATTTTGATGCGCTTTTATCCATTCTGTAAAGGATATCTCGAGGAAGGTTTCTGTAGAAAATAATGTATTTATGACCAAAGGAAGTCAAGCACTAACGATTTCAGTGAAACGGTCGAAACAAAAACTGGCGTCCGTGCGCTTTGTAAGCTTACGCTGGGCAAACCGTTAAAAATATCTATGTACTATGAGTGTATGAATTGTTCAGCATGAAAAGTTCTACAAAAGAGCCCGGGAGAGCATATCTCCATCTTCAATACATCGCCCACTATAAGTGTTTTTACGTTTTCATTTCTTCGAAAAATCTCCATTCAGTTACTGAGGCGACAGTTTACGAGCTAGCTAGGGGCGAGTCTATCACCCCAGTTACAGCTTAGCTAGCGGACGAGTTATTGCCCCATATTCAGCCAGCAGCAAACTGTCGTGTCGAGGCGTGTTGAGTTAAAAATTTAAGAGAAGAGTGGTTGTGTTTGGAATTTCCCTGGAAGTGCAATTCAGCTTTTCCGCATTTCGCCTGTGAACGTTTCGTTCCGCAAAATTCACAGTCAAGTTAAGATTGGACGGAAGGGGGATTTGTGTTTCATGCACCTCGCCATTCTTAAATTACGTCTGACAAGAATTTGTTGCACATGCCTCTCCATTATAATATAATTAATAGTCCAGTCAGTGATTTTAACGCATCGTGCCGAGACGTAAAACGGATATTGGTCGTTGTTCATTGACATTGAAAAAAAGAAAGCGCTTATCACGTAATGCATTCAAAACTGTTCCCGGGCGAAGCCGGGTTGGGTTGCTAGTTATGCAACATTTTGTGACTTATTCCTTTACATAGGACATCACTTGTTCAAGTCACATGACTATTACACATAATACTATGCACTATCTCCATTTTAGATGTGTAAAATATTAGAGTCTATAATTGTCCATATAGACTTGCAATTTCGAAATTTTGCAAGTGCTTTACTCTGCTGACGACACAAGTCCATCGACTCAATACATACATTATTATGGTTATGCAATCAATTTAAATATGAGGACAGATCTTTGACAAAACAAATGAGGAATACCACTTACAATCACATGAAAAGAAATTGTCAAAAAGAGAGACTTTCGGTGTTTGATAACTAACGTATTTGAATTTATGCACTAAGAGCATGGTTAAAGAGGCCGTGAGACTTAAGTATCACGCACTACCGCCATCGGGAATAGGGTCCAACAAAACGTTTCAAATTTCAAATCTTGCTGAAAGATTAGTTCTCGGCTACATGCAGAACCCCTGCGACTTACACCATGATTTCAACAAAAATTATTCCAACTTTTGGAATATGGGAAAAAATTACCTGAAATAAATTACATGTGATTAAAATATACAGTACATGTACATAAATTGTTAAGCACTATTGAGAAAGCAGAAAACTAAGCGATGACATGTTTCGCTCGTCAAGCGAGCATCATCAAATCCACATTTACAAAACAAATAGTTCTACAAAACACTACCAAACCTGCAGTGTCACCCACAGATAGTCGGTGCCCTCCAATAACGAAAATATAAAAATAAAAACCTGTCAGAAAACTTAGTAAGTTTGGTAATTATTACTAAGTTACAATATCAATTGTTAATAAGGCAATACTAAAAACTGACTACAAAGCTATATTTATGATATAACTAAGTAATTGTTATGCAAGGGAAGTTCTGTAAACCAATTTTGTTAACTATTTCATAAAAGAAAGGACACTGTTTAATCTTCAATTCGTATAAAGACAATTTTTAAGTATAATAATAATCTTAATTAAAATCGTACTAAAACGTTTTCAGGTACATTATGATGTAGGCACCCTTGGTGAAACTTTTTAATTTGCGCTTAAGTCTGCGTAGGGTGATCAGAAACATTGGCTGTAAAACGAACATATTGTGAACGTGATGTACTATTACATGCAGACCACCTGCAATGATTACAGCTACATTTTGCTAATCAACTACAGTATATCTTAACAAGTGAGCCAGTGGGTATGTCTCAAAAGAACAAAAAAGTTCACACTTTACCGTAAAGCAATGAAACGTATGCATAAATATCATTAAAAAAGAGAGCAAGTTGTTATGGGAAAAGTTTTTACTTGAATTTGAGCAAAAGGAAAAACATAATTACATTCATTGATAGATTGAGGCTCAGGCATGTTTTACAGAATTTCAGTGTATACAAATTTAATCGATATATTGAAATGTGTTTGCAAACCAAGGTGGGTATGCCCAACACTTTGGAAATTATGAATAAGGCCATTTGATAGCCGGAGTGCAGTAGGCGGATATATGTCGAACTTCTTCTGATAGGCTCTGTCTTGTTCGGCAGCCTGAATTGATGTGAAGGTAACCTCAAAAATAAGAAAATGAGCTTACCTATATGCATGTAATTACTCTTTCCGGGCTACAAACCAAGGTGTTATACTGCTTTGAAAATTGTGGATATGGCAATTTGTTAGCCGAAGAAGAGAAGGCAGATGAAACAGGTACTTCCACGGTGCAGAAATGCCAATGTCCATGCCCATAACTCAAACAATTCAACACTGGCGAGGAGCTGAGGGAGGATATGAAATACCGTCACGTGACCGATGTCCAGCGCATTACGCGGAAGTTCAATGGTGAGATCGTTGACACAGGTGTTTTCATTATTTCGTTTGAGCTGTCAGTGCTCCCGGAGAAGGTTAAGGTCACAAGGTAACATTCTGAAGGCAGACCCTATATTCCTCCACCTATGCGATGTTATAACGGCCAGAAATTCGGGCACATGTTATCTCGGTGCTCGAACTCTGCAATCTGCGGAACGTGTGGTAAGGTACCTCATGATGCGGAGCGTATTAGTGCACTAACTGCCCTGGATTTAATTCTCCACGGGACAGGGACTGCCCTATGTTCCTGAGTGACAAGAACATCCGGGAGATCAAAACCCTGCATGGTCACACCTACTAGGAAGCCTGCACGAAGTACCAAACTACGATTGTTCCCGCTCCTACGATTGATAATAGCGTTATAATATCAAATTTTGTTCCATCACCGTTATCCTCTTTACCAGCTGCGAAAACCTCTGTTGTGACTCAAAAGATCTCGAGTTTAGCACCTAAGATCAAGCACAAAAGCCTGAAGGAGAATGCACTATCACCTTCGGCCACCAAGAAGTCTGTGCGGGTGACGGTTCGTCCGCTTGCACAGCAGGAGAGGAAGTCAAAGATTTTCGACTTCCTCCCCACCCAAACAGTCGGCGAAAGCCGCTAACCTGCCGACAGAGGCGGCATCGTCGACCAGGGTTAGGAGTTCTACTCCTGGTCCGTCTAAGGCTGATAGAGAGGCGGGGAAGAAGGGAGCCTGCACCGCGCGATCCTTTACTCCTCCACCCAAGTGGAAGCCATCCGCCCCACCAGCTGAGGATGCTTCTGCGCCTGGGGATGGTCCGGTCCCTAGGTCTGCGCGCTTCCCACGTAGTTCCCCCGGCCGCCGAACTGCGTCCCGGAAATCTTCCGCTGGGTCGACCCTCTCCACGGACTCGAATGAGGACAAAGAAATTATAGTCGACGTAGTGGGTGATGATCCGTCAGAGGTTAAGTTGTAGCTTGCTGCTCCAACTTATTCCCTAGTTTAAAAGTTCATATTATGGCACCGTTACAGTGGAATTGCAACAGTTATGACAAGCATTTGACTGAGCTCCGTTAGCTTATTGCACAATACGCAGCGATTATAGTCTGCCTACAGGAAACGAACCTCTGGCCTGATCACGAGACTATTCTGAGAGGTTTTAGACTATACTCTAAAGAGCGACAAGACGCCTACCGGGCTTCCGGGGGGAAGTTTGCCCCCTTAGTTTGCTCTGCCTGCTATAGTGAAGAGTTTCCACTAACCACTTATCTGTAAGCTATTGCAGTTTGCGTGTCCTTGCCTGTCATGACAACAGTTTGTAACGTGTAACTTTCACCGAACCAGCCCCTTGATATTAACCTTGTCCTTGATCTTCTAGATCAACTTCCAGCCCCTTTCATACCCGTGGGTGATTTTATCGCCCGTCACCCACAATGGGGGTCATCATCTTCAAGCCCCAGACGGAGGGGCGTTCAGGGCTTAATTCAAGTGTTGGATTCATCGCTATTAAATACAGGGGAAGCTACCCATTTTAGCTTAGCGCACGGCACGTACTCACACATCGAATTGAGTGCGCTAGTTCCCGTGTTTGGTTGGTGCGAACACGATGACCTCATTGACAGTGACCATTTCCCGGTCGTTCTTACTCTTCTGAACTAGAAGCCCGTGGAGTTTCCCAGTCGTTGGGTACTTAAGCGGGCAAATTGGCCCTCGTTTCAAGAACGAGCTGTGTTCGTTGATCTTGGTTGCCGGAGCGTCGATGACGAGGTACAGCACATCGCCGATGTGCTTCTTGTTGCCGCCGAGGAGTCCATTCCATCCATTTCTGGGACTCCTCGTCGCAAATGCGTCCTCTGGTGGACTGCGGAAATTTCAGCGGCAATACGAGACCGTTGTCGCACTAATAAACACTATCGACGGTGCCTAAATATGGCCAATTTTGTGGCGTTTAATGAATTTCGTGCCAAGGCACGGATTCTTATCTGCCAGATTAAGAAACAATTATGGGAACAGTATGTATCTTCTATCTCAAGTAGGGACGCAATTCGGGAATTCAGACATCAAGTACTGTACCGGGAATTTCCATTGATAATGAATTGGTTACAGATCCTTATCGCGTTGCAAACCATCTCGCATCGTATTTTGTGGATATATCCGGTTCCGATAACTATGATCCAGATTTCGTTGCTTTGAAGCGCGAGGCAGAACGCTCCCAGCTCTGTTTTGCTTCCCGCGCTTCGGAGTAGTGCAACGTGCCCATTTCGGAGTGGGAACTCCGTGGAGCGCTGGCGCTCTTCAAGGACAGGTCTCCCGGCCGGGATTATATTCACTACCAGATGCTTAGGCACCTTAACGATGAGAGCATTGGTTATTTGCCCATGGTGTTTAATTGTATCTGTTTGGAAGGTGTGTTTCCAGCGCAATGGCAGTAAGGTATAATTATACCTATCCTGAAGCCCGAAAAGGATCACAATTTGACAGGGAGTTACAGACCTATTTGTCTCACAACTGTATTTTTGAGAGGATGGTCAATCGGCGACTGGTGTGGGTTCTGGAGAAACGAGGACTCCTATCTGACTACCAGTGTGGTTTCAGGGCGTCTCGGTGTACCAGCGACCATCTGGTACGCCTGGAGAAAGCCATACAGGTCGTTTTCTTCCGGAGTCAGCACCTAGTCGCTGTTTTCTTTGACCTCGAGAAGGCCTATGACAGCACTCGGCGTTACGACATCCTCTCTACCCTGCATCAATGGAAATTCCAGGGTAACTTACCGGGCTTTATTGCGAATTTTCTGTCCCTTCGCCTATACCGTGTCCGAATAGGGGGTACATATTCGCAATATCATGTACAGGAAAACGGAGTCCTACAGAGATCGATGCTAGCGTAACATTATTTGCGATTGCCATTCACGGTATAGCAGCTGTTGCTGGTCCAGCAATGGTACCGTCGCTATATATAGACGATTTCGCTCTACATTATAGTGCACAAAACATGGCAGTCGATGAACGACAGCTACAACAAGCTGTTTGGAGAGTGGAACGGTGGACACTAGAACATGGCTTTCGGTTCTCAACCGCTAAGACCTCGGTTGTAGATTTCTGCCGAAACCGCACTCTCCATTCCAGTCCTGAGCATTATCTGGGAAATGTAGCTTTGCCTGTTGTTGCTACGTACCGGTTCCTTGGGCTCTTTTAAGATCAGAAATTAACGTAGGAGCCACACGTGCGCTAATTGAAAACTGCCTGTGCTAAGAAACTCAACATGTTGAGGTTTCTTAGCGCACATCGTACGGGGGAGACCGCACGGTGATTCTACGTTTTTACAGGGCTTTAATTTTATCTAGGTTGGATTATGGTGGTGTTGTATATCATTCGGCACGCAAGTTAGTACTTGTTAAACTGGACAGCGTCCACCAGGGGGGTGTGAGGTTGGTGACAGGAGCCTTTCGGACGAGCCCGGTCGTCAGCTTGCTCGCCGAGACTGGAGTACCTCCTTTACACCTGATGCTCCAACAAGTACTGCTGACCTATGCTGCAACTATCCAACAGATGCCACTTCATCCAAGCTATCCATGTTTGTTTAACAATCCAAATCGCTGGCTGTATGGTGCGCTCACTCCAGCTACTCGGCCGGCAGGGATAAGCTTGGATAACTCATACCAGCAGTTCCAATTTCCTTTTGTCTCCTGAATCATCCGAGTACCTAGCATGCGCCCCCCCCCCCCCCCCCATGGATGGTCTCTCGCCCTGATAACATCCTGGATCTGCAAACCGGCCTTAAGCCAGACACGGACTCCTCCATCCATCGGAGGCTGTTCCAGTTCGTGGTGGGCTGGTATCGAGGATCAGAACTTCTATTCACGGACGGTTCGAAGGTAAATGAGAAAGTAGGCTGTGAATTTGTGGTTGAGAATTATCGGTTTCTCTTTCCACTTCCCGAGGCCTGTGGCGTATACACAGCGGAGCTCTATGCCATATTAGGGGCTCCGCGGTACACGTTATCAGGCGATCACCAGCACTTTATTGTGTGTATTGACACTCTTAGTGCGCTGCAAGCGATCGATGTGTGTTTCCCGAAGCACCCGCTGGTCCAGCGTGTGCACGACCTGTTAATCAGCGCGTGTAACGCTGGAACCGGGCTGTCCATTGTGTGGCTTCCCAGCCACATGGGTAATGCGGGAAACGACCTTGCTGATCACGCGGCGAGAGAGAAAGTCTCACTGCCCTCGCTACCGTATAAGGCGCCTGCTAGTAATGTGTGATCTCAGTTGCGACATTCTATCCTGTCGCATTGGTAGGAGGCGTGGCGTGTCCGTCACGCCTCTGCTCAACAAACTGAGAGGCATCAATAAGACAACGAATGTGTAGAAATCTTCTTTCCGATCTATCCGGAAGGAAACTGTGGTACTCTGTCGACTCTGGATCGGCCATGGGATTGCTACGCAGTCCCACTTGCTAAAGAGGGAAGACCCCCCTGTGTGTACTTGCGGCACCCAACGTACCGTGGCGCGCGTTCTCTTGGAGTGTGTGGACCTGGTCGATCTGCGAAAGACTCTCAAACTGCCTAACACCCTCCCCCTTATTTTCCGCGTTCACGGGCTATCAGTAGACCTCGTCATCTAGTTCATGAGGAAGAGTGGTTTCTTTTTTAAGTTTAAATGTAAGTTAGGACATTTAATTCAGGTTTAGTCTGTTTTATGTTTCTTATTGCGTTCTCTATTTTATTGTTCACAATGCCTTGTTTTATTGCTGCTTACCTTCCCATTTTACTATTATTGTTCAAATAAGGGATAATAGTTGGGGCTCGCTGTCAGTTTTATATAAACCATTTTCGTTTCATCTCTGGCAGTGGGCTGTTTTATCTTCAACCTTTCATTTCATATCATTTAATTTCATTAGGGGCCGATATCCTAGATATTGGGCTCCTTGAAACGAGAATTATCATAATCATCAAACAACACTATCCTGTAGTAAACTGAGGATTTGGTGCACACATAATTGCTATTATAAAAAAACGTACAGATATGTGTGTATTATAATTAGCTAGGATGTAGCGAAACACCAAGCATCAAAATGAAACAATTGGCTGGCGAAACAAAGACCTGTTGATGTGGGATTCAATCCACCTGAAATTTGTGCATCATCAAAGTTCAAGCATTTTATCCCTTACACTTCCATTACATGTTTTACAAGATACAGTGGAACTTGGATAATTCGAACCTCAAGGGACCAGTAAAAAAATCGAATTATCCGAAAATTCGAATTAAGAAAGTACTTTGAAAAGGGTGGAGAACATATTCAAATGTTAAGTTATCATCCAAGAACCTTTATTAAAAATAATACTACCTAGGTTTTTAACATGTTAAGTGCTTATATACTACGTATTAAGTTTACATAACGATTAACGTTCAACAAAGCAGATTAACTGACAACGGTATCGTGATTAACCTCAAAAGTTTCAAAAGATAAAATAAAACCAAAATGTACTAGTCACCTATTTTACGACAGTAGTAATCCAGCAATCTAGTTATGTCTTAGAGAAATCTAATGTTTTTCAAAAATGTTTGAGATTTTTGCCTGTTTCCTACAATTAAGTCTCTCGGCCATCACAAAAGAATCTAGCAAATTTAAGGAACGGAAAACAGAAAACAATCGAGTAGGGGCCGCATTCCAATGATACAACGTCGTTTTTCGAGAATTACTGACCCAACTGTTTGGCTTCTGATTAGCTTTTTACCCGTAACTAGTTCAAATTATCCAAAATATAATTCGAATTAACCACAATTTTTTAGCATTGACTGTATATAAAATGCTAGGGACCAAGAGAAAATTCGAATTAAAGAAGATTTCGAATTATAGAAGTTCGAATTAGCCACGTTCCACTGTATAAAGTACTAGCAGTTGTGGCCGGCTTCGCCCGGTGGATTTATTTTTTTATGGATGATAATGAATAGGACTACTACAGAACTGGAACATGATATTTAAACATAAAGAAAGCAATATTTTAAAAATATATATTTTTGTGGTGGTGGTGGTGGTGGTTGTTGTGGGGGTGATAAGTAGTATAGTATAATGGACGTAACATTCAGGTCATGATAATTATGAATAGGGAAACAGCTATTTACTAAATACAGCACTGACACATGTAATTTACAAACAAATTTACAAAAAAAAAATAGAAAGAGGGGTAAGTAAAATAAAAGACCCTGCCTAGGGCCTATATCTCAATGGCTGTTAGAAATGTAGAGACCAATAGTGTCGTCTTTTGTCGCATAGCGCCGTAGGACAATAATCAGAACTCTTTGGAAAACTTCGGCTGTCCCGAGCTACTGAGGTAGCAATAGTATCATTTATCGCCAGAAAGCGCTTATCGATAAGTTTCGGAATAAATAAAGGTAAATTTGAAAGCACCAACGCTTATTACAGCTGATTACCTCAATGTACTGCACCAGCAGAGGCATAATATTTTCTTGATGATAACTGTTTAAAGGGGCCTAAGAAATATTTTTGCACTAATTATCCCCCGTGACTGCAATTTATAAACAGCGCAAGATGCAACTATTTTCGCAATTCTGCACCAGAACACTGGTAGGGGTGACGTGATGCAGCCCGAACTGTCCGTCAACAATAGACTTATTAAAATACTCTTACAGTTACACTACTACGGACATGAATGGTTCTAGGGCCTTAATACGTAGTTTTCAAGTTCATTTTGTCTGTTATTCTAACAGTAGGGAATGGAAAGAGTTGTCCAAAATATCAAGTGGCCAGTGTTACCAGCAGGGTTTCAAAGTGCATGTAAAATTTGGAGCAATTAGGAGAAACGGTGGAGATTTGTGATGAAGGGCCTAAACGCAGGGAATGGAGTGGTCTGTCCAAAATTTAAGTGGACAGTGTCACCCGCAGGGTTCCAAAGGGTAAGTATACAAAATGTGGTTGAGATCGGTGAAACGGTGTAGATTTGTGCCAAAGGACCTAAATGCAGGGAATGGAGTGGTCTGTCCGAAATTTCATGCAGACTCGTCGGGTTCCAAAGTGTAAGTATGTACAATTTGGTTCAGATCTGTGAAACGGTGTATATTTGTGCCAAAGGGCCTAAATACAGAGAATGAGGGGGGGGGTCTGACCAAAATTTCATGCAGACAGTGTTTTTCGCAGAGTTCCAAAGGGTAAGTACACAAATTGCCGTTCAGATCGGTGAAACGGTGTATATTTGAGACAAAGGGCCTAACTGCAGGGAATGGAGTGTTCTGTCCGAAATTTCATGTAACCAGTGTTATTCGCAGGGTTTCAAAGGGTAAGTATACAACTTTTGGTTCAGATTGGTGAAATGGTGTAGATTTGTGCCAAAGGGCCTAAATGCAGGGAATGGACTGGTCTGTCATAAATTTCATGTAGGTAGTGTTACTCGTAGGGTTGCAAAGGGTAAGTATACATATTTTTGTTCAGATCGGTGAAACGGTGTAGATTTGTGCCAAAGGGCCTAAATGCAGGGAATGGAGTGGTCTGTCCAAATTTCAAGCAGACTGTGATACTCGCAGGGTTCCAAAGGGTAATTATACAAATTTTGGTTCTGGTCGGTGAAACGGTGTAGATTTGTACCAAAGGGCCCAAATGCAAGGAATGGAGTGGTATGTCCGAAATTTCATGTAAACAGTGTTACTCGCAGGGTTCCAAATGTTAAGTATACAAATTTTGGTTCAGATCGGGGAAATGGTGTAGATTTGAACTAAAGGGCCTAAATGCAGGGAATGGACTGGTCTGTCATAAATTTCACGTAGGCAGTGTTACCATCAGGGTTCAGATAGGTGAAACGGTGTATGTTTCACTAACCATAACGCCAGCGCATGCGAATAGAGCTGTTCGGGAACGCTTGTTCTACCGACTTACTGAACAAAAATCAATCTTTAATGTTACCTGAGGGGTGTAGCCTAATGCTACATAGCCTCTTGAATCTGGCTATCATATAAAAAAAGATTTTTTCGAATCGGACTGGTAGTTCCAGAGATTAGCGCGTTTAAACACATAAACACACAAACACACAGACGCACAAACTCTTCAGCTTTATTATATTAGTATAGATGTAACATAACTTTATAGCAAGTATCAGCTTCATATATAGTACGAAATGTCACCAAGCATTTGCCTTTGATAATGTCTTAGATAATATGCCTGTTAGAGCAATGCTGCCATTAAAATTATGCATTACCATGTTTATTTATGAACAGTTAGCTGGAATAAGGAGATGGCCATCCATTCCATGACTGCAGCGCTGGGTACCGCATGGTGGATGAAAATGGAACTTGGCTAACTTTCATGACTCATGTCAGCTTTGTTAAAACTTGGAGTCATAAAAGATTGAATTAATAGTTTTGCGAAACGCCCTGTGCCCTGACGCTTGTAATGAATGGTCATTTATGTCATTCCGTTATGAAGTTTCTTTAGTGTGAGTTCCGGACCGTCTGCAATGTTTATAGATATAATAATAAGGAGATTTATGTGATTCTGTCAGAAACTATTGCACATTGTTCATGCACAACTGACGCTAAATCGTCACGCAATAATTAGGTAACCCACTGTACTTACAAGTACAATCTACTTCTTTGTAAAATTCCTTTTACGAGTACACATACCATTAAGAATTACAATGCGACAAGGCAGTGTCATGTTTGCGAATGACCCTGGAATTTAATTACAAAAGTCGTTTGTAAATTACATCCTTCTACGATGTCTTGACTTTTCCATGCGTTTCTCAGTTCTCTAAGTTTCTTTACTTTTCCCTGTCCCCCACTCACGAACCTTCTCTCTTCGTTCTTGCAGAAGTTTTTAGCACATGGCTTTCCTAAGGGGCTAACGTGTACTCTTTAATTGTTTCAAATACTTTTGAAGTAAATCCAGCGTAGTAGCTTAACCATGAGGAGAGCGTCCTGTAAGTATGCGTGGAAACTAGCACGAGTTTTTATGTGCCTTCTGGAAGAGGAGTATAAGACCCCACACCATTACACACAGGCTCACTAATACCTTCACAAAAGACTACGTTCAGCTTGGGGATTCTTAGTTTTAGAAGAAGAATGCAAACTTAAAAGATCAGCAGGATTTGTGCTTGACAAGTGGCCAATTAAATTGCCTTGAATCACTTCCTTCCTTTCTGTAGTGCAAGCCGTTGTAAAAAGTAATACGAAGAATAGAATGAATAAGATAATTATTATAACAATGTTTGGGAATGGTCAATCGTGAGATAGTTCCAAATTAATTCGATACCTTTGCCACTAATCCCCTTGTATTAAAATAACTTCAGAAGTTTGTGGGTAACTGTAGATATTAGGTACAGTTATAGCATAACTTCCCCCGGGACTTAATAAGTTTTCATATTCGAAGAAAGGGTAGGGATGAATTAGTCGGCTATTATCATCCTCCAGTAAACGGAGTGACACAATTTTCAAAGGGGCCAGTTGGCAATCTGAAGCCAAAATATTTTGTGATTTGTTACTGTGATGAATTTCAAAAGCAAATTTTAATTCCTTTCAAGGCAGAGTATGATGACGCAGTAGCTTAGCTGTTTACATTTCATCTGACAGGCTGTGGTACGAATTCCAGTGACCGTGGTGTGAAATTTCTACAAGAAATAACAATGAGGTGTCAAGAAGGACATCCGGGCTTAAATCACCGGCAAAAATCAATTCGAGCCAGGTTGACTGCGTTGAACCCAATTAACTGCTGTAAGCTGTTAATTTAATTTCTATGAAGTTACAGTAGCCTACTACCTTCATGGGAACTTTAATATTATTATTATCTGTTTCTATTATTATTATTTAGTATTCCTGTTATTATTAACTATTAGTATTATTATTATTATTATTATTATTATTATTATTATTATTATTATTATTAATATCATTATTATCACGCCTCGGCCACCTTGAAAATAGTTTTCGTGGTTTCCCATTTTCACTACCAGGCAAGTGCCGGGACGGTTCCTTTGAATAAGTCCACGGCCGACTTCCTTCTAAAATCCCTTCCCTGACCCTTGCTTAATTAGACCCGTTAGAGGTATCCTGGGCGATTGATCTATTTCCATCTCCGGTCTTATCTGATAGGAAAGTGTGTTCAGCTCCCGGACACCGTCCTTGTGACGGCAGATGAATGATCCCTAACAGATTCCGAGGGTGACTGGGTATAATTCATATACATGAAGTCCGTAACACTGTTGATAAAGGAGTATATTCTAAGCTTCCTGGGTAAAAAATATATCACATATCTTTAAATTGAAAATTAAACATAAAATAGTCAATGTTTGTAGGTTTGACAGAAACTCTTCAAGCAGAAGTTGCAATCCCCCAGGGGCTCACATCGAATGGGGAGTGGGTTGGCGACCACGGGGCCCCAGCTGAGTCCGGCATTGCTTCCACTTACTTGTGCCGGCTCCTCTCCGTCTTCTTTCCTGTCGACCTCACTTGGTCAACTCTTGTTCTCTTCCGACCCCGACGGTAGGCTATTAGGGTATCCGAGGCCTAGGGAGTCTCTTCATTTCCCGCCTTAGTTGGCCCTTTTCTCATCTTTTCTGATACCCTCCTTCTGCGAGGGGTCAGCCTTCTTTTTCTGTTTCTGTTGTCTCCTGCCTTGTGCTCAAGGCCCTCAAGGAGGTAGGGTGTATGTAGCCCCACCACTTCTGGTGCAACCTGGATAATGCTACACCCTCAGGGGCTCACGGCTGGTGAGTTCGGGAGTTGGCGACCCCGAGGGATTCCTGAGCTGGGTCCGGTTTTCCCCCTTTTAACCCTTACCTGTGGGGCGGACCCTCTCCTCTTTCAGTTTCCTATCTGCCTTTCATGGCTCTCCTTCCTTCCAAGTCCCTCAATCTGCTTTCTTCGAGGGTTGAGGGCCTTTCGTTTCCTCCTCTCCTTTATTTGCCTTATTCTCCTTTTGTTTTCCATTTCTTCTTCTAGTATATAAGTTGGTAGTTAGTTTTTAGTTGTAGTTTACATTTTCATTATCATCTTCACGATCACCCGAACCATTAGGGGCCGATAACCTAGATGTTAGGCCCCTTAAAACAACAATTATCATCATCTTCAGAAGTTGCAAGGGAAGTCTGGGAGGTTTGGGGCGGGGCGAGGCGGTACGAAGGAGTTGTTGCGTAATCAGAGCATTGGCCTTATCTGTTGAGAGGGGTAGGTTATTAGCTGGCATGAGGACAGCGGTACTCGTCTTGTAATATCACTACGTAAGCAAATTTCTATTGCTCTTGTTGTTGTTCTTGTTGAAATCACACACAATGGCTTGGGATGTTAGGACAGGCAGCATTGTGTAGCTCACGTTGTAAGTGTGGAAGTCATTGATAGATGTTCATGTAAAGGATAAAATAATTTCGATAACAAGCCGTGGTAAGACTTTGGCTTCCGGCACGTTAAAGAAATACAGTGGGACAAAATTCCGACATCCCGTCGTCTGTTCAGAACTAGCATTTAAGATGGACGAAAAATACTTGATATTGTAGGTTGATTTGACAGGTTTGGCCATTGTGGTTCTTTAGCGCCATGTAGTTGGGTGTGTGTAGAATTTGTCTGATAACTGCGTTTCTCTAGTAGCTGTAGTGGTATGTGTAGCTGTAATTATTAGAACGGGAAATGGGACAGGTGCTCCGATTCTTGAAGTAAGGTACTATCTCGGCATATGCTTGGAGAGAGTGTGAAAACCCCGGGGTAAAACCACTTTCGATAGCCATTGTGAGTGGCCGGATTTGGATCTCCAATCCCCTGACTTGCTGCTAAACGATATCGATGCAAATAACGATTTTTTTAATGTTATTTTTAGTGATGAAGCGACTTTCCATGTGAACGGGTCTGGAAACAGACATAATTGCAGAATTTGGGGATCAGAGCCGCCCAATGACTTCATAGAGTATGAACGTGACACGCCAAAAGTGAATGTTTGCCGTGGTCTTATGCATGATAGAGTAATAGGTCCCTTCATTTTTGTTGAAAGAAATATCAATGGTGATGTCTATTGTGACATGTTAGAGGAATATGTTTTTCCTCAGTTAGATGACATTGAGGGGGAGAAGGGTTTAGTCCACATCCAACAAGATGTGGTACCGCCACACTTCAGTTTGCGTGTGCGTGAGGCACATGACGCTCGACTCGGCAACAGATGGATTGGAAGGGAAGGACCTATTCCATGGCCTCCAAGGAGCCCTGATATGACTCCGTTGGACTTTTTCTTCTGGGGTCATATCAAGAATCTTGTGTATGTGGAGAAAAATCATGATGTTGGCCATCTCAGGGAACGAATAATCAATTGTGTGGCAACCGTCCCCCCAGACATAATGGCCAGGACATGGGAAGAGGTGGAATACCGTTACGATGTGTGCCGTGCCACTAACGGGGCTCATATTGAACGTTATTAAAATGTTAAAAAACTTGAAAATGCAACCTTTCCATTCATGTAAACATTAATATAACTTTTTTACTTCATTACAATATTTTGCCTCAAAACCCTGGAGTTATTTTATAGTGCACCCTTCAATAAAGCAGTGTTTTACCAAGATTATTTCTACGGGGTTGTGCTCAGTCCGGTATGCTTTTTACGGCAAAGTTCGCAAAAACAACATGCTCTATTTGGATAGAAAGGCCCATAACCAAAGCTATACTAGGAATAAAATGAATAACAAGTAGAATAAAAGTATTTAATGACTGAAATATATGTGCATAAATAATAATAATAATAATAATAATAATAATAATAATAATAATAATAATAATAATAATAATAATAATAAGTCCTCCCTGACTTTTACTCCCACTCGAAATAAATATATTACTGAGCGGTATCACACTCGCTCAACACAACAAAAACAAAGCGAATACAGCTTCACTCAAATGATTATAATTACATAAATTGAGCGGTAAGAACTCGCTCCTCACAAAAATATGGATACAAGTCCACTGATCCTGGTAAAGAAGTTATATATGCGTGGTGTACTGATCATTAATCAGAAAATGAGTACTGATGGGAGTCCGTTTACAACTGAAACACTCATATTGCTCACGGAGTCGCATCTTTTAATTCAAACTACGGCTATGGGACCTGCACTTAATGAAAACACTATAATTAATACTGACGCATGCAAGATCTAAAATACTACGATTAGATGGATCTCCCAGAGATTCCAACCCCGTGCCAGAGCACATAAAACTCAAAGAGCATGCCGTATAGGCCAAAAGCTCACATAACAACTGGGAAACAGCCTCGCACATGCAAATGCCCTAAGGGTCAAAGAACGCCTAACATAAACACACTAGAAGTCAAGCAACAACAACAGAATACAAGCCTACACGGCTGAAAATTATTTTTACGTGAAAAAAGGCCAGACAAACTGATGTTTCGGAAGAAACCTTAAAACATGGACAACTCCCATTTAAGTCAATCAAATACTCTTTATAACCGATCAGGTTTTTGTGAATTTAAATAAACATCTTTTATTGAAATACAGGAACCTGGCCTGCTTGCTAATGAGCAACGTCGTTATCAGATTGAGCGCTCCCCAAATGATATGAGTCACGATGCCATTCCTCTCTGTCAGTCTTCCAACCCTGGTGCTAATTATATATGGGGCCACACTGGTCCCGTTATCCATCGGGAAACGCGAAAAGACATATCTCACTCATCCCCTTGGATGGCAAGAAAACACAATTTTTTACCACAAGCTCCGCCTCGCAAGGACATGAACTGGGCTAAAGTGCGGCAAGTCGGAATAATCTCAATGATATATTTCCCGCGAGCACTTCATAAAATCACACCATACTCCATTAAGTTTGGACTGACTTACTCATAATCATACCATCTAGTTCGGCTCAAAACAGATTAACCTACTTTGCGTCCAAGACACATCAAACAAATAAATCAACAAAAACTCTCGGCTGCGCTAGTGGCATCCCGCACATGTTGCTAGACAAGCAATTATCAAAAGAAATAATCCTGATCCATCATAAAATCTGCTCACAAATAATTTTTACCCTCCAAATTCTATTTTTAATCTCAATTAATTCTGTTCCATTTTTGTTATAAGGCATACTTCCGAGTTACATTGCTTGTACGCGACTTACGCAAGCGAATGCGAGCACGCCTGCGCGCATTGCCCCGTGTACTTGAATCAAGCAAAAACACAATATCTACAAATAAAGCGCTAAGCTGTCCCATACTTAATGTGTCAGTAATCAAGAACCATGAATCTAAATTACAAGCTTAAGCAAACAAATATCTACAAAAATATATCTCATAAACCATAGTTGACTTAATAAATAAATAAATTCATTTCGGTACTCATTCCTATAAATCAGCGCCAGGGAAACATCTCCGGCCATCTCTCCTCCTAAATGCTTAGTTCAAATTAGACATCGCTTGGCAGATGTCCAGCTGGTTCCAAGACTCGCCCTCGTTCCTTGATGTCATCTCGTGCTGAATTAAAATAATGTTAGTCAGATACACACACGATATATTTCCTATTAAATTCACCGATCAAGTACTAAATTCCTTGACTGTCTATTGGTGAATTATTACGATGAACTGCCCCTATCTGGTAGTACTGGGACTACAAATAAAACACTGAAGTTACATTTATAACTTGTCGAGAATGTTCCATGTTCACATACATGAAAAATATGCAGAGTGTCCACGACACATAAATATAACAATGTCTTGTGCCTTCAGACACCTGAAATAAAGTCACGTCTCGTGCCTTCAGACTCCTGAATAAAAGTCACCTCTTGAATCTTCCTGGACCACTTTTAAACGAAACTGGCTAGAGTAGGCATGGAAGGGGGTTTATGGAAAAATATTCCATAATAATTATCAGACTAGCATGCGATCGGTATTACTGAGATCGTAGAAGTGTGGAGGTTAAGATTAAGCTGTAGCTAGCTTGAATCGATCGTGGAATTAATCCGTAGATAACTCCCGCCTTAATTCACCAGGATGCGTTATGACGCCGAGTTGCCGCTTAAAAAGGGCGTCTTGATATTATTGGTTCGGACTCTTGTAGATCTTCGCGAGCTCCTACTTATTTTCCTCCCACAAGGAGTGGTTATTACGAAGATTGACCATTCACATCGTAGCATTCAGTTTCTTCTTGGCGCCAACTCTCATAGTAACAAGCCGTTCTACGCGTACCCAAGCCTTCCTTCGCGCTAAAAGTTGCACCTATCCTCTGCGTCATGATTCCTATGCTAACTTTCTAAAATACCACAGGAGCTTAAACCTTTGTGTCCTCTCTGCCACTGATTTCTCAACATTTTCCAGCTCCGTCAGGCTCTCATATCTGCTGTCTGTAGAAATATATCAAATGATGATGAATAAATATTAGAATCCTTTATACATCCCGTGGGTAAAGGGTTCAATAGACACCCTGAATAATATTTGTCATTGCAAATACACACTATATATGCTTAACATTATAACGTGTGAGTAATTATAAATCAATAAATACAAAAGAAAACGAAGTAAAAGAATTGAACCTGTTGGGATTATAATCTGGAACCTTCAAGCTACGAGTCTGAGACGCTACCATTACGCTCAACACTCTCAATGCTAGCATAGTGTAAACAGCAGCTTTAGTATAACTTCCTAAAATATTTTGTCTTGCAATGAACGATTTCATTAGCGTTTTCTGCCGTTTCTATAAACCATTTGTTACTAAATTTGTATTATTTTGTTCAGAACATTCCTAAAAGGATATACACTTATGAAGTTACGGATATATATGGATTTACGAGCAAAAATAGCCGCCATTTTGACAACGGGACGGCACGGACAAGCACGACATGGCACGATCAGCCTGAACTATTAGTCACTACTGCGGAATAATATTCTTTTTCAAATGCTAATATCCTACCGGTCACTTTCTGGAGGACAGTTCCAACCTCCCTATGTACGATGAGCGTATTTGGTAAGGCCAGGCCTTGTTGAATCGTAAGTTACCGTTTAACTATAATACTTGCATGATTCATACATCCGCCATCAAAAAAATATTTGGCTGATGACCTTGTAGATTGGGAAAAGGACGCATCTTGTTTTGGTATATTGTTGCAACATTTGGTAGAGATCGAATGATTTTAGATAGATAGATAGATAGATAGATATATTTACCATGAACAGGACAGGCACCCAATTACAGATGATATAATAAATATTAAATTAACTTAAAAGCAACTATTAGGTTAGTCATGATTGGATTTAAGCTCCGAACATTTGGGTGGGCGCCATTTCTTTTTTTAATGTTGGCGGTGACATACAACACGACACTCAGTTGTCCCTTTGTCTCTTTTTTGTGTTTGAATTGATAGGGGGGGGGGTCGATTTGCACATATACAAGGCCGCCAGCCTCAAACTGTTGGGCTGGTGACCTTGCAGTTTGGCCAGGAGACGCTTCCCACATGAAGGTATGTTGTTGCAGAATTTGGTAGAGATCAGATGATTAGGTTAGTCGTACTTTGATTTAAACTTTGAACATTTGGGTGGCCGCCATTACGTTTTTGTCAAAATGGCGGCGATATAAATCATGACACTGAGGTGCCCTTTGCTAGTGCTACCTCTGTACCAAATTTTGCTCAATTTGCTTTCACCGTGTTTGAATTGATTGAGGGTGGGCGGACCATGTCAATTCCCAAACACACACATACACACAGACACACAATTTTTCCGCCCTGTGTAGATCTCAAAATTCTACTTTCATTTTTTGAAAAAATCAAAAGTTGGATAAATTTACTGTGCCTAAATATCTGTTATTGATGTGTAACATCTTTTCGCTCGGTTGCTATATAGATTTGTGGAGTGATTTTGAAAATTGGGGACGGAAGTGGATCAGAACGATCGAGCTGGCAGTGGTGGATCAAACGGAAGTATGCACTGCCCGCTGGATCGATCAAACGGAAGTGTACTAACTGGCAGTGGTGGACAAAGGAAGTATGCACTGCCCGCTCGATCGATCGAATGAAAGTGTGCCCTAGCTGGCAGTGGTGGATCGAACGGAAGTATAAGACGCACTGCCAACTCGATCGATCGATCCAGCTGGCACTGGTAAGAGAAACAATCAGCGCGCGGTGTCGAAAATTGATACCATGACGGACTCTCGGCCATGTGGAATGTATATGACACACTGAACGAAAAAGAAAAACCGCTCATGTGAACTCTGGTGTCAAGTGATTTAAACAAATGACATGGTACATGTTCGAAGTCTTCGTATCAGTATTTAAATGGTAAAATGCCCTAATATCAAACATTGTAAGTAGTCGGCATTGCATTGGCATAAGGCATTTAAAACTCAATGTCACTCAGGACGCCTCCGTAGCGTAGCGGTCAGCATGGTTAGCTGCCGCCCCGGAGGCCCTGGGTTCGATTCCCGGCTCTGCCACGAAATTTGAAAAGTGGTATGAGGACTGGAACGGGGTCTACTCAGCCTCGGGTGGCCCAAATGAGTAGAGGGGGTTCGATTCCCACCTCAGCCGTCCTCGAAGTGGTTTTCCGTGGTTTCCCACTTCGTCTTCGGGCAAATGCCGGGATGGTGCCTACTTCAAGGCCACGGCCGCCTCCTTCCCCCTTCCTTGTTTCTCCATCCTAATCTTCCCCTCCTCCCTTCCCTCATGAGGCCCCTGTTCGCTTTGCAGGTGAGGCCGCCTGGGCGAAGTGCTGATCACACCTCCCCAGTTGTATCCATCCCGACCAGATGTTCCAAGCTCCAGGACACTGCCCATAGATGCGGTAGTGGTGAGTTCCCTCGCTGAGTCCGTGGGAACCACCAACCTAGAGGGTAAATTGACTAAATTAAAAAAAAAAGTCACTCAGGAACATTATCGAAACAAGCAAAATATAAATGAAACTTAATTCCGTAATGCAGTATTATTGGAACGTGGAAATAATTCACCATCTTCTGCAGAATATTTGCGTAGTCAAAATGGCCGTGGGGTTATTTCGTATGACTGTGAATCTAGAGATCTTGGGTTCGAATCCTGGGCGGGGTAGTTATTTTTGCTAACAGATTATCATTTTAAACGATATTTATCATATCAATATGACTCATTTTAACAGAATCCATATGAAATTACGTGTTGGTCTGTGAATCAAGAGGACCTGTTTTTAAGGAATTTAAGGTTATGAGCGGTGTCGCGTCTATTAATCTAGTTGATCCATATCGTATTCTTTATTTAGGCTAGTGCTGGTGGAAGCTACAAATCATCTAATAAAATGAGTTCCGTATTATAAACTACAATATCTGTAAAACACTCCCTTTAACAATAGATTAATATTGTGCCAATACTGTACCGATTTTGTAAATCAGTACATATTCATCATTATCTTCGAGACGCAGTAAGAACTCCAGGTCTGACCGGATTATCATGGGAGCATACACCAAGCCTCTTCTGAGAAATCCTTTCGCCCCTCCGACACCTGACTGTTGGTGAAATGGGTTCGCCAAGCCCTTTTCTGCCAGGATTTCTACCCTTTGTGTGTCCTGCCACTTAAAGTATTATCGCTAATGGAAACTTGGCGAGAGAGATAAATCAAGCTTTGTATCTGTGAACATTGGAAATGTGAACAGTTCCTGTCAGCTACATTTGGCCAAGCTCTTGTTCTAAGAAAAATCTTGCAAGAACATTGTGTAACATCTCAACTCCTGGGAAGATTCTACGCACTAACTGTGTGGGGTGATACTCGAGGTACCAATTGAAACCTTGGACTCTGGCTTTGTTTTGGGATGTTTGTACCACTAGTCAAGTTGGTATGACTGGAATAGTGTGGTGGGGGTGCATGGGTATGGAGGGTTGCGGCCTGTGACTCCGAGGACAGTGTGTGAAGAACCTTGCTGACATCGAGACTCTTAAGCAATTGCCTCCGGGGAAACTCATAGTGCAGTTTCCTCGGAGGGCCGGAAGACACCAGGTGGTACTATCATAACTTAATACTAAGGGGCAACTGAAAGAAATGAATAAAACTTTGACTGCAAAACATTTTTGGTAATGTGAATTTTACATGCCATGTGTCGAATGGCGTTTCAGGACTGTTGTTTTTAGAATTATGATTGTTAGTTAATAAGTATATTTTGCTAAGTTTTGGATATGCAGATTCGTTTGATTGGTATTAGATTCAGGGAGGGAAAAAGGTTTTAACTTTGGTCAGAAAGGCTGTTGAGGACGGTAAGTCAAAAGCAGGCTTTCGGGCCGCCTTAGTCGTATTAAACGGCTTTTAAGTTGCTTATGTGACATTGTTTTTTGAGGTGACATAGAGTCTAATTTCTTGTTGTTATTCCTTTAGTTTTGACGTCAGGGGAATCATTGTAGTTAAATTCATTTCTAAATCAAATGTAGGTGGGTGTAATCTTGCCAAGCGGGCAAGTGTCTGGTTTGTTTAGGTTAAGTCATTCATTTGTGTTTAATTAGATCATATTTGCCAGTTAGTTAATTAAATGGTGGAAGGGTCTCTCTTTTAATTGTTTTATCTTACTGTTCAATACATGTTAGCTTATTTCGATTTGTCACGTTATTTATTGCATGAAGTCGCTAGGAAGATTATTCCCCTTTCCCTTTCATCTTTTGGCAGGGTCATTTTAATACGGCCTACTGAGGTACGCATCAGGCCTTCCTCTCAACAAGCTGGTCTTGACCTCGGTTACATCCCACCTTTTCCCTTATTCTAAATTATATCAGAGTATTCCACAATGCTATGAAACTAGGAATATTCTCTGCCTAGATTTTTAGCTGTGAATTCAGCTGACCTAGCGAGTAATTAAATTAGGCCTTTTCTGTGTGTTATAAATTATTAATTTTTGATATGGTAATATCATGTTGATGAATTATATTTTGATATGCTATTATTATTATTATTATTATCATTTTGGTTATCTAAAGGGTAAGGGGGGGATACTACCGGTGTAGTGGTAGCATCAGAGCATGGTTTGTTCTGTGATCTTGCCATTAGCAAATAATCTTTCCTATTGACTGATTGCAGTAATTAATAAAATTTTAAATTCAGTAATTAACGTAAATTCATGTAGATTGGGTCCTCCTTACTAATTTTTCTTATTTCCAATAGGTATGCTAGTTATTAGAGCAGAACCTAATACCTGTTGTGATTTGATTTCATGTAAAATAACTTGCTGTGTACACCGAGGACCAAATGAGCAATTCATATCGTCAGCTGTCAGACGAGAAGATAGCCGAGAACTGTAAGTGGCAGTCACGTGCGCGGAACGGAAGTCAGGACTGCTGGGATAGTAATGGCGGAGCTGCGTTGCCAGATTGATTTATCGACCTGCTGAATGAATTTCACACGTGGTGAGTTTTGATATGCTGTTTGTATGGTTTTGGGGTGATTGTAAATTCATTTTGTTTCTTGTGAGTAATAGTCCAGCTCAATTTTACTGCGCCTGTGCTGAAAGTACACCTCGGGAAATGCTGTTTTGACTGAATTGTGTCACGTGTTTTGAAAGAATAAAATGTTTGTCTGATTGGAAGTAGTTTTGGTAAAATTTAAGTTATTGACGTTCTAAATTCTCTTGACAATATGCTGAAATTGATAAGCTTGTATTTCCAGCAAGAATAACTTAGTGTCTGTTTTGATGTGCGTTTAGTGCACGCCTGTTGAATCACGTAGTGATTTTGAACTATCATGGCCGGCGTCTGTGACAAGTTATTATTTTATGTAACTGATGTCAGTAAAAATGTGAATTGCGTGTGTGGATTTATCATCAGCAGGTTCCTTGGGGGTAAATCTGTAATTGTTCTTCATAATTATTAGTGACGTGAGGCTCGAGATGTGAATTTCTGCGATTCGATGTGCATAATACGTGTGAGGTATAATTGGTAGTGGTCAGCTGTTCGTTAGGCCAAACATTTCAAGTTTTGTGGTCATTTCTTTAGCTGGAGGTTAATTATTTCGCTGTTGGTAGTTCTGTCAAATTAAATTGGACCGTGAGAGTACTAAAATTTGGTGTTGTGGACTTATTCTGCGTTAAAATAATTCTGGAAATGGTCGCATTGCTGTCTATATGTGCGTTCGGTAATTGTGTTTTGAATGATGTTAAGTGTCGAATTGCTTGTGTGCTAATTCAGTATAAATGAATCAGGTGAGTGTTTATGTATGTTTGATTGATGTTTAAGTTTGCTTAGTAATTGGGGGGAGAGTAAATTGTCTTGTTGTGACATGGGATTTTAAGGTTAGGTTGTCATTTAAATTTGGTCAAGTATTAAATTGCTTTAATATTCAGTATCTTAGTGTGTGTTTCGTTGAGTGACATACTAAGTGGGATTGTTCTGGGAGGCATTCACCTTCAGGTCCCATCTCATTTAGGGTGTAAATAAATATTTTCCCCCGGTTCGTGTATTCCGTTTTAGGACGTATTTTTACGATATAAGGGGAACTGTGATTTCATGGCTACAGCTACGGGTTGTTTTATCAGGTCCTCAAGTGAGTTGATACTCCGTTGGCGTTATAGTGTCTTGACGATCCGGATACTAACATACTGATGTAAATGGTGAATTATAATTGTTCAGGGAAGGGAGCCTGTGTGTCTGGTGGATGCATGAATGTATTTCTGTGGTTGATTGTGTTCAGGATGTAAGAGTGTATGTGTGATGCGATCTTTATTGCTGCCCTGACTAGGAATCGAACTGGTGTTCTTTGGTGGTCAAAATGGTATTTATTTTCTTTTGTAATCCTTCAAGGTTTTTTGAGCCTGTTGATTGAATGAATTAGTCATGTGTGAGTGAATTGATGTAGGTTTGCAATTTGAATTTGGGTGGGAGTAATTGAGGCCTAATTGCCAGTAACGTAAGGTGGATTGTTATTTATATTAGTTGTATTAGTTACATTTTGAAAATGGACCTATTATGCAGATGTGCTTCGTTCGGGGATCTACTGTCAGGAGTCCAGTTAATTTGGGGTGTGAGTACCATCTTGATTGGGCCCGGGCAGGGTGTATATAGTATTTGCCCGAGTCGAGTGACTGAAGGTATGGGACTTCGTTATCTCGGTGACAGGCAATTTTTTGGGGGCGTATTTGAGGTCACTCGTCCAGTTTGTATGGAGAGTCGAGCCACGATTGCTGAGCTGTCGGTAAGTGTTTCTACACCATAGGGTATTTTGTGTTCATGATATCTGTACGACTGCTAATTTGCATAATTGAAAGTAACGGGTTATTGTCGTGGGTGGTTAAATCTTATAATGAGATGTTTGAGAAGGATGTGTGATGGATGAGGGATGAATGTTAGGAACTGGAGTCCTGTGTTCGAGTTCCAGTGATGAAGTTGCTAGCTCTGGGAATACTTGTTGATTTTTTTGGTAGTAAAAGATTATTTGGTAGTTCGGTTGCTGAAAGTTTTCCTTTAGGGAGATGACCCTGCGGTGGCATGCTGAGCTGTCGTTGTATGTCAGCTGCTGTGTTCGCTAGTCTGATTTTGAGATTTTGCGATGGCATTGAGTAGGCTGGTTCGTTAGTTATTCATAACTTGCAGTTCTTGCTGTTAGGCGGCTAGGTTATTCTATTGTGGTCACATTTTGAAGGGTTGTAGGTTCATGAAATTTCATGTAGACTCCGTTACTTTGGGTGTGTTTTCACTTCACACTCAGCTGTTGTAGGCGTTCGGGCATATTTTGATTCTGGAGTTTTCGCTTGAGGGTGCTTCAGTGCATTAGTTGGTTAGTTATTTATAACTTGCAGCCTTGATCTGTTAGACCGCTAACGTTTCTGTTGTAGTCACAACTCTGAAAAGTTCTGGGTTCGTTAAAATTTTGTGTAGCCCCGTCACCTTGGGTGTGTGTGAGTTCGGCTGTTGCCACCAGAGTTTCTGATCGATTGTGAGCCGTAGTGTAAGTCAGTGTCCTGGGGAGGTTACTGGAGTAGTGTCATCTTTTGTGGTAAATAAATTTAAATTCTCTGAGTAATAGTGTGTTGGTAGCTTGGCATTTTTTTGGGGTGTGTGAGGTTCCAATGTGGTTGGTGCGAGCTGGATTTATAGACTTATTTTGAAGATTTTAATTGCTTCATGCCTTTTGAGATGTAACATCTGTCACTGCTGTGATTCGTAATTCTGAATAATTTAGTGTTGATATTCTGGGAGGGATTTTATTGGGGGTAGTATTTCTTGAGATACAGACACGCGTGGTTAGTCAAGGAGGTTGTGAATTTTGAGATTTTAAGTAGCTTCGTGGGGTTAATGTTTTAAGAACGTTCCGATGACAGTGGTGCGTTGAAGCATCATGGGTTCGATTTGAGTGTGGTCATAAAGTGTCACCCAGTATTTGGATGGTGAACATTAATGGTAGGTGACACACGTTGTTAGAGATGTCTGTAGTCTGTGGTAACGCTAGTTAGAGAAATTTTCGGGGTTTTGATTGTCTGTGTTGTGTGATTGGAAGGTGAGCCACGTGCACTAGGGTGTGTGTGACGCTTAGTGGGTGCCCTACCTTGTGTCGAAAGGTATATCTATGTGTATTTATTGTGTTTGTAAAGTGTTGTACTTCAACTTCTGAGGCGGCCTGCCTTTGTGGAGAAGATGTCAAGTACCCTCCGTGGAGTCAAGTGTTGATCCGGAGGGACAGCTCAGGTACCGAGCTGATTTACGTCTTGATGGCCAGGGGCCCAAGAGTAAATGATCCTCCCGCGTTGGTAAGGGAGAGGACCTGTCGTATGAAGGACAGGGCGATATTTGTGTAGTGCGTGAATGACAGTGTATACTGTTTTTATAATTCACGTCAGGCTTGCGAACTGCAGTCTCCGTGCTGTTTTCCTGGTTCGCAAGTTGCAGTATGAATGGGTAATTATGTCCTTGTGTTGTCGCCGGGATCAGTGCCCGTAGGCAGTTATGGAGTGGGAGAAATATCGGGATGACAGTCCGATGGATTTGAGGGTCTTATATTTTTGTGTGAATCGTTCTGCAGAGCCAGTCCTCCGCCTTGTATGAGTCCTTGGCCTTGGGTTCAGTTCTCAGCCCAGGTGCCGGGAGTGTGAATGTGTGTGAATTATGTGGGTGACGTGGTTTCTCCTTATTTCGTTTGTCCTGCTGTTAGTATGCTTGTGTGATGGGATGTTGTGGTCTCTGTTCCTACTGTCCTTGGAGGCCACTGAGGACAGTGTGGTTCAGGGGCATGTGAAATTGAGCAAGACATGTAAATTGTGTTTGTGTGCATATCAAAACGAGCTCTGTGTGATGCTTTCACTGCGGTAGGTAATTGGTAATGTGTTAACTTGAGCAATACCACGGGCGGTATAATAAATGTAGCTTTGATGGAATGCCCCGTGCGGCATGTTAATGTAATTGTCATTGTGAATTTTGGGAAGAGTTACGTGCAGTCCTGATTTCGTGAAGTCGCATGGTCCTTCGGTTTTGGTTAATGTAAATTCATTTTGAAAATTTGTTTAAAATTTTTGGTGGGCAAGTTTGTAGGTGCCTTTGATTTGCGTATTCTGTAAAAAATTCTGGGTTCTGTACACCTTAGTCAAATTTTGGTTATTCTTGCTAAGTATTGTAGTGAACTTCTTATTAAGCTTGTTAACGTCAGTCTTATCGTGTAGTTGGTTGCCCCTTGCGGTGATTTTCATACTACAGTGAATTTAACTATGCCCTGGAACCCCTGTCTTGGCGCAGAACCTTGTTCGTGGCCTCAAGCATCCCGTGTGTGACTTGACAGACTCTTAAGTGACCTTTGATGGCACACTAATGCTTCGTGTGATGTTTTTTTTATCCTTCCTGGGATAAATTAAGTTGTTTAGGGCTGGTTGACTGGCCTGGAACGCTTGTTCCCTCTAAGGGAACTGTATTTGGACCATACGCTGCTGTTCTGATGTGTGTTTCAGTGGTCACTATGTGGGACGTGTACTACCAATCTGGGCCCAGTTTGGAGGTACCATCTAGGTCCCATGGCATCATTCTACCCGAGGAGATCTACTTCAAGGTCTGCTGGCGGAGATTGGAGTAGCCTCTTCAGCTGCCAAGGGGCCAGCTGGACACCGTCACCCTGCTTTTCATCTCCCCATCGTCTTCCTTTGGAGGAGGAGGATGTACCGATTTTGTAAATCAGTAAATATTCATCTTTATCTTCGAGACGCAGTAAGAACTCCAGGTCTGACCGGATTATCATGGGAGCATACACCAAGCCTCTTCTGGGAATTCCTTTCGCCCCTCCGGCACCTGACTGTTGGTGAAATGGGTTCGCTAAGCCCTTTTCTGCCAGGATTTCTACCCTTTGTGTGTCCTGCCACTTAAAGTATTATCGCTAATGGAAACTTGGCGAGGGAGATAAATCAAGCTTTGTATCTGTGAACATTGGAAATGTAAACACTTCCTGTCAGCTACATTTGGCCAAGCTCTTGTTCTAAGAAAAATCTTGCAAGAAAATTGTGTAACGTCTCAACTCCTGGGAAGATTCTACGCACTAACTGTGTGGGGTGATACTCGAGGTACCAATTGAAACCTTGGACTCTGGCTTTGTTTTGGGATGTTTGTACCACTAGTCAAGTTGGTATGACTGGAGTAGTGTGGTGGGGGTGCATGGGTATGGAGGGTTGCGGCCTGTGACTCCGAGGACAGTGTGTGAAGAACCTTGCTGACATCGAGACTCTTAAGCAATTGCCTCCGGGGAAACTCATATTGCAGTTTCCTCGGAGGGCCGGAAGACACCAGGTGGTACTATCATAACTTAATACTAAGGGGCAACTGAAAGAAATGAATAAAACTTTGACTGCAAAACATTTTTGGTAATGTGAATTTTACATGCCATGTGTTGAATGGCGTTTCAGGACTGTTGTTTTTAGAATTATGATTGTTAGTTAATAATTATATTTTGCTAAGTTTTGGATATGCAGATTCGTTTGATTGGTATTAGATTCAGGGAGGGAAAAAGGTTTTAACTTTGGTCAGAAAGGCTGTTGAGGACGGTAAGTCAAAAGCAGGCTTTCCGACGGCCTTAGTCTTATTAAACGGCTTTTAAGTTGCTTATGTGACATTGTTTTTTGAGGTGACATAGAGTCTAATTTCTTGTTGTTATTCCTTTAGTTTTGTCGTCAGGGGAATCATTGTAGTTAAATTCATTTCTATCACAAATGTAAGTGGGTGTAATCTTGCCAAGCGGGCAAGTGTCTGGTTTGTTTAGGTTAAGTCATTCATTTGTGTTTAATTAGATCATATTTGTCAGTTAGTTAATTAAGTGGTGGAAGGGTCTCTCTTGTAATTGTTTTATCTTACTGTTCAATACATGTTAGCTTATTTCGACTTGTCACGTTATTTATTGCATGAAGCCACTAGGAAGATTATTCCCCTTTCCTTCTTCATCTTTTGGCAGGGTCATTTTAATACGGCCTACTGAGGTACGCATCAGGCCTTCCTCTCAACAAGCTGGTCTTGACCTCGGTTACATCCCACCTTTTCCCTTATTCTAAATTAGATCAGAGTATTCCACAATGCTATGAAACTAGGAATATTCTCTGCCTAGGTTTTTAGCTGTGAATTCAGCTGACCTAGCGAGTAATTAACTTAGGCCTTTTCTGTGTGTTATAAATTATTAATTTTTGATATGGTATATCATGTTGATGAATTATATTTTGATATGCTAATATTATAATTATTATTATCATTTTGGTTATCCAAAGGGTAAGGGGGGGGGGACTCAACCGGTGCAAATACTGCTATAAAATACCGGTGTATCAACAATTTCACGTGAGGTTTCTTCTATGTCAGGTATTACACATTATATGCGACTACTGTAAGGCTCGTAATTTTATTTTATTTTTTTTATTTTTTTTATTTAGTCAATTTACCCTCTAGGTTGGTTGTTCCCACGGACTCAGCGAGGGAACTCACCACTACCGCCGCTATGGGCAATGTCCTGAAGTTTGGAACATCTGGTCGGGAGGGATACAACTGGGTAGGTGTGATCAGCACTTCGCCCAGGCGGCCTCACCTGCAAAGCGAACAGGGGCCTCATGAGGGATGGGAAGGGATGGAAGATTGGGATGGATAGGCTAGGAAGAGGGAAGGAGGCGGCCGTGGCCTTACAGTAGGTACCATCCCGGCATTTGCCCGAAGATGAAGTGGGAAACCACGGAAAACCACTTCGAGGATGGCTGAGGGGGGAATTGAACCCCCTCTACTCATTTGGTCCACCCGAGGCTGAGTAGACCCCGTTCCAGTCCTCATACCACTTTTCAAATTTCGTGGCAGAGCCGGGAATCGAACCCAGGACCTCCGGGGCGGCAGCTAACCGTGCTGACCACTTCGCTACGGAGGCGACCATTATTATTATTATTATTATTATTATTATTATTATTATTATTATTATTATTATTAATACTGTACAGTTGTTTTACTGTCTTCGCACAATGTTTGTTAGACCATAGATGTTCCTTTCATTAATTTAATTAATCATTAGGATTTCAACTTCCTAATGCAGGTTATGTACTATACTATACCATGCGTAGACCAATACGTTATTTATGTTGTGCCATCAGCCATAAGACTGGCTGAAACCTAAACAGATCTACAACCCCAGTCATACAGGCCACTCCCCGTGATGGAATGAATGTTGCTTATAGGCTCGGTTTGTGTATTTCGTTGCTATTGCAGACGCAGCGAGGAGGTCAGACTCTGGTCTACATTTCACAACCTTGGAGGGGAGGCTGACTTGGGGAAACCAGCTGCGTTGCATTTGGGAATCCAGAAAATTGCCTTTCCAAAATATTGGCTGACGATTTATGTGATAAAATTCCACCTACACTAATTAAGATACGACTAAATATCATGAAGATGTTTGCTTAGAATGCCATTTCCTATCACCAGTTAAAAAGAGTGCATGTATATCAATTACAGTATATATATTATTATTAATACTACTATTATTATTACTATTATTATTATCATTATCACAATTTATTATTGTATCGAAGGTAAGTGGCAAGATTCAGTGAGTGAAAATTAGACTAAGCCAGGAAACAACCATCCCCTAGAACTTCCCCTAGGGATAGAATAATAAAAAAAACTTATACTAAAGGACTGTACCAAAAACTTCTTATATCTCACAGATAGTATTTGAAAACCCTCGCAAGCATGAATGGTCTTGTTGTTCATTCAGGTAATGTTCGAAACATTTCGAATGTATTTGTTCGTCTTGTTGCGTGTAGTTCCTCCCTTATTACTGTAATGTCCGTTTCATGTTTCCACCAGCCGAGTGGCTATCGGAACATTAGCATTAACAAGGAAGTCAACACATGATGAAAATTATTGATTTGCTTTGCAATAACATGCATGTAGCCTAATTATCGCAATGTACTTCATGGTGCACTTCCGTATTTAGGTACATGGAACCTGGATTAACAAATACAGTTCTAACTTTTCAGACGATTAACTAAAGGCTAGATAATTATATTACTTAAACTGAAGAATTGTTACAGACATTGAGGATACAGTTGTCAGGACAAGGAACTATCACAGACATGTCCTTTAACAAAAATCACTGAAGGGTGCAGAACGTGTGATCTAGTGTATCAGAGAAAACCATAGAGCATGTTACAGACAGGTGATCAGCTCTTGTAGTGAGTGAGTGGTGTATTTGTGATATATCATAGTTAATTAATAGGGATGCCACTTAATATAAATACAATAACAATACATGTTTGCGGTGATGTATATTTCTTTCTGTCCTATACTTCGTGCTTCCTTATTTATCATATTTCTAACTCTTTCTCCTCTCTCCGTGTGTCGTTCTGTGTATTGTGTTAGGGTAATATCTTATATCGGTATGGATAGTAATACAATTGTGTTTTCATTTCATCAGGGGACGATAACCTCGATGTTATGCCCCTTAAACAACAATTATCATCATCAATACAATTGTGTAATGTATTGTTTATGTTATGCCTAGTCCGCTTTATCTATGCAAATACTCTCGCTTTCTTCCTTGTCTGGTGTAGAAATTGTGTAAATATAAATACGATACACGTGCTAATTATAATGATGATAATAATAGTAATGATAGTGTTGTAACCAATGGTAATGGTGAAGCTTGACGATCCTAGTGCCTTTAGGGGGCTGAATTCGTATTGTTTTTAAATTGTGTAGGTAGCGTAGGTGGTTCGTGTAGTGGATGTCCTATATTTAATTTGTGACTGTATATGCCAATGTACATGGTGGAATAATATGTTTTCACTGCTGAAAAAATCATGGTTAGCCAATTATGTTATATTCATTGTTACAAGGGTTGGGGGGGGGGGAGGGGGTAGATTATGGGTTGATAGAATAGAAAAAGAGGTAATGGCGATAATTAGGGGCTGGGGGTGTGTTGGAGTGGTTGATTAATACTCTAGTGCTAGAAGCTTACGTTAAATCTAAGAATATTTGGGTTGTTCTGTGACCTTAATAGTTACGATGTTGTATGTTGATTGCTGAATGGTATCGTTCATTAATTTTAATGTGATGGGTGTAATTTAAATATAATTTAATGCTAGTGTGCTATGTGCTATATAAATAAAATCTTAATAGTAGTATGTTATTTCTAGTGCGTAAAATGTGGACAAAAAACATGCTCTGAGTGAAGTTGGACTATTATGTACTGTAGGGACAAAGGTTTCCTGTTTGTACAGGGGTGTTTTTGTAGTTGTGCCTCGAGGGTGATCAATTCGTGGGAGCTCTGGTGTGGTCAAATGATGTTGTGTTCAATAGTGTTACGGCGACCATAATAATAATGATAGTAATAAAAAAATGATGGTTCTTAAATCGAAACAGTAATAAAATATACCTCCTATCTGTACTTAAGGACTAAATGATGAGTCGAAAGGTGGGTGGGGGATGACATAGAGAAGGGGGGTTCAGATGTCACGAGGTTGTTGATAGATAAGAGTGTATTTCTACATAAATTCGAGTTTGTAGTTCCTAGCTCGTTTGAAATTGTAAGTTTATTAATTATTTAGTCGTAATTCTTGGGATCTGTTTGATAATAACGATGCATGCGTCTTGGGCAAGGTGAGTAGTGAGGTAGTTTGCCATGCTTTCCTCACTGTGTCAGAGTGATCCCACTGATTTTATGAATACCCTCGAGTAGCTTCCGTGTGCCATGAATGGGACTGAGACACCGGTGGAAAGCCGTGTTTTACTCTAATAGCTAATGCATGGTTATAATGTTCCTATTATACGTTCTACTTCTTTGTTGAGTGTTCGTTTTGGTTTGCAAGGAGGTCATCAGTCCGTGTGCTTGGTCTCGTGTGCAATTTGTCTGATAACCAGTATTGTTGTATTGCCTATTTAGTGTGTGCGTATTTCATTGGGACTAATGTGTGTAGAATATGGCAGCCGTGGCCTTAAGTATAGGGTTGTTTCGCATCTGCCTGTAGTGGGGGTAGGAAAGTATACTTGTTGCACTCATATTGTTTATGTTGTAAAATTGAGTGACGTTGCTTTCTGTCTGTATTATTGTTGTTGTTGATTCCTATTGTTATGTGATCTACGCTGCTAATGTGTTTATTATGCTTATTTCTGGTGATTGGGAGTTTATGTACTGTGTTGGAGCGTTTTATATGATTATTGGCTGGCGGCATGATAATAATAGTGATAATAGTAATAGTAATAGTTATAATAATAATAATAATAATAATAATAATAATAATAATAATAATTCACAGTGTATTTGTTTTTACTCTGATCTCTTTCTCTACTAACTCTATTATTCTCTCTATTTCGTCATGTTATGTGTGTCGTTTAATAGTCTTAATGCTTATTTATATTGTAAGTGTCTCTTCTTCTTCTACTTCAATATGCTCGTATAATATTTATTTCTCATATTCGTCGTATCTCCTTATAAGGTGTAGTAATGTGTGAATAATGAATAACGATATTATTCATAATAATAATAATAGTATTGATGATAATAATAATAGTGATAATTATATTATATAGCCTAATGCCTTCGCCGTTCTTGTGATCTAATTTTAACTGTTGCTTCTCGTTTTTCGATTAAATGCTACGTGTGTAAATTTCCATTCCTGTGTGCTTGTGATTGTATACAGTATATCGAGGGACTTTGGGGAAGCTTTTCAAAATGCGTGCTTGAATAGGCAAAATGTAAAAAATGTCTTTGAAGGACGACCAAAGCTCATTTTGAGTTAGGGAGTATATAAAGTGTCTCCGAAAACTTTATGTTATTATTTTATAAGAATCTCAGCCGAATGGCCATAGCAGGGTGTTGCAATAGAATGCTCGTGGGCTCCCGATTTTAAGTTGCTAGAATTAACAGTGTCTGTGTTCCCGTGTTTGTAAGCAGGGTGATAAGTGTTTTTTTTGCGTGAGAAATTCGGTTGGGCAAAGGGGATTTTGGAATAGGGGGGTAGGGCTGAGTGTGGAAATGTGTTTGCTCGTTGTGTATGGGCGGGTCTGTATTTGAAGTATTTATCTCCTTGCCCATTACTACTTGTGAAACTTCGGGATGGATGTCCTTATATCTAGTGTTAATTAGATAGTTGGTTAATTGGGTAATTGGTTAGTTAGTTCGTAAGTTGGTGATTTCGTTAGTTGGTTAGTAAGTAGCTAGCTAGGGAGCGGTATCCTTATAATCTACTGTTAGTTTAGTTAATTAGTTAGTTATCTAGGATTTGCTAGGATCAGCTCGTATTGGGCAGGCGATCTATTAAATGTCCAGTGTCTGGAGAGGGGGGCGATGTAGGGGATGTATTTAGTGATGGGGGATGTTTGAGGGTTGTGTGAAGTCGTGTGTAAATTTGGTGTGAAGTTGTGCATCCAGAAATTGGTGTTGATCTGTAGGTTTCGCGGTTTTAAAAGGGGGAACTTTGATGTGCCCGTAAATGTGACATGGGTAGTAATATTGTGTATTCTCAAGTGCCAGCTGACTGCGCCAAGACGCGAACCTGAAAACTGCAGCAAGCAAAAGTTCTGGAGCTTTGTCGCTGAGTCATACAACTAGTGAATGTTGCCGGTGTGTTTACATTTATGTGAGCTGAGTGGTGGGGGGAGACTTCCACGATAGCCGCTTCGACCTAGGTGCGAGGTCGAATTTGCATAGTTGCAATTTCGCAAGGTCGCTTACGGAACCGAGTAGAGCGTAATGTGGTCTATTGTCTGTCTCAGAACAAACAATAAGTTGAGATTACTTGGTGAATTGAATGATATGTATGAATATTAAATTGTGAGCTGTGGACTTCTGTGTCATTCCACGATGTCATAGTTGTGTGTGTCCGTGTACTTGGGTGTGCGCATTCTGTCTGATAACCTGTGTTATTGGGGTTACTGTATCAGAGTGTGTGTGTGTGCGCGCGCGTGCTCTCTGTCTGATAACCTATGTTATTGTAGTGACTGTATCACTGTGTGTGTGCTCTCTGTCTGTTAACCTGTGTTATTGTGGTGGTTGTATCAGTGTGTGTGCGTGCTCTGTCTGATAACCTGTGTCGTTGTGGTAATGGCCTGATAACCTGTGTCCTTGTGGTAACTGTCTGATAAGCTGTGTTATTGTGTGTGATTGAATCAGTGTGTGTGCGTGAGGTTTGCCTGTCAACCTGTGTGATGCTAATGGCCGTATTGGTGAGAGTGACTTTTAACTCTAACCTGCGCTATAGTGGTGAATGCATTAGTGTGTGTGGCTTGTCTGCTAACCTGTGCTTATTTTGTGCCTTGTAATTCTAAGAGTGTAAGGATTGGAATTATATATTAAGTTGTTTTTGGCTACACAAATTGTCGTTAATGCCCTTCAGTTGGTCAATGGAAATGTTCTCCAATGAATGGGTGGGGCACAAAATATACATATGCAAATACCCTCCTGGAAGAAATTACATGTGTTAGTTATTTATGTCTGTAAAATGGAGCAATGTAGCTTATAATAGAAGCAAGGGATGGGGTGGAATGTTGTGACTTTAAGTATGTGGGGAATGCCTTCGTTCGCCTGGAGTAAGAGTGGGAAGATCGTGGACCCTGGGTTAGAGTTTAGGATGCAGTTCCAGCCTTGCCTAGGGAGATGAAGTGCAGCGTGTATTAAGCGGGTTTAATGAGAGGGGATCGTTTGTCTGTCATGTGTGGTGCTGATTTGTTCGTGTGATAGCTATTTAAGAGGGTGCAAGAGATGTTGGGGGTTGCAAGATGGTGTTGGATTTCTCTGCTTGTCTAAGTATGGCCCTGGTGCTGTTTGTTTAATTGTGAATCCCTGATTAGTGTTGTATATCGGTGTGTGTAACTGTGTGTGAAGGGGAATTGTGAATAATTCTTGTCTTGAAGGGGCTGGGGGAAGCTGTGTCTGGCATTTCGCTAGGGGTAGTAGAGTCCAGTTTCTATTCCACCAATTGTTCAGCTTCTAGAGGGTGAGTTATCAGTTATCACATTGCAAGAGGTGCTCGGGACGTGTGTTGTACCGGACTATGCTCGGTTCAACCCCGGTGACTTCACCACTTGCTTAGGACTAGGGGGTTAGAAATATTGGGGGAGAGGCTTGGTAAGTTAACTGGTGTATGGATTTTGCTATGCGAGCGTGAGGTATTCGAGATCATACTGATCATAGTCTCCACCACTTGTTTAGTTTCTAGGGGGTGTGTATTCGCTTAGTGAAGAGGTATCCGAGGTCGTGTTAAACCGGTTTTATCAGCGGTATAACGCCGGTGATTTTACCACTTGTTTACTGCCATAAGGGGGGGGGGGGGGAGGTTCTGTCTCTTTTCGTATATAAACGCGTGTGAAAAATGTCTGTCTGTGTTTCAGGGTTACACGAGATGGACGTGCCGGGGATCCTACTGGACGTAGTTAAGACACGGTGTTCCAGCAATTGTTTAGACCTATTTTCCGCTTACCGGGAGGTGTTTCACCGATTGTTTAGGCCCTGAGTTGTAAGCGGGGGGAGTGTAGAGTAAAAAGTGGTGTATAGGGGGCGAATGAAGGATTTGGGAGGATGTGAGAGGAGTGTACCTGGGATCGAGTTGAACCGTGTTTAAATGGCTCAAACTCGGCGCTTCCAACACCTGTTTAGGTCGCCACCCTCTCTGGTAGGCTGGCAATGCTTGGCGAAGCGGTAGCAGTGTGATGGGCATATGCCGCGTGAGAGTGTAACTTCCTAGAACGGGACGTGTCTGTGAAGGGGTGTGTGAGTGTTGGGGAGGTAGGGATGAACGAGTGTAGAGGGAATGGAAGTAGGTTGAGGAAGGGTACTCCCTATAGGTTGGTATGCGGGCCATCTGCCGGGGCAATGGCACGCGTATGTGTCCACATCTAGGTCGAGCGTGTTCAGCAGTATTTGTTTGTATTCCTGTTATTGTTGTTTAGGTAATGTTGCTTTATAATGTTGGGGCCGTGAGGCAGTAGTTGCTTCACCTGTGTGTTGTCTAGTTATTGCGCTGTCTGTAAACTCTTCCTCATATTCCTCTGGTGTGGGATTATTGGGGTTTTAGGGATGCGTAGGGCGTTACAGCCTTTTAAGTGCTGGGGGCAGTAACAATATCAATATAATCAAGACTAGACCCCGCAGCCAGCAGATCATACTTGTCACCAACACCATGTATTTGGGTATGTATTGTATTTGTTGAGTTAGAAGCCTATACACATTTATTTGAAGTTGTTATTCCAACAGAAACATGCAAGCTGCTTCATTAATGTGTAATAGATGAGGAAGGATTTTTGGTAGTCAACAAGGAGTTCATTCAAAATAACATTGAACTCCAACTCAAGATTTCTCCTCTATGGCCAATCCTTCACATCTCAGCGTTTTGCCTTGGCCTGGACACCCTATTTAAATACAAAGCGAGGCATGTTAGTTTACACAGCTGCTCTTCCATTGGTAGACTATGCCTATAATTTAGGAGTCATCCCATCACCCCATATTTTGAATAGCGTATCAGAGTGTAAAATAATCCATATTGTTGCTCAAGTGTGATAAACACTTTTTATTCTCAGCCCAAATAAATCTCGGCACATTAATGTGTTGACCGACTGAAAAGTGATAATTTGCAAGTTTTGAAGAGAACACAGAAGAAATGGTTCCTGAGACATACATAACATCACTTATTAACAAGTGGAGGTCTTCGTTTTGAAGTTTATGAATTGTGCCGCAATGGCTTCTTCAAGTTAACTGATGGGACTTGAAGAATACAACCATACTAGTTCCTGTTGGCTGCATAATGTGTCCATACGAAGTCTCAGATTAGTATTTCAATTTCTTAGGAGCACCGCTCCATCAGTATTTATTTTCAACTCATTTCGGACGGTGAATTTGTTTAGAACAAAATTCTGGACGGCCTGCTATGACTAAGTGTGTCAATACAGCTTAGGATTTCACGGCCGGGGTTCATGCAAGTGTGAATACACCTTACAATTTTGACACATTCTTCACAAGAAGACCGTTTGTACGTCTTAAAACAATGACACCTCCTTGCCCTGCGTATCGTCTGTTCTCGCCTCAGGGTACTATTTGGGCTATAGATGCACTGCATTTTGTAGTTCCTTTGCAACTTTAAATCATATCCTCGGACCCCATGTACTAACCTCGAAATTCTCTTCGTTGAACGCCATTAAGAGGAGGCTGTACGTATTATAACGTCCAACACGGCAGGTAACTGAATCTTAGCCCTTGTATCCCTAAGCAGGACGTAAAGCAATAAACACTAACGCGTAAATCAAATACACAAACAAAGAATCATATATTCATGCATGAATAATTATGAATTCCTCTTCAGTAATTGATGCATTCGAGTATCTTTAAACGACACGTTCATGACAGCACTCTACTATCGGTGCACATTGCCATATCCATAATAACTATGGAACATACAATTTTACAGTGAAATGTAAGCGAAACGGCTAAAAATCACACATTAATACATATGTCTGCAGTAAGTGTCATGTACCCCTTGATTACTACGATGCGATGCAATCAGTAGTAATTGTGTATTAGAGCAGGGTTATTGCCTACACTTTGCAACGTCTTACGATATTACCATACTTGTTGTGAAAGGCAGGTTGCTGTGTGTTCTGTTGCCATGTGCCAGCCCATTTTGTGCCGAATTGACACATATCTCGCCACCCCCCAGGGGCTCACATCTAGTGGGACGTGGGTTGGCGACCAGCTGAGTCCAGCATTGCTTCCACTAACATGTGCAGGGCTCCTCTCCGTCTTCTTTCCTGTTGACCTCACTTTGTCAACTCTTGATCTCTTCCAACCCCGACGGTATTAGGGTATCCGAGGCCTAGGGAGTCGCTTCCTTTCTCGCCTTAATTGGCCCTTGTCTCATCCTTTCTGATACCCTCGTTCTGCGTGGGGTCAGCCTTCCTTCTACCTTCTGCTTAAGGCCCTCAAGGAGGCAGGGTGTATGTCACCCCACCACTTCTGGTGCACCCTGGATAATGCTACACCCTCAAGGGCTCACGGCAGGTGAGTTCGGGAGTTGGCGATCCCGAGGTATTCCTGAGCTGGGTCCGGTTTTCCCTCTTTTATCCATTACCTCTGGGGCGGACCCGCTCCTCTTTCACTTTTCCATCTAACTGTCATGGCTCTCCTCCCTTCCAAGTCCCTCAATCCGCATTCTCCGAGGGTTGAGGGCATTTCTTTTCTTCCTGTCTTTTATTTTCCTTATTCTCCCTTTGTTTTCCATTTCTTCTTCTAGTATATAAGTTCGTAGTTAGTTTTAGTTATAGTTTACATTTCATTATCATCTTCTCGGTCAACCTAACCATTATGGGCCGATAATCTAGATGTTAGGCCCATTAAAACAGCAATTATCATCATCATCATCATCATAATCATCATATCTCGCCAGGTGTGCTTCGTGTGGGATTCTCTGAGGTCAGATTTACAGCACATGGGTTAAGCTTTTTTGATTTATATTGAGCAAATTTCAGCGGTATATATTCATGCATATTTAAAGACACAGTACTTACGTATATCAAGTATATTTCATCACTATCCATAAGATTGTGGATCCAATAGTGACTGTACTTTCGAATAGAGGCTTCATAAAGCATCAAGGAAATACGACATTAAATACAACTACATCAGTTCAAATGTTAAGAAATTACAATCGTTACCAGTACTACTAGTGAAAATATTGTCAGAACGTTGTCTGTTAGATAGTCAGGTTCTCTGGGAACAGATTCTTTGTGTTATAAACAAGCAGTTCCTTATATTTGAAGACTTTTCCTGAGTTAACCCACCTACTTCACCGTAACCTTTCACGGCAGAGCTGAATGTTTAATGGAAATGGCCCCCGCGGGTATACAGTGTTTCAAGTCACGCATTCCGCTTTGAAAAGAACATTACAGGCCAGCACAGTTAACGCCAGTATTTAGTAAGAGAATACAAGTGTGCTTCCTCGATAATGCGGATACATTTAGACAAATAGCTGTCATTATTTCATAAAGACCCATTTTGAGCAACATGCTCCTCCCACGCGCTTTTTGATGCTTATTAAAGACAAGAGAGTTAGTGCTTCCATTTAGAATCCATACAATTGGAGTTCCAAGGTTTTATTCCCCATCCAGTTATCACGTAATTCCTTTCTTGCACAGCATTTGAAAATACATAGTCTATGTATCATACTTTTACTCGTTCCATTTGCCAATACGAGGAACGTTTCCTCCAGACTGGTGTTAAAAAGTGTAAAGACTGTCTCATAATATTTTATACTGTGGATACGAAACTGGTTTTCTGAGATTAAAATTAGGGAACTGCCATTGGATAGCCATTATCCCACTTAATCCACCTCCTGGTGTGATGTCTAACATTCTTAGTTATGCCCCAGAGGACCAGGTTCGATTCAAGGCTCTGTCAAGAAATGTATGTCTGGTCTGATGGCTGGAACGGGTTACACTCAGGCTCGTGAGCCGAAAATGTGGAGAGGTGGATCCGATTCCCGCCTATTCCATCATGAAAGTGAGTTTCCGTGGTTTACTACTTCTACTCCAGGCAAATGCCAGATGAGTCTCAACATAGGACGGCAGCTGCCTTCTTCCCAATCCTCAACTGAATAAATAGACACACTGCTACGGACACCACATCAACACAGGTTATCGGACAAATTCTACTCACTGCTATGCACATGAGCTAAATCGCCACGACGTCAAAGCCCCTCAAATGAAACAACGAACATCGACTCTTTCCCAGTTTCTCGCTCTATGGGGACGTAATGGTATCAGTGGTCAAGCTGCTTTCCTACAAATACGGTAGACCGTGATTAATTTCTGGATAATATTGTACATGCGAGAATTTTTACGCGGGTTTGTTCGGGTCTGAGATCAGACATTTTTGTAATTGGTTAGGCCTGTAACATTATTTTCTATCAATCTCACCTGTGAATCAATATAGTGTATAAATGACCCTCACCCTTCAAATATTATCTATAACCACTTAAAAGCTGGTTCCCCGACCCCTTCCTTAATTCTCCCAACTCTCTTGTAACATCTCCAGGGAAAGGAAAGAGAGGAGATCTGTACACAACTAGCTTGCAGAGCATAGTTCGGTTTCCAAAATCTGCAGGTCTGTAATTGTCCGTGCAAAAATTTAATGGCGACCACTGGGGTGCTCTTACCTTATTTCATACCTAAACTACTGTTACGGCTGTGAGTTTGTGTCATCGCTCGCCGCATGAGTCACAACTGCCCCAGGGCTGGGCTGCTCTGCCTCAGTGTATTGCGTGCGCCTTATGCAACAGGACTACTAGGACAAAGGGATGGTCCAGAATATTCGTGACTGAGCCAGTGAAGGAAACCTCGAGAAGCCGTGAACCCTGGATGGGTCTAGAAGCATTTATTGAGTCACCGGCCTGTTATATAAGAGCGACCTGTCAAGCAGGATGTTTGTGTTTTTATGAGATAGTGCGAGCGTTTATCCTGAGCGACAGAAGTGTGGTGACTTGCGAAACCCCTAGTGAAGCTGATTCTCTTGACAGCGAGGAAGTGAGAAGCCTACAGAGGAACAGTGTCTTGAACGAGTGTGTTTTTCCAGTGCGACAGAAGTGATTGTGGTGCATTGTGAAACAGTGTGTAGTACGGTGACAGGCTGAGTGCAGATATTTCCAGCCAACGCACGGGGCCACCTCATTACGAGGGATTAACTTCTGCGGCTTACTGACAAGTGAAAGGGGAAGTGTTCTCGCCGTGAGGAAACTGGAGTAAGGTTCTAATTGCTTGTATTTGCTGATGTGTAGTGTATCTTTCTGGCCGCAATAAAGTTAATTATTCGTTTAAAGGAACAATCTGTGTTGTGCTTCAACCCACCGTAATCCAGTTAACAAAAGTGTCACTAGGGGGGTGGCACGTAACAACTGGTGGCAGAAGCCGGATTACGAACTCAAATACAAGCACAAGAGCACACGGTCCTGGTTTCAAAACCCGAGCAGGTCATTTAAAAAAAAAATCCTGTGAGTGCATGCCCATTACAAGACAAAAAACCAAAATGGAAGCGCAATTGGCAGCATTGCTAGAAAAGTTAAGTGGCATGGAAGCCAAATTAGAAGACGGCCAGAAGAATTTAACAAAGGACCTAACTGCCAAATTAGATGACGGCCAGAAGAATATGGAAGACGGTCAAAATAAGCTAGCGGAGGACCTGAAGAAGATGAAAGACGGCCAGAAGAACTTAGCCAAGGACCTGAAGGATGGCCAGAAGAAGATGGAATACGGCCAGACTAAGCTAGCACAAGACCTGAAGAAATTAGAACAGGGCCTACGTGAGGAAGTCACGGCAGTGGAAAAGAAGTTTGACGCCTTACAAGTGGAAGTTGCCGAGCTGCCCCGACGCCCACTGATGGGGGTGGAGGAGAAATTCGACGCCTTACAAGTGGAAGTTGCCAAGCTGCGCCGACGCCCGCTGATGGGGGTGGAGGAGAAATTCAATGCCTTACAAGAGGAAGTTGCCGAACTGAGCCAACGCCCACTGACGGGGGTGGAAGAGAAATTCAACGCTTTACAAAAGGAAATTGCTGAGCTGAACCAACGCCCACCGACGGGGATTGAAGCGATATTCAACGCTCTTCAAGAGGAAGTTGCCGAGCTGCGCCGACGCCCGACCACACCGGGAACGTCAGGAACGGGACAGAGCAGAGTGACGCCCCCAACCTTCGACGGAAAGGTCCCGTGGAGCACATACTTACGTCAGTTCGAGGCGGCCTGTTCCATAAATAACTGGAACAACACAGAAAAGGCTACAGCTCTCATTGTAGCGCTGAGAGGTGACGCCCTTAACGTCCTTTAGGCCATCCCGACTGGATCCCAGGACTACGCTTCACTAATCGCCCATATGGAGTCCCGATATGGAGATAGCCATCTTCAGCAGGCCTACATGATGCAGCTCCGGACCAGGGTACAAAAGAACGCGGAAACCCTGCAGGAGTTCGAGATGGACATCGCACGCCTCGTAAGGCTCGCCTATCCAACAGCGCCGGCCGACTTTCTGGAACAGATTGCGACGCAGACCTTCACCGACGGGCTACGGGACTCGGACACTCAACAGGCGCTGCAACTCGCGCGCAATAAGACCCTGGCAGATGCGCTGAGCCACGCACTTTAGTTCGAGACGGCAAAACAGGCATCTAGAATGCACGCGCGGTGCGTCAAGTGGACGTCGACGAACCAGCAAAAACCAACGAGACCAAGCCCCTGGCCGACGATTTGATGGAGGCGCTAAGCCGTTTCTTCGATAGTCGCGGCCCCACCAGCAACGACACCGCTGGAAGACAACCGGAGAGGAGGCCCGGAATAGGACTACCGACCTGCTGGACCTGCGGTAAGAAAGGCCACCTGAGCAAGGACTGCGGTGATCGCCGCCGCCGATAGTATCCGACGGGAAATCAGTCGTCTGAAAACCACGCGGCCCTGGGAAACGAATATTAGCCAGCCTTGGGGGGCAAAGGTTGGCTTGTGACAGTCGTCAAACCCCGGCAGTCCAAGTTCGTGTGACGAAGTTACGGAGGGACAATAGCAGCCTGATGGTCGACGGAGTCGTCAACGGAGTGAGCTGGCCCATGCTGATCGACACGGGAGCGTCGAGGACCATCGTCAATCCCACCGTGATACCGAAGTGGAGAGTGCAACCCACACAGAGGAACCTCCAGCTAATGACCGCGACCGGAGAGACCGCACCGGTACATGGCGAAGCACCACTGGAGTTCGTCATTGGTCGACGGGCGGTGAAGCATCCAGTGCTTGTGGCTGACGTATCAAACGAAGTGATCATCGGACTGGACTTCCTGGACCAGAACAACATCATCATGGATCTGAGTACCAACACTCTGCACTTCGGAAGTGAGCAACTTGCTTTGCAACCAGCACACGAGGCCGTCGCCGCACGACGAGTAAGGCTGAGAGAGGACGTCATCGTTCCCGCGAGGACGGAAGTCAGCGTGCCGTAATTGTCGACGGAACAGCTGAGGGAGTGGCGGCTGTCATCGAGCCAAAATATGAGGACATCCAGACAAAAGGATTGCTAGTTGCCAAGACTCTCATCAACACGACGTCCCGGCCGTCCAACCTGAAAGACTACGATATTACGGTTCACCGGGACACCAGCCTAGGAGTCTGTGAGCCCGTTACCTGGATTGCCCGCATCACAGACACGACGGACGGACACCTGCAGGCGGACAACCGAAGAAGACGCGCCCTGCCAGAAGAACTACAGAAGCTGTACCAAGGATCCCAGGACCATTTAGACGAGGAACAATCATGCCAACTTCGGGACCTGCTACACGAATTCCAGGATGTCTTCTCTGTGGGGAGCAAGGATTTCGGCAGGACAAGCTTGGCCCAGCACAGAATCGACGTTGGGGACAGCGCACCGATTAGGGCCCCATTCCGACATGTCGCGCTCGCCAAGCAAGCCGAAGTCGACCGGATGGTAGAAGAGATGAAGGAGCAAGGAGTGATCGAGCCCGTCACATAGTCCTTGGAGTTCTCCAGTCATGCTAGTGAGGAAGAAGGACGGTTCCACCAGGTTCTGCGTGGATTACAGGCGGGTGAATGACGTCACGAAGAAGGACAGCTACCCTCTACCCCGGATCGACGACACCCTGGACACCATATCAGGGTCAAGATGGTTCTCCACTTTGGATTTGAAGAGTGGCTACTGGAAGGTGGAGGTCCACCCTAAGGACCGCGAGAAAACTGCGTTCTCTGTGGGCAGCGGGCTCTGGCAGTTCTCCGTCATGCCATTCGGTCTGTGCAACGCCCCTGCGACCTTCGAAAGGCTAATGGAATCCATTCTGAGGGGACTACACTGGAAGACCTGCCTGGTCTACCTAGACGACGTCATCATTCTGAGAAGAAGTTTCGAGGAGCACTACAGCAACCTGAAGGAGATCTTGATGAAGCTACGGGCTGCCCAGCTGAAGTTGAGCCCCAAGAAGTGTCAGCTCTTCCAGAAACAGGTCCAGTACCTTGGGCATATCGTCTCCGAGGAAGGGGTGCGCACCGACCCAGAGAAGACCGCAGCTGTGAGGGAGTGGCCAGTTCCGAAGGACAAGTCCCTACTACGAAGCCTCTTGGGACTCTACACATATAACCGTCGCTTCGTGAGAGGATTCGCCGACATCGCCAAACCACTGCATCGACAGACTGAGAAGGACCAACTCTTCACGTGGACAGCAGAATGCCACAGTGCCTTCGAACAACTCGAGCAGGCTCTGTGCACCACACCTATTCTGGCCTACCCCAGACCTGAAACAAGGTTCATCGTCGATACCGATGCCAGCGACTTTAGTGTAGGGGGAATCCTGTCGCAAATAGTGGACGGCGAGGTCAGAGTAGTGGCCTACTTCAGCAAAGCCTTGTCAAAGCCAGAGAGGAACTACTGCGTCATCAGGAAGGAGCTGCTCGCCATCGTGAAGACCATTGAACACTTCCACAAATAACTGTACGGGCAAGAATTTCTTATCAGGACCGACCATGCATCCCTGCGGTGGCTCCTGAACTTTAAGCATCCCGAGGGTCAACTCGCGCGGTGGTTAGAGAGGCTTCAACAGTACAACTTTGAGATCCAGCACGGGAAAGGCCAACTGCATTCTAACGCCGACGCCCTGTCACGAAGACCGTGCCCCGAAGACTGCACCTTCTGTACCCGAAGGGAGGAGAGAACCGGGATACAGTGCCGAAGGACTACCGTGGAAATTCAATGAAACTGGAGCCGCGAATCTTTCACGCGGGCACAAGCAGAAGATGATGACCTGGGACTGATAGCCGAATGGAAAAGGGCCTGTGTCCCCAGACCCGGGTGGAACATTGTGAGTGACTGCAGCCCAAAGTTTAAGTCCTACTGGGCGCAGTGGGACTCGCTGATTGTAAGGGATGGCCTCATCTGCCGCGCCTGGGAGAGCACCGACGGGAAGACATCTCGGGAACAAGTCGTCGTTCCAAAGGCTATGACGGAGGAAGTCCTGAAGGAAGTCCATGGAAGATCATCTGGTGGACACCTAGGGATAAAGAAGACCCTGGAGAATCTGAGAGAGCGGTTCTACTGGATCGGATGCCGAACTGACGTGGAGAATCACTGCGCGAGGTGCCACGATTGCGCAGCCAGCAAGGGCCCAGGACAAAGACGACGGGGTCCACTGAAGACCTACAACGTGGGCGGCCCCATGGAGAGAGTGGCCATCGATGTTGCTGGGCCATTCCCGTTAAGCGAGGCAGGGAACCGCTACATATTGGTCGTCAGCGACTACTTTACCAAATGGCCGGAGGCGTATGCGCTCCCTAACCAAGAAGCCGCAACGATCGCAGAGACCCTGGTGAAGGAATTCGTCAGCCGGTACGGAGTACCCCTGGAGCTGCACTCCGACCAAGGGAGGAACTTCGAGTCGCAGGTGTTCCAGAACCTATGCCAGCTGCTGGGAATCCGGAAGACAATGACAACGCCGCTACACCCTCAGTCCGACGGGATGGTAGAGCGATTCAATCGCACCATCGAGAAGCATCTCCGAATAGACGTCAGCGAGCACCAGAGGGATTGGGACAAACATCTTCCACTATTTCTCCTGGCCTACCGCGCCGCCGTGCATGAAGCCACCGGGTGCACACCAGCCCGGGCCATGTTTGGGAGGGAGCTCCGTCTACCTGTCGATCTTGCCTTCGGCCGACCTGTGAATGATCCTGTCCCGGTAAGCCAGTATTGTCAAGAACTGGTCGACCAACTGGAGGACGTGCACGCGTTCGCGAGGAGGAAACTGCGGATCGAGACCGACCGAATGAAGACCCGATACGACCAACAGCCGGATGTCGGCGGATTCCACGAGGACGACCTGGTCTGGCTCTTCAACCCATTACGGAAGAAAGGCCTGTCACCCAAACTGCAGAAGTCCTGGGAGTGCCCGTACCGAGTCGTGAAACGGATCAACGATGTCGTCTACAGGATCCAGTGGAGCCCGAAGGCGAAGATGAAGATCGTGCATCGAGATCGCCTGGCAGCCTACGGAGGGACACAGACGGACCAATGATTGATCGGGACGATCAGCCTTTTAGGAAGGGGGTGGTGTTACGGCTGTGAGTTTGTGTCATCGCTCGCCACATGAGTCACAACTGCCCCAGGGCTGGGCTGCTCTGCCTCAGTGTATTGCGTGCGCCTTATGCAACAGGACTACTAGGACAAAGGGATGGTCCAGAATATTCGTGACTGAGCCAGTGAAGGAAACCTCGAGAAGCCGTGAACCCTGGATGGGTCTAGAAGCATTTATTGAGTCACCGGCCTGCTATATAAGAGCGACCTGTCAAGCAGGGTGTTTGTGTTTTTATGAGCTAGTGCGAGCGTTTATCCTGAGCGACAGGAGTGTGGTGACTTGCGAAACCCCTAGTGAAGCTGATTCTCTTGACAGCGAGGAAGTGAGAAGCCTACAGAGGAACAGTGTCTTGAACGAGTGTGTTTTTCCAGTGCGACAGAAGTGATTGTGGTGCATTGTGAAACAGTGTGTAGTACGGTGACAGGCTGAGTGCAGATATTTCCAGCCAACGCACGGTGCCACCTCATTACGAGGGATTAACTTCTGCGGCTTACTGACAAGTGAAAGGGGAAGTGTTCTCGCCGTGAGGAAACTGGAGTAAGGTTCTAATTGCTTGTATTTGCTGATGTGTAGTGTATCTTTCTGGCCGCAATAAAGTTAATTATTCCTTCAAAGGAACAATCTGTGTTGTGCTTCAACCCACCGTAATCCAGTTAACAAAAGTGTCACTAGGGGGGTGGCACGTAACAAGGTGTCGCGTAACACTATTTATAAGACCTACAGTACACGAAATTTCGGTAAAGCAAACCTATATGTGAGGAAGGTCTGGGGCCCAAACTAGAAGGCCATCAGCCGAATAATTACAAGACGAAAACCGCGTAATCATTCAAGCTTTAAAATACATAATTTATGATCTAATGAATTCATGCTCACAGTACAAGACATTCGGATAGTCCCATGTAAGTTACTTTCATTACCAACGTGATGACTTAATGAGCGTAAATATTACCCGTGGACGCCATTTTGAAAGTATCTCTCTCTATATATAAATGAAAGTTTGTCTGTTTTTTCTGAATTTCTACGGAAATTTGCGTTATTTACGCGTTTCAGACTGGTTTATGATGGATGTGCGCGAAAATAAAAGTTTTGTCTGTCTGTATGTCTATCTGTCTGTTTGTCTGTAGACAAATTTGTTCCCCTATAACTCCAGAACGGCTGGGTGGATCAACTTAAAATTTGGTACAGATATCCTTCAGATGCACGGCACTAATCATTGATGTAACTCTTCTCTGATCCTCTTATAAAAGGGCCTTTCTAGGCCCTAAAACCAACAGTTTTTGAGATATTTCCAGAAAACTAATTTCATTTAATACAATAATGAAAGCATGCAAGCCAGTAACCATATCAACAGAACGTCACAGGTATTACTGTAAGACGCAATACAATGCCATTTATTACATTACTGAGATAGTTTGCAAACGGCTATAAGGTTATAACGGAACCAAATTAAGCTGTAAAATTCATCAATACATATAATGCGCATACGGGGGTCCAGGGGTACTCTATAATTTGTTCACGCTATTTACACGTGCTGGTGTGGTACCTAAGGTCTTTTATATCCCTATATTGTTATGTTATTATTATACTACGGCCTACAACGACGAAACAATGCTTATTTTCTGCCCCTTGTTGTCAGAAACAAAACTCGTGGACCCTAAATAGCCGTAAAGGGTCCCCGAGAAACACATTTTAAGGCTCTAAAACCAACAGTTTATGATATATTCCCAGAAAACTAATTTCATTTGATAAACTAATGAAGGAGTGCACGCCAGTAGCCATGACAACAGCATCTCAAAAGGTGACATCCAACTTTCCATCTATTTTTGCAAGAAGTAATGCCATTCAATTTATTTAATTTCTGTGAACGTTTGCAAATGGCTATAAGGTTATCATGGAACCAACTAAAACTGTAAAATTCATCAATGAGTTTAAGGAGGTGAGGGGTTACCATAGATTTTTTTCACACGGCTTAAACGTGCTATATGTCGTACAGAAGGTCTATTATATCTCCAAACAGCAACATTATTTTCAAAAATTCCTGAATTGAAATAGTATTTTTTTTCTTGCTTTTAGGAATTTGGGCCATTGGAGGCAAAAAACCTGAATTTTCATGCACCACAAGCCGTTATAATTTTAATAAAGGGGTCTTCCTCTGAATGGGGACTTGACACAACACTGAGGGTCAGTTTTTATGTGACGTGTATTGCGTTTCGTCTACGAGGTTTTCAATTTTATTTTCACGTCAGGAAGTACACGTTAGGTAAATTTAGTTTCAGAGCATATTTTAACTAATCATTTTTCTTTGTCGACAGTCAGGTTCCAATCCCCTAACCATTGCAACAGTACCTCAATTGATTACGTCTGGCTATTAATGCGGAAGACCGTTCGAAGAATGGGTACTTCTGCTAGTCTATATACAGTGTGGTCCACCCGCCCCTTATTATTTAGTTTTATGAAACCCAACTAACATCTCAATTCTCCCGATGGCCGATATTTCTCTGCGCTTTGACTGTATGACAGCAATGTAATTGGGTCATGGGTCTAGCAAAGAAAAACCGACCTTAAACTTTTCCCCGCTAAATACTATGGCCCATTCTACTAACATATGACTTACTGCTCCTTGAAATAACACACATACACGTAATACGATCGAATTAATAGCTTACGCCACGTGATCTGTAATAGTAGAAAGTTAAATCAACAACATGAACCGTGATTGAAGACTTTGAGATGTACTTAAACGTTTGAGGTGGGACGGCTACAGTAACTACAGCACGTTTAGCGTGGAGTATCTAGCATGTGTTGGCGGCTGACCGAGTTGGTCACTAGTCGTGGCCGAGTGAGGTGCGTGTGTGCGCGCTGTGTGACCGCATTGGAAGAGTGTACGTTTCCTAATACCGGTGCTTCCGATAGTTCCAAAGGTGTACTGACCTTCCGTGTGTCATTCGGACAATACTTATTCAAGTAGTGTTCCAGATAGGACAACTAAACCAGAAACCCAGCAAAACCCCGCTGAAAATCATGTCCGGATACCAGAGGAAAAACACCGTACGCTGTCAATGGGACAGGCAGAGTTCTCGCCCCACACCAGGAGAAATTCACCGCTGGATTAGCGATACCCTCCGGTTGACTGTCGACCAAGTAGAAGCCATCCAGTTAAATGCGCAAGAAAGAACTGTAACGTAATCTTGATTACGGTACAAATTATTATTATTATTATTATTATTGAAATATCAAAGTTATATCGTTTTATTCACCCATTAATATCAAGGGAGGGGCCATACCATATTCACGTCATTACCATAATCATATATAATATTGTCAAGTGCTTAGATTAAGAAACAGGGTTTTTATAGAGGTCTAGGGCTGTTTTATTAGTTAAATTGTAAAGACAGGACGGGCATGGTTGGAAGAAGTTACGGACGGTGAAGCAACATATTGCAAGAAAATGTTTTTCTGGAACGAAGCCACGCTGACTGGAGACAAGGGCTTGGAGAAAGATTTGGGCGGAATATATATATGCGCAACGAGAGGAATAGCGGGTTCTGAGTGGAATATTTGAAGTACGCGGGCCTGTATTCCCGCTCGGAGAAGTTTCAGCGTCGCTTGTGGACTAAGAAATGCTTTGCTATAATTGGTCTGATGGGTCGCGGGCAAATTTATGCCGCGAAACATCGGGACCATTCCGAGTGTATAAAAGCCCAGCGCGACTTCAGCACTGGCTATTCTATAGATTCTATTCTGTCATTCACTTATTCGATCACGCACTCACTCATTGACTTTGTGAGTCGTAGACTCTGTCAGTCCCTCAGTAAGATGGGACTTAGTGAATTCAATTAGCCTGGTTTGTTCAAATTTGCTTACCATGGTGATCAAACTCAGAAACAAGCAGCAGCAACAACAACAACAACAACCACAACAACTAGACGAAGTACAGTTAGCAAAGTGAAAACATATGTTTTCAAAGGTCAATAAACGCGTGTTGGCGTAAGATCTCAAATTAGCCTACAAGCAGACCAACGAGATGGACTTTGAACCACAAGGCACCAGGTATGTGGACCGAGTTATTATCAACACAGAAGATCAGCGCTAGCGAGAAGACAGTCAATATTGCCTAGCAATTAGAGAATATTAATGCACATATTGTACACAGCTCGAAACCTCAGATCAAATGTTATTAATAATTTTGTTGTAAATAAACCCGTATTAGTTAAAATGTCTTGTTCATTGGGAGTTGAATATATAGGATAGTTGGAATGCAAAGAGTATCTCATGGAGCAAGTTTATTGCCCTACGCTCCGATGATAGATCTTGGCTCAAGGAAGGGAGCGGCCGTGGCTAAATAAAATTTTAATGTGTTATCTCTACGATAACTGGCGCCCAGTAAATCTAAATTAATAAAGTGTATGTCGTCTGTCTAGACAGGCCAATGCTAAATAAGAACGATGAGGTGGTTTTAAGGAGTCTTGAGTGTAATATCTGTAGAAACGTTATAAATGATCGCCCAACTTGTAGAGCGATATCCAACGACAAAGGTAGCCGTTACAGAACCATGTACATCAAGGTAATCAGCATATCTACTTATCAGAAATTGCTAAATACTTTTGCAGCTCCTATTAAATTTCAGTATGACTCAGGCGAAATGGCTGATGTTAAGCTCTCCACAGCGGATTCAAATTTTACCACAGTGCGTATATTTAATGTCCCACTCGAAGTTCCCCCTGAAATTTTCAAATCCGCCCTGTCGAAATATGGCACTTTGAGTGACGTCAGGAAAGAACAATGGTCTTCTGCTTATCAGTTCCCGGTGTGTAATGGAATACGTGCAGTCACTATGGAAATCAAACAAGATATCCCCTCCACTGAGACTTTTGGTGGCCATTCTGGCTATATATCGTATAATGGACAGAAACAGACCTGTTTAATTTGCAATGCTAACACACATCTACGTATCAACTGCCCAAAGAAAATGATTCCCCTCGGTATAACTCCTACACAACAACGACGTGTCCAATACTCGGATGTTGTGTCACAGCAAACGTCACATGAAAACATGCTTATGGATCAGTCAGCTGGGACACCAGCAGAACCTTGCACTGACCAGATCAGCGAGCCACAGAGTGCCCCTGTGCTATCGACAACCTGTATAACAGCCTTAGAACCAACTCTGCCGTCACTACATGCTGCCACAGAAATTTTGCCTTCACTGACCCCACCTTCTCTGGTATCTACCGACTCACTTAAGCAGGTTGATCGGGGATCTGAGAACGTATCTAAGAAGATTAAAACAAATGCCTCGATTGCCGTACCAGCCCCGAAGAATGAAACTGGTTCTACAAACGTTCCCGCAGCTGTGAAAAAGAAACAAAATCTTCATTCTACGTCATCTAGGGACCCACGAACTCTCTCAAACGCTGACAGCCGGCCTATGAATGGCAGTCATAAGGAACTATCTCAACCTAATTTGACATAGTGCACCAGTATACTTCTCACCCGTGTCTTTTTTTTCTTTCTCGAGTCCACATTCCAGTATATCTAGCACAGCTTTTATACTTCTCTTAATGGCGCAATTTCTCACTGTGGCCACTGTGAATATCAATGTAATAGAATGCCCTCTGAAATTTCAACTGTTGGAGCGATTCCTTCGAGATGCAGACATTGACATTGCTTTCATTCAAGAAGTTGCTATACCCAGTCTGCCCATATCTGCCTTCTACCAACAATACATCAATACCGGTTCTACGAATAGAGGGACCGGATTCCTCATAAGACATGATATCCCACTCAAAGGTGTGCTATGTCATCCATCAGGACGCATAATATCTGGACACATAAACAATACCACCCTGATAAATGTATATGCCCCATCCGGGTCCAATAAACGTGTGGAACGAAAAATGTTCTTTCAACAGAGTATACTGCCTCATCTGCACGACGTTAAGGAAAAACTTATTCTTGCAGGGGATTTCAATTGTATTCAACGCCAAGAGGATTCCACTAGTCCATACTGTACCCGTTCGTCCTGGGGATGCGATGACCCATCTGCTATAACATCACATCCCTGGAGTTCCAGGACAGAGCGGAGTTAAATGAACCTCTAGTCAAATAAGGAATGTGTCGGAAATTCAGCTTAGTTCTTGAAAAAGCAGTGGGTTTCACGAGACAAAGTATCTCTAGGGTCGTTACGGGCTTAAGTTAATAAAAATAATTCAAATATAAATGGGCGCCATCAACTGAATTCCTAGCAAAACCACTTCCTTTCCGGATAAGCCTTACTCAAGACAAGGAAAGAAAAAGGAACATCACACCATCATCAGATCACAACTAAGATAAAAACAAATTTATTTTACTTTGATAGTCAGACAGACATTTTAAATATAAATCCTACCTAAGAGTATGGTCGAATGCAAAGTTAAATTGTCATTGTCCAAAAAATCGAACCATCTCCTTTCTAATGCAAAATTATTTCAATCCACTTATCAAGAAAAATGTATAAAGTTCTCTTGGGTTCTCAGGATCACTGTCGCACTATGTCTTTCGTCACTGACATTTGTGAAACCTGAGACCTAATTCTCTTTAATTTAACATCAATGTGGATTTAATTAAGTTATTAATCTGCCTAAACATACACATATAATAATCACTCATGTTAAATATCACATAAATTATGGTTTGCATGGTATAATTTGAACGTAGAACATGTTAATCAAATGTTCCTAAACATTGAATAATTAATTTACATTATTTACATCGTCATTAATCTCTTATCTGTGAATTACAGAAAATTCAAATTCTCATTGGTCATCCTCATCATTATTATCAAATTAAATATTTCTTACATTAATTCTCACTTCAAAATTCCAAATATTCCTGTCAGAATCGTTAATTCATCACCATTACATCATTTAAATTCACATTTCAAGTTGCAATTCCTTCGAATCATCTCTCAATTAAATTTATTTAATTTCATATAAATTCATTAATCATCAGCTTCTTTAATTAATCATCACCTTCTAATTCAGTTATTCATCATCATTACAATCGTCTAATAATTCATTTCAATCAGTTTAATTAATTCAATCTTTAATTCATCCACTTATTTAATTCATCGATTTATTTCAAAATTTAATTTATCAACTTATTTAAATTTCAATCATCTGGTTATTTAGTTTTATTATTTCATCTAGTCATTCTGATTTTTATTTCATTAGGTCAGATCGTTAATATGCTTAAATCTCAGATTATTATTTCATTAATTATTATTTTCAGAAAATCTTGTATTATTAACTTCATTTACTTGTTTAATTTCCTAACAAATTGTTTAATAAGGTTTATAGAACGTTGTCTTACAGTTTTATTACTTCCAAGTTATATCTCGTATTTAATTATCATGCCAAAATATTATTGTCTCCACGACATCACGTTGGATCTAACTATCCACAACGACATTATATTTCTTCAATATTCCAAATATCACATTTGAATATAAGAATTGCTACAAAAACTCCATAAATATTCAGCACATACAGCATGAATCTCAACAAATACGCTAGACTGGGTACAACGACCTCATGTCCGCCTTCAAAATACATTATCAACGTTGCAACTACCAAATGGCAAATTCCACAAAATGCCTATCACAAACTTCATTTAACCACGTTGCATGATCTACAAAAATATATAAATGGCTTCAAATTATTAACGCACATAATCTCCAATGACTGTAATTACTCTGATCACTTCTAGACAACTTCTTAAACAATTGGAAAAACATTACTTCAGTAATTTAATATTTGCTTTCAAATAGCATGAATTCTCTTTCACAAGTTTCATAATTCACATCGTAGAAAAACACCAATGTGCTATAATCTCTCACATCAAAATCTGCAATACTGATCTGCCTTAAAATAATTATGACCATTAATGATTAATCTTACAAGATTAAATTACTTTAAATCCTTCTCAAAGGTATCAAACACAATTATAAAAATCATCAAAGCATCAGCTGTAATAGCTGTTAAACTGAAATTACTCTCAAAAGAGTATAGCAACAAAATATTGGATTGGCAAACAAGAATTACTAAATGCAATCCTGTTGACATTTATCGTTACTTTATTTAACAAAATTTCGACTGATATGTGACTAGTAGTTCCTTGTTTAATTCACTTACATCTCGTGTACATTCGGATGATAAAATGAGTTCCTCAATGGCGAGTAAGATGTGTAACCACCGTGCAATCGTATAAATACGAAGGACCTCGCCCCGTCGACTTGGATGATAGTTCCCTAAACGATGGGTGAGGCGAGTACCACCATACAATCGTATAAATACGACAGACCCCACCTCGTAGGCTATATGAGTGAATGTACTAGAAAGGAATCAACAAGTTTCTAGTTGTCATATAAAAGCGACGTTCATTCACTAAAGTGAATAACTTCTTAATATCTCCAAACAATCCAATGGAAAAAAAATCCCTACTGATGAATAATACACACTCGCTAGTATGCAATGAACTGACGAAGTAGTTTCTGATAATCAATTGCAGATCACGAGTTCGAAATACTCGTTACTCAAAAAAAAACTATTCATGAAAAATATCCTAGCTGGAAAAATGTCTATAAGACCAAACATCTTCTTAATAAAGTCAAACAACGGTGAGAATATCGAATAATGATGCCTGCCATATCATATGGTCACTCCATATTCTAGCAAATTCGAAGTATATAAATTCAAACCATGTCTTAATAATCAAATCACTCCTATTAGAAAAATATACATGTGTGCCCAGTATTCATGAAAATAATCGTATCAGATAGATAGAACTCTTACAATACCTTTCATTATCAGTTGTAATATAATTTCCAAGATCGTCGATTTTCCCTACCTAAAGATTTCTCATAAGATCGGCGTGAATATCATTTCATCCATGAAATGATGCTTTCCTTCGAAATCCCAAGCGAATCAGCTGTTGGACTCCTCTCGTCAGGAACCGAATCCATCGCTCTGTGGTGCCATCTTGTCTCTATTCACGTTTACTCGATCATGTTGAACCTCGAATTACCCATAGCGGATATCGTCCAACTCCTTCTCGAAAAGTTCATGGTAACAGCGGACCCCCTACTCTTCTTCTAATATACGCCACTGTTCCGATAAATGTTCAGTTTGAGAATTGTAAGTCCTCTCTCAACTTACTGCGAAGTTCTACTTGAGTAAAATAAAAATTTTACTAGATAGTGTTCCAGATTACGATACACCCTGTATCTGTCTATAATTTGTAATCCATGAAAATGGCATAAGATAAAAATCTTATAAATGCACGCTGTAATGTTCATCAGAGCCTATGCTAAACATTCAGTTTACTTGAAATAGTAAAAAGTCGCTTTGAATGTATTATATAACAGCATGGTTATAATGTTAAATGTGAAAGCCTGTGTTTGAACAACGTCGAAATGAAGCTTGAAACAAAGTCTTCATATGCGATCAGTGCGGTTTTGAAATACCCCGGCTATCCACAATTGTCCTCTCGGCTAGCCCGGCTGGATCGATGACCCGCTCGGCCTCTGTTGCTCGGTGATGCGAGAAAAGTCGCCTACACTTGCCGTGACGGCTTACGTGTTTTGCGTGACCTTCAATGCCCGTCTCGCTGTGCTATAGAGCTGCTCTGTACTGCTCCTCTCAATGAGCTCAACTGAACTGCTAAGCGCTGCGTCCCAGCTTATGAGTTCCGAGCGGCACGTGGCTGATTCTCCCCCACCACAGTGCTCCCACGTCACGAAGATAGTCTCGAACCCGACTCCTCTCGGCTGTTCTGTTATACAATAACTTATTTCCATAAAATTATTTCCACATATAATTCATGTCATATATACTCTTCTAAGTTGTTTTAACTTATTATAATCCCATATACATTTCAATAAAGCTTCACATCTTTATTAATAATTCTATCTTCTCACAGATTTCAATGCCTCCTTGATTCTTGACCTCCTACGTCATCTTGGCTTTCTTCTTGACGCGATCGATGCGCTATCTTATCTGAATGCTTCCCAAAACTTCAACTACAGCTTAATGTCAGCTGGCGTAGCCGATAGCCTAAAATAGGTATCGGGTACAATACCAAGGTGTCAACCCGGCTCTCAGGACCCTCCTTACCTCCCTACACCTCATTGATGCTGTGGATAGTTTAAGGGTGCCCCTGCCCCATTACACCTGTACTCCTCATCACGAATTGACCGCATATACTTTTCCCAGGAACTTATCCAGCCTAGACGATATGAAGTGATACCTGCCAGTTTCACTAACCATCATGCAGTCGTATGTACAATCTCTTACCCCCATCCCATATTTCACATAGGAAGAGGTTATTGGAAACTGAATTGCTCGCTGTTACTGGAGGAGGAATGCCAAGATATTTTCAGACAACACTGGACTCGATGGGTCCAACAAAAATGCAACTATCGCGACTGTGCAGACTGGTGGGATATTTTAGTTAAACCAGGGATCCGCCGCGTCTTTAAGAACATATCCTACCAACGAGGTCGGGAAAGACGGGATAGAGTTGAATTTTACTATCGAGTTCTTCGCCAGCTCCAGCAAAGATCTGGTGCTGGGGAGCGTATGTATGACCAGATTCGGGAAGTTAAAACCAAGCTCCTGTCTCTACAGCAACGAGCGCTCGCTCATATAAACGTGGCTTTAAAAGATCGTACAGTGCTCCCGGACGAAAGTGCAAGTGTATACCATATCGCCAAAGGACAACGTGAGCGGCAACGTAAATATATCCACCGCCTCCGCACCAGTACTGGAAGTGTCGTCACCTCCCCTGACGCTATACGTAGTGAAATATCATTATTATATCAACGGTTCTACGCTAAGGCTCCAATTGATCCACAGCAGGTGACCCTATTGCTTTCATCTTGCAGTACCCAACTATCTCCGGACAACAAAACTCTGCTCAGCGCGGATATTACGGATGAAGAGATTCACTCTGTGGTTAAGCACCTCCCAAATAACCGCTCACCTGGCATTGATGGACTGCCATATGAACTGTATAAACACTTCTGGCCTCTCATTGGCAAATAATTTTGTCACGTCTTGCGTACCATTCTCCAACGTCGTGCTCTTTGTCAATCACATCACGAGGGTACCATAGTCCTCATACCCAAATCATCCTCTCCCATGGCAGTTGGTGACTTCCGACCAGTTACTCTGCTCTGCAGTGATTATAACGTCCTTACCAAAGTACTTGCATGCCGATTGAAGACTGTTCTACATGATATCATTGGTGATGAACAATGTTGCAGTATTCCTGGAAGAACTCTGTTTACAAACTTAGCGATACTACGGGATCTACACCTAAAAGCCGAAATGCTCCCCACTGAGCCAATGAGTTTTCTCACCTTAGATCTTGATAAAGCTTTCGACCGCATCAGTCATGAATACTTGTACATGGTCTTGCAGCACTTTGAATTTCCTGCAATCCTTATTGACTACATTCGTATGATAAATTGTAATGCTACGTCTCGAGTGCTCGTCAACGGTTTTCTTTCCCCTCTGATTCCAATACAACGATCAGTTAGGCAAGGATGTCCCCTTTCCATGCTACTTTTTGTCATTGGCCTTGAACCATTCATTCGGACTACCCAGGTGAAGCTACAGGGTTACAAACTGTCCACACATGTTTTTGGCATGTGCGCCTATGCTGATGACGTATCCATATTGATCCGCAATAATGAAGACATCTCCCACATCGATAGCGTCCTTCAGCTCTACCATATCGCCTCTGGAGCACAATCGAACCCCCAGAAAACTGCTTTGCTTCCGCTCAATACTAACTCAGTGATTACCCAACAGCCCTGGTTGCGGATAGTAAATGAGGTGAAAATTCTTGACATTACCTGGAAGCAATCGCTTCTGGACACAGTGCAAGCAAACTGGACTAAGGTCATTGCCAAAGTTAGGGGAGTGCTGATCCAATTTGGTCAAAGAAACCTCAATATAGTGCAACGGGTCATGGTCCTCAACGTGTTTGCGCTCTCTAAAATATGGTATGTCGCACAACTTTTCCCACTTCCCAAAATGTTTGAGAGCCAATTTTCAAAATATACAGGTTGGTTTATATGGCAAGGATTTCTGTTTCGAGTACAACGGGAACAGTTGTATCTCCCATCCCGGCAAGGCGGGCTAGGGCTAACAGCTCCTGGCATGAAATGCCGTGCACTCCTCTGCAAGAACGATATCATCATCCTTTCCCAACAGGACACTTTTACGAAAGCGCTATACAAAGATATTCGAAACACAGCCCGTGGTTGTGATAGAGCTTTGCCGAAGATATTTAGGTACCATCAACAGCACCTTCTGGAAACTGTTCGCCAAATGCCTTCAGGGACTGTTCCAACGACGAAAAGTATTTATAACATGTTGCGGCAAGTGGTACACTCCAAACCGCGAATCGAGGCCACCCCCCTCTACGTCAATTGGCCCACTGTTTGGAAAAATTTTGGGGCTATGACCATTTCTTCTGCTGTACACTCCCAGGTTTTTATCTTCCTCAACGATCTCATCCCAACGGCTCTACGGCGATACACCATCCGTTTTGAAGCTTACCCATGGTGTACTATATGTGGACAAACTGATACGGCGATACACCGCTTCACATCATGCACGCGAGTTGCCTCCACGTGGCTGTGGTGTAAGGGAAAAGTATGTCAACTATTAAATGTGCCCACGGATGACCTTGATGACAGGAAGTTGATTCGTTTGTCGGTGACCGCCTTCTCCCAAATTAAACAGACTGCCATTGTGTGGATAATGGGCCAATATGTACACTTCGTGATGGACAATGAGCAACATTTCTCGTTCCTGGATCTCAGGTATCACCTGCAGAAAGAGCGTTGGAAGCTTAGTGAAAGTGGACAATTGTACGATAAATATGGACACTATCTGGATTTTCTTGTGATGTAATGGTATGGTATTTATCATATCTGAAAATTCTGTAATTCTGTAGAGAGCTAATAAAAAAAGAGGTTTAAAGCCTGACCTACGTGGTGGGCGCGTGCGGGTATAATGCTGCTTCGAATCCAGTGGTAGGCATACTTTTTTGAACGAATGCCCACATTCCATTTTAGTCGGGATGTAACTAAATTGCCACATTTATTGCCTTACGACGTATTTTTGTGAAGAGTGCGTTGAATTTTGATGATTTATAAAGAAAATACGATCGAATTGGTACGATATGCCACGTGACCTGTAATGGCAGAAAATTAACAAACTGGCATGAATATTAACATAACATATCGAAGTGTTGCTCCGGAGGTCCGGGTTCGATTCCCAGCTCTGCCAAGAACTGTAATACTTGTCTGAGGGCTGAAATTGGGTACACGTAGCCTCGTGTAGCAAATATGAGAAGAAGTGGGTTCGATTCCCACCTCAGCCACCCTGGAAATAGTTTTCCGTGGTTTCCCACTTCTACTCCGGCCAAATTCCGGGACGGATTCTATCTTAAGGCCACGGCCGCCTCCTTCCCAATCCTTAATTGCAAATACACACATCATTACAAGCCCGCAATGACTCAGGTTATCAGGCAAATTCTACACACACGCACAAGTAAACGGGGCTAAATGACCGCGATGTTCTAGCCCCTCATATGAAACAAAACAACAACATATCGAAGGATATTCTTATCGCCAGTGCTTGCATCGAAGTATACGTATTCCTTAAAAATTCCCATGGTATTATTTGCATACTTCCGATTTTTGCAAAAAATGAAAGTAGACTTATGAGATCTACACAGGGCCAAAAATTGTGTGTCTGTCTGAGTGTGTGTGACTGAGTGTCTGTGTGTGTGTGAGTGTGTACTCTGAATGTCTGCCCCCTGTATCAATTCGAACACGGTGAAACCGAATTGAACGAAATTTGGTACAAAGGTAGCACTAGCGTAGAACACCTCAGTGTCATGTTTTATATCGCCATCATCTTGACGTAAACGTAATGGTGGCCCCCCAAATGTTCAAAGCTTAAATCAAATTACGACTAACTTAATCATCCGATCTCTACCAAATTTTGCAACAACATATACTTGTATGGCGAGCGTCGTTTTACTGAACTACAAGGTCACCAGACCATTAGTTTGCAGATGACGGCCATGTATGTGTGCAAATCGATTCCCTCTATCAATTCAAACACGGTGAAACTGAATTGAACGAAATTTGGTACGACTAACTTAATCATCCGATCTCTACCAAATTTTGCAACAACATATACTTGTATGGCGAGCGTCGTTTTACTGAACTACAAGGTCACCAGACCATTAGTTTGCAGATGACGGCCATGTATGTGTGCAAATCGATTCCCTCTATCAATTCAAACACGGTGAAACTGAATTGAACGAAATTTGGTACAGAGGTAGCACTAGCAAAGGGCACTCCAGTGTCATGTTTTATACCGCCGCCATCTTGACGAAAACGTAGTGGCGGCCATCCTAATATTAAAAGCTTGAATCAAATTACGACCAACCTAATAATCTGATCTCGACCAAATTTTGCAACAACATACCTTTATGTATAGAGAATCTTTTGACCACACTACAAGGTCATCAGGCCAATAATGTGTGGATAGCGGTCATGTATGTGTGCAAATCGATTCTCTACATCAATTCAAACACGGTGAAACCGAATTGTATGACTTTTTTTTACAGAGGTAGCACTAGCAAAGGGCACACCATATTCATGTATAATATCCGTATAGCACGTTGTATTTCAAGAAGCTACTACAACCAACATTCAATTATACTCCTTGAAAATGATAAAGAGTTATAACAATACCCATGCATTTAGGAGAAAGTAGGCAATAAGTTCTTTACCGAACATCTTGTTTTGTTATTATATTTTAACAAAAGTCATAGCATATCTTTAGGCCCGTATCACACGACACTCGCTGGCAAGGAAGCTGCTGTGATCGCTGGTACAAAATCCTGTATGATTCTGTTCTCTTCGTCAGTACACCTGCTTGTATGACCGAAGTGTATCGCACGCTAGCATATTGGACGCTAAGTTGTATGAAATAAAACCGAAGGGCTGTCGTTTGAGGGCATTATTTGCAGTTCTGTCGCCTTACTAACGTAAAGCGGTCGCGAAACTTGCTTTAAGTAAATTAGAAAACATGCCAGGTACTGAATGAATGCATTCCAATCAATATTTAAGATCTAACTATAATAATTGATTATTTTACCATACGCGTTAATAAGAAGCGCAATAAAACCTCCAGAGTGTGTTGGAAATGTGTGCAAGTGTTATTGCGTCCGCTCGCTCTTTCGAAGATCCCGGGTTCAAGACTATCCAACGGCAGATTTTTAAATTCCTTTTAACTACATATATTATTATACCCTCCCTACCTCGTACAGAAAGATTTCAACTTGGTTTTGTTCACATTATCAACGAAGGCGATAGGGAAAGTTATTTTCTTGTCTCATTTAAATGGCTATTTTCCCTAAATACTGTTCAAAACCATGGATGGATACTATTCGTTATAATTATTAATTTTTAGTAGATTTTACCCTCCAGGTTAGGTTTTCCCACGGACTCAGCGAGGGATCCCATCAATACTGCCTCTACGGGCAGTGTCCTGGAGCTTGAAACATCTCGTCTGGGGGATACAACTGGGGAGGTGGGATCAGCACCTCGCCCAGGCGGCCTCACCTGCAAAGCGAACAGGGTCCTCTTGAGAGATGGGAAGGGAGGGGCGGATCGGGAGGGATAGGCAAGGAAGAGGGAAGGAGGTGGCCTTGGCCGTACGGTAGGTAAAATCCCGGCATTTGCCAGAAGGCGAAGTGGAAAACCATGGAAAACCACTTGTGTGGATGGCTGAGGTGGGAATCGAACCCCCTCTACTCATTTGGACCACCCTAGGCTGAGTAGACCCCGTCCCAGTCCTCATACCACTTTTAAAATTTCGTGGCTGAGCCGGTTATCGAACCCAGGACATCCGGGGTGGCAGCTAATCACGCTGACCACTACGTAACGGAGGCGACTCTATTCGTGATAATTAGAATGTTAATAGTTCAATATTTATAATAATATTACACGTTCTGTAATTACTGCCTTGCTGCGAGGCTCAGCGGTAACGTTCTCGCTTGCTGTGCCCAAGGTTGCAGGTTCGTATCCTGGCGCAGTCAGCTGGCATTTGAGGGTGCGCAAATTCGAGGAGCCGTGTCAGTAGATTTACTGGCACATTGAAGATCCCCTTCGGAGCAAAATTCCGGCACCCCAGCGTATCTAAAAGCCAGAGTAGTTAAAAGGAACGTAAAACCAATAATGTTATAATTATCTGTATTTACTGTATGTTTAGGGCAGATGTCCTCGTAGTTCTGCCCCTTAATACCTCACTAACTAACTATTACTGTAAATGTATAGGAAGAGCTTTTCGCACAGACGCCGTTGAAAGAAATTATAGTTTCGGTCTGATGTATTTATTCGTGAGCCTACCCACATAACAAATCTATTTGTTATGTGGGTCGTCTGAGTGAGTCGGAGTTTTCCTTTAAACAAAGGTGGTCAAAATTTCGAACACTTGCTACGTTGAATATACAGGATACCTTGCTTTCGTTCTACAGATCATTATGTCGTCGTCCAATCTGGCTGCGTACCATCGGATAAGTACGGTGCTTTTGAGGACCAAATAAAAAATCACTCGTTGGAACAGATAGATATGCGTTCATAATACATCCACAATAAACGACATTAAGCAAAAAAAAATATGTACTAGTTCAAGGCTCGAAACTACTACAATGCGACTTCGTTGACGCTACTCTAGCAATTCTTGATTTAGCCACCATAGCAACCGAGAACCATGGTGTATTGCTGGCACTTATTGAATCTATTCGTAGACACTTCCTGTCCAAACGTAAGAAGGTGTTATTAGGAGCTCTGATCGTTTCAATCATACATTATATTTGAGGTCATTGAAAGAACACTGCCACTATTGATTTCTACTATATTCGCGATGATGTACTCAAGGGTAAAGTTGTACAATGAACGTAAAGGAGCAGGTACTAATGTTTTTAGGATGACTGTGATATACGCGTTAGTTGGGTTGCCTTCCTCCAAAAAAAATAAGGGGCTGGTGGACCACACTGTATATAAAAATCAATGTTACTTGATAGTATGTATGTGGGTGTGTGGGTGTGTATGTCTCCTATGCGTTCATACACCACCCATCCGATTGCGCTGAAACTTGGGTGAGATGTTAATTACTCTCCAAGGAAGGTTTCTGGCTTAGTAAATCCATTTTACAATAGGCAGCGCACGAGTAGATTCAACAAATGAGCGACGACGCGCGAAGCATTTCGACACAGTCCCGTATTTGTTCGTAAACCTTTCATCCGATTGCGATGAAACTTGGGTGAGAAGTTGTTTCCACTCCAAGGAAGGTTTCTAACTTAGTAAATACACTTCACAGTAGATAGCGCACGAGTAGATTCAACAAATGAGTGACGAAACGCAAAGCGTATCAACAAAGTCCCATATGCATTCATATACAATTCGTCCGATAGCTATGAAACTTGTGTCAGATGTTGTGTACACTTCAGGGAAGGTTTCTGGCTTAGTAAATCCACTTTACAATAGGCAGCGCGCAAGTAGATTCAACAAATGAGCTACAACGCACGAAGCGTTTCAACAAAGACACGTATGCGTTCATACCCTACCATTAGTCCGATAGCGATGAAACATGGGTGAGATGTTGTGTACACTCCAGGAAAGGTGTCTGGCTTAGTAAATCTACTTAACAATAGGCAGCGCACGATTAGATTCAACAAATGAGCTACGACGCGCGAAACGTTTCATCAAAGTCCCGTATGCGTTCATATACCATTCGTCCGATTGCGATTAAACTTGGGTGAGATGTTGTGTACACTCAAGGAAAGGTGTCTGGCTTAGTAAATCTACTTCACAATAGGCAGCACACAATAATTAGATTCAACAAATGAGCTACGACGCGCGAAGCGTTTCAACAAAGTCCCGTATGCGTTCATATACCATTCGTCCGATAGCGATGAGACTTTGGTGAGATGTTGTGTACACTCCAGGGAAGGTTTCTGGCTTAGTGAATCCATTTAACAATTGATAGCGCACGAGTAGATGCAACTAATGAACGACGACGCGCGAAGCGTTTCAACAAAGTCCCGTATGTGTTCATACACCATTCGTACGATAGCAATGAAACTTGGGTGAGATATTGTGTATACGTGAAGGTTTCTAACTTAGTAAATACATTTTACAGTAGATAGCGCACGAGTAGCTTCAACTAATGAGTGACGACACGCAAGCGTTTCAAGAATGTCCCGTATGCATTCATATACCATTCGTCCGATAGCTATGAAACTTGGGTTAGATGTTGCGTACACTTCAGGGAAGGTTTCTGGCTTAGTAAATCCACTTTACAATAGGCAGCGCGCGAGTAGATTCAACAAATGAGCTACGACGCGCGAAGCGTTTCAACAAAGCCACGTATGCGTTCATATATCATTCGTCCGATAGCGATGAAACTAGGGTGAGATGTTATGTACACTCCAGAGAGGATGTCTGGCTTAGTAATTCTGCTTTACAATAGGCAGCGCACGAGTAGATTACACAAGTGAGTGACGGCACGCGAATAGTTTCAACAATGTCCCGTATAAGGTCATATTCAATTCGTCCGATTGCATTGAAACTTGGGTGAGACATTGAGTACACTCTAAGGAAGGATTCTGGCTTAGTATATCCACTTTACAATATGTAGCGCACGAGTAGATTCAACAAATGAGCGACGACGCGCACACCGTTTCAACAATGTCCTGTATGTGTTCATACACCATTCGTCCAATAGCAATGAAACTTGGGTGAGTAAATACATTTCACAGTAGATAGCGCACGAGTAGATTCAACAAATGAGTGACGACACGCAAAACGTTTCAAGAAAGTCCCGTATACATTCATATATCATTCGTCCGATAGCTATGAAACTTGGGTTAGATGTTGTGTACACTTTTGGGAAGGTTTATGGCTGAGTAAATCCACTTTTCAATAGGCAGCGCACGTGTAGATTCAACAAATGAGCTATGACGCGCGAAGCGTTTCAACAAAGTCACGTATGCGTTCATATACCATACGTCCGATAGCGATGAAGCTTGGGTGAGATATTGAGTACACTCTAAGGAAGGATTCTGGCTTAGCAAATATACTTTACAATAGGTAGCGCACGAATAGATTCAACAAATGATTGACGACGCGCAAAGCGTTTCAACAAAGTACCGTACGCGTTCATATAGGCCTACCATTCGTCCGATAGCGATGAAACTTGGCTGAGATGTGGTGCACAGTCCAGGGAAGGTTTTTGACTTAGAAAATCCATTGCACAATAGGTAGTGCACAAGTAGATTCAACTAATGAGCGAAGGCACGCGAATCGCTTCAACAAAGTCCCTTATGCGTTCATATAGGCCTACTATTCATCCAATTGCGATGAAACTTGGGTGAGTTTTTGTTCACACTCCAGGGAACGTTTCTAATTTAGTAAGTCCATTGTATAATGGGTTGCGCACGAGTAGTTTCAACAAATGAGTGACGGCGCACAAACCGTTTCAACAAAGTTCCATCTGCGTTCATATACCATTCATCCGATTGTGATGAAACTAGGGTGAGTTGTTGTGCACACTGCAGGGAAGGTTTCTGAATTAGTAAATCCATTGTACAATTGGTAGCGCGCGAGTTGATTCAACAAATGTGTGACGGCGCGCGAATCGTTTAAACAAAATCCCGTAAGCGTTCATATGCCATTCATCCGATTGCAATGAAACTTTGATGATTTGTTGTGTATACGCCAGGGAAGGTTTTCGACTTAGTAAACCCATTTTACAGTAGGTAGCGCACGAGTAGATGCAACAAATGAATGACGACGCGTGAAGTGTTTCAGCAAAGTTCCATCTGCGTTCATGTGCCATTCATCTGATTGCGATGAAGCTTTGGTGAGTCGTTGCGCACTCTACCACAAATGTTTCAAAATTATTAAATCCATTTTACGATAGCTTAGAGGCAGTTAACGGAAATTGAAGGAAAAATTGTGTATCCAAAAGCACTTCAAGAAACCAAATTACAATGCCAACACTTTCTTTGATTTGCATTGCAACGCATGCCGGGTACAGCTTGTAAAATATAAAAATGAATGACTCTAAACCTTTATGAGTTACAGTAACGAAACATTGTGACAAGATAGGACCGTAATTGTGGCCGTATGCGGTCAAGGCTAGAAAACAGACTCCCTATCTCTTCAAGGCGGCGACTGCACAAATTATTACAAAATTAACATCGACAATTCAAAATGTAATTGCGTAATTAAGACGAATCATGGCAAGAGATGAGTATCGTATAGGGGTTCTCACTTGCAATAGTCAAAATAATATCACTCTGAATATAGCGCACAGCAGCCATCTGGAACTTCAAATATAAAATTATAACTCACAGTATCTTAGAGCTATAATAACAAAATTCAATAATTAAGTAAAACCTCATAAGACATTTTGTTTGCACAAATCAAATATACCATGACTCTAAGCATTAAAACGGCGGCTAGGCGTGCCTTTAAAATATACAAATCATTGATTATAAATACATACATACATTTTCATTTAAGACAGTTTTGCCTATCAGCGTCCAGTCTAATTGCAAGCCTCCGCTTGCTATCAAATCAACCCCATGATCCCCTGTTAGCATTTAGGAATGCGATCTCCTGTGAATCTAGACCTCTCACTTCAAACTGAATCTAACCATCACCTCCTAGGTATACCTTTGCTTCTCCTATCATCTACAGCGAAATGGAATGATAAACCTCTTGGATTTCGCTCGTCTCCATTTCACTTAACATGTCCTCAGGGTCGGTTCATACGAACAGCTTCATCCAGTTTGTTCATTTCTAACTTATATTTTATCCCTTCATTACTAGTAACTACCAGCCATTGCTCCTTCTATTTGTCCCAGCAATCATTCCCGCTACCTTCCTGTCAGTTACCCCTTGCTTATGTGTCAGGAATCTACCCAGCTCTCACTTCCATATATCGAGGTAAGTCTAAATACTAAGCAATGTAGGGAGAGTTTCGTCGCCATTTATCAGTGTTGCCTTGTAGTAAACGAATCGTGTTGAACGACTGAAAAACATCACACTTCGTTTAATGACTTCTTTGTTGCATAATACTGTAGATTGCAACTCAGAACTCTCTGCATGGCTTTTCCGCACCTTGACCCTATTTATTTCGCCATCTTGAGAGAATACACCGTCCAAGAACTTCAAATGATCACCCTGCTCCAATTTATTTCCTCCTATCCGGCTTTCTCTTTCTTGTTTTTCTTTTTTCCTACCGACGAATCGTTCAATTTTGAAAGGTTTATTTTCATACCATATTCTCTTCATCACTGTTCATTTTCTAACATGTTGGCGTGTAAGCATAGGTCAGACTGCATATCTTGTTTTCACCTAATTGAATCACACCGAGCTAGTTTATGGCCTTCAGTAAATGGTCAGTATATTAAATAAACAATAGTGGTGGACGATTAGAGACTTGCATCACTCCTGTAGCAACAATAAACCTAGAACTCATTCTACCATCAACTCTCACTGCAGTCTGATTATCAACATAAATACTTTGTATTGCCTGTAGCAGCCTTCCCGAGATACCATAATTACTGAGGACGCTCATCATCTTCTCCCTGGGTACTATATCGTACAGCTTGCTTAAATCAACAAAATAAAAACACAAATGTCTATTTCACTCGTAGCATTTGTCAATAACATGGCGCATTCTAAAACTTTGATCCTGAGATCCATGTTGTGGTCTCAAGCCACTGGTTTTTATCCATCTCGATCATGGCCAAAATGGAACTCTCATTTCCGGGAAACTCATCAAAGAAATGCCTGTATTTTAAAATCTTTCCTGTTAACTTGCTTATAAATTGGAGCTGCTTTTGTTCAGTCAGAGGGTACCTTTCATGAGTCCTATGCCAAACCGATTACCCTATGCAACCATTTCATCCCTCCTTTCTCACTATACTTTACCACTTCTGGCCACTTTGTGATTGTAGTTAAGTTACCACCATCTGTACTTCCTCAACTGTGATCCTATTCCCGTCCTCATTCTCTTTTAAAATCTCCAAATCTGCCACCCTGTCAGATAAGTATCCATTTACATTTAGATAGTTTCGAAGTTTTCATGCCATCTTCCTAGTGCTTCCTTTGCATATACACACATCAAAAAAAGTTTTGCATCACCTCGGTTCCCAGATCTCCGGCATATAGACGTTGACTGTGTATATTGTATCCAAGATACAGTCCCTTTGACTGTTCATAGATGTCACTAAAACTGCTCAAAGATGTAAACAACCATGCATGAGCAGGGCCTATTAGACGGAGGGGGTACGACAGCCGATCAGTTCCAGTCATTCCACCAGGACGAAGGTACGCTGCTCATGTTGTCTGTAGTTCTACCATGCCTAGAAGGTCAATACCGCAGTTCGATCGCGTCCGCATTGTTACTTTGTGTCAAGAAGGGCTCTCAACAAGGGAAGTTTCCAGGCGTCTCAGAGTGAACCAAAGCGATGTTGTTCGGACATAGAGGAGGTACAGAGATACAGGAACTGTCGATGACAGGCCTCGCTCAGGCCGCCCAAGGGCTACTACTGTAGTGGATGACCGCTACTTACGGATTGCCGCTCGGAGGAACCCTGACAGCAATGCCACCATGTTGAATAATGCGTTTCGTTCAGCCACAGGACGTCGTGTTTCAACTCAAACTGTGCGCAATAGGCTGCATGATGCGCAACTTCACTCCCGACGTCCATGGCGAGGTCCAGCTTTGCAACCCCGACACCATGCAGCGCGGTACAGATGGGCCCAACAACATGCTGAATGGACCCCACGGAATTGGCATCACGTTCTCTTCACCGATGAGTGTCGCATATGCCTTCAACCAGACAATCGTCGGAGACGTGTTTGGAGGCACCCTGGTCAGGCTGAACGTCTTAGACACACTGTCCAGCGAGTGCAGCAAGGTGGTGGTTCCCTGATGTTTTGGGGTGGCATTATGTGGGGCCGACGTACGCCACTGGTGGTCATGGAAGGCTCCGAAACGGCTTTACGATACCTGAATGACATCCTCCGACCCATAGTGCAACCATATCGGCAGAATATTGGAGAGGCATTTGTCTTCATGGACGACAATTCTCGACCTCATCGTGCACATCTTGTGAATGCGTTCCTTCAAGATAACGACATCGCTCGACTACAGTGGCCAGCATGTTCGCCAGACATGAACCCTATCGAACATGCCTGGGATATGTTGAAAAGGGCTGTTTATGGACGTCTTGACCCACCAACCACTCTGAGAGATTTACGCCGAATTGTCGTTGAGGAGTGGGACAATTTGGACCAACAGTGTCTTGATGAACTTGTGGATAGTATGCCACGGCGAATACAGGCATGCATCAATGCAAGAGGACGTGCTACTGGGTATTAGAGGTAGTGGTGTGTACTGCAATCTGGACCACAAATGCTGAAAGTCTAGCTGTATGATGGTACAACATGCAATGTGTGGGTCTCATGAGCAATAAAACGAGCTGAAATGTTGTTTGTGTTGATCTCTATTCCCTTTGTATTTAACGGTTCCGGAACTCTTGGAACCGAGGTGATGCAAAACTTTTTTTGATGTGTGTACAATGAGTTTCCCTGAATTATCAAAATACTACTCATTTTGTCATTTTCCCCAATTCCAAAAAGGCCTCTCTGCCGTTTGACGTGATGTTTCTTATTTATCTCGGTCCTCCCATGATTTGCTCTGGACTCTTCTATTATTTGTTTGGTTATGTTCCTTTCACTACATAAAGCTCTATGCTTGACGGGTTCCTTGTTTAGATCCATTTTCTGTAAGTCTTCTTATAGACTTCTACAGGCAGACTTCACTACGTCATTCCACCTGGATGTGCACTTTTTCTGTCTTTACACATGATTGTCCCAATGCATGCCTTTGCTACTTCTAGTAAGCCAACTGAATTATTTTATCTTGACCACTTCGTTTCAATGTCCTGCAATTCTTTACCATATAGCCTACATACCATTTCTCATCAATCATTTTCATTATTTCTGCCTAAATTCCTTACCCTTGAGATTTTTAACCCTAATCCGTTAGCAAAGAGACCTCACTTTCTGCATTTTAGGTCTATCTATGCTTAATTCACAACAAATCAGTCTGTAGCCTGTTTCATCATATAGCCCCTGAATATCAAGCAATTCCCAACCAATTTCCTAGTTAGTAAGTCAGTAATGATATAGTCAATCATTGCCCTCGTTTCTCCGCCCTTCAATTTGTACCTGTCAATCTCCCTATGCTTTGATAATAAGTTCGTAACAGTTAACCCCATGCAGCAGAAAGTCCTGTAAACCTTTTCCATTGGTGTTCGTTTCACTACCCTCACCCCACGTACCCATTATTTAAGCATACCCCTCAATCCTATTTCCTATCCTAGTATTGAAATTGCCCATCAGTACTACACTATCCTTATTGTTAACTCTGACTACCACATCACTTAGGGTCTCCTAAAATCTGTCTACTTCATCCTGATCCGCCCCTTCACAAGGAGCTTACACTTAAACAATCCTGACACTATTTCCTGACATTTCTAAATCTATCCACGTTATTCGTTCATTTACATACCGACTGGCAGCGTGACTCAGTGGTAATGTTCTCTCCTGCTGAGACCATGATAGCGGGATTGAATCCCGGCGCAGTCAGTTGGCATTTGAGGGTGCTCAAATATGAGGGAGCCGTGTCATTTGATTTACTGGCACGTTAAATATCCCCTTTGGAGCAAAATTCCAGCACCCCGGCGTCTCTAACAGTCGTAGTAGTTAAATGGAACGTAATATCGTATTATTATTATTATTATTATTATTATTATTATTATTATTATTACGTTTACGTACCTCACAGATATTATGCTATGTACTATAGTTAGTATTATTAATAATTATTTTCCAAAACTCGTGTCTAAAAATCATGGACGACAGATGGAGAAAGGGCAAGTCCCACATACACAGCAGTGTCTTCACCTCCATTCTTAAAATATAGCTTATTCTAAACAATCTATGTTACATATTTACATTATACAAGTTTACTCACTCACACACATATACACACGGTTACATTATTTACATATCCATTAAAGCTTTCACTTTGCGACAAAATTGGCGTAGGGGAAGGTCTTTAGTAGCTTGAGGCAGGACATTCCAGAGTCATGCAGAGCGATTGTAGTACCCCGATTGGTAATCTGCTGTTCTAGCGAATGGAAGAAAGAGAGTGGCACCTTGTGCTCTGCGCATTGAGCGATGTGATAGCTGTAGGAGGTGAAATTGGAACAGTTAAATGGTGCCAGCCATTGATTTTCGAAGAAAGGTGAGATCTATTTGGTTACATATGTCATTAATGGAAGTTAGTGGTTTTGTTAAAACATTGTTGCCCGGTTTGTAAATGAGTCGCTCTGCTCGACATTTGACTGCACTAATCTTCCTCATATTATCCTCAAAAGTGGGTTGGCAGACAGGAAGGCAATATAGAAGGATGGGGAGTATCGTGGAGAGATACACCATTTCTCTTGATATACAGCCGTACTCCCCACCTAGCCATGCCTTGTTTTACAGATGACAGGTTTATCTTGTGATCTCCTACTTCCTCTCCTCCTCAATATCTTCCATTATCTGAATTTCAAGTTGTAATAATTGTTACCTTACTAAATATAATAGACTCCAAAACTTTATATTTAGATAGTAAGGAGAAACTTAACTGCAGACTACACCTAGGAGGCAATATTTAAACACTATTAGTATGCGGTCTACGCGTATAAAGTGTAGTCGTATATGCTACTCCATCTACCGAGTGATTATGGTACTGGATTGTAATGCGGAGGTGTACTTGTCAAGAGAGTTGACGCTGAAGTAATTATCGTATGATGGATCCGACACTTATCGACCCATATCGATATATCAAAATTGTAACCATTGGATACATTTGTTGCGATCAACAATAGCTTCGAAATTCAGGACGAAGGAAGATGGATTAACGGAACAGCTCTGATATCTGGGGTTGGAATTGCCTTACGGGGCATTCTAAATGTTCCCCCAAAACCTGGACACATTTTAAATGTAGCTTACTTTCAAAACGTTCGCCGTGTGGAACTAAATTTTATTTTAGGTATTTACGATTAACTGGAAGATCGTGAAATGGCCGCCAGCGACCCAAGCTACAGTTGACTTGTAAACGGTTACTGAAAATATTCATTGTATGGTTTGTATTCAAAGTTAGTTTTGTTGGTAATATTACGTTACTTTTTGATATTACGTTATCTTGCTGTTTGTGTGAGTGTTCGTAAGTTGTTTAGTATGAGAAACTTCGTGATATAGATTATATAAAGTATTTTCAGTGACCTATATGTTTTAAAATATATAAACTTTTGGGAGATTTTGTGCATCTAATGTTCGATCCTACCAAGCTTTGTTGGATGCAGAACTTCAACATTCTCTCAACAAGGATTACTCTTATATTTTCTTAAAATAAAGCTTAATTTTTCTCCTTCTTAACCCATAGTATAAACCCATAAGTGTTCTGTGAAGTGTATCGACTTTTTATGATACCTACTTATTTGCTATATAACGATGCGTCATCATGAATACCAAGGTTGGATATTGTTAATGCATTTTGGTTTAGTTTAATCAATTAACTGTTTTATTTTTAACTTAAAATGAGAAGACATATTGGATTTCACAAGTGACTAATGTGTTTAATATGAACTCCTGATTAACTGAAGATTTTAAGCTATTATTAATGAATTCTGTCCTCGTGTTCTCGACACAGTTAAAGGTAATGAAACCCTTTATTTGCGTATATTTGATATTGATTCCCAATTTTACTTACGTCAGTAATTTTCCTTTCTAGTTTGAACTTCATGTTCTGGGATCATTAATTGATTATACTGATCTGAATACGTTGTCAGTTATCGATTAACTTTATTTCCTTCTCGATTTAATTAATAATTTACCTTGTTTTTGAATTCCTCGCTTACCTTCATATTTTTAAATATATATTTTGGTATTTTCTTGTTTCAATTTAAATGTTAACTTGCTCATATAATGGTTTAAGATGGTAAGAATATATATTTCCTGAAATTACTTCTTACTCAATTCTATGTTCTGTAGATGATAGTCTCTAGTTTCAATTCATCTGGGTTATGGTAGCTTTGTCCAGTTATTCTACTGCTTTTAAATTGTCTTTTGCACAACGAGGTTACGATATACCACAAATTAATTTATTTTAAGTTAATTTAAGAGACTATCATACAGACTTGAAAGTTGAGAAGTGCATAAAAGGCATTTTCAGGCCTGTTTACCCTGAAAATTGAATTAATTCTTTGTGATTTTCTGTTTAATGCTTTGCTGTGAGAAAATATATGGATCCAAGGAGTCTGTTCTCAGTTGCTAGCTTGAAAAAGGTTGAAATTGCACATGAAATTGCTATCAGAGGAATATCTTCTTGTGGTCTTCGTGAAAAAGATCTCATACTGTTCAGAAGTCTTAAAGCTGTTCCTGTTTGCATCCCAACTTGGGCTGAATTTGATTGGGCGATTGGTAAGTCACTTGTTGTACCTTCTCTTGAAAATATTTTCAACTTATTTGACTTTTTAACCAGTGATAGTGACATATCGGCTTCCCAGATTAATAGATTTATGACTCGTGCATTGTATTGGTACCATCGTTTGGGAGACCTGATTGATATTTGGGGGGAACAGGATCCTGAATTTCAAATTGTGTTGATGAATCTGCGTTCCAAACTTGTTGAGTGTTTCTGTAAATTGTTTCCTGATATAAAGGATAGCGGTCATGTTAATCCTATTGAGTGTTCTGATGGCGTTGTAACTTCTGTAAGTTAATCATGTGAATTTATTAATACTGTGAGTGCTGAAATCATTTAATTAATAATTTTGAATCATTCCCATCTAGTATCGAATCTGTCAATATGAATAATATAGAAAATAGACCTATGTCGAGTGGAAACGTAGAGTTCAGGTCTGCCAATAGTCACCACAGGACAGAATTGAGTTCTTGGAACTTATTAATGAAAATATTGATAATTTACATGTTTCTTTAGCTAACATTTCAATTTCTGAATCTGCGAACAATCAGATCACAGATCATTTTACTGATAATAGGTTGTTACCTAATAGTGAACGTTTGATGTGTCAACCCAATGGCAACCAGTTTAATCCAATGACCATACATTTTAATACTGATGCCTCGCCCCATGTTAATGTGTCTAATCGTGTAGATTGTCAGGTAATTAAGTTTGGTAGTAACCCTCATCCTTTAACTGCATGCTTTCAAGAATTGCACATGTGTAATGGTAATGAAACCGAACAGTTGGTGAAATTTTTAAAGAAATGTATAGATTTGGTGGATAATGCTGTAGTTTTTGGGTTATCTGATATCCAGATTTTTCAATTAGTATTTCCTTATACTGCTGGGATGTTGCGTCAAAAATTAATTTCTGCAATGAAATCCCATACTTCTATTAATTGCTTTCATCAGGATGTCTTGACATCATTTGTATCCAGTCGTGCTTTGAGTGTAATGTTACAAAATTATTTCTACCGTGTACAGATATTGGGTGAATCATTAAACAACTATTTTATGGATATTAAGATTTATGCGAGAGAGTTTTCTGTACAATAAAAGAAGAAGACATTGTAGCATATATTTTGCATGGCATCAACCCTGAGTATAGGTCATATATGACCATGTGTATTAGAACCGTGAATTATTCTGATCTAATAAGGTTTTTATGGCTGCAGAAGCAGTAAAACATTCTGATTCCTTGCGATTTGCCAATATTCCACCTCCTATAAAAAACTGTTTTCGAGGTGATAGTTTTCAAGGTCATGGTTTTCAGGGTCGCAATTCATATAGTTCTGATGATCGCAGGTTAAACACAGGTAAGAGATGTAACTTATGTGGCTCACACAATCACATTGCTCGTTGGTGTACCAGAAACTTCAATAGTAGTCAATCACAATCTGTGAAAGAGACCTTATCGGATTGCCATTCATCAAATAATGTATCTAATAAAATTGAGTTTAATAATAAAACCAATCTTGATGAAGACAAAGGTCTCAGTAAGAATGAAAGGATATGCAATCGTATTACTGAAGTGTCAAAGAATTCTTGTCTTTCTATTTATATTTTTGTGAATAACGAACCCAAATTAGCTTTAATTGATTCTGGAAGTGTTAATTCTTTAAGTAAGAAATTATTTGAATATATGTCATCCGTATGTAAGATTGGCAACCTGATTAAGGAATCTAGTAATTTTATTTCTGCTAACAGTTCATGTCTTGATGTTTTGGGTCTTGTGACGTTAAAAATTATAATTTTGGATTTTACTTGTAAATTTAATTTTTGGATTGTTAACAATTTATCTTGCAATGTAATTTGTGCTCTGATTACCTGTTGCATGTGGTTTTGTTCCTTGATTTGAGAACTAGATCATGTTGGTTCCGTTTTAAACCTAACCTGAAAATTAAATTTAATCAACTGACTTACAATTTTGGAGTGAACTCTGTTCAAGATGATTAACAATATTTAACGATCGAAGATCTTGAATTCGATAATTTAACTGTAATCAGGCGAAGCAAATTCGTGATTGATGTTTCGAATTTCCTGAAGTATTAACTGATAAGCTAGGAGTCAATGACTTGTTAGAGTACGTAATCGAACTCTCTGATTCTATTCCTGTTCGTGCTTCTCCATGTAGATTTGCTCCTCCTAAGCTCCTAAGATGAAGATTTCGAACGTGATTATAGACAAAATGCTTCAGGAAGGAATAATTAAGAAGTAATCTTCAGCATGTTCTTCGCCAATGTTTCTTGTACCCATACCTAATGGTTTTGTTACTCAATTCGTAGGTGGTTTGGAAAGACTACAAAGAGTAACATTATTTACCAATTTTCTAATCTTTGTCCGTACCTTTCCAAATAGAATTTTGCGTAATCTTTTGTCTAGTTTTGAACACGCCTAAATGACCTCCAACGGGAGATTCATGAAAATATTTAAATATCTCAGCTATCAAGACAGATTGCAACAGAATTTTAGGTTGTTTATCGTGACGAGCCAAACAATACAGGATACCATTCTAAATAGATTATGGTTGAATTATCTGGCTCACTTAAATTATCCTAATTATTTCATTAAGGATAGTATCTTCTATTTGCTACTTAGATATATCTCTGAACAACATGCGACAATTAGAGAGAATTACATTAATTGATTAAAATTCAAATTTGCGTTCATGTCCTCCTCTACTTTAGATTCAATGTTAGGATCATCGCTGTACATCCTGCTCAAACAATCAGCAATAACATTATCACATCCACTAATGTGGTGAAAAGAAAATTTAAAAGATAAGATACGAGTAGCCCAACGCGCTATTCGTCCAGTTTTCCTTGGTTTGCCTAGAGCCCAACTTAATGCTTGGTTAACTGTTTCAAGTTCATATGGTACATGTTCAATATATAGTTTAAACATTTCCATAGCAAACATTACGGCTAATCCTCCTAGCTCGTAAATCGAGTGTTTCATTTCAGCATCATTTAATGTTCTGGATGCATAAGCAATCGGCAATCTACCCATTTCATGATCTTGCAGCAATACTGCTCCCACAGGTCGATTGGATGCATCGGTTGGTACAATAAACATTTTCGAATAGTCAGGAATAGCCAAGATGGGAGCGTTTATCAATAACTACTTCAAATCTTCAAATGCCGCCACTTGAGAAAATCCCCAAACAAATTATGCACCCTTCTTGCGCAACATATTAATGGGGGCAGCAAGATTAGCGAAATTAGCATATAACTTACGAAAGACATTGAGCATTCCAAAAAACCTAGTAACTTCTTTTGCATTCTTGGGTTGCTTGAAGGTTTTATAGAAGTTACGTGTGTTATTTTTCTGGAAGTCTTGCTCAATCTGTACCAACTGTTCCTTATTAAACATACGTTTCACGCCACGGATGTTTTTGATGCAGATTTTCTCGCGTTTAGAAAGTTGACCCTGTTCTCTTCATTTTTGTGACAATTCCATTTCTGCCACGTAACCTGTCTTAGCTGAACTGCTGTATCACATTCATGATCCCACCAAAGATGCTTTCTTGATTTTGTGAGTGGGACAGTCTCCTTTGCTGTTCTGACTATAGCCTCTTGTAATTGTTCCCAATTCTCTGGATTTAAAGTTTCCAACATGTGGGTGAATTCTTGGTTGCTCCTTAGCTTGTCTCTGTCAAACTTATCAGTTTTTCTTGGAGTAATCTTCTTGTTATAACTTGGAATTAGTCTAACTTTGATCTGCGATAGGTAGTGATCCGAGTCTAAGTTGCCAATTCTCAGAACCTTTAAGTTCTGGATCTCTCGTTGCGCTTTCCGTGCAATGGCGACATGATCAATTTGGAATTCACCAAGGCTGGAGTTTGGAGAAATCCAGGTCTTCTGTTTTCTGGGTAGGTGTTTGAACGCCGTTGACTTTAGGACCAGATTGAATGCTCTGCATAACTCCACAAGCCTCTCTCCATTACGATTTGTTCTCCTGTGAGCTGGGTAGTTTCCAATAATCTTCTGATATTTTCGTTCTTTGCCAAGCTGGGCATTGAAATCCCCTAGCAGAATGATGGTATGTTTGTCGGGTACCTTTGAGAGGATACATTCTAGCTCCTCCCAGAATGCGTCTGTTCCTTCCGGGTCCTTCTTATTCGCCTGATTGATTGGCGCATGTACGTTCACCATTGTGTAAACTCTATTTGTACACCGAAAAGAAAGAGTAGAGACTTGGCTGTTAGGGGATGTGAAGTCCACAATCGAACCCAAAATCTTCCTGTTGACAATAAATCCTGTGCCTAAGTGTGGGATGGTTTTTACTACACGTTTACCGGTCTTGCCTTTGAAGATTCTATAACCTTGTGACTCGAAGCACTGTTCATCCGTGAATCTTGTTTCCTGAATTGCAGCGATCAATATATGATATCGGGACAAGACATCAGTAACCTGTTTGAGTTTGCCGGTCTTAAGAAGTGAGTTTGAGCTGAAAGTAGCAAAAAAAATTCCGGCGTTTGAATCTGATCTTTCCTGGAGTCTCCGATACCTCCACGCATGTCTGCGCAGGCTCCCCAGAATCCGAAGGCCTGCATGCTTCACTCAAGGTGAAGGTGGATTGGTTACTACCTGGGGTAGTAGCTTCTGCTGATTTTTTCTCCATGCTTTGAACAGTTGAAAAACTGTAGATTGGGGTCAGTGATATTTCGCACTGACCAAAATACTTCCAAGGTTGTGAGCCTAGGAGGGCCTCATAATGTCTTCCGGCTATTGTCCATTATTATTGTTATTTTGTTAAAATTAACTGGTTATGTGTCGAACTAATGATTTTATCATTAACTATTAAAGACCGAGAATGACGTTTCTTTCGCAGCATAATTTGTTCACAGATCAAAAATGACGGTGACATGGTCACCCTAGCTGAATTGTGGTGACTGTTGCTGATATCCGAAAACCAGATTTTAAGGCTCTAAAACCAACAGTCTTTGAGATATCCCCAGAAAACTAATTTAATAAACTAATGAAAGAATGCAAGCCGGTAACCATGGCAATAGAATCTCAGAGGCCCATCTATTTCTGTAAGACGCAATGCAATTCCATTTGTTACATTACTGTGAAAGTTTGCAAATGGCTATAAGTTTATCATGGAAGCCTCATTACGGGCAGTTACGGTGTGGATGTCCTACAGCTGTTAGCTTCATTCCTTCCCTGGCCAAAACCAATCCGAGACACCTAGACAAATTGTAGACCTCTGTCTCCCACAGTCCGTACTGGTAAGTAATCCACAAATAATGACCGTTTATCCACTGCGTTATGCTGGGCAACCTTGAAACCTCATTGGTCCTCATGCTGTGCATTTCGGTTGAAGTTCCAAGAACATGGCCAAAGACGAGGGATATGTGAGACGGACGGCAACATCATATTGCTTCAGAAGATGGGTGACATCATATTATTGCTTCATAAGGCTGGTGACACCACCCTATTGCCTCAGGAGTTGGGTGTCATCATCCTATTGTGTCAGGAGTTGGGTAACATCATCTTATTGTTTCAGGAGACAGGTGACATCAGCCTACTGCCTCAAGAGACAAGTGACATCAACATACTGTTTCAGCAGACGGGTGGCAGCATCCAATTGCTTCAGGAGACGGGGAACTCTACCCTATTGCTTCAGGAGACGGATGGCACCACCCTATTGCTTCAGGAGACGGGTGACATCATCCTACCTCTCCAGGAGACAGGTGACATCATCCTTCTGCTTCAAGAGATGGGTGACATCATCATATTGCTTCAGGAGATGGGTGACACTATCCTGCTGCTTCAAGAGACGGGTGACATCATCCTTCTGCTGCAGGAGACGGGTTTGATCAACCTATATCCGTATATATATCAGCTGGTTACATGTGACCGCCATCTGCATAACCCAGTCGGTAGAGATGCTAAGCTTGTAACTGAAAGAGAGCGGGTTCAATTTCCACCCTTGTAGGGGATTTTAGGAACATACGTGCAACTTTCAGAAACTAAATTAGCCCTGGAGTTGACTTATCCTGCTACTAAAATGAGTACTAGGGTAATTCCTGTGAGCAAAGAGGTGAGGCTTACAACTCCATCCCATCTAGTGTACATGTCTGAAAAAATGGAAGCCTCTAACTTCGACTACTTCATGGGCCATCATGCTCTGTACGTACAGTAGTTCCTATGAAATTACACGGAGCTTGAGAATGAGTACGGCGTTAGTTACTCTGGCTATCCTAGTGATGAGACCTAGCGTATGTGGGTGGGCAGCAATGTAATTTATACACATTTTGCTAATTTAGTTAATGCAAATACAACGTTCTCTTTTATTTAACAATACGTCATTTGTGTAATCTATTAAAATAATAATATTTCTTTTTTATGAAATGCGTTGCTGGAGCCAAATAAGGCCAAGTTACAAATAAGGGCAATCTGTGATTTTATTAAAAGAATACTCGAAATTCAACACGATTCTTAATATTTTTGACAGCTTTTGACTAGGAACTACAACTGAAGTGAACGATTGCACGCTGTTTGCTTCAGTCGAGTAGTAAAGGGGTCCGAAGATGTTTTTGATACTATTTATAGGTGTTGTATTTAACTTTCTTCATCTTTTTGAAATTTAAAATACATAAACCTGGTGTATATAGTTTCAAAGAATGTGATTTGTAGATTAATATACTGTATTGATATTTTCCGCTTCTTGAGAATTTATTTGCCTATTAGTAAACTTATGAATGAAAACGTGGCTCGAAATGGTGCTCTAAATAAGGCATTCTATAGATGAAATAAACAAATCCCATGGGCCTTATTTTGTACACCAATTTCATTCAAAAGTTTGAATTGTATTTGGTAATGTTAATAATTTATAAATCATTGGTTAGAGCAAGTTATGAATAACATCCATCGATGTACACTTTGACTTCAGTGCTTTTATTGTAAAACAACAAAAGTAAAACGGGCAGAAGAAACCCCGTTACAACATCAGCGTGAATCTTTAATTGCTGCCACAGCATTTGAAGCATTAACCCTAAACAGTGTTTCAAAACAAAGAGATTCAAGTGACTTAACTCCACAACAAGTGAACTTCTCTCTTCATGATGAATCTAGTGATGAAGAAGAAAAATTATAAACTCAAATCAAATCAAATAAAATAATATAAAATAAAATAAAATAAAATAAAATAAAATAAAATAAAATAAAATAAAATAAATCAATCAAATAAATAAATCAAATAAATCAAATAAAATTAAAAGACAAAAATATCTTTATTACCAAGCAGTTGAGGCAACTATAACATTGTTTCACGACAAACAAAAGCATGAATCGGTTAAAGCTGTGAAACGACATAAACAGGTGCGTGAAAGAAAGAAGAAAGATATCACTGTCCTTAAATAAGCGTAAAGAAATTTTAGATGGGGAAATGCCCTATGCCTTCCATGAAAGATCTTGCCAAAGCAGGACAGAGTGGCATTAAAACTAAACGAGTAAAGAGGAAAGAAGTTTGGTTTTGTTACTTATGCACAGAAGATAGCATTGTTGTCATGGAACTGTGTGTGAAGTGTTCAAATTATATTCATTAAGAAAGTGTTGGACTTAAGTCTAAAGACAAAATATCAAGTTTCCTTTTCCCACGATGTGATATTTAAGGAAAAACACAGGAACATCCCAAGTTCCCTATTTCCATTGTGTTATTTAAGCTAAGAACAAAATACAATTTTTGCTTTTTCACGGAGTATTTTTTTCGTCTATTTTCTTTTGAGTATGATATTGTAGTTCATTTGGTATACATACAAATTATTGTAATTTAATTGGTGTATACTTGTTTTCTTCATTATTTTTAGCCTACTTTTCACATTTTGCAAAAATGAGGAAAAAGTAGGCTTATGAGATCGGGCAAATGTGTGTCTGTCTGTCTGTCCTTCTGTCTGTCTGTCTGTCTGTCTGGCTGTGTGTGTGTCCCCCTATCAACTCCTAAACGGCTGCAGCAATCGAAACAAAATTTGGTAGGAGTAAAGATCTATACCTGAATATCTCACGGCCATATTTGAAAATTATGTCAGTGCTACCAACTGCTAAAAAAACGCAATTGAAATTTGAGCACCATGTTGGATATCTTGGAAAGTATGAATGGGAGCGATTTCAAAATTGGCACACGTACAGATCATAATATTTCAGTTTAATTTCCAGGAGGCTAAACATGGCAGTGTTGCCAAAATGATTATAAGCCTCCTGATAGGTCCAATTTTTAAATGCATATAACTTCTATACTATCAATTGGAATTCAACCAAATTTCGTATGATGTATATGTACATAACCAGATATGACTGAGCGTATTCTTAAGACCTATATGGGCTGCCAACTGTTAATAAATGCTCCTATTTTTTAAATCCAAATACCAATATATCAGAAAGTATGCAAGCCGACAGCTTTAAACTATGCACACGTATAGTACCTGACATTCTATATTAATTTGGAGTAACTTATATACGTCAGTGCTACCAACATGATTCTAAGCCTGCTGACAGGTCCAAATTTAAATACATGTAACTTCCATACTATCATTTGGAATTCAACCAAATTTCGTATGTGCTATGTGTACCATAGCATATATGACTATGCGTATTCTAAGGAGCAACCAGTGCTGCCAACTGTTAATATGTGCTGTCCCTATTTTTGTTACCCTAATATCAATATATCAGAAAGTATGCAAGCCAATAGCTCTAAACTTTGCACACGTATAGTACCTGGCATTGTAGACGAATTTGAAGTAACTAATATACGTCAGTGCTGCCAACATGATTCTAAGCCTGCTGATAGGTCCAATTTTAAAATGCATGTAACTTCTATACTAACTAATGGATTTCATTCAAAATTGGCACAACAATAGATCATATTATTTCAGATTATTTCTGACCAATACATGCATGACATTGTTGCCAACATGATTTTACGCGCGCAGTTAGATCCAATGTTTAACTACATGTAACGTCCATGCTATTCATTGGACTTCAACCAAATTTTGTATTTTGTACCTTAAGAGACGGAACTAAGGATATATTCTGTCATCAGGGCTGCCAACTGTAGTGCTCTATTAGGATACATTATGCCAGGTATACAGTATTTCGAACTAATTGGAAATTTCGATATTAGCAACTTACTTTCGTCATTATTCTAGATAGGTTCATATTCTGTAGAATAATCATTGGCATGAAAAGTAGGCTGTATAGTTCTTCACGGAACTTCTTGTTCATTTATGTAAGGACCTTTTTTGGAACGGCTGTTACTAAGGAGGATCGATACTCATAATTTAAATACTGTATTATTACTGAAATATTTTCCAGTGATTCTAAATATCAGTCCAGGACAATGTTCAGATTATTTCCCTTCTAGCAAATCTACCTCAAATCTTTAAACGTTAAGTTGTCCCTTATTTGGCACATTTACCTTACAGCTATACGCTTAATGATAGCAATATAATTATTTCTGTAATATCACTACTGTACCCGATACCTAGTTTAGGCTATCGGCTACGCCAGCAGACATTAAGCTGTAGTTGAGGTTTTGGAAAGAATTAGGAAAAGATAGCGCACCGATCGCGTCAAGAAGAATGTCCAGATGACGTAGGAGGTCTAGAATCAAGGAGGCATTGAAATCTATAAGAAGATGGAATTATGGATAAAGATGTGAAGCTTTATTGAGATATATATGGAATTATAATAATTAAACATCTTAGAAGAGGATATATAACATGCATTATATGTGTAAATAATTTTATGGAAGTCAGATAACCCTTAAGTTATTTTATAACAGAACAGCCGAGATGATCTGGGTTCGAGACTATGATCATGACGCGAGAGCACAGTAGTGGGGGACTACACCACGTGCCTGCGCCGAGCACATAAGCAAGAAGTCAGTGCCAGCAGATTCAGTTGAGCTCAGTCAGACGAGCAGGTAGGAGCAGCTCTATAGCGCAGGCGAGACGCACAGTGAAGGTCACGTAACATACAGAAACTGTCACGGCCAAGTGTAGGCGACAGTTCTTGCATCGCCGAGCAGCGAAGGCCAAGCGGGTCATTGATCCAGGCGGGCTGGCCGAGGAAGCAATTACGGACGGCCGGGATATGTCAGAACCGCACTGCAAGTAGTTGGAGACTTTATTACAAGCTACATTTCGACGCAGTTTGAACATAGCTTTTATGAATAACTTTATGACTATGCTGTTCTATAACGCATTCGAAGCTGCTTTAACTATTTCAAGTAAACGGAATGTTGTTAGCATAGGCACCGATGAACATTAGATCGTGCATTAATAAGATTTATTTCTTATGCAGTTTTCATGAATTACCAATACAGACAACTACAGGGTGTTTCGTAATCTTGAACACTCTCAAGTAAAATTTCGTTTTACGGAAGTGAGACTTAGCAGTCATTTGAGATTGAACCTTCAATACTCAAACTGAACATTTAACGGAACAGTGGCGTATCTTAGAAGAGGAGTAGGGGTCCGCTGTTTCCATGAACTTTTTCGAGAAGGAGTTGGACAATATCCGCTATGGGTAATCCGAAGTTCAACATGTCCGAGTAGACACTAATAGAGACAAGATGGCACCGCAGAGCGATGGATTCGATTCCTGACGAGAGGAGTCCACCAGCTGATTCACTTGGGATTTCGAAGGCAATCGTCATTTCATGGATGGAATGATATTCACGCCGATCTTTCGAGAAATTCTTTATGTAGGGAAAATCGACGATCTTGGAAATTTAATTACAGCTGATTATGAAAGGTACTGTAAGAGTCATAACTACCTGATACGATTATTTTCATGAATACTGGGCACACATGTATTTTCTAATAGGAGTGATACGATTATTAAGACATGGTTTGAATTTATATACTTCGAATTTGCTAGAATATGGAGTGACCATATGATATGGCAGGCATCATTATACGAAATTCTCACCATTGATTGGCTTTATTAAGCAGATGTTTGGTCTTTTAGACAATTTTTCCAGCTAGGATATTTTTCATGAATAGTTTTTTGTGTGTAACGAGTATTTCGAACTCGTGATCTGCAATTGATTATCAAAAATTACTTCGTCAGTTCATTGCATACTAGCGAGTGTGTATTATTCATCAGTAGGGATTTTGTCCATTGGATTGTTTGGAGATATTAAGAAGTTATTCACTTTAGTGAATGAACATCGCTTTTATATGACAACTAGAAACTTGTTGATTCCTATCTGGTACATTCACTCATATAGCCTACGAGATGGGGTCCTTCGTATTTATACGATTGTATGGTGGCTACACATCTTACCCATCGTTCAGGGAACTATCATCCAAGTCGACGGGGCGAGGTCTTTCGTATTTATACGACTGTACGGTGGTTACACATCTTACTCGCCATTGAGGGACTCATTTTTATCATCCGAATGTACACGAGATGTAAGCGAATCAAACAAGGAACTACTAGTCACATATCAGTCGAAATTTTGTTAAATAAAGTAACGATAAATGTCAACAGGATTGCATTTAGTAATTCTTGTTTGCCAATCCAATATTTTGTTGCTATACTCTTTTGAGAGTAATTTCAGTTTAACAGCTGTTACAGCTGATGCTTTTGATGAGTTTATAATTGTGTTTGATACCTTTGAGAAGGATTTAAAGTAATTGAATCTTGTATGATGAATCATTAATGGTCAGATTTACTTTAAGGCAGATCAGTATTGCAGATTTTGATATGAGAGATTATAGCACATTGGTGTTTTTCTGCGATGTGAGTTATGAAAATTGTAAGAGAATTTATGCTATTTGAAAGCAGATCATAAATTACTGAAGTAATATTTTTCCAATTGTTTAAGAAGTTGTCTAGATGTGATCAGAGTAATTACAGTTATTGGAGATTGTGTGCGTTGATAATTTGAAGCCAGTTATATATTTTTTGTAGATCATGCAACATGGTTAAGTGAAGTTTGTGGTAGGCATTTTGTGGAAGTTGCCATGTGATAGTTGCAACGTTGATAATGTATTTTGAGGCAGACATGAGGTCGTCGTACCCAGTCTAGCGTAATTGTTGAGATTCATGCTGTATGTGCTGAATATTTATGGAGTTTTGTGGAATAATTATCGTATTCAAATGTGATATTTGAAGTATTGAAGAAATGTAATGTCGTTGTGGATAGTTTGATCCAACGTGATGTCGTGGAGGCAATAATATTTTTTGGCATGATAAATTAAATACGAGATATAACTTGGAAGTGATAAAACTGTAAGACAACGTTCTATAAACTTTATTAAACAATTTGTTAGGAAATTAAACAAATAAATAAAGTTGATAATACAAGATTTTCTGAAAATAATAATTAACGAAATAATAATCTGAGATTTAAGCATATTAACGATCTGACCTAATGAAATAAAAATCAGAATGACTAGATGAAATAATGAAAACTAAATAACCAGATGATTGAAATTTAAATAAGTTGATAAATTAAATTTTGAAATAAATCGATGAATTAAATAAATGGATGAATTAAAGATTGAATAAATAAACTGATTGAAATAAATTAATAGACGATTGTAATGATGATGAATAACTGAATTAGAAGATGATAATTAACTAAAGAAGCTGATGATTAATGAATTTATATGGAATTAAATAAATTTAATTGAGAAATAATGTGAAGGAATTGCAACTTGAGTTGAGAATTTAAATGATGTAATGGTGATGAATTAAGGATTCTGACAGGAATATGTAGAATTTTGAAGTGAGAATTAATGTGAGAAATATTTAATTTTGATGATGACGATAATGATGACCAATAAGAATTTGAATTTTCTGTAATTCACAGATAAGTGATTATTAATGACGATGTAAATAGTGTAAATTAATTATTCGATGTTTAGGAGCATTTGATTAACATGTTCAACATTCAAATTATGCCATGCAAACCATAAATTTACGTGATATTTAATATGTGTGATTATAATATGTGTATGTTTAGACAGATTAATAACATTTTTAAATCCACATTGATGTTAAATTAAAGAGAAATTAGGTCTCAGGTTTCACAAATGTCAGTGACGAAAGACCTAGTGCTACAGTGATCCTGAGAACCCAAGAGAACTTTATAAATTTTTCTTGTTATGTGGATAAAAATAATTTTGGATTAGAAAAGAGATGGTTCGATTTTTGGACAATGACAATTTAACTTTGGCATTCGACCATACTCTTAGGTAGGAGTTATATTTAAAATGTCTGTCTGACTATCAAAGTAAAATAAATTTGTTTTTATCTTAGTTGTGATCTGATGATGGTGTGATGTTCCTTTTTCTTTCCTTGTCTTGAGTAAGGCTTATCCGGAAAGGAAGTGGTTTGCTAGGAATTCAGTTGATGGCGCCCATTTATATTTGCATTATTTCTATTAAACTTAAGCCCGTAACGACCCTAGAGATACTTTGTCTCGTGATACCCACTGCTTTTTCGATAACTCAGCTGAATTTCCGACACATTCCTTATTTGACTAGAGGTTCATTTAACTCCGCTCTGTCCTGGAACTCCAGGAATGCGATGTTATAGCAGATGGGTCATCGCATCCCCAGGACGAACGGGTACACTACTTAGTATAAAACAAAGTCACCGATTCTTGGATGTTTCGGGTAATCTCCATAAATTCTGAATTGATTTTGATGCAGTTTTCACCATTCTGTAATGGATATCTCGAGGATGATTTCTGTTGAAAACAATTTATTTATGATCAAAGGAAGCCGAGCAGTAACGATTTCAATGAAAAAGTCGAAACCAAACCTGGCGTCCGAGCGCTTTGTAAGCTTACGCTGGGAAAGCCGTTAAAAGTATCGAAATACTATGAGTGTAAGAATTATTCAGCATGAAAAGTTTTACAAAAATGTCCGGTTAAGAATATCTCTATGTTCAATACATCGCCCACAATAAGTGTTTTTACATTTTCATTTCTTCCAACCATGTACATTCAACTACTGAGGCGACAGTTTACGAGCTAGCTGAGGGTGAGTCTATCACCCCTGTTACAGCCTACCCCAGATACAGCCAGCAGCAAACCGTCGAGTCGTGTTGAGTTAAGACTTCAGAGAAGGGTGCTTGTGTTTGGAGTTTTCCTGGAAGTGCAACTTCGCCTTTCTTCATTTCGCCTGTGAACTTTCCGTTCCGAAAAATACACAGTCACGGTAAGATTGGACGGAAGGGGGATATGTGTTTCATTCACCTCGCCATTCCCTTGAAGTGCAACTCGGCTTTTCTTCATTTCGCCTGTGTACTTTTCGTTCTGAAAAGTACACAGACATGTCAAGATTGGACTGAAGTGAGATTTGTGTTTCATGCATCTCGCCATTCCCTGGAAGTGCAACTCTTCGTTTCGCCTGTGAACTTTGCGTTCCGCAAAATCCACGGTTAAGTTAAGATTGGACGGAAGGGGGAGTTGTGTTTCATGCACCTCGCCATTCCCCTGGAAGTGCAACTCGACTTTTCTTCATTTCGCCTGTGAACTTTTCTTTCCGCAAAATACACAGTCAAGTTAAGATTGAACGGAAGGGGGATTTGTGTTTCATGCACCTCGCCATTCTTAAATTACATCTGACAAGAATTCGTTATAAATAATAGTCCAGTCAGTGATTTTAAGCCATCATGCCGAGTTGTAAAACCGATATAGGTCATAGTTCATTGACATCGAAAAAATAAGCGCTTATCACGTAACAACGAAACAGTGCAACAAATAATTTCTCGATTGTCACAAGAGAAAGAACGACTTCGTCCTCGGCTCCTTCAAACCGTTGCTCAAGAACAACACCGTCTGAACCACGATCAGAAACAAGCTTATGACACCATCAAATCACTAAGAAGGAAGGTGGGATATTTTTCTCGATGCCCCTGAAAGCACTGGAAAAACGTTCTTGATTAATTTGTTGCTCGCCAAAGTGAGGCCTGGTGGTAATATTGCTCTTGCCGTCACATCATCTGGAATTGCAGCCACTCTTTTGGAAGGGGAAAGAACAGCACATGTAACATTTAAACTTCCTTTAAAAGTCAGCAGTAATGACGGAAGCATATGTAATATTTCAAAACAAACTAACACTGCCAGTTTAATCCAAAATTGTTCTTTAGTTGTATGGGATGAGGCTACAATGTCGCACAAAACTTCCGTTGAAGCTGTAGACAGGACCTTGCGTGATTTAAGGAATCAGAACACACCTATGGGTTGCTGCACAGTTTTGTTCGCCGGAGATTTTCGTCAAATCTTACCAGTTGTTACCAGAGGAACGAGAGTCGACGAAGTGAACGCTTCATTAAAAAAGATCTTACATCTGGCCGGATATAACAAAATTGGCACTCAAGACTAACATGAGTGTACTCTTATCTTCAGAAGATAATAGTCTGTTTGCTAATTTGTTACTTTGAGTCGGAAATGGAGATTTACCGGTCATTGACCGCAAAATTACCCTCAGTCACGATTCCTGTGTTTTAGTAAGCAGCATTCATGAATTGATTGGTAGCGTCTATCCTCAAATCCGTGACATATCTAACAAGTCTCATTCATGGTTTAAATAAAGAGCAATATCATCGCCGACAAACGAACAAGTTGTGAAAATTAATGATTTGGTGTTGTCCAAATTCACTGCCCAGGCTCAAGTATATTACTTAGTAGACGCAGTAGTCGATAGTGAAGAAGCTGTTCAATACCCTACAGAATTCCTAAATGCTTTACTTCCTTCTGGCTTGCCTCCACACAAGCTTATTTTAAAAGTGGGAGTGCCTATTATATGCTACGTAGTTTACACCCACCAAAGTTATGCAATGGGACGCGATTGGTAGTGAAAATTTTGAAAAACTGTTCCAATGAAGCATCTATCTTTACTAGCTGTGGTACAGGAGAAACGGTCTTAGTACCCAGAATCTCTATGATTCCTTCAGATTTTCCATATCATTTCAAACGAGTACAAATGCCAGTAAGAGTCTGCTTGGGCATGACTATAAACAAAGCACAGTGTCAGACACTTAGCGTGAATGGAGTTGTTCTCAGTGGAGCATATTTTTCTCATTGACAGCTTTACGTGGCTCTATCGCGTGTTACATCAAACCGAAAACTTTTCGTGTTCCCTGCTGGAGGGAAAACGATTAATGTCACATAAAAGGAAATCTTATAAGACCTCTGTTAAAAGTAGCCTATCACCTTGTATTCAAAACTGTTCCCGGGCGAGGCCGGGTCGGGTTGCTTGTTACTATATAATTGATGACTAAATTATTAAGTAGTTATCCTCTGTGGAACAGTGGAATAATCTGTATCAAGTTATTCTAGCAAGTTCGGTGTCTCATGATTCGCTGCTCGCTCAAGCTTAGCGGTGGACTGGCTCTCTCCTCTCACGGCGCTCATTCGAAAATGCCAACTTGGTGCTTCATTTAAACAGTCCAAACGACAGGACTGCTGTCGATCCCGGGCGCAGTATTAATGAAAGGTTTCCAGTCAGTCGACACAAATTGTGCCCTATTAAATTATGCGGGAAAACAAATGCTCTAACGTGAAAAATATTACATAAGATATTTGACAAACAATAACCATGTACAAAAACAAAAAACAAAAATTAATTGGATGACATGTTCTGAACGTCAGGCGCTCATCCTCAGATACTGTTCACTTAGGCTTAAATTAGTGAACAAAATTAATTATTAGACATATTCCACACAAACATGTACAGCAAAGTACACGGTACTGCTGATCATAGTGTTCAAGCCCCTACATTATCAGCCACAACAACACAACAACAGCGTTATGAACGAGAGTGCATGCAGTGGTCAATGAAGATATTGCTTTATTTTATTTTGTAACTGCTACACGGGTGTTTTGAGAATGCATACCCAAAATAATAAGCATGTTTAGAAAGACCAACATTTGGTAATTTGGCACAATTTTTAAGGGGTGCACATACTCGTCGAATATGGTACCTAAGAGATGATTGTTTATCCTTAAATTAAACAAATGATTTGACATGCAATGTGATAAGTTAGATGATACTCTCCGCAGGCAAAAGCTGGAGATTTAGTCACTTGAAGGTTTAACCTCTAGACCCGCTCGTACGGCAGCGCTTCTAAAGAAGAAAGGTTGCTGAAACATCATGGGGGTTTAAACTGCAGATTATTCGCTTCCTACAATTTACTGATCTATATGTGTTACGCACTGTATGTGGAAGGTTATTCACTTTGGCTTTTAGACCTAAAAACGTCCAATCCGTTGGTGATATCGACATTCTGGTTTCGAATTAATAATTGGTATTATAGGACTAGTAAAAATTTGTGCTATTCAAAAGGACTATATATGTACCAAATATTTTAATGGAACTGCACAATTTTTGCCGCTAATAGAATTGTTTATACTATCACAAATCCAGACATATCAATCCCTGGCACCATACAGCCCATGACGGGCTAAGGCCGACCAAGCGACCGCTGCCCAGCCATTTGGCCTGCAGATATTGGGGTGACGCGTGATCAGCGCGTCGGGTCCCCTCGGCCGTTAATCTTGGTTTTCGTGATCGGGGCGCTGTCTCACTGTCAGACAGCTACTCGATTGTCCTCACGAGGCTGAGTGCACCCCGTTCCAACCCTCACGTCAGTTTTAAAATTCCTGACGGAGCCTGGGATCGAACCCGGGGCCTCCGGGTGAGAGGCAGGCGCGCTACCCCAACACCACGGGGCCGGCTAATCCAGACATATACCGTAATTTATTAATATATCGAGAAGTGTAAATGGCATTCCAAATAGAGATTCTTGAGTATGAAATCGTGCCGCATCAGACAACGCAAGGCAACGTGCTTAATCATGCACATTCATACCAACATGTTTCGTAATTACAATTTGATGGACCCCTTGTGTTTGAAAAGCTTGTTTGTTGTTTATGCCTTCAACAATCACGTGCCACTTGAAGTGCGAGGAAAAAATGTCTCTGCATCAGTTCACCATGACCTTGCTGTTCCGCCCCTTAAGGCAAAAATAAATAATTAACCTGTACTCATGTGACAGAATTATAAGGCTATGATTACTCGCTCTGAATTGTTAAGCCAATTGGTCTCAATGTAATATCGGTCTCAAAATTTCCATTTTTTTTACTTAAAATTTATATTTAATTTATCGTTAAACTGTTCGTGAGAGATCAAAACGACCAATAATTGTATTATTCACAGACGATTTTTCTTTTGAAATTTTCCGTTCTTAGGGGATTAACGGGATACATCGATATATGCATGCATATATTCATGCATACATACATAAGAGAGCTCTATGCTGTTTATCCCGTTAATCCCCTAAGAACGTGGAAATTTCAAAAGGAAACTCTATATGCGATCTTTCGAATTTGATCACTCGTTTCAGTTGTTTTCTCCAGGCTAAGCTCACTTCTTTAAGGGGCAGATAACATACATGTTAGCACCATCTTCCCCCTCGTTCTATTCTTCATTTAAGAATTATTATTAAAGTTAGTGACAAGAATGGAACCTTACGACCAACTTAAAGAACTCCAGTACGTACCCGTAGGTTATAATCTAGGCATGTGACACGGTGCATTGGTGTGATGGAATACAGTCTTTGAACGATATTCCCTTTCCTTGACGTAATCATGGAGGAGATTCTGCCTCAGGCATGTGAAAAACTCAATACGTTTGCCCCTAGTCCACTTGGTCACCGTTACATTGCTCCTACGAAAGTTGAAAATCCTTTTCTAATCAGTAAACAGCAATATTAGCATATTTTTGATGCGTACCTAATTCTTTTCTGAAGTCACACATACTGTATGTCTTCTAACCAACCAGCCCTTGGCAGTACCGATCCAATGAGGAATGATTATACCCACATGTAGAATACGTACGCCCTCATGGCGCCATCGGAAGCGTTATTGCCGTATAAGGCTAACGCCTAACTGTCGATAGGTTATATAATGCGCGTATCATAACACTCAATCTTGGAGTCTAGACAAGTAGGGTCAGGTAATTTCAAGGCTGATTATCCCGAAACACAAGTCTCGAGCGCTCTCTTTGTGAGTCGCGACTGAAGGGAAGTGCCTCCAGGAATGTGGTCCATCCCTCAGTGACGTGAAGCAAACGGGCGGATCGAATTGCTTAAGTGGGGTCTGTATCACGCCTTCGACTGGCTTGAATTACTGCTCCTGAACATGTTAGTGACGTCTTTATGCCACACAATATGAGCTTGAAGTGATTACAATAGCATATCACCTTATGTTTACTAATAAATTATGGCAGTAAATAAAGCATCTGTATTACCACACCTTGAGAAATGTCACTTAGACTGTGGCCTCGGATCGATAAACAACTTTTGTATCGACTCTCATACAAATGTATGTCTACCCCTTATTATTCCCGTTTTTCCTACGGGGTCGGGGATGAGATGCGATGGAAGTCTTTGTGGCGGATGATTTTTACGGCCGGATGCCCTTCCTGACACCAACCTCATGAGAGGAGTTAATGAGAGATGAAATGAATGATGGTGAATGAAACTGGGCAAGGATGTGGAAGGAAGCGGCCGTGGCCTGTCAGAAGGTACCGTCCCAGCATTTGCCTGGAGTTGAAAATGGGAAACCACGGAAAACCATTTCAAGGACGGCCGACGGTGGGGCTCGAACCCACGCGTCTACCGAGTCAGCAGAGAGCTTGGCCCCATGACCTAACGCAGCGCTTTAGCGAGTGCAGCCACTACTGTCGGTAACTCTCATACAAATATAGAAGTAAAATAGTACTAAACACTGGCAGAACAAGGATTTTGAATAAGTCTTGAATAATCCTCCACTTTAGTGCAATTTTCAACCCACTTATGACTTCGTACCATATTTGTCTGATGAGATAATAACCTTACTAACCCCGTGGCACTATAGCCCTTGAAGGGCCTAGGCCTACCAAGCGACGGCTGCCCAGCCAATTGGCCTGAAGATTTTGGGGTGACGCGTGGTCAGTGCGTCGGGTCCCCTCGGCCGTTAATCTTGGTTTTCGTGACCGGGGCACTGTCTCACTGTCAGACAGCTACTCAATTGTCCTCACGAGGCTGAGTGCACCCCGTTCCAACCCTCACGTCAGTTTTGAAATCCCTGACGGTGCCGGGGATCGAACCCGGGGTCTCCGGGTGAAAGGCACGCGCGCTACCCCAACACCACGGGGCCGGCCTGATGAGATAATGCATGATTTAAATGTGTGTATGCATGTGTACCCATTATCTACCCTGTTTTCAACAATGTTGGATAGAAGATGCGCTGAACGTCTATGAGGCGTGTGGTTTTACGGTTGGATGCATATCCTCATGCCAACCTCATGAAAGGGGGCTTCGGTGGCGTAGATAGTAGCATGCTGAGCTTCTATGCCCATGATCGCGGGTTGAAACCCGGCCGAAGTCATCCGATTTTTTAAGAACGTTAAAAATCCCTCAGTATGCCATCCTTTGGAGGGGAAGAAAAGCCGGCGGTCCCATGTCATAGATTTATGGCATGTTAAAGAACCTTCCATTAATTACACCTGTGTGAAGCTAAATTATATATAGGTTAAACATTTGACTAACGTTCTTAGGTTCCTACGTTCGTCGTCAGGAGCCGACTGCGGTGGCATCTGGTAAGTAAGTTCTGAACTAGTTGGTCGTTGACGGTGGCGTTTGGCGGCAAAAGTAGTAACTACTTGAAAAAAATCATGTCTGCAGTCCTTACTTGAATTATAACAGATACACACACTAATACAGTCATCACAATTAACACCGGTTATCAGACAGATTCTACACACACACAAAGTACATGGGGCTATATGACCGCGTTGTCGCAGCCCCTAAACTGAGGAACCAACCAACCAACCAACCTCATGAATGGAGTTAAAGAGAGATGAAGTGAATGAGGATTAATGAAACTAGGCATGTAGTTTGAAGGCATTTGCCTGGACTTGAAAATGGAAAACCACCGAAAACCATTTCAAGGCCGGGTGAAAATTGGGTTCGAACCCATGTCCAACGAGTTCGCAGATAGCTTGTTCACATAGCCTAGAGCTGCGCGATAGGGAGCGTAGCTACTACTATCGGAAATTCACGATATGCGTCAAGATACCGGAACCTGAATGAACAATAGATGACAGGTGATGGAGATCGTAGTTTAAAGGGGCGAAACATCCTGGTCATCTGCCCCTAATGATACTGTGATAAAAATGAATGAATTGAATGAGACAACTACTACGAACTAATGTCTTTTTTCTAACTTGCATATTTCAATATAGGTCTATTGTTTTTGTTGTTGTTGTTTCACTTGAGAGACTAGGACATCGTAGTTATTTAGCCCCGGGTCGTCCCTAATTACTACAGTTTCCAACGGGGTCGGGGATGAGATAAGATGACATTCTGTGTCGGATAGTTTATACGGCCAGATGCCCTTCCTGAAGCCAAGCTCAAGAGAGGAGTTAATGAGAGATGAAATAATAATAATAATGTTATTGGTTTTACGTCCCTTTTAACTACCCTGGCTTTTAGAGACGCCGGGGTGCCGGAATTTTGCCCCGAAGGGGATCTTTAACGTGCCAGTAAATGTACTGACACGGCTCCCTCGCATTTGCGCACCCTCAAATGCCAGCTGACTGCGCCAGGTTTCGAACCTGCAACCTTGGGCTCAGCAAGCGAGAACGTTACCCCTGAGCCACGCAGCCAGACAATGAGAGATGAAATGAATGAAGAATAATGAAACTGGGCAAGCATGTGCAAGAAAGCGGCCGTGGCCTGTCAAAAGGTACCGTCCCACAATTTGCCTGGAGATAAACATGGGAAACCATCGAAAACCAATTCAAGGAAGGCCGACGGTGGAGTTTAAACCCACGTCTGCTGAATTCGCAGATAGCTTGGCCGCATTAGCAAGCATAGCTACCACTGTCAGTGGGTGAATATAAATATATTATATAATTTATTTGAGAAAATGTGTTATTGTGATGTCTGTAGTTGTGAATGTATTTCTAAGATAGGTGAGGATTAGGAAGGCGGTGGCCGTAGCCTAAGTTAGGAACTATCCCGGTATTAGCCTGGAGTAGAGTGGGAAACCACAGTAAACCATTTAAAGGATAGCTGAGGGGTGAATCGAACCCACCTCTTCTCAGTGATGCCTCGACAGGCGGTGTGGACTCTGTTCGAGCTCTCAGACCAGAATTAAATTTCTTAGAAGAGCGGGGAATCGAACTTATACTTCTGTGGGCGACAGCCATGGATGCTAGCCGCTACACTACTAGGGGGGGGAGTCATACTAGAAGAAAATTATAAAGACTGATTAGGGGAAATATAAGGCTGAGACAAAGAAATGTCCTCAAATTCGAAGAATAGGAATTGAGGGTCTTGGAAGGAAGAAGAACTGTGGTAGGCAGATAGGTAATGAAAGGGTTAATTAATCTGCCTCAAAGTCAATGGAATAAGGATAAAAACCTGGCCTGATCATGAATTCCCCCTGGTGACCAGCTCCCAAACTCACCAGTTGTATGTCCTTGAGGATATAGCACTATCCACTGTGGTGCAACACACACTCTGAAGGGATTTTCCCCTATTGATTTTTAGCATACTTTTCACATTTTGCAAAAATGAGGAAAAAGTAGACTTATGAGATCGGGCAAATGTGTGTCTGTCTGTCTGTCCTTCTGTCAGTCGGTCTGTCTGGCTGTGTGTGTGTCCCCCCCCCCCCTATCAACTCCTAAACGGCTGCAGCAATCAAAACAAAATTTGGTAGGAGTAAAGATCTATACCTGAATATCTCACGCCCAAATTTGAAAATGATGTCAGTGCTACCAACTGCTGAAAAATCGCAATTGAAATTTGAGCTCCATGTTGGATATCTTGGAAGGTATGAATGGGAGCTATTTCAAAATTGGCTCACGTATAGATAATAATATTGCAGTTTAATTTCCAGGAGGCCATACATCGCAGTGTTGCCAAAATGAATATACGCCTTCTGATAGGTCCAAATTTTAAATGCATATAACTTCTACACTATCAATTGGATTTCAACCAAATTTCGTATGTGCTATGTGTACATAAACAGACATGACTGAACTTATTCTTAAGATCCACCAGTGCTGCCAACTGTTAATAAATGCTCTCAATTTATTTTATACAAATACCAATATATCAGAAAGTATGCCAGCCGACAGCTTTAAAATATGCATACGTATAGTACCTGACATTCTATATTAATTTGGAGTAACGTATATACGTCAGTGCTACCAACATGATTCTAAGCCTGCTGAGAGGTCCAACTTTAAATACATGTAACTTCTATACTATCATTTGGATTTCAACCAAGTTACGTGTGTGTTATGTGTACCATAACAGATATGTATATGCCAATTCTCAAGAGTAACCAGGGCTGCCAACTGTTAATAAATACTGTCTATTTTTGTTACCCTGATATCAATATATCAGAAAGTATGCAAGCCAATACCTCTAAAGTTTGCACACGTATAGTACCTGGCATTCTAGATTAATTTGGAGTAACTAATATACGTCAGTGCTTCCAACATGATTCTAAGCCTGCTGATAGATCCAATTTTAAAATGCACGTAACTTCTTTACTAACTAATGGATTTTATTCAAAATTGACACAACAATAGATCATATTATTTCAGAGTATTTCTGACCAATACATGTATGTCATTGTTGCCAACATGATTTTACGCGTGCTGTTAGATCCAATGTTTAACTGCATGTAACGTCCATGCTATTCATTGGACTTCAACCAAATTTTGTATTCTGTACCTTAAGATATGGAATTAAGAATATATTCAGCCACCAGGGCTGCCAACTGTAGTTCTCTATTAGGCTACATTATGCCAGGTATACAGTATTTCGAACTAATTAGAAATTTTGATATTACCAACTTAATTTCGGCATTATGCTAGGTAGATCCATATAGATTAATCATTGGCATAGATCTTAAATTTTAAGAAAAGTAGGCTCTTTAGTTCGTCACGGAACTTCTTGTTATATTTTTCTTTCAAGTATGATATCCATATGTAGCCGGCCCCGTGGTGTTGGGTTAGAGCGCCTGCCCCTCACTCGGAGGCCCCGTGTTCGATTCCCGGCTCCCTCCGGGATTCTAAAAAATGGAATGAGAGCTGAAATAGGGTGCGCTCAGCCTCGTGAGGACAATTGCAGGCCGAATGGCTGGGCAGTGGTCACTTGGTAGGTCTAGGCCCTTCATGGGCTGTAATGCCACCCGAGGTGTTATGATGTAGTGTAGCAGCTGGCATTCTTGATTTGTAGTTGATTCCTTTAGGGACTTCGTGGTCATGCAGCCTTTCGTACAGTATTTGGGTGTGTGTCTGATAACCTGATTCATTGTAATGACTGTACCATTGAGAGCATTTGAATTTGCAGATAGGATTTGCAAGGAGGTGGTCTTAATTAAGATATCAGTAGAAGTGGGAAACCATTACAAGGACGGCCAATGGTGAGGGTCAAACCCACTTGCCTTCCAAGTCCTAGAACCTTAGAGTTTGAACACACCTCGGTAGAAGGTGATGATTATAATAATAATAGTCTAATAATATAATAATAATAATAATAATAATAATAATAATAATAATAATAATAACAATACGTTGTTAATCTGCATACGATATTTGCACTCACTGCTATAACAACTAAAAGCAAAATAATATTTGTTAAATGTGCGGATATTTGAATGTTCATTTGTAATTGTGTAGTTGTAAACAGCATTGTAGTGTAATTTCCGAAATAAGTCGATGGTTCAGTAATTTCAAAAATAGAGCTTCGTCCCACTTTGTTCAGGATCGACAGTTGCATGCCCTAATTCAAACGCTCTATTTTGAACTCACACTTGGAGTTGAATGCTCATACACTAAGAGCATCATTTTTAAAGTTCATTTTTTTGAAGAAACTGATAATATGCCAGTCAGTGAATTTCATTTCATCAAAATAGGTCGAGCTGTGCAGAGGTCTGTTTGGGCCTAGGTCTAAGATATGGGTGACCTAGGTACCAGAAGATGCAAATTAGACCCCATCTCCTTCTCTTCGTTTCTAAATGCATTTCTGTGACCTGTTAGAATGTTCTTGTTGTTGTTGTTGTTGTTGTTTGAGTCTTCAGTATTTTGACTGGTTTGATGCAGCACTCCATGCCTCTCTATCCTGAGCTAATAAATTCATCTCCACATATCTACCACATCCTACATCCGAGGCAATCTGTTTAATATTTTCCAACCTTGGTCTACCCCTACAGTTCTTATCCACGACCCTTCCTTACTTAACTAGGTTTGCTATTCCTGGGTGTTTTAGCATGTGTCCTACCAACCTATCTCCTCCCTTCATTAGTAGTCGCCAAAAAGGTGTCTCCTCTCCCACTCGTCTTAATATCTCTTCATATGTAACTCTATCTACCCATCTGATTTTCATCATCTTCTTGCAACACCACATTTCAAATGCTTCTGTTCTGCTATTTTCTGCTGCTCCAACAGTCCAGGTTTCACTTCAATAGAGTGCCACGCTCCAGACTAAGGCTGTCCAAAAGCCCTTTCTAATACCTAAATCTATATTAAATATATCAAATATATCAAATTTTGATGTCAAAATAATGAGGACAGGGAAACAACACAGTCCTCCCACGCGAATACAAACAGCGTCCCCATTATGTTTCGTCATTCTATTTCTCTGGGAAGCTGTATTAGAAAATGAGAAAACACGCTTTCCTAACACAAGACAAACCTACGACTATTTTTCCACCGAGTCGCCACCGACATTGATACACTTGTCACACAGTGGAATCGACTTCAAGAAACCTTCTGGTAAAAGCCAGTGCCTTGCAATTTCAGAAAGTCCTTAACGCTCGAGGTGGGATGTATTCTTGGGTCAAGTGTATACCGCGATACATGCGTGCCTAGGGGATATTTTTACACAGTCAATGACGTCACGGATAACGTGAGGACGTTGTTGTTGCCTTGAATTGCCGCCGTATTCTTCAGCTGTATGAGGTTTCAAAGTGTGTGTCGTAACTTGCGTTCAAGTGCGAGGTGTGCTGGTGAATTAGGAATTTTCATAAATTACTTTTATTTGTTCAATTTAATTGAAAAGTTGCACTGTACTCTTATAAAGTCATGGTTAGGAATAGCCTTTGGTCGCTACTAGGTTAGACGACTGGCTGGACGAAAATTACTGCTTGTAATAAAAGCTAGAGGGTCTGCGGCTTAAATCCCAGGTTAAATTTGTGTTTAAATGTATAGCCTTATTAACACATAGAATTTAACAGGTATGCACCATTTAAAGCTTTTGTATCGTCCATGACTTCAAAATTATTTAGATTCTTCTTCATCATCATCGTCATAAAAATTACGTCCACCAGGGCATAATTCCGTCAACCCAGTCAATCTAAAGCTGCATCAGACAATAGCGATGCCTCAACATTCGACCTTGTTCCCTGGGAGATGAATTAAATGTGCAGGTTAACCTGCTGTTGGATCACTCGGATGTGGAAACCAGGTGTTGGCCAATCACATTCGCCTCGCTGTGTCCTCAGCTCACGTGTAACTACTGACAAGGGTACGAACACGTGGCATAGTCTGATCACGGACTAAGTCCTTTCTGCATTACTGATTGTTGAAAAATATTTGCTATTTATTTCTTTGTATTAGACATTAATTTAGTTTAAAAGTACACGGACGGTGGATCGTCTGTAAAAGTCTGAAGTCCAGGAGAGTGAATTATGTGAACATGCCATAACACGCTTTTTTTTGTGGAACATTTTGCGTTCATCCTCAAATGGAGATTTTTCTCCGTTATACCGTGATATCGCTTTTATGATATGCTCTGCACAGTCCGCCCGTGGGTGAAATTAAATCCGTTAAAAAAATCTTGAAATATGTATACGTGTTAAATATTAAATTGGAGTAGAATTTGTTTTTGTTGTTAATTCCTTTCTCGGAATGGGGCATCTTGGTCATGCGCCCAGTGTAGTTGGGTGTGTGTTGATTTTTCCAGATAACCTGTATTCCTGTGATGACTGTATTAGTGTGTGTAAATGTATTAGGGGCAGGGATGGAGTAGGTGCCCCGGGATATGAAGTAAGATAATGATGATGATGAGAATTACGGTTTTAAGGGCCCAACATCTAGGTTATCGGCCCCTAAAGTAATATACTATCTCGGCATTTGTCTTGAGGAAGTTTGGAAACAACCGGGGAAAATTCACACTCAGGATAGCCACTTCCAGAGCCAGGATTGGAACCTGTGACCTCTTGACTTGCTGCAGCTGCCCTCAGGGCTGTGGTGCAAGATTTAACGAGCTCGCTTATGCCACGGTTCGGAGTACAAATAGAGAACCACTCAGGATATATTTAACATTTCTTTACTTATATGATGTTAAAATGAAAACCATGAGGAACAACTGGATTAACTGCCGAAGATGGTCACAAAAATAGAAGCACATGCTCTTGAACCATTGGTATTTGGCCACAGTTGGGATTGCCATTATACACTGAGCTATCGTAATCAATTTATTATAATGAGCCAACAAAACTCTGTGTTAATACGAAAGAAACAATCCTGCGTTTGGCCCCTTAAAACCACGGGAACACAAGGACAATCCCACTACGTTCATGACGTCCGGACTAAAGGAGCACGCGTTGTTAGCGTGACGAACACGTCAGTCACTTTACCTTGGTTTCAGGTCGTAAGACGCTGTATTTTTCATACCTTCAAGGGGTTTAGTGCACCCACTTTTCAGAACTTAAATTCCTGTTGTTTTTGTTGTTGTGGTTATTTTATTAAGGGATTTTGCGACATTTTGGTCATGCAAAACAGTGTATCTGGGTGTGTGCGGTGTCTGTCTGATAACTTGTGTCTTTGTGATGGATGTGCTATTATGTGCATTTGTAATTTAGGTGCCATTCTGACATTTGCCAGGAGTAGAAATGGGAAACCACTTCTAGAATGGCGAAGTTGGGTATCGAAGCTGGAGCTCACCTAGGTGACAGGGAAGAATGCTATCGCTACGCTACGATGTGGACATAGAATTATTTGACGAGCCGAGAATCGAAACCTGGGCTTCCTAGTTAAGGTAACATTGGGCAAGCCATGCACTACAGGGCCGACCCCTAATAATAGGGCCAAATCATTGATTGAGTACGCCTCGTAGTGGTTAGCACTCTTGGTTGTCACCGCGGAGGCCCGGGTTCAATTTCCGGCTCTGCCAAGGAATTGAATTCTGCTCTGAGGGCTGGACGGGGTACACTCAGCCCTCGTGGGGAAAATCTGAGAAGAGGCGGGATCGACTCCCACCTCAGCCAACCTGGAAGTAGTTTTCCGTGGTTTCCCACTTCTATTCCTTGCTAATGTCGGGATTGTTCCTAAATTAAGGCCACAACCGCCTCCTTCCCAATCCTCATTCGAATTACAACTAACACACTAATACAGCCATCACAATAACTCAGGTTATCGTACAGAATTCCACACACACCCAAGTCCATGGGACTATATGACCACAATGTCTCAAAGCCCCTCAATGAATCAACAACCTGAACATTCATTGAAAACCATGTTACTAGCAGTTAATTATTTGTACTCTCTTAAGCCAGGAGATTACTTCTCCTCCCCTGATTTGTGTTCGTCGACCTTGTTTTCTTCTTCACGCTACACGTAGTCTTTGTAAGTCGTTCCTGAGATACACTCCATGTGCTCGCTCACTTCCCCTCTCCTCTGCTCTTTATTTCACAAACTGCACAGTAAATCAACTTAGGTTAAACGTCATAAGAGGGAAGAGCGATTTACATGGTAATCAGAAGACAATAAGGTTAGTCATAATCGAGCGCAGGGCGAAGTTTCAAGAGGAGTGCCGTAAAGGCTAATCCGACATGCATAAGGGTAGAAAGCAAAGCCTTCACATCACACACGTACTCCCAGTTCGAACATCTTCCTGTCGACATCTTATATATCTGAATAATTTACTTGGCAGGGTTGTAAATGCGACATGCTGCCTCGTGTGAAGCTGGCTGGTAAATGAAACATGCTGGTAAATTACACGGCTACACAAATGATAAACGCCTCTCATATTTATTCATAAACAACGCACACAGCCTCTAGCTGATAGGCTGTTAAAATTTTTCCGATATCTCTTCTGAGTAACGTGCCTAAGCGAGGCATAGGTTTGTCTCCCACATGTGATGAATCACCCAGGTAATTTAAACCTGGAGAAAGTTACAGATATGCCTTCTCCTTCATAAATCTTGACTCGTACTCTAAGTGCTCTGATCCACAAATTATAGTTCTTTATGTGTGTATTAGCATGTTCCGATTTGCGGTTAAACTGGCCTGGCGCCTTTTCTTGTAAGCAGTCGTAAACATTTGGTGATTGTCTGTAATATCAAAGATCTTACCAAATTTAGGTTATGAATGCTTATCTTAGATATTGAATCTGATAGTGTCAGTCATCGATTCGTAGCCTCCGATGAAGAATATTCATTTTATAAGCACTATGTGATCATTCCACTTGAAATGACGCATTGTAACGCCACAGAAAGATATTTTAAAATGAATGTTACTGCTAACACATAAATTAAGACTATACCCGATTCTCATCATCTTTTACGATCTCGGCTTGTGTATGTGTACTTCATAGGGGTATTGGAATGTTACTATTTCAATGCTCTGTTTCACAAGCTGTTGGAGCTTCAGTTATCAGTCTATACAAGAATTAAGTCACATATATTGTTATCAAACAGACACTTGATGTCCAGTATACGCTAAAGTCTCTTCTTTGGTTCAAAAAAGAACAGTTCAGTTGCAATCTCTTAAACTTGGGAAATATTTCGCACATTATATTTCATAACAGTATATGGTGTTTGTTTTTTCGGGCTGATAGTCTGTATGCACTCTCACTCTTTTGTATATAATTTTTCCATTATCATTAGTAATAATATTATTATTGTATTGTTACTATATTTTTGTTACTATAATTGTTAGACTATGATTATTTATATTGTGAATGTAGGTGAAATGTTTTATTTTTATAAGCCCTAACCTTATTTTATGTAGGGCGCTACTGTAAAGGAGCTCTTAAGCTCTAAGTGTAGCAGTGAAAATAAATCAAATCAAATCAAATAACCTCTATCATTACCAAGGTACAGTCATCGTTTGATGATTTATTTGAACCTCAATGACTCCTTCCCTGACTCAAAGAATGACGAGTTCCTTATCACTCCTCTCTCCGTCACAGCTAAACGAGACTGATAACCTGGAACCATGGTTGAGTTTCATATCTATGCATGCATCGACAATTTTGATTTGAGTGTAAGCGCCTGGTATCAGACAATGGATGTTGAGCCCATGTACAACTCTACACAATACCACATTTGGGAGGTCGACTGTCGCCCACTTTTCGTTCGGTACAGTTCATTCACGTGATGTATGACCAGATAAATATATTATTATCTATTTATTATTTCCATGACATGGTAAAATAATTTCTTACTAGTTTTTGTATCGTAAACTGTTTCGAAAATTATGTGCAGAAACGGGAAAGAAATAAAATGATCTTCCTGCTGTTTAATTTAACTTTCTATTTTAAGATATGTTCACAGTCCTCGTCTATTAGTAGTAAAACAAAGGACAACTCCTCTTGTTTGTCTGTGGGTTGTTGACATACATTCAACATTACATTGATATGATAAAAGGGGAATACACCACTTCCTTTATGATCCCAGCCATTCAATATTGAATTCATAACTGGAAATTTCTCATGCCTTGCTTTGTCTAAATGTTGGGACATGTGTACTTTTCCTACCAGTGTGTTGTAAACTTGGCGGAATTCTACCGCCAACCAAGTAACTCAGAAATTCATGGATTCACTGGGGATTTCTCATTTTCAACTTTACGAAGTACCGTTAAAAGTATTTTCCCAAGCATATCCTTCGACGTCATAAGAACAACTAGTCGGAAATATGCAGTGTGATAATTAAGTGTTATTGCACTAAAACTTGCAATTTCATATACTGGAAGAGAGGGTTTTCAGGAAAGCCCACATTGCGACACCAATCACATGAATTTCCGAAGATATTAAATAGAAAGGATATGAGTCTTTCCTTGATATGTAACCGTTACCCGTCATTAGGTAATACAGTGCACATTTGAGGCAAATGCAACTGAGATACGCTTACATTAAACAAAATGGCTGGATAGTGATGTGTCAATAGGCAAAATAGTTAAATTGAACTTAAAGTAAATAGAAAAGGAGTCGTCATGTTTACGAATTAAAAGCCTCAGTCCTAAAGCAATGCTACTGGCTACTCGGTAAGTGTAAAAATTACCTGCAATATTTTACTTTAATAGATAGGAACATACACCAAAACAAACCCCATTTCAATGCGTGGTGCTATTGCAGGCTACTGCTTGAACGAACACACCAAGTTCTGAATGATCCCGCGGCTCTTTGAACGGATTATGCAGTTAACAAAAACAATTATTATATCGTGCGGCGCTCAATCTATTAGCTGAACAGTATAAGGGTGGCAATGCCCCAAGGAAATTACGCTTCAGATTGCATGTTTCAGTAACTTCCCTAATCGACTGGAGTTCCGTTGCAATCCTGAAATTTCGCACTGTACCACGCATAAATTGACAGGAGTTCAAAAATCATAATGTAAGCTACTTCTACAAATATAGACTGCTCATTAATCCCCCCTCCTTATAAAAACAAACCACAAAAATTCTGGCTGGCCCAATGATAGTAAGAATATAGATTTTCTTACTGCAGTATTATTATTATTTTCCTTAAACACTATATCTCTAATATCAAATATTATTATAATAATAAATTATGAAGTATTTGTTATTAATAATAAGTTCAGCCCTTCTTCTAAAGATAGGAGCAGCACCCTTCCATTTTTGATTCCCTGGAACTATGGAAGGTTTAGACTGATGCTATTTATGCTATAAACCCACACACTAGACTACATGTTTCTTTCCATTCATCAAATGACGCTAAGGCATTAGTGACATCTCTCTTTTATTTCCTGGTAGTGGTCCTTCTAGTATTCCTAAGAATACCACCGATCCGATATATTAAAATCCTGTACATAGGCCATTAGAGACTTCTGTGTGAAACTGCGTAAATACTATCATATTTGAATGCATATCTAGGTTATTGCATGTGCTACAGGGTGTTGTGCAACGTATGGGGAAGTAGAAGTGCGTGATCATCATCCATGTGTAGAGTAGATTCTAAACCCACCGTCAGCTATAGCTGAAATATTTTTCTCTGGTTTCCCATTTCTATCTCCACGCAAACATTGGTATTGTATCATTTTACAAACCACGACCACCTCAGTCCAAACTGTTCTCTAGTTTAAATTACATTTATTTATTTATTTTATTTCTTATTGATGCCACACGAGATGGTTTCAGGAAGGGTATATTGCCATGGGGAGAATCAGCTCATCTAATTCTACACATCATAGAAACACCAATAATAAGCTGCTGAATGCATATAAATATGGTTTTAAAGAGGTAGCCTAGTAGATTTAATCTCCAACGTTCACCAAAGGACACGAACATGTATATTTCTGGGATCAATATAGAAATCCATGCAGATGCTGGATGAATCCTTGCGCTACCTATTTATGCAGTCAGATGGTATCTACTGTACTGTATATGTATTAAATCGTCAAATTACAACAAAAAAGTCAATTCAGAATATGGAGCTCAGCTTTTCTCTCATTAGCTATGGAGGCAGAAATTATAAAAGTTTCTCAATGTGAAGCAGTTTGCCAATTTCCCTCGTCGTGCAAGATTTAAGTGCCCAGATATTCCTTTTCCCTTCGTTCCTCATCTCATTTCTTCTTTTTCGTTCATCTCCTGCCAGCTTCCAACAAGCCCACATCTTGCTAATGTTACAGCCTTTTTACCGGGTAATCCAATAATCATATCCAGAATTTAAAATGCAATTAAATTACAAGATAGTAGTACCGCTCACTGAACGGAGAAGTTTTGTAATTGGAAATAAAAGGTGCAGCGTGGGATAAAGTTTTATTTTCCTTGCCGTAAAGTGGACACAAATGGAATCTAAAGAACACAAAGAACTTTAAGATGACGCGAGCAGGCTACGTATGTTGTGCCTCAGTCACTTCTATATTACTGTATGCTCTCTTTCTCTTTGGCTACTCCGATCACACGTCCCTCTTTCGATTTGGACCAATAGAGTGTAATCATTTCTTTAAAATCAGCCAAATATAATGCTCTATTTCGATTATTGTGCATGGCATGTCATCACTGAGCTCTTATCACACCTTTTGTTTTCTCTTACGTTTTTAAGTTTACAATGAATTAGTGATTTTTTTGCTCCGATTTATTGTTTTTTTTTTTCAAAGTGGTTGGAATACTGTCAATACGAGAGCTACATACATACAAATAAGTGGAAGGCGGTGACGATGTATAGGATTTGGCACCACCATGATAAGAGGTTATGCGGAGCTTGAGACACTTAGATGTTACTCAATACATGGTAATAATTAATCAAATTTCTATGACTTACCTGTGGCTGATACTCATGTTATTATCGGAGTGCTGGTGCCATTCTGGATGTGTATTAACCAAAGTTGTAGGAAAACTAATACTGAAAAGTGACAGTCAGTCTGAAAGACTAGACTTTGTATCATTTTAAATGCTACAAATGCTGAAAAATGCTAGAATGGCTGGAGGCTTCTCGCTTCGCTCGAAGCCAAAGACTCTTGACATGTTAGAAAATTATCTCCATAATACTTATCTTGCTTATCTTGTTTCAAATTACTCGCGAACGGCAAGTGCAAACCAAGGGCAAAGCAAGGTCAAGCGCGCGGGATGCCGTCACGCTCACCAGAGCGCGTGGGGACGTGCCCCTTCCAACCAGTCTAAAAACACTTATAGTGGGCGATGTATTGAAGATAGAGATATGCTCTCGCGGGCTTTTTGTAGAACTTTTCATGCTGACCAATTCTTACGCTCATAGTATATTGATATTTTTAACGGTTTGCCCAGCCTAAGCTTAAGAAGCGCACGGACGCCAAATTTGGTTTCGACTTTTTCACTGAAATCGTAACTGCTTGGCTTCCTTTGATCATACATAAATTATTTTCTACAGAATCTTTCCTCGAGATATCCTTTACAGAATGGTGAAAACCGCATCAAAATCCATGCAGTTGTTCTCGAGATTACCCGTGACATCCAAGAATCGGGGATTTTTGTCTTATACTAACGAAGTAGAGATTGTCGGGGAACACATGCACCAAGCAGTACTATGACGTCACACATCTCAGTGCATCTGGGTACATTTCGTCCCGTCACCGTAACGTAACGCCAGACCCCAGCGTAACGACGAAGTCGACAAGATCATTTAAAATGATGAAAACTGATTACGACGTAAGAACATTGATGCCATGGGAATCAATGCTATTCATGTTCATTAGGAAATTTCCCTGTTCTTGATAGGCTCCACTGATGCCAAAATACCTAATACTATTATAAACTCTATTTCTTTATAATTTGCGTTGGCAGCGCATTTCATAGTGATTTCGTTTTTATGACCGAAAGATACCGTGCATCGTATGTTTCTGAGTACGAAGTAAACTTAGAAGTCTCTTTCGAAAGTGTACCCTTGTTAGAAGCTTGGTAAATATGTTTTATTTAGCGGGTCAACACATCAGAGCATGGCCGAAATGCTGAGCCAGAGGGTCCGTCAAAGAAGATCGCAGGCAATAGCCGGAGAACATTGGGCATACGGTTCGGTCTACTGTTTGATCTACCTCACAAGGCGTGTCTACATTGCTGCGGTCAGAATTGTTATCTGTGTTTGGCAAATTAAATTAATATTGGTAAGAAGATCTGCAGAAAAGGCTATATTTATTAATATTAAAGCATTTTAATTTTCACATGCCGTATAAAACCCGTCGAATACGATTGGGTGACTAAATAGAGCAGATAGTGTAATGGTGAAGGCATTGGATTGGACACTTCAAGTAATATGTTTCGATTGCACCCCGCATCCCCTATTAATAATAATATAGGAACGCCGTGGGGAAACGGTGTGCACATATGTAAAAAAGCATACTTCCTGGCGGAATGACATACAGAAGTTTCTTGTACGAGTAAAATGAACGCTGACCAAAAATGGCTCCAAACAAGGCATGTGGCAGACAGGGAGCGTTGCAGTAGAAAGGAACAGAATCAAACAAATAACAGACCAAAATAGTCGAAAAGAAAATCAAGGGAGTAATTGGGAAGAAATTGATTTTTTTTGTTGAGGGGTAGGAGAACCTTTTAGAGTGTTATATAGAATCATAAAAAAGGGAGGTAAAAATAAATGTGCAGAGCCACAGGCAAATGGCAATATTTACGTTTTAGTACTGTACCCGTCAAGGGCGAGTTTGAGGTCCTTGAGGGGTATATCTTAGCTATAATAGTTACCTGCAGCTGAGAATGAATGATCCAATGCCAAGACGAATATATTATGCCAATTTATAGTATTAACACAGGGGCTTGCATCATTTGGAAAATATGAAGTAAAATGTAGTGGAAGATAAACTGTGTTTTTTTTAATTTATTTGCAATTTCCTCAACTGTTCATTTCAAATTTATTCAGATTTTCTAATATGAAGTTTACAGGTATTACTATCACGTAGCTGATGGATTTTTATGGTAGTTGAAGACGTTATTTTGGATGTCATGCAGTAGAATGGTATAGACACTGAAAATATGTTGGCATTGCACGATGCGTCCATGATCCTTGAGAATCTAGCTGAAGTTGCTAAGTTGAGTGTTCTTTAAAGGAGTTGTTTGACTTGTTGGAACATGCAAATTTTTGGAGTTCTGAGTAACAATTAGTTTATACACGAAGAGGTTACACATGGAAAGGAGAGGTGTTCTACCTAATGAGTTCACATCAGTGGCTTAAAATGAACCAAATTAACCTGAAGATTGTATTACAGCAATATGTGGCAATTATTTTCTCACGTAGATACAGTAGCTGTACCTGAGGTTTAAAGCGATGTTGTTGATTACTGACGGGCTTAACGACATCGTTGTCATGTAGCACCGTGTACTTGGGTGTGTGTGTGAGGGGGGATCTGTCTGATAACCTGCGTTATTGTGATTGCTGTAATTCATATGAGGATTAGGAAGGAAGCGGCCGCGGCCTTCTGTTAGTAACTATCCCGGCATTTCCTTGAGTAGAAGTGGGAAACAACGGAAAACCACTTCCAAGATGGCGGAGGTGGGAATCAAACCCACTTCTCCTCAATTTTGCCTCACAAGGCTGAGTGTACCCCGTTCCAGCCCGCGTACCAAAATTAAATTGCATGGCAGAGCCAGGAATCGGGGCGTCAGCCAAGAATGCTAGCCACTACACCAGGACGTGCACTTTGATCGCCTGTTTAGGACACGAGAGAAAAAAAAAGATTTTAAATTTTGGTCCTTAGTTTGAATTTCTCATAAAAATAGAATATAGAACTAGAACCATTATTTAAGCCCTTGTATATTTACCGTGCCAAGTTTCACAGCGCTGGGATAAGTAATTCGCGAGACAAACAGATTTATATACTAAAAGTTCGCGTGGCCGCCAGGTTGATTTTGCGCTTATCAGGTTGTTGAATGTTACATGGATGAACTTATATTAATAGCCTCTATGAATATATGTCAGTTTTATTGCGCTAATATGTTAGTAGATATTGAGAACTGTTGAAATATATCGCATGGTCGCCATGTTGGATTGTTTTATATTTAGAGCATGGAGTTATGTATAAAATATGAGGTTTATTGTGTTGGATCATTATACAATCTTTTATTTCGATTACTCGATTAGGACACAAGAAATAAAAAACATAATTTTGAAATTACACACAGTCGCTAACTTGCGTCATCTGAGATATTTGAATTAAATTAGATACTAATATGCTAAGCGTTGCATAAAGAATTGCCTTGCCAAGTTCCACTGTGTTGGAAAGAATAAATCTAGAGGAACTGTAAATCTAAATGTTTGAAAATCCCCTTCTCCAATCTCGATTTTTGAAAACACAGTACATAGGTAGGCAAACTCCCTACAGTGGTCTCTGCCACCATATGGAATTTTTCGGTTAAATGCAGTAATAGTTTCGGAGATGCTGAATGTCGGTGAAATATTTCGCTCCACTGCTATGGTAAATTGGTGGAAGTGTTTAAAACTTAACACGGCCGGGCATGGTCAGATGAGGCAGTAGTAAGTTCGTATCGATATGCATTTAAATCGCTTTAGCCGCTTAGGATTTAATTAGGGGGACACCCACACACATGCCCACCAACTTACACATACACACACATACACAAACGCACACACACGGACAGAGATTGATCTTTCAAGCCTCTATTTCATATGATAAAACTGAGCTAAGAATGTAACTAAATTATCCACGATGAGCCCCTGATAATTAATTATACATGAACTTTAACCCCTTATTGTTGATATGATTATCTTAAAATATCAAGTAAATATGAGGTTATTGGTTATGTAAATAAATAAGAAATGTAAGCGATGTAGTGGTGATTAATTAGGCAAGTCATTAAGTCTTTGTTATTCAACATGCTTAACGTGTTAGATGTAGTCAGGGGAGGAGACGACAGTGTTGTATAAAATAAATTAATGTATGCTCTCTCATAACGAGACCCTAATTATGGATACAGAAAACGTTCAGTAAACAACTGCTCCTCAATTAAATTTTTAAGAACTCTGAAGTGTAGGACACATTATAGCGTAGGATGTTTTCTGTTGCAGGATTGTTCTATACTAGAAGTTATAAAAAATCCTGGATACGTAGAAAGGTTTTCTCTTTCAAATAAAGGAGTTGTGTTATCAAAATTCTTTTGATTTGTGATAGGTAGAAAGGTTTTCTCTTTCAAATAAAGGAGTTGTGTTATCAAAATTCTTTTGATTTGTGATTAACAATATCCCAATATGATTCCAACACCCGTGTGAAGAATCCCTTATTACCCCCAACGACCATTGAGAACAGTACCTCTATTTCGAAACCGGTGAGTTGGATTCAATCAGTGTATTATATTCTGGTCCCCCGTAATTAACTTAGTTATTTCTGGAATTATGTACGTATTTCGGAGCAGCCATTGACAGATCAACTAATTCTTCGCTGACGTAGTCTGAAAATTCGGAGGTACTTAACGAAACAATCACGTTACTGCCAAACACAGTAAGGTTAATGTGGCCGTTGGACGCATACGTCATATACAAACCCGGGAGATGTAACAACTTTTTTTAAAGAACAATAACAACAATAAAATTGACCACATCTCAGCAAGACAATGTTCTTTTAAATCTCTCAAAATGTAGGTCTACTTCATGCGGGCCTGCAAATTTTCATGTAGCGCTCAATTTTTGTCACTGCGAGCGTGAATATAAACATCTGTCGGTCCATCCTAATAATAAGTGATGAACTAGTCACATAAAAACAAAGTAATGAAGGACGCCTTCCTTGAATTACACTCAACTTCATATTCCTTCAGCTAACTAGCATCTATTCTTACGCCCGTACTTAAAGTCTCAAATGTACAAACTGAAATACTCTTCTGAACTCATTGGGGTATAGCAGCTAGCGTTCTTGGCTGTCACCCTCTTGGTCGGAGCTCGATCCCCGGCTCTGCCAATCAAAATACTTTTTGTGGTCAGTGGGCTGGAATGGGTTATACTCAGTATCTTGAGGCAAAACTGAGAAGAGATGGGTTCGATTCCCATTTCAGTGAAGTGAATTTCCGTATTTTCCCCAATTATTCTCGAGGCAAATGTCCGGATGGATCCTAGCTTAAGGCCACGGCTGTCTTCTTCCAAATCCTCACTTGACTTCAAAATACACACATTAATACAGCCATCACAATAAGACAGGTTATCAGACAATTCCCACACACACCCAAGTACACGGGGCTACATGACCACGCCGCTACAGAGCCCATATATAAATGAAAAACAAGTTCTTGTGATTACATGTGCTTCTTTGGTGACTGTAGTTGTGTGTGCTACAATTATTTATATTGTCTGGAATGAGAAGATGCCCCGGTATTTAACTAAGGTACTATCCTGGCATTGGCCTTGAAAGAATGTGGGAAAGCACGAGGAAAAATCACACAGGATAGCCCCTATCAGTGCTGGGATTCGAAACTCCAATCTCCGGACTTGCTCCCCATCAGAGTCGGGGAGTGGACTTTAACGCAAAAGATACGTCGCAGAGTAATGTAGGAAGTGCTCATAATGAAGTGACTCAACTGTGTATATTCTCAACATCAGTGCTGCTAAGTACTGCGGGATGGTGCATTTCATGAAACACGGCATTCCTCCTTTTTGAGAGAATCGTAACAATTATATGGGTTAGGTACTCTTTGAAAGCACAATTCTCATAAGCTTTTTATGAATGAACTTATCATGCTACAAAAAGGAACTTGTTTAGAGTGCGGAATTTCCACATGGGTAACTCGACGCCATTAAAATTTCGTTTTCCCTTTGCTTGCGGTTAATCACCTAAGTCCGTCTGCCTCATAATTCAAACCCCACCTCTAAAACTCACGCAATACGCACATTTGTGGCCGTTTAAGTGATTGAGTTTTATCCAAGCCTCTGCTCTGGTCAGAAAACATAGCTTTAATTAATTCTGCCAAACGAACGAGCATTTAGTAATGGCAAGTACCGTACTGTACTATTCTGAATGTCTCATCATCCATGTAATGATATACGCTTTTTCGTTTATTGATAATTCCATTATGGTATTTATAATCAAAGAGGTACACTCAGATACAAAATACTATGGCAACATTGAATTTCACGCAAATGAATTTATCAACTTTGTATATTTCCACATATTTTGCGTTGTGTGTGATAGTTGGAGTCGTTTGGCCCCGTTGAGAATTGGTTAGCTCGCTAGACTTTGGTCCAAATGGTCTTGGGTCGATTCCCGGCTGGGAAAAAGGGGATTTCAATCTCTTGGCGTTAACTCCCCCGTCCGGGGACTGGGTGTTTGTGCCACCTTCATCATTTCATCCTCATAGAACACGGAATCCTCTATTCCTCCTCATTGAGAGAATCGTAACAACTATATGGGGTTAGTATTCTTTCAAAGCACAATACCCACGAGTGTCAACGAAAAGAACCTGCACTTGGCCTCCTAGCAGGCCAGAAGGTATATTAGTTCTTTTGATTCTATATATTATGAAGTGGTTTAATATACTTAACTCTTCGTGAAAATAAAAGCATATAAAAGGAACATGAAACAACAACAAGATAATAATAATAATAATAATAATAATAATACTTATAGACTAATATAAATATATGTGAGGAGCATTTCTAAGTAATCACCGAGATTTTCTTGAAATAACGACAATATTAATTTGCAAACGTAGGCCTACATTTATTTTAGATGGTAAAAGCCTTAAACTACCTACCAACATAGTGATCTCTGTTAAGCCACTTTTCGTAGAGCGGCAAACATATTATTGTATGCCTTTGTCATAGAATGGCGCTGTGTGTGATGAAAGTCATGACATTACTCCCTCTTCGAGATCAGCACTGTCATCAGAACACTTGCCACGATGGAAAAGATGGAAATCACTGGTGACGAATGACGTTTGACCCTTCGGCGTTCCACCATGGACTTGTGGCAACATTCATTGAATATTCGAACTCATACCCTCACCAACCTATCGGATATGACACCTTCACCACGCACATCACATACTTGGCGATGAAAGACAACTGGTTAAGTATTTCGTGCATTCAACAAACGATAGTCTACAGTCCATATCTCACAGTCGGGGGCTGAACTATTATGGCTTCTCAACGGATGGAGGTAGACATTGTGCATGCCCCACATCCCAACTGTAGCGCTGCGCCGAAAATATGTGGAAACGGTGGTTGATTTAGAAACGCCCCTCGTAATAATTATGAATATGAATACCTGAATATAATATATACAATAGATATTTATATATAAAGACATTAATTACATAATTAATATAATAATAATAATTCTGATAATAATAATTGTTCATATTATATTATTATTAATTATATAAGTATTGTTATTACTATTATTAGTGTTAACATATAATATTAAACCCTCTTTTCACATTTCATCCGGAGATTAGAAAATTAAAGCTAAGTGCTTTGTTCTCCTGTCTTTGAACTAAAGAGTTTCAAACTCCATTGCCGACCACAACGTGGGGACTTTAATTTTCAGTGATTATTTCTCCTCTCTTGCCCCTGGGTGTTTCTGACGCCTTCTTCATTTATTAACCCTTACCACAGAGCAGGAGTGAGACAGAAGCGGTCCTACCCCACCCCCACCCAACTAACGCACTCGCTACTCGGCTTGGCGATATCTCCCGAACCAATAATCGGATTTGGACGTGTGGGGTGTCAGATTACTCAAGAAGGCCAACCCTTTCCAATAGCCTACTCATTTACCCAAAAAAACCAAAACGGCAAGGTCATCGACCTGATATTTTATAAACTAATAATAGGAGAGGGTCATGTGATGTGTCATAGGACTGAGTGTGACGCCCCCTTTTGCATGGTTTACTCATTTACCAAATATACCCAAAACTGCAAGGTTTTCGACCTGAGATTTTATAAACAAATAATTGGAGAGGGTCAAGTGAGGTGTCATAGGACTCTGGATGACGTCGCCTTTTCCACAGCCCACTTATTTACCCAAAATACCCAAGACTGCAAGGTCATCGTCGTGAAATTTTATAAACCAATAATCGGATTTGGACGTTTGGGGTGTCCTAGGACTTTGGATGATGCTCCCTGTTTTTATATACCCCCCCCCCCTAATTTAACCAAAGAAACCAAAACTAAAAGGTCATCGGCTTTTTATTATCTCGCTAACCAATGATCGGATTTGGACACACGAGGTGTCAAATGACTCGGTGAGAAGTCCCTTTCCCATGGCCCATGAATCTACCCCAAATACCCGAAATCGCAAGGTTATCGACCTGAGATTTTATAAACCAATAATCGGATTTGGACACCTGAGGTGCCATATGGCTTCGTGAACCCACAATTTGTTGAATTTATAAGTGTAAATACCTGATTTAGGATTTAAATTAATGCATGTAAGATTTTTAGATTTTTGATTTAAAATTTTAGATTTTAGATTTTAGATTTTAGATTTTAGATTTTAGATTTTAGATTTTAGATTTTAGAATTTTAAACTGCCAATCCATATTTGCTCTTAATTTGCTCTCACTTTTGCTCTCACTTTTGCTTCCACTTTTGCAGCCACTATTGCACCCACTTTTACACCCACTTTTGCACCCACATTAAACTGTTATTTTTATTACCGAGTTAACGTTACTAGAGATTAGATCATGCTTGACAGTTGATATGGAAGTATCAACGACTAGCTATCGTAAGCCATATGCATACTATAAAGGATATACATATATTGTAACACGAACCAATAAAAATGGAACTGTTAGTTGGCGTTGTTCAAAACAACATTCAAAACAGTGTGGAGGTTACCTGAAAAGTAAAAATTGTGAGGTCTTAAGTGTGAGTGATCATCAATGTGGTATACCAGATGAAACATGGTTGTTGTTTAATAAAACTCCTCAAAATGCTAAAGCGCTAGTGCCCCCCCCCCCCCCACAAAAAAAATATATTTTTTGTTCTCCACGTCACTATATCGTAGTAATAAATGTTAATTCCATGTTTAGCGTTACCCAGCCACTTGGCACGACATCTTTACGCAGATGATATGTTGCATTGCAATAATTGACTGCAGGTGCATCATATTATTCGAACGGTCTGTAGTCATATCGGAAGGAGGAATAATTGGGTTCAGTATCGTTTGAGGGATAAACGTACAGTGCATTCGTACCATACGGGATGCAAGCACAGAAATATCGACCTAGATGACATAACACGTTAGTTGGGCTGCATAAAATCAATATTATAAGGGGCGGCTGACTCACATGGTATATATACATAATATTCACCCGAGTACATGGATCTAAATAGCTGCGATGTCTGCAACGTAACGGGTAGCGTGGCTCCTGAGAGACACAATTATGTCTTCAGCTGAAGGACAAGTATTCGTGTGGGGAAAATATATCAAATTAATATATATATACAATGTTTAATATCCACAGGAATGCTCACTATGACACCAAAACCAAGAAATATGATGATGCTAATTCAAATTCGTTTTAGGGGCTTTGGACTTCCTGATCATTAGCACCCGTGGTCTTTTGCAACTGAATGTATTGCTAAAATAAATATTTTACGCACTGATTATGAAAATAATTAAAACCAATATATATAGGCGGAGAATGAAATTGAACAGTGCAATATAAATATTAATAAACGCGTATCATTTCCATATTTTCTCATAGCTTCATTTACCACTGTCACGACGCAACGTTGACATTCAATATTCACAAAATGAACGGTTACAAATCATGCAGAGAACACTAAGAAAAGAAATGACTTTTGATAATAATTATGATATTGATGATGATAATGAGCTTTCTTTCAGTTTTAGACTGCCAATTTTAAATTCCTTGTGGTATTCAAATTACATTCTTCTGACAGTGGTAGTTACGCTCGCTAACGCAAAGAGCTGGTCCATGTGTCCAAGATATCTGCGGACTCAGAGAACGTGGGTTCGCACTCTACCATCTGCCATTCTTGGTCTCCCATTTTGAAATCAAGGCAAATGCTGAGATGGTACCTCCTGTCGTCCTTGGTTTTCCATTTTCAACTCAAGGCAACGGTACTTTTTAATAGGCCACGGCCGCTTCCTTTCAACTCCTTGCTTAGTTTCAATCGACTTCGTTCATTCCCTATCTCATTAACTCTTATCATGAAGTTGGCGTCAGGCAGGCCATTCAGCCATTAAAACCACCCGCCACATAGTCTTTCAACTCAGCTCATCCTCAACCCGTTGGATACGGGAATAATAAAGGGTTGACATACATTCTAGTTAGACTTTTTTATTTATCTTCTCAAATATCCATTTGGATAGAATTGTTTGCAAATGAATTAGTAAATTGCTTTCGATGTGAAATTACAGGTCTAGTTGTTTGGATTTCACGTAAAACGAAGGTTCCGTGGATCATGATAGCAAGATTAAAGACACTACAGAACAAATGGTTTTTATATACACCTGAGTGCAGTTCAGGTGTATACAAGAAAACTAGATTTTTGTGTGGATATTCTTTGTACTGTACAGCATATCCGCATCATACTATATTTATAATTAGAAACTTATCTTGACCCAATAGTTCAGAATTGCTATAATATGACCACTTTGAGATCAAGGATGTGTTAAACCAGTACTATGATGAAAATATGTGGGACAATATTTCTTGTCGGCAGCATATACACTTTAAAGTCTAAACGGTCCACACTGTGAATTTGATCTGCATTTTTTTTTGTGTGGTTGAAATATCAAAAATTTTGACTGCTCCTAGATTTAATGAAATCATCCGTGGACATAAGAGGTGTCTAATGTCAACGTTCATAGTGGGTGTGCTATAATCGGGCTCAAAATTCATCGAAAGTCGAGTGCAAACTAATCTGCAGTGGAGAAGAACGTGAATGAACTTGTGTCGAAATGTGCACGAACATAGGGTACTGTACGAGAGGTGACTTAATTTTGGTGGAAGTTCATTTTGGAAGCCTTATGGTGTATTTTTGCAAATACAAGGAAAGAAAGAATTAGCTTTTGCTGTTCATTAATGTATATCGGTCCATTTATTTAAATTTATTTCCCGCACACACCAACATTGAACTGTTACCTCCCGTTTGCCCCGTGCATTTGCTCATTTTTTCTGTCAGTTTTTTACAGAAACGCACATTCCGCTGAACCAGCCTGACAGCGTCCCATCGCTGCCTTCCGAACTTCCATTGCTTCAAACCATGAAGACTTCTATTAATCCGCAGGGCGTCGTGTTCTTCACCAACCAACTACTCCATGAAGACACCGCTCCAAGAAGAATTTTGTTTTTGTCAAGTTTTTTCATGTTTATGTACAACCTCTTTGTTTCCTCCCCTACTCGCCCGTTTCCACCTCTTCTCCCCTCCTCCTACTGCTCTCTTCTCCACGCGCGCAGCCCGCTCGCTCGGTCACTTCCCTTCTACACTTCGTCTCGACTTGTCTCCGCGTCGTGAGCAACCGCTCACCCTCACAGTGCACTCAACTTCTTGTTGAACATGCCGTCTAGGCTGGTGTGCTTTCGTTGCGTCTAGTAGCCCTCACTTGTACGTCGGAAGTCGACCCAGTCAGTTAGAGCTCCACAAAAGCTCGCCTCCTCATCTCGAGAGGCAAACTTTTAAATTCTACGCCATGTTAGAATTTTAGTATCAACCGTCAAAGGGAAAATCGTCTTCACCATGAAGCAAAGCTAAGTACTACTTCTACGTTCCTCAACTTATTTTAATTGATTTTAAATAGCTACATGCTTTTTAATGATCATTTTATAGGCAGTGTGAGATTTCTATATTTGGGGCAATAATCATCCTTCGCGGGATTTTCTATGTTGGGCTTTTGTCTATCTAAGCCAATCTTAATAGGAAGCAGCATTTCTTATGCTTTTATAGCCTAAGTGTATTGGATCTGATGATGATCGCTTGACGATCGAAACTGGTCATCCTAGTGTTTTATTAATCTCATGTAATTTATTTCAGGATTAGGGCATAACCCATCTCTTTTGGGTACATTCGTGTTGACCGACTGAAAAGCACTAAACTCTTGTTTACTAAGGCAACACTGAAAATATGGCTTCAAACACCACAAATTTCTTATGCTTATTAAATGAGAGATTTTCTCACAACGTGGGATACCATTAAATTACCCACTGTCTATAAAATACTTAGCTCGTTCCACCGCTGGACTAACTTTTGCCCTATTCTTCAGTCATGATTGCTCTGGAACCTTCCAGAATCTGTACTCTATCTACCAGTTATACTGTCATGTATTTTCCACTCACATATGGGAATACTTTTTCAAACTAAGGAATCTTCCTTATGAACTACTAATCAATATCTAATTTTTCTTCCTCCGTTGGGATTTTCTCTGGCGCATTCAACTATAATCTACAACTTTCTCAAGCAATTGACTCTCGCATATCTAGTGTAACTAGTTATTTTCCATCATTGCAATAACTTTCTTTGCCATCAACTTTTTGTGCTACTACAGTGAACTTTTCTACTATATTAACAGACTATAGTGAAAAACAGTGTTAGTTCAACATTTCATCCGCGTCGCGCTCGTCCGTGTACAATAAATACGGTCATGAACACTTTTCCACAATCCCATTTTATCTTTCCCAAACCCTTTACTAACAAACCAAAATAATAAAATTGTTACTTTAGGTCTTTTTCAATGAGGTGTCACTCTCAATTAGTGCCCTCCCTTCTTTGCTTTATTTACAACGAATTAATGTCTGTAAACCTTCGTGTCCAGTACACGCCTTAAATTATATTGTTTCTCCCTTCTAATTAAGGAATACAATTCTTTCAACTCATAAATGAGTTATTTCTAGGTTTCACGAAAGGGAAACTTGCCCCATTGTCTCGTGATCCCTATTTAAACATAGGAATTCTAGAAACTTCCTTTCGATTGTTCTCTTCAGGTTTCACAAGAAGTGACCTGCACTATTTGTATAATCTTTACAAGTATTTCTGTAACAATATAAGAAGTTGTAGAAACTTCTATTTTATTCTTCCTGCCTTTTGTTGTTGCTACTTTCGAAGTTGTTTCTTTTTCTAAGATATTTACCTAGAAATTCTTAAAGTACACACCTTGTACTTGATTTATTGTCTACCTTTAATTACGTCAGTTATCTTTAAATTTTTCATTTATTTATCTTCGTCATTTCAAAATCTTACGAAGATTTTAAAACATATAAAAGAATTGTTAATTGCCTGGCGCAAGCTTTAGATGTTTTCGGAGGTCTGCGACCCCAATTGTTTATAGAAATCAAAATTATATATTTGTTACAAAACTACTACCCATCGTTGTTAAATAAATTCAAGATTTCTTTATGGCTTTATCATTACTCTAACATAACGGTTAGGCAAGATCCTGTCTTCCTTGACTCTTCCCACTTAATGCAAACAAATCTATTGATAGGGTTTTCACCACTTGTTGCATTTGAGCAAGAACTCTTAGTCATAACTTATTTCAAACTCTCTTCCTATTTCTCCATCCTTTTTCTCTGGTCCGAAACCCACTTCCTTTTTTTTTTCATCATCTTCCCTTGGGGGCTAGGTTATTCCCAAGCTAATAATCTACCCAAAATTTGGTGCCGAAACCCGGGAGAGTCCATTTCTCACAGTCTATTTATGAGAATCTATTCGTTATTTATTGCTCAAAGTCCATTTGACAATATTTTGCAAATCATTAATATCTTCTTTGAATTTTTCAACTATACCTCCGCAGTGCAAAACTGGTGAAGGTGATAGAGGTCGTTCCTGTCTTCCTCAGCCTGTCTTACTTGCAACCTGTCTTCTGCTGCCAACCTGACAGCATTTTCAAAATCTCGCTACAGTTTTGTAAGTTACACTTCAATTTACCTATTTTCAACATGTCAACTGAAAAGGATGAAACTCTCATTGCCAGACGTTCTTCCTACAAAGGACAACTCACCAGATTTAGAAATTTCAGTAATAAAATTAATCCCGCCGATTGTGATCTAGACGTCTTGACACAACGCCTTAAGTTGTACGAACGGTCCTATGATTACTATGATCAAATTCAAACCGACATTGAATCCGCTTGCCCAGAACTTCAATCGGATCGGGACGAGGTTGAACCCTTGTATTTTGAAGGGATTGCCAAGGCCCACCAACTGATCCGCAGTATCTCAGAACCGGACACTAGGGTCATCAATCCGGCCCAGTTCGCACCCGCTTCAGTTCATAAGGACAAACAGAAATCGTTACTTCCTAAGATAACTCTACCTCACTTCTCAGGCCAGGAAGGTGAATGGTATTCCTTTTACGAACTTTATTGCTCCCTTATTCATGAAAACAATGACATTCTCGACATCCATAAGTTCTATTTCTTGCGTTCGTCCTTGGAAGGACAGGCCTTGGCCTTGGTTTAGTCACTGCCTTTAAGCGCAGATAACTACCACATCGCCTTTAATCTCCTTAAAGAGAGATATGGTAATGTACGTTTGTGTGTTGCTCGCAAAATTCGCTGTCTGTTCAACTTGCCAGTCGTAAAACATAATGACGTCACTTCTTTACGAGACCTGTTAGACTCCATTCAATTACACGTGAGAGCGTTATATCAACTCAAGCAGCCAGTCCAAACTTGGGACACCATCCTTATTCATCTAGCTACATCCAGATTTGATTTTTCGAAATTAAAGGCTTGGGAAATCGAACTCACTCGCAAGGATGAGAATTCTTTCGAACACCTCATCTCGTTTCTGAACAGCCGGTGCCACGTCCTTACAGCGAAAATGTCGAAACGAGTCATCAGTGTCACATTCTGGGTAAAAAACTTGTCTCTTCAAATGGTCATCAGCACCCATCTGTCGAGAGCAAGCACACCCGTTCTGCTTCTTTCAACCATCCAAGAGAACATATTAGGTCGCTCAACAAATCTTTAAAATGCACGCTCTGTAAAAAGTTTCACATTTTGTATTCCTGCAAATCCTTTAAAGAATTGTGTGTTGAAGACAGAAGGAAGTTTGTCTTCAATAGTAAATATTGCTATAACTGTCTGTCACCTAAGCATTCTTCTTCTAATTTTACGTCTTCCAACCTCTGTTTTCATTGCAAAAGACCGCATCATTCTTCATTGCACTTTCATGATCAATCGAGGTCACTAGTACCTGCTTCTTCAAACTCCATGCAGAGCAGCTCCGAACAAACTAATGCTTCTTCCTGCATATCTAACGCCGAAATTTCTCACAGTGCGCAAGTCCTTTTGTCCACTGTACAATTCGAAATCCAAGATAAATTTGGAAATTGGTTTCGAACCCGCGGTCTTCTCGACTCTGCATCAACTCATAACTTTGTTTCGCAATCGTTAATTAAAAAACTAGGTCTTTCTTCATCACCTACTTCCATCAATGTATCCGGCATTGACAATTTGAAAACTCAAGCCTTGCAGTCTTCAAAATTGAAAATCAGAGACATTTGTCAAAGAAACACCAATCTTAACTTAAACTGTCACATTCTTACCAGTATTGGCAAGGACACTCCTAGCAGCTCTATTAATACTTCCGGTTTAAAAATTCCTTCGCATTTAAGGTTAGCTGATCCTCAGTTTAATGCTCAAGGCCCCATTGATATACTTTTCAGTGCCAATATTTTCTGGAATTGCCTTCGTAAACAAACCCGTAGGCTATCTTCAAACGTGGTCGCCAGAGACACTGGTTTTGGTTGGGTCATTACTGGTCAAATACAACATCCCAGTCTTCAAACCAAATCGCAATGTCATTTTGTTACTGCCGATTCAAATCCCTTTTCTGAAAAAGAGAACACTTATGTTTCTGATCTCAATACATTTGAAAAACACTTGCCGAAACGATGTCTCATTGTAAACAACTACGTCACCTTTGTAAGTTGTCTAAATAGTTTTGCCTTATTTCTGCACGAAATGGCAATTCAAGTTCGCCTCGCCTTGGGTCACTTGGTTTACCTTCTCATGTCATTTTTTCAGCACGTAATTGTTTAAACTTTCTATCGAAAACTATCTTCCTCTTGTGTAAAACCATGGCTATCAGTCACCATCATTTCGCGGTAAGCTATGTTTCTCTTCCCTCGCTATTTATTAGGAAGGCCATGGCCGCCTCCTACCCTCTTCTTCACACTCAGAAGCCGCTTTTGAAACCGCTTGAAAATCTGAATTCTCTAGCATCTAGAATAACTGTTCTTACGCATAAACTCCTTCTCAATGTCCCAGCTTCCCTTCTTCGTTCAGAGGAATTAAGCTTTTTCTTTTGAAAATTGTCGGATTCCGTGATCCTCAAAATTATGCGAAATTGATTACTTGCTTTATTTCATATGTATTTAAATTGTTTCTTCAAGTCCAAGCTACGGATAACTGCATGACGTGTTACTTGAAGTTCCACTTTAAGTCTCAGCTGATTGCACTCGCTTTGTTTATTTATTTTGAACTGCTTGTTTGTCAATCTTGTTTGTATACAAGCTCGGGTAAGGCCAAGCTGCCATTTACTTTTTCTATGCTTGACAAAGGTCAGAGCAGGTTTTCCTTATCTCAACTTTGGCTGACTGCCAACCATTGTCTTGCGAGTTGCTCCCGTAATTTCAGAAGCTGTTCACCTCCTTACCAAAGTAAACTTGTTCTGGTCAAGGACTCTTGCAGATATTTATACTCGTTATCTCGCTGTACTATGTGGGTCAAGGTCGTTCTTACCTATCTCTCCCACTTGCTCACATTCGTATCCTATAGCTGTTTCGATCCTTGTTTCATAACATCGTTGCATATTTTTTATGCACTCATGTATTGCACCCTGATTACATATTTTGCACTTTTATTGTTCATTGTTAAACAAACTTGTTTTTCCTCGTCGTTACACTCGATGTGTTTTTGCATCTATGCTTGTTACGTCACGTTTCTTGATGACTTAAGTATTTCTCTGATTAACCCTTTTGATGCTTATTATAACTTAAGGTCATTGTTTATGGCTACTAGATTGTTGTTACCTATGGCGTTCTTGCTTTCTACTCGCATAGTTCCTTTGTTTATTTGGTATACTCTTATCCTAAATCGATGTACTTGTTTCTATACGCTTTGTTTAAATTTGTTAACTCTCCTTTCGCATCTTGTCGCGATCTTCACTAGAGCATTATTTCTCGCAGCTTCTAACTACTTTGTGATTGACGGCGTTGTTAATTCGCGCCCGTCGCCCACGCATTCTAAAAACCCTGATAACTTGCTTACACTTACACCTGGTCAGTTCCTCATAAATGCCACCCCCTTTTTCCTTTCTCCCTCTAGCATAGATATTTGGCATAATGACCGATTGTTACCCAGAAGGGAAGGGAAGAGTCAGAGAAAGAATGATCTCAACTACCCATGTGTTTATTATGAGACCTCTTTCACATTGTGTTCTTGTTCTTTGCTGGTGTTTGCTGTTGTCCCCCAACATGGTGTATTTTTGCAAATACACGGAAAGAAAGAATTAGCTTTTGCTGTTCATTACTTTATATCTGTCCATTTATTTAAATTTCTTTCCCGCACACACCAACATCGAACTGTTACCTCCCGTTTGCCCCGTGCATTTGCTCATTTTTCTGTCAGTTTTTTACAGAAACGCATATTCCGCTGAACCAGCCTGACAGCGTCCCATCGCTGCCTTCCGAACTTCCATTGCTTCAAACCATGAAGACTTCTATTAATCCGCAGGGCGTCGTGTTCTTCACCAACCAACTACTCCATGAAGACACCGCTCCAAGAAGAATTTTGTTTTTGTCAAATTTTTTCATGTTTATGTACAACCTCTTTGTTTCCTCCCCTACTCGCCCGTTTCCACCTCTTCTCCCCTCCTCCTACTGCTCTCTTCTCCACGCGCGCAGCCCGCTCGCTCGGTCACTTCCCTTCTACACTTCGTCTCGACTTGTCTCCGCGTCGTGAGCTACCGCTCACCCTCACAGTGCACTCAACTTCTTGTTGAACATGCCGTCTAGGCTGGTGTGCTTTCGTTGCGTCTAGTAGCCCTCACTTGTACGTCGGAAGTCGACCCAGTCAGTTAGAGCTCCACAAAAGCTCGCCTCCTCATCTCGAGAGGCAAACTTTTAAATTCTACGCCATGTTAGAATTTTAATATCAACCGTCAAAGGGAAAATCGTCTTCACCATGAAGCAAAGCTAAGTACTACTTCTACGTTCCTCAACTTATTTTAATTGATTTTAAATAGCTACATGCTTTTTAATGATCATTTTATAGGCAGTGTGAGATTTCTATATTTGGGGCAATAATAATCCTTCGCGGGATTTTCTATGTTGGGCTTTTGTCTATCTAAGCCAATCTTAACAGGAAGCAGCATTTCTTATGCTTATTAAATGAGAGATTTTCTCACAACGTGGGATACCATTAAATTACCCACTGTCTATAAAATACTTAGCTCGTTCCACCGCTGGACTAACGTTTGCCCTATTCTTCAGTCATGATTGCTCTGGAACCTTCCAGAATCTGTACTCTATCTACCAGTTATACTGTCATGTATTTTCCACTCACATATGAGAATACTTTTCAAACTAAGGAATCTTCCTTATGAACTACTAATCAATATCTAATTTTTCTTCCTCCGTTGGGATTTTCTCTGGCGCATTCAACTATAATCTACAACTTTCTCAAGCAATAGACTCTCGCATATCTAGTGTAACTAGTTATTTTCCATCATTGCAATAACTTTCTTTGCCATCAACTTTTTGTGCTACTACAGTGAACTTTTCTACTATATTAACAGACTATAGTGAAAAACAGTGTTTGTTCAACATTTCATCCGCGTCGCGCTCATCCGTGTACAATAAATACGGCCATGAACACTTTTCCACAATCCCATTTGATCTTTCCCAAACCCTTTACTAACAAACAAAATACTAAAATTGTTACTTTAGGTCTTTTTTCAATGTGGTGTCACTATTAGTGCCCTCCCTTCTTTGCTTTATGTACACCGAATTAATGTTTGTAAAATTTCGTGTCCAGTACACGCCTTAAATTATATTGTTTCTCCATTCTAATTGGGGAATACAATTCTTTCAACTCATAAATGAGTTATCTCTATGTTTCACGAAAGGGAAACTTGCCCCATTGTTTCGTGATCCCTACTTAAACATAGGAATTCTAGAAACTTCCTTTCGATTGTTCTCTTCAGGTTTCACAAAAAGTGACCTGCCCTATTTGTATAATCTTTACAAGTATTTCTGTAACAATATAAGAAGTTGTAGAAATTTCTATTTTATTCTTCCTGCTTTTTGTTGTTGTTACTTTCGAAGTTGTTACTCTTTCTAAGATATTTACCTAGAAATTCTTAAAGTACACACCTTGTACTTGATTTATCGTCTACCTTTAATTACGTCAGTTATCTTTAAATTTTTCATTTATTTATCTTCGTCATTTCAAAATCTTACGAAGATTTTAAAACATATAAAAGAATTGTTAATTGCCTGGCGCAAGCTTTAGATGTTTTCGGAGGTCTGCGACCCCAATTGTTTATAGAAATCAAAATTATATATTTGTTACAAAACTACTACCCAACGTTGTTAAATAAATTCAAGATTTCTTTATGGCTTTATCATTTCTCTAACATAACGGTTAGGCAGGATCCTGTCTTCCTTGACTCTTCCCACATAATGCAAATAAATCTATTGATAGGGTTTTCACCACTTGTTGCATTTGAGCAAGAACTCTTAGTCATAACTTATGTCAAACTCTCTTCCTATTTCTCCATCCTTTTTCTCCGGTCCGAAACCTTCTTCCTTTTTTTTCAACGTCTTCCCTTGGGGGTTAGGTTATTCCCAAGCTAATAATCTACCCACCTTAGTAGTGATGATGTACCGATAATGGACTCCTGGTACATTGAGAGTCTCCAAACGTCATAATACTGGTACTCTACCAGACATGAATGGCCTAGGATAACAACAGTTCTAGTGAACAGAGAGGAACAATTGACGTAGAAATGCGAGCCATGTAGTGAGTGAGTGAGTAGTACAGGAGTGGACTGAGAAGAGGTGGGCTCAATTCCAGCCTCAGCCATCCTATACTTGGTTTTCCGTGGTTTCCCACTTCTACTCCACGTGAATGCTAAGATGATTTCTAACATGGTGTCAAGGCCGCCTCCTTCCCATTACTGGTCTCAATTATAAATATGTACACTACTACAGGCATCACAGTAACAGAGCTTATCAAACAAGTTTCTTAACCCTGGAACAGTACCCTTATTCCCCGGAAACAGTAACGGTATCCTGGGGCACCGAGTACTCCAGGACAGAAACACAACTCTGATGCATTAAAATTATGTATTACTAATAACTGCAATCACAAATGAGTAAAATCAACCCTGTAGCACAGGCTACTTTAACTATGAAGGCTGTAAAATGAAAATAACTGTGTGAATATAATAAAAACAAAAATGTTAGCAATATTTCAATGTTATTGTAGATATTCTTTCTTTGGTCATCATAATCATAATCACCATTTTCACTTCTCACATTCACTACAAAACACCAAGCTATGATGTTTACGCACAAAGCTCTTGCATTCTGAGCACACCACAGTGGTCTTGGTGTCCTTGGATCGTGGCCAGATGGAGCAATCAATGCCCTGGAGACACTGTTTTGGTTATAAATAAATGGCACTGCTAAGAAGTATACACATTGACTGAAAGACAGTCAAACTCAAGTAAAAGTCACAAGAGGTGGCCGCTTTTCAGGCGTACCAACATAACGTAATCGGGGAACGAAAATTCTCTGGGGCACTGAGTGCCCCACTGTACTGTTCCAGGGTTAACACATCCAATTACACGGGAATAACTGATCACGATATCGCAACCCCTAACTGAATTAATAACAACAACAATTTCTAGTTACAACTTTGGGCCAACCGCAGCTTGCTAGTCCCTGTGTACAATAAGTCCCTGATGAATGTTTCTATGGCATGATGTGGGACAGTTTGTACCAATGCACGAGAACATACGAGTCCCTGAACACGTGCTTGGACAAGTCATGGTGATCACATGCTACCGTATATATTTCGATGCAATTTCCAGAGGGCTGTGGTATAAAGGGTGATGCACGCATTGTTTCACGATCATGAGAGTATTTACTGCATGTGTCGTTTCTAGGCTAGATAACCTCCTCTACTTGAATCCATTGAAGCACAGCTTGGAGCACTTGGATCACGAAGTTTGCTTTCCAGATCTTTATATTCACAATTTTAGGGACCACTCCAGTGGAGTTGGGATGGGCATGTGCGCCTTTTTACGGATTCTATCGATACTAATTATGGCAAATGAATCTGCGAGTTTAATTCTAGAGACTTAAAATGCGATCATGCAATAAAGTATAACTTGTCTTTTAATGCATTCGAGGATCACAATAATAGGGGTTTGTGAAGTGGACGAAGACAGTTAATGGAAATTCATGTGGGGTTAGATTTAAGATTTGAGTTCCTTCCTTTTAAATTTTAAAGATATTATTTCTCATACTTAACTTATCATATGAACATCCATTGACTTAATGGAAGGTTAGCACATGCTTTGAAGGAGTAACAGCGTGATGGACGACTATAATGAATTAGCTACTTCTCCATTAGTCATCCCTTCCACAGAATAAGTTTCCAGGAGACTGAACGCCTTATCAGTTGAGCAATGCATGGCTCACTTAACGTCAGGTAAGCCATTGAATGCAATAATATTCCATTGAATCTCTTCCCTTGTTTTGAAATTCCAAAAAGGTCTTGGTAATGCTAACACATGTCGACGTTTTGCCAATGTATCCAGGTAAGTATGCACGGAATATGTTATAATCTCCTTACAACTGATGATTATAAGTAGTGAAGTGACTAACAAAAGAGGTTCCTGTACAAGCTTTGATGTAGCACCAGCGGAGAGGAACTTCCTATTCTCAGTTCTCGGAGAGCCATTTATGATATGAGTTTCTCCTACTGTAACCATAGTATTGATAAAGCATGGACGCAAACAACCGATCATGTGGGGCTGCATTTTTGATTGCTTGTCACTGGATATTGAAAATATGCGGTCCGTTTTTAACCCGCACAAATATAAATAAACCTCCCGAAGAACAAAACTCAAAATAGTTTACAAAAATACGTTTTGCAACACATCATTTATAAATATATATTGATTGTATGTTTTATTTGGAAACTTTGAGGAAAACGTATCCTTCTTTTTATAATAATTGCAAAATAATGTTTCAACATACAGCTTAGGTAAGTGTTAAGGTACGTTATTTTTGTCCGATGACATATAAATAGATCCAAAATTTTAATATATTCATCATAAAAGTATACACGTGCTGCTAGAATAATAAACACGTCTAACATGCAAGTTTTGCGCACACACACGTTCATAGAAGCTGATGTCTAAAATGTTCTTAGCCTTTAAAAAGAGCAACAAGGAGTAGATTGATCAAATAGAATAATGATATTACTTAATCTTTGAGCAGACTTATTACCCTCAAATAAACGTTTCAAAATATCTAACTCGAACTAACGAGACAATTTATGTCAATTCTCTGTGAACTCTCTGACTAAAACGTAGATGAAAATATGTATTTATTAAAAAAATCTGGAACTCTCCAGGATATCCAATCCATGTGGAGCAAGCTTCATATCAAAAGGAGCCGCTGGGTTTCTACTGGGAATTAAGTGTGAAGCATCATAAAGTGGATATGGTCCGGAATGCTTCCCTTGCGGTGGGAAGAAATGAAACTTGCCGACATCTGCAGTGTATCATGCTCACGTCGACAAGTCGTGTGTAGGAGATCTCCCGGCCCACCACTCGGTAAATATTTACACGCGCAGCCTCGCGTCTGATACATTCCGAGCGAATACATTTTAGAAAGGCGCTTCTCATTCAACGAACAAATTGCTACATCAGGTTTGTGATATGACTACAAGTATAGGTGTTTCCACCACAAAAGAATAGCGGAATATCTAGGAAACAAAAGACTCTCTGCAAATAGTACAACATGCATCACGTATCATTACCTAATCAATGGTAAAATAAGAAATTTCAGTTGGAATGAAGTTGAATTTATTATATTGATCGGCATTGGTTTTGATTGATTTCATATGATGTAATATATGGATTGATTTACCGTCTGTCAACACATTAATGTGCCCAACTAATTGGGTGGGAAATTACAATTATTTATCACACAAGATAACCTGTATACAATAACATGGCATAAACTTTCCACACTTTGATACACGCTCTTAAGTAAATATACCTAATTGAGCCCATATTTATTGTTTTATTCGATTACGAAGACAACACCGAGTAAATGGCATCAAAACATACGTGGTTTTAAATTGATGTATACAGAATATCATACAATATGAAATGAAAATCCACAGCCTGCTTCCAGTCTCCGACCGGTTCAGGAATGGAATTAATGAAGCCCCCATCTAGCGGCGTGGATATAGACTGTGCCTGCTGCCGAGGCCTGACGCACTCCTCTGGGCCAATGATTAAATGAATGACAGATGAAATGAAATGATAGTGGAGAGTGTTGCTGGAATGAAATGTTGACAGGGAAAACCGGAGTACCCGGAAAAATACCTGCCTGCCTCCGTTTTGTCCAGCAAAGATCTCACATGGAGTGACTGGGATTTGAACCATGGACGCAGCGGTGAGAGGCCGGCGTGCTGCCGCCTAAGCCACGGAGGCTTTCCCAATATCATACAATATACTGTAATTAAATAAAGTACTTTGAGCTTAACAATATCAGTTATGAGGTCTGGGACATTCAATGCTAATTAAGCAAATTGATATAATGGTGGATCAGTAATAGACTTACTTTGTCCAGTGACTGGCTGAGTGGCTCAGCGGTAACGTTTTCGCTTGCTGGGTCCTAGGTTGCAGGTTCGTATCCTGGCGCAGTCAGCTGGCATTTGAGGGTGCGCAAATGCGAGGGAGCCGTGTCAGTAGATTTACTGGCACGTTAAAGATCCCCTTCGGGGCAAAATTCCGGCACCCCGGCGTCTCTAAAAACCACAGTAGTTAAAAGGGACGTAAAACCATTATTATTATTTATTATTATTATTATTTGCTGTGTCCCGTTAGGTCCAGAGAAGTGTTGACTTATAACCTCTACAGTACTTTTGAAAGTTATCATATAAAGTTGTGCTTCGTGTATTTCAAAGAAATGTTCTCTAAAGGGCAAAGTAACATATCGGCAACTTTCTACTTCTGTCACATTTATTAGAAATTTGCATCATTTAAAATGTTGTATGCAAGACAAGATAGAATCGATCAGCATATTGTTAGTTTACAGTTTGTTTTAATTTCTGCCTTGTAACCGACAGCAAATTCGATGTATTACTCCTTAAGGCTCTCTAAAGGGCTGAGGGATTTCTCAACAGACCTTAGCGCGCGGAGTTTCCTAAGTTTGCCAGTCTCATGTGACTATTGACCGCAAAGCAGGCGTCACGTTCTTTCCATTCATATATCCCCAGTGTTTTTGCAAAAAGGCTTGACGCCTTCTTGCTGAGAATTCCTAATACATCTTTATGCCCTTGCGGGGAAACCTTTTACTTTAATGCTTAGGTTAAGTGTACTACGATCCCCATTTAATATTATTTATTATTGAAATTATCATCCGACTGGTGTCCACAAAAATAAAATGACCTGAGATCAGTTTTGCTCCATGTGACCCATTCCCGCTAACAGTGTCTGAATATTATGGATAATGTGCAGCTTCAAGTGAATTGAACTACCTACATTATTTGATCCTCCTCTAATGTAGAGGGGTGGAAACACTGATTTCTGGAGTGTCAACAAGTTTATAGGATATTTTACGCTATACATTTTTTAGCCCAGTAAATGTTGAGAGTTCGCATCCACATTCCCGCTGTGCTTGAGGTTATTCATATTAACTCAATAGATCACTTCGTGGTGTAGCATTCTTGGCAGTCGCCCCCAGAAGTCCGGGTTTGAATCCCGGTTCTGCCAAGAAATTTCAATTCTATAGTGAGTGCTGCAACGGGCTACACTTAGCCTCGTGAGGCAAAACTTAGAGTAGAAGGGTTCGATTTTCACCTCAGCTATCCAGGAAGTGGTATTCCATGGTCTCCACTTCCACTCCAGGCAAATACATGGATGGTTCCTAACGTAAGACTACGGCTGCCTCCTTCTCAGTTCCATCCCATATTTTCAAATACACACACTGATACAACAATCACATTAACACAGGTTATCACACAAATTACACTCACATCCAAATACACGGGGCTACATGACATCGATGTCGCAGTATTTTAAATAAGCAACAATAACACATTAACTAAATAGGGATAGTAATCTCAGGTGTCCCTCCTTTGTATCATGTGATCCATTCAGGATATCTAGCCTGTATTGACTGAGGTGTCCATACAGGCTAGATATCTTGTATGGATCACATGATGGTGATAGGGCACTCATAAAATGACTTCAAATATCATCCTGTAGTATTATTATTACAGGATAAACTCTGACCACAATCTAGTTTTAATGGTAGACTATGCAGTCTAAAGTAGAAGAAATTGAAGAAAAGTCAGAAGCCAAAATGGTAGGCATTAAACAGACTGAAAGATAAGGACGTGAAAAACTATTCCAGACCAGTATAAAGGCAGGACTAATAAAAAGCCATAAACGAAGTTCAAATACAGAGGAATGAGCACTTTTGAAAAATGAAATAACAAAATCCGCAGAAGAAAACATTGGTAGGAAAGAAATAATAGGTAGAAAACCGTGGATCACGCAGTATATATTAGAATGAATGGACGAATGGTGTAAGTACAAGAAAGCGAGAGGTCAAAAGGAAAAAGCAGAAAGCAGACGTCAGAGAACTGTGGTTAACCAGAAGTGTAGGGAAGCAAAAGAAAACTGGTTGAAATAGAAATGAGCAGGTATAGAACATTGGTTGAAATTAAGACGAGTAGATACAGTTTATCGAAGGATTAAGAGTACGTTTGGGGAAAGGTTGACTAAGTGTTGTAATATGAAGGACTCAGGTGGAAAACCTCTAAGAGATAGGGAAGAAAAGGTAGAGGGATTGAAAGCTTACACACAATGTTTGTACCTAGGTAAAAAAAAAGCTTGCCACGGTGGGTGAGTGGATATCGTGTCGGTCTACTAACCCCAAGATTGCAGGTTCGCTCCTGGCCGTGGTAAGTGATTTTTGAAAGGCGGCAAAAATACGATACGCATGTCATACGATGTTGGCATGTCAAAGAACCCATTTGAATTCAGTAGGCCGAGTTCATAATGGCAAAATTAATCTCGGGAGTTTCCGCTAACACAAAGTTCCTCATTTCTCTACTAGAAAGCGCTATAGTGTTCAAGGAGCTTAGCTATCTAATATCTAACCTCCTTGAATTTCATAGTCAAGGAACAACAAAATTCGACATGCAAGCTACCCTCTGGGTGTCAAATAACAAAGCTTGCACCCTGCACCCGAGGCCATACGATATTATTATTATTATTATTATTATTAATATTATTATTAAACCTAGGTAAAAGGGAAAGGAGTTTGAGAATCATGCGATGGAAAGGGAAGAGGAAATTGATGAGGAAGAGAAAGGAGATTTATTATTCAGATCAGAATTTGACAGAGAATTGGATGACACAAGTAGAAACAAAGCACCAGACATAGATGATATTATACCGAAAGATATGCTACGCTGCAGAGGTGATGAAGGTCTGATCAGGTTATTTCACTTGGTGTGTAGTATTTATGAGGCAAGTAAGGTACCATCTGATTTCAAGAAGATTGTGATAATTAATATAGCGAAGTAAACAGGAGCTGAAAGACGTAAAGATTACAATACAATCAGTTTGATCACTCATGCTTCAAAGATCCTGACTAGAGTAATTTACAAGGGGTTGGAAAGCCATATAGAAGCAGAGATGGATCAAGACCTGTTTGGCTTCTGTAGAAAGGTAGTTACAAGGAAAGCTGTACTAAGTCTAAGTCGGAATTTGGAAGGTACACTAAGGAACGATAAGAGATCGTTCATGACATTTATAGATTTAGAAAAGCCTTTTGATAACGTTGATGTGAGTAAGTTGTCTGACATTTTGAAAACTATTGTATTAAATTACAGGGTACTCTATAATGTATACGAAAACCAGACAGCAATTCTTCGAGCCCAAGGACATGACAGAGAAGCTGGTATTCAGAAAGGTGCAAGGCAAGGCTGCAACTCATCACCCACAGTTTTCAATTTATACATTGAGCTAGCAATGAAAGAAATTGGAGAACAATTCAAAGTAGGAGTGAAGATTCAAGGAGATATAATTTCAACTCTGAGTTTTGCTGATGACATCGTCATCTTAGCCGACTCACCGGACGATTTGAATGAGTATTTCAATGGTATTCTCTCTTGAGGGAAGAATTAATTATAAAAATTAATAAACGTAAACAAAAATAATGGATTGCAGCCTAAAGAAATCAAAAACCCCTATGGACGTCAAATTGGCAGGTGAAGAGCTAAAGGAAGTAGGAGACTTCTGTTACTTAGGAAGCAAAATAACCAGTGATGGACGAAGCAACGAGGATGTTCAAGTTGGTTAGCACATGCAAAGCATTTCTACAGAAAAGGAATCTGTTGACATGAAATATATATTTAGGTATTAGGAAGTCATTTTTCAAAGCCTTTTTCTGTAGCGTGGCACTCTATGGAAGTGAAACTTGGACTGTTTGAGCAACAGAAAAGAGGAGAATGAAGCGATTTACAGTAAATGTGGTGTTACTTGAGAATGATGAAGATCAGGTGGGTAGATGGTGTTACAAATGAAGAGGTATTAAGACGAGTGGGAGTGGAGAGATGTTTCTGGCGACTGCTGATGAAGAGAAGAGCTGGGTTGGTAGGACACATAATATGACACACAGGAATAGCAATGTTAGTTTTGGAAGGAAGGGTTGAGGACAAGAACGGCAGGGGTAGACCAAAGTTGGCATATGTTTAACAGATTGCCTCGGATATAGGGTGTGGTAGCTATGTAGAGAATAAAACGTTTAGTTCAGGACAGGGAGGCCTGCAGCGTTGCATTACACAAGTCAAAAGACTGAAGACTCAAACAACACAACAGAGAAACTAGTACAACATACTTCACTGCCTTTGAGTTTGCTTCCTGCTTCGATAATTTCCTGTTGGGTCGTAGATGTGATTTCCTGCCACCCACGTGAAGCTATCGACCAGGTTGTGGTAAAAAGCGTTAGGTCTCACTTTTTGAGACACCTAAATTGTTTGAGCGTCTGGTGTATAACAGTTGTTTTGTTGTTGTGTCAATTAATTTTAGGAACTGTGGATATCTTGGTCTCCAGTTCCGTGTACTTGGGTGTGTATTGAACTTATCTGGTGACTAGTGAGTCCGTGAAGACCGTAGTAATGTGCATGACTGTATAAGGGGCAAAGATGTTCTGCGAACCAGGATAGTCGCTGTCAGCATCGGGATTTGAAATTCCGACTTTCTGCAGCACCCTATCGTGGCTAGGGAGTGTTTTTTTACGCACACTACTACACCGCGGGGTTGGTACATTACCGTGTACCTGCACCATGTAATGATTTAGGTTAATAGAGTTGCTAAAGTGCAAGCTGCGTAGGACACAAAGCGGTAATATGCTTATCACCAGTGTTGCTCTTTTTAACTGACTATCTGATTCCGTGGCTTCTCTCCCGCGACTGCAAGCAGTAACCAGAAGCCCCGAGATCGAAGTTTTAAATCACGCTAAATGTAGTTCTTGCCCAGGATTTTCCACACTCCCCGCAGGGAAATATCGGGTGGTAACTTATGTACTATACAAGCGTATCTAACCAAATTCTAAACGATAATAATACGCGCTATTACAGTCTCACTCTAATGGAACACATGCCCGAAGTATACCGAGCTTATGTCCTAAGTCCCTATGACGGAAACAAATCAATATTTGCCCCAAAAAGTTTGTTTTTTTCCTAAAGCTACATTAATTTTCATCCATCTTATTTTATTAAAATGTCATTGGTACTCTGACTAATGGTTTGGTCGGAGAGACACCTTGATGAGAGTAAACCCTTCTCTAGCTACACGGTTTTCAGTAGATGTGATTACTGTCTCTCTCCCCAATCTTCCCTCTAATATTATTTTGTTCAACATTTAGCATCTCGCGTTCAATTGAGCTTCACCGCCTACCCGATGTCATAAGCTCGTCTGACTTGAGGGTTTATATTTTGTTTTCTATTTAGTCATTCTATTGTTTCTTTTTATTCTGCTGCACATCACGCCGTAGTCGTTCCGCGTGAAATCTATTACCACGACCGTAATGGGGTGCTGCAGCACGTCCATAGGTCGTAAATTCGAATCTCGGCACTGACATAGGCTAACCTGCGTGTGATTACTACACACATACTTCAGCCAAATATATAGATACTACCTTATTTCAAATCCTACACTATTCCTGTCCCTACTAATTACAGGTACACACACTTTTCCTGTCATTACAGATAGAGAAAAATTGAACACACTTCAAGTACGCGGATCTGAAGACCAGGATTTCCTGAGCCCCTAAAATGAATTTACAACATAACATCAAAAATATATGATGTAGTTTGTTTTATTGTCTCAACAGAGAATTCCAAATCTGAGACATTATCAGAGAATATCTTCCATAGAGAACACGTAGCCTATATTCGTTCAAATTCATTATTTATGTTCAATTACTGTTCATACTGTGGTGTCAAGGAAGATGCAATACAATTCGGGTTGTCAAAAAGTTGCGTCAAAATCAACAACACGTTCGGAAAAATAATACGAACTTATACAAGAGTGCAAGCCTTAGTGGAAAATTTATCAAACTGAGTATAGTACTCAGCAGGCATCCTGAAATTTCATAATTTAAAAATAAATAGCTTTCTATGTTTGAAAACTACAACAACGAACATTGGTGAGAAGGTAGAAACGTATATGGAGTATCATATGCCCAAACCAAAATAACCCCTACTCCACGGATACCAGATGGTGGCTGGGCGTATCATGTAAACATAATAGTGAATCATTCAGAATGTAGGCCTATTTGTGCAATTTAAACGAAGCTTATTAAGAAATAAGTATCATATAAGGGACTTCACAGAAATCAGCCCTAGGAATAACACACTGGCCATTTTCAAAATAAAGAAAATGAATAACTCAATTTATTTTTAAGATACAACAACAGAATTTAGCAGTAATGTAGAACATTGTAATTGGCTTATTACAGTGTAACAAAATCAAATTAATGGAGACTCCATAAGTTCACTATGGCGGCTGGGCGTATTTTTGAGATTTGAATATATTCATCTCAGGATATAGTACCACAATTAAGGTGTCATTTAGTGAGGGAGGAGTTCCGTAAACAATCCCACACAACCATTAAACATAGGAATATCACACTGAATATAGCGCGTAGTGGCCATCTTGAAATTATAAGATATAAAAACCAATAATTTCTGTATTTTAGAGAAACAATGTCTCAAATTAGCGTAAATGTAGAACCACATATGGGCTTGGTATGACAGATAAAATAACATCCCCTTCTTATGTCCAAGATGGTGACTGAGCTTGCTATTGAGCCTCAAAATCCATAATTTAGGATAAAATTCCGCAATCAACAAGAAACTTTGTAAGAGGAGAGAAACATATAATATACCTCCCTTGCATTAGTCATAAGACGATTATACAGCATATAGTAGCCTCTACAGCTGCCATCTTGAATACCGGAGACGATGATTTTGACAACTCACTATGCAATACATTACAGTACAATGACGAAATGTAGCACAAAAGGATTTCTCTGTAGAAGGTGTAAGATAAACGATTGAAGATTTTGGAAGGGCGCAGTTATCTAATGTTCCAATTAATTCCTCTGGATGCGAAAGCAGATTTACAATGAAACGTAGTATACGGGGAGTCTTATACAGGGTGTAATTGATATAATGGAAGTCAGTTACACTGTTGATAGAAGAGACTATTGTAAGCTTCCTAGGCAAAAAAATTGTCACCTACCTTGACATTAAAAATTAATCATTAAAAAGTCAATGTTTATAGGGGTTTCAGAAACTTTTCAAACTGAAGGTGAGACAGCAGGCTGGGGGAAATGAGGCACGGCGAGGAGAGACGATGCGCGGAGGGGAAGTTGTTACGTAATCGGAGCATTGACCTTACCGGTTGAGGGGTGGTATCAGCTGTTATGAGGATAGCGAGCGATACCCGTCTCGTAAGAAAATTTGTATTGCTGTTGTTGGTGTTGTTGAAATTGCACACAATGGCTTGGGACGTTTTATATATTACTCCTTTTGTAGAATGGATTTGATCATTTTTAGTAATGATGGAAGTTTAATGGAAAATATGTTCCAAGGATATTATACTGAGGTATATATTAAATAATGCGATCGTTGAGGATCTTTTTTGAGGATCTGAACGAAGTTATAGTCTAATAACTTATTCGACAGATCTGGTTGTAAATATTTATTTACATTATTCATAAATGTAAAAATGATGATGATAATTGTTGTTTTAAGGGGCCTAACATCTAGGTTATCGGCCCCTAATGGTCTGGGTGATAGCGAAAATGTCAATGAAGTGGTAATGAGAACAAAAATTAAGTGAGAAGGAAAATACTTACAAAAAGGAACTCAGATTGAAACTATTCTCAAAATGGAGAGTGGTAATCCTTACAAAAGGGAATTTAGAACGAAAATACTCACAAAAGGAATAGATTGAAAAATACGCACAAAATGTAGGTTAAGTTTAAAATACGTACAAAATGCAATGTACAGTCCAACTGCTTACAAAATGCAAGTGAAATTCAAAATACTTACAAACTGCAAATTAATTTGAAAACAGTACAAAATGCAATTGAGGTTCAAAATACTTACAAAATGCAATTGATATTGAAAATACACAATGCAATTTACATTGAAAAATACGCATTTCAGATTCCAAATAATCACAAGTGCAATTGATATTCAAAATACTTACACAATGCAATTGAAATTGAAAATGCTTACAAAATGTATGGTAGATTGAAACTACTCAATTGGATGGTCAATACTTTCCAAATGCAAGTTAGATTAAAAATACTTACAAAATGTAACTTAGATTCAAAATACCCACAAAATGCAATTGAGAATCAAAATACTTGCAAAATGCGCACCCTACAAAGTGCAATTTAAATTGAAAATACTTGCAAAAAGCGGTTTAGGTTGACAATACAAAATGCAATTGAAATTCAAGATCTCACAAAAATCCCATCCCCTATATTGAAAGACTTACTAAAAAGCAATTTAGATTGTCAATCCTTAAAAAATGCAATTGAGGTTGAAAACACTCACAAAATGCAATGTAGATCGAAAAGACTCACAAAATGCAACGGAGATTGAAAACACCTACAAAATGGAGGGCAGAATGAATTGTTAAGAGGCAGTATTTTTGTATAGGAATATTTGAAGTTATTGAGATAGACTAAATAGTTGAAGCTGAATTCTATTTAAATGGTTCTAAGTAGACGTTAAAATAAAGGTAATTATTCTACGGAAAGGAAAACTATTTTTAATAAGTATTTTTATTTTTACGACAGACCAGTATATGGAGGAAATTAAACTATGTATATACTTAGCTGTACGGATTATAGAATCCCAGATTGCAACATTGTTACCGATAAAGACATAGTTATATGAAAGATTTTCTGAATTCTGAAAGAATTAAATTTAGAGGGGTAGAAAGACAGTTAATGTCTATATTTCAAGTTAGAACTAGGCATTTTTGTCAATTGTAAATAGATGTGAATTGACGAACTTCATCATAAATGAATGTCATGTATATAAACGGTGAATAATATCTATAGCGATTTTTAAATTAATTTCATGGTAGAAATTTTTATCGCTTCTACGGAAGGATTTTATGAAGATAGGAGACGGGAGTTAGATTGTACCCGTATAGATTAACAAATAGTTTTTGTAATGACGGAGATCTACGTCATGGGTAAATTCATCTGATATTGCGGGGATTTTAAAAATTTAACGACATTAATTTTATTTTTTGTTGTTAAACTCCCGTTATCTAGGGAAGAGCAGTTGTTTGCCACAATTTAATTATTTTTTATTTATTTGTGCTTATGAAAGCATTGTTATGGTTTATTCATGGTTTCTTGAGGAAACGGAAATGGAAATATTTTGGAATTAATACCATTTACGTAATTTTACGATTTATACAAACGTAAGTTTTTAATTCAGTGTTTGAATTTCGTTTGCGTGTATTCGTGTCGTTGAATAAATGACAGGCACGTAATTTACGTTTCCCTGATCTTTCTAAAGAAATTTGGCATTGTCATTAGTAGTTTAATGGTAGAGGAATGTGCTATAGGGTGGAGGTTTCCCAAGGGACCTGATCCATATCCTTACGCCCGAGATTTTCTTTTGATTCTCGTATTCCCGTGTAGTTTAGAGAACCTTTTGTTCAGTAGTTAGTTTCTATAGCACATTCCGATTTAAATCCATGTTCCTTATCCTGAGTGTATTCGCCAAGTATCACTGTGTGGTTTTTCTAGCCGGGAACTTCAAGATGCTACAATCCATTTTCCAACTGCGGATATTGGAGGATCATTCCAGGAATAAGGGTACAGTACCAAATCTGGTTCAATTTGGTTTCGTCGTGTTTGCGTCGATGGCTGTGGAAATACATATACACATGCACACAGAAACTCGGACATCAGGCCTATGTATATCTCATATGAATAATTTCATTTTCAAAATTGAAAGTTGGCTAATACCACACGCACCCAGGGCGATTTATAAAGCAGGAAAATAATAATGACGTGAGATCTCCGAGATGGATGGACCAGATCTTTCAAATTGACGCCTGTAGGCAACCTGCGTGACGTAATACGAATTCAGGGAATGATGAAAACATAACCAACACCCAGTCCATACGCCAGGAACATTGACCACCCGAACTTAAAATCTCACAACACGTCCGGGAATCAAACCCGGAGTGCTTCGAAACAAAGACAAGTGGCCTTTCCAATTCACCACAATGCCGGACAGCCCTGATTTAACTACAAAATATAATCTACACATTACTTTTTTATTGGTTCATCGTGACACATATTAATCCAATCAAATCCAGGGGAGTCCGAAAATAGCCTTTTTGTTAAAATATGTCCACATCAGTTCTGGAGCTTCATTGCGTGCAATAAATTACAAATGCAGGCTGATGAAAGTCAATTTGTTGGTTTGATAGGTTGATAGTGAAGAGTGGTGTGGGAACGTGGCTGATTTCCTTAACTAAGCGACTGCCATGCCCAGATACATTATGCACGACCTGTGTTTGCCTCACTTGATTGCGCTTTAATGATACATTGAAATGCGCATGGAATCGAGTGGAATGACCTTTGTCAATCACGATTAATGTTCTGGGGTTGGATGTAATTCCAAACGAAAGTGGGTTGCTTGGGAATAGAATGCCTCATTCATATTATAGCATCACCAGTGTTGTTTCATGTATAATAGGCTAGTAGGAACTAATTATAATGATAATGCAATAATTACAATAATAATATATATATATTTTTTGGCGTGTGGCCTCCTGAGATTTCGACTGCAGGTCATTCTAGTCGACGCCCGTGGGCAAGGCTGTGGAAGGAAGTGGCTGTGGCCTGTCAGAAGGTACCGTCCCAGCATTTGCTTGGGGTTGAAAATGGGGAAAGCACGGAAAACCATTTCAAAGAAGGCCGACGGTGGGGCTCGAACCCACGCGTCTACCGAGTCAGCAGAGAGCTTGGCCTCATGACCTAACGGTGCACTTTAGCCAGCGTAACTTCTGCTATCGGTATAATAATAATAATAATAATAATAATAATAATAATAATTATAATAATAATGATAATAATAATAATAATAATTATTATTATTATTATTATTATTATAGTAATACTAATAATGGTAGTCGTCAGTTTCATAGTTATAAAAATAATAAATACAGTTTAAATCATATTGTTTAGCGACAAATACATGTTACTTATTCTAAGGATCACTGCACTAAAGATCATTAGTTTGGCAGAAAGGGCAAGCAAGTTTTTAAAATTTCGCATGGCTGTAATATTAATGTATTAAGCCTTATTAGTGAACGTTTTTACAGTCCTGGATCTTCGCACTAAGATTCCCGCGTTTATCTACGACAGTTTCCCAGACCAGTGAATTACACCTTGAAGAATTTGAGTGCCAGCTATGTTGGTTTCTAGCTTGTCATGTTTTTGGTCTATTTTCGTTTATGAAAAAATAGGCCTATGAGATCACCTTGTGCCTGTGTGTATGTGTTTGTGAGCGTATGTGTAGGTGTGTGTCCCCCAGTAAAAAAAAATCAAAACGTCTGGAGTGATTTCAATGAACCTCAGTAAGGACATAGTTCTATTTTGTCCGACCTGACCGTGTCCTTCAAATATAATTACGTCTCACCAATCCAACATGACGGCTGTGCGAAATATTTTCCGACATTCTATATATCATTACTATTACCGATATCACCCTGATATTTTGTGCAGTGATAAAAGCCACCACTAGAAGCTCACCAATGCGACATTCAGTACTGTCTTGAGTAAAAAACGAACATGGCGGCCAAGTGAAGTTGAAACATTGAAATCGACTAACTCGTGATTTAACCACCCGAGCGCAGTGAAACATGGTACAACAAATTTTCATACAAATAGTAATGCACTGACATCTAATTTAGATATTTTTATATACAGCCTTAAGATGGCGGCTGTGCAAATTATTAAAATTAAGTTTATATTTTTGTGTCCGTAGCATGCGATCGAAGTCAACGTTTGAATAATGAACCTACGCAATAATCATAATCTAATAGTACGTAACTATATGCCATACAACTATAATAATCCTACATGGTGACCATCCGCAACATTTAAATGAATCTCTATATCTACCAATCTAGGACAGAAATCAAACTGAAATTTTGTATGTTAATGAAATCTATTAGCATAAGCTAACCTATGGGACTTCCAGCAACCTGGCGAGTACAAATCCAACATGGCGGCGAGGAGAAATTAAAATAATTAAATTGATGTTTCTCGCGATTTAATCATCCGAGGGCAGTGAAACTTAGTACGGCAAATGCTTATACTTTTTTTTAATCCTCTGCCATCTTATTTATTTCAATTATTTACATAACCACAAGATGGCGGCTGTGCAAAACTTTATAATCTTGTTTTTGCCCATTTACATTTATGAAAAAATGGGCTTATGGGATCACCTTTTGTCCGTGTGTATCTATGTGTGTGTGTGTGTGCGTATGTCTGTGTGTATGTCCCTAATAAAATCTAAACTGCTGGATCGATATCAATGAAACTCGTTAAGGTCATAGAACTATTTTTTCCGACACCGACCGTGCCTTTTAAATTTTCATAAGTGAGACCAATCGAACATGGCGGCTGTGTGAATTATTTCACCGGCCTTCGATATCTCCGAAACTATTACTTGTATCACCCTGAAATTCTGAACGGTTATAAAGGGTGATACTGGAAGTTCCCCTACGTAATTTTCAAAAACTTGTTAGGTACAAAACGAACATATCGGCCAAGCTAATTTGAAACATTTAAGTAGAATTTACGCGCGACTTAACCATCCGAGCGCAGTGAAATTTAGTACAGCAAATGTTTATAAACATTGAAATGCTCTGACATCTTATTTTGCTCAATTGTTTACATAACCATATTATGGCGGCTGTGCGAAATTTTAAAATTAAGTTTTTATTTGTTGTGTCCCAATCATGCGATCGAAGTCAACTTTTGAGATATGAACCTACGTAATAATCGTCATCTAATAGTACATAACTCTAAGGTCTACATATACATGTATAACAATCTAAAATGGCGACCATCTGAAAAATTTAGGCGGTTCTCAATATCTACTAATGTATGACAGCAATCCAACTATCATTTTGTGTGTTGATAAAGGCTATGAACATTTGTTTACCTATGGGGCTTTCAATAACAAGGTGAGCAGAAATCCAATATGGCGGCGACGTGAAATTTAAATATTTAAAGAGGCGTTTCTCGCGATTTAACCATCCGAGCGCAGTGAAACTTGGTATAGTAAATACTTACACACATTTTAATTCTGTGACATCTTATTAAATTCAATTGTTTACATAACCATAAGATGGCAACCATGCGAAATTTTAAAATTTGGTCTTCATTTCTTGTGTCGTAATCATGCGATTGATGTTTGAATAATACTCCTACGCAATAATCTACATGTAATAGTACATCACTCTATGATCTACATATAGACGCCTACAACTAAGAACATCGTATCTGCATAAAGTAAAATGTTGAGAAGAGCAGTTTAAAGTTTAGAAAAATCCCTACAAATCGGCGAGTTTCTCAATCTTTGCGATTATGGGCTCAATGGAAAGCATTTATTGCCTAGTTTATTTTACCCTAAGAAGGGTGTTTGAATTTATTAAATAACCCATTTACACGTAGTTACGATATTACTGAATTGGAATTATCCAATGAAGTTACGATCTTCTTCATTGGAGATGTGTGAACAACTGGCTGCAAAAGTCGAGTTACGATGTTATTATTTGGACAATTTAATCTAATTATAACCATCAACTTAATGTTATAGTGTCTTTTATTAATATAAATGCCATTATTACTGCATACAATGAGCTAAAAGAAAGAATTGACTGAACTTACTATTCTTAAGATTGTTATCTGTGAACAATACAATCGTTGAAGACTATAAAACATTTCAGAAGAACAGAAGTTTACAGGTTAAATTAAAAAATATTTGTTATTATTTTAAACTTACCAAAAATTTTCATTGTTTTGAAAATACAATATACAAACTAAAACAATTCAACTTCGAGACAAGTTACTTTCATTTTTATTTGTCACTAGTTTTGTCTGATTCAGTTGTTTCGGCTACGGTAACTTTCAGATTTTTTTTTGAAATTTTCATACATGTCTGGAATGAGATAGGGTGCACATAAAGACAGCAGGTCCTTCTCCATTTGTGGAGCTACTGTCAACAGTCCGTTATAAGCATTACCAAGCTCCAAAGTGCGAATAGATTGCCGTTTTCCTCGTCGATTCTGGTACAGATCAATAAACACCTCTTCACCTTCGTGGTCGTACTCGATGAGAAGCTTGGTTGGTTCGTCTTTCCCGATACGAACCTGCCCCACTTTGTGCCAGTCTATTTTCTCTTCTCTTGCTACCCAGTTCCGCTTGTCTAAATCCAAAAGTTCCTTGCAATTTTTTAAGTCCTTCCGGGAAACTTCTTTAACCACGTATGGTTTACCCTATGTTTTCGCCATGCTAATAAGCATAACCCATTGGTATGGAACATAAATAGTTTGCCCTTTCCTTCTTCCTTCAATGAGAGCATGCATTGAATCCCCTTCATTTTGCGTGTATCCTTTTTCCAAAAATCTGTGGGTGATGGAAACATGCAGGGTCTCAGACAAAAAGGAGTAAACTGCAGACAAAATCCTATTCCGATTTTGTCCTGCACAGCTATCTGAATAAAATATAAAGTCTGTAATTCCTTCTTGAACTTTAAACTTTATATTGAACCCTTTAGCAATGCAGTGTTTATATGCAAGAATCTTGATCAAGGGGTCGCGCTCAGTTCATAATGTGATGTTTACGTTCGCCAAACAACATGCTCTACTGAGGTAAGGGTCATAGGATTAAAACTATAATTAAGAAAGGAAGTGACAAGACGTAAAATAATAACATAATTTAATGACTATTAGTGCAAATAAAATGAATATATACAACAACAATAATAAATTTCCTCCCTGAATCTTCCCATGACAGAAATATTTATCAAAAGTTGAGGAGTCCGACAGATCTCCCCCTTATAAAAAAATGTGGATCCAAGTTCCACTAACTTGCATTGGATTTTATGTACGCGTAATGACTAACTACGAGGAATGAGTACTTGGATGACTGTTCGTTTACATCGGGTAACAGCCACGATGCTTACGAACAATCATCTCGTAAATCAACGTTTACGGATATGGGACACAACACTAATAAAAACCCTGCTGACACACAATCTAAAATCTAATATTTACAGGAATCTCCCTCGAGACCCTCCTTCAACGCGATGACGCATCTGACAAATGAGCTGCCAACCCGGCCAATTGCTCAATACACAAACAAGGAAAAGACAGCATCGCACGTGACTGCACGGGTCACTAATACGGAACATAAACATGGAATTGAACCAACAACAACAAAAGCCTCACCGGCTGAGATTACTTTATATGAACAAAAATGCACGTTAAGCTAACGCTTCGGAGATTATAGTAATTCGTAGGCAACTCCCATTTATTTAAACAATTTTTACCATTGATCAGTTCTTATTCTGTATTTCAAGTAAGTACGGAGCCAACAAGCACTCCCCTAATGACCTCGATGCAATCCTTTTCAGCCCGCCTTGTGAAACAACTTCCCCCTTCCTCAACTCTGGTCATCGTCCAGCCCCAGTGTGTAAAAATAACATGACCAACTGACCGTTATCTCGTAGAATCAACAGCAACAAATCTCAACCACATAAACATATGGTAAGACCTTAATCGATATAGCCACATATGTCCTCGCAAGGTAACCATATGGACTTGGCACCAAGCTGACAGAAATCAGTCTACGCTGAAATTCCCGCTTGTAATGACCAATAAAATACACACACACACACATTGCTGGGAATGACATAACATTTTTCACACAGGTCGGTTGAATCAGATCCTCACAATCTATTAAAAAAAATATTAAAACCTACGAGAGAGCTGACTGCTCCTCGCCACAATTTGCATTACTCCAACGGCAATGAACTCACTGAATCTGATCAATAATAAACATTACAAGCTCAATTTACCCTCCAATCTACTGCATGATTATACTAATTCAGTCCTACTTCTGAAACACATCATATTTCCGAGAGACGCTTCTTAATCGCACTACATAAACATATGCGAACACGGTCGTTCACATAGCCACGTTAATTAAATCAAACAAACAAGAACTTACGACTATAAAATGTGTGCGAGCTGTTTCCATGCAAAAGGTGTGTCAGACCAAAACTAAATACACTACGTTAATCAACACAAGCAAGATATTTACAAACAAAATATGTCCCATATACCATAAGTTAATTTGTCAGATAATAAGAATATTATTCAGTACTCATCCTCTGCCAGTCACCATCAACGAACATCTGCAGCCATTTCCCTACTTAATGCTGCTTAGCTCGTCTCAAACATCTCGATGGAGTGTTCACAGTTCCAAACTTCTTCCAGGATAAGCGATGTCATCTCTCGTGCTGATGCAGAAAGTTATAGATTATTTCACACTCGATATCTGTTTACTAAATTCGCCGTTTTAGGTACTTAATTCCCCAGAACAGTCTGTTGGCGAATTGTCGATGATACTGTCCCTACAAAATAGTACTGTGACTATCTATCACACTGAATTTAACACATTTGTATTAATAAAAATCTGTGTCCCCATGACACGCAAAGTGCAAGTGCCTACGTCCTTAGACGCACAAAATGTAATGATAACCTGTGTCTTCCGACACACACAATGTAATATAACCTACGTCCTCAGACGCACAAAAGTAATAGCAATGTCTTGGCTCTTCACGCCACTTATAAATGAACTGGCCCTAGGTATCGATAGAGGGGGAAATTATATAAACATTTCTCAAAATAATAGTGGTACAGGAATGAAACAAATATCACTGAACTCGTAAAATTGCGCAGGTCAAGAATATGCCCATTAATCCTAGAATCGATCGTAGAGATGTTGTCTAGCCGATCTCCCGCGTTAATGCTAGCTGTCGCGTGCCCAAGCTAGACTTGGCGCGTACGTAAGCATTCATCTCTCATTGGTTCCACTTTTTCAATAACTTGGCGGTTTTTTTATCAGACCTCGGCCTCGTAGGAGTGTCCAGTAGTATCATCAGCCACTCACGTTACTGCATTATATTTTTTTTAGGCGCGAATATTACAATGAACATACCATAAGCGTGTCTCACCACGCGTCCCTTCTATTTTGAGGTAGCCACCACCTGTCCTTCTGAAACATTGCTAGGGTCTTTCTTTTCACAATGCTAAAGCCTTTTGTCAAACTGCTGCAGGCATGTCCCCGCTGTCTCCAACAAATGCTTGAAGTTTCCTCATCTTCGTCTGGCTATTTCATGACGCTGGTGGAAATATTAATTAATTGTAGAAATAAAACATCGAATCATTTATCCATCAGAGGATAAAGGGTTCACAACTCCTCCACTCACAAAATTTCGAACTTAGGATAAAGTCGATAATTTTTAAAAAACTTCCGTAGGCCAATTTGTTTTATTTCAGAATCACCCCTTTTCTATTACTTGGTCTAGCCGCTCCTGTCTTGAATGGCATTTACTCGTTTAATTTCCTGCTTGGACCTCACCCTTTCAGCTGTTTGCGTGACGCGCTGATGCCTTGGGCAACACTCTGCCCGTCTCGTTAATGTTTGTCAACACCATCTCCACTTCCTTCTTCTCGTGCCGTACTCAACTGCGCCCCGTCCACTTGGTTGATATAGGACGTCCATATATTCAAACTGCATCATTATTTCGGCGCTCCCATGGCTCACTTCTTCGATACTTTTTTAAGTTGGCTGCATTGTAGACCGACATTGTTCCTGTACTTAACTCTTTCACTCTGTATGCATTATTTCATAGGTTTCTTACAATAGAATAGGGTCCTATGAACTTTTCACAGAATTTGCTGAAGATCTTCTTCTCTGGATCCGATGTAGCGGGTCGTTTCACCAAAACGAGCTGGTTGATTTATAGATCACGGTGAAATCTCTTATTTCTCAATCGCCGTAATCTGCGATCTGCTTGTTTTCTCATGTAGGCTCTCGTTCTCTCTATTCGCAGGTCAGGTGCTATCATGGGATCTTGTGGGCAGTTAATGATGCTTTTCCACGTTCTCACTGGATACTCGTTTTGTGTAAGACCATAGGGATCTGTCCTGTTGACTCGTGCCTGGTAGAATTCATACATGTCTCTACATCCTTAATTTTTTCCACCCACTTATGATGTTCTTTGGGAATGAAGATTCTCAAGTATGATGTTACACATTTTATTGCTCTCTCACTTGGATTAGCTTGGGCATGTCGGATACTGCTTAAAACGTGTTTTATACCCATGTCCTCCATACCTTTCTTGAATTCGGCGCTCGTAAAATAGCTGCCATGGTCTGACAATATAAATTCTGGTTTTCCAAGGATTGGAATAACTCTATTTCGAATACGACTGAGTACTTGTTTCGATGTGGTTTTCTGAATGGGGCATAATACGACAAACTTAGAAAACACATCAATGCACACTAGCAAGTGACGGCAACCTCGTCTACCTTTCGGGATTGGGCCGAAACAGTCCAGGGCCAGTAGCTCGCAGGGTTTCTGAGGTAGCAATGGTCTAGGATACTGCCTCATTAAATAGTTATTGGGCTTTGTCCTCTGACACGGATCACAAGTCGTAATGACGTCACATATAGTTGTTCTCATACGTGGCCATGTAAATGTCTCTCCTATTGTCGCTTCGCACTTGTCTACTCCGACGTGTCCGTAACTTTCGAGAGTATGCCATGTCAATCATCGCTGTAAAGATGCAGGTACAAGTATGCGTAACTTGGTGTGGTCATTATCTACCCATTTGTGCAGCAAATTGTTGACATAAACATATCTTCCTTCTTTTGCTTTCGCTTCTCGAAATGCAGGTGTTCCTGTAGGTAGCTGCTTTCTGAAGTATTGAATTAATAGCATCATCCATGGTTCCGCTTCCTGTTCTCGCTGTATCTCACGTAACTCCTCCAAGAATTCCCGGTCCTTCGGTGTTAACTCCAAGTGTTGTACCATCGCTGTTTCTTCATCCTCAGGCTCTGGGTTCCTGCTGAGTGCATCCGGAATCACGTTCATCTTCCCAGGACAATGTTCAATCTCAATGCTAAACTGCTGAATATATATAGACCAACGTGTCACACGTTCGCTTGCCATCGACGTCTTAAACAAGAATGTTAGTGCCTTGTGATCGGTCCTGACAACAATGGGGTAGCCATAAATTATTCGTTTCCATTTTTGGAGCGCATGAAGGATAACCAACAGCTCTAGCTCCGTTACAGTATAGTTGCGCTCATGCTTACGCAATTTTCGGCTGACAAATGCCAAATATGTTTTATGTTGCAGGTTAGCTGGATCTTCTTGGTAGAGCATGGCACCTATACCAATTAGTGAAGCATCCGCTTGGATTATAAATTTGTGCTTGAAATCTGGATATCCTAACTTAATGCAGTTTTCCAGTAGCTGTTTTGTTGCTTGGATCGCCTTCTCACATTCCGCATTCCACAACCATTTATTTTTCTTTTTTAGCATTTCCTGCATTGGAGCTACAGTCTCCGTGTAACCTGGACAGTTTTCTTTAAAGAATCCCGATACGCCTAAGAAAGCCCGAATGTGCTTGACTCTCGTTGGTGTAGGGAAATTCTTTATCGCTTCGATCTTAGCTGGGTTTGGCTTCACTCCCTTCTTGTCAATGATGTGACCCAAATATAAGATCTCGCTCTTGAAGAAATGCGATTTCTTCAGGTTTACTTTGAAATTTGATGCATTAAGGTTGCCTAATACTTTATCTAAATTTTCCATGTGAATTTCAATGTTGTCGGATGCCAGCAGAATGTCATCAATGTAGCGCACCGTCATCTCCTTAACTTCCTCGGTTAGATTCCGATCCAGGGCTCGGATTAAAGCACAGCCCGCTGTTTTGACTCCGAAGGGCATTCGGACGAAGCAAAACGTTTGATTATCGAATAAGAAGCCAGTTAGAAGCTGTAACTTCTCATCCAATTCAAGATGGTGGAAACTGGACGTCAAGTCAACTGATGAATAAATGCTCTTGTTCTTAAAGCCTTTTAGTACGTCTCTGATAATTGGTGCTCTATCATACTCAGGAAAAATGAGTCTCATGTTGAGATTTCTGGCATCTAAACAAAGTCTAATAGATCCATTTGGTTTTGTGACTGCCAAAATCGCATTTAGATAAGGTGTAGGTGTCTTCCTTATCACTCCAGCTTGTAACATCTCATCTATAATGACCTTGACTTGACCACGATATTTTTCCGGAATTGGGTACAATCTACTTTTGAAAGGTGACCAATCCTCGACTTGCATTGAATATTTGAAATTTAATATTTTTCCAGGTACTGTATCAAATACTGCTTTGTGTTTCCTTAAAATCTCTTCCAATTGTTTTCTATGTTCACCCCCAAGTTGAATGTCATTGAGCCGCTCCTGTAGTAACTCTTCAAATTGTGCATCACTGTCATCTCCTTCTGTTAATAAAGACCATATCTCCTGGGATCCACTCTCCTCATCTAGTTCCACAACAGCTCCTTCTATGATGTTATCTTCTGCCTCTCGTATCTCCTCTTCCGTCTCTTCCGATATTGCTTCCAATGCCCAAGAATTTACATCTCTTCCGGTAGTGATTTCATCCATATGCAATCCCACATTCTTCAGTTGATCATACTCTCTAAAACTGACTGTATTCTTGTGCAAATCTATCACTGCTTGATAGTCACAAATGAAATTTGCATCAAGAATTATATTGAAATTCATCTTTGCCATGATAATGAATGTTTGCCCAAAAGTGTGTTCCAATATGTTCAGCTCTATGAATGCCTGACGTTTACAAGTGACGGTGCGTTCAGGAATAACACCCCTCACTTTGAGTTGTGGTACGGGAATCACAGGAATATTCTGACTCCGTCCCAACTCTCGAACCAAGGCCTCCGATACCAGACTGATCTGCGACCCCGTATCCAATAAACATCTTATATTAATTCCACCAATCCTCGCGTAAATAATGGGTAACTGCCTAATTTCATCGTTCCGTGGTTTCACCGTCTCCTCCAGGCAATCCTCTGGCAAAGCAATCCATTCTTGTATGTTCGCTACTATCCATCCATCTTCAACTTCCGACTGTTGCGTTTGTAGACTGTCTCCTTTATCCAAATTTAGAATTATTTTTTTAGCTCCGTTGCGACTCCCGTCATCATTTAGTCGCCCACGCCCCTGACTTTCCTCTTGTCTCAGTAGACTTCCAGCTTCCTCAGTATGTGTGTCTGGATTCTTCATATTCCCAATGGCTTTCTCCCATCGTCCTTGCTCTCCACCTTGACTAGCGTGTAATTCCTCTAGGTAATTTTGTGATTGAGCGTGTCTATCATCCCAGTCATTTCGATAATTAGGTGCCTCTCCTTGATTTTGATCTCTCCTTCCTTTCCATCTTTGATTCCCATTGTAATCACCGTATCTTCCATAAGGCCTTTCATTTCTTCGATTGTCACGCCATTGTTGATACCCTCTCTGTTGATATCTATCGTTGCCTTGATATGACCTATTGTTGTAATTATTCTCGTTACGCTGGTACGGTCTGTTTTCTACCTTTTCCTGGTTCCGCCTAGGTGTGGAAGTGCTTGTATTTGTACCCTGCGTTTTCGTGTTTGCCTGTTTTGGTTTTATGACCTCTGTCGTATTGACTAACTCCAGTTGTCTTCCTCCTCTATAATGATTATGAGATGTAGTCTCATCTATCTGGCGTAATATCTGTTCTGCATATAAGGCCGTACTAACGTTCGCTGCGACTAGTACTTGTTGCACGTTGACTGGTAATTGCCGCGCTATAGTCATCACCAGATCCGCTTCATTTAAAGGGTAATCAATGTCGCGATATTTTAGCATTTGCATGTTAAAGAAATCTGAGTATTTCGTTTGCTGGGTAGTTTGGTATTTCCTAGAGTAAAGCTCCATCCTTAAACTCTGTTGTAATGCCGGCGACCAGTACTTGCGCAGAAACGCGATTTTGAAATCTGCCATAGTTCCAAATGTATATTTGAAGCTTAAAAACCATGTAAGGACATTTCCTGATAAAAATCTCTCCATCATCCTTAGCCTACGTGCTTCAGATACCCCAGTGTCATTGTAATGATCTTTAATTTCTTTAATAAAGGCTTTAGGTGTCACCCCTGAATTCTCCGTGTACTTCTGCGGTTTATAATCGTTCGAGCGAATTACTTGGATAAGTTGTGTGGGCTGATGACCGTCCTGTGGCGTGGAACTCCTTTCAATATTCTTGTGAAACCCCTCCGTGTTTGTCGTTAATGGGCTCTCTGTCTGAGTTTGACTACCTGCTGTGCTCGTACCCTCCGGGCTATTTGAGTCGTCCTGCTTGTCTTTCATTGTTCCCGTTTTAAATATCGAGGATTGTTCTATTGACGTCAGTTCAGCTTTAATGATCCTGTCTGTTTGTTCTTTAAGTTTACTCTTAATTTATTGCTCTAATGCTTGAATACGGGTATGATTTTCGCCTACTGTCTTAAGGATGGTTGATCTTTCCTCTTCAGAATCGATATTCATTTTTCGCCAATCTTTTCTTATTTGCTACTTAATTGTGCTTACTTTCTCCTCAATCTGGTTTTTAGTGTCATCCTGATTGCTTTCTATCTGGCTTTTCCATTCTTCCAATCTCGCGCTATTTTCGTCGTTGGTACTCTTTAATTGATCCTGATCCGCTTCTAGGCTTTTCCATTGCTCCGCTGATTTTATTTCGAGACGATCCATATCTTTAATTATGCCGGATATATTTTCATCTACCGCTGATAATTGTTGTTGAATGACCTTGCCGCTTTTTTCCATTTCCTTAAATCGTCCTTCCAACTTATCCTGAGCTATCTTGACCTCGCTCGTACTCATAGTGCATGCTAGTTCAATTTGCTCTAATTTATCTAACACCGTTTCATCCAGAATGCTAAGTTTTTGATCAAATATAGTTTCCATCTTCTTAATCTGATCGAATTGTTTTTCATTGTTTTTACCAACATCTAGGGCCAACAATACCATCTGTTGATTAGTGTGATCCTTCATCTCTGCGGTTAACGAAGCTAATTGGTTCGTGTTTTTAACATTCTGCGCCTCTATCTGCGAATTTATAGTGTCATTGATTTCATTTTTTAGTAATCTAGCTTGTTCCGCCTGCTATTCGTTTTGTTCAATCCTACTGTTGTTTAATTGTGTCCGCAATGATTCACTTTGTTCAGATAGTTTTGTGGTTAGTGATTCACTTTGTTCGGATAGTTTAGTTTTTAGTGATTCACTCTGCTCAGACAATTTGTTTATAGACTCACTTTGTTCAGATAGTTTTGTGTTTAGTGATTCGCTCTGTTCTGATAGCTTAGTGTTTAATGATTCACTTTGTTCTAAGATACTATTGTTTAATTGTTCAGATAATTTCGCTTTTAATGCTTCACTTTGTTCTAACATACTATTGTTTAATTGTTCAGATAATTTCACGTTTAATGATTTGCTCTGTTCTGATAGTTTCGTGTTTAATGATTCACTCTGTTCAGCCAATTTAGTGTCCAACAATTTCTGTGTCTTCCTAGCCGCACTCTCAATGATTTCTTGAATCTGTTCTACTGTTGCCATGTTATACACTTTATATGAGACATTAGGGAAATGGCATAAAGCAATGTCCCCTGACACACACATACAATCCCAATGGCACATTTAATTTCTTTACCCTACTCAGTTCATTTATATTTTACATTTAATCCCACTAGTCGATTGCATCTCTGAGTGGTTCTAATTTTACTCAATTTAATTTAAACCCAAACACATATTTAGTCATTAAATTGTTATCCTGATCTGATATTAACACTGACTCATTAACAAAGTATTAATTGTCATTTAAGGCTACCAGCCTCCTAACATTTTCATGAGTTTGACTTTCTAAACAAATCTAGTTTTAACTTTAATCATTGGGCGCCCGATATCACGTATATTATTTTTACTTTAATTCAATAGACAAAAACGTGAACCGTATTTTACATTGCAAACTCCAGATTTTAATTTATATTTCACACAGTTGGCGGTATCCTCTTCGCCTCAATTACTTTTAATAAAATATCACTTTCCGGTGATTAAAATACTCTCATATCTGCCTCCACTTGTGGCCTGTCAGTTTTACTCAAATACGCCAACTAAATGTGTTCCAGCAGCGAACCAGCAACAAAAATTACACCTTCATTGTTGCGTCAGTTTGTAATCCCAACTACGCTTACATTGACATGTGCAATTTCTCTGCCGCTACACCACAGTGAACCGCCCCACGCTTGGCCGCGCCAGTTTACCTCCTATAAACCCTTTAGTAATGCAGTGTTTATATGCAAGAATCTTGATCAAGGGGTCGCGCTCAGTTCATAATGTGATGTTTACGTTCGCCAAACAACATGCTCTACTGAGGTAAGGGTCATAGAATTAAAACTATAATTAAGAAAGGAAGTGACAAGACGTAAAATAATAACATAATTTAATGACTATTAGTGCAAATAAAATGAATATATATAACAACAATAATAAATTTCCTCCCTGAATCTTCCCATGACAGAAATATTTATCAAAAGTTGAGGAGTCAGACGGATCTCCCCCTTATAAAAAAATGTGGATCCAAGTTCCACTAACTTGCATTGGATTTTATGTACGCGTAATGACTAACTACGAGGAATGAGTACTTGGATGACTGTTCGTTTACATCGGGTAACAGCCACGATGCTTACGAACAATCATCTCGTAAATCAACGTTTACGGATATGGGACACAACACTAATAAAAACCCTGCTGACACACAATCTAAAATCTAATATTTACAGGAATCTCCCTCGAGACCCTCCTTCAACGCGATGACGCATCTGACAAATGAGCTGCCAACCCGGCCAATTGCTCAATACACAAACAAGGAAAAGACAGCATCGCACGTGACTGCACGGGTCACTAATACGGAACATAAATATGGAATTGAACCAACAACAACAAAAGCCTCACTGGCTGAGATTACTTTATATGAACAAAAATGCACGTTAAGCTAACGCTTCGGAGATTATAGTGATTCGTAGGCAACTCCCATTTATTTAAACAATTTTTACCATTGATCAGTTCTTATTCTGTATTTCAAGTAAATACGGAGCCAACAAGCACTCCCCTAATGACCTCGATGCAATCCTTTTCAGCCCGCCTTGTGAAACAACTTCCCCCTTCCTCAACTCTGGTCATCGTCCAGCCCCAGTGTGTAAAAATAACATGACCAACTGACCGTTATCTCGTAGAATACACAGCAACAAATCTCAACCACATAAACATATGGTAAGACCTTAATCGATATAGCCACATATGTCCTCGCAAGGTAACCATATGGACTTGGCACCAAGCTGACAGAAATCAGTCTACGCTGAAATTCCCGCTTGTAAAGACCAATAAAATACACACACACACACACACTGCTGGGAATGACATAACATTTTTCACACAGGTCGGTTGAATCAGATCCTCACAATCTATTAAAAAAATATTAAAACCTACGAGAGAGCTGACTGCTCCTCGCCACAATTTACATTGCTCCAACGGCAATGAACTCACTGAATCTGATCAATAATAAACATTACAAGCTTAATTTACCCTCCAATCTACTGCATGATTATACTAATTCAGTCCTACTTCTGAAACACAACATATCTCCGAGAGACGCTTCTTAATCGCACTACGTAAAAGATGCGAACACGGTCGTTCACATAGCCACGTTAATTAAATCAAACAAACAAGAACTTACGACTATAAAATGTGTGCGAGCTGTTTCCATGCAAAAGGTGTGTCAGACCAAAACTAAATACACTACGTTAATCAACACAAGCAAGATATTTACAAACAAAATATGTCCCATATACCATAAGTTAATTTGTCAGATAATAAGAATATTATTCAGTACTCATCCTCTGCCAGTCACCATCAACGAACATCTGCAGCCATTTCCCTACTTAATGCTGCTTAGCTCGTCTCAAACATCTCGATGGAGTGTTCACAGTTCCAAACTTCTTCCAGGATAAGCGATGTTATCTCTCGTGCTGATGCAAAAAGTTATAGATTATTTCACACTCGATATCTGTTTACTAAATTCGCCGTTTTAGGTAATTAATTCCCCAGAACAGTCTGTTGGCGAATTGTCGATGATACTGTCCCTACAAAATAGTACTGTGACTATCTATCACACTGAATTTAACACATTTGTATTAATAAAAATCTGTGTCCTCATGACACGCAAAGTGCAAGTGCCTACGTCCTTAGACGCACAAAATGTAATGATAACCTGTGTCTTCCGACACACACAATGTAATATAACCTACGTCCTCAGACGCACAAAAGTAATAGCAATGTCTTGGCTCTTCACGCCACTTATAAATGAACTGGCCCTAGGTATCGATAGAGGGGGAAATTATATAAAAATTTCTCAAAATAATAGTGGTACAGGAATGAAACAAATATCACTGAACTCGTAAAATTGCGCAGGTCAAGAATATGCCCATTAATCCTAGAATCGATCGTAGAGATGTTGTCTAGCCGATCTCCCGCGTTAATGCTAGCTGTCGCGTGCCCAAGCTAGACTTGGCGCGTACGTAAGCATTCATCTCTCATTGGTTCCACTTTTTCAATAACTTGGCGGTTTTTTATCAGACCTCGGCCTCGTAGGAGTGTCCAGTAGTATCATCAGCCACTCACGTTACTGCATTATATTTTTTCTAGGCGCGAATATTACAATGAACATACCATAAGCGTGTCTCACCACGCGTCTTTTCTATTTTGAGGTAGCCACCACCTGTCCTTCTGAAACATTGCTAGGGTCTTTCTTTTCACAATGCTAAAGTATTTAGCCTTTTGTCAAACTGCTGCAGGTATGTCCCCGCTGTCTCCAAAAAATGCTTGAAGTTTCCTCATCTTCGTCTGGCTATTTCATGACGCTGGTGGAAATATTAATTAATTGTAGAAATAAAACATCGAATCATTTATCCATCAGAGGATAAAGGGTTCTATATATCTCATAACAAAGCTCCCAATTTCATTTGAACCTCATTTTTCAATTTTTTCTTTGAATTTGCCTCTTCTTCAGACACTGATTTGTCACAATCTTCCTCAGACTCAGGTTCCCAGTCTGTTTCAATCAAAAACTCTTGTTCATAATCTTCATTCTGCTAGAAGTTTTCTGTAGAACTTTCAGATTTTGTGATGTTGGGGGATAGGTTTTCTCGTTCAACGGGTACTATGGTTTTTCCAGTCTTCATCCTAGAACAATCCGACTTGTTGTGCATTGGGCCATTATTAATTATGATGTCAACTATAGCCTGTTTCTTTCTTTTTCTTGTTTCTTGCTTATTCTGTGATTTTTCATTCTCTTCTTTATTGTCGTCTTCATGCTGTAATTTGTCACCATTATCTTCGCTATCTTCTCTTTGATCTTTTGCTTCAAAAGTGACTCCTTCAAGATTTTGTGGTAAACCCAAGATATCCCTAGTAATTTCACTCATAATATGTTGCTCTGAAGTTAGGGGGGATGAGCAGTTACTCTGAGATTCTGAGTCCTTGTTGTTTGAAATACATTCGTCAGTACTTTGATCTGAAAAGTATAACATGAACAATAAAAATAATGTCTCTCACATTATTATAATAATAGAATTTGATAGTATTCTACTCAACAAAATTATTTTGATATGCATAGTTGTTTTTTTTAAAACCAGACACTTTATGTCTTATTTTATGTTATTGAAATGTAAGCAGCACCTTGTAATAAGCCTAACTTCCATATTATTTCTCCTCTAATAGAGGTGGCTGTAGCAGTTGTTGGTTAAAGCTACTCTTCTGACATAAAGAAAATAATAATGACTGGCCTTTCTGAACAATAATAATGAATGTGCACTTACCTTGTAACTGAGTTGAATAAGCAGCCATGCTCCTCACTAAATCAACCATCAATTTTCCTCTTGATAACATTTTGAAAAGGGTAAAAGACTGTACACAATAATAACCTTAACATTATAGTCTGCGTTACATTGGACTCCCAACACTCCACTGTGTCTCGACTTCAGTAACTGGAAACGTGCGCTCTCCAGCAGCTAAAATGAGAACTATAATCAAATGACAGATCCTCCGTGGCTAAGGCGGCAGTGCGCTGGCCTCTCACAGCTCGGTCCGTGTTTCAAATCCCGGTCACTTCATGTGAGATTTGTGCTGGACAAAGCGGAGGCAGACAGGTTTTTCTCCGGGTACTCAGGTTTTCCCGGCCACAAATTTAATTCCAGCAACACTCTCCAATATCATTTCTCTTCATCTGTCATTCATTTAATCATTACCCCAGGGGAGTGCGACAGGCTTCGGCAGCCGGCACAGTTCATATCCTCGCCGCTAGATGGGGGCTTCATTCATTCCATTCCCTGACCCCGTCGGTCGACTGGAAGCAGGCTGTGGATTTTCAATCAAATGAAGATCACGCAGCTCACAAAGCAGCGAGAATGGAAGCTTCGAGCACCTTGGCATGTCATTGTCATTAGTCATTGTGGACGGATGCGGAAAACTAACATGCAGTTTTGAGTGAGCTGAATGCTTCCTGTAATATTATCGTAACTACACTTGTACTGAACACTTCATAGACAACACTCCGTTTAAGAACATCGTAACTCAAGTTACGATGCTCTTAAATGGAACAAATTAAATAACAGCAGTTACGATGTTCTTAAATACTGAGTTAACAAAAAATATAATGGGAAACAGAGAGTAATAATCTTCCAGTTGATAGAGCTCATTTTTAGTATATGATACACAAATAATCTCAAAATCTCAAAAATGTCAGTTACGATGTTCTTAGTGGGAGGCGTCGATTATATACAAATTCTACAAGGCAACCATATCGAAATATTTTGACGGGTGTCAATACCTACGAATCTATTACAGCATTCTAACTGAAATTTTGTGTGGTGATAGAGGCATTTAACATAAGTAGGATATATAAAAATAGGCTATATAGTTCTCCACGGAAGTACGCGTTATGTCTTGTGTCCTAATCATGCGATTGAAGTTTGAATAATACAGCTACGCAATAATGTTCATGTAACAGTACATAACTCTAAGGCCAACATATATACAAACCCAACTTGGCGACCATCCGAAGTATTTTGGCGGTTCTCTATATCTACGAATCTATTATAGCAATCGAACCCAATTTTTTAATGTTGATAGATGCAATTAACATAAGTAGGACGTATGAAAATAGTCTTTTTAAGTCTTCACGGAAATACAGTACTGGTTGTATGACATATCCTATCTGTGAACTTGATTCATAGTCCTCTACCATGGTGCAAGAGCATATAGCCTGTAGGAGTTTAAATGAGTGACACTAGGCACTCGGCTACGCTGTACGCGCGTGCCTAGTGGTGAGCCCATAGCGGTAGGCAACCCGATATCTCGCGACCCCATATTTCTAGACACTTGTGTGAGGTGTCAAATTACTCGGGTTGAAGTCCCCTTTTTCATGGACCACTGATTTACACAAATTTCGGCAAACTAGTAGCTCATCGGCCCAAAATTTTTGGGAATGAATAATATTACATAGATGTATGTGGGCTTATTTTACTTGGAATGAAGCCCTCTTTCCCGTGGATTATTTATTTTTCCAAATTTTACCAAAGGACCTAACTAGACATTTTCAAAATTTTGTTGTTTTACATTTTTTATTTATTTTAATATATAATTTATTAATTATATAATTTTTTTGATTATATTTTGTTTTTAGATTATGCCAATGGGGCACAAGAGCACATTTTCAAAATTTGAGTCTTTGAATGCTTTAAGTTTTATTTAATTTTTAATATTATAATTTATGTACATTTCATTTATTTTATTTTTTTAATTTTTAAATTTCCCTAAAGGGCACAAGATCATATTTTCAAAATGTCAGTTTTATAGTATTTTAATTTCTTTTTTCTGTTTATTTAGTCGATTTTACTCTCCAGGTAGGTTTTTCCCTCGGACTCAGCAAGGTATCCCACCATTACCGCCTCTACGGGCAGTGTCCTGGAGCTGGAACACCTGGATTGGGGGATACAACTGAGAAGCTGGGATCAGCACCTCGCCCAGGCGGCCTCACCTGCAAAGCGAACAGGGGCCTCATGAGGGATGGGAAGGGAGGGAATGGTTGGGTGGGATAGGCAAGGAAGAGGGAAGGTGGCGGCCGTGGTCTTACGGCAGATCCCATAGCGGCATCTGCCCGAAGACCAAGTGGGTAACCACGTAAAATCACTTCAAGGATGGCTGAGGTGGGAATCGAACCCCCTCTACTTATTTGGACCACCCGAGGCTGAGTAGACCCCGTTCCAGTCCTCATATCACTTTTCAAATTTCGTGGCAGAGCCGGGAATGGAACCCAAGACCTTCGGTGCGGCAGCTAATTTCGCTGACCACTACGCAACGGAGGTGACTATTTAATTTCTTTTAATTTAATATTTAATTTATTATTCATATATTTTTTCAATTGTATTTTTTATTTTTATATTATTACCGAAAGGGCACAAGGAAACATTTTCTAAATTTGAGTTTGTTGAATATTTTAATTTTTATTTTATATTTTAATATTATCATTAATATAATTTTTATTTATTATTCGATTTTTATTTTGTTAGATTTGCCTAAAGGCAAAATTTGCGCGTCAGCTATGTTGGTTTCTTGTTTGTCATGTTTATGGTCTATTTTCTTTTATGAAACAAATAGGCTTATGAGATCACCTTGTGTCTGTGTGTATGTGTTTGTGAACGTATGTGTGGGTGTGTGTCCCCCAGTAAAAAAAATCAAAACGTCTGGAGTGATTTCAGTAAAGACATAGTTCTATTTTGTCCGACCCGACAGTGTCCTTCAAATTTAATTACGTCTCACCAATCCAACATGACGGCTGTGCGAAATATTTCTCCGACATTCTATCTATCATAAACTATTACCGATAACACCCTGATATTTTGTACAGTGATAAAAGCCACCACTAGAAGCTCACCAATGCGGCATTCAATACTGTGTTGAGTACAAAACGAACATGACGGCCAAGTGAAGTTGAAACATTGAAATCGACTAACTCGTGATTTAACCACCCGAGCGCAGTGAAACATGGTAAGACGAATTTTCATACAAATAGTAATGCACTGACATCTAATTTAGATAATTTTATGTAGCCTTAAGTTGGCGGCTGTGCAAAATATTAAAATTAAGTTTATATTTTTGTGTCCTAATCATGCGATCGAAGTCAATGTTTGAATAATGAACCTACGCAATAATCATCATCTAATAGTACGTACCTATATACCCTACATATATAAAAATCCAGCATGGTGACCATCCGAAACATTTAAATGAATCTCTCTAAATCTACTAATCTAGGACAGCAATCAAACTGAAAGTTTGTATGTTGATGAAATCCATTAGCATAAGTTAACCTATGGGACTTCCAGCAACCTGGCGAGTACAAACCCAACATGGTGGTGAGGCGAAATTTAAATATTTAAATGGACGTTTCTCGCGATTGAATCGTCCGAGGGCAGTGAAACTTAGTACGGCAAATGCTTATACTATTGTTAATCCTCTGACATCTTATTTATTTCAATTATTTATATAACCACAATATGGCGGCTGAGCACAACTTTAAAATCTTTTTTTTGGCCCATTTTCATTTATGAAAAAATGGGCTTATGAGATCACCTTTCGTCCGTGTGTGTCTATGAGTGTGTGTGTGTGTGTGCGTATGTCTGTGTGTATGTCCCTAATAAAATCTAAACGGCTGGAGCGATTTCAATGAAACTCGTTAAGGTCTTAGAACTATTTTTTCCGACACCGACCGTGCCTTTTAAATTTTCATAAGTGTGAATTATTTCACCGGCCTTCGATATCTCCGAAACTATTACTTGTATCACCCTGAAATTCTGAATGGTTATAAAGGGTACTACTGGAAGTTCACCTACGTAATTTTCAAAAACCTGTTAGGTACAAAACGAACATATCGGCCAAGCTAATTTGAAACATTTAAGTAGAATTTACGCGCGACTTAACCATCCGAGCACAGTGAAATACAGTAGAGCAAATGTTTATAAACATTGAAATGATCTGACATCTAATTTTGTTCAATGGTTTACATAACCTCATTAGGGCGGCTCACAGTGTGAGATTTTGCCTATCTAGGAGAACTTTACTCAATTTCCCGACCATGTTATTTTTCACAAAATACATGTTATTTAGTTCGCTTAATATCCCAATCAAAAGAAAATGCTACGCACTTGTACTATAGTCACCCGCAACGTCTGTCAAAGGGGCTTAAAACGAAGTAAAGACGTGGACGCTCTCAGAGCCCTTCAACAGCCGTGCAGTGTGCAGTGTGTTTATTCGACTGATGACGAGCGCTGTGACTTGACGCAGACTGTTCAGTGCTGTGCTTCAATGTTATTGCTGATATCTGAAGGTAAGATTTTGTATGTAAACTTAAAATTTCATTGAAGGGTTAGGTTACAATGTTGTTTTGAAAAGAGGCTTGCCATGAACAAAAACTACTGTAGTTTCTTGAAATTCAAAGAGGATTCTACTCGGGTGTTCCATCGTGTTCCAACCTGAAATTTGTTTCACATTATAGCTTATTAAGTATAATACTAGCAACGATAGAAATATCCTGCGCAAGTTTGCGCGATAACGACCAAACGTCCTGTCTGTTTCAGAATGGCACCCGTGTTTACGTGGCGTACTATGTTCGAAGAGTGGGCAAAAGCTCACACAAACAAGTCAGAAGTTCTTTCAAACTTTATAATGGATCATAGAACATATTGGTTCCTAGATTGCTTATTATATCCGTTCCATATATTACTAGTTTACGTGCTTCTCTGAAAACGATACGTCGGTAGTCATGCCCGAAGTTTTAGAACTTTTAAGGGATCCTGTTGTAAATGCTTCGGATAATCACTCTGATGATAGCTGCAGTGATACAGACTAGATCAGATGACTTTCCTTTGTGTTTGCGCATGTTTTGTGTCGTAACTTTTCATTACGTTTTAATTTTATGGACCGAAAATTGTTTAGTTCCCATGGTCACCAAAGTTTAATCTCAATGAATCTGGCTGCATCAAAAGCCAATGGCAATATATATTTTGTATGTTTGACGGTAACACTAGCCAAATTTGTGTCTTACGTTTGTCAAACGTGTGTGTTTTTTTTGGACAAAACATACATATAAAACATTTTCAATCTCTAACTACAATTAAAAACTTCATTTTAATTCTAGAGGTAACCAAAATCTGCCACAGATAAGTTTACATTAGCGAGTGAATAAAGTTCCCCTGGATGGGCAAAATCTCACACTGTGCGGCTATGCGAAATTTTAAAATTAGGTTTTTATTTTTTGTGTCCTAATCATGCGATCGAAGTCAACTTTTGAGGTATGAACCAACGTAATAATCGTCATCTAATAGTACATAACTCTATGGTCTACAAATATAACAATCTAACATGGCGACCATCTGAAATATTTAGACGGTTCTCAATATCTAATAATCTATGACAGCAAGCAAACTATCATTTTGTATGTTGATAAAGGCTATGAACATTTGTTTACTTATGGGGCTTTCAATAACCTGGTGAGCAGAAATCTAATATGGCGGTGACGTGAAATTTAAATATTTACATAGGCGTTTCTCGCGACGTAACCATCCGAGCGCAGTGAAACTTGGTATAGTAAATACTTACAAATATTTTAATCCTGTGACATCTTATTAATTTCAATTGTTTACATAACCACAAAATGGCAACCATGTGAAATTTTAAAATTTGGTCATTATTTCGTGTGTCGTTATCATGCGATTGATGTTTGAATAATAATCCTACGCAATAATCTACATGTGATAGTATATCACTCCACTATCTATATATATACAAATTATACAAGGCAACCATATCGAAATATTTTGACGGTTACAGCAATTACAGCAATCCAACTGAAATTTTGTGTGGTGATAGAGGCAATTAACATAAGTAGGATATATGAAATTAGGCTATATACTGTAGTTCTCCACGGAAGTACGCGTTATGTCTAGTGGCCTAATCATGCGATTCAAGTTTGAATAATACACCTACGCAATAATGTTCATAAGTAGGACATATGAAAATAGGCTTTCTAAGTCTTCACGGAAATTCAGGACTTGTTGTATGACATATCTGTGTACTTGATTCATAGTCCCCTACCATGGTGCAAGAGTATATAGCCAGTAGGAGTTTATGTAAGTGACACTAGGCGCTCGGCTACGCTGTACGCGCGTGCCTAGTGGTAAGCCCTTCGCGGTAGGCAACCCAATATCTCCCGACCCCATATTTCTAGACACTTGTGTGAGGTGTCAAATTACTCAGGTTGAAGTCCCCTTTTTCATGGACTATTGACTTACACAAATTTCTGCAAACTAGTAGGCCATCGGCCCAAGATTTTTGGGAATGAATAATAATAAAAAGATGTACGTGGGCTTATTTTACTTGGAAAGAAGCCCTCTTTCCCGAGGATTATTTATTTTCCCAAATTTTACCATAGGACCTAACTAGACATTTTCAAAATTTTGTTGTGTTTAAATTTTTATTTATTTTAATATTTAATTTATTATTTACACAATTTTTATATATTTTTTTGTTTTTAGATTTATGCCAATGGGGCACAAGAGCACATTTTCAAAATTTGAGTTGTTGAATGCTTTAAGTTTTATTTAATTTTTAATATTATTATTTAAGTACATTTCATTTATTATAATTTTTAATTTCTTTAAATTTCCCTAAAGGGCATAAGAACATACTGCATTTTCAAAATGTCAGTTTTATAGTATTATAATTTCTTTTTTTTTCTGTTTTTAGTCGATTTTACTCTCCGGGTAGGTTTTCCCTCGGACTCAGCAAGGTATCCCACCATTACCGCCTCTACGGGCTGTGTCCTGGAGCTGAAACAACATTTTTGGGGGATACAACTCAGGAGGTGGGATCAGCACCTCGCCCAAGCGGCCTCACCTGCAAAGCGAACAGGTGCCTCATGAGGGATAGAAAGGGAGGAAATGATTGGGAGGGATAAGCAAGGAAGAGGGAAGGCGGCGGCCGTGGCCTGACAGCAGATTCAATCGTGGCATTTTCCCGAAGACTAAGTGGGTAACAGTGAAAAACCACATCAAGGATTTCTGAGGTGGAAATCGAACCCCCTTTACTCATTTGGACCACCCGAGGCTGAGTAGACCCCGTTCTAGTCCTCATATCACTTTTCAAATTTCGTGGCAGAGCCAGGAATTGAACCCAAGACCTCCGGTGCGGCAGCTAATTTCGCTGACCACTACGCAACGGAGGTGACTCTTTAATTTCTTTTATTTTAATATTTAATTAATTATTAACATTTTTGTTCAATTATATTTTTAGCCTACTTTTCACATTTTGTAAAAATGTGGAGAAAGTAGACTTATGAGATCGATCCGGGAAAATGTGTGTCTGTCTGTCTGTCTGTCTGTCCTTCTGTCTGTCTGTCTGTCTGGCTGGGTGTGTGTCCCCCCCTATCAACTCCTAAACGGCTGCAGCTATCAACACCAAATTTGGTAAGAGTAAAGATCTATATTTGAATATCTCACGACCATATTTGAAATTGACGTCAGTGCTACCAACTGCTGAAAACTCGCAATTGAAATTTCAGCTCTATGTCGGATATCTCAGAAGTTATGCATGCGAACTATTCCAAAATTGGAACACGTATAGATAATAACATTCCAGATTAATTTTCTTAAGTTCATACATGCCTGTGTTGCCAATATGATTCTAAGCCTGCCGGTAAGTCCAATTTCTAAATGCATGTAACTTCTGTATTATCGATTGCATTTCAACCAAATTTCGTATGTACTATGTGTACTACAACACATATGACTGTGCATATTCTAAACAGCCACCAGGTCTGCCAACTATTAATAAATGCTCTCACTATGTTTCAACCCTAATGTCAATATACCAGGAAGTATGCAAGCCAACAGCTCTAAACTTTCACACGTATAGTACCTGATATTCTACCCATGTTCGCTGTAACTTATATACATCAGTGCTGCCAACTCGATTCTAAGCCTGCTGATAGGTCAAGTTTTTAAATGCATATAACTTCTATACTAACAAATGGATTTCAACCAAATTTCGTATGCTCTTTGTGTACAATAACAGTTACGATTATACTTATTCGTAGGAACCAGCAGGGCTGCCAACTGTTAATAAATGTTCTCTCTATTTGTTTAACCCTAATGTCAGTATATCAGAAAGTATGCAAGCCAACAGCTCTAAACTTTGCACACTTATAGTACCTAATATTCTACCCAAGTTCGGTGTAACGTATATACTTCAGTGCTGCCAACACGATTCTAGGCCTGCTGATAAGTCAAGTTTTTAAATGCATATGCCTTCTATAATAACAAATGCATTTCAACCAAATTTCGTATGTGCTTTGTGTACCATAACAGTTATGATTGTGCGTACTCGTAGGAACCAGCAGGGCTGCCAACTGTTAATAAATGTTATCTCTATTTGATTTTTAATCCTAATATCAATATATCAGAAATGTATGCAAGCCTTCAGCTCTAAACTTTGCACACGTATAGTACCTGACTTTCTAGATTAATTTGGAGTATCTAATATACCTCAGTGCTGCCAACATGATTCTAAGCTTCCTGATAGTTTCAATTTTAATTGAATGTAACTTCTATACTAACAATTATTACCAATTGGCACTAGGCTATAATAGATCGTATTATTTCAGATTAATTCTGAGCATCACATACATGACATTGTTCCCAACACGATTTTACGCGCACTGATAAATCCAATATCAAGCAGCATGTAACGTCCGTACTACCCATTAGTCTTCAACCAAATTTTGTATGTGCATTCTATACCTTAAGAGAGGGAGCTCAGAATATATTCAGAGTCACCAGGGCTGCCAACTGTAGTAAGTTACTGTATTAGGCTACATTATTTTAGGTGTATTTCAAACTGCAGTACTTAGAAATGTTGGTATTAGGAACTTGATATCGTTATTATTGCAGATAGGTCTATATAGATTGGCATGAATCTTACATTTTAAGAAAAGTAGGCTGTTTAGTTCGTCACGGAACTATTTGTTTATTTTTAGATAATAATAATGTCATTGGTCTCACATCCCTTTTAACTACCCTGGCTTTTAGAGACGCCGGGGTGCCGGAATTTCGCCCCGAAGGGGATCTTTAACGTGCCAGTAAATGTACTGACACGGCTCCCTCGCATTTGCGCACCCTCAAATGCCAGCTGACTGCGCCAGGTTTCGAACCTGCAACCTTGGGCTCAGCAAGCGAGAACGTTACCCCTGAGCCACGCAGCCAGACTTTTATTTTTAGATTTATACCGAATGGGCACAAGTAAACATTTTCTAAATTTGAGTTGAATATTTTAATTTTAATTTTATATTTTAATATTATCATTAATATAATTTTTATTTATTATTCGATTTTTATTTTGTTAAATTTGCCTAAATAGCACATATTCACATTTTCTAAATGTCGGTTTTATAGTTTCTTGAAATTTCTTTTATTTTAATATTTAACTTATAATTTATATATAGTTTTCATTCATCATTTATTAGATTTGACCAAAGAACCAATCTACTACTGTAGGTCATCAACCCGAGATATCTCGAACTAATAAACTTGGAAAGTTTTAGAACGGTTGAAATGGGGGTTACACATTTTATTTTTGGCGAAGAATAGTTCTTAATATTACTAAATGGCCTGACCATAAATTTTGAATTTCCTGTTTTATTATTTAAAAAGAATTGTATTAGGTATTTTTTAATTTATTTTTTTATATTTTTATTAACATAATTTTTATTTATTATTTTTTAATTTTAGATTTACCTAAGAACCAAACTACTATGTTACCGACCAGAGATATTGCGAGCTAATAATTGGATAATGTTATGCGACAGCCTGAATGAAGAAGCATAAATCCTTTATCAACAAGGCAACTCGTTTTCAATTTTTGTTTTACGACCTACCTATAAATTTTTGAATTTGAATGTTTTTTATGTTAAACATTCTTACGTTTAATGAGGCTGTAGCAAAGTCTTTTAACATGACAACTAGCTAACCGCACTAGGTTAGCTTGAGCAAGCGATTGATGGCTCTTAATGGACTTTTTACAATTATTTATTTATTATTTAATATGTATTTATTTATTTAAAATTATTATTATTACTAGAAAATTAATGGTATTATTATCATTATTACTATTAATATTATAATTATTATTATCTATCTGGTACATACGCTTTAACACGTATGACTATACGGCTGTTAATTTAACGTGGCCGTTTAAACAAAAATTATAGTGTAACATAACGTTACATGGAACATTTAAATTTATTTATTATATTATTAGTTATTATTTAATTTTATAATTATTATTATTTCGTGTTTTCAAGTAAGGGCCATGTTATTTTGATTGCTTTATTTCAGCTTTAAAATTAGTTAAGTATTCCCTTATTCGTTAACGGTGAGGTTCATTCTCTCTTTTGTCCACGCTATTTTTAGTTTACAGCATAGGCATAGGTTGGAAATTCTGATGGTTGACCAAAAATATAACAATATTTATCTGGAATTAAGAATTTCTCTAAGAAATCCCCAAATGATAAAAAATATAGTAAACTGTTACCAAAAATTCACAAATTCCCTTAAATTGTACAATTCACAACCACTTTTAACTTTTTGTAAGAAACGGGTATTACCCAACTTTTAAATTTAATGATAATATGTTACCACTTACCGGAGCCAGGCATTCCTCTTGTCGATAATCTCAGGGTAACACTTGCCCTCTTGCAAAACTGGCTGTATTAGAGTATCAGAGTCCTAGGATGTCAATACCATGACAGCATTCGGGGCTTTCCGACCCGCTCTTCTGTAAATTCTAGATATCTGACCGTAACTCATAGATAGATCTCTCTACCTGTTACATGGCCCTGATTAGGTTTTTTAAAACACAATTAAATTTACCAAAATGCTCTAAGGTATCTCAAATTTCTAACTACACGGAGTTGATGACTGATATGTCTCTAGTCGTTACATATTTAACTACATGACGCAAATGCTTAAGATGTCCACAATATACCCCCAGTACATTGGGCTGATAACCAATAGGTTTTATTTTCCTAATACGAATTACGCACACTTAACTACATTGCGGTATGACCAAGATATCCATAGTCCACACGCACTCCAAAGTACACGCGGCTGATGATTGAGTTGTCCCAATACTAGGCGTATTTTAATGGGTAATGGGTATTTCAGTAACCAACTACTGTAAATTGCTATGTTTGTTTTACGATTTGCACACACAAGTACTCGGAGCTGATGACCGATATGATTCTGAAGTTTTTATACACACTCAACTATATGCGACTAATGGCCCAAGTATACGGGGCTTATTACTATGATATTCCATGTTGATAACCAATAGAGGCTAATGGGTGATTACCGATGTATTTTAACCTCACAACACACCCAAGTACATGGGACTACATGACCACGAAGTCCAAAACACTTAAGTAAACAGGGCTAATAGCCATAATATCTAAATACCCTAACTAGACGGTTATAACGACTTTAATATTGCAAACCCCATAATATGGTATATGTACAGCCAAGTACATGTGGCTTATGATTTATATATTATTATGCAACATAAATTCATTTACCTACCATTGGTTTTTCTCGAGCTAGCCATAGGGAAGGGCATCCAGCTGTTTAAATCTACCCGCCATATATAATCTTTAACGCACCTCATTTGCAAACGATACTTATAAACAAAGAAAGCAGTATTAGTAACACGCGTGTTGGCTGCGGGGACGGTATAGAGCAGCTGATGCTGCAAGAAGCGGTGACTCCGGTTACCAGGGAAACAGCAAATTTTACGAGGCAGGCAGGCAGGAAAGTGTTCAAATATTCATAATCCTTGTCAAATAGATAATAGGGCACAATCGTATTGCCAGACGTACCTATGGTTAACGATATGGTATGACGTAACCGTCCCGAAGTTTTGAACCGCTAACCTATAGGATTGCATGATGTAGGCTAACCATGGTTAACGATTTGAATTACTGTAGAATGATCCAACATCCTTTGTGTTCATTTATAACTTAGCCTCTAACTCCCTATTACGAGTACTCTCCTGCCATTCCTTCCTCCTATATATCCCTGCAAACACTCGTGTTACCTTCATATTAGTTACCTCTAGCTTACATAATACCCGACATTTATCCAGCCCTCACTTCCATAAAGCAAAGTTGGTCTAAATACTGAGCGATGTAGAGAGAGTTTTGTCACTACACCATCGTTTTCTTGCTGAATACTGCAGATTGCAGCTGAGAACTTAATGCGCTGGCACTTATACACCTCAACTCTATTTCCTTCCCCATACTACCACCCTGAGAGAATATACAGTACAGCCCAAGTACTTAAAATGGCCCACCTGCTCCATTTAAGATTCTCCTACCGGACACTCTATTTTCTTTCCGTTCTTCCATACGACAGGATAGCCGAGCGGTCTATCCCCAAATCCCCCCAAGAATTGCCAAAAACTAAACCAAATTTACACAGATTCCCTAAAATCCCTCCAATTTACCCTAACTTCCAAAAATCCATCAAATTTAACCAAATTCCCTACTGTACCCATGTGAGTAATTTCCATGTAAAACATGCTTCTGCCTCCAGCCAGCATCAGTCCTCAGGCGTGTACCGTCCACCCACTGAGCAGTTGCATATTTTTGATCTGAGACTAAAAGGTATCAACTCTACAATGATAAAGCACAACTCTATTCTAAAGACTTTAATTCAGCTCTAAATCATGGCTTCAAATACACAAAAACACAATCCCAACAATATAACACAAAACAATGCAAAATTACTCCTACAATCCACTAATATTCACACTTTATCCTTGCAAATCAAAATGATTATTCATTCATTTACCATGAGATTGACATCACAATTCATTCTCAAGTGCGCTGATACACATGTAAATTACACATAAACTGTACTTATAATCTTATGTCACCTGTTGTGACCTTTTTCATTTCACAATCTTAATTGTTTACTCTCAACACCTCTTAATTTACATTATGCGTACACTTGTGTTTTGTATCTCTCTTACCACCAAAATGCTTTACCATGCATTAACCAATTTATGGGTTGCTCATCAAATTTACTTGCAACTCCACAATTATATGTAATGATACCCCTTTCTGCAGTTCCCTTCTGCAGTCCCCTTTTCTACAGTTCCACTGTATGCCGTTGTGATTTCAATTTCAAAAATTCCGTTACCGCTGTGTCGGATGGTATATTATGCTACCCTTGCGTGGGCATAGCCTATGGCATGTAGTGTCGACCTTAAGAACTAAGTGACACCGTCAGTATAAAAAATGCACCTTTCAACAACTCATAAGTTTGCTAAATATTAAATAATCAGAACGATCCTTAATTATCAATGTGTTTCAAACCACACAAATTCATTATACAATACAACAACGACTCTTTTCATTACAAACAGGGTTTCAAAGTCTGTCCATTCTAAATGTCAACCTTCAAGGGTCGTTTAAAAATCTCCCCCTCGGAGCTACTTGTATACAATGGGAATGAGTCGAGCGGTCACAAAACCACGTGCTCTGTCTCTACCTAACTCCCTTCTCTGTTTACCTCCAAGCAGTAACTTGTGACGTTAAATACAATAGTGCAGTCTCAATGACCCACATATCCCATATGATTTAAACTAAATTGTATGCAAGACAGGTTATGGGCGTGTTTAAACATTTATTCCTAACCTTAGGATATTAATAACTGGCCTCAACAGGTCCATTACATTATAAAAGGAAGGAGATTCATCAATCACTGGTCGAACTGGCTAGCCGGCATCTTATTAAATGGCACGGTCAGGCACATCCTGCCGCCAAAATTCGCTTCCAGGAGCTGAATTTATCCAATAACTAGTTCTCGGTCGACATCAGGTGTCATGCTGAGGTTTCCATTGTTATCCTCTCATACACCACAGGATTCGAACCCGGAACATTCCATATCCATCCACAGAGCTAGGGTCAGCCACTAAGTACGCTCTGGCAATAATAAATTTCTCTGTACGCCCTAGGCTATACGAGATTTCACACGTCGAATAGATTACCTGGCTTCCCTGACCATTGTGCTATGATCTCGTCCTTTAATTAGTAAGATAAATCTACCTATTACTCTTACAAGCTTATTCACAAGCTGCAAATTCAATTCTCTACTAAACTCTTCCATTTCCTAGATTCTTGCAGATTTATTTCCATTATCATAATATACTCTGATATTAAATTGCTTTTGCTTAGCCCTTCAAGCATAATAGTACTGCTTGGATAGATGAAAAAATCCAAAGCCTGCTTCCAGTCTCCGACCGGGTCAGGAATGGAATGAATGAAGCCCCCATCTAGCGGCGAGGACATGAACTGTGCCGGTTGCCGAAGCCTGACGCACTCCTCTGGGGCAATGATTAAATGAATGACAGATGAAATGAAATGAAGTGGAGAGTGTTGCTGGAACGAAATTGTGACAGGGAAAACCGGAGTACCCGGAGAAAAACCTGTCTGCCTCCGTTTTGTCCAGCACAGATCTCACAAGGAGTGACCGGGATTTGAACCACGGACCCAGCGGTGAGAGGCCAGCGTGCTGCCGCCTGAGCCACGGAGCATATATATTTCTCTTACAGACGTATTCGGTTTTTTTTTTTTTTATTATTATTATTATTATTAATATTATTATTACTGACATGAATTAAATTAACCCGACACAACGTAACCATTTTTAATAACCGAACATCCGTGTTCGTTACGTTACGTTTTTATATAACTGAATTGCCATTTTACAATAGTGGTAACGATTTATCCACTCAATGATGCACAAAGACATCTCAACTTGACTAAAATCAACACAACAATACTAATTTGAGGTACTACCTCCTAAAATTGACTCTTATTGGCATATTCTATAAATTTTGAAATCACTCAACATACAGTGGACTATAATTGCTACAAAATCATGGTTTTTGGGTACTTACATCGGCTAATCTGGTGGCTCCAACCACGCATTTTCTCCAGTAATGCCCGCCATTATATGCAAATTAGCAAGCCATTCTTACATTTTTCACACACATTATACATAACTTTTGCCTTACAAAACACACGGCACTTTTCTTTTCCATGTTGAAGCTGTCGCTTCCTTATTCACACAACACTTTATAGCACTTATTACACTATTAATTTTACATATATTTAAATGATCATCACTACAATCAGACGATCACTATGTACATTTCTTAGTGGTTGACTTTTCCTGGCAAAATATCAGAAATGCAGACGTTGAAGGTCTCTCCTCCAATACTCTCCCGCATCTCGTCTGAAAGTCTCGATTCTCTGCCTAAGGATTCCTATCAGTCCCCCATCTGTCTATCAATTTCTGTTCTTAGAAAAATTTCCGGATATCGCATAAATATGCTTGCATATCGTCCTGAGCATTAATTACAGTGGTATCCCTGCGAAATTTCACCAAACGCATAACAAAGTTTATATCTGCGCAATCCGACATCCTATGATATGTCTAACCAATATTATATATACTGCGCTCAACCATTGTACACTGTATTTGTACAGATTACCACTCTTAATTGTCCTACCTTGTATATCACACGGTACCTTTCCTGCGTGCTCGGTAGTAGTCCCTCATAATGCCGACTATAAAAGTATGGCACGACTGTCCTTAATGATTGTGATTAATAAATGCCTTACTGCATGGCTCTTCATGTTAAAGTCCGCGCGTCCCTTCTCTGAATTCGGTAACGTGCACTTCGCATTAGACTGCGATTTAACTGACTACATTAATCGTTATTAATTCATGGCTTACCGCATGATTATTATGTTGCTGCACTTAAGCTGTTAGAGTTCGCGCGTCTGTTCTCTGAGCTCGGGTGACGTGCTCCCTGCGCTCAAGTATGGTTCAACTGACTGCCTCTGTCATTCGTTCAGCCCTTATATTCGTTTGGAGAGAAAAAGTAGACCGAGAATTTCCCTGCAGTGTCATCTTCTCTCACAGTATGATTCTGGTCTTGAATTAACGTTTATATGGTTCCCTTTTCCTCGCTGGTCACAGATCTGTATGCGTGCTCGAGGATCGATCGGCCAATTAATTAATATTAATTGCCTTTGCCAGCGCGTGCCCACGCGGCGTCACCTAAAAATCCCCGGCGACCTGGTCAGATCTCGCCGCTAACCACAAACCTACTGTGTCACTGCGCGTTCCATTAAATCTGCCTCGATTTCAATGTTTAATGGCTTGATAATTAGCCTCCCGGCTATACATTCACCTAGGTGCAAACCTCATGTCTCTGAGTTGCTCCAATCACGAGTAATCATTAAATTACGCTGGTATCTTCTCACTCCACTAGCCTCTCTATTCTCAAGCGGGGAGTAACTTGACAATATTTTAGTCTCCTGACCTGCTCCAGACGACTTAAGTAGGTCACATAGAGTGACACGGCTCCAAGAAACTACGCCCCTTTTCCAGAGTCATTTGACAACTGTCAAGCGCTCAAACTTTCTGTGCTCAAGTCCAGAATAGTATACTCCATACAGCCCATACATGCAGTATTCTGCTATCATTCCCTGCATTATATTAACAAATAATGTCAGAATAGTTCATATCACAACAGTGATTTAATATGTATTTTCTCTATGGGTTTTTATAGCTTAAACTCCCTCAAAAGATCTTGAGTTCGTTCCTTGCTGGAACCTCAATTCTGAGCTCATCTATCTCTGAGATCCACGTTCGACACCAATCAGCCTAACCCCGTTGGGTTCATATTCCCCTTGCAAAACTTATAGAAGTCGATTGCAAGTGACCTTCTGAAAGTCACCGGCTGACTGTCCCAACCGTCTATGTTTACACTAAGCGGTCCTTCACCTCGTCTGCCTGCGAGTGAGTCTGTCTGCATCCCCCTTCCACTCTGAGCTCAGCCCATAGACGTGCATTCCCTTGGCCAAGGGTTTCATTCAAAGCTTCAACCTCCCCAGCGGCTTCGACCATTTCTTTGTACAGCAGTTGTAGACACTTGCATTCCAGCTGTCTGCTTCCTTCTCTGGGCAAGCTGCTTGTCTTCCTTCCCGTCCCGCTGCGTGAGCCTTCAAGCCTGGCTGCTTGGCCGACTTTGCTGTCCACGTCCACTTGGGTGTGTGCTGCTATTACTTCCTCTTGTTCATCAAATTCCTCTGGTGAATGATAAATTTTGAAGTTGGCCGCATTCATAACGACCTCGTTTCCCGTTTCTAAATGCCTTATTCTATATGCATTATTCTGTAGGTCTCTGTAAAGATGCAGGAATAACAATTCTTTGACGGGTATGGTCTACATCATCCCACTTATGTAGCATCTGATTGTACCATACATAGTCTGTTGATAACGCCTCTGCCTCTCTGTATATTGCGGTTCCCCTTGCTAAGCGTCCCTCGAAGTAATCAATCATCATTTTCAACCACGGATCTTCGCGTTGTAGGTTGGTAAGTTTCTTCAAGTCATCTAAGGTCTTCTGATCTCGATTTTCAATCTGGACAGCTAGAGTTTCCTCTTCTCTAGGATATCGGCTTAACATGTCCGGTATTACGTTCTCTTTCCCTGGACAGTATTCTATTTCCACATTGAACTGTTGAATATACAGGGACCATCTTGTCAACCTCTGGCTAGACAAATCCGTCTTTAACAAAAATGTTAAAGCTTTATGGTCTGTTCTGAGGACGATTTGAAAGCCATACACTAGTTTACGCCAGTACTGCAATGCGTACAGAATTGCGAGCAACTCTATCTCTGTGATCGTGTAATTTTTCTCATGGGCCTTCAATCTCCTACTTATAAAGGCAATAAATACTTTCTCCTCGGGCTTATCAACATTTTCTTGGAACAGCATCGCTCCTATTCCAACAAGTGATGCATCCGTCTGTATTATGAACTTCTGGGTATAATCAGGGTATCCCAGCTTCACGTATTCCAAAAGCATTTGCTTTGACCTCACGAATGCTTCTTGACATTACTCCGTCCAATTCCACCTGCCGCCTTTCTTCAATAGCTCCTGCAGGGGTGCCACAGTTGTAGTATAGTTAGGGCAGTGGTTAGCAAAGAATCCAATTACTCCCTAATACTGTCGGACGTGCTTTACATTCGTCGGTCGAGGAAAATTTCGAATTACCTCTAATTTCTCCGGGGTTGGCTTAACTCCATTTTCATCGATAACGTGCCCTAGGAATTTAACTTCTTTGTGACAGAAGTGCGATTTCTTGATATTAACCTTAAAATTAGCTTCTGGAAGGTTATCCAGCAACTTCTTCAGGTCTCTCATGTGCTCCTCTAGAGATTCTGATGTGAGTAAAATATCGTCTACGTATCTGATGGTACTCTCTTTAACATCATCTGATAGATTGCGATCTAACGCTCTTATCAAAGCTGAACCAGCTGTTTTCAAACCAAAAGGTAATCTTAAAAACGTGTATGTATGTTGATCAAACATAAATCCTGTCAACAGACTAGTTATCTTCTCCAATTCAAGATGGTGAAACTCGACGTGATATCTAAATTTGTAAATATGGTCTTCCCTTTAAACTTTCTTAGGATTTCTTTAATAGGTGGCACTTTGTCGAACTCTGGTATTACCTTCATATTTAAATGCCTCAAATCCAGGCATACTCTGACAGTCCCGTCTGTCTTAGGTACGATTACCAATGGGCTTACATAAGGCGTAGGTGTTTTCTCAATAACACCGGCCTCCAACATCTCCTGAATTGCTTGATTGACCTTAGCATAGTGCTTTTCGGCTATAGGGTAGGGTTTCTGCCTAAATGGTGTCCAGTCGTTAACTTGGAATGCATAAGTGAAGTTCTTTATACGACCAGGTCTCGAGTCAAAGACTTCCTTCTGTTCCAATAATAATTTCTTTAAATTTTCTTTATCTCTTGGACCCATTTTTGCTTCTTCTAGTTTTTCCGAAATATGTTCTTCCAGTTCGGGTTCCAGATCTTTCTCCATGTCTGCGGCTAGTGTTTTCAGTTCATCTTCTAACTGCTCGATAGCTAACACTTCTTCCTCAGCCATGTCTCTGTATGTATGCCATACCTGTTCATCTGTCCCTGGTTCATTATGTTTGAGTGAGACCTCTAAGCCTTCAGCTTCCTCGTTCACAAGGAACATAACTCTGTCCTGTGATAGGTCTATTACCACTCTGTATTCCCTTATAAACTCTGCCCCAATAATAAGGTTAAAAGGCAATTTGTTTACTAGTAGAAAACTCTGTGAAAATATAGAGCCTCCTATCTGTAAATCTAGGAATACCTGATATTTGCATATCATCGTTTTGTCAGGAATGACACCTCTTATTTTGACACTTGAGATAGGTATTTTCAAAACATTTTCTCTCTGCGCTATCTCATTATACAAAGCTTGTGTCATAAGACACACCGTTGAACCCGTGTCTAACAGACTTCTTTTCTTCAACCCTGCCACTCTTACTATAATAATGGGCAATTCCCGTTTGATCATGACCTGTGATCCTCCTGTATCCTCGATTAATTCTTCCGGTTTGGCTATCCAATTAATGATGTTGACCGACTTCCATCCATCGTTCTCAAATTCTTCTAATTTTGGAGTTTTTTTTCTACAGCGCCAGTCCCGTTAGTGTTTCTTCTCTCCTGTTCACTGCGCTGTAACTCCAAACTTTTGGCTCCGTCTCCATATCTGTCTGGTGACGTCCTATTTTGCATAGCTTCTTGCCAGCGGACTTGCTGCTTCTGGAGTTCTTCTCCCCTTTCATTGAGGTATTGCAATGAAGCGTGATAACGTTCCTCTACCTCGTCATCAAAGTTACGCCTTCTTTCCTGGGGTCTCCAATTCCGATTGTTGCCTTCTTGGCCATTGTTACCTCCATTATTTTGGTACGGTCTACCCCTTGTATTCTGTTGATTCCAAGAATTTCGGCCTCCTCTTCCTCTACCAGCATTCCCTTTATACTTCGGTTGCCATCTTCTGGGTTCATGTTCCCATTGACGTCCGTTGGAATCTAACGTTTCAGTGCTAGTAGCTTTATTATTTTTCGGAGCTTGGTACTGGTCAGTCTGCGTGTTGGTCACGTGTACCTGTTCCACGGTTCGATTCTGACGCATAGTGTTGGATGTTGTGAGGTCTAGTTGCCTAAGAACTGCCTCCATTTCCATTGCGGTTTTTGCATTTGCCGAAATCAGCAGCCTTTGGATTTCATAAGGAAGTTGCTTGGCAATAGCAATACATAGCTCCAGCTCGCTAGGCTTCTGGTCAAGTTCGTAAAACCGACACATCTGAGATATAAAGAATTCAGCGTACTTCGTTGGATTGTTAGTGCTGTATCTTTTCGAATACAAATCCAATCGTAAATTCTGTTGGGTCATCGGATCCCAGTATCTCTTCAAAAAGCTTCCCGGAACTCCTCGACAGTATCGAAGGTGTAACGGAAACTGCGAAACCATAACGCACATTCTCCCTCCGTTAGTTTCTCTATGGCTCGTAGCCTGCGCTCTTGTGGTATCCGCGCATCGTTCAAATATTCGGACACTTCTTTCAACCAATACTTCGGTGTCATATTACAATGGCTACCTGAAAATTTTCTTGGTTTCTCCTCGCTTGCTCTAATTACATTTATCACTTGGTTGTGCATAGCATTTTCGTGCGGCGTAGAAGTTGCAATCGGTGCACCTGGCGTCATATATGTACTTTCGCCTGGGCCTGTAGCATTCCTTATTATAGGTTGGGTTTCTAAATCTGCCCACTTGGTTTTCCTCATATCTTCCACGCTGCCTTCACTTGACTTAGGATCTTTCATTAGGGTTTCCTCCTGTGCAATTATCCTAGTCTCCATTTGATTGTGGCGCATCTCTGCTCTTTCCAATCGAGTGAGTACCTCTTTTTCTATTCTGCTAAGCCTATCCCTGTTCTCTTCTGCTACTTGAAATATTTTCTTCTTATCTTCCTTGAGGCTTTGCTTGATATGGGGGATTTCATCCTCTACATCTTCCTTTATTTGAGCAAGAGTCATGTCGCCTGCCTCTGTCTTTTGGCCTTCTCTCACTTCGAGTTCTTCTCTAAGTCCTTTAATTTCCTCTTGGATATGTCCATTGACCTTTGATATTTCATTCCGGACCTTCGCGATTTCCCCTCTGTTCTCCTCTTGCCTTTTGTTAACGATAACAATGTCGCTTTGAATTTGGTCCAGTTCTTGTTGAACATTGCTCATCTGACCCTTTATGTTGCCTACCAGCTCTTTACTTTCGTTAGCGATAGCCTAAATCTCTCCTATTTCCTGACATTGATCTAATATGTTCTGATCCTGCTTCTTGAGATCACCGTTAATCGCTCTAGCATAACCATTTAACTTTTCATCCCATTTACTGTAATTTTCTTCTAATCTCTGATCTACCGTTCTAGTAAATTCTGAAAATTGTTTCGCCTCATTTTGGATTTGAATATCCTTAATGTCATTAGACAGCGCATCTAACCTACTGTTCGATTCATCCTGCGCGTGCTTACATGCCGGTAAATTACTTTCAAATTTGCTTCTATCGCCTCGAAACGCTTATCGGTCTTAACCTGCATTTCTGATATAATGCTTACAACGGTTTCAGTTACCTCGGTCTTAATTGTTTCTTGCATTTATTTCTGCCTTATTTGCATCCAATCGGTTGTTTATTTCAACCTGATTATTATTCAATGCAACCTGATTTGCATTAATTGCCTCCTGATTGGCATCTAAATGATTGTTTATTTCATCCTGGAAAGCCTTGGCTTCCAGCTTATTCTGTTCATTAACAGCGTCAAAATGCTGTTTTAGCTTTGCAATCCCCTGCAAAATTCCCTCCGTACCAGCCATTCGTACAACAATTCACTTTGAGATATAGGCAGGCTTCCTGGATACATGTGTGGATTCGTTTTGAAGTGAAATACAAGACACTGTACACATATTGTAAGATTGTACTTAAACTTTGGATTTTAGGATAAATTGTGGATTGGGTGCGTAGCGCTCATACCCTTGGGTAATTCTCTTCTCAATAGAGATATTCTGCGTTACTTCAAAAGCCTACAGAACTCAAAAATCACTCAAACACAGTTTGAGGCAAAAAAATAAAAAATATGGTTTTCCCCATGAAATACCATAAAAATCTATGGGGTTTCCCTAAATCCCATAAGCTCCACAAACATGGGCGCCATGATAAATATAATAGAGGGTTTGGCCTCGTAAGACATCGCAGCAACCATCCAAGGACTCGGTTTTACTGTCGAATGCCCCAACTTGGGCCTTGCCATGATAAATAAAGTACACACATGCGCCTATGGTGACCTGTATTTTAAACTGGCCCCACATATCAGCGCAATGATAAATAAGAAGGTGGTTTTACCATGTTTTATATATGAAGGTCAGGTCTTGCAATGCCAAGATATACATATTGCACTAATTAGGCGATTCCATAATAGAATAATACCGCCCCATGTTACCTGGATCATGGTAAGTATAAGGTGTTTATCAAAATTTATATTGTTTGTATCGGAGCTTAGCTAAGGTTAGGTGCGGTCATTCCCCAAATTCATTTTATTCGTTAAGTTAATAGAGTTGTATATACTAGATCTTGACCGACTTAAGTTGTATCTTTAGTTCTAATCACTGTACAGAACATCAAATCCCATGTACACATGTGAGTAATTTCCATGTAAAACATGCTTCTGCCTCCAGCCAGCATCAGTCCCCAGGCGTGTACCGTCCATCCACTGAGCAGTTGCATATTTTTGATCTGAGACTAAAAGGTATCAACTCTACAATGATAAAGCACAACTCTATTCTAAAGACTTTAATTCAGCTCTAAATCATGGCTTCAAACACACAAAAACACAATCCCAACAATATAACACAAAACAATGCAAAATTACTCCTACAATCCACTAATATTCACACTTTATCCTTGCAAATCAAAATGATTATTCATTCATTTACCATGAGATTGACATCACAATTCATTCTCAAGTGCGCTGATGCACATGTAAATTACACATAAACTGTACTTATAATCTTATGTCACCTGTTGTGACCTTTTTCATTTCACAATCTTAATTGTTTACTCTCAACTCCTCTTAATTTACATTATGCGTACATTTGTGTTTTGTATCTCTCTTCCCACCAAAATGCTTTACCATGCATTAACCAATTTATGGGTTGCACATCAAATTTACTTGCAACTCCACAATTATATGTAATGATACCCCTTTCTGCAGTTCCCTTCTGCAGTCCCCTTTTCTACAGTTCCACTGTATGCCGTTGTGATTTCAATTTCAAAAATTCCGTTACCGCTGTGTCGGATGGTATATTATGCTACCCTTGCGTGGGCATAGCCTATGGCATGTAGTGTCGACCTTAAGAACTAAGTGACACCGTCAGTATAAAAAATGCACCTTTCAACAACTTAAATAATATTAAATAATCAGAACGATCCTTAATTATCAATGTGTTTCAAACCACACAAATTCATTATACAATACAACAACGACTCTTTTCATTACAAACAGGGTTTCAAAGTCTGTCCATTCTAAATGTCAACCTTCAAGGGTCGTTTAAAAATCTCCCCCTCGGAGCTACTTGTATACAATGGGAATGAGTCGAGCGGTCACAAAACCACGTGCTCTGTCTCTCCCTAACTCCCTTCTCTGTTTATCTCCAAGCAGTAACTTGTGACGTTAAATACAATAGTGCAGTCTCAATGACTCACATATCCCATATGATTTAAACTAAATTGTATGCAAGACAGGTCATGAGCGTGTTTAAACATTTATTCCTAACCTTAGGATATTAATAACTGGCCTCAACAAGTCCATTACATTATATGCAGGAACGAGATTCATCAATCACTGGTCGAACTGGCTAGCCGGCATCTTATTAAATGGCACGGTCAGGCACATCCTGCCGCCAAAATTCGCTTCCAGGAGCTGAATTTATCCAATAACTAGTTCTCGGTCGACATCAGGTGTCATGCTGAGGTTTCCATTGTTATCCTCTCATACACCACAGGATTCGAACCCGGAACATTCCATATCCATCCACAGAGCTAGGGTCAGCCACTAAGTACGCTCTGGCAATAATAAATATCTCTGTACGCCCTAGGCTATACGAGATTTCACGCGTCGAATAGATTACCTGGCTTCCGTGACCATTGTGCTATGATCTCTTCCTTTAATTAGTAAGATAAATCTACCTATTACTCTTACAAGCTTATTCACAAGCTGCAAATTCAATTCTCTACTAAACTCTTCCGTTTCCTAGATTCTTGCAGATTTATTTCCATTATCATAATATACTCTGATATTAAATTGCTTTTGCTTAGCCCTTCCTGTATAATATTATTGCTTGGATAGTTAAATATTCCAATTAGCATATATATTTCTCTTACAGCCATTTTCCCTGATGTATTCGTTTATTCTTTGTATTATTATTATTAATATTATTACTGACATGAATTACATTAACCCGACACAACGTAACCATTTTTAATAACCGAACATCCGTGTTCGTTACGTTACGTTTTTATATAACTGAATTGCCATTTTACAATAGTGGTAACGATTTATCCACTCAATGATGCACATAGACATCTCAACTTGACTAAAATCAACTCAACAATACTAATTTGAGGTACTATCTCCTAAAATTGACTCTTATTGGCATATTCTATATATTTTGAAATCACTCAACATACAGTGGACTATAATTGCTACAAAATCATGGTTTTTGGGTACTTACATCGGCTAATCTGGTGGCTCCAACCACACATTTCCTCCAGTAATGCCCGCCATTATATGCAAATTAGCAAGCCATTCTTACACTTTTCACACACATTATACATAACTTTTTCCTTACAAAACACACGGCACTTTTCTTTTCCATGTTGATGCTGTATTATAATGAATTATCATGAGTTATCGTGAGTTGTCGGACTTACCCTGATGACGGGTTTGTGGGTCATCAGGCGCCGAACGGCGTTACGTAACGCTATCTATCTTAATTATGGTCTAAAAAAAATGCTATTTCTAAGCCGAAAGGGTGGCCTTAATCTACTGCCGAAAGATGCTGTGCTATCATTAGCAACAGCGTTCAGTAAATTTTCTTATCCTATGTTGCGTACCAAAGTGCAACTGTCTTATAACTAAAATTTCGACCAGGGCGATCGCCTGAGGCAATTTACTTCCTCAGGGCACCACTCGTACGAGTCCTAGAAACACCGGTTGTCTCTAGGGTCGCCGAATTCCGCCCCCTTAATTATAGATGTCGACACTTATCATTAGTACTAACCTAGCCGCAGGCGGCTTACGGTGCCCCTAAGCAAACCGTTTCGCCCGCTGTACCTTCCTGCTCATTACCGTTATCGTTCATCGTTGTCGTAGTTGGGCCGCCCACTTAACCCCTATGAGGTGCTCGCAATGCCCCTCTCTTAATGCCCATTGGCTGCCCGATGCGTCGCCATTTATGTGGGCATTGGACATTGTCGTCCAATGGCATAATATTATCCTCGCCTTTATTGGCAATCGTAGTCTGCTTTTCGCAGTATAAGAATCTCTTCGCCTTTATCGGCCGCAGTAGTATGCTTTTCGCAGTATAAGAATCTCTTCGCCTTTATCGGCCGCAGTAGTATGCTTTTCGCAGTATAAGAGTCTCTTCGCCTTTATCGGCCGCAGTAGTATTTCACTCCAACGCACAGGAGCCTTGCTTCCCGCTATGGAAGCCGTACTTACTTAATTTTAACTAAAGTCTAGTCATAATTGGGTCGTCTCTAGGGACAGCTCTCGAGTCCGGCACTGAGTGAGCTATTTCTCCCGCCATTCTCAGAAAGTCTCCCTGCGGGTCTTGGCTTCGACGACCGTGGCACAGAGTGGGTGTAGCATCCCTTCCTCCCAGGGGCAGTTTAGGTGCACCTAGGATTCCAGAGCTTGCCCGGCCAGGCCGCGGGTGCCTCAACCTTACGTGGTTCGTCTGTTTGGTCTAGTCGTCAAGTCAAGTGAGGTCGCTGCACTGTTGAGCCCACTGGGGTAAGGGTCATCATCACCTACCCCAGCTCTGCCCCAGTGTGGTGCCTTTGGCCCTCGGCTTACGCCGCTATCACCAATCAGAGTGTTTCAGATTCCTTTTTATGGAGAAAAAAAAATATATAGGCGTAACCTGTGTAAATAATGTATTTTTATGTAAAAATGTAAAATTTTCTCAAGTGTTGTGGGGTGGTGGAACTTCTAAGTGCGTGGACTACTTTAGGTCCCTTGTGCTACATCAGCTTTCCAGCGATAATGCTCTTTTTACCTTAATGGAGGTGTTAGTAGGGTCTGTGGCGTCAGGTACCCTGTTATTAGGATCTGGGGGTAGTTATTCGTAGAGTGGGCTGAAAGCATGGTAGGAAGAGGTTGCGCATCATTGGGCTCAAATAAATGGTGGCCTTGAGCCGGTAATGGCGCTGGGATGCTCCTACAATGAGTGGACTGGGGCAGGTATCCCCTGGATTGCAATAATATAACAATTCCATGCAGGTTTGATAGTAATAACCCTGGTAAATGGGTGGGATACTCATGCATGTACCTGGATATGAGGCATCCGCCCTCATGTTGGGATAGGTATATAGTGAGGTGTAATAATATTATTTCCCTTTCATGCGGGATTATTTAATTAACAAAAAAATGGTTAATATATATATATTTGTGGCCTCATCTCACATTTGGAGATGCGCATGATGCTTAATTGATGTTTGCTGATACACCCCTCTCATTCTGGTGTTAGCGTTGAAATCCAAGGCGTAGCAAGCCTTTTCTGTAAACTCATGAAGTTTACCAACCCCGTTGTATACTCTGTAATGCAGTGTAGCTGTTTTCATCGTGTTTATGTGTCTGCGTTGGTTATGTTGGATGTGGGAAGGTCATGGTAGGGAATTGGGTATTAACCATGGTAGCCTGCTGTAGTATGTCGGTAATCCCTCTGGGATTATCCACCTATGCTTTGTCATCCTCCCTTGGTCCATGCTTGCTTTCTACCCGCTCCTTGGGATATTAAAGCGTCGCTGTGGCGTCACGACTTAATCTAGTCTGTCATTTGTAGTGTTAGTGCAACCCGTGGTCGCAGTATGCCTGGTCATGTCCTAATCGCCTGTAATGATTCCTATGACTTACAATCGAGAAAAGAAGTTATTAGAGGGGATGTCTTGTTTTCTCAGAGCCCCTGTCTGTGTTCGCTCCTGATTAGTGAGCGCGTGTGTGTGTGACTATGTTCCGCTACACCACGCGGACGGTTGGTCTGTTATAGGCTAAGTCCTAATGTGTATCGCGTGCATGGGCAAGAGGCGCCCGTGGCCTGTCAACGTCTTTGCGAACGTGCTCCTGTGGGTCCACGATAAGTTTCGGTATGTCACGTCTGTCTATTGCTAAATGTCATAAATGTTTTTGCAGTGTTAAAAATGTGTTGGCATTATGATTGCTTAATGCTTGTAATGTCATGGTCAATGCCGATACTACAATAGTGTCTGTCACCAGCAATATTGCCATGTGACGACATCTGCACATCAGCAGTTTGTATGTGTAATGGCTCGGACGTTATGTATGTCAGCTGTCGCCATGTGCCTTCTTGCACGTATGCCATGTTGTTATTGTTCTAAATTCCTGCCGGACTAATGTGGCAATCCGCCCTAATTAGCTAATGCTGTTGTGTGGCCATTATTTCATAAGACTTTTGTCTTACGAAATTAGCCTAGCTGTGTCTGGGAAATGTATTTTCTATGTCTGGTGTAATTTGAAATTTTATGCCTGGTTTTTGGCGGGAAGAAATGTGGTATTCCCTGTTCATGTATTTGTATGGGCCAATTTCGGTGTGGTTGGCAACCTGGATAATTGTTTTCCCTGGTGTCTAATTTTTACTGGGATTGGAACCCGTGATCTCATGTCATTCTCTGTGTTCTATGTCTGCGTTGTTCATGTTTTGTGCGCTCCTTGTATGTATTTTGATTGTGTTTCCCGTACCAAAAATACCGTTGGTTAGTTAGTTTTTGGTACGAGCGTGTTGTGTGGTCATGGGTTCGGACCCGGTTGCCTGTAAAGACTTGGTGTGACCCTCTCTGTGCCGCATATATTATGGCACATGTACTGTGTATTTGCAATGCGCAAACGAAAGTACGCATTCCTGTGAGGAGTTTGTATATTTTTGAACTCTCCTCGTAGTGTAATTTTGGAAGATATAGGGTCCTTGGATCGGACGTGAATGATGCGTTTGTTCCTGTTCACTAGGAGTTGGCTTAGTTCGTCTGTACCGACCAGTCTTGCCCATTGAGGAGTGTGTTATCGCTGACGCGATAGTGTTGAATTACGATGTCGTGGGCTTTCATTTGTTACTTGCTTACTCTCATGTTCCCGGCACGTGTATGTGTGAACCTGCTTGCTCTTTGTGTAATTGTGAGTAGTGCTTCTCGCACTGTAAAAAAAAGAAGGAAACTTGTAGTTTAGCGTGACCATTAATCTGTAGATCATGAGCCACGGGATTTCCGTTTTACGTGGAATCCAAACCACAGGCCATGGCATTTCACTTCGAAAATCTCACATGCCTTGGCCGCACTGTAAAAGAACCTGTCATTAACTACATTTGTGTCCCCAAATTTTGTGTTACTGTGACGTGGTTCGAGTATGTCCGTATCCGTTGTACAAAATGTCGTTATACACGAGTGTCTCCGGGCCGCTAGTCGCGTGTTTGGTGACTATGTGCCGGAGGTGATTTTGTTGTTTTTCAGTTATGACCATCTGATAGTGGAACTGTCCCAATCTGTCTTAGCTTTCTCATTTTCCTATCCTGCAACTGGATAGCTACCCGACCTTATATTCCTGGTATTCAGAAGGTTGCGGGTTTTGAGACCGTCTTTACTCAGAGTAATTGTTTATGGAGCCATTCTGGGCAGTGTCTCCGGGTCAGTTCTGTTGAGTGTTAGGGTCGTATCCCGGCGCGGTCATTGAGGTTCGAAGGCTATTTCTTGGCCTTCTTTCCACGTCTGCCAGTGGGATTACTTCCCTTCCTTTTGGCAGTGTTTCCGCCTTTACGTGTGGGTGTGGGAGCTTTACGTGTATGATATGCCTTCATCCGGCGGGCGTGAATAGTGTCTTTAATGAGTTTTCTCCCATGGCGCACGCTGACTATGTAATTTAAGTCAGATACCTTCCTGCTGACTTTGAAGGGACCTGACCAGCGTGGCAGGAGGAACTCGGACACGTTTTTCTTACGGGCAGAATTGGAGACCATCACCAATTGCCCGGGTGTGTATTCCACGGTCTTCCTATTCCGATCGTATCGCTCTTTTTGCTTTTTCTGGGCCTCGGCTATGTTTTTGCTAGCGTCCATGCGGGCTATCTGCAAATGCTCTAGCCGGGCCGCATTGTCTGTGTGGGTGTCCTGTGGGATGCATATATTATCTATGGGACTTCTGGGTGTGTATCCGTGCAGTAGGAAGTGTGGAGAGTGTTTCGTAGCCGTGGATACAGAGGTATTATAACTAAAAGTAATGGGTTGGAGGTATTCATCCCAGTCTGTCCCTGCGTCCTCTGTGAATTTAGCCAACGCTATTCCAAGTATTTTGTTCATACTCTCCGTGAGTCCGTTGGTTTGCGGGGAAAAACTCGTGGTAGTGTATGCCTTAATCCGGAGTATCTCCAAAAACTGTTGGAGCACTCTCGAGGTAAAAATAGTACCTCTGTCGGATAGTAAGGTTTGGAATAGGCCGTATCGTGTAACTATATCAAATAGGAATTCGGCTATGCTGTTCGTGTCTGCTTTGGGAACAGCCTTTGTAATCATGTATCGTGTGAGATACTCGGTGGCCACCAGGATATATTTATTACCTTTCTGACTTGTTGTAATGGGGCCTTTCACATCTATCCCGACTCTGTGAAATAACTCTCCCACGGGAATTGGGTTGAGTAGTCCATGAGGCTTGCCAGGTCTTGTTTTGAATCGTTGGCAAGTGTGACATGTCTTTACAAAGGTATCTATGTCGGCCTTCATGTTTACCCAATAGTACTTGTCACGGATTCTAAGGTATGTTTTATGCGTGCCTAGATGTGCCCCTGCCAGTGGGCTATTGTGGTGTCCGATCATGATATTTTCTCTCAATGATTCCGGAACCGCTATAGGTGCGTTATCGTGCATGGCCGTGGGCTTAAATTTCAGTACCCCGTCTTTGTCTAGGAAAAATCGCCTGGACAGCCGTGCTGTCTTGGAGTCCACTTTATCCAAGTTTTCTAGTGCCAATAGAATCTGTTTCAAGTATGGATCACTTTCTTGCTCCTGTTTGATGTTAATCACCGTCAGGGCAAAGGTGGGCATATCGTCCCAGTCGTGGTCCTTACTGTCATCCGGGGGATCGGCTACTGGAGTTATATTCCCCGCATATAACAATGGCATTACCCACAGAAACCATACAAATAGAGGAATCTTCCTCTATTTATCAATTCTAATTAGTTGATACAAAACAATGTTAGCTAAGTGAAAGCGAGAGTTCACTTTCTTAACAACGTTCCCCTAAGGAACTGATTGCTACTACAAGCGATTTCACTTAGCCGCTTTCCAAGGAAATATTGCTTTTACTCATAGCCAGGTATGCAAGGTCTTCTAGAAGTTTCCTCTTTCTGTAAGTGGGTCATAAACAAGCTTATCGTAACATGACATGTATTTCAAGAAAGGTATTCTGGAACCCTCTCGGGTGTTTACCGCTTCTGCCAAGCTATAAAAGACGGAAGCCATTTACCCTCAATGTTCACATCTAGTCCATAAGTCAACCTGTAACTTAGTATGTAACCAGGTCTTTCTAATTTGAAGAATAAAACTATTGTTGGAACTTCACTGCTGAATACTTCATTCCGACAAGTCTGGTAAATTGCAATGGTGGTATTGAACCTTGAGTGACCATTGCCTAATTAAGGGCACAAACTTAAGTGGGGGCCCGCTCCGGGATCGAGCAGCGTCTTCCTAGCCAGAAGACCAAGAAGGAACTGTTGAAGGAACGACAACCCTGGGAGAAGTCTTCCGCTTTGCAGCTCTACCAAACAAAATTTAGGTGACTGCACAACCTCAAAGGGGCCTTTCTGACCGCCAGCAGGACCTGACTGCCGATTCCACCATTCACCAGCAGTAACCGACTCGTCGAGGAGAGAAGCTGCCTGGCTGTTTTCTCAAGAAGAAGCTGCCCAGCTGTCCGCTGCAGACCGAGGATGCTGAAATTGCTGTTCATCTTTTCAAGCCTGTAAGTGGATATTCAATACAAGTTCTCTACATAGTGTCTTTCTTTTTGAACAAAGTGCAGAGGTCTAAGCCTATTTCACGTTCAAAGGAAATATTCTTGTGAACCCAAATTGAGATAGCCTGGTTTATTCTAATTTTAATATAAATTAATAATTAATATATCAATTTTACATAATAATATTTGAATTTTAATAATAATTAATATATCCATTTTATACAATAATATTTGAATCTTAATATAAATCAATAATTAATATATCAATTAATTATTTTTTAAGGAAAGTAACTATTATTTAAGTTAATAAGTAAAAATGGCCGAAGCAGAATTGCTTTCTAAATTCGAATATGCACATATTCAATTATTGCCCGAATTTGATGGCAGTTCAATCTGTAGTTTAGATTATTTTATTGCCCGATGTGACTCTTTTTTGAATAATTTCAAGAGAGCGCAGGGAATACCTCATGCAGAATTAATTAATGAATTTTTATTTATTGTAATTAAGTCTAAGCTTAAAGGAGAAGCACGCAGTATATTAGATGTAGACGCCAATACCAATTATGACAGATTCAAAGATAAATTAGTAAGAAAATACGGTGACGTTAGAAATGAGCGTCTCCTAATACAAGAGATTTCGAATTGCTTTCAAAAACTAATGAATCGTATACCACTTATCATGAACACCTTGATTCTTTGATTATCAGATACAAGAGTCTTCGTAAATTAAATTACCGAGACCAGATTCTAGATTTAAAACTCAGAGAAATAGATGAGTTAGCACTCAACACTTTTAAAGCCGGAATTTTGGAACCTTATAGAGCATACTTGCGTTATGCTCAAATTACCGATTTCAGTCATGCACTTAGAATTTGCAGGTCATATGATAATGACCGAGCTCACGAAAAATATATGGATCAATTAAGAGGAGGACATAAACAACCTCTCGACAAATTCATCCCTTTTAAACCTCCATTTATCAACTCTAAACCACTACCTAATAATTTTGGTAACTTTAATCATAATCCATTTGCATCTTCAGGATTCTCTCCATTCAACAGACCTCAAGTCTCTCTATTATCACAGAATGTATATGCACAAAATTCTCAAAACCAGTCCAACAGTCCAATGAGACGAAGTTGGCCCAGCACACCTCAACAAGCTCCTCAAAACACTATACAGAGAAATGTTCCTATGTCAAGAACATCATTTACAATGAATCGTCCTTACCCCACTCCAAATAACATTGGAAGACGGTTCACCCCACAAAATCAAAATTTCCCAAAGCCTATGTCAGGCCTGTCAACCATTAGAAGTAACCTGAATTCTCATGAAGAATCTGAAAAACGCCTCAATGCAGAATGGGTTGAGAACACTCAATACGAAGTTCCCTATTCGGAAGAAATGGACTTATTTCACAAACAAGAAAATAATCATTATAAAAATATAGAATTAACAGAACAACTTTAGCCAGAAATTAATAAAATAGAAGTACAATTTTAACCATATTGGTCGAACCGCTCGAAAATGTAGACATTCAACTAATAGAAATTAATTCCATTAAATTAATAATAATTTAATTAATTCCATTAAAACCATTAAAGTATACATACGTACCACTAACGAAGATCCAGTTTACCAGAAAAATTATCACTATCCACCCCTTATAAACGAGATAATTAATAAAGAGGTAAATAAACTCTAACAAGGTATTATCACACCCAGTAAATCACCTTATTGCAACCCAGAAAAACTAAAAGCAGTAAAACAGTACCCTATTCCAAAAACCTCAAAAGAAATCAAACAATTTCTTGAATTAACAGGTTTTATAAGAGATTCATTAAAGACTTTAAAAAGTCGCGCAGACCATAACACGCTGCTTAAAAAGAGATTCAAAAATTGATACTGAAAGTCCAGATTATAAAAATGCATTCGAAACACTAAAAACGCTTCTTATGAATGCTCCTGTCTTAACATATCCAGATTTCAATGAACCCTTCATACTGACAACTGATAGTTCAGATTTTGCTATTGGAAGTGTTCTCTCACAAAAAGGACACCCTGTTGCTTATTATTCAAGAACACTCAATCCAGCCGAAAGAAGGTACTCAACTATCGAAAGAGAACTGCTCGGTATAGTAGATAGTAGCAAACATTTCAAACCTTATCTTTGGGGACGACATTTCCAAGTGGAATGCGACCACAGACCACTCCAGTGGCTATTTACTCTAAAAGACCCAAGTTCGAGGCTCTACCGATGGAAAATTAAACTCGAAGAGTTTGATTTTGACATTAAGTATGTAAAAGGTAAAACTAATTTTGTCGCTGATGCCCTTTCACGCATAGAAATTAATGCAAATGAAGAAACAGAATCCAATGTAGCCATAGTAGGAAATTATAAATATCAGGATGATATTGATAATCAAACGATACACTCAAATCAAGAAGATCCCATTTTCACTCTAAAAGTCTCTGAAAGAAACTTAAATCAGAATCGTAATCAACTCTTTATCAAAATTGGAAAATCACCAAAAATAATCGAACAAAAGCTCTTTAAGAAACATACCCGACACATTTTGATAGTCACCCAGGATAACCTTCACCAAGACTTAAGAGATCACTTATTGAAAGTAATCATTACTGCAAATAGATATGCTGTCTATTTTGATGATATTACTTTGGAAATTCCCTTTATTAGAACTTGTCAGAAATTATTCACATCAGAACTCATAATTATCAGAACTTCAAAATTCCTAGAGGACGTCGAAGACACTAATAAACAAAGACAAGTTATCTTGCATTACCATTCAATTAACCATAATGGAATCTCGGAAACCATTGAGCACTTGCAAACAAAATACTATTGGCCTCATTTAAGAGAACAAGTCAGAAATTTAATTAATCAATGCAACTTGTGTCAACGAAACAAATATGAACGACACCCCAACGAAGTAACAGATCAAGGCCCAATAACGGCAGATTACCCCTTCGCTCAGATCCACATTGATACGTTTTACTTTGAACAAACCCGTATTCTAACAATTATTGACGTATTTTCCAAATACGGTCAAGCCTATATATTGCCGGATGGCACAGCTCTGGCTGTATTAAACAAATTACAATTCTATTTCTCACATCACGGTCTACCCAAGAAAATAACGCATGATCAAGGCGGAGAGTTTGAAAATAACTTAATTAAAGAATATTGTAAATCATCGAATGTGGAATACCACGCAACAACCCCTCTGAACTCCTCATCAAACTCCCCTGTGGAAAGACTTAACTCCACATTGCTTGAAAAACTACGTATCTCAAGGGATAATGACAAATTCACTCCCTTAGCTCAGCTCCTAATCAACACCATCTTGAATTATAATTCATCAATACATTCAACAACCAAGAAACCTCCTTTTAACATCCTCTATGGACCCTATTATAACACATTAGATCACATTTTTCTCCCTCTCCTAAGATCAATGAATATATCCAAAGACAAAGTGATCAACTTCGCATCTTAAAAGAAAATACTACAAAACCTAGCAATCCCACTTTCCAACACTCCTACCAAATCGGAGAGACTGTTTATGTAAAAAACCCATTGACCAGAAACAAAAAATCTAAAAATCTGTTTAATGAAGGAGTTATAACAAAGATAGAGGATAATAAGATTTACTGCACAATGAAAAATGGCAAAGTGCATGTCAGAAATTTTCGAGATGTAAAACCTAAGAGGAAAAAACTTTCTCTTTCAGATTCCTCTCAGGATATGGCTCAATTAACGTCAAACAAGTAGAAACTCAAGGATTCTACGCTGATTCACTCGGACCCGCAGTAATAGTCAACAATTATCACAAATTTATGTTCCATTTTAATTTAACTAACCTATCTCGCTCATATATCAATGCTAGAAATACAGTATCCACCCTTGTATTAAATGCTAATAATACGTTTCCATATTTATCTATTGAATTAAATAATCTTATAAAAGATACTCGTGAAGAATTAAATAAACTCCTACCAACAAAACGTAGAAACAAAAGAGGTCTCATCAATGCCTTAGGAAAAGCAATAAAGTTTATATCAGGTAATTTGGACCAAGACGACTTAGATAGTCTGCAAGGCCAAATAGATTTATTAAGAAAAAGTCATAATAAAGAGATTCAGCATATTAATAAACTAGTGTCATTTAGTAACTCAGTTGCAAAGAAATTTTATGACGAAATGAACCATGTCAATCTTAATCTGGGTATAATAAAAGATATGTTACAAAAAGAAAACTTTGAAATAGACCTCTTAGAGTGATATCAATATGTGTTGATAAGTGTGAATAAATTAAGAAGAATCATCAAGACCTTAGAAGATACCATCAGTTTATCGTTCAGTGATATAACCAGTGTGGAATTGTTTTCTCAAGAGGATTTACGCAATATCATAAAACATTTGCATTCTATTTATCCTACAAAATCGATAATACATACAGACCCTTATCACCTGTATGAAAACCTTAAATTCACAAAAACTCAAGTGATAATGATGGACACTGAATTGATTGTAATCCTTTCTGTTCCTATTACTGATGCTAATAATTACCAATTGTACTCCATTTATCCTGTACCTACTATTGATAATACTATATTAATTCCTTCTGAAAGATATTATTTACAAGGACCAGGGTCAAAATGGTCCAGTACACCATGTACTAAGGGTACGCAATCTTATGTATGTGTATATTATAATGTACGTATAACAACTTGTAATTTAACTAAAACAACGGGATGTGATTTTGCTATAGTAAATAATGATGTACAATTATTCCAAGCACTAAATAATGAACATATCCTCTTCTTTAGCAAAAAAGAAGAAACCTTATTGCAAACATGTGTTAATTATCAAAAGACTGTTCATATTTCAGGACCAAATATTGTATACTCAAATGATTCATGTTCAATCTCAGCAATGAGTGTTACTCTAGAACCAAAACCAACTAATTAGATTCATAAATTTCCTCTTCTCTATATTCAAAAGGAGCCCTACGTAAGACATGAAATACAATTTCAATATTCACATCTTGATGTAAATGAATTAAAATTAGATTTGAAACCACTTGCTCCTAGATATAATGTTGTAAAAGAAATTACCCCTGTTAATGGAATAATGATATTCGTTATTATATGTATCATAATGTTAATATTTAGAAAAAAGATTGTATAATTTGTATCTTGTATGTAAAAAGAGAAAATTGAGAAATATCAAGGTATCAAATGTTACTGAGGACAGTAACAAGAAACAAAGGGGGGAAGAGTTATATTCCCCGCATATAACAATGGCATTACCCACAGAAGCCATACAAATAGAGGAATCTTCCTCTATTTATCAATTCTAATTAGTTGATACAAAACAATGTTAGCTAAGTGAAAGCGAGAGTTAACTTTCTTAATAACGTTCCCCTAAGGAACTGATTGCTACTACAAGCGATTTCACTTAGCCGCTTTCCAAGGAAATATTGCTTTTACTCATAGCCAGGTATGCAAGGTCTTCTAGAAGTTTCCTCTTTCTGTAAGTGGGTCATAAACAAGCTTATCGTAACATGACATGTATTTCAAGAAAGGTATTCTGGAACCCTCTCGGGTGTTTACCGCTTCTGCCAAACTATAAAAGACGGAAGCCATTTACCCTCAATGTTCACATCTAGTCCATAAGTCAACCTGTAACTTAGTATGTAACCAGGTCTTTCTAATTTGAAGAATAAAACTATTGTTGGAACTTCACTGCTGAATACTTCATTCCGACAAGTCTGGTAAATTGCAACGGTGGTACTGAACCTTGAGTGACCATTGCCTAATTAAGGGCACAAACTTAAGTCTGGCAGCCTAGACAACCCATCTGCGTCTAGGTGTGTAGCGCCTTTCTTGTGTTTTACCACGAAGTCATATTCATACAGGCGGAATATAAACCTGTTGAGCCGCGAATTTGGGTTTTTAAATTTGTCCCAAAAAAGCAAGCTCGCGTGGTCAGTCACTACCGTGAACTTGATACCATAGAGGTATACTCTAAAATAGTTCACTCCCCACGAAAATGCCAGCATTTCCCGCTCTGTGGCAGAGTATCTAGTCTCAACGGCCGTTAGCTTCCTGCTAGCGTAGGCGACGGGCCGTTTGCGCCCTTCTGCGTCTTCCTGCAATAGGGCCGCCCCCAGCCCATACAGGCTGGCATCCACGTGTAAAAATGTGGGCCTATCACTGTGGAAGTGTTGCAGTAATGGAGGTGAGGTCAATAGTTGCTTCAGTGTGTTGAAGGCATCTATGTGTTCCTGCTTGATGCTGAAGGGCGTTTTTTCACGTGTGAGCTCAGTTAGGGGATGGGCGATGTCTGCAAACCTGTAGATATACTTCCGGTAATACGAAGCCAGCCCAATAAAACTGCGCAACTGTTTCAAATTTGTGGGCATTGGGATGCCCGTAATTGCGTCAGTCTTAGCTGGGTCGGGAATAATGCCCTCTCTATTGACAATGTGGCCCAATATGTTAATTTGCTGTCTGGCAAATTGACATTTCGCAGGTTTAAGCCTTAACTTGGCCTCTCTGATCCTTGCGAAAACCTCCTCCAAATGTACGATGTGTTCGTCAAAAGTGTTGGAGAAGACCGTTATATCATCCACGTACACTAATACGGAACGCCACTTGAGCCCTGAAAATGTCTTATCCACCAGCTTTTGGAAGGTTTGGCTGGCGTTACGGAGGCCCATGGGTAACCTTGTGTAGGTATATAGCCCGTTCTCTGTAACGAACGCCAGCTTGTGCCTATCTGGTTCATAGACGGGGATTGAATAGAATCCACTATAGCAATCCATCGAACTGAACCAGCTAGCTCCACCAAGGGCGTCCAAATAGGTGTCTGCCCTTGGTAGTGGATAACTATCATTTTCGACTAACTTATTGAGCCTCCTGTAGTCAGTACAAAATCTGTGCGATCCGTCCCTTTTTTTGGTGAGCAGAACTGGTGAGCTGTAGTTAGAAATAACGGGAACAATGACCCCTGCCTCGAGCATCTCTGAGATCTGAGCGTCGATGGCGTGTCTCTCCTTCTGGCTCACTCTGAAGGGAGGCTGGTGTACTGGCCGGTCACTAGTGAGTGTGACATGGTGTTCAATGAGGTCTGTCACAGCGAGATCCTTCATTGAGTGGGCAAAAATATCTCTGTTGGTCTCCAGGAGCTCCGTGAGCCTTTTATTTTGCTCCGGAGTCAGGTCCTGCCTGTGGTTCTGGTTGGCCGCCTTATCTGTTTGTGTGTCTGAGTGCTGGCTGATAGTATGTAGTGCAGAGGCCTGGTGCTCGTGATTTTCTCGCTCCGCTCGAATCCCATCTTTGTTCCTGGTGTATATCATGGGATGTGTGGTGAGCCTCTGGTCGTGCTTTAAAAGCATCTGACCACTAGCGAAATTTATGCTAGCCTCATATCTAGCGAGAAAATCCATGCCAATTATGGCTGACGCCGAAAGGTGTTCGATAACGAACATGGGGTGCGTTGTGGCAAAATGGTCTATCCTAAGATGTATGTTTGCCACCCCCGCGTTTTCTAGCGTCTGAGCATTGGCCGCTACCAGCCGGATGTCACCCGTGACACCGTGTATTTGAGCCTCGGTAACGTGTCTTCTATTAACACAACTTACTGCTGCCCCGGTGTCGATTAGGGCCTGCACTCTGTGGCCATTTATGGTGGCGTGTATCGTGAGGGCCGATACATGAAATTCACTGCCCTGCACCGATGTGTTATGTAAGATGTATGTTGTTTTTGTTGTTGTTGTTGCCGGCGTGACATTTGTGCTGGGAAGGCACGGAGCTGTCCGCTTATCGTACCTGGCACGCTTCGCCTCTCGGCTGACTTCCTGTCCTGAATACTTTGCCCCGGTCAGCAAAGTGCGTTCGCCAAGTACATTGCCAGCTCTTTTAACCGGTCTTGCTGTTAGACTAGAAGTCTGCTGGCGAACGTTTAATGTATTAATCGTTCCCAGCCTTTGTGTAGTTGTGTTGTTGTTGGTTTCTTCCTCTCGGGAAGGTGTGTCTGCGAACGTGACCCTGAGCTTGCCCTTGTTACCCCGTCTTTTGTTCCAGGCGGTCGCGAGTTCGACTCCTGTTGCTGGCTTCCCCATGCCGAGCGAGCTCGCGTCATGCGCCTGTGTGTGGTCAATTCCCAACCTGTGTTGTGGTGAAGGGGGTAGGGTTTTCTGTTTGGAGGGTGTGGGCGTGTTCTCAGGCTGTTTGCTTATAATTGTGAGGGGTGTGTAATGTCCCGCCTTAGGGCTTCCTGTAAAAAGTACATGTAGGTCCCTACCGAATCCCGCAGTTGAAAATAGCGGAGGCGAGTGCACATCAGTGTATACATGGATGTTGGCTTGCAGCACTTTGCCGAGGGCGGTCACCTCTACGGCACTGGCATAGGTGCCGTCCCTACCCATGTATTTTCTGTAATCCGCCCCGGTCTGGAATGGGTTTTCCCGCTCGTCCGACACAAAGTCTCGGTACTCGCTCCAGTTGGCCAGGATATGTTTGACCGTTTTCTGTCTGTAGTCCCCATGATAATCCTCGGTATTCCGGATTAGGAAGCTCATGGCCCTAAACAGACAGTTGCCGTCTCCTTGCACGGGGTGTGTTTGGAAACGGTCCGGGGGCGGATCGTCAGCCTTAGCCTTAGCTGGCTGCTTCTTCCCCTTACTCTTACGAGTTCGCTTGGGGGAAGGTCCTTTCCGGTGTTGTGTTGGGGGAGGAACCTCAGCCGCTTCATCAGCTGGCCGAACCTCCCCATCTAGGCGTTTTTTTGGAACGTAGGAGTGCGCCTACCTGTGCTGTATGTGCGCCCCCCTTCGGGGTGGCTGCGCCAGCTCCCCGCCTGCTGTGTGTGGCTAGGTGTAGGGAGTATTGCCCCCCTGTCTGTCCGGCGGGGTGTCTCATCCCTGAACTCCCTTGGGTATTCGTCGGGGAGGGGGTAGTGTTCCGGGCCCTTTGTGTGTTTATCTACATTGTCCCGTCCCCTTGTGGGTTTTCTTCCCTGTCTGTTATTGCCCGGGGGTCTGTTCTCCTGTTTCCGCCAGGGTGGGGTGTATATCTGCTGCTGCGGGGGCGGGTTTTCCCGTCGATTCCCGTGTTCCCTGTACTGGGCAGCTGCATACCCCTGTCTGGTCGGGGTTGGGTTTCCTCGCCTGTCCCCATTTCCCCTGTACTGTGGGGATGTATAGCTTTTCCTGCGCGGGGGCGGGTTCTCCCGATATTCCCCATTTCCCCTGTACTGCGGGGCTGCATAGCCCTGCCTGCGTGGGGGCGAGTTTTCCCGGTACTCCCTGTCTGCCCTGTATTGTGGGGCAGCGTAGGACTGTCTATTTGGTGGCGGGCTGTTTCGTCGGGGGATGTCGTGGTCGTACTCCTCAGGGTAGTACTCCTGTGTGTACGGGGATTGTGAACGCCGTGAGGGGTATGTCGGCTCTGTGTCCGTGTATGATATCGGTGAATACCGAGGAGGGTAGTGTGGCCTATCCTGTGGGGGAGGTGTTGTTGGCCGCTGTGGAGGGTAGTAATTTTCCTCCCTCCCGTAGCGTCTCCTCTCTGTGTACCCCCTGTCCCTCTGAGTATAATAGTGTTCTTGTGTGTCTGCGTGCTCATCCCTTAGCGGTCTCCCGCCTGCTTGGATGGCAGCTATGGTCAGTTTCTCCATTCTGTCCACCAATTCGTCCATTTTGTCGTTAGTGTTGTCTTTTTGTGTTTGGAAGTGCAGATCCACGGCTTTTTCCGTAGCCTTTTCCGTGATCTTTCTCCCCTCCTCTATGGTCTTTATGTTGTTTAACATATGTTGGACCGTGGGGTTGTTCATTATGCACAGCTTTTCCACTATGGCTGGTCTAAGGCCCTGCATTAACAGCTTGACTTTCTGTTTGTTTGTCATGGCTGCATTGTACTTTTCGCACATTATCAATTTTACATTGATGTATGCCTGGGCGCTCTCTTTAGGTCCCTGTGACCTCTGTCTAATTTGGTCGTAGAGATCGTCATCGTCTGGTATGAGCTGGAATTCGCTCTTCAACATTACAGCGGTTTCCTCCCATGTGGCAGCTTCTAGTGTGTCCTCATGGAGCTCATACCATGTCATGGCCGCCTTTGTGAGGTAAGCAGGAAGGAGCCGTTTCCTAACTTCCTCGCTCCAACCATTGATCCGGGCCGTTCTATTGAAGGCCTTGAGGTATTCCTCGGGATCCTGGCCTTCCCCCGTGAACTTTGTGGGGTGGATCATGGGGTACTCAGTGTGTCTGTTCATTTCGTTCTCGGCTGTGTCTCGTTGGCTGTGTAGTGATTCTGGTCTGTTTGTGCCGTTCGCACCGCTGTCGTGTGCCGAGGTGTTTGGGCTGTTTAGAGGGTAATTAGCCCTCTTCCCGTGTACGACACCTGTGTTATGTTACCAGGTGGCTCGTCACCTGATATGTCTGTGCTGATGGATGGTGTGTTGTCGTACTGTGTGGATTTGACTATGTGTACGGTCCTGTCTAAATCCTGTTTCACAGTTTCCAGAATAGTGTGGATGTCAAGAACTACTTCTGTCGTATGATTGTTTGACTTGATAGTGTCTGTCTCTAGTAATTCTGTAATGCGCTCGAGCAGATTATTAGTTTTCTGCTCTGTGATTTGCAGTTGCTGCAACAATAGGGGATGGAGTGTTGGCAGGCAATCTACTTCACTAGCGCTGGATACTGGTGACTCTTGTGTGTGTTCACTGGCCTGGGACCGTGTAAAATGTATAACTTGTGCTGCGGCGGTAGGGTGTTGAGCACGGATCTGTGATGTTTTGAATTCAAGGTCCCTGAGAAGTTGTACTGCAGTCTGGTCAGTTATTAAGTCACTGTTCCTAATTTTTAGCTTCGGCAGGAGTGGAGTCGTACTAGCCGACAAATGGTGCGCAAAGTCTCTTAGTGTAGTTTTAAATGTGGACATCTAACTTCCACCGAGTTTACACTATGGGGTGGATGGGGGTTGGTGTAATAATACCAGTTCCTATATAATATAATAAAAAAATGTGTGACGTAATATAAGGTCAAAACAAAAAAAAAAAAAATTTCAGTCTCGCTTGGCTATATGCGGTTAGGACCGTTTTGACCACGAAAACTCGTTGTATGAGTTCTTTTTTTACTATGCGTGGTGCCCGGCCTCCACCAGTGTTTTAGATCCCTATATTGGGGGTGGTTGGATCTAAAAGGAAGAGTTATTGTGTTAATTTATAAAGCAGTGCCTAAAAGGGGGTAGCTTCCCGTAGCAGGGTAAGCTGACCAGTGTAGAGTGTTGTTTAGTGTTAGGAACTAGGGGGCGCTCCTATAAAGGATGTAGATGTATCTTAGGGGATGGAGTTTGGTGTATAGGTCAACGTGCTGGTCGTCCAACTGACTGGCTTGTTATATAACTGAACGTGCTCGTGTCAGCTATGTGGCGCGCGCTGCTCTTAGCAGTCGGGCCGCCGCGAGAAATACAATGATACCTGAGCTAGCACTGTTGGGCTACCGTATGTCACGTCTAACCGTGACGGGAATAAGGAAGGGCGTTGGGACGTAAAGAGGCGTATAAATGGTAAGACGAGTGTAGTGTACTGACCAAGTGTTTATTGGTCAGTGATGTTGAATTATGAGTCCCTTTTAGGGAATGTAATAATGGTCACAATGTAAAGGTACAATCTGTGGGTAAAGGTTACAAATACAGGAGATCTGAACACATCTGACTCACCTCTGATGATAATGTCGATAGCCTGCGGCCGCTGCACTGTAAGACTGGTAATTGAGAGAGCTTGTCCTACATAAGGCTCCCTTTTATAGCTTTCGGCGTTGTTCTGTCAGCATACTGCTGCCTAGATGACCTAGTTAATTTGTGTGTCGCTGTTTGTGGTGATGATGCAATTATTGGTTAAGCTTTCCATACTGGCTAGCTGCCATTGCGGTGTTAATAGATAGGTTCTGGACTTACAAGATTTGCCAGTTAAGGGTGATTTAAATAGATGATGGGGGGGATGTCCTCCAGGGGATGCAGAACCCTGGGGGGCTGTACATTATTCACACAACACTTTATAGCACTTATTACACTATTAATTTTACATATATTTAAATGATCATCACTACAATCAGACGATCACTATGTACATTTCTTAGTGGTTGACTTTTCCTGGCAAAATAACAGAAATGCAGACGTTGAAGGTCTCTCCTCCAATACTCTCTCGCATCTCGTCTGAAAGTCTCGATTCTCTGCCTAAGGATTCCTATCAGTCCCCCATTTGTCTATCAATTTCTGTTCTTAGAAAAATTTCCGGATATCCCATAAATATGCTTGCATATCGTCCTGAGCATTAATTACAGTGGCATCCCTGCGAAATTTCACCAATCGCATAACACAGTTTATATCTGCGCAATCCGACATCCTATGATATGTCTAACCAATATTTTATATACTGCGCTCAACCATTGTACACTGTATTTGTACAGATTACCACTCTTAATTGTCCTACCTTGTATATCACACGGTACCTTTCCTGCGTGCTCGGTAGTAGTCCCTCATAATGCCGACTATAAAAGTGTGGCACGACTGTCCTTAATAATTGTGATTAATAAATGCCTTACTGCATGGCTCTTCATGTTAAAGTCCGCGCGTCCCTTCTCTGAATTCGGTAACGTGCACTTCGCATTAGACTGCGATTTAACTGACTACATTAATCGTTATTAATTCATGGCTTACCGCATGATTATTATGTTGCTGCACTTAAGCTGTTAGAGTTCGCGCGTCTGTTCTCTGAGCTCGGGTGACGTGCTCCCTGCGCTCAAGTATGGTTCAACTGACTGCCTCTGTCATTCGTTCTGCCCTTATATTCGTTTGGAGAGAAAAAGTAGACCGAGAATTTCCCTGCAGTGTCATCTTCTCTCACAGTATGATTCTGGTCTTGAATTAACGTTTATATGGTTCCCTTTTCCTCGCTGGTCACAGATCTGTATGCGTGCTCGAGGATCGATCGGCCAATTAATTAATATTAATTGCCTTTGCCAGCGCGTGCCCACGCGGCGTCACCTAAAAATCCCCGGCGACCTGGTCAGATCTCGCCGCTAACCACAAACCTACTGTGTCACTGCGCGTTCCATTAAATCTGCCTCGATTTCAATGTTTAATGGCTTGATAATTAGCCTCCCGGCTATACATTCACCTAGGTGCAAACCTCATGTCTCTGAGTTGCTCCAATCACGAGTAATCATTAAATTACGCTGGTATCTTCTCACTCCACTAGCCTCTCTATTCTCAAGCGGGGAATAACTTGACAATATTTTAGCCTCCTGACCTGCTCCAGACGACTTAGGTAGGTCACATAGAGTGACACGGCTCCAAGAAACTACGCCCCTTTTCCAGAGTCATTTGACAACTGCCAAGGCCTCAAACTTTCTGTGCTCAAGTCCAGAATAGTATACTCCATACAGTCCATACATGCAGTATTCTGCTATCATTTCCGGCATTATATTAACAAATAATATCAGAATAGTTCATATCACAACAGTGATTTAATATGTATTTTCTCTAGGGGTTTTTATTGCTTAAACTCCCTCAAAAGATCTTGTGTTCGTTCCTTGCTGGAACCTCAATTCTGAGCTCATCTATCTCTGAGATCGACGTTCGACACCAGTCAGCTTAACCCCGTTGGGTTCACTACATTTACCAGATATTTCCCAAATTTTATTATATTATCCTTCCATGTTTGCTATTCTAGAACTGGTTTACTGTGGTTTCCTACTTCCACTCCTGGCAAATATTGGGTGGTCATGGCCGTCTCCATTTAAATCCTAAACCTAGTCGTAAATACACAAACTAGTACGCACAACTGGGATACAGGTTATATCAGATAAGTTCCACGTACACCCAACTGCACGGAGCCAGTGACAACGATCCGCCTGAAATGACCGACCAACCGACCGATTAGCTGACCAACCCCCGACCAACCACCCGACTGACTGACCAACCTACAGACCAACCCACCAAACGAATGATTTACCAACCGATCAACCAAACCCATTTCATCTACCCTTGCCGGTTTGTGGCGTTATAGTTAATTTTTAACCATCGCCAATGATTTAACCGTGATTTATCCAGAACACTAGTAATTTCTCTCTTTTCCATCCATTTGTAAGATGCTTTATATCACCCCAGAAAGGTTTACTTGTGGCTTGACGTAATGTTTATAATTTTGCTATAAATTTCTCCCAATTATTTCGTTTTGGACACTACTCTTATGTGTTTGTTTTTGTTCCTTGCCACTGAATATAGCTGTCTGTCGGTTTCCTTGAATAAACATTTACAAGCAGACTTCTCTATATCATTCCATTTTGCCTTATCGTTACACACTATCGTACCAAGACATGCCTTTGCTACGTCTAGTACCCCATCCAGCCTAGTTTTTTTTTTAAATTTTCTTTCATACAGACCTATCACCTAGCAACCCACCATATACCTACCACACACCTTACACCTATATGCATACCTACTTACAACCTACCTACCTACCACCTAAATGCATACCTACCCACCACATACCTACCTGCCTACCCGATTACCTATCCCCAAACATACATACAACCTAGTATAGGGATTCTCGTGGCTACACTAACTTGTTTCTTGCAGAATATCATAGATCACAACTGAGAACTCGCATGCATTTGTATTTATAAACATCGACACTATCTGAGTGGTAACTGTCCGGGCGCCTGGGTCCTTTGCTTATTTGAACGCTTAATTAGGTCATGAGTATTCAGTGGTATTTTCCTAATTGTTGCGCCGTATTGTTGCAGGCTTTGTGATTTGGTGCCCTACTTGTGAAGTAATTGCCTCACCTGTGTGTAATAATTGCGCTGTTCGAAAGCTGTTCCGCGTATACCTTTAACATGGGATTTGGGAAAAGCTGTAGTTAGGCCCTGCCAAGGGCTGGGCCAAACAATTCCCCCTCCCCGCTAATACCCGCCCTCGGGTATCGTCTGAGGCGTGGTAGGGGGTAGCTGTATAGGTCCTTTTATATTTTTCTCTTTCCTTCTTCTTTTCTCCTGTCTTCTTTTTTTCTTACGTGAGATTGTAACTGTAGTCGTGTAGTGGCTTCCCCTTCTCGTAGTCGGTTAGGTAAGTGTGCCGCGCTAGTGGTAGGTAGGTATGGCATGGGGTGGATTTGTGGCGTATGCAGTCGATTAAAATATTCACATTTTGCATTTCATCTTTGTAGATGTAGTATAGAGTTGTTTGTCAATTGATTTGTGGTTTTCAAATGTGAGGTTGATTGTGGAGGATGATTACAAATATTGATGTTCGTATGAAAGTGTATATAGATTCCGTTGTAGTGTGGATGAGAGTGAGAGTGTTGTATGAACGTAAGAAAGATATTAAGTGTGAAGAAAATTGCATGAGAATAGTTATGGGGAACTTGAAGTATAGCTACCCCTTTTGTACTGGTCCGTGGATTGCGCAGTACTCCACAGTTCACGTTCTGCTGTGGGGGTGCATTTGGGACGTTCCTTTCCTGTAAAGTAGGGATGATGATGGTAGTGTGTGATGATGATGCATGATTGATTGTTGATATTATTAGGTGAAAATAGTTGTTTTGCAATGAGATGTATATTGAATAGTTGGTGTATGTGTAGAAGGAATAGAACTTATAGCTAACCTGCCTATATACGGCTTCTGCATGTTAATTAAATTTTATCTTCTTTGTTGGAGCTGTAATTCCTTCCATTTGTCGTCCTTTTCCTTCGTTCTTCATGGTCTTCTAATCGTCACTTGCTATTATGGGGAATAAGGCGTGTGCCATCACAGAGAAATCAGAGAGTAGTATTAGTTTCTGTCGATGTTTGGGTGGTTCTTACCCAGGTAATCGTTCTCCACCTTTAATAAATTAGAGTATGAGTAGGATGATGATGGTTCAATGGTAATAATAATAATGATAATAATAATAAACATATTCCTCGATGTTCTTGCATCGTACCTCTGTCCTTCCGGAGTAAGTGTTGTGATCGATAATATTAAAGAATCTCTGCGTTGTGATCTATAGGCCACCTTCTTCTTCCTCTTCCTACATACTAATGTGTGGTTTATGTGAAACTAGGTATATAAATTAATAATAAACAGATTAGTGTTTTTCTTTGTGCCAAGTCCTTCTCGTTTCCGTGTGTATGTGTGATATATCATATTTAATAATGGTGCTACTTAATATAAATAAAACATTAATAGATGTCTGCGTTGATCTATATTTCATATTTCTACTTATTTCTTGTCTCATAGATTCGCATTTCTCTCTTATTCATTACTCTTCATTATTTATTCGTTGCTGACTGCTCGCTTGCATAATTGTTCCGTGTTGAAAAAAATAGTGATTATTGATAGATGATAGTACAAGTGTAGTAGCACGTTGTATTAATTTATACTTCATTATTCGTTATTCTTCCTTATTCACGCGTGTATTTGTTTGTGTCGATGAAAATAGTGTAATAACATGGTAGCGTGGTAAATAAAGTAATAACATATTATTTAACGATAGTTCTTCAGTGTTTTATTTTCTGTTCCATAGTTCTTTCGTCTCTATATGTTTTTTAACATATAATAATTAATAGCCCGAAGGTGCCACTCTATTAAATTAGGGAAAATAATAGGTGTTTGCGTTGATGTATTTCAATACTTCATATTTCTTATCTCATATATTCATATTTCTCATGTATATTTACTCCGTCGCTTATGTGTGTTTGTCTGTGTGGTATAAATATAGTGTGCATATATATATATATATATTAGTTTCAGTGTGATGTGTTGTATTAACTAGATGTTAGGCCCCTTAAAACAACAATTATCATCATCATCATAACTACTAGCAGTAGTGCCCGGATTCGCACGTTGGATTTATTTGTTTTATGGATGATAATGAATACCACTACAGAACTGGCACATGATACTTAAACTAACAGAAAATAAAACATTAAAAATATGACTTTTTGTAGTGGTGGTGGTAGAGGGGGGTGATAAGTAATACAGTATAATGGACGTAACATTAAGGTAATTTTTGCCGTAATGATAATGATAATGATAATAATGAATAGGGAAACGGCTATTTACTAACTACAGTACTGAGACATGTAATTTATAAAGGATTTGAAAAATATGATTAGAAAGAGGAGTACCGGTAAGTCAAATAAAAGACACTGCCTATATCTAATTGGCTGTTAGAAAAGTAGAGACCAATACTATCGTCTTTTGTCCATAGCGCAATAATCAGAGTACTTTGGGAAACTTCGGCTGTCCCGAGCACCTGAGGTAGCTTTAGTGACATTTATCGCCACATAGTGCTCAAGGATAAGGATCGGAATAAATGAAAGAAAATTTGAAAGCACCAACAATTATTGCAGCTGATAACCTCAATGTACTGCACTAACACCATTGCACTTATAGAGAAGCCTAATCTACACTGTTTCACCGATCTGAACCAAAATTTGTATACTTACCCTTTGGAACCCTGCGAGTAACACAGTCTGCATAAAATTTCGGACAGACCAGTCCATTCCCTGAAATTAGGCCCTCTGGCACAAATCTACACCGTTTTACCGATCTAAACCAACATTCGTATACACACCCTTTGGAACACTGCGTGTAACATTGTCCACTTTAAATTTCGGACAGACCACTCCATTCCCTGCACTTAGACCCTTTGACAAAAATCTACACCGTTTCACCAATCTGAACCAAAATGTGTATACTTACCCTTTGGAACCCTGCGAGTAACACTGCTTACATGAAATTTCGGACAGACCACGCAATTATACTATTGCTACCTCAGGAGCTCGGGACAGCCGAAGTTTTCCAAAGTGTTCTTATTATTTTCCTACGGCGCTATGCGACAAAAGACGACACTATTGGTCCCTACATTTCTAACAGACAATGAGATGTAGGCCCTAGGCAGTGTCTTTTATTTCACCTATTCCTCTTTCTAATCATTTTTAGAAATTTGTTTGTAAATTATATGTGTCAGTGCTGTAGTTAGTAAATAGCCGCTTCCCTATTCATTATTATCATTAATATCATTAGGGGAAAATCACCTAAATGTTACGTCCAATATACTGGACTGCTTATCACCCTAACTACAACCACCAACACCACAACCACAAAACGTTTTTTTTTTCTGGCAGTTTAAGTATCATGTGCCAGTTCTGTATTAGTATTCATTATTATCCATAAAACAAATAAATCCAACGGGCGAAGCCGGGCACTACTGCTAGTATAATATATTGAGAGATGTATTTAATAATAATATTTATTGTAGCCCAATATCCATGTTGCAGTATACACACACTTATATATACACAAATGTCTATACACACACATGCATAAATAAAATTTAGTCTTTGCAAAATGAATTAAGGGAGGTCCTTCTCTCGGTACACACCGGCACATGGTGCCTGTTACACTGTTTTCCACATAATCTGCATCGGCATACTGTGTCGGCCGAAAGGAACTTCTCTGTCTTGCACACTCGTTGGTGGAAGCCGTCAACCCCTAGTCTTGTCACCAGATGGCGAAGGTAATATTCTGCTCTCATCCATTCCTTGTTGATCATGGCATCTGTGGCATAAAAATCTTGCCATATGTCCTTACGTTTGCCTTCCAGCTCTTTTAGTAGAACGGAGTTTGCTGCTGTACAGGGTAAAAGTATGTCGAGTCAAAGTTCTTCAATTAGAAAAGGTTCACTTGCATGGATATAAACCAGTCGAGTTGGAGTAAATTTTGACAGGCTTCTTAGACGTTCTCTAGGTCTTTCAGATTTGATTTGTCAAGGTGTTCCCATATAATCTCTAAACCATACGTCAGTATGGGCAATATTTTTAAGTGGAAGAGAGTCGAAGCTGTGGTCAATGATAATCGGCTTAAATTTCTTAACTGCCTTCGTTGCTGCTGCTGTTCGCTCTTTGATGTGCATAGTGTATACAAATCCTTTGGTTTGAAGGATGATTCCTAGGTACTTAAAATTTGTTACATGTTGTAATGTTGTCTGCTTATACTGTATGTATGTGATATTGTCGCTCGCTGTCCGTCTTCCTCCTTTCCTGAAAGTCATTACCACAGTTTTGTCTTCATTTAAGTTTAAATCATTTTCTTCTGTCCATTTGGTCAATTTTTCAAAAGCTACCTGTAGGTTTTGTATGCTTGGTGATACTAGGGCCATACCATCAGCATACATATATAGTATATACATTTTCGGTATCAATGGCGTTTGGAATTTTAGCTGTGGTTATTATGAAGAGGAGGAGGCTGATTGGATCCCCCTGTAGTACTCCACTTGTTTGCTCGATTGGGTCAGATCTTGTCACCACGTAGTCTATTTCAACGATGTTTCTTGCTAGGATGTTCTTTAATAGTCTTGTATCGTATGTTCTTCCTGATATCTCTTCTACTTTTTCCATTATTATCTTCCTGTTCATTAGGTCAAATGCCTTTGTGTAGTCGATAAATACCGCATGTAGTTTCCCTCCTGTATTGATTTATTTATTCTTCATATTTCTATATCATTTTCCTTCCTCGCTTATGTGTTTTTGTTTGTGTAAAAATAAGTATAGTGTCAGCTTACATATAATAGTACAAGTGTAATATGCTGTGGTGCATTAATTTTTATTCTTATATATTACTTATCTATTTCTCTTCAACGTCGTCTAGTGTGGAATTGTGTGGATATTCATACGATATGCGTGGTAATAGGGGTAAATAATAATAATAATAATGGTAATGTACTGTAGGTGTTAGCATTGGTAATGATGAGTTTGACGTAATTGCGCCTTGAGGGACTGAATTTATGTAGGTAGCGTAGGTGGTATGTCTAGTAGTAAGCCTAGTAATGTTTGATATTTAATTTGTGACTGTATATGCCTATGTGCATGGCGAAATAATGTATTTACACTGCTGAAAAAGATCATGGTGAGCCACATGTTATTTACATTGTTACAATTAATGAGAGTGACTGGATGACGAGTTGATAGAAATAAAAGGGAGGTAATGGCGATAATTGGGGACTGAGGGGTGGTTTGGATTAAATGCATTATAAGATTAATTGAATTATCCCGGAGCCTTAATAGTTGCGATATTTTTGTTGAATGCTGAATGGTATGGTTCCTTAATTTTAATGTAATGGGTGTAAGTTAAATGTAATTAATTATTAATGTGCTATGTATAATTTAAATATAATCTTCATTGTAGTATGTTATTCCTTGTGCGTAGAATGTGGACAAAGGACAAATACGCTAAATCATGTTAGGACTATTTATATTCCGTAGGGGCAAAGGTTTCCTGCTTGAACAGGGGTGCGCTTGTAGCTGGGCCTCGAGGGTGATCAATCCTCGGGAGGTCTGGTGTGGTCAAATGAGGTTGTGTTCAATAGTGGTTGTTTGTTTGAGTCTTCAGTCTTTTGACTGGTTTGATGCAACCCTCCATGCCTCCCTGTACTGAGCTAATCGTTTCATCTCTACATAGCTAACACACCCTACAACTGAGGCAATCTGTTTAACATATTCTAACCTTGGTCTACCCCTACAGTTCTTGCCCTCGACACTTCCTTCCATAACTAAGCTTGCTATTCCTGGGTGTCTTAGTATGTGTCCTACCAACCTATCTCTTCTCTTCATTAGCAGTCGTCAGAAACATCTCTCCTCTCCCACTCGTCTTAATACCTCTTCGTTTGTAACCCTATCTACTCATCTGATCTTCATCATTCTCCTGTAACACCACATTTCAAATGCTTCAATTCTCCTCTTTTCTGCTGCACCAATAGTCCAAGTTTCACTTCCATATAGTGCCATGCTCCAGGCAAAGGCCTTCAAAAATGACATCCTAATTCCTAAATCTATACTCGATGTCAACAGACTCCTTTTTTGAAGAAATGATTTCCTACCCTGAGCTTACCTACTTTTTGTATCCTCTTTGATTCGTCCATCACTGGTTATTTTGCTTCCTAAGTAACAGAAGTCTCCTACTTCCTTTATTTTTTCACCTGCCAATTTGATGTCCATAGAGGTCTCTGATTTATTTCGACTGCATTCCTGTATTTTGTTTTACATTTATTAATTTTCATCATGAATTCTTTCCTCAAGACGGAGTCCATACCATTCAAACACTCATTCAAATCCTCAGGCATGTCGGCCAAGATGACTATGTCCGGAGCGGACGCTTTACGACGAGTACTTTGACTGGTGGGAAACATTTTTGCAATGATGGTTTTATATTTTTGAGATATATTGGCATTCACTCGTTGAGCGGGATCATACTGTCATTTGTGGGCATGGTTGTTCAATAAAATGGATTTATATTTGCCAAGGCCCTCTGATGAATAATCATGGGAAGAGAGGGTCCGTTTTTAATGACAGCTCAGAGTTGAAATTATTTCTCCTTGAATCTTCACTCCCACTTTAAACTTTTCTCCAATTTCCTTCATTGCTTGCCCAATGTAAAGATTGAAAAGTATCGGTGATATGTTGCAGCCTTGCCTTACACCTTTACGTTATCAAAAGCCTTTTCTAAGTCTACAAATGCCATGAACGTTCTCTTATATTTTCCTTATTCTACCTTCCAAAATCAGCCTGAGACTTAGTACAGCTTCCCTTGTTCCTACATTTCTCCTAAAACCAATCTGGTCTTCACCCAACTCCGTTTCTATCTGTCCTTCCATCCTCTTGTAAATTATTCTAGACAGGATCTTTGAAGCATGAGTAATTAAGCTGGTTGTACGGTAATCTTCACATCTGTCAGCTCCCACTTTCTTCGGTATAGGGATGATAACATTCTGCTTGATATCAGAGGGTACCTCACCTGTCTCATAAATCCTACACACCAAGTGGTATAACCTGTTCAGACCTTCATCTACTATGCAGCGTAGCAACTCAATCGGTATATCATCTATACCTGGTGCTTTGTTCCTGCATAAGTCTTTTAATCCTCTTTCAAATTCTGATCTCCATATTAAATCTCATTTTGCATCAATTTCCCCCTCCATTTCCATTACAAGATTCTCAATCTCCTTTCCCTTGTACAAACACTCTATGTAAGCTTTCCATCTCTCAACCTTTTCTTCCCTATCTGTTAGAGGCTTTCCATTTGTGTCCTTAATATTACAGCACTTAGTCTTCTTTTTCGCAAAAGTATTCTTAATACTTCGATAAGCTGTGTTTACTTTTCCTAATTTCAGACAATTTTCTATACCTGCACATTTCTCTTTCAACCATTCTTCTTTCGCTTCCTTGCACTTCCTGTTAACCTTATTTCTCAGACGTCTGTATTGTGCTTTCCCCTTTTCATCTCTTACATTTATGTGTTTCTGCCTTTCGTCCATCAATTCTGGTATATCCTGAGTGATCCACGGTTTTCTACCTATTTTTCTTTCCTACCAATGTTTTCTTCTGCGGATTTTGTTATTTCATTCTTCAAAAGTGTCCATTCATCTGCAATTGAAGTTTGTTTAGGGTTTTTCATTAGTTCTTCCTTTATACTCTACTTGAATCTTTGGTTTACATCCTTCTCTTTCAGTTTGTCTATTGCCCACCTTTTTGGCTTTTGACACTTCTTCAGTTTCTTCAACTTTAGTCTGCATTTCATAACAACCAGATTGTGGTCAGAGTTTATGTAAGCACCGGGATATGTTTTACAATCCAAAATCTGGTTTCGAAACCCCGCTTGACAATAATGAAGTCTGTTTGGTAATGCCCTGTATCTCCTGGTCTCATTCATGTGTATATTCTTCTATTATGGTTATTGAATAAGGTGTTAGCTATGACCAACTCATGCTCGGTGCAGAATTCCATCAGCCTGCTTCCTCGATCATTACTTTCACCTAACCCGAAATCTCCTACTACCTTCCCTTCTCTTCCTTTTCCTACCACAGCATTCCAATCTCCCATTACTATAACATTTTCATCACCCTTGATATACGTCAGAATTTCATCTATTTCTTCGTTGAACTTTTCAACATCTTCATCATCAGCTTGACTGGTAGGCATATAGACTTGTACCACTGTGGTGCACTTAGGTTTTGAATTGATTTTTGCAACAATAATTCGTTCACTATATTGCTCATAATATTCCACCCGTTGTCCAAGTTTCCTACTCAATATGAGACCAACCCCTGCTAGGCCATTGTTTGATTTAGTGCTAATGACCCTATAGTCTCCTGACCAAAAGTCCTGTTCTTCCTTCCAGCGCATTTCATTAATCCCAACCAAATCCAACCTCAACCTATCCATTTCCCTTTCTAAGTTTTCTAGCCTTCCATTTCCCAGCAGACTTCTAAAATTCCACGTTCCGATCCGTAGAATGTGAGATTTCCTCTTAGTCCCTCTTGTGATGTTAACCCCCTCTCGAGTAGTCCCCACCCGGAGATCCGAACGGGTGACTAGTTTACCTCCGGATTGGAATTTTACAAGGGAGGAGGCCGTCATCACATGTAATTATGCATAGAGAGGTGCATATCCTCGGGAAGAGTATTATGGATGTAGTTTCCCGTTGCTTTCAGCCGTGCAGAAGAACGCAATGAAGCCATTAGTTGGCTTATATTATCAATATCTTAACCGTCTATAAGACAAGTAAAGAATTGATTTATTCTGAAAGGCTGCTAGTCCCTTTCAAAATAAGTAATAGAGCAATTCTACTTACAAAAAAACTAAACTTCTACTAACAATTTAATACAAAAATTCTACTAACGAAAAAATACTAAGTTCCACCAACAACGAAATACTATCACTAAAACAGTCTGTCACCAGGCACACTCATATGCACCCTCACACATCACAGTCTAATGAAACAATTAGCTATAGCTAACAAACAATGCAACTGCCACCAGACACACTCACACACCACAGTCCAATGGAACAATGCGCTATATCTAATAATCAAACTAACTACATACTTACAACTAAAACCAACCACACACCCACATTCTAGAAGAGGAAATGGTAAACAGAAATAAGAGTAAGGGAAACATAAGACAGGGGGAAAGGAAATGCCCTCAACCCTCAAAGAACGAGAATTAAGGGACCCGGTAGAAAGGAGAGCCAGGAAAAGCAGAAAGTAAAGGTAAAGAGGATAGGGACCGCCCCTAAGGCAATGGAAAAAGGAAGTTTTAGTAAGGTTATTGTTATTTGTAAAAATTAGTTTTGTTTTGTATTTTGTAAATAATGGTTTTTGTAATTGTAAATAGCTGATTTTGTAAATAGTAAATATTTTTTTGTCAATAGTGCAAACCACTTAGGCCTTTTGCTCTTAAAGCTCTGTGTAAGTCCTAAGTTAACAAATTTGAAAATTTATTCGGCTCAAACAGGTCGAAAAACTTATACAAATTTCGACCAGACATCTAAGATCGTAAATTTCTTCCTTATGCATTAAAATAGCTCCATTTTGTCATCAATAGTGGTACGGCGACCATAATAATAATGATAAAAATAAAAAAGTGATAGTGCTTAAATCTAGAGAGTTCCTAAATATACCTTATATCTATACTTAAGGGCTTACTGATAAGTCAAATGGTGGGTGGGGGCAAGCATAGGGAAATGGAGTTCATAAATGGGGAGGTTGTTGATAGATAATAATGTCTTCCTATTTAAGTTCGTGTTTGTGGTTCTTAGCTTGTTTATAATTGTAAGTTTATTAATTATTATAATCGTCACTCGTTGAGTCTTGTCTGGTAATAAAGAGGATATGCGCTTTGGGCAAGATGAGTAGTGAGGTAGTTTGTAATAGCTTTCCTGACTGCGTGTGAATGATCTCACTGCTCTTGTGAATGTAGTTCTACATAGCGTGCGTAGGCACTGGCTGTGTGCTTGGTTGCGTGTACGATTTGTCTGATGTGTTGACTGATGGAATGAAGCGTTAAGATTCCGTAAGAAAGGAATAATGTGTTATCCTGTGTTGTGAAGCTGCACTGTAAGTTGTGGACTTACATATGACCTTCGGAGGTCGGTATGATTTATTTTGGTGCCGTTGGAGGTATGAGTGACGTTGCGTTTTCGTCTGTAGTGTTGTTGTTCTTGATTCCTATTGTGATGTGATCTACACTGCTCGCGTGTTTCTTATGCATGTATCTGGTGATTGGGAGCTTATGTACGTACTGTGTTTGAAGTGTGTTGTATGTTTATTGGATGGTGGCATGAAAATAATAATAATAATGACAATAATAATAATTTGCATGGTGTATTTGTATTCACCTGCTTTCTCCTTCTATTCTACTATCTCTATCTCTTCGTGTTATGTATTGTTTAATAAATAATACGTGTTTTGTTTGCGTGGGTTTCTCTTATTCTTATGCTTCTTGGTCTTCTTCTTCTTCTTCAATATGCTCATATAATATGTATGCCTCATATCCGTCGTTTTACGTCTCTTCTTCTCTTGTTCTGTTGTGTGTTGATGTGTAGATAATGGATGACAATAATATTCATGATGATAATAACAGTATTAATAATAATAATAATAATAATAATAATAAAAGAAGAGTAATGGTGCCTTGTATGAACAGCATTGTTGGGATCTGGTTTTACTTGTTGCTTCTCGTTTGTTTATTGATTGATACGTGTTTAAATGCGGCTGTTTGCTCAGGATTGTATATATCAGGAATTGTAGGTGTGATTGTTCATAAGTGCATATATCTGAGTTATTTAAAGTTGTGACTACGAGATAATTTGTATGTATTATTTATTGCCGTACCATGTTGTGTTGTCTACGTTCCCTGAGAAGAATCACACGTGTTATCGATATTTGTAGTTTGAAAGTTGTAAGTTCTTGTATTTGATTTATGACTGTGTATATCTATCCTTAGTGAAAAGAAGGTCATGGTTAGATAATACATATTGTTGTATCGTGGAATCGTTAGGGGTGGGGGTATTAATGGAGATTGCTTGGGCTGAGAGGGTAGTTACAGGGAGTGGGAGTGTTGCTCTAGTGTCGCGTCTATTAATATCTTAGTTAGTTCGTGATCTGAATGGTAAAATTATTCTGTGTTTGTACTAGTGTCAATAGGCATTGATTATTTGAGGGTGAGATGGTAGGGGTGGGAATGTATTGCGGTACTGTGTTTGAGAGGTTTACCTAGATGCCGATGTCGAATCGTGGGGCAGAGGTAGGGTGGTCTGTGATTTGATTGGTTAGTGGGTTATTTCGTTAGATAGTTAGTGGGTTAGTTAATTAGTTAATACTTTAGTTAATTAGGTAATTTGTTCGTTAGGTAATCGTGTAATTATTTGGTTAGTCAGTTAGTTAGCTAGTTGGCGGTATCCTTATAATCTACTGTTAGTTACTTGGTTAATTAGTTAGATAGCTAGTTGTTTGATTGGCTAGTTGGTAAGTTGGTAAGTTCTTTAGGACTCGCTCATATTGGACAGGCGGTCCCTATTAAGTGTCTGGTGTCTAGGGGGGCCGAGGGGGGGGGGGCAATGTTTCTAGTAATAGGGGATATTTGAGGGTTGTGTGAGGCTGTGTGTAGCTTTGGTGATCATTTGTGGGTCTTGAGATTAGTGTTACTGTCTAAAGTTGGTTTTGCCTATTCTTGTGACTGTGTATGACTTGTTTCTAGAAGGGGGATAGTGGTGATAGTTTGTGTGCCAGTAAATATGTATCCTGAAGTGCCAGCTGACTGCGACGAGATATGAACCTGCGTTCTTGAATACAGCAGGTGAGAATGTTGTGCTGAGGTAAACATGTCTGAGTAGTACGTGGTGGGTAGGTTGGAGGAAGGATAGGAACATGGCCGCTGAAGTCTGTTAGCTGATACATCCTGTCCTTCGCGTGCGCTGCGGGGAAATGGGGGAGTTGACGTTAGCAGAATAGCAGAGTTGCATGCACGAGTGATTACGCATTATTAAGGAAAGGTGTATATGAGTATTTACTTGTAATAGTTGGCTTGTTGAGGACAGATTATTAAACACTATGAGGAATGACATGTGTATGCACTGTAAGTTGCGCCATCGTGGTCACGAATTCCCGTGTACTTGATGAGTGCTCTATGTCTGATAACCTGTGTCCTTGTGTGTGGTTGTCTGGTAATCTGTGCTATTGTGGTGCCTATCTGGAACGCTGTATGATTGTGGTGCCTGTATCAGTGTATCTTATGTGTGTGTGTGTGAGAGAGAGAGAGAGCAATCTGTATGATAACCTGTGTTATTGTGGTGATTTGTATTGGTATTTGTGATGCATCTGGTAGTCTGTGCTATTGTGATGTGTCCCCGTACACTTTGGTGTTTGTTCTGTCTGATGACCTGAGTTATTGTAGTGACGTAATTAGTTTGTGTGCGTGATATTGGCCTGTTAACTTGTGTTAGTCTATGTGTGCGTGAGATCGCTTTGTTGAACTGTGTTATTGTAGTGGCTTAATTAGTGTGTGTGCGTGGGGTCGGATTGTTCACCTGTGTTATTGTAGTTATTTAATCTGTGTGTGTGCGGATATTGGTCTATGTATTGTATTGAGTGGGTGTTTCTGGTAATCTCTGTTATTGTTGTGGCTCTATTTGTGAGTTGCTTGAGGTTTGTCTGTTAACCAGCGTTACTGAGCTGACTGTATTCGTGTGGTGCGTGAGGTTTGCCTGTTAACCTGTGTTAATGTTTTGGCTGTATTAGTTCGTCTGTTAACCTGTGTTATAGTATTGAGTGAGTCAGTGTGTGTGCATGGGATTGGTCTGTTAAACTGTGTCATTTTGGTGACTGTATTGGTCCATGTGTGTGTTTAAATGGTCTATTAACCTGTGTTATTTTGGTGAATGAATTAGTATGTATGACTTGTCTGCTAGCCTGTGCTATTGTGGTGAATGTATTAGAGTGTGTGACTAGTAATTCTAAGAATGTAAAGCTTAGATAGGTTTGAATTTTTTCTTATTGTCTATACAAATTGCCATTAGTGCTCTTCAATCGGTCAACGCAAATATTCTCCAATGAATGGGTAGGGTACAATATATACATATACAGTATAAATATACTCCTGGAAGAAATTACACATGTTAGTTGATTATCACTATAAGATGGGGAAATATAGATAGTAGTACAGATAGGGGATGGGATGGAAGGTTGTGACCGTAATTATGGGGGGAATGCCGTTGTTCGCCTGGGGTAGGAGTGGGAAAGTCGTGGAAAGTCGTTTCCCTGGTATTTGAGCTGAGGATCGAATCCGCGTCTTCCAGTTTCGCTTACTGAGATGTGTGTGTGTAAAATCCTACCCTCTATCTGAATTATATTTCTTTGTCCGAGTTTCGAGCTGGATCCGGACATTTGGGTGATGCCAGGAATTAAGGGTGTGAGTGATTATAGAGGACTGCAAGATGGTTTTGGATTTCTCCGTTTGACTAGTATGGCTCTGGTGTTCTTTGTTCATTGTTGAATCCTTGATTAGTGTTGTAAATCGGCGTATGTTACTGTGTCTGAAGGGTATGTGAAGCAATATCTGACATTTCGCTAGAGGTAGTACAGTCCAGGTGCTATTCCACCAGTGTATTGAGCCTAGGGGGGGGGGGGGGGGGGGGTGTTCTCTTCGCGAGAGGTATGCTGGGTTTGTGTTGATGTATAGAATGTTTAGATGGCGGGTGGGTGGGGTAAGAATTGTGTGTGATGCATTCGAGGGGTGTATTTTGGCTAATAAATAAGTGAGCGCGCCATTCATAACCCTGCCATGTATTTAAAGACGGTCATCAACCAAGTCCTAAATGACAATAAAATACAGTCAACAGTATGTACATATACGAATTTGCAACTTTTTTTTGTTAATGAAATGAAGGATTATTTTCTCCGGACAGCGGGTGATCAACATAGTGAGGAGGTACGACAACTCATAAACAGGCTGCGGGATTTTAGTACATAAACAGTGCTATCAGATTAGTAGCGCACGGATGAAGCACGCCCTATGAATTGCCAGCCCGTCCACAACAGACGATGAACCATGCGATCAGTCAATTTAGTCACTGTACGTCACTCGTGTTCTTAGGTACACCCAAAGGTCGCATGAGGAGCTTCCACGTGCTCTAAAGTACGGTGCGTTCAAATTCATTGCACACGTACTAAGACCCCGGAGACTGCTCATTAAATGACAAGTGCCGATAATTCACTAGTTATTATTATTATTAATAATAATAATAGTTTTATTATTAAGTAAGTCTAATGGCTCTCGACGTGCATGCTACGACTTTCGAATATAATTATGAATATTATCTTACATGAGAATTATGGCGTAATCGATTACATGAATATACAAAGAGTGAAATAATTATCTGCTCTGTGGATGGATTTTCTTCCAAGTTTACTACATATCTGCTATGAATTTAATACATATATGTCTACTTAGTATAAAACAGTGTACCCGATTCTTGGATGTTACAGGTTAACTCGAGAACCACTGGATGGATTTTGATGCAGTTTTCACCATTCTGTAAAGGATATCTCGAGGAAGGATTTTGTAGAAAATAATTTTTTATGGCCAAAGGAAGTCAAGCACTAATGATTTCAGTGAAAAGGCCGAAAAAAAACCACCTGGCGTCCATGCGCTTTTTAAGCTTACGCTGGGTAAACCGTTAAAAATATCAATATACTATGAGTGTAAGAATTGTTCAGTATGAAAAGTGCTACAAAAAGTCCGGGAGAGCATATCTCTATCTTCAATACATCGTCTACTATAAGTGTTTTTACGTTTCAATATCTTCCAACAATCTCCATTCAGTTACTGAGGCGACAGTTTACGAGCTAGCTAGGGGCGAGTCTATCACCCCAGTTACAGCTTAGCTAGTGGACGTGCTTAATGCCCCAGATACAGCCAGCAGCAAACTGTCGAGCCGTGTTAAGTTTAAAACTTTAGAGAAGAGTGGTTGTGTTTGGAGTTTCCCTGGAAGTGCAACTCGGCTTTTCTTCATTTCGCCTGTGAACTTTTTGTTCCGAAAAATTCACAGTCAAGTTAAAATTGGACGGAAGGAAGATTTGTGTCTCATGCACCTCGCCATTCTTAAATTACATCTGACAAGAATTTGTTGCACATGCATCTCCATGATGCTACAATTAATAGTCTAGTCAGTGATTTTAACCCATCATGCCGAGATGTAAAACGGATATTGGTCGTTGTTCAATGACATTGGAAAAAAGCGCTTATCACGTAATGCATTCATAACTGTTCCCGGGCGAAGCCGGGTCGGGTTGCTAGTTCTGGATAAACAAATGCGTATACTGTCAAGAAAGTTACCTTCTTCATTTCTCCATGTTTTGTCTCTTCATAAGTGTTGGACAGTCGACCTATACTGAGAAAGAACATGATGCACAAGTAATACGTTCGTTGCTAAAATTTTTCGTTATAAATATCTCCAGATATCGGACACGTGGATAAAACTAATATGTTCCGCAAAACCTAGGGAACGCTGCAGGTCCACTTACCTCGCCGAGTATACAGTCTGTGATATATGCCTTCGTATCGTCTGTTCACACTCTCGAGGAAGTAAACATAAAAAGGAAGTTTCTAAACCCAAATATTTGTCACCACTACGTACTCCCCTCTATCTTTCCACATAAATATTTGTCCACTTTGAGACTAGAGTTTTTCTTACTCTCTTGCTTCAACGTCTCCTTCTTCTTCTTTCTTTCACTCGTCTTCGCTCTCGCTCTCCTCGACTTCGTTTCGTATAAAATTCCTCAGTTGGCGCCTTCACCCCTCCAGTCCCTTCCCCTACTACTGTGACGTTGCTAACCAACGAAACCACACCATACTCCTGTCTTCTATTTTTATCGCCAGGCTCAAGATTTATTATGTTTTAACCAGGGCAATTCAAACGCCCCGGGTGATAAGCAGATACCACCTCACCGTGGCTGTATTTAAATCCCACTTGTAGTACACTGCTCTGGTGTTCCGAGGCAGTTTAGCTGTCCTATTGTGCGAGCACAATGTTGGGCTCATTTCAAACATCAGACTAGAGAGTTTTCAGCCATTCCATGACAGGTGTACCCCAAGCCTCAACCAATGGTGTCCACATCCATAGGTTCACCTTAAATTTTACTTCCTGTCACATTTCACTCCCTGCGGTATTATGTTCCACTTCTCATCCCAGTGGTGGAATTTCACCTTTTGGCACTGCTAAGCAATTATTTTACAAGCTGCTATACAAATAAAATATATCTATTATTTGGGCCCCCAGGGACTCACACCTTGTGGGACGTGGGTTGGCGGCGATGGGACCACAGCTGAGTCCGGCATTGCTTCCAATAATTTGTGCCAGGATCCTTTCTGTTATCTTTCCTGTCGGCCTGCCTTGGTCAACACTTGTTCTCTTCCGATCCCAACGGTACTAGAGTATCACAGGCCTAGGAAGTATTTTATTTTTCCACCTGAATTGGCCCTTGTCTCATCTTTCCCGATACCTTCATTATTTTAAGGTGTAGCCTTCTTTTTCTTTTCATAATAACTCCTCCCTTCTGCACAAGGCCCTCAAGGAGGCAGGGTGTATGTAGCCCCCACCATTTATGAGGCACCCTGGATAATGCTACACCCTCAAGGGCTCATGGCTGTCGAGTTTGGGAGTTGGCAACACCGAGGGATTGTAAGCTGGGTCAGTTTTTCCCCCTTTTCCACTGACTTTGGGGCGGGCCCTGTCCTTTATCCCTTTCCTATCTGCCTTTCATGACTCTCCTTCCTTCCAAGTCCCACAATCCTCACTCTACGTGGATTGGGGGCATTTCTTTTCCTCCTGTCCATTATTTCTCTCTTTTTAATTTTGTATTTACGGAACTCATTTTTTCTTCCAGTAAGTAATTTAGTTGTTAAGTCAGTTGTTAGTTTTAGTTGTAGGTTTTATGTAACGTTAGGCCTCTTAAAACAACAATTAGGCCAATCATCATCATCATCATCATCTAATATTTGGTGAGTTTTTGCAACATACACTGCCAATACGCTGTTCCTCCAACAGGCTAATTCTAGCACATAGACAAACTGCGAAATATATTGCAAGTGTTTTAGATGGTTAGTTATTAATTTTAATAATGTATATATTCAAGATGGTGGCAGTGCATAATATTCAGTGTCATAGGTTTGCAACTTATGCATGTAAGAACTCCTTTAATAAACAGCTACGGTAAGAGGTCAGTTCCATGATGCAATATCTATTTTGAGAGTATACATGGCGTGAAAGTAGCTTCGAAGCCATTTTTCAGTGTAACCTTATGAACGATTGACATTGTAACTTTTAGTCGGTCTACGCAAAATAATTCCAATTACTGGAATATGTGAGAAAATAACCTGGCCACTATATTGAATGGACTTCTGCCTGCAGCAGAATAAATATCTTGCTGGGTACTACAATTTTGCCAAGTTTCAAAACTCCAAGCTTTTTAAATGGTCAATTATAGATTTTAACAGCTTATATATTTATGATGTCGGATGCGCATGATTTTGTAAATGATTAGTATGAAAGTTTGCAAAACTGCCATTACTTACGTGTTTTATCACTCCATTTTGTGGTGTATCATTGCGATAAATAGTTTCGGAGCTACGGAGTCTAGTGAAAAAAGAAATCCACAGCCTGCCCCCAGTCGACCGACAGGGTCATGAATGGAATGAATGAAGCCCCCATCTAGGATCGAGGATATGAACTGTGCCTGCTGCCGACGCCTGTCGCACTCCCCTGAGTCAATGATTAAGCCACGGGGTCTAGTGGTAATGTGTAAAATGGCGGCAGATTTGCAATTGGCACCGAAGGTACAATAGAACATATTTAAAACATTAAAATGTTTCTACGTACTTGATACACTTCAATTTTCGTGGGAACCAGTGCACACATTCATAAGTTATGATGGTCGTCTCAAAGGCAAACAGACAGGCAAACTGAGAATCGAAATGCTTCCCATTCATCTCATCAACTTAATTTTACATCATTTATTTAAATTTTTAATTATTAGAAGCCATTTGTCACTGTTGCTTAAGTAATGTATATTACTGTATTAGAAGTTTTTAGTGTGACTAATCCGATTGTGCGGTGAGTTACAATTAATTTCCTAGTGCCTGAATTAAATTAGAGTAATTATTTATACACTTTATAATACTTGTCTCATAAACCGTGTTATTGTGGTGTCTGTAGCAGCCCAGTGTGTGTGTGTGTGTGTGTGTGTGTGTGTGTTTGTAATTAGGAAGAATTAGGATTGAGCAGGAGGTGTCTGCGGCCGTAAGTTGGGAATCGTCCTGGCATTCAATGAAGCAAAATTTGGAATACATGAAATATCACTTCTAGGTTAACTGTGGTGTGAGTGGAACACACTCCTCCTCAGTTTTGCCTCTCAAAACTGAGTTTGCTCTACTCATACTCTCAGTCCAGAATTAAATTCCTTGGCAGATCTCAGGACCAAACCGTGGACCATTGAGACCGCATTCTCAATACGTATCCCAAGACCGCAGAATATTAATGCGTTCTCTCAAAATTCCTGCTGTAGGCCTATGCGAACTGCGAGAAACTCGCACTACAGTATAAAACTATATGTACAATGAGCTGCCTAGCATTTCATATTAGTCGAAGTTGTTGTTGTCTGTGAAGCAATGAAATAAAAACCTTGGCTATACAACCTATTGAGCGCCTTGGCATACCAAGGGACCACAGTTCAGCAACATTACCTGCTCATTGCTGCGAGAACCGCGATCAGAGTATCGTGTCCCATCGACCATTAATCTTAGCTTTCCTGACTTCAGCCCATGCTTCTTAAATCAGACAACATTATACCTGAACTCGGAAAGCTGAGTACACTCCTTACCAGCCAATAAATCAGATCTGAAATCCTGACCGGATCAGGAATCGAACTGGACCATCTGAGAGGCAGTCATGCACTAGTCACTGGTTTTAATATATTGAGCAGGTGAGTGGGATCTTTTGTTAACCTATACCGATATGTACACACATAAATATTAATTCCATGTATTGTTATCCTCTAAATATTTTCACGTGAACAAATTGCGTAAACACTGTACACAGATAGTAATGATACCAAAACGATATATGAGATTAATCACGTCAGAAATGACAACCAGACAGACAGATGGACTTACAAGCAGCCAGTAGAATGAGATTTATTGTAATTGATTGTCATGGTGAGAAATTGAATTATTATTTTAAGGCAAGATTACGGCAGCTTAAAATTCATAGTAGTTTGAGTTATTGCACTGAAAATAAAATGTAATTGTTAAGTGTTAGCCCGTACCGTTTTCCTGAAGAAAGTTGGCAATATGCCGTATTTCCACACACACTACATAAAGAATGAAACTGAATGTAGACATAGGGGCCGATAACCCAGATGTTTGGCCCCTTAAAACAGCAATTATATCATCATGAATGTACATAGCCGGCCACAAAGATTCATTGGGAATTATTCACACGAGCATCACTCCTGGCCATATCAATGTTCATTCGGTGATACAGGGTCTTTATATTTGCTTGGCAAGGCAATTCCGCTCGGCCTTCGCCGACTGTTACAGGTTGGTGCGCGTGGTCTCCGGCCGTATTCCCACGCTCTTGCTGCGGTAAACATGCGAGCTCCGAGCTAATTGGATGTTTTATAAAGCTACTGTGTACTGTATATCGTATAGTGTTTTATTGTGATTGTGCGCAGTGCTGTAATGCCTTATGTGAAATATTCGTTACGTGAACGTGTATATTTGCACAATACGTACACAAAGTACAGGAAATCGTGCACTAGAACAAGACAGAAGTTTTGAGTGAAATTTTCAGGGAGACCCATTCCTATAATTCGGATAATAAAACCACTGGCTAAGAGATTCAAACATACAGGTTCAGTAAACAATAAAAATAGACGTCGTTAAATCCTTAATGAAGCTAAGTTAACCGGAGTAGCCGGAAACTTCATAAGGTGATGCCAATTATGTTTGGCAGCGGATGGGGAACATTTTCAGCATCTACTGTAAACATGGTGGTAGGTTTTTGCTGAGGATTAACACTACCTAATGGAAGATGATAAGAGAGAAAAGGAGATATGTTTCGGCATATAGACATGTATTGGTAGATAGGATGAGAATCCACCACAAAAATTTAAGTAAATTAATATATAGAAGGAAACTTCGCTGTACAAAACTTAGGAGGAACCTAACTTTAGTGGGGACCCGTACAAGGCAAGCGTAGAGCGCAGCATGATTAGTGGTTGCCTGCAAGCTCTTGGGAAGTGCACTTTCCCTCTCGAGCCGATATTCTAATACTATGGGGACGGGTGGTAGTCTGGCAAGACAATGTATGCTACAGGAAAATGATTTACTGTTCTTCCCTTCAAAAGGGTTAGATTTTGTTATGCATTTGAAAATGCTGGAAAGATTTGAATTTGCCGTGATATTTTTATTATTGGGCACTGTTGGATCTCTGGCAAAACAATCGAATGCTCCCAGGGAGTGAAACGAAAAGTGTTTTTAAGGATTTTAGCGATGTTGTTAGTGTGTTTTGCGAAAACCTCACACGAATACCAATTGTTGCACTTAAGAAAAACTAAGCTTTTACCCAGCAAGATGCCGAATACAAGTTTAGAAAAGAGGAAGACCTCAAACCTAACTCAAACAAAACTTAAATCTTGAAAACAAACCATCAGTCAGAGAGAAAATCTCTACAAGTAGGAAGGTTGCGGAGCTAGCTGTACTTGCCTCAATGGCATGTTAGATTTGGCTATGAAAACCAAGAGAAACTTTAAAATCGTTGTTACTTGAAGTTTTAGTTTAAATGCAACAAGTAGTAAAGACTTAATTGATTTGCAAATTATACTTTTTCATAAAGAGGGCTTAAGCTTAGAGGAAGAATCAGGGAAGAGAAGGTCCTGCCTAATGGTGATTCTGACGGGAAATATAAAGAACAAAGGAAAACAAATAATTTATTTAACAAATTGTAAACGGTAAACTAAATAACAATACTTGGCTTTTGATCTTAGTTTGAGTTAAGAATAACAATTTAGTTGGTTATAAAATGCCAAGGTCTTAGACCTAGTAATAAGAAGATTACAATTCACAAACAATAGTGTACAAGTTTCGAACTTGTTAAAGCACTACAATCTTTCAAAGATTTTAAAAAGGGTTCTTACGATTAAGAATTTTAACGTTTGTAACAACAATTATAATCAATTTTAACTTTGGTAATTTGATTAGTTACGATCCAAGCACTTTTAGAATGTCTTTATGTCGATCGAAAAGGCTATGAAAAAATATATTGAATTCCTGATTGTAACAGGAAAGGAAGAACAAATCACAAACGGAAATTACCGTTGTTTGAAAGTTACTAAGTGAGACTTGCAAAATGTACCGATCGTAATAACGATGCCTGAAGAGAAAAGATTAGATACATTTATACTTACAAAGTTTACAATTCCTGAACTAGCAGGATAAGAAAAGAAAATTAAAGAGAAGTTTCTACAACTTATTTTATTTATACAGAGTGAATATTTGAGAAACCCGACAAGTTGTGAGGGAGCCTCTTTGGGCTAAGCCTCGTTGAAAAAAGGAGAAGGACCTAATAATGTAATTTAATTTTGGTTAGTAAAAGGTACTTGGGAAAAGGGAAATTGGAACTTTAGGAGAAAGTCCTGGCCAGATTTATTGCTCTAACGAACGCGGCGCGGTTGATAGTTGAACGGGCACTGTTTTGCACTAAAGTCTATTGATGGATTGGAAAAGTTCACTATTGCAGCACAGAAAGTTTATGAAGCGAAAAGTTATTGCAGTTATGGAGATCACTTAGTTGAATTTTAACATGTTACTTGCGTTGTACAAGTTTTAAGATGCACGTTATAGTTCCTGAATTGTAGCAACAGTTAATTGATGCAGTAGTAATCCCTCGGTGGGGTAGCGTATTCCCTTATTTGGCGTAGGAAATGCTAGGTTTCTTGACTATTAGAAAGATTGGTTTACGTAGAAAATTCCAGAAATGATGACAGTTAAATGGGGCAAGAGAGGTCCCGCGGTGAAAAACTAAGTTTTATAGACATAGGTTATTTAACATGAATCCCACGGTGTGGGAAGGTATTCCCATTTAATTTGTACAAGTAGTACTACATTTTCATGTTTTATAGTCAGCTTAGATAGCTAGAGCATGACAAGCAAAATCCCTCGAAGACGGTTATTGCACAATAGTGAGCAATACCACGCTGTCTATGCATTTAAATTAAAAAGCATTTTTCTGTTTAAAAACCATTACAATATGTTTAAAACATTGAAGTTTTGTACTTAGCTTTCTTTTCATGTAGAACAGGCGATGGTTCCTGGTGACGGTCGGTGTAAAAAGTAGACATGGCGTCTAGTTTAAAATGTCTCATTAAAACAGGAGACTGGCCCTGAGAGGGCTATGCACTGTACACTAGACGGCCGAACAAGAAGTGAAAAAGCTGAACGGCGCACCGAGGGGACCAAGGAGACGGGGAAGCAAGGGAGAGGGGGTATAAGACAAAGGAGTTTATACATGCATAGGCAACATTGCAAAACCAAAATTTCTTGTACAAGTAAAGCTTCTTCATGTAGTAGTTAGCTGGCGACGAACACGACTCCTGGTGGATTGATGAGGAAGGCCTCTTGACGTTAGGCGATTGAAGAGCATCAGAGGGTAGCGGTAAGGCGCTGCCAGGTTGGTTCCGTAGAGGATGCACCTCTAGAACAAACTTATACAAACCATAAGCAAGTGCACGGGGAAAATAGAATGTAAGGGTTCGCTGTTGGTGTCTGAGGGAAGGGAAATTAAATAACTAGATTAATATAGAAAAACAATGAGCAGCAAGAGCTAACTCTGACTGACCGTGTATTTCGAGAAATACACCACATGGTGAGTACAAGTGCATGATACTGGTTTTAAGCACCGTATTCTGCCGTTCAAATGCGCGCGCCGACGCTGGCAACTGAGCCGTCACTGGCGGAGCGCGTGAGCGACAATGTCCTTGCCAAGCAAATATAAAGACCCGGTATTTCCTTACTACAAAATGATTTTGAAGGATATTTAGTTTTCAATATACTCACTAAAGCTGTCTTTCTTTCTATTGTACGGGGTAGCCTATAACAGGTAAACCCAGCTTGGTAAGTTGCATTTCCTACGTTAACAGGATCTTCGGAAAATCAGATGTTCATTCAACTCCAGACATGGCGGCAACTTCTATGCTATAGATGTGAAGCGAGAAGATTCACTCCTATCAGTGAAAGCTGCACATCCCGTCACTCGAAGCTATCGCCTTTAGACTCAATCGTCCCGCTGTACATCTGAAGCAGATAACTTGCCGACAGTTCCGGGGATTAGACTGCACATCTGCCTTTACGAAGCTCCTATTACTCGAGGCAATTCAACTTCCTGAACTGCATCTGTCGGTTATACACTGTATAACATGGAAGCAATGCCAAACTATCAGGGTACGAAGCAGAAAGAGTATGGTTGTACATTACAAATATCTGTTAAAAGTTCATTGCTTACTTTATGTCACTTAGTTTTAGGAGACGAAGAAGGGGAAGAAGAAGAAGAAGATGAGGAAGGCAGGAAGATTGTAGTTTTACGTGACCATTTATCTTGCGATCATGAGCCACGTGTCCTACTTTTAACGTAGAATCTTAACCACAGGACATGGCATTTCACTTCGAAAATCTCAAATGGCATGACCGAGAATCGTAACTGGTCCGTCTTGGTGAGAGGAAATCAGCTTGACCACTGCGCCACCACCTCCCCTGTGTTCTGAGACCCGTATAGTAACTCTCCATCAGTACAGCCCAGGTTTGATTCCCAGCGTTGCCATGGATGATTTCAATCCTTATACGTGGGATGGAGTTGGGTGCACTCAACCTCGAGAGGTTAGCTGATAAAAGTTGGGAGTTAATCCTATCCCGGCCATGATGGGTTCGGCTCTAATTAAAAGTATAATAATGTTAGGCCTACTTGTTTTACATCCCTTTTAACTACTGCGGCTTTTAGATACGGCAGTGTACCGGAATTTCGCCCCGAAGATCTATAATGAGCCAGTAAATCTACTGAAAGGTCTACCTCGCATTAGCGCATCCTCAAATGCCTGCTGACTGCGCCAGAATTCGATCCTGCAACCTTGAGCACAACAAGCGAGAACGTTACCGCTGAGGCACGCAGCCGGTCCCCAATTACCAGTGCACATGATTGTATACATAATGATCTACAATGAATCACACTATCGCGCAGTTCCAAGTACGTGGGTGATGACCACGATGTTCCAGGCTTCTAAATGAAACATTAATTTTTTATCAGTGGTATTCAACCTGTAGTAGCTGAATACATGGGATCTGATTTAACTTCCATGCTTCACCTTCAGCTTTCATTCCCTAACTCCCTTGAAGGTAATCTGTTCTTCATTGGGAATACAAGAGTATTGAGCTGGTTGTTGCTGTTAATTCATGTTCGGGGCTTGAGGGATCTCGGTCACCAACGCAGCGTATTTGGGTGTGTATTGTAATTATATGGTAACCCTTTTTATGTTGTGACTGTGATAGGGTTTGTGGCTGTGATCATGAGGGTTGGGTATAAGGTAGGTGCCCTAGGAATTGAAATGCCTTGATATCCTGGCATTTATCATGAGGGAGGGTGGAAAACCTTGGGAAAACACAATCAGGATAGCCGCTGTCATCGTCAACATTCGAACTTTAGATCACCGGACTTGTTGATGCTCCCCATCGCGGTCGTGGTGAGGGATTTAAAGCCTTGAATATTGAGGGCATTCTAACGTGCCAGTAAAACTCCTGATACGAGATGGTTATGATTAATACCCTTAAATAACATCAGGCTGAACTGGGATGCAAATCACTGCTTTACCTAGAGCGCCACTCAGCCCAACCATGTTCAAACTGTTCAGGTTCAAGTGACCAATGAGGGTTCGTTATTGAAGTTCTGCTATTGTTTATAATTAAAATTAATAATATTAATAATAATTCATGTCCTGTGGCCTCCTGGTAAGCTAAGTGCAGGTATCTCTAGTTGACGCCCATGGGCGACCTGCGCGTCCTAATGAGTTTAAAGTGATGATGGAGACGGCAAAAGCACCCAGAACCGAGCCAGGGGAGCATAGCGTAGTGCACAAACCAATTCATCACGGCCAGGACAATAATAATAATTATAATAATAATAATAATAATTATAATGATAATTGAACATCATGCGAACTTTATCGAATGTACTAGAATTTCTACAAATTAATTCGTAAACAATGTATTATATTATTTTACTGTTTCTTAGGAGTGGCAGATGACGTAGCCAATCAAAGTATAACACGAGTGGTCAGATCTAGTCAGAGAGTTGATCCATCGAATACAACGAGTAGTTTTAGAGCACATTGGAGACAAGGGATATATATATCATCAGCTTATCGCGATTGTGTATGAAACTCGTCTTTGTAAGAACACATAGAACTGACTTGTTTGACCTGGAAGTGAGATAGGTACCCAGAGACTTGAATAGGATGAAGAAGTTCACTCTTACAGCTCCAGAGAACTACAAATCCCTGGAATTAATTTTGTCACATATTTTATTTACATGCTTTTTCATCTTCCTTATACTGGAACATGATCAATGAAGAGTAATTTTGACAGGACAACCAATACCTCCCCAGCAATTAAGACGACTGTAATTTTGAGTGACTTATCATTACTGTTCTGAGCGATGAACGTGGTGACAAATAACGGATGGGCGAGTATCCGGTTCCCCTTTGAAAAATGAGCCTGAGCAAATGGTAATTTAAAACTTGCTTCCTTATCCCCAGTAAATCTAATTCTCGTGTAGGGTATCTTCATGTGAACCGGTTTACTGCATCTCTGTTAGTCGCTTATAAATGGTTCAACTTAACATAACTACGTGTGAACACTGCATTGAGAGCCCTGTAACTTAACAGCTACGTCACGCTGAATGTGTTGACATAGTAAGTGCTAGCCATTTGTTTCCTCCAAGAAACAACGCATTACATACATTGCATTCATTCCTTTATTGGATGTGTTAATGCGTCTTTTGACTCAGCACTTTGCGTATCAAGTATTTTAATTGTTGAAACGCACAATTTGATCGAAAAGAAATCACATTGTGTGGGTTGCATCAATCATCCGTAGCATTCACTCAGCTCTTCACATCATTGGGCAATGAAGCCTCTTACCTATACCATAACGTTTAAATCAGTTTTATTTAGTCGTTTATGTAAAATATTAACTGAGCACACAAAAATTGCGTATATATCCTTTGTAGATAAAGTAATCACGTCATACACTTATCTAAATACACACTGACAAACAGATATATAGAAATGCGTTTTGTGTAACGCAAATAAGGCAAATACAGTATCACGCAAAAGAAAAAGTCCTGTGAACTACTGTATGGTGGATCTGTGACCAATCTTGCTGCATGAAACTGAGCTAGACGTAACTGGCCAGAGGATAGCACGAATTATTTCTGTGATAAAAGATATGAGAGCAATGGCAGGAATGTGCTCGTAATAAAGAGATAAAGGCCGAGATACAAATATTGTTCTTTTTTAGCGTATGGCTTTTTAGTGGCGGGAGTGTCCGAGGACATGTTCGGCTCGCCAGTTTTGTAGCTGCTTCGAGACGGACACCCAATGGGTGAGCTACAAGTACCGTTGGGGAGGAAAGTTGGAATGGAAGGTCGAGGAGTTGGAAGGTAGCGGCTGTGGCCTATAGTTAGGGACCAACCCCGGCATTTGCCCGGAAGAAAGATGGGAAACACCAGAAGACCATCCTCAAGGTTGCCAGCGGGGGGATTCGAACCTCCTCGCCTCCCGGATGTGAGCGACTGCCAACAGTCATGCCGTAACGACCACAGCTAACTCACCCGGTATAAATACTGTAAATATGTTTAACTAGCGGACCCGTGCGAGAAATCTCGCATGTTCATAAACCACACTTTCCCCAGTAGGTTTATAATGAGAGCCTTAAGGAGAAAGGTTGTTATGTTTTTATTTCAACCAACTGATTATAGAACACTATTTACATTTCAGTTAGAATTCGAAGTTCTCTGTTCCCTATCTTAAGAAGGCAATCACAGAAAATTAGATTATCATAACACTCACCGGTTATTCGATATTTATGAAATTATACGATTTGAGTACCGTACTGATTCCTTTGATTTACTGTTTCTGAAATCCATGCAAAATGATAAAGGAAAGACCTCAGAATGTTAAAATGACATGAAACAGGCGTCAAAGCGGCCAAAATGTGAAGTGGATAGCAATTATGGAGCGTATTTTCCTACATCAATAGTAACTGCAAATCGCACACTGCGTGCATTTTTATAAAATTCATTTTTAAAGTAATTATAGATATTTGTGAAATTAGAATGCGATTCGTCACTGCTAATGTCAATTCTCTTTTATTTGAACGCTCACTTGTCACGATCGGTCGCTTGTTAGCGCCGCAGGAGGGATCTATACTACTGAAATAATACATATGATGAAGCTGTGTGTTTGAGCCGACTCAGATGGAGGGATAATGTGATGAGAATGAGGGAGGAGAGATTACCAAGACGTTAATGAGCTCGATAGTAGAGTGTAGGAGAAGCAGAGGTACAGTAGCCCTAGGAGATGATAGATTTAGTGTTGAACGATTTTAAAGTGAATGGTGTGAAGGAGGGAAGGCCGCAGTGCTAACTGTGAATAAGAGATACTGGAGGCGACTTCTTTGTCAATAAAGGCTTGCTGCTTAGACTGGATACTGAGAGGCAATGCAGTTTCAAAGGAAAGTACATTTATTTATTTATGTATGTATTTATTTATTCATTTATTTATTTATTTATTTACTTACTTTTTTATTTATTTATACTTTTCGTTCAGTCAGCACGGTCCTTCATCAATAAGATTGAACGGAGTTACACTATTGTATATTATATAACACTGATCCTGAAAACACTTACATTAATTAATATAATTTACAAATTATTCACTTACTTATCAGTGAATACTAATAAAACATGTATATTTTTCAGGACCAGTGTTATATAGTAAAATGTAAACCCAGCCAATCATATTGAGCAAGAAGCGTGTTGACCGACTAAAAATTTTAAATTGACAGTTCGTACAGAAACACTGAAAAATGGCTTCAAAAGTGCACATATTATTTAACCTGTTTCATAATTTGAGTGTAATGCAATTTATTTCATAAAATGTATTTCATATTTGAATGTCCAATGAGCCAAGATACAGATAATGAAAGTAAGAAACAATAACAAGTAATTCCGTGAGGAACTAAATGGCATTTTCTCATGTATCCTACTGGTCTTTTCCATTAAAATCTCCCCCAGCTAAATAGTTTTGATACACGACCTATGTCCCCACCAACACCATTGCATTGCGAAAGTATGTTCTAAAACAGACGATTTCAACTGAGGTGCTCCCACGGCCCTGTAGCACTGTTGAGGTGGTGGGGGAATGAGGGGAAGGGGCAGAGGCAGAACCACAAGTCGTCAAGTCAGAGCACAGCTTGTGAAAACAATAGTATTTATGACAATTCTGTGAACACATAATTTATTCTGTACATACATTGCGTTTGCCTTAATGTACGTTTAGAGTTTAAGTCGATTGTTGACATCGTTTTGCGGCAACTAATATACCAATATTGGATACAATCAATTTGGCCGCAAAAATTCTAAGTACAGCCTCTAAGACAGCATCAGACAGAGAAGTCCTAGTTCTACATTTATTTAAATTCAGATTTGAAAACATCTCTTCGCATGCATAAGTTGCTGCGCCAACGATGTCATCGTAGGTTGAAGCATGTATATTGTGGTAGTGTTGTCGAACGGTTGAAGATTTTATGCTTAAAATGACATGGCAAATTAAACATTGAGCCTTCCCTTCGGTATTGACAACAAAATATGCATCCACCCATGAAGGATTAAATGACATTTTGAACGTAGGAGAAACCAACTGCTCCGCTGTCTGTTCTGTCGAATAGATTCTAATGACAAGGGAAGTCTCTGAACCGGGGAATCGCGGATCCTCCTGGAACTTTGCAGATACGTTGCGTTAGCCCAACTAGGCAGAACCGTGAAGAAAAATCTTTCGGAAATTAACTTCTCCTTGTACTAGATGAAACATTAAGATTTACACGTTTAAATTGGCGCGCCAGCGGCGCGGTGTGAGCTTCATTGGCTGCGTCAGAGGTTGCATCCCAACCTTACTGTGGTTCACAGCCTACTGCGTACAATCACCGGTGAGTGTCCCATGCATTGCACGATGAATGTTAACATATGACATGTTCACAGGAGGAAAAGTATGGAAAATGTTGGAAATTTGTCTCAGCATTCAAGAACAGGACCTGTTGGACAGTTTGGATGGTACTGTATGTTGATGGTTTTGTGCCTATCTGGCTGTATGGCGTTCGTCACATGTAACAAATGTGTTTATTTGTTGTGCTTTTGATATTTCCCTTTCGCTTTTCGAGCCTACTTGAACTTGCCTTACTAAATGAGGCTTTGAATCATCTTTATTATTATCCTCATTATTGCTTTTACTATGCACGCATTCCCTTGGAACTGGTTTACATGTTTCATTCTCAATTTGGAGCTCTATAGGCTCAACCTTTACCGACATGTTACCTTCTCTTCGTGCAACTATGCCTCTAGATGCACGCATGCTTCCTAAAGAAATTTCTACATTTTCCTTGGTTGGGTACCATTTTTCATTTTGTTGGAGGTTCACTTTACTGTCTATAGATTCATATCTATCTTTACTGTCTGCCACCACGGCCTCCAAGAACCTCTGCCTCTCTTCACTCAATGACATATTACTATCTTAGAGAATACAGTGGGCTACTCTGTCCCATCATCAATTCATGCGTGAGAGGTGGTACTCTAAACTCTTGTGTCCCAATTTCCAAAATTCAACCTCAGTATGGGTGTTTACTAAAACGTACCCGTCTGGTATAATACTCATTATAATATCAACACCTATATGGAAGTGATTTTCTTAAAATTCAAAAAATTTTGAAAAACCATATTTTTCAAAAAATGAAAATTTTGATTTTTCAAGAAAAACTCGGGTTTTCCCTAGGAAAACTCAACCATTTTAATTGATGAGTAGGGGGTGTGATTTAAGGGCTGCTCGGTGTGAGTTTCCAGGTTCCCAATGCGGTCAGTTAATTTTATATTTTGTAGCTAATTCTATTACTAGTTTTACCTTTATGTGATATGACCGTCTTAAGTGTTCCTAAAAGCATTAATCCAAGCACATTACTTCTATGCACCCCCATGTGCCCATTTAACAATGAAATATGCAAATCACAGTTTGCCAGCAATGCTCAATCGGGAGTATCGGGGTTCATGGTTTGTTCTCCCACTCTGTGACTTACACACTTTGGATTAAGCATGGGATACACTTCCAAAAATAAACAAAATCAAATCTACTATCAAAACATTTAATTATCCAAAATATGGCGCTACAAAAATTAAACAAATAAAAATATTGACACTATACTTCACACTTGTCCAAAGTTGAACAAGGAATTCAAATTAAACAATTATAAAATAATGATTACTGGTTTTCCAAAAACCAACACAACTTCAACTAAGTTTCACTCCCATATGGTGTCAATTCAAATTCTTTAAAATAACGAGCTCAAAATGGCTCGGTCAAGTTTACATACACTGTGTAGCAATTAAATACACAACAATTAATATTTACATGAGTATATCTGGTTTTAAACATAATATCAAAGTATGGCTAATCCTTAATTAATTTTGGGCTCTCACAATGTTCATCTGTTACCATCCCTCTCTCTCAAGCTACCAACTCACTACCGTGATTGGAAAAATTTGCGTATTCCCGAGCTATAGAAACTACTGAGCAAGTCAAACTTAAGATTACTCCCAGAACCTTAATGTCTCCATAAAAACTCGTGAATCCCTGAATCATTAAATAATAAAGTTAGGGATTTATCATTTTGTCTTCAAAGACAATTATATCTTAAGAAAGCAACGACCTGAACTCTGCAAGCGATAATAATGAATATAAAGGGACCTCGGTTCAAATACCGGGTCGTTAACACAATCGTAAACACTTCCGTGTGTTGTGACTCAGACATCACGTTACATAGCCTTCCTCAATACAAGAGGGTAAGGGTCTGTCTTAACTACTTGGCTTGATTTATTGCATGGAGAGAAGAGCCCACAGTCTCGCTTTCACAAGGGACTGGTACTCACCTTTTACACACAGCTGTTTCAAATGCATTTCTCGGAATGACAAGGCTTACGAAACAAAACAACCACAAACAACATATTTAGGTTCTACAGACCTTATCCCCTTAGCTTCGGTAAAGTATAATTATGAAGTGTCCTCATTAGCGGGTAAGAAAATTCAATAATACAACCAATATTAAGGGGCTTCAACACGGACGACTCTGAGATCGATCCTTTCAAATGCCTCGGGAGCAGTATCCCAACTTTGAGGACTTATAACATTAGCGACTTAAGGTAGGCCTCGCCCATTACCAGCACTCATAATACAACATAAATGGCACCCTTTTTAACATACAACACACAATGCCTCGTGATCACTATCACAATTTTGAGGGCTTACAACAGTTCATTACCACGACTAACTGTCCCTCATAATTACTTGTACCGAGCATTTCAACGCATTCCTAGCGTGACAAATTACTTCAATGCGCGACATGGCGCTCATACATTAATTAGACAAGTTGCCTTCAAAGAACCAATTAAATTCAAATCAACGTTTGATCTACGTCTCAAAATATATATTACTCAGCCTCCATTAACAATAATCATTTTACCATAAAGAACATGTATTCACTACATTTATTAATTCATCTAAAGGAGCTCTGAAGCTACCACTTTTCAATATAAAATTCATCACTGTATTCATTTATCTAATTATTATTATTATTATTATTATTACGCTTGCTTTACCATATTTATATCATTTACCGTTATACTGATATTTCACTGAATATTTTCCACAAGGGATTCATTAATACTTCACATATTTATTTTATTTCCATCAAATTAATCGTTCAGATCGCGCAATATTTATTTCACCTGTTATCGCACATCCCTACTTCCACTCATGAGGATTATACGCAAATCTTCCCAAAACACATAATAATGAAATTGTTACTCACATGACTGTACCGTCAAAGACCAAATTCTCCAACGATGGAACATTTTCAGACACCAATTTCTTCTTAAGCCATTTTCATGGTTATATTTACACTCAATGACACTTTCTTAACAGCACATAAAATATATACCATAATCACTTTGAATATAAGGAATACCATTTTGTATTCGTTTTCACTTAAACACAGTACAATTTCACTAAAACTATTACACTCAAAAATTTCACTATATTTACATTACATAAAAATTGTATCACTCTGGCGTTAATTATTCGCCTTACACACGTGATTTCTTTTCCTTTCCCGTTTCCAAGGGTTGCACGATATGCACGTCGGCTTCCTACTCTGAAGAGATGAATGAAATTCTCGATCGAACTAACCTCACTGGAACGGCTGATCTTCTAATTCTGGGTTGGACTATCGGCTTCTTTAACATTACTGCACGATGTCCTATCTTGCTAGACGCTAACTTGTTCGTCTAATAAAAGTCTGTCCTTGATGTATTACTATTTTGATCGCTCGAACTTGTATATCGGTGACCTAGTAATTTCCTTGTATTATTTTCTGTTACTTTGATTCGTGGCTTATTGGAGTACTCCCCAATGTTTGACTGTACATTTGTCCACCTAGACAAAGCCTGGAACTTCGATTCCTAATTTTTATCGTACTTCGCTCTTGCCCCCTTGGTTCAGGAACACTAGGCGTTACTATTTCGTTCTACCCTGATCTGGTTACTTAACGTAGATAGAACTGTCTATTTCACTGTCCTTGGGTACTTCGAAACCTTATGATGCGTCGGTTTTTTAACTGAACTATTATATTCGAGTACCTATCGCCGGTTATTTCTAAAGTCCACAGCCTAAGCTCTGACTGTACTAGTGAACTTTATCGATAATTGTTCCTGCGTGCAGCGTCTAAGCGCTCACTAAAATGACTTGTTTTACTTGGCGACACAGTATCACGCTCTCCGGCGTCTTTTATAAACTGAATGTACTTTGATGCAGCACTCCTGCACTAGGAGTTTACTAGTAGCTTGTCTTGTAGTTGATGCTCCAACGTCATGCTCCTCTGGGCTGACTGATACTTTGCTAAACAGTACCGTGCCCCTCAGGCACCTATGGTATACTGAATGATACTTGATACAGCCGGACGCCCCCTCTCGGGCTCTCGGAATAACTGCATTAACGATGATAGTGACCTGTGTCACGCCCGTGGGTTGACAATAACTGCATTTGATGGTGATCCAGCGTGTAGCGCCCCTGCGCACACATCGAAGACTGAATGCTCTTCCTGGCACGTCCAGGGTTTATATCCAAATCTGCGGCAAAAAGATCAAATCCGCTTCATCTCCAGTACTAACTTCTGAAGTAATTGTCGTATAATTTTGAAAAATATATCTCTTGAAAGCTCTTGTTTTAAACGTAAAATGGTTTCTTTGATCATGAAAATCGATCACACAATTCCAAGATATTAAATAATTTGGCTCCTCAGATATGTGGGTGGTGAGGTTTATTTTTCCCTCTCTCCCAACTCTGGGCTCGGGGAATAACTAACTACGTCATGCCACGTCTGCAGTTCTTTCCTGTGCAAATATTATAAACTTTTTCTCCACACAAAAATCCCTATTCCAGAATGATCAACAATGATGTGTTCATTTCATTAATTTAATGCTTGCAAATGGCTTAATTTTAATTATTTCTCTTCTTGCGTCATTGCAAGGTTGTCATTTTATAGCTGAGTTAGGTCTATTTCCGAAACCCATCCTCCCTCACTCGTCGTGGAAAGTTTTTCTCGTTCTATTAATAATCATGCGCCAGCTCCTTATCGATGCGCCAAGCGTGATCTCATGTCCGCATGACTAGTGGTCACCCGTTCTTGCACCACATTTTAACAGCCCACTTCTTAAAATCTTTCCAATACATTCTAAAGAATGCATTATTTCCTCTCTTCTTTTGCATTTAAAATATGGATTCGACGCTTGAACCAATTGCACATGGGTTCAAATCTCCCCGACTTAGATAAATAAATTTTCGAAATTTTGAGGAAATTTATTTAAACATTTTTCATAGAAATCTTATTCTTTCAGAATCGAAGCCATCATAACACTTCGCAGTACCTTCTGGTCTTCTTTTACAAGCACTTCCTTTCTCTGGCTTGTTGTGGTCCCGACTGGTTTCCCTTCATTCATTCCCTTTAAGCGGATGTCCACACTTAAGGTCATCAATCTCTTGTCCCGTCTGGGCATTTCTCTGCCTTCTCACAGTCTGGCGTGCACTCCAAAACTGTGTCAGACGGGCTCCTATTTCTCTTCCTGTTTCATGGGACTGGCGTTCTGCCTGTCTGTCTCCTTTCTTCTCTTTCAACCATTAACTTATTTACATCACCTTAAGGCTCCACGGGTGCGATCTTGCCCTACCCCGTTATTCCTTTTCTGTTTTCTGGACTCAAAGTCTACAGAATTTCATCTTTCATTACGGGTGAGGTCTATCCCTACCCGTATCCTCATCTGTTTTCTTCCATTTTCCTTCATCTCGTATCGAGATGGCATTTTTCCAAAATTTATTTTTTCTACTCTTCCAATTCCAGAGTTCTTTAAGATTCTCTCCTTTCCTTTTCTTTCTTTCATTCCATTTCTTCCTTCTAAGCTTCCAGCTGTAAAATACCTGTGAATTATCTTTCTCCATGGGAATTTGCTTTATTTCTAACCCTCTCATAGTTTCAATCGGATTCTTATCATCCAGTAAACCTGTTACAATTTTCGGTTTTCTTCCTCTTTCATCATTTCTCTCAAAGACATCTCCTCTCTTTTCTTTATTATCTCCAATGGTTTCATCCTTTTCTATGAGGTTTTCTTTACTCCCCTTTAAGTCGATTTCAATTTTTCTTTGCTCGGCCCTTTTTCGTTTACATTTCTGATATTTCATCATGAGTTCCAGTATTTGTGCCTTCAGCTGTTCTTCTTCAAATTCCATTTTGTCTTCTTCAAACTTATGACTTTCTTCTGGAATTTCACTTTCCTTTTCAATTTCTATTGGATCCTGAATTTCTACGTCCATTCGTGCCTCGACGACACTCTCTATTAGGGTTTCAGTTGTTCTATCCATTTCCCTAGGAACTATTATTTTAGTCTCTACGATTTCAATTTCTTCTGTTTTCCCTACTTGATCTGGGTTTTTATCTTTCTCTTCATGCTCAGTTTTGGCAGAAGAATGGTCTTCTTTAATTTGAAACTTATTTTCATTTCGGCATTCTTTCTGACTTGGAATTATCATTTCCTCTTGAATATCCGTTATTTTTTCTTGAGGTAGCTCAATAGTTTTCTCCGTTTCCATAGGAGTCACACCCATTTCTACTTCTTTTTCTTCTTTGGATTGTTTAAGGCAGTTTTCGGGCTCTTCCGGCACCGTTATGTCCTTTCCCTTAATTTCTTCTGTGTCAATTATGACTGGGATAGTCATTTCTTTTGATTTGAGGTCCTGCGCTAATATATATTCATCATATATTTTCTGGGCGGCCTCTAATGTGTCTTTATATTCCTGAATTTTAACCTTTCTCAATTTGGCTAACTCCTGAATAGTTATTATCCCATTTTCATCATGCATGCTCATTCTGAAGCAATGCATCTTATCCCTTTCTTCTTCTATATACGCCATCTGTTCCTTAAGGTATTTCCTCCTGTCGTGATCTTGGTAATAGGTTTTCCACCAGATATTATCCCATTCATCACTTATTTCCCCGGTCAATGCATGTGAGATTTTCGATGTGAAATGCCATGCCCTGTGGTTCGGATTCCACGTTAAAAGGAGGTCCCGTGGCTCATGATCTCAAGATTGACGGTCACGTTAAACTACAAGCTTTACTTATTTCCCATAATGATTTCCTTATTTCATGTATTTCCTCAATTAATATCTTTATCTGTTCCCACGGAGCTAATTGTATTTTCCCTTCTTCAACCATGCGTTTCGCAAATTTCTTTTTCGTTTCTATTAATGACTTTTTAACCTTAGGGATTTCATTATTCAATTCTTCTAGTTCTTGTTTGGGTATCCTACACCAATGGTTACTTGCCCTTTCCATAAGTTCACCTATATTCTTCATTTCCTCCGAGATATTTTTCTTTGTTCATTGATTTCCTCTCTCTTGCTTAAGTCTGCATCTCTTAATTTCCAAAGTTCATCCCACTTCTTATCGTGCTCTCTTAGCATTCCTATCTTCATATTCGATAATTCGTTTATTTCGTTCCAGGTTGCCATTTCTACTTTTTCCTGATCCTGAATGCTAAAGCTATCATTCTTTTCCCTTTCGCTTTTTGAGCCTACTTGAACTTGCCTTACTAAATGAGACTTTGAATCATCCTTATTATTATCCTCATTATTGCTTTTACTATGCACGCATTCCCTTGGAACTGGTTTACATGTTCCATTCTCAATTTGGAGCTCTATAGGCTCAATCTTTACCCTGTTTTCTAAAAACATGTTACCTTCTCTTCGTGCAACTATGCCTCTAGATGCACGCATGCTTCCTAAGGAAATTTCTACATTTTCCTTGGTTGGGTACCATTTTTCATTTTGTTGGAGGTTCACTTTACTGTCTATAGATTCATATCTAACTTTACTGTCTGCCTCCACGGCCTCCAAGAACCTCTGCCTCGCTTCACTCAATGACATATTACTATCTTAGAGAATACAGTGGGCTACTCTGTCCCATCATCAATTCATGCGTGAGAGGAGGTACTCTGAACTCCTGTGTCCCAATTTCCAAAATTCAACCTCAGTATGGGTGTTTACTAAAACGTACCCGTGTGGTATAATACTCATTATAATATCAACACCTTTATGGAAGTGATTTTCTTAAAATTCAAAAAAATTTTGAAAAACCATATTTTTCAAAAAATGAAAATTTTGATTTTTCAAGAAAAACTCGGGTTTTCCCTAGGAAAACTCAACCCCACGTTGGGCGCCATTTTAATTGATGTGTAGGGGGTGTGATTTAAGGGCTCCTCGGTGTGAGTTTCCAGGGTCCCAATGCGGTCAGTTAATTTTATATTTTGTAGCTAATTCTATTACTAGTTTTACCTTTATGTGATATGACCGTCTTAAGTGTTCCTAAAAGCATTAATCCAAGCACATTACTTCTATGCCCCCCATGTGCCCATTTAACAATGAAATATGCAAATCACAGTTTGCCAGCAATGCTCAATCGGGAGTATCGGGGTTCATGGTTTGGATTAAGCATAGGATACACTTCCAAAAATAAACAAAATCAAATCCTACTATCAAAACATTTAGTTATCCAAAATATGGCGCTACAAAAATTAAACAAATAAAATACTGACACTATACTTCACATTTGTCCAAAGTTAAACAAGGAATTCAAATTCAACAATTATAAAATAATGATTACTGGTTTTCCAAAAACCAACACAACTTCAACTAAGTTACACTCCCATACGGTGTCAATTCAAATTCTTTAAAATAACGAGCTCCAAATGGCTCGGTAAAGTTTACATACACTGTGTAGCAATTAAATACACAACAATTAATATTTACATGAGTATATCTGGTTTTAAACATAATATCAAATTATGGCTAATCCTTAATTAATTTTGGGCTCTCACAATGTTCATCTGTTACCATCCCTCTCTCACAAGCTACCAACTCACTACCGTGATTGGAAAAATTTGCGTATTCCCGAGCTACAGAAACAACTGAGCAAGTCAAACTTAAGATTACTCCCAGAACCTTAATGTCTCCATAAAAACTCGTGAATCCCTGAATCATTAAATAATAAAGTTATGGATTTATCATTTTGTCTTCAAAGACAATTATATCTTAAGAAAGCAACGATCTGAACTCTGCAAGCGATAATAATGAATATAAAGGGACCTCGGTTCAAATACCGGGTCATTAACACAATCGTAAACACTTCCGTGTGTTGTGACTCAGACTTCCCGTTCCATAGCCTACCTCAATACAAGAGGGTGAGGGTCTGTCTTAACTACTTGGCTTGATTTATTGCATGGAGAGAAGAGCCCACAGTCTCGCTTTCACAAGGGACTGGTACTCAGCTTTTACACACAGCTGTTTCAAATGCATTTCTCTGAATGACAAGGCTTACGAAACAAAACAACCATAAACAACATATTTAGGTTCTACAGACCTTATTCTCTTAGCTTCGGTAAAGTATAATTATGAAGTGTCCTCATTAGCGGGTAAGAAAATTCAATAATACAACCAATATTAAGGGGCATCAACCCGGACGACACTGAGTTCGATCCTTTCCAATGCCTCGGGAGCAGTATCCCAACTTTGAGGACTTATAACATTAGTGACTTAAGGTAGGCCTCGCCCATTACCAGCACTCATAATACAACATAAATGGCACCCTTTTCAACATACAAAACACAATGCCTCGAGATCACTATCACAATTTTGAAGGCTTACAACAGTTCATTACCACGACTAACTGTCCCTCATAATTACTTTTACCGAGGATTTTAACGCATTCCTTGCGTGACAAATTACTTCAATGCGCAACATGGCGCTCATACATTAATTAGACAAGTTGCCTTCAAAGAACCAATTAAATTCAAATCAACGTTTGATCTACGTCTCAAAATATATATTACTCAGCCTCCATTAACAATAATCATTTTTACCATAAAGAACATGTATTCACTACAGTTATTAATTCATCTAAAGGAGCTCTGAAGCTACCACTTTTCAATATAAGATTCATCACAGTATTCATTTATCTAATTTTATTATTATTATTATTATTATTATTATTATTATTATTACGCTTGCTTTACTATATTTATATCATTTACCATTATACTGATATTTCACTGAATATTTTCCACAAGGGATTCATTAATACTTCACATATTTATTTTATTTCCATCAAATTGATCGTTCAGATCGCGCAATCTTTATTTCACCTGTTATCGCACATCCCTACTTCCACTCATGAGGATTATACGCAAATCTTCCCAAAACACATAATAATGAAATTGTTACTCACATGACTGTACGGTCAAAGACCGAATTCTCCAACGATGGAACATTTTCACCCACCAATTTCTTCTTAAGCCATTTTCATGGTTATATTTACACTCAATGACACTTTCTTAACAGCACATAAAATATATACCATAATCAATTTCAATATAAGGAATACCATTTTGTATTCGTTTTCACTTAAACACAGTTCAATTTCTCTAAAACTATTACACTCAAAAATTTCACTATATTTACATTACATAAAAATTGTATCACTCTGGCGTTAATTATTCGCCTTACACACGTGATTTCTTTTCCTTTCCCGTTTCCAAGGGTGACTATATGCACGTCGGCTTCCTACTCTGAAGAGATGATTGAAAGTCTCGATCGAACTAACCTCACTGGAACGGCTGATCCTCTAATTCTGGGTTTGACTATCGGCTTCTTTAACTTTACTGCACGATGTCCTATCTTGCTAGACTCTAACTTGTTCGTCTAATAAAAGTCTGTCCTTGATGTATTACTATTTTGATCGCTCGAACTTGTATATCGGTGACCTAGTAGTTTCCTTGTATTATTTTCTGTTACTTTGATTCGTGGCTTATTGGAATACTCCCCAATGTTTGACTGTTCATTTGTCCACCTAGACAAAGCCTGGAACTTCGATTCCTAATTTTTATCGTACTTCGCTCTAGCCCCCTTGGTTGAGGAACACTAGGTGTTACTATTTCTTTCTACCTTAATCTTGTTACTTAACGTAGATAGAACTGTCTATTTCACTGTCCTTGGGTACTTCGAAACCTTATGATGCGTCGGTTCTTTAACTGAGCTATTATATTCGAGTACCTATCGCCGGTTATTTCTTAAGTCCACAGCCTAAACTCTGACTGTACTAGTGAACTTTATCGATAATTGTTCCTGCGTGCAGCGTCTAAGCGCTCACTAAAAGACTTGTTGTACTTTGCGACACAGTATCACGCTCTCCGGCGTCTTTTAGAAACTGAATGTACTTTGATGCAGCACTCCTGCACTAGGAGTTTACTAGTAGCTTGTCTTGTAGTTGATGCTCCAACGTCATGCTCCTCTGGGCTGACTGATACTTTGCGAAACAGTACCGTGCCCCTCAGGCACCTATGGTATACTGAATGATACTTGATACAGCCGGACGCGCCCTCTCGGGCTCTCTTTGAATAACTGCATTAACGATGATAGTGACACAGTGTCACGCCCGTGTGTTGACAATAACTGCATTTGATGGCCATCCAGCGTGTAGCGCCCCTGCTCACACATCGAAGACTGAATGCTCTTCCTGGCACGTCCAGGGCTTATATACAAATCTGCGGCAAAAAGATCAAATCCGCTTCTTCTCCAGTACTAACTTCTGAAGTAATTGTCGTATAATTTTGAAAAATATATCTCTTGAAAGCTCTTGTTTTAAACGTAAAATGGTTTCTTTGATCATGAAAATCGATCACACAATTCCAAGATATTAAACAATTTGGCTCCTCAGATATGTGGGTGGTGAGGTTTATTTTTCCCTCTCTCCCAACTCTGGGCTCGGGGAATAACTTACTACGTCATGCTACGTCTGCAGTTCTTTCCTGTGCAAATATTATAAACCTTTTCCCCACACAACAATCTCTATTCCAGAATGATCAACAATGATGTGTTCATTTCAGTAATTTAATGCTTGCAAATGGCTTAATTTTAATTATTTCTCTTCTTGCGTCATTGCAAGGTTGTCTTTTTATAGCTGAGTAAGGTCTATTTCCGAAACTCATTCTCCCTCACTCGCCGTGGAAAGTTTTTCTCGTTCTATTAATAATCATGCGCCAGCTCCTTATTGATGCGTCAAGCGTGATCTCATGTCCGCATGACTAGTGGCCACCCGTTCTTGCACCACATTATAACAGCCCACTTCTTAAAATCTTTCCAATACATTCTAAAGACTGCATTATTTCCTCTCTTCTACTGCATTTAAAATAACGATTCGACGCTTGAACCAATTGCATATGGGTTCAATATATAGGCCTTACAGTTAAGTACTATTACATGAAGATTATTGTGTAGGTGTTTCATTCGAACTTTAATCTCATGATTAGGACACAAGAAATATAAACCGGATTTTAAGATATCGTGTGGTTATGCAAATAATTTAAATAAATGAGATGCCAGTGGATTAAAATTTATATAAGCATATACCGTACTGAGTTTCACTGCGTTCGGAAGGTTAAATCGCGATAAACGTTGATTTGAAGATGGTGGCTGTGCGAATTTTAAAATTAAGTTTTTATTTCTTGTGTCGTAATCAAGCGATCAAGCGATCGAAGTGAAAGTTTGAATAATGAACCTACGTAATAATTTTCCTTTAATGGTACATGACTCTATGGCCTATACATATACAAATCCAACATGGTGACCATCCGAAATATTTAGACGGTTCTCAATATCTACGAATCTATTACAGCAATCAAACTGAATTTTGTAATGCTCATAGGGGCTATGGACATAAGTTCACCTATAGGACTTTAAATGACCTGGTGATCACAAATCCAACATGGTGGCGTCGCGAAGTATACATATTCACATGGACGTTTCTCGCAATTTAACCATCCGAGTGCAGTTAAACGTGGTACAGTAAATCCTTATACAAATTTTAATCCACTGGCATCTAATTTATTTCAATTGTTTCCATAACCACAAGAGGCAACTGTGCGAAATTTTTAAATCATTTTTTACTTCTTGTGTCCTTATCATGCGATTGAAGTTTGAATACTACATGTACACAATAATCTTCATGTAACAGTACATAACTCTAAGACCTACATATATAAAAAACCAACATGGCGACCATCCGCAATGTATAGTCAGTTCTCAATATTTACGAATGTATAACACAAATCAAACTGAAATTTTGTATGTTGACAGTGGCAATTAACGTAAGTAAGATATACGAGGCACGTCCAGAAAGTAAATTCCGTTTGGTAATAAAATTAAATTGTGTACAGATACAGAAAAATTATTTATTGCACAACTTTCTACACCTCTTAAACTACTTTTCCACATAACTGCCGAACTTTTGCAGGCATTTTTCATAGCGAGGCACACGTTTTTGGATACCTTCTTCATAGAAGTTTGCCGCCTGTGTCTTCAACCAGTTGGAAACATCTTCTTTCAGCTCGTCGTCATTGTTGAAGTGTTGACCGCCAAGGAAAGACTTGAGATGTGTGAACAGATGAAAGTCGCTAGGAGCGAGGTCAGGGCTGTACGGAGAGTGGTCAAACACGTCCCAGCCAAATCCCTGTAGGAGGTTTTTCGTCACATTTGCAGTGTGTGGTCGTGCGTTGTCGTGAAGAAAAACAACACCTTTTGACAGCAACCCTCGGAGCTTATTCTGTATTGCGCGGCGCAATATCTTAAGTGTCTCGCAGTAAGCATCTGCGTTGATTGTTTGACCACGCGGTAAGAAATCAATGAGTAAGATGTCTTTCCAGTCCCAGAATACTGTGCACATCATTTTCCGAGGTGTCAAGATTTGTTTCGGCTTAACCTTTGCTGGGGATGAAGTGTGCCTCCATTCCATTGATTGCCGCTTACTTTCAGGGGTGTCGTAAGAAACCCAAGTTTCATCTCCTGTGACTATCTGTGTCATAAATTCTTCGCCGCCTTCATTGTAACGGGTCAAAAACTGAAGTGCACTACCCATCCGTTTTGTTTTGTGTTGCTCCGTAAGAATCTTTGGTACCCAACGTCGGCAAAGTCTACGAAGGTTCAGTTTTTCGGTAACAATTTCAGGAATTAATGATCGTGAGATTTGGGGAAATTCCATAGCGAGAGCACTAATTGTAAACCTGCGGTTTTCCCGGATCTTGTCATCAATCGCGTGAACCAGTTCTTCTGTAACCAAAGATGGACGCCCACTTCGTTCTTCATCGTGCACTTCACTACGTCCTTCATTGAGCTGTCGGACCCATCTTCTCACCATTGAATCACTCATTGCATTATGTCCATACACTTCGCAAATTTGCCGATAAATTTCAATTGGTTTCACTTTCCTAGCATTCAGAAAACGAACCACAGATCTGATTTTACAAGCGGCGGGATTTTCAATCAACACCGACATTTTACAAGTAAACATGCACAACAACGCGTACGTGGCTGACAGCGCTCTCCAAATGGCGCACGTTTCTTCTCCTTGACACAGAGCGTCTACCGCGCATATGCGGAAATGCGCTGCAGCGGAACGTACAACTAGTTGAAGACACAGGCGGCACACGTCTATGAAGAAGGTATACAAAAACACGTGCCACGTTACGACAAATACCTGCAACATTTCGGCAGTTATGTGGAAAAGTACTTTAAGGGTTGTAGAATTTTGTGCAATAAATATTTTTTCTGTATCTGTACACAATTTAATGTTATTACCAAACGGAACTTACTTACTGGACGTACTTCGTATGAAAATAGGCTTTAGTTCTTCACGGAACTACTTGTTTATATGTTTAATTCAGAGTAGGGATATTTTTTAAAATTATAGTTGACCATGTGGGTTTTGTTTTTATCACCCAAATTTGGGAAATCATTTGAGAGTGATCCGTACAGTTACAATTTATTATCGACCAACAGTGGAGTGAGAAGAAAGAGGGTCCTCAGTAGAGTTACAATTGGTTGCCCAGTTGGGGTTGAAGAGTTACAGAAGGAGAAGAAGCAGGATATTTAGCCCGAAGGCTGGTTTGCACGTCCTCAGGGTCGGTCCTGGCCCAGCCTTTACATGCGGTAGGATGGCCAGTTTCTTTCCGTTCCTCCTTCCCTTCCCCATCAACAGCACATGTACCCGAGAACCGGTCATGTATCCAAGTTCTGACCACGCCCAATGTTGCTCAACTTTGGAGATCTCACGGAATCCGGTGTTTCAACATGGCGAAGCCGTTAGCTCGTGAATATTTAAGAAATATAATTAAACTAATTTTAAAAGAATGTCACCGTGAGGATTTGATATCAAACCCGTCATATTGACCTTAAGAGCCCCCTCAGGTAGGCCTGCATCCAAACCTGATCTAGTAACCAAGTTCTGGTGTCTGTTATCGGTAAAATATACAATTTCCAGACTGCTGGAACGCACAGTATTCAGTGCATGTTATCGTTTCTCAATGAAAGCAAGTATCATCCTTTCTTTCCTCTAGGATGTTAAAATGAAGACGATAGACGATTCTTTCGTGCGAGTCGATCAATGAAAAATTCAGGCAGTTGTAAAATAAAATTCTGAAGGAAATAGATTTCTCCTTTATACTTTTGTGTGCAGCGAGGCGAGAGCTAAGCAGTCGGCAAGGGAGACACCGGACACAACGATTTTAACAGACAGCCCTGTCTTGAAGGAAACAATTCTCGCCGTCCTGCACGTCAAGACAGTAGGAGAACTGTCCCCCACCTCACTGCGGCATATTACATTCAGTCAATTGACGTATTCGTCAAGGACGTGGGAGTGAAGATTAGTTCCTGAAGTTAGGTTATTGGTTGGGGGTGTGACTGAAAACAATAGTTCTTTTCCTGAATACGCGGCTCACTGAAGTATAGAATATCTTAGAAAAGAGTAAGGAGATACAAAACACTGACAAAATTGCATAACTGAATGTCCAACTCATAAACATTGTTCAGTATACCGAGTTTTCTTGTAACTGGGTCAATTGCTTACGAGGTAGAATAATTTATTTACAAAGGAAACACCCTTGTCATATAAATTCTACGATTGCTACGATATAAAATTCCTTTGTGGTTGGTTCGAACGAATACGACTTTCATCAAAACATAAGCACGCGCGTCATTTACAAGGAATAAATACCCAACAAAAATCACGCTAGGTGAACTATCGGTCCCTTGTTATTTACTTTTATGAATCCCATTCTACTTTACATTACATTACTTAGGTTATTGCTCTACATCCTGACTGTTTGTCTGCATTGTATACTCAGCCATGGAACTAGCAAAGGGAAAACGAGTATGCATAATTTTGTACCAGTCCTAGAGACCAGATTACAGACATGCGATTTATTGTTCTCGAAAACAACACTTGTAACCGTATTGCGATCAAATGAATTGGACATGCCTTGTGATCTGTTAAGGCAGAAAGTTAAATGAACACCGTAAATCATGACTGAAAATTCAGGCAAGGGTATTAACTTTCTATGAGAAAGGACTGTAGTTTAGTTACATACTTCTAGAGAGTACCTTATGTGCGTTGTCTCTGTGGCTGAACCAGTAGAGGGTGATCGATTTTGGCATCTAATTAACGGTGGTGTAGTGGTTAGAATAGAACTATTCGTAATTCTGTGAACCGCAAATCGTGCCCCAATGCAACGAACACACAATGTTTATCCACATTACAGCATTTATTTAGTCACGCCCAATGTATTCCATAGACGAGTGCATTGGCAAATTACTAATTTATCAAGAAGGAAGGTGGTATATTATGGAGTGCTATTCCTAATAGCCGCTAAAACTTTATCATTTCTGAGGAAAACGCAACGAAGAGGTATAGTATCCTACAAGCCTTCAGCAACCAATCACCGAGATTTGCCAAGCTGTTACAATGTTTGATTTGGCCATAGTAGCTATTGAGAGCCGTGGTGTATGACATACATCTGTTGGTAATCCTGATATACACTTCTTGTCCAAACGTGAAGGAGTATTATTCGCAGCTGTGATTGTTTTAACATACAGGTTACGTCATCCAAAGTGCATTGACGCTAATGATTCCATCTGTAGTCTCGATCATGAACTCAACGGTAGAGTTGTGCTAAGGAAATACATGATCACGTACCAATTTGTTTAGGTTAGTTGTGATATACGAGCACCCGTAGGGTTGCGTGCGGATCATCCAGTATTTCAGAATAAATTCCAAAGTACGGAGGTCTGTGTTGTGGTTGTGGGCTTGGGAAATCAAGGATTCTCGTACTGTAAATAAAAATCAGCAAGCCTTCAGCTATAGTATATTTCTATCTGTCCATTATTTTGAGTCGTCTCCTTACGTTTTGGTCATGATCTGATCAAACGTTACTGAGCATATTTATTCTTCTATCATTTTAATACCAATGTCAGCTCACCAAGAGTGACTATATTCTAGGCAACTTTCCCAAAGCTTAGAGTGTATTTTTAGCCTATTTTAATTTAAGAACAAGATGTTCAGTCAAGAACATATAGCCTACTTTCTCCTAAATGCATGGGTATTGTTATAACTCTTTGTCCTTTTCAAGGAGTATGATTGAATGTTGGTTGTAGTAGCTTGTTGAAATACAACGTGCTATAGGGATATTAAACATGAATATGAGGTGCCCTTTGCTAGTGCTACCTCTGTACCAAATTTCGTTCAATTCGGTTTCACCGTGTTTGAATTGATAGGGGGAATCGATTTGCTCACATACTTGGCCACCATCTGCAAACTATTAGGCTGATGTTCTTGCAGTTTGGTCAGAATATGTTTCCCACATAAAGATATGGTGTTGCAAAATTTGGTAGAGACTAGAGTATTAGATTGGTCGTAATTACATTTTAGATTTTAACATTCGTGTGGCCGCCATTACGTTTCAGTCAAGATGGCGGCAATATAAAACATGACTCTGAGGTGCCCTTTGCTATTGCTACCTCTGTACCAAATTTCGTTCCATTCGGTTCCACCGTGTTCGAATTAATAGGGGGAATCAATTTTGACATAAAGATGGCCGCCATCCGCAAACTATTAGGCTAATAACCTGTTAGATTGGTCAAAGGATGCTCCCTCCATACAGGTATGTTGTTGCAAAGTTTGGTAGAGATCGGATGGTTATGTTAGTCGTAATTTAATTTAAGCTTTGAACATTTGTGTGGCCGCCATTACGTTTCTGTCAATATGGCGGCGATATAAAACATGACACTGAGATGCCCTTCGCTAGCGCTACCTCTGTACCAAATTTCGTTCCATTCGGTTTCACCGTGTTTGAATTAATAGGGGGAATTGATTTTCACACAAAGATGGCCGCCATCCGCAAACTATTAGGCTAATGACCTATTCATTTGGTCAAAGGATGCTTCCTCTATAAGGGTATGTTGTTGCAAAATTTGGTAGAGATCGGATGATTAGGTTAATCGTAATTTGATTTAAGTTATGAACATTTGTGTGGCCGCCATTACGTTTCCGTCAAGATGGCGGCGATATAAAACATGACACTGAGGTGCCTTTTGTTAGTACTACCTCTGTACCAAATTTCGTTCCATTCGGTTCCACCGTGTTCGAATTAATAGGGGGAATCAATTTTGACATAAAGATGGCCGCCATCCGCAAACTATTAGGCTCATAACCTATTAGATTGGTCAAAGGATGCTCCCTCCATAAGGGTATGTTGTTGCAAAGTTTGGTAGAGATCGGATGATTAAGTTAATCGTAATTTGATTTAAGCTTTGAACATTCGTGTGGACGCCATTACGTTTCAGTCAAGATGGCGGCGATATAAAACATGACACCGAGGTGCCCTTTGCTAGTGCTACCTCTGTACCAAATTTCGTTCCATTCGGTTCCACCGTGTTCGAATTAATAGGGGGAAACAATTTTGACATAAAGATGGCCGCCATCCGCAAACTATTAGGCTAATAACCTATTAGATTGGTCAAAGGATGCTCCCTCCATAAGGGTATGTTGTTGCAAAGTTTGGTAGAGTTCGGATGGTTATGTTAGTCGTAATTTAACTTAAGCTTTGAACATTTGTGTGGCCGCCATTACGTTTCTGTCAATATGGTGGCAATATAAAACATGACACTGAGATGCCCTTTCCTAGTGCTACCTCTGTACCAAATTTCGTTTCATTCGGTTTCACCGTGTTTGAATTAATAGGGGGAATTGATTTTCACACAATGATGGCCGCCATCCGCAAACTATTAGGCTAAGGACCTATTCATTTGGTCAAAGGATGCTTGCTCTATAATGGTATGTTTTTGCAAAATTTGGTAGAGATCGGATGATTAGGTTAGTCACAATTTGATTTAAGCTTTGAACATTTGTGTGGCCGCAATTACGTTTCCGTCAAGATGGCGGCGATATAAAACATGACACTGAGGTGCCTTTTGTTAGTACTACCTCTGTACCAAATTTCGTTCCATTCGGTTGCACCGTGTTCGAATTAATAGGGGGAATCGATTTTCACACAAAGATGGCCGCTATCCGCAAACTATTACGTTGATGACCTATTGGTTTGGTCAATGGATGCTCCCTCCATAAAGGTATGTTGTTGCAAAATTTGGTAGAGATCGGATGATTAGGTTAGTCATAATTTGATTTAAGCTTTGAACATTTGTGTGGCCGCCATTACGTTTTCGTCAAGATGGCGGCGATATAAAACATGACACTGAGGTGTCCTTTGCTAGTGCTACCTTTGTACCAAATTTCGTTCAATTCGCATTCACCGTGTTCGAATTGATAGGGGGTGACAGACATTCAGAGTACACACACTCACACACACACAGACACACACAGACTCACACACACACATACACACACACACACACACACATACACACACACAGACTCACTCACACACATACAGACACACTTTTTTCGCCCTGTGTTGATCTCATAAGTCTACTTTCATTTTTTGCAAAAATCGAAAGTAGGCTAACAAATAGGCTTATGAGATCGCCTTTTGTCCGTGTGTGTGTGCGCTTATGTGTGTCCCCCCCTAACAACTTCTAAACAGCAGGAGCGATTTCAATGAAACTCGGTAAAGTCATAGCACGATATTGGCCGACCCCGACCGTGCCCTTCAAATTTTAGTACGTCCCACCAATCCAACATGGCGGCTGCGCGAAATGTTTCACTGGCATTCTATATCACCGAAACTATTACTGAAATCACTCTTAAATTTTGTACGGTAATAAAGGGTACTACTAGAAGGTTACCTATGAGACATTCATAAGCCTGTTTACTACATAAATAACATGGCGGCCAAGCGAAGTTGAAGCATCTAAATAGACTTTCCTCACGACTTAACCATGCAAGCGCAATGAAACATGGCAGAGGAGATGTAATTACACATTGTAATGCGCTGGCATCTAATTTAGTTCAATTGTTTTCATAAACTCAAGATGGCGGATTTGCGAAATATTTCACCGGCATTCTATATCTCCGAAACTATTACAGATATCACCCTGAAATTCTGTACGGTGAAAAGGGGCACTACTAGAAGTTTATCTATGAGATAGTCGTATACCTTTTAGCTAAATAAAACATGGCGGCCAAGCAAATTTGAATGTTTCAAACAGGCTCTTCTCGTGATTTACCCATCCAAACGCAATGAAGCTAGGTACAGCAAATGTTTGTACACATTGTAATTTATTGGCATCTAATTTAGTTCAATTGTTTACATAACCTTAAGATGGTGGCAGTGCGAAATATTTCACCGGCATGTTATATCTCCGAAAGTATTACTGATGTCACTCTGGCATATTGTACGTTGATTAAGGGTACTACTAGATGTTCAGTTATGAGACTTCCAAAAACCTGTAAAATACATAAAGAACATTGTGGCCAAGCGAATGTGAAACCTTTTAATAGACTTTTCTCGCGATTTAACCATCTGAGCGGAGTGAAATATGGTACAGTTTATGTTTAAACACATTGTAATGCACTGACATCTAATTTAGTTCAATTGTTTACATATACTCGAGGTGGCGGCTGTGCGAAATATTAAAATTAGATTTTTATATCTTTTGTATTAATCATGCCATCGGAGTGAACGTTCGAATAATAAACTTACGCGATAATCGTCATCTAATAGTACATAACTCTATGGCTTACATATATTAAAATCCAACATGGCGACCATTCGAAATATTTAGACGGTTCTCAGTGTCTACAAATCTATTACAGCAATCAAACTGAAATTTTGTAGGTTGATAGACGCAATTAATATATGTAGTATCTGTATGAAAATAGGCCGTATAATGCTTCACGGAACTATTTGTTTCACTAGTAACACTTCCTGACGCTGTCAATAAAGACTATATAGTTTTCATAAAAGAAAGTGTGTATATTAATTCTTGTTTTCTTACATTTGAAAACCATCTTTATACAATTTCTTAGACAGTCTGCAATAAGAAATCCGGAATATTTTGACGTTTGGTACAAGTAGGAAAGAAACCATTTGTTTTTATAGATTGAACGTTTATTTTATAAAAGTTAGTTGAAAGACAACTCCATCCTCCGAAAGAACATTTCAAATCAACTCAAAGAATCCATTTTCTTCAAACCATCAGCTCATTGAAGAGGAAGCTAGGAAAAAAAGCAACACAGATAAACGTAGCATTCTGTTATTTATTTACAGTCAGGGAGTCTGCATCGAGATACGTGTTTTTGTTGGTCCTTCATAATTTCAGACATATTTCGAGATGATGGTAAATAAATCTATCTATCTGACTGTGATATCCGGGACTGCCATCCTCATCATCTTCATTGCCATATTCATAATATGAATGTCTTAGAGGCGGTATCTCCATTTGATACTCATTTACTACTTACTTTCTTGGACATCGGTCCAGGCATTCTAAGGTTATTTTTGGGGAACGGATAACCATGTCAATATAGTCAGAAGCGTATATAAGCGCTTACAAGCGCTTATAAGCGTATACAATCGCATCAGAAACCACAGACTATTTCGATAACATTACATTGGTAGTACCCAGTATCTGGCAGCATCCAAAACACTTGGACTGGCTATGGCTAAGTCTTTGTCTGTGCATGTGGTTGGACTCAGGAGGGTAGATGCGTAAATACACTAGCTGAAAAGAATATCCTAACACCAAAAGGGTTGTGCTAGAACAATTAACGTTAGTAGGCCTGTTTATATATCTGAAGCATGACGTTGATTCAATTCTTCCGCAAATCACATTAACGTGGCGCTAGTAGTGGCCTCATGACGTTGCACATCAGGTTTGCTTTTAAATACGGGCTGTAGAGTACGTCAGCGTTAGTTACCTGTGAGATTGGACGGAGTGACTGTGAGTGGGTCAAGAATGCCTTTACGACGACAAAGAAGCCAGTATCAAGAGCTCACGGCGTTTCAACGAGGCCGTGTAAAAGGGCTACGTGAAGGTATCGGTAACAATCGTCATGAGAAGGTGTGGTCGCAAGTAGACTGGGCTCCGGACGTTCCCGTGGCACCACCGAGAGGAAGGACCGCCGTATTTGGCGTATGGCATTGGCACATAGGACGGCGTCTGCAACAGTTAGCACCACAGTGACGCAACGAACTGTTCGAAATCGGGAGATATGGAACTGCGCCCATAATCAGTGGTATTTCCAAATCCTTTTAATTAGGCCGATTGAACTGCGCCCATCGTCAAGTCGGCTGTTAGCCCAAGGTCGGTTTAAGGGGAAGTGACGGACTGTCTCCCACCACTAGCTTCTGCACTGCTGAGAATAAGAGGTAGTCCCCCGTCCCGATAAGCAGCTGTACTACGGGCCTCCGGGGTGGCAGCTAATCACAATAACCACTAGACCACAGAGGCGAATAATAATAATGATAATAATAATAATAATGAAAATCCACAGCCTTTTTTCCAGTCATTGGACCGGGTCAGGGTCGGAATGAATGAAGCCCACATCTAGCGGCGATGATAGGCATTGTGCCGGCTTCCGAAGCCTGTCGCACTCCTCTGGGACAATGATTAATGAATGACAGATGAAATGAAATGATATTGGAGAGTATTGCTGGAATGAAAGATGACAGGGAAAACCGGAGTACCCGGAGAAAAATCTGTCCGGCCTCCGCTTTGCCCAGCACAAATCTCACATGGAGTGACAAGGATTTGAAGCACGGAACCCAGCGGTGAGAGGCTGGCGCGCTGCTGCCTAAGCCACGGAGGCTACACTAATAATAATAATAATAATAATAATAATAATAATAATACAACTCTCTCAAATCCACCATAAATAACTACCTCGCTATGGGTGAAAAAATCCGAAATTTACTTTTTTATTGGTTTTTAATAATTACTATGTGGAGAACTCAAATACGTTGAGAAAATGAAAAAAGTCTTAAAAATGTGCATGTTATGTCACTTTTTGTAATCATGTTACTCTTTGAAAGGGCACGCCCACTTCTACCTCGGCTCATACTTTTGCGGATAATTTCTGAACTACTGGAGGTAAAATTTCAGAATACACTACCATTCCGCTTGGTAAAGATCAATCTTCAAGTTGGTAGCCCTGTCAACCCCCGCCTTAGTTAGCTTGTATTTACATTCCTGAGTTGAAAGTCGTGAAGTGGTTGTGAGTTTGGTGTCATTTGTATTTTTTAGCGCAATGGGTCGTTTGAAATCTTTTGGTAAGAGAAAATCTACGGGAAACCGTTATACAATGAAACTACAATGCGGAAATAGCGTTGATGTAGGTGGAATTTCGTCTGTTGAAGAGGTTAGTGTTGTAGGCAACATTGCCACGTGCTCCCCTAGTGACAAGCAATAAGCTGTAAACAATACTAATTCTTCACGTTCATCGAAGAAACTGTTGCCTTCTCAGAATTAGTGGTTTAAGACATGACTAAAAGGGCAAGGAGAATAAAGAGGAATCTTAAAAGGGCTATGTAAGATGCAGATAATCCAGATTATGGGGCTGGGAAGTTCTGATACCCTTCACAGGTAAGAAATTGCACTGAAAAACTTTAGCATCAATTTTCTCAGTTGTATATTTTTTTGTACGTTGGTACCATTTTTGGGAAAAGTTATTATGCTAGGCCAATGAAAATTTTTCTGTAGTTTAATAAGTCCTCTGTGAATGTTAATAGGAAGGGAATTTTCAGTATGTTACCTAAGAAGATAGTTATGAATCTTTTAAAATAAATTTTTTGGAAAAAAATTAATGTATTTTTTAAAACTGCAATCTGAAAAAACTATTCAATTTCCATAAATAATCCTTCCTATTATTACAGAGAAATGTGCATATAACAATCTCTGAAAATTTCATTGTAATAACCCAAATATGTTTTGAGTAATCTGTACCACAAAATTGAACATTTTACATGGGCAAGATAGGGAGGTGGTTCTCACCTTAATGCTAATATTGCTAGAACAAAAATTAAATATTAGTCTGTTTTGAAAACTGTACCTGTTTTATGTATCCCAGGCCAACACTAATCTCTTGTCCGCAATCTGGACAGGGCATATTTAGTTGTTCGAAATCTGGACGGTTTTGACTTGTTCGCAATCAAGACACAACCGATTTGATATGAGTCACTTCAAATTCACACCACTCGACACAACATAATTCGGTAGAAGGGTGGAGGGAGGGAACTTACCTGACCGCTCTCAATGGGTGCAGTTCCACTGCCACTTTTTGAAGGCTGATGATACTGACCAGGGTCATTAGTGAAGCTTGGGCGCAGTTCCACACAACCTTCGAAATCGGTTACCTGAAGGACATCTCCGAGCCAGTCGCCCTACAGCGTGCATTCCACTTGCCCCGAATCATCGCCGTCGGCGACTTCAGTGGTGTCAATTGAGAGCTAATTAGAGGATGGAGTGGAGGTCCGTTGTGTTTTCCGATGAAAGCCGATTCTGCCTTGGAGTCAGTGATGGTCATGTGTTGGTTAGAAAGAGGCAAGGTGAGCGCCACCTGCATTCCACCTGTCTACGGCGTCAGCACAATGGACCTACACTGGACGTTCTGGTCGGGGGAGCAATTTCCTATAACAGCAGGAGCACTCCCGTGGTTATCCCACGCACCCTGACGGCAGATGTGTACGTCCGTCAGGTGTTTAGACCTGTCGTGCTGCCATTCATGACCAGCATTCCCTGGGGTGTTTTCCAACAGGATAGCGCACGCCCCCATGCCACTGCTGTTATCCAACGTGCTCTACAGAGTGTCGACATGCTTCCTTGGCCTGCTAGCCCAAGATGCATATCCACAAGAATGATACTAAATAATCCAGGCTTATATACAATTTCCTATAAATTTATTTTAAAATCGTTAATCTAGATTTTTTAAAAGAAATCCCTGTAAAAATATCCTCTAACGAAGTTCTATCAACAATACAAACAACAATCAAACTAGGTACGCGACACGTACAGCCATCCCTACGCTAACATAATATCCCCTTAAAAATAATAATAATCATATTTTGATCCTACTGGCAAATCTAATTTCATCCTTTGACAATACTTCTAAGTTACAATTAATTAAATAGCATTGATAAGAATACCCAAGATACGAAGTTGCCGCATAACATATTTATTTTACTGTAATCATTCTATCTAGTCCAAAGAAAAAGAAATAAGTACCAATTAAAAGTCAACCTTGGATTCAAGCCAAAGAAAGCAACAACAACAAAATCTAGAGGAAATCCATGACATTAAAAAATATAGACGTAATATTTACACAGGTTGGGAACCAACAACAAAAATATCAAACCATTTAAACATCAATCACTCCTAGTGTTGCTCCATTCGAGCCCTGCGTACTCAAATGTAACACTCTTTGTGACTACATGGTCATCTACGGGGGTAAAAGAAAAAAATCAAAGTCGAGTACGCGCGATCTCAAAAACTAATAAAATCGAGTACAAAACGAATCGCGGTTGCTTATAAAAATAAAATAAAAATAGAAATCATGATTATTGTTATTTAAAGTTCAACAAAAAGAACATTTTTATTTAAGTAGGTGGTGTGGAGGTAACATTTTATGTCACGGTATTATTATTACATTTATTTATTATACTATCAAAATTACCCTTTGTATGAATTATTTAATTTAACGGTTGATTATCTACTATCCATTATCAATTACAACATCCAAGATCAACTTACATCACCGTCAATGTTATCCGCCGCTCACATGCCACTTGGCCAGGTACCTTATCACTTCATCACTAACCTTCTACCGACAGTGGTGGCTACGCTCGCTAAAGCGCAGTGTTAGGTCATGGGGCCAAGCACTCGGCTGACTCGGTTGACTCGTGGGTTCGAGCCCCACCGTCGGCCGTCCTTGAACTGGTTTTCCGTGGTTTCCCATTTTCAACACCAAGCAAATACTGGGTCAGTACCTTCTGACAGGCCACGGCCGCTTCCTTCCATATCCTTGTCCACTTTCATCCATTCATCACATCTCTCATTCCGACGTGCAGGTCGCCCACGGGCGACGACTAGAAAGACACGAAATTAGCCGTCATGACTTCCATCCAATGACGCTACGCATATTCAACAACGGAATTCAATCATGTCATTACTTCACTTAACTTATGCTAAATGCCACAAGAATTCTTCTACAATGATGTCTAAACAATATAGGCTAATCAACACCTCAAAATGACATACTGGCACTCACTGGCCTTCCTAATTGATACAAGGTCTATCCTATTCTCCACTGAGCTATAAATCAACTCATAATTACGTTCTATTCCATTCCACATTAATTTATGTCAGCATAAAAGAAATAAAGTGTATAAAAAAGAATTGTCCTCCAGAAGAAACATGTACTCGTTATTATGCATTTCTTTCTGTTTATAGTCTCTGAACACTCGTTGAGAGTTCCCCTTTCAAATAAGTTTGTGGTCTCCAAGGTCATGTACTAGCAGAAAATTATCAACCTAACTATATTTTGTTCACCCTGTTAGTGTTAGCATGTTTCTGCTTGTAACCTCACTGTCACTAAGAAAAAATGAATCGTGCTTCCTGGCACTCATATATGATCTAAGACATGTCAAAACAAAGGAAAACAAATGTAGGAATCCTGCCTATAATGGCATGGTTTAATAACTATTTGGGCTCCGTATAATTTAATCCGTCATGCCCACAGTTACAGAAGTTTTAATAAATAACCACCGATGTCATGGACTCATATGTTACTTCCTGGCAGTTCGGGGTTCGAAATGAAGACCCCATCTTTCCTCCTTCAGTGAATGATTTAAGGCATATTCCTTCCCTGAGGTAGGATACAGATCAGCTTGTGGCACGCCTTGTGCTTTGTAAGAGGTGCTGGGTTCGACCTCATGGTGTAATATCGGAGCACAGAATTTAAATAAAAATGTGTTCTTCACGAACTAGATTTCACTGCTTCTAAACTTGGCAGATCTTTTAGTAAAATGACCATGCACTTCTGCCTGGCACAGATTCTAATGTGTGCTTTTAGCACTCGAATGAAAAATTACTGGCAACTTCGCCGTGAGGAAAAATAAACAAATCACACGTTCTCCCGTGTTTTATGCTAAATTAATCGGCAAAGCAAGTTCAAACAAATGTGCTGTTTGTGGATTGAGTGGTCCATAAATTATGTTCGTTCAAATGTTCAGACCAATTGATATTGCGCTACTACTGCACACGGTTTTTCACACGTAGGTTTCCGTTTACCGAAAATTTCAATATTTCACTGTCCAATCATATAACCAGTTCACCGTGCTCTACACGTAATTAAAAGTTCGAATATCCCTACGCTTACGATCGAAAACAATTAACACAATCCCTTTTATATTCTGAATTCAATCTTTCTGACCACGTCTTGCTATTGGCAAGGTACAAATGCCTGAAAAAAGAAAATGTCCACCGAGCTCGTGGAGCAGAAAGGGTCTCTCTCTGATGTCACGGAGTGCGTACAGAATCTCGCTGCGCGTTCCCCCGGTGGTAAGGTACTTTGCTTTCGATTTTACTGTCTTAAGAAATGAGACTCCGGTCTCAATGTGTCCCAAGATCAGCATTTGATAAGGTAAATTGGAAGCAGCTCTTTAAGACCATGAAAAACATAGAATTAGACTGCTTCTGTACAAAAACCAAAGCACAGAGAAAAATGTGAATGGAAACGTAAGGACTGCATCCATTAGGAGGAGGAGTGAGACAAGGTTGTGCACTATCCCCATATTTGTTCAACATTTTCATTGAGGAGGCCATATGCAAATTCAAACAAAAGACCAAGGGCATCACAGTGAACTGACAGGAAATCCATTGTATATGATTTGTAGAAGACATCGCATTAACCGCAGACTCGGAGAAGGAACTAAGAAAAATGCTACGAGTCTTGTTCTCAACGCTAAAGGGAGCTAATTTGAAACTGAATACCTCCAAAACCAAAGGGTTAGTTTTCAACAAATCCAATGAAAATATCCAAACCAACATCGAGAACAATGGTGAAACCATTCAACTGTGCAGTCAGTTCTGCTACATAGGAAGCATTTTCACTGACGATAATACAGGGCGCCAGAGAATGTTCTCCGCAGTGCTTACAAGCTGCTGCGAGAGATTACGTCACCAGTTACGTTGGCAGCACGGCTGTCGCTTGTATCATAACAACCAACCAGTAAACATTATACTCACCACAGCCATTCATAACATACTGTTGCACTCTTGCAATAATCTAACTATACGCACTGACAATTTCGACATCCCACACATGTGGCCTTAACCCTATCAAGGACACTGTGCTGCCAACTAACCTGTTAACGCAACCTCTCGCAGCTGCATGTAGCCACTTCGGAGAACATTTCCTGGCACCCTGTAGGTGCACCATAGGCCTTCAGCAATTAGAGACAGCTTCTGACAGGCAGGCACATTAGCATTAAAACTAGAAAATCGTTTATCAAAACATTTGTCTGGAGTGTTTTGTTATACGGATGCGAAACTTGGGTTCTAAGGAAACAGGACATACAACGCCTGGAAGCAGCAGAAATGTGGATGTAGAGAAGGATGCTGTAATGAAGCTGGACGGAAAAAGAGACTAATGAATGGGTCCTCAAGGACTTAGACGAAACGAGAAAATTGATCATTACTATAGAAAAGAGGAAAGCAAAATTTGCTGGCCACACCCTTTGTCATAATGAGTCCCTGACCACCATACTGGAAGGAAAAGTTCTGGGGAAGAAAGGAAGAGGAAGACCGCGAAATGCTCATCTGGATTCTGTGATGCATGGACTTAAATTTAAACAGCATGCTGACATAAAACGTTCAGCAAGTGAGAGACAAATGAGGTTGCAGGGACAAGTCCTAGCCTTTAGATGAAGATGATGGATGACCTAACCTACACAATTGCTTCCCGGATGAATTCCAGCCTTTTGTGGAAAGAAAGGAGAATCAATATCAGGAGTAAATCTGTGTAGGGGCATGCGTGTAAATACCTCATGTAGATGGATTAAGAGTGGGACGAATGTGTGCCTCTTTCCAACTACAGGGCTCTTGTCACATTTCATAAAAGTAATTATAAGGTGTGTTCAAAAAGTAACGAGCCGGAGGCTGGAATGCGCAAACCGGTGACTACATCGTGGCGTGTGTAACGAGGTGGGGGTTCCGACTAGAGCGTGGAAGGTCACAGCCAGTCTCTAGAGGGCACGCGTGCACGTCACGTGACGATACAAAGCGAGCAGGAGCATGCAGCAATCGTCCAATGCTGCCAGTCGCATTGCAAACAGTGACATGGGGGCGTCAACCTAAGAGCAAAGAGGTGTTGTTCGGTTTCTGACAGCGGAAGGAGTAGGGGGAACGGACATTCATCGCCGAATGTCACAGGTGTACGACGAACACTGCATGTCCCTTGCGAGGGTCAAGGCGTGGCACAGCACTTCAGGGAAGGACGGGTGTCGTTAGCCGATGATGCCGGGTTTGGGGCCCCTACCTGCATTACCGATGACAACGTTCAGCTGGTTGATGCACTCATTACCTAGGACCGCCGAGTGACAGTGAACGCCATAGCCGCCGTGGTCGCTCCACGACGATGCACGACCTCATACGGCCAACACAGTCGCGGCACTCTTGCAGAAATTCAAATGAGAGGTTCTCGGCCGGCCTCGATACAGTCCAGACCTCTCTCCCTGTTATTACGCCATGTTTGGTCCCCTGAAAAGGGCTCTGCGGGACCAAAGATTCACCTCGGACGCCGACGTCTAGCTGTACGTGCGGAACTGGTTCACATCGCAGCCCAGGGAATTTTATGAGACAGCCATTCACCGCCTCTACTTCTAACATACAGGTACTGGTTTCTGTATTTAAGCCTCCGGCTCATTACTTTTTGAACGCACCTTATACACGTGACTTCCTCTATATCTTTGGAATCTCGCTGGTTCTCACGCGATTGTTAAAGAAACGATAATATCCACATTATAGTTAAATCTCTAAAGTGATTGATTTGTTCCACACCAATGTTTTCAGTTGCGCGCTACTATATTCGGCAAAAATGTATAATTACAAAGTAAGTGACAAAACTCTCTCGCATAGCTCAACATTTAGACCGAGGTTTGCTGTATAGGAGTGAGTGGGTTACATCATTATCGTGTCGAACCCATGACATGGTGGCTAGCATGTTCGGCTAAAACCGAGGAGGTTCGGATTAGATTTCACCTCTGCCAAAAGGGCAATATTTGTAGGAACTATGTTCACTTAGTCTCATGAGACCAAACGGAGTGGAGGTGGGTTCGATTTCTAACTCAGTCGTCCTAAAAGAGGTTTTAAGTGGTTTTTTTTTCACTTCTACTCCAGGCGAATGACGGAGCAGTAGTTAAATTTATGCCACGGATACCTCCTACTTAAATCTAAGCTCCAAGTATAAATACACAGTCATCACATTGACACATATTGCACACACATACAAGTAAAAGTGGCTACATATCTGTCAGATAAACTGAGGACGGAAACGTACATCTAAGAACTTACTGTGCAATTGAAATATGTCCCATGATTAATTAATTAAAAATGGTTACGATTTCTGTTTTTGTTGTTGTTGTTGTTGTTGCTTCATATATGGAGTTAAGACAACTGCAGTAGTATGTGATTAGGAAGGAAGTCACTGCATCCTAAAGTTACGAACTATCCCGTCATTTGGTGGGAGTGGAAGTGTGAAACCACGGAAAGCCACTTCTCGGATGGCTGAGGTGGGAATTGAACCCACCTCCTTTCAATTTTGCCTCACGAAGCTGAGTGTACTCCGTTCCAGCCCTTAGACCAGAATTGAATTTCTTTCTTGAGCCAGGATTCGAACCCGGACCTCAGCGGTGACAGGCAAAATGCTAATCACCGCGCTACGAAGCGAAAGGCTACAATTTCAATCACGCTCTTCTACAAGACCAGCCGAAACTGTAGTGTCTGATATACTTATCATGAAAGAACAAGGACACTACTGTCGACAAAAATATTATGTGTACTCTTGAGTTTGAAGGTTGTTTGTGAAGTAACCAATAGACCTACATAAAATCCAATAACATCATCGTTTTCGTCGTTCTATTTTACGTTAGTTCATGTAGATTTGGAATTTTTAATTTATATTTTAATATTTGTTATCGCAGTTGGAACACAAACTGGTGAACCATGTCTTAATTCCCCGTACAAATACAAACCGATATAAAATAAGTGAATTAATTTACGTATTTCACAGTCATACAGCATAACCTTTTGATGTATAAGGATTACAACGCAACCAAAAACTACATTTCCAACGACCCCGAGCCGAGAAAAAGTTACCTTACAAAAATTATAACAACTTTCGTTCTTCAACACACAAAATTTTGAAATTAATAAACCAATATTCCAATGTATATTGTGTTAAAATTTGGATTCAACCTGATGACGGGTTTGTGAGATAATAATTCTTAAATGTGACGCATGGTTGAAACACGCTTAAAAACGGGCACCTTTTGTGTTTCAACAGCGATAAAAAATATTAAAATATTAATTAAAAATTCTAAACCTACATGAACGAACGTAAAATAGAACGACGAAAATGATGATGTTATTGGATTTTATGTAGATCTATTGGTTACTTCACAAACAACCATAAAACTCGAGTGCACATAATATTTTGGTCAACAGTAAGGCTTATTGGTTGTGATAGGCAAAGACAGTTACTGAGGATAACACTACAACTATTTCAAACACACGGAATGCAATGTGTGGAGCACGAGCAGAAGACGTAGATTACATGTCTGCCTCAGGTATCACTGCACAACCCGTGTAGTTCTGTCTCTCACTTACCGCAACTTGTTATTGAGTCCCTTTTAAACTTTATATTTATTTCTGGCTCAACCGGATTGTATACAAGTTCCTCGATTCTTCTTAATCCCCTTCACTTCCGCGCTTCCTTCACATCATCTTAAATTCTTGTTTTGTCGACATTACTTACGGCAACAGAAAGTTTGACTCGAATAAGGAAAGGATAAAAATTATACTGTTTTTGTTGACTTCCCTTGACATTATCAAATAAAATGGTATTGCCCTAAGAGCGTGCAGGACCTCCCTTCACAAATTTCCTCCAGCAGGGCATTTAGTGATGATGACCCTACTGGGATCATCCTCGTTGATCTCCGTGCCTAAATAGAATTAAAAACTGCTTATAATTTATATATTACTTAGTCACTTCATGTCTTCAGGAAGAACTGTCACACAAGCATTCTCCAAAACGAATTGCCATTTTCGTCGATTGGACTGCTCCTAAGAATGACGGCATGGGCTATTACTTACCAGTTTCCTCACACCTTGCTCTAATGAACAGCTGGCCCAAAATGTCCCGAAAAGAAACTAATGTAATAGAGCAAGAATGCATTTTTTCTCAAGGTTTTGGACGCTCTCCTGCTACTCCTGCGATGCGTTGCCTTTTTTTCCTTTCAAATATTTAGACATCACTACTTGTTACGTGTTATACTTAAGATATTTTATGGTTTTTATTTATGTATTTATTTATGTATTCATTTGTTTATTTACTTATTTATATACTTACTTATTTATTTCAAGATGGCTGCTGTGCAATATATTCTGTGTATTAAACTTTTCATTAACCCAAGTGAGAACCATTATGTTATATTGATCTTTTGTCAATATTCGTCTTGATTACGTGATTACATTCTGCGTTGTCGACTTAAATGTTTTAATAGTTGCCGCAGCTTCCATATTGAATGTATGGAGAGGTTGTTCTGTTGCCTTGGTTAATATAAAGCCACATACTAGGGAGGGTCAAATGAAAGCCTTAAATATTTTTTTACTTTAATTTATTTAACACACATGGATCAAAGGTGTGTCTTTTAGAACATAGGGCCCCTGACGTTCAACATGCTTCTTCAATTGCATAGGAAGTGCACGGATTCCTCTGGAAAGAACATTTTGTGGTCATGTACGAAGCCACTCGTACTTTGCCTGGTGCACGAAATTTCTTTCCTCACATCACCTCATTGAGTGGTCCAAACATGTGGTAATCACTAGGGGTGAGGTCTAATGAGTTTGGCTGGTGTGAAAGAATATCAAAGTGAAGGTCAGAGATTGTTTCAACTGTTGCACGGACAGCGTGTGACCATTGTCATGTTGCAAAATGATTTATGTATTCACAAATGCACGTTGATTTGATTTGATTCCAGGCCGAAGTTGATTTTTCAGCAAATCAGAATATGATTCACTGATGTGATGATGGTATTTTCCCTAGGCATGTAGTGTTCGAATATAACACCTCGTTCAGCTCAACGGCAAGTCAGCATGACCTTCCCTGCAAAAGGCTGCGTTCGGACCTTCTTTTGGGTTTTGGTGAAGAGGAACGGCGCTATTCCTTGCTTGCTCTCTTGGATTCGGGCTGGTGATTTTATACCCAGATTTAGTCTCCTGTAATGATTCTTGAAAGACAGTCATCACCTTCTGCTTCAAAGCGCCTCAACAGTTCTGCACAGGCGTCATCACGTCACCCTTTCAGCTCTGGAGCGGCCTGCCGTGGCACCCACCTTGCGGACACTTTGTGAAATTTATAACGTCACAAGTAAGATGATGTGCTCAGACATTAACTTATGTTCCGATTCGCAGCTATGTCATCTATCGTCACATGGTGGTTGTCCATCACAATGGCTTCAACTGTTGAATAGACTTTCGTGTCACAATTTTGTGCACCTGACATGGGCGGGGAGAGTCTCCCACAGAAGTCACCCTGTTCCCTTACTTCAAAGTCCACTCGTACTCCTTATGCAGTGATAGACATGCCTCGACACACTGGACCTTCATACGCCGATGTATTTCAATAGGTATTTTACTTTCAATGCTCAGAAAATATATGACAGAACGTTATTCTTCCTTGCTACATGTCACAAGCGGGACAGCCATTTTAAAATGGTATTGTGACAATGTTCTGCTTGCCTGCAGTATGCTGTCATCTTTTGTGCCTTCTTTTAAAGAATGGGTAATAGTACTACCAAGTTTCAAAACAATGGCAAAATAAATCAATTTTCTATTACGTTTATAAGGTTTTCATTTGACAGGCCCTCGTACACTGTTCCGCCTTGTCACTAATTCATGTTATGGTTGTACTTAAGTGTTAAGAGTTATTTATTTTTATATTTCATAAATTCAAGATGGCGGCGGAGAGTCACGTATTATTCACTTTCATATAGTCGTCTCGTTGGCAGTAGTGGGCCCTTATTCGAGTATGAAACTATCTGAATGCCAAGTACTGTTAGCATTGATTCATGGGATCAAAAGTTATGGATTACATTCATTGCATCATTCGCTTGGCTGCCATCTTGAAATTATTCGGCTGATGACCTTGTAGTCCCATTCGTTCCCCACGTAAAGGATTCCAAAATGAAGTCGAGATTCGACTATTACGGTAGTTCAGTCGGAAATCTACATAAGGATTGTACATTTTGGAGGCCGCCGTTTTTGTATTCTTGAAGACGAGGATAATACACACATCAAAAAAAGTTTTGCATCACCTCGGTTCCCAGATCTCCGGTATATAGACGTTGACTGTGTATATTGTATCCAAGATACAGTCCCTTTGACTGTTCATAGATGTCACTAAAACTGCTCATAGATGTAAACAACCATGCATGAGCAGGGCCTATTAGACGGAGGGGGTACGACAGCCGATCAGTTCCAGTCATTCCACCAGGACGAAGGTACGCTGCTCATGTTGTCTGTAGTTCTACCATGCCTAGAAGGTCAATACCGCAGTTCGATCGCGTCCGCATTGTTACTTTGTGTCAAGAAGGGCTCTCAACAAGGGAAGTTTCCAGGCGTCTCAGAGTGAACCAAAGCGATGTTGTTCGGACATGGAGGAGGTACAGAGATACAGGAACTGTCGATGACAGGCCTCGCTCAGGCCGCCCAAGGGCTACTACTGTAGTGGATGACCGCTACTTACGGATTGCCGCTCGGAGGAACCCTGACAGCAATGCCACCATGTTGAATAATGCGTTTCGTTCAGCCACAGGACGTCGTGTTTCAACTCAAACTGTGCGCAATAGGCTGCATGATGCGCAACTTCACTCCCGACGTCCATGGCGAGGTCCAGCTTTGCAACCCCGACACCATGCAGCGCGGTACAGATGGGCCCAACAACATGCTGAATGGACCCCACAGAATTGGCATCACGTTCTCTTCACCGATGAGTGTCGCATATGCCTTCAACCAGACAATCGTCGGAGACGTGTTTTGAGGCACCCTGGTCAGGCTGAACGTCTTAGACACACTGTCCAGCGAGTGCAGCAAGGTGGTGGTTCCCTGATGTTTTGGGGTGGCATTATGTGGGGCCGACGTACGCCACTGGTGGTCATGGAAGGCTCCGAAACGGCTTTACGATACCTGAATGACATCCTCCGACCCATAGTGCACCCATATCGGCAGAATATTGGAGAGGCATTTGTCTTCATGGACGACAATTCTCGACCTCATCGTGCACATCTTGTGAATGCGTTCCTTCAAGATAACGACATCGCTCGACTACAGTGGCCAGCATGTTCGCCAGACATGAACCCTATCGAACATGCCTGGGATATGTTGAAAAGGGCTGTTTATGGACGTCTTGATCCACCAACCACTCTGAGAGATTTACGCCGAATTGTCGTTGAGGAGTGGGACAATTTGGACCAACAGTGTCTTGATGAACTTGTGGATAGTATGCCACGACGAATACAGGCATGCATCAATGCAAGAGGACGTGCTACTGGCTATTAGAGGTAGTGGTGTGTACTGCAATCTGGACCACAAATGCTGAAAGTCTAGCTGTATGATGGTACAACATGCAATGTGTGGGTCTCATGAGCAATAAAACGAGCTGAAATGTTGTTTGTGTTGATCTCTATTCCCTTTGTATTTAAAGGTTCCGGAACTCTTGGAACCGAGGTGATGCAAAACTTTTTTTGATGTGTGTATAAAACATGACATTAGATTGTCCTATACCAATGCTACGTCTGTACCAAATTCGATTCAATTCGGTTTCCTCGTTTGGGAATGCAATGAAGGGACAGGCATACACACAAACACACAGACAGATTCACGAACTTTTGGCCATTATGGATCTCATAATTATATCTTCATGTTTTACAAAAATTGAAAATAGGCTTATATTGGCAGTGATACTTCGAACAATTCTATGAATAATTGAGGGCAAGTTTAAAACAATTCCAAAATTCATACAAATATACATACATTTTCATTTGAGACTGGTTTCCCTTGCAGCGTTCAATCTAGACAGCAAGCTTCTGTTCTAAAGCACGTCACCTCCATGATCCCTCTTTAACAGTTAGCACTGCAGCCTCCTCTGCTTCTCAGTAAAAAAAAAAGCGTTCGGCACTGAATCCAACCATCGCTTTCTAGGTCTACCTCTACTTCTATCACCCTCAACAGCCGAACTCATTAACCTCTTAGGCAATATCTCCTCCCCCATTCTCGTCACATGACCATGCCATTTGAGTCAGCTCATACGAACAGTTTCATCTAGCGTGTTCATATCTAACATAGCCTATATCATTTCATTACCTGTTTCTTACAGCCATTTCTCCCATCTATTGGTCCCAGCAATCGTTCGCGCTATCTTCATATTAGTAACCTGTAACTTATGTATCAGATATACTGAATATACCCAGCTCTCACTTCCATACAGCAAGGTTGGTGTAAATACTTAGCAATGCAGGAAGAGTTACGTCATTACACTAACTTCTTTCTTGCCGAATATAGTATATTGCAATAATTGAGAACCCATTGCATTGGCTTTTCCACACCTCGACTTTATTTCCTTCCCCATACTACCATCCTGAGAGAATGTACAGACCAAGTACATTAAATGTTCCACCTACTCCAATTAAATTCCTCCTACCTGGGATTATAATTTCTCGGGTATATTCCCTGCCGATATTTCCTTTGTTTTTGAAATGCTGAACTTCATACCATACTCCCTAAATTTCTCTTCACGCTTTCGACGAAGTCCGTCATCAATATCTTCGATACTACTGAATTCTACGTCGTCCGTTGCTAAAATGGTATAAAGATTGAAGGATGTGTGACAGATTTGGATGGACGAGTGGGAATAGCAACTGCCAAGAAAATTGAATTGAATCGCTGTACTGCCGTATTATTCAAACAAGACGAGATCTTCATGCGAACGTCAATGATATTCACGCGAACTTTTAACTTGATGGTGAGGAATCAGATGACAACACCACTGCAATGTACCATATGGAGAAGGAGCCGGAGACAATGGGAGCCATTTGGTGCCGACCAATCTGGAGGGGGAGTTTTTTGTGGAAACAACAAAATGACGATGGTCATGTAGCACTACACCGCAGATCGTCCAAAAGGTAGAATAAAAACATTATTTTCTATGCCACTTTCGTAATATAGAACCAGCCCACTTTTGGCCATTTTTCTTATTTTTATTAGTCGATGGATTATTATTACTCATAAGAACTTAATTACAAGGGATATAAAATTTAGCCAAATTTAATAATAACCTAGGTATTTACAGTAAAGCATTTTCAAAATATGATTATATTTTAATTATTCTAAGTCTTCGAACATTTTTTATTGATGTAAGGATATATCTGGTGAAAATTTTGTAATAATTAATATTCATTTGAATGTCGACCTATACTGTCGGTTAGGTAAGATGTTCACAATTATTATGAAAGGAATACTGCGTGAGTTAGCCGTTGTCGTTACGGCGTGGCTGTAGGCAGTCGCTCACATCCGGGAGGCGAGGAGGTTCGAATCTCCCCGCCAGCAACCCTGAAGATTGTCTTTTGTGGTTTCCCATCTTCCTTCCAGGCAAATGCTGGGGTTGGGCCCTAACTATATGTCAAAGCCGCTACCTTCCTATTCCTCGTCTTTACATTCAGACTTTCCTCCCCTAACAACACTCCACTCGCGACGGTACTTGTAGCTCACCCCAGGAGTGTCCGCATAGAAGAAGCTACAAACTCATGCGAGCCAAACATGTCCTCAGACGCTCCCGGTACTTAAAACCATAGAAAAAATGAAAGGAATAGAATATGATGTTTAACTAGGAAAGATTGATAATGAAGCTAGAACGTGTATGATAGTAAAATGTTGAAGATATCTGAGAGAGTTCATATCGAATTGGAAGGAATAATTTGAAGCTATAGGAGATAGAACGCTTAGACAGAGTATTTACATAAGGGATAGGAGAATGAGAATCATGTAATGGAAAGGGAAGAGGAAATTGATGAGGATGCGAAGGGGATTTAATATTGAGATCAGAATTTGACAGAGCATTGGAAGAATTAAGCAGGAGCAAAGCACCAGGCATAGATGATTTACCGATTGAGTTGCTACGCTGCATAGGTGATGATGGTCTGTTCAAGTTATTTCAATTGGTGAGTAAGATTTATGAGACAGGTGAGTTACCCTCTGATTTCAAGAAGAATGTTCTCATCCCTTACCGAAGGAAGTAGGGGCTGACAGATGTGAGGATTACCGTACAGTCAGCTTGATTACTCATGCTTCAAGGATCCTGTATAGAATAATCTACAAAAGGATGGAAAGCAAGATAGAAACAGAGTTGGGTGAAGACCAGTTTGGTTTCAGGAGAAATGGAGGAACAAGGGAAGCTGTACTAAGTCTCAGGCTGATTTTGTAAGGCCTAATTTGGAAAGATAATAGAACGTTCAAGGCATTTGTAGACTTAGAAAAGGCTTTTGATAACGTTCATTGGGCCAAATTGTTTGACATTTTGAAAACGATTGGAATAAAGTACAGAGATAGGAGGGTGATCTACAATAGTAGGGGAGAAGTGATGGTTCTGCCCCCCCCCCCAACTACTCCCAATGCGAGCCGATAACTCCCGAACCCGTGGTCGGAGATTCACGAATGAGGTGTCGTTGGACTCAAGCTGACGGGGGCTTTCCTATGGACCACTTGTGGTATTTTTTAATTCTTTTTGAGAATTTTTGTTTTTGAAAGAAGGCGATAGTTTGAAAACCAAACATGATAGAAGGTTGTGCAATAGCTTAAACGAACGATCTTTATGACCATTATTTTTTATAAGTAGGGGAGTAGTGATGGTTCTGCCTCGCCCCACCACTACTCCCAATGCGAGCCGATAACTCCCGAACCCGAGGTCGGAGATTCACGAATGAGGTGTCGTTGGACTCAAGCTGACGGGGGCTTTCCTATGGACCACTTGTGGTATTTTTTAATTCTTTTTGAGAATTTTTGTTTTTGAAAGAAGGCGATAGTTTGAAAACCAAACATGATAGAAGGTTGTGCAATAGCTTAAACGAACGATCTTTATGACCATTATTTTTTATAAGTAGGGGAGTAGTGATGGTTCTGCCTCGCCCCACCACTACTCCCAATGCGAGCCGATAACTCCCGAACCCGTGGTCGGAGATTCACGAATGAGGTGTCGTTGGACTCGAGCTGACGGGGGCTTTCCTATGGACCACTCGTTATATATATATTTTTTAGAATTTTTGTTATTGTAAGTAGTCGATAGTTTGAAAACCAAACTTGATAGAACGTTGTGCAATAGCTTAAACGAACGATCTTTTTGACCATTATTTTTTATAATAAAACTTTTTAATTTTTTATGTTTATTTGAAGAAAGATTAATTTTGAATTTCATATATTTTGGAAACGAAAGAGTTTACAAAAAAATTTGTTTGACATAAATGAATGGCCCTGACCCTCTCTACCAGCAAAATAAATTTAACGCCTCTAGGACCAGAACTGTGCAGTAGTGGGATGGGGAGAGTTCTGCTCCTCCCCCTACTTTCATATAAACTTTGCAGATATCTCCCGAACGCGAGGTTGGATTTTATCGAACGAGGTATTGTTGGCGTTGGCGATATTTTTTCCTATGACGAATGAATGAAGGCGAATATTTTGAAATGTGACATGCATGCTAAGATGTTTACCCCTGAAGGGGATCTTTAACGTTTTAGTTAACGGTGATGAGCGAGATCGCTCTCTGACACAACAGACGGTTGTAGGATATGACCAAGTGATTCTTAGACATTGGCGATCTCGGTGACCGTGCCCGGAAGAAATGAATTGCTAATTTGGTGGGATGGCGGGGCAGCTTATGACGGTTGGTTTTGTGATATTTCCTATGACGGATAGAGGCGAATATTTGAAAATATGTTAAGTGTGCTAGAATTTTTTTAACCCCTTAAGGGGATCTTTAACATGCTAGTAAACGGTAATAAGCGACTCTGCTGTCTTGCACAGTAAATTGTTTTAGAATATGGAAACCTATAACATTTGCTCGACCAAGTCATGTGCATGTACGCAAAGAGCCAAAACGGTAAGTTCATTGGCCTGAAATGTTATAAACTAAATATTGAACTGGGTAAAGTCATGTGTTTTAGGGTGAAAGTATGTGGTTAACATGATCATGTATTGAGGATGGCCGCTTGGTAGTAATTATTATTATTAGAGTTAAATATTTAATAATAATAATAATAATAATAATAATAAGACACGCGCGTTTTGAATGCTACAGAACTGTGTTGCTTGCTTAAACTCAACCCACGACCTGGCCAGGCCTTGTCAAAGAGACTGCTGATTACACAAGAATGTCTACGTGGGCAGGAAGTAAAGGGTCATGTTACTTGGCTGGTAGATGCTAGCAGGTCTGTCGATTAAACAGACCTGGTAGAGGCTAGGAGGTCTGGCGTTTAAACAGAGAGACCGCCATTTTGGTTCCTAGACAGCCGTTCTACCGATGTATAAGGGGCAGCCATTTTGGTTCCTTATTAAAAAACATGAAAGTAGTATAAGGTACACGAATTTTATTCAGATTGAGGAATGTGAAGAGGAGTGGGAACACGTGTGAGAGAGACAACATTTCAAGGTCAAAACGCTGAGAAATTGCAACTCTTTCTGTTGCTAGGCTAACTGATAACGATTGCATTAGTCATGTACTTGCCATTTTAGCACGCGGACGTATACAGTAGAGCTCTGAACTGAACTTTGGAAGAAAAATCCTTTAATTTTTTTTGTAAGTACCTATGAATGATTATTTTAATAATGTCATATTAATGAACCTTAAATTTGTAGTTATTGATCAGGTAATTAATGATTTTTATTTATTTATTTGTTTGCAGATAACCGGTATACCTCACATGTCAGAGATACAAGAAACCATTGCGCTTTTGGGCCTACTAGAAGGAAACAGTAACAACCAGTGCAAGTGAAGGTGAGATTATTTTTTAAACTAACTTGTTTAATTTTTTTGATATTATTTTATTTTATTTTATGAAATGCATGTATTAACCTGAATTTAGGTAATTATAGCGGTTTATTTTATTTATTTTTAGAAACTAGGAAAGAAAAGCCTTACCACTGTAGCAGTTGCTAAAAACCCAAGACGCAGTAGAGTGCAACCATTGTTTCCAGGCAGTGAACTATTGAAAACTCAGGTAAGTCTAACTTAAAAATGCTATTCCATTTTACCATTACTGAAAACTCGTAGACAAAAATTTCATTACCTGTACATGACTAGGACGTTGATTGCTTTCTTGAATAATGCCCATGTATTGACAAACGGTACGAGAATATATTGGTTGTTGACTGGGAAAAGTACAAGGCTATGTTGGATTCTCTAAAAATAAAAACAAAATTAATTTAATTTATGGGTGGTTCCCTATGGACTCAATAAATATCCAAAGGTTTGAACAAAATAATCTGAACAAAATGATATGATATTTATTTTTGTTTATATATTGGTTAAAGGGAAATGTAAATGACTGCAGCTTTATAAAAAAGTACATGGGTTACTGTTAGTGCAGACATACAGTTTATTTTTTAAATATTTTTATGGTGTTTTTTATTTAATGCCAATTAACGTTATAGTTTAATTACAAGTATTGATTGATTGCTTGCTTGATTGATTGATTGATTGAGTGATGAGTTTTTTTTAGGTGTGGTCATACGCCATTAACATAGTGAACAGACCGTGAAAAAAAAGTACTGTGTGCAACGTTAATAACTTACAATAAGAAAAAGTTTTATTATAACACATGGCGTTAGTACCAAATACAACAAGTGGAGAAGTTGGTTTACCACGTGGCTTAAATTTAAAATCAGAACATGATCGTTGGTTAACATTTGAATCCTGGCCTGTAGGCTTTTTGTCAAAACACAAAGTTGCAAAAGCCGTTTTTTTTCTTGAGCCGAGAAGATGTGGTGCGCTGTGTGTTTTGTCGTATTGAACTTTCACACTGGGAAGAAGGGGATGATCCCTTTAGAGACCATTTCCGAAGGTCTCCTTGTTGTCCTTACATGCTTGGAAAACAAGTGGGTAACATACCCGTGTATCCATTTTACCGAACCACAAGGCCATTGGCCGCTACTTAAGTTGCTGAATCACAAATAAATAATAATAATAATGATGTATTACGAGCCAACAACGGTAGTGTCGATATATGTGGTCCATATGCCATATACAGTGTTGAATTGGCATGATCTTTTGAAAAATTGGGAGTTTGCAAGACTAGCACTTGCGCACCCAGAGTACAGCTCTGTTGAAAAACGTTTAGAATCTTATAAAAATGTTTGGCCATTAATATTAAAACACCTTACCAAAGGGCTAAATGAAGCTGGAATTTTTATACTGGTGAAGGGGATAAAACAATATGTTTTATTGTGGATTTGCTTTAAAGGATTGGCAAATGTCTGATTATCCTTTTGTGCAACACGCTCGTTGGTTACCTAACTCTAAATACATGGTGTTGCTTAAAGGTCAGGAATTTGTGAACACTATTCGTAAAGAAAACGTGATTGCAGTACAAGACATAAAAGTGCCTTTAGAGTTAGAACACGCGGAGCAAATACATGAGGGTGAAAAAGAAAGACTTGTCTCACGAACAGATACAAAAGTGTGACCAACAATTATGTAAAATTTGTTATCAAGATGAACTAGGTGTTGTATTTTTGCCTTGTGGACACATGATAGCATGTGTCAAGTGTGCATTAGAACTTAACACTTGTGCTATATGCAGAAAAGTAGTATCTGCTACAGTTAGGGCATTTCTTGCATAACTAGTATAATTTATAAGCCATGCATAGTGCAAAATCCCTAATTGCACAATATTATTAAAGCTGTTTTAGAGTGTAATTGATATGCTTTTCTTTTGTTTTTAGACTACTACAATGAATGTTTTGAATGCTGTGGGTCAAGCATGTGGCTTAGAGACAAAGAAGCTCAGCGAATTGCCAACGCATATTCCATTCCGCATTATCAAGATTCGGAAATTGAAAACAGCATATGGTGATCGTGTACTTTGTGTATGTGAAAACTTTGAGATATTTCTGCCTACACGGTTTAATGATATGTCGGAGAGTGTTTTTGGCGGAGTCATTAATGCTGTACAACCTGTACACTTAATTTATGAAGGTTTTAAAAACAATAGGTGCATGGTTCGCTTTAATTAAAAATAAAAACAAATGTCAAATAATAATGGAAGATATAAGTCATGACAATGGACTGAAAGAAAAATATGTGTATAGAATAATAATGCTTTAGTGTTTAGTATTGTCTTAAAAATATTATCATGAAACCAATAAAAATGTATGTAAAGTTTGTAAATAAATGAAAATAATGGCACAATGTTGTTTTATTTTCTACAGAAGTCAGAATATTTCACATTGCAGAGTATACATGATTATGACAATAAAAAGCACACTTAATACTAGTCTTTGCCTTTACGATAGTGTGTTATAGTTTTAAAAACAAAGCTTGTTGTAGATTTTTTTCTTCCACGGTGAACAATAGGCATGAAAACATTATTGTCTTGTTTCGGATCATTATCACTATCATAATCATAAACAGCATGATCTATATCACTATTATTACAATCACCATAATTATCCTCAACATTATCCTCAACATTATTTCAACTAGTTAAATATTCCTGTTCCTCTTCCTGTTCCTGTTCCTCTTCCTGTACAGTGTCCTCATGTAGAGTCTGCGTGGCTTTCGATAACGTTAAGGGTTTTTGAACATAGAATTATTTTCAATACTAGTATTGTTTTGTAGCACTTGCTTTTTAGCATTTTTATGATTTTCTGTTGACAGCAACAATGTTTCATGTAGTACACTACATTGATGATCACTGACACTTAAAACCTCACTATTTTTACTTTTTTAGCTCACTGCGACATTGTTTTGAACGTTGCTTAGAACAACGCCAAATAATAGTTCCATTTTTATTGGTTCGTTTCGCAATATATGAATATCATTTATAGAATGCATGAGGCTTACCATACCTAGTCACTGATACTTCCATATCAACTGTTAAGCATAGAATAAGCTCTAGTAAAGACAACTTGGTTATAAGAACAATAGTTTAATGTGCGAGCATATATGGATGCAAATGTGGGAGCAAAAAAAAGTAATTTGGGAGCAAAAAGTCGGAGCAAAAAGTGTAAGCAAAAGTGGGAGCAAATATGAGAGCAAAAAAAAAAGTAGGAGCAAGAAAGGGAGCAAAAAATGGGAGCAAATGTGAAAGCAAAAGTGGGAGCAAATATGAGAGCAAAAAAAAAGTAGGAGCAAGTATGGCAGCAAAAAGTGGGAGCAAATGTGAAAGCAAAAGTGGGAGTAAAAAGTGAGAGAAAAAAGTGGGAGCAAAAAGTGTAAGCAAAAGTGGGAGAAAATATGAGAGCAAAAAAAGTGGGAGCAAATATGGGAGCAAAAAAGTGGGAGCAAAAGTGGCAGCAAAAAGTGGGAGCAAAAAAGTGGGAGCAAAAAAGTGTAAACAAAAGTGGGAGCAAACAAGTGTGGGCAAATATGAGAGCAGAAAGTGGGAGCAAATGTGTAAGCAAAAGTGGGAGCAAAAAGTGAGAGCAAAAAATTGCGAGCAAAAGTGGGTGCACAAATTGGGAGCAAAATGTGTGAGTTAAGGGTGGGGGCAAATGTGGTGTTTTACTAAAACAATCTCACCTAACCTAACCTAACCTAACTTTATCCAACCTAACCTAACCTAACTTCACCTAACCTAACCTAACCCAACTTCACCTAACCTAACCTTCCAACTCTCAGATCAAGAATAAAATTCTTGGCATAGTCGAGTTGGAACCCAAAACCTCTGGGATAACATCCAAGTATACTAGCCACTACACCGTGAGATGGGCAAATTATCATGCAACACAACACAAAAATAAAAGTTTTCTGTAGTGTAACTCATTGGCTGACATCCATAGTTGAGAATTCAAACCCAAGACCTCAGGACTTTTGTTTTGAACATTATCAGAAATATTATTCCATTTACATTTTGCTGCTGCTTATAGCTATAAGAGTTGGCATTAATATAGGGAGCAATATTGTGCATAAAAAAACATTTTATATTGGCAGTAAAATGCAAGAGCTTTTGATAGCCGATAATCTGAACGAGTGGTATCAAAGCCATGTGATGAATGCCTTGCTATCAAAATTTGATAAACTGCAACAAAGACCCAGTGGTTTAGCGTTAGACAAAATCAATTATCTACAAATCAACATTTGCCATTTCAACCCGTTGAATGCTGGGTCTAGCTATATTAAAACACCACCAGCAATAGCTTCGAAAAAGGCTGTGGTGAATATTGAAAATTTTGATGATGAAGGTTTTCTGTGGGCTGTGGCTGCGTATTTGCAGCCAGCTCAAGATCGCCATGTTAACAGACCAGCAAAGTACAAGGCCAAGTTTGATGAACTAAAACAAACATTAAATTTAACTCTAGTGTCGTTCCCTATGGACTTAACCGAGATCCATAAGTTTCAACAAGATAAACAGAACTTTTCGTTCCTGGTGTATGGCCTTGATGGTGATGAGATTGTGGGTCCTCGTTATGCCACAAAAGAACCGAAACGATATCACATTCATCTTTTATATTTATCTGAGGGAGAGGTGAATCACTATTGCCTGATTAAAAGCTTGAGTAGATTGCTAAGCAGTCAAATGTCCAAACATATGCGTGCAAAACATATTTGTGATCGTTGCTTGCAATATTTTACAGCCCTTTCACTTTTGGAACGTCATAGGGTAGATTGTGTTTCTCAGAAAGCGGTGAGATTGATACTGTCACAAGGGGACAAAGCTATGATAAAGTTTAAGGACATTCATAAACGTGACACTGTTCCCTATGTGGTGTATGCAGATTCCGAAGCTCTTACCACACCCATGGCGGGATGTGAACCAGATCCCACCATTAGCTCAAACTCACCCATTCAAAAACATCAACCTTTTGTCATAGGATTTAATGTGTTGTCTGCCTATGACCCCACACAATCCGTTTACAAATCCCGTGAGGGGCCAGATTGTGCCAGATGGTTCTTGGATGAACTTGTAAAGTTGGCCGAACATGTACAGGGATTACTGGACCACCCAATACCCATAAACCTATCCCCAGAACAGCAGCAGCAGTATGAGCATGCCACGACATGCCATATTTGCGAAAAGCCACTTGTCAGTGCTGAAAACACCGTTAGTGATCACTCGCACTTTACGGGAGAGTTTCGTGGAGCTGCGTATTGTAAGTGTAATTTGAACTTTTCAGCTCCTCGTTTCATCAGTGTCTTTTTCCACAATCAATTTTTGATTCGTGAATTGGGTCATGTCAACAAGGGCTCGTTTACCATTATCTCCCAAAACCATGAGGGTTTTACAGCCCTGACATGGCGGTTGAACAACTTAAGCATTCGATTTTTGGATTCCTTTAAGTTTGTGGCATCCTCGCTAGACAGTCTTGTGAATGGCTTGGATGAAGAGGAATTTAAAAAAAAAGAATGCATTTTAATGATCCTAAGCAACAAGAGTTTAGTGCTTTTCAGTCGGTCAACACGAATGTACCCAAAAGAGATGGGTTATGCCCTAATCCTGAAATAAATTACATGAGATTAATAAAACACTAGGATGAACAGTTTCGATCGTCAAGCGATCATCATCAGATCCATTACACTTAGGCTACAAAATCTATGTTTGAAATACAGGTGAAAATATTTACAATATGTACAATTATTTAGTTGCAGTATTGGTACTGCAACTGTCAGTGTATGCTAAATGCAGTATATATGTTAGGTGAAATGCTAAATGGTGATAGCTATCCGGAGATTGTACTTTAGAGAGATTATATGGTTGTAAACTATGGTTAAACTATAAAATTTTTGGCTAACTGCTTATCTGATTGTCTTCCGTATTACTGCTACTCGCAGTTTTCGTGCTCACTGAAACTCGCTGTGCGGTCGACTGCGGTGGTTATCTAAACGACGGGTTTTTCCCCTGCCTCCTACCCCCTGTCCCTACGTGCTGTGGGGAGTGATAGCGATGTGTTTATGTGAGGTGTTGCCAACCTAGATAAGATGTATGTTATTGAATGAGGTGGGTCCACAACTATTAAAGACCGTGGATTGGCCCTCGCCACGCGTGGAGCATAACCCATTCGAACTAAGCGTTGACGGTCTTATGAGGACGTCCCGGCACCTTTAATACTGCCGCGAATATGGGCCTTGGTTTATTGCAGAAGCAAAGTACATCGTACACCTGATCCAGATAACATTTACCTATTAAAAACCCCCTAATTTCCCCCCTTTTTTATCTAGCTTGGCTGTGTCGCTAAATTGTGTTTTGTTTCCGACAGGGTGTGTTTTTTAGTAGCGTGAAGAGGGGTGAGCTCTCCATGAACGTGTGTTCATTTAGATTGTTGGGATTGTTTCGTTTGGCTAGGTGTATCTCGATTGCTTCCTTTATGTCAAGAGCTCTGCCTTTCGATTCGTGATGGATTATTTTAAGGTCCGACTCTATGTTGGTAAAGCTGTGCCCTGCGTCACACATATGTTCGCACACGGCTGAATGTGTTCCGTATCTTATCGCATTCCTATGTTCATTATAACGTGTGTCTACTCGCCTTCCACTCTGCCCGATGTAATTAGCTTGACAATCGGTGTCTTGGCACGTTATAGAATATACCCCTGACCTTGAATACGGGTCACGTTTATTTAGATTACTATTTAGGAGGTGCCTAGCGGTTGTGTTTTTCGTCGTCAAAGCTATCTTTATGCCTTGTTTTTTGAATAGGTTAGTGATTTTATATGTATTCGCATTCACATAGTTGAAACGCGCAAATTTTTTCTCATTACTGTCCGGTTTGGGAATCGTTTTATCTTTATTTTTATGTTTGGCTATAATTTGATTTATTTTGCTTGGCGAGAAGTTGTTTTCCTTTGCTATTTGCATAATAGTTCTTATTTCCTTATTATAGTTGTCTTTTGACATGGGTATGTTTAAAGCCCTGTGCACCATTAGTTTGTGCACCCGCTAGTTTGTGCGTACTGGGGTGATTAGACTGATTGTCGATTGCATGCGAGGTTTGTGTTGCTTTCCGGAATATGGAATATGAAAGGTCGTTGTCTTTACGTTCAATAGTTATATCGAGATAATTTATTTTCCGGTCTATTTCGGATTCCTTAGTGAATTTGATAGACTGGTGAAGGCTATTAATGGATTGGAGAATTGTTTCTTCGCTTGTTAGTTCAGTATCGTAGATGCAAATTACATCATCTACGTATCTTTTCCATATTACTATTCCATTTGTTGAAGTCTTTTCTAAGAACGCATTTTCTAGTGCATTGATGAAGATGTCAGCGATTAACCCACTTAGTGGCGATCCCATTGCTGGGCCTTCTCTCTGTGTGTATATATTATTGTCGAATTGAAACACGTTTTGGGTGAGAACGACCCTCAGTAATCTCACAATCTCTTCAATTTCTTTTACCGAATTGTTGGATTTTAAGTTGTTTTCGATAGTGTTGATTGCTTCAATAATCGGAATATTGGTGTACATGTTAGTTACGTCGAAGGATACTAGCCTGAAGCTAGGTTTCATTTGTAGGGTGTTCAATGCTGTTACTAGTTCTGTTGTGTTCTTTACAGAGTTGTTTTTGTCGTTGGAAAGACGGCATTTTAAGATTTTTAGTAACTCTTTGCTGATTTTGTAATTAGGGGCATTCCTACAATTGACTATAGGTCTCATTGGGCATTCCTTTTTGTGTATTTTTGGTTGTCCCCTCAATGATGGTATTTTCGGGTTCATGTTTATTAGTTTTGATTTTTCGGCTTTGGTCAGTATGTGTATTCTGTTTCTTTTAGCGCACTTTTTAATTGTTTTTGGAATTTGTTGGTGGGGTCTTTTGTTAATTCCTTGATTTCGTTGTTGTTTAGGAATTCGACTGTTTTTTCAATGAATTCTGTTTTGTTCAAAATTACTGTAGTGTTTCCCTTATCTGCTTTTGTGATGATTAAGTCATGTTATTTTATTTTTTGTTTCAACGACTTTATTTCTTTGAGCTGTTTGTTGTTTTGAATGTTATTGCTATCGCCCTCTCGTTTGAGGATTTTTTTGGCTTCGTTGGTGGCGAGATTTTTGGTTAATTCCCTGTCTTCTGCTGGGAGCTTGTGACTGGCTATCTCAATATCTGTGATTAACTGTTTTATATTGTGGTTCGTGTGTGCGTCTGTGCAGTTGTATTTCAAACCTTTGTCTATCATATTCATTACACCTTGAGAAAAGGTTACGTTCGTTCTGTTGTTTACTCTGCTGTGGAAATTGAATTCATTGTTATTCGTGTGTTGTTCGTTAGATTGATGGTTCTGTGTTTCTCCTAGTTTTCTTAATTTATTTTCTAGCGTTTCATGCTTCCTCGTTGCTCTGATTTTGATGTTGTCATGTAGGTGCTCGGTGAAGCTGTCCCATTTTGCCGCGTGCCAGAAATTACTTAGTTGCAATTGAATGTCGTATAATTGTTGGTTAATTTTTTGCTTTCTTATGTACGCAAATCTTAATTCGTTTTTTATCCAAAGCGCTTTGGCTTGTTTGGTTGAAATGATCGTGGCTGGTGTGTTCGGTACGGTTTTAATTGGTGCGTATTTAGGGGTGAGGTTTAGTTCTATACATTTTTTGTTGAACCAAATTGACTTGTCTAAATTCATGAGTTTAAGCCTGAGTGATTTGAATTTCTTGGCTTCACGATTTGCCTGACTAGCCGTGAACATTGTGGTGTTTGAAGCCATATTTTCAGTGTTGCCTTAGTAAACAAGAGTTTAGTGCTTTTCAGTCGGTCAACACGAATGTACCCAAAAGAGATGGGTTATGCCCTAATCCTGAAATAAATTACATGAGATTAATAAAACATTAGGATGACCAGTTTCGATCGTCAAGCGATCATCATCAGATCCATTACACTTAGGCTACAAAATCTATGTTTGAAATACAGGTGAAAATATTTACAATATGTACAATTATTTAGTTGCAGTATTGGTACTGCAACTGTCAGTGTATGCTAAATGCAGTATATATGTTAGGTGAAAAGCTAAATGGTGATAGCTATCCGGAGATTGTACTTTAGAGAGATTATATGGTTGTAAACTATGGTTAAACTATAAAATTTTTGGCTAACTACTTATCTGATTGTCTTCCGTATTACAGCTACTCGCAGTTTTCGTGCTCACTGGAACTCGCTGTGCGGTCGACTGCGGTGGTTATTTTAACGACTGGTTTTTCCCCTGCCTCCTCCCCCCTGTCCCTACTTGCTGTGGGGAGTGATAGCGATGTGTTTATGTGAGGTGTTGCCAACCTAGATAAGATGTATGTTATTGAATGAGGTGGGTCCACAACTATTAAAGACCGTGGATTGGCCCTCGCCACGCGTGGAGCATAACCCATTCGAACTAAGCGTTGACGGTCTTATGAGGACGTCCCGGCACCTTTAATACTGCCGCGAATATGGGCCTTGGTTTATTGCAGAAGCAAAGTACATCGTACACCTGATCCAGATAACATTTACCTATTAAAACCCCTAATTTCCCCCCTTTTTTATCTAGCTTGGCTGTGTCGCTAAATTGTGTTTTGTTTCCGACAGGGTGTGTTTTTTAGTAGCGTGAAGAGGGGTGAGCTCTCCATGAACGTGTGTTCATTTAGATTGTTGGGATTGTTTCGTTTGGCTAGGTGTATCTCGATTGCTTCCTTTATGTCAAGAGCTCTGCCTTTCGATTCGTGATGGATTATTTTAAGGTCCGACTCTATGTTGGTAAAGCTGTGCCCTGCGTCACACATATGTTCGCACACGGCTGAATGTGTTCCGTATCTTATCGCATTCCTATGTTCATTATAACGTGTGTCTACTCGCCTTCCACTCTGCCCGATGTAATTAGCTTGACAATCGGTGTCTTGGCACGTTATAGAATATACCCCTGACCTTGAATACGGATCACGTTTATTTAGATTACTATTTAGGAGGTGCCTAGCGGTTGTGTTTTTCGTCGTCAAAGCTATCTTTATGCCTTGTTTTTTGAATAGGTTAGTGATTTTATATGTATTCGCATTCACATAGTTGTTGTTGTTGTTGTTGCTTTTTCTCGCCATGACACCCGTGGAATGATTCAACAAAGTATTTACACGGACTTTTATGACCGTCATAGAGTTTCACTAGCTGACTAGTCGCGCACTGACGCATAGAGGGTATTTTTGCCATGGCCACTTGCTTATGGTGATCGTAATCCGTACAGGGTTGCAATTCACTAAACACAGGGTCTTGAGTCCATGATTTGGTACATGTTGCAAGATTTCTTTCACCGCGTTGGCGGCCACATAATAAATGAACGACTTTGGCAGCGCTAAGAGTTCCTCTTTGGTAAAACTGTCTAGTTTCTTTTTGCACACAAATAACTTCCCGATAGCTTTTTCTGTAGCATTGCCTTTCTCCATGGTATCACGTGTTGTAGAAATCCCACTGGCGTCATTCACAGGTCAATCTTGAGTTATAATTTTGTTCAACAACTCCCAGCAGGCATGAAAGAGATGCCACGCATGCGCTAGAGCTGTATGGATAATGTTGCCAGAGGAACAAGTATCCATCAGCGTTTGCAGGGAGGGGCAGCCCAGGTCCTTGAGGTCGATACATTGACAGTAAGACGCCAAAAATGGTTGCAACCATTCACGTTTTTCATTACCTTTCACAAATACCACATTGCCCGAGCACAAGTGTGCTTTCATGACCACGTCCAAATATTTATAGGAAATGGTTCCTTGATTCCAGTCTAGTTGCTTATGATTTTCAATCCACTGGGTTGGTTTGCGGTCTTTTTCACAAAACAAATCAAAAGCATGGGGCGGTTTAAATAGCAAATGTGTAGCTTGCGATATCCAAAAAGTGGTACAAACGATAATGGCCACTTGTTTAAATATAAATTTGTTGTCACCAATTTTAAACCCTTGGCAATCCACAATGAGTGTGTGCAACATGTTGCCGCTTGCCTGGGTCAAGTTCAACAGACGACTGACTAACCATCGGCCACTAAGGGGTGGTCATGACATGGACTTACCTGCCATGCTAGTTTGGAAAAAAATTGAGGTTAGGGTAGGACAGGGGAACATGAAAAAAAATAAGAATTGAAGAATTACATAATTTTATTATCATAACACGTCTTACAGGCTTTTGTCATTTTGGGATAAGGACGATACCAACTGATACAACAATATAGTCTCTTGTGTTTGTAACGTCCATAACACCGATGATGTTCCAATGTCGCTAAACTAGGCGTTTTTGACGGTGAGCTGCTCGCCGAAGCACCGTTGACACCATACAGTCCACACGTATCGTAACTTGTTTTTTTTTTCATCACTCAGAGGCACGAGTGAGGGATAGCTTGAATGACAGGGTATATTTCCCACCTCCATTCTGCACCGGTAGGGGCAGGCAGGTGACCAGCGCTGATGTTCCTGCATGGGTTCGTCGCTCTCTTGCCATTGGTCTAAGATGATGGGACAAAAGGCACATTTCACTTCATCTCTTGTTTTTAAATAGTAGAATCCAGCGGCCGCCAAGGCTTGAGGGATTATGAAAGGCACTGGTCATGTTGCAAAAGAATTGAAACGTTGTTCCTCAGAGTTTAAATTCATGTATGTGGCTTCTCTTGATACTTTAATGCAAGACATGACTGCGCGGTTTGACGTGGATTGATCTGTTTTTTATACACTCGTCACTTGGTTGGACAGTGGATAATAGTTGACTTGTTTGTGATGAATAATCAAACAGTAGGCTGTCGTATTGGCTGGTACATTGTCATGCGTTTCAAAATCTAGTCGAATGTCGATATTGGATGGCTTGACAGACTCTTCCAGGTAAGAACAGTCAGAGACAATCAGTGGCGCCCTTGCCTTAAACGCTCGGGGTAGCAGCATGGGGCCATTCTCTTTTTGATAACACGACCATCGAAATATAGGAAACAAGTCGTACAGGGAGCCAAATTTATTTCTTGAAAAATCCAAATCCAGTCCTTCATAGGGAAACACAGCTCCGTTGAGGAAAAGACGTGCATTTTTCAATTGCAGGTGATCAAATTGCGTGGCATCTTTGGTTTTTTGATACTTGCGATTCGTTTGAAAACCCACAATCACGTAGAGAGGTCTCTCTGTATAGCGAGCTGTTTTTAAAGACCAACTGTGTGTGTTGGTGGTGGGCAATAGCGGGTACTCATGGAGTGTTCAGCTTCTAAATTCCATGGGTAGAGGCATATCTCTCTTTACCATCTTGAGTATGTCCAGTTTTTTGCTATCGTCAAGGGTCACATGGGGCACTTTCCATATCAAGCGTTATAGTTGAATTTTTGAATCTATGGGGGCATTGTCAGCTCCCTTGAGTGCATTATTATCACTGCTGTCTCTCACCAGATAAAGCACTTGCCTTGCGTTGACCACAATGCGCTGGTGGTCTTCGGCAAAGCCTAAAATCAGTTTAAGAGGTAAATATCCAGTAAAGGTTCCATCGGTGTGAACCATCCAGTCATTGGTCGAGTCAGGGCACCAACCTGCCATGCAAAGTGTTTCACCTTCTTCCTCACTATAAGAGGGGTATAGTTTCATGACACTGGAAATGCCCTCATTTCGAGTGCTATCCACCACGATATCGTTAATGACACAACGTACTTCAGAAAACAGAAAGGCCAAACCATGGTTGGCCAACTTGGATGTGGTGGGTGTAGAGCAATCGGCTTTGGTGAGCCGACCTTCGATCTGAATGACACTTTCATGTGGTAGGGTGTAAATATCTTGGCTGTTGAAAACAAATTGAATTTCATCATTGTTATTGAGTCCAGGTGTTTGAGCTTGATAGGAATGGAGATCAATTCTTAGCACCCCTGGTTGCTCCTCGATGGGGTTCGCTATCTCTAATATAGAATTCATCATGAGTGTTGACATGGTAACCCAAATGCTGTAAAATCTGCTTGTCCTTAGATGTAAACGTGTATTCACGTGACTAGCAACTAACACCATTCCTAGACGGTGTTGTTGCTTTATACACAAACTTCATAGTGGCTTTAGCACCAACTTGTAAGTCACTGGTGTGGTAGAATCTAGATCAATGAGTTGTTGATCTCTATTGATCAGTCTTAGTGTTATATTACTAATACCATCGACGGCCACAAAATGAAAAAGCACCACTGGAGGGTTTTCACGAATAATATAGCCATTGGGCGATGTTACAATAAAGTCATAAAGCAAATGCGATGGTTCTTGATTAGTGTACACTTGGCTAATAATATTACACGTTACCGACACATGATGGTCCTCAATGAATTTCACTTCATGGTCCGATTCATGTTTTTTGTTGGGCTCCAACACGCGTCGTTTAAATCCTAGTTATGGACCAATGGAATCAGGGTGTGTTTTAAAGTCAATGTTGAATGTGGAGAAAATACTGCAGCGATGAGTGTTGGTATTTCCTACAAGTTCAAACTAGCGCGATCCATCGAGGAATGACTTTAAACCATATTCATTGATCAACACCACGTAAATGTGTTCATAAATATCATCGATCGTGTATCCACAAGAGTTCAGGGTGAGCACAGACTCATCATAGTAAAACTTGTTGTTCACATTTTCACGTATGTTGTATATTCGATTGCACGTTTCAAGAGAAACAAGTCCCAAACCATAGGGTTTTTCACTCAATTCGATAGGCTGGTAAAAGTCTAGGCTGACTTCAGGTCCACGTCCATCCAGTGTAAACGTTTTACTTTCTGCCGACATAGTGTTGACGTTTTTGCTTAAGCTGCGTCTTATATAAAAAATTAAACACAAACGTCCACACTGGTGGCTGTTAAACGTTTGCTCACGTTTCACATTCTAATATATCTTGATCCTGTTTCCAAAATAGGTCACTAGTTCCATGGGCGGGGGCAAATTCCCGAAACTGTTGAAGTACCATACGGTGGATCCCTCTTTGACGTAAGCTACATAATGCGTTCCTGGTCCTCGGTGATCATCCAAATTGACAACAGCACATTCCTGTTTCCAGGGTCGTGAGGGTAATTGGTTTCGCATAAACACACCTCGAAAATGAGAAAGCTTTAGTGGTTTAGCATAACTTTCCACTTGTTGATGCGTCAGGGCATGTCTTGCTATGGCTGAGGTTATTTTTTAAAAATATTTCAAAGTGGTGAAATCCCAAATCCTTGTTGATAAAAGGCTAGCTTTAAATTGGCATTTCTAGCCCCCATACCAATCGCTTCCATCGTTTCATTATGTCGCTGACATTCTTTGAGTTGTTGCTTGCCCTGCTGCGCGGCTTTAATGGTTTTCGCCACTGCACTGGCACCGCCCAAAACTGAACTCAGAGCAGCCAGACCGGCAAATAAAGCAGGTAAAAATCCCGTTCGTTTGAGGACGGGAATCACTCGCCCTTGTTTTGAACCCTGTCGCCAACGTTTTGGAATAACATGTCTCTGTACTGCTCGAAGGGCTTTCTTTATGGTCAATACATTATTTTTTCTATTTTTCTTTCGCAAGGGCTTGTCCACGAATGTCGTAAGCCCAGGCTTTGCCAAGGACAGGGTCTTATTTTCAGTCTTTTTAGTCTTTCTCACCCCATACCTTTGTTTCACCATGATGATAATGACCAACAACCTTTCACAAGAAAGTTTAAATCACAACTAACGTCAGATTGTTATTTCATGGCTGTATATTCCAATTCCACATAAAATGGGAAATCGTTTATGGTTTTTCCCGCTTGCTTTTCATCCCATGTCAACATGAGATGAAAGGATAATTCATCACCTGCATTGACCATTTCATGGTTATGGGGCAACATCCTATGACCTTTTATCTTTATTTGTAAATGGTTCTCATCAGGTATGGCATATTTGATGTGAATGGTTCCATCATAGTGTATTCGATAGTGACTTAAACCCGAAGCAAGCACATAGGTAAAGTGCAGATCATGGACTAGCGGTAAATGGTTTCTGTCGTTCACAGGGTTTTCATTTGTCAGATACACTAAAAATACAGATGGGATAGATTTATAAAGCCTTTTCATTTCATAGGTCACGTAACGCTTGGTACAGACATCGTCTTCGTCTTGCGGATCTTCCACGAGAATAATCCGATGGTGATTAGCGCTATAGCCATTCACCGTAAGCTGAGGCACTTTGTCATAAAACTCATACACTTTGTTATCCACATACTTTTTCGTAGTATCGTCTGTAGATACTTGAGGGTGTTTTACATGGGTTAACCAATTTCCCTTAAAGTCATAATCTCCCTGTTTTGTGCGTGGCACAACAGACCTATCCACATAGTGTTTATAAGCAGGATCTGTTTCTTGTTTAGGATCATGTATGGGGACAGACCTAGCTTTGGCCATCAACGCACGTCCAAAGACATCCATCGTCAACCTGTAGTACGAATCTGCTGTTTCTATGACAAGGCTCGGTGTCCTGTATATAGACAGCCTGCTAGCCTGTCTAAGCCTTAGTTGAAACGATGATTATTAAGCAGCAAGAGTCATTCCCCGTGGGGGACATGGTTTCCCATCTGATTCCCACATCACGTGAACAACGCCATGGTTCACTGTTTCCATCTTCCATGCGCTGCATCATTGTGGGACCTTCCGGCTGTGGAAAGACCAATATTTTGCTAACACTCATCACAGCGCCCAATGGTCTGCGTTTTCAAAATATTTATATTTTTGCAAAATCTCTCTACCAACCCCTCAACGTGTTTCTGGATCTAGTCATGTCTGGATTACAAAAAGAGAATATGGATTATTTCACATTTTCCACGCAAGAAAATGTTATTTAACCGGATGATGTAAAGCCTGATTCACTCATGATTTTCGATAATGTATCCACTGAACGTCAAGGCATTATTCAAAGCTATTTCAGCATGGGTCGACACAAACATATCGATTGCTTTTATCTTGGACAAACGTATTCTAAAATTTCCAAACAGTTGATTCGTGACAATGCCAATGTCATTGTTTTATTTAGCCAGGACGAGAGGAACAGTCGTCACATTTATAATGAACATGTGAATCCGGATATGATCTTTCAAATGTTTACTGAATTGTGTGGCAAGTGCTGGAACACTCAACGTCATGCCTGTTTAGTGATTGACAAACAAAGTGAACTCAACCAAGGACGATATCCCTTAGGGTTTGGTCATTTTATTGCTATTTAAGGCCCTGTCTCTTTCCCTCTCAAGTCATTTGTCAAGACACCATGGCGTTAGCGGAGAATCAATTGAAAAAGCATATTATTAGAGCAAAAAATACTATTCGCCAGAAGTTTCGTCCATTGAAACGATCACGTGCAGATCATGCTTTGTTTATTCAACATCATTTAGCACCTCCGCTAAAAGCCATGTTGAAGCCCTCTTTCAAGCCATCGGAAACGCTACCCACCGTTTCACAAGCCACTCAGGCGCTGCACGAGGACCCTGAGGAAGAGGAAGGGGAACAGGAACAGGAAGATTTGACTAGTGTTAGCGAAGTTGAGGATGACGAGGAACAAGTGTTTACGCCTCAAAAAAAGACCGCACCCCTTGCAGAATTTTTGAGAAAAAAAAATCCTTGGCCATGGTCGAAACACCTTGCCCTTCCAAATGGTCTCCGTTTTCACAAGTCTTGGCCACCCCTCAAAATAAATCTCAAATGAAAAACATTTTAATAAAATATTATGGATCAACACTAGAACCCTATCTCATTGATCTATTTATTGGGAACACAGATACCACATATGGTGTTCGCTATGAGGATGATAGTTTTAAAATTGGGGATTCATCCATTAAATTTGATCGTACTAAAGCTGTCATTAAGAACAACAACTATAAATTGTCGCCAGGACTGTTAAAGCTGCTCTTTTATCGAACACCCTCATTCTATGATAATACGTCAGAGGACCTTGGCAAATATAAATCCATTTTATTGGATACCCATGCCCACAAAAGACAGTATGATCCCACTCAACAAGTGAATGCCAATATATCTCAAAAATATAAAACCATCATTGCAAAAATGTTTCCCACCAGTCAAAGTGGTCGTCGTCAAGTGTCCGCTGCGGGAGTGACATTTAAACCACTAAAACCCCTTGTGGATGTTACCTACTGGCACAATCCCAATAAGCTCGTCCAGCGGCTACAGTTGTTGCATGCTTCACGTCAAGCCGGCCATACCGGTCACGATTGGGAAATTCAAGAAATTGAACAAGAACTTCGAAATGCCAAAAATATTGTTTAAGCCCTCGCCCATTAAAATGGGTATTGCTCACGAGTTGCATCGCCCAGCTAGGCGTCACTATTCGCGACTCAAAGTGATTTTACGAGGTGTGGATGAACTTTGGCAGGCTGACTTGTTTGAAATGATACCCTATGCTGGCGTTAACGATGGTGTACATTATATGTTGACTGTCATTGATGTCTATTCCAAAATGGCCTTTGTTGAACCTGTGCGTTGCAAGTCTGGTCCACTAGTCACCAAGGCCTTTCAACATATTATTCAACAATCCAAACGCCAACCTCAGTTGCTACAATCTGATCAGGGAAAATAATTTTTCAACAAGGATTTCTCCAGTTTTCTCAAATCTAAGGATATTCACCTTTACACCACGTACAGCAATCTCAAAGCCAGCGTGGTCGAGCGGTTTAACCGAACATTGAAAACCCATATGTGGAAAGCGTTTACCGCTCAGGGCACTTATCGCTGGTTGGACATGTTACCAGACCTAGTGTCACCTTACAATGACACCAGACATAGAACCATTGGGACCAAGCCACGCCTCGTGACCAAAAATATTCAGCGACTGGATAAACTGTTTAACCCCATAAAAACAGCAGATCCTAAACGTCACCGACTGAAAATTCGAGATTTTGTTCGAGTGAGCAAATTTAAGCCTGCCTTCAATAAGGGCTACACGCCTCAGTGGGGGACTGAACTATTTCGAATTCGTGAAGTCAACTTGGAGAGTCCAGTCACCTATTTACTCCAAGACCTCAACCAACAACCCATAAAAGGTAGATTTTATCTCCATGAACTTCAAAAAACAGCATTTCCGAAACATTATCTTGTGGAAAATGTGTGGAAACAAAAAAGGAAATAAACTATATGTAAAATGGTTAGGATTTAACTCTACGTTTAATTCTTGGATCAATAAATTACATGTCGTGTGAACCTGTGCACTTTTTTATTTATTTTATTGAATCGTGTTGTACGAGAGCTCTGTGTACGGCGCTCCGCGCTTCATGCATGTCCAAACATGTTTCTCTTTCTCCCTCCACACCCGAGTCTCACTCCTTCACTCCAAGTTGACATACAACTCGTTCAGCTATTGGCTGTCATGGGTTCTCCACTCCTCCCCTCACCTCCCCGCAGTCCTCTGGCCCCGCCCCCACGTCCCTCACCACTTTGCAGTGGTCAAGTGATTTCACGTTGTGTAGAGGTTTCCCTCATTTCCTCTCACCCACTCTGCGGGGCCCTGCCCACCGCTGTCTGCTAGCCTGGCTGGCCGTTATCACTTTTTACAGAGTTGTCAAATGGTTGCAACCTGTTATCACCTTACAGCAATGTTGTCAGCTCTCACCCACATTCCATTCTCATAGCTGGCTAGCCAAGCACCAAGCAGGTCTCTCGAGCAGATATTCTGTTTTTCTTTCTTGGCTGCCAGTCAGACATAGAGAAACAAGTTCTGTTGTTAACAACTATAAAAAGCCTCGCTATTTATTCGTCTCATAGAATTATGAATTTTGTCTGGTTACTGGTCAGTGTTTACCAACCTGTTTTAACGATCGCCATGAGGGATTTTCGAAATATTCGTCTTCATTCATCTGTCATAGGAAAATATCGAAAAGCGACCCCTCGTTTTGCCATACATCGCCCCGTCGAAATAGCCATTTCCTGTATTCACCATGCCCAGTCATAGCCTCGTTGGAACACACGCCCAGCGCTACCGGCTCTCCTTGTCTACAAACACTGTTTCATTAAAAAAGAAAGTTTTAACATGCATATTTTTTGTCCTAGAGACTTGACATTTATTTTCATGGTAGAGAGGCTAGGGATCTTTCATTTATGTCAAACAAACTTCTTTGTAAACCTGTTAGTTTCCAAAATAAAAAAATAAAAATTTAAGTTTTTTCAAAATATCTCGAAAAATACAAAGTTTTTTAATTCAAAAAATAAAGGTCATAGAGGCCATTCGTTTCAACTATGGCACAACGTTCTATCAAGTTTGATTTTCAAACTATCGCCTACTTTCAAAAACAAAATATTTCCAAATTTATTTTAAAAAATATAACGAGTGGTCGATAGGAAAGAGGACGTCAGCTCGAGTCCAACGACACCTCATTTGTTAAAATCCGACCATCCGTTCGCCAATTATCACCAATGTTCGCGAGAAAGTAGGCTATCATATTTTTCCTCCTACACCCTTGAAACTTTTACCCATCTAGAGGGCATACTCACCTTTCATTAACGACGAACAAACGTATTTCCAAAATTAACCGTTTCCAAAATAGCGCCAATCCCAAAAAACAAAAATTTTCATTTTTCTTTTAAATATCAACACACATTCTTAGCCAATAGAACGTCATCCCAACGCCAACAATACCTCGTTCGTTAAAATCCGACCACGCGTTCGGGAGATATAGGCAAACTTTTCATGAAAATAGGGGGAGGAGCAGAACGAACATTACCCCACTACTGCACAATTTTAGTCCTAGAGGCTCGAAATTTATTTTGCGGGTTGAGAGGGTCAGGGCCATTCATTTATGTCAAACAATTTTTTTTGTAAACTCTTTAATTTCCATAGTATAAAAATTTCAAAATTAAACTTTTTTCAAAAAAAACATAAAAAAATAAAGTTTTATTATAAAAAATTATGGTCATAAATATCGTTCGTTTAAGCTATTGCACAACGTTCTATCATGTTTGGTTTTCAAACTATAGCCTACTTTCAAAAACAAAAATTCTCAAAAAATATATATATATAACGAGTGGTCCATAGGAAAGCCCCCGTCAGCTCGAGTCCAACGACACCTCATTCGTGAATCTCCGACCACGGGTTCGGGAGTTATCGGCTCGCATTGGGAGTAGTGGTGGTGGGGGGCAGAACCATCACTACTCCCCTACTTACAATCTATACAGAAACCAGACAGCAGTCATTCGAGCTGAAGGAAATGAGAAAGCTGGTATTCAGAAAGGTGTTAGGCAAGGCTGCAACTTATCACCCATACTTTTCAATCTTTACATTGAACAAGCAACAAAGGAAATTGGAGACAAATTTAAAGTGGGAGTGAAGATTCAAGGAGAAATAATTCATATTCTGAGATTTGTTGATGACATCGTCATCTTGGCCGACACCCCAGAGGATTTGAATGAGTGTTTAAATGGTATGGACTCTGTCTTGAGGAAAGAATTCATAATGACAATTAATAAATGTAAAAAAAATAAAAATTGGAATGCAGCCGAACTAGATAAGAAACGTTTAAGGACATCAAATTGGCACGTGAAAAGCTAAAGGAAGTAAGAGACTTATGTTAGATAGATAGAAGAATAACCAGTGATGGACGAAGCAAAGAGGATATCAAAAGTAGGTTGGCTCAGGCAAGGAAAGCTTTTTTACAGATAAGGACACTGTTGACATCGAATGTAAATATAGGTATTGGGAAGTAATATCTGAAAGCCTTTGTCTGGAGCGTGGCACTCTATGGAAGTCAAATTTGGACTATTGGTGCAGCAGCAAAAGGAGTATTGAAGCGTTTGAAATGTGGTGTTACAGGAGAATGATGGAGACCAGATGGATAGATAGGATTAAAAATGAAGAGGTATTAAGACGAGTGGGAGAGGAGAGATGTTTCTGGCGACTGCTAATGAAGAGAAGAGATAGGTTGGTAGGACTCATACTAAGACATACTAAGGAATAGCAAGCTTAGTTATGGAAGGAACGTTCGAGGACAAGAACTGTATGGGTAGACCAAGGTTAGAATAAGTTAAAATGATTGCTTCACATGTAGGGTGTTGTAGCTCTGTAGAGATAAAACGATTAGCTCAGGACAGGGAGGCTTGAGAGCTGAATCAAACCAGTCAAGAGACTGAAGACTCAAACAAAAACATGAATTTCTATTGAATCATAGAAGCAACTGTGAATAACTTTGAATCTTAATTAGAGTTAGTAGATGATGAAATCACTAATTATCTCACAAAACCGATGTATTGCTGATGATACGAGGGGTGATAAGAAACTATGGTTACAAAGCCTGCGGTGAAACGTGTACATTTTATTTCACATAACCATTACCGCCAACTGATAGTACATACATTAGGTTTTGTTTTTTTCGACCTAGTTTCCATATTGATTTAGGCACTTGTCGGTTCGTGCGATGAGATTGAACATTCCCTCATGATAAAAATCCTGTCCTGGCGTGTTCAGCCACATTGTCGCGAAGTGTTTCCTCTGAAGCGAATCGTCGAGTGACTAGGTGTTCCTTCAGGTGAGGAAACAAGTGAAAGTCACTTGGAACGAGGTCTGGTTTGTAGGGAGGGTGCTCAATGATATCCCAGCGAAACCGTTTCAAAAGCGTGCTAGTCTTCTGGGCTGTATGAGTTTGCGCGTTGTCATGAAGGAAGATGACACCCCAGGTGAGAAGTACTGATTACGGTTACAGGTTTTGCCCGCAGTAGTCTAATACCAATGCGGATCACATCACGAGGCCAGTTTTCCAAACGAGCCGCCATATTAAAATACATGTGCTATAGGTGGCAGGTGGCTTAATCTTAATCTTAATCTTAAATTATTGAAATTTCTTATTTTTCTTGATATTACTACTTTCCATGGTTTCTTCTTGGGCAGACCCTAACAATTTAGAAAATTAAACCAAATTTTCATTCAGCATCAAGTCTTGTTAAAAGCCTTATTCCTTTCTGAATTCGCATTTAAAACTTATATAGCTGTCTTGTGCTATTTTCAAAAGTATTCCTAGTCAAATTTCAATTCTCAGTTTTAGCATCCTATTTTAAGATAACTCTTACAGAAGTTTTCGATTCTTCTAATTTAAACCTTCATATTAATCACAATTTTCTTTTCATTAAAACTTCAGAAATCTTTTGAAAATAAACATTGGAGTTGTAACTGTGGTCTATCGCATATTTTACTTCCTTCCCGCCGAAATCAATCTTTTCAAATCTTTCAAAATCCCTACTAGGAAAATTGCTACCAATTCACCCATTGGTGGTTGTACTCCCTTGTTGTTGCTTTCTTGTTGTCGTTTTTTGTTAACAACTTCCCGAATAAATTTTAAATCTTTATGTGATACAAACTTTTATCATAACGACTACTCCAGGATTCTGATTTATTGTGCTTTCATTGTAGTAAGCTATTTTAGTAACATTTCCATTATTTAATTTCCACGTTTCCAATAGAACCACATCATCAAATATGTTACATTCGCATAAATAAGCATTCAGAGTTAAGTTATTCCTATAGTTCGGTAGGCTTCTAATATTAGTGTAGATTACTTGGAACTACGGTTATAGGGACATTATGTGACTGAGGAATTAGAGGGATAGCAGTAAGGTTTAAGGAACATTGCGTTTTCAAAGAGTTAGAGAAGTAGGACTATAATTATTAGGGCATTACGCTACTATATAGTTGGAGAGGTGGACCATAGTTTAAAGGGACATTATGCTACCCCATATTTAGGGAGGTGGAACTACGGTTAATGGCACATTACGTTACCGAGGAGTGAGTTAGTTGGCACTACAGTTATGGGAGCATCACAATACTGGGTAGTTAAACGTACCAGGTATATGATTTCGATATTATGCTACTGTGGAGTTACGGAGATAGCACTGGTGTTAGATGAATAAGGTTTGAACAATTAGTTAACGGAGAGTTGGGGAGGAGGTACTATGCCGAAATGAACGAGATTTCGGCACTAAGCTACCAGAGAGGAAGGGAGTTGTTACTCGGACAAAGCGTTGGAGAGCAACAAGGCTGACAATGAATAATGGGCAAAGAAGAAGAATGTGAGTCGACTTCCCTACCCAGCGACTCCATGGACAGCCATACTTCATAAATACTAATGTAACAAAAGTAAGTTCGCAAGACACATAACTATACTTATTAGAATAGATGGATCCGAGTGTAATTAAACTGTGTCGCCCTGTGATTTATCTCCGAAATTTCTCACTGCGACCACAGAAATGGGAGAATAATTACAGCAAGGTTAGGAAATTAAGTAATATAATGGGTGGAAATGACGTAGTGCTAACTCCCTAATTGAAAGAAATGCGAGACGGTCAGCTGCGTATCCGCCAAACACTCAGCGAAGTATATTCAATTTCGAAGTACGTGACGCTTGAACGATAATCATTTACTGCAGTCCACTTCCTCTAATATTTCCCGATAATATAAAGAAGTATAAGGATTAACCTTTGAAACCTTGTGAACACAACACATTGCGATATGGTGAATAGTTAACACGCTGATTGGAGACTGCATGCTGTATTCTGAATCGTGTTTTCTTGGCAGCTTTTAAGAGCAGTAAATGGTGCAATTTAGCTTTGAGAATTGAAATGAATGATATGCATTTGTTCCGAACGTGCAACAACTATCTTCATTAACAGTTGTATTATAAATCCTGCTCTATCATGTGGCCACAATTACAAATATCTACTGCATTAGGGTACTTTTATGGAAGATGTCATTTTTACAATAGGCTATTAACTAGCTGAACCCTGAATGCGGTGCAATGCCTATCAAAGAAAGTGTTGGCGTTATAATTTTGTTTGTTGAGGTGCTTTTGAATACACAATATTTTCTTCTTCTTCCGTAAAATGCCTCTCAACTAATGTAAAATGGATTTTCTAACTCAAAAACTTTCGTGGGAGCGTCCACGACAACTCACCAATGTCTCATCGCAATTGGATGAATGGGTTATGAACGCATACAGGACTTTGTTGAAACGACTCGCGTGCCGTCACTCATTTGTTGAATCTACTCGGGAGATGCCTATTACAAAATGGATTTAATAATTCATTAACCTTCGCAGAGGTGTACACAACAACTCACCAATGTTCCATCACAATCGGGTGAATGGTATCTGAAAGCACATGGGACTTTGTTGAAACGGTTCGCGTGCCATCACTCATTTGTTGAATCTACTCATGTGCTACCTGCTGTAAATTTGATTTACTAAGTCAGAATTATTTGCAGGAGTGTACAAAACAATTCATAAAAGTTTCATTGCAATCGTATGAATGGTATATGAATGCATACAGGACTTTGATGAAATGATTCGCACGTCGTCACTCATTTGTTGAATTTAGTCGTTCGCTACTAACTCTGAAATGGATTAACTAAGTCAGAATCCTTCGCAGATGTGTACATAACAACTCATCAAAGTTCCATTGCAATCGGGTGAATGGTATATGAACGCATATGGGACATTGTTGAGACTATTCGCGTGCCATCACTCATTTGTTGAATCTTCTCGTGTGCTACCTATTGTAAAATTGATTTACTAAGTCAGAATTATTTGCAGGAGTGTACACAACAAGTCATAAAAGTTTCATTGCAATCGGAAGGTATATAAACGCATACCCGACATTATTGTAACGATTCGCCCGCCGTCACTCATTTGTTGAATCTACTCGTGCGCTACCAATTGTGAAAAGGATTTACTAAGTCAGAAACCTTCAAAGGAGTGTATAATACATAACATCTCATCAAAGTTCCATTGCAATCGGATCAATGGTATATTAACACATACGGGATTTTGTTGGAACGATTCGTGCGTCGTTAATCATTTGTTAAATCTACCCGTGCGCAACCTATTGTAAAATGAATTTACTTAATCAGAAACCTTCACGGGAGTGTTCGCAAGAACTCACCAGAATGTCATCGCAATCGGATGAATGGTAGCCTATATATACGCACACGGTACTTTGTTGAAACGATTCGCGTGCCATCAATCATTTGTTGAATCAACGCGTATGGTACCAATTGTAAAATTTATTTATTAAACCAGAAACCTTTGCAGGAGTGTACACATCAACTCATCAACGTTTTATCGCAATCGGGGGAATGGTATCGCATACGGGATTTTGTTGAAACGATTCGCGCGACATCACCCATTTCTTGAATCTTCCCCAGCGCTATCTATTGTAAGATTGATTTACTAACTCGACATTCCCTGGAGTGTACACAATAATCCACCAAAGTTTTATCGCAATTGGATGAATTTTAGATGAACGCATAAAGGACATACATATAATCACGAAACATTCATTTTTAGCCTACTTTTCACATTTTGCAAAAATGAGGAGAAAGTAGTCTTATGAGATCGATCCGGGAAAATGTGTGTCTGTCTGTCTGTCTGTCTGTCTGTCCTTCTGTCTGTCTGTCAGTCTGTCTGGCTGTGTGTGTGTCCCCCCCCTATCAACTCCTAAACGGCTGGAGCAATCGAAATAAAATTTGGTAGGAGTAAAGATCTATACCTGAATATCTCACGGCCATATTTGAAAATGAAGTCAGTGCTACCAACTGCTGAAAAATCGCAATTGAAATTTGAGCTCCATGTTGGATATCTTGGAAGGTATGAATGGGAGCTATTTCAAAATCGGCACACACATAGATAATAATATTGCAGTTTAATTTCCAGAAGGCCATACATGGCAGTGTTGCCAAAATGATAATAAGCCTACTGATAAGTCCAATATTTAAATGCATATAACTTCTACACTATCAATTGGAATTCAACCAAATTTCGTATGTTGTATGTGTACATAACCAGATATGAATGAACGTATTCTTATGAACCACCAGTGCTGCCAACTGTTAATAAATGCTCTTAATTTTTTTAATCCAAATACCAATATATATGAGAAAGTATGCAAGCCGACAGCTTTAAACTATGCACACGTATAGTACATGACAATCTATATTAATTTGGAGTAACTTACATACGTCAGTGCTACCAACATGATTCTAAGCCTGCTGAGAAGTCCAAATTTAAATACATGTAACTTCCATACTATGATTTGGATTTCAACCAAATTTCGTATGTGCTATGTGTACCATAACAGCTATGACTATGCGTATTCTTAAGAGCAACCAGGGCAGCCAACTGTTAATAAATGCTGTCTCTATTTTTGTTACCCTAATATCAATATATCAGAAAGAATGCAAGCCAATAGCTCTAAACTTTGCACACGTATAGTACCTGGCATTCTAGATTACTTTGGAGTAACTAATATACGTCAGTGCTGCCAACATGATTCTAAGCCTGCTGATAGGTCCAATTTTAAAATGCATGTAACTTCTATACTAACTAATGGATTTCATTCAAAATTGGCACAACAATAGATCATATTATTTCAGATTATTTCTGACCAATACATGCATGACAAAAAGCCTCCGTGGCTTAGGCGGCAGCACGCCGGCCTCTCACCGCTGGGTCCGTGGTTCAAATCCCGGTCACTCCATGTGAGATCTGTGCTGGACAAAACGGAGGCAGACAGGTTTGTCTCCGGGTACTCCGGTTTTCCCTGTCAAAATTTCATTCCAGCAACACTCTCCACTATCATTTCATTCCATCTGTCATTCATTTAATCATTGCCCCAGAGGAGTGCGTCAGGCCTCGGCAGCCGGCACAGTTCATATCCTCGCCGCTTGATGGGGGCTTCATTCATTCCATTCCTGACCCGGTCGGAGACTGGAAGCAGGCTGTGGATTTTCATTTTCACATGCATGACACTGTTGCCAACATGATTTTACGCGCGCTGTTAGATCCAATGTTTAATTGCATGTAACGTCCATGCTATTCATTGGACTCCAACCAAATTTCGTATTCTGTACCTTAAGAGATGGAACTAAGAATATATTCAGTCACCAGGGCTGCCAACTGTAGTGCTCTATTAGGCTACATTATGCCAGGTATACAGTATTTCGAACTAATTAGGAATTTCGATATTACCAAATTAAGTTCGTCATTATTCTAGATAGATCCATATCGATTAATCATTGGCATGAATCTTAAATTTTAAGAAAAGTAGGCTCTTAGTTCGTCACGGAACTTCTTGTTTTAGTAGAGATAATAACAATAATAAAAATAACCATCAATTTTATTATTATTGTTTTGTTCTCCTGTGCTCCTTTATCTTCATTCACTAAATTATAGACTACATATTAAAACACTACGAGAGCAAGGGTAGATTTTAACCTCGTGTTAATTAGTGTTACAACACTTTTATTATTTAATACAGTAATTCTGAACTTTATTAAAATTATTTAAGGGAGAAATCTGAATTGATTAATTTCACTTTATTTATCGTATGATGATATAGAGTTAAAATAAAAGTTCTGTTTACTCTGTATTTGTTGACCAGGAGGCCTTTTCAAGCAGTTCGGTCTCATCTCTATTTTGTTGCTTACTTAGCACCACCCGGGGGACACGTGTAGGGTAGCAATGGGTAAAACCTACGGACGTGAGCAACGTTTGACCCCCTTTAATTTTACTGAGCACAAATGATAATGTACAATATTCACCAATCGATTATGATCTTGATCGACTGTCCGGAGATTGCACCGGAACAGCAGTTAGCTGCATTGTATCAGACTTTCTGAAGCAGGAAATCATATTTGAGTTGTTTAGCAAGCAAATGTTTGTCTTTGGATTCCAAGAAGTATATTTTCGATTTTTATATTTTTTTCTACTTTCGACTGGTTTTTGAGGATCATTGAAAAATGATTAATATTTGAGTTATTTTGAAACATTAGCACTATGGAAAATATCGCAGGTAGGCGGAATGATAATTCTTGGGAGATAACATGACCCTAGATTTGTACCCGAGCGAAGGATGAGCCTTGATGAAGGCAGGCGTGCGTCTCTACACTTGAGAAAACGTGGTGATTTAATCAGAACTCTATCTGCGATATTTGGCTGAAATCGAGTATATTTCAGCAGATAGTTTGTGCTACGAACATTATGTGAACATTTGTAAGCGGTATAGACAATATGTTTGTGTTTTTGGCAATTTTGTCAAAGCCGGTTAAGGAACCGAGGACTTGTCAGAAGCGTGGACATCAGAGTGTACAACCAGGACAATGACCTAATAACATTTATAATTGTCAGGCATACGATTACCGCCATATTGCACGATTTTTCAGTGCGCATGGTAGTACATGTAAAGGTGAGCATATGTCATATATCTGACATCCTGGAATCAGTGAATGTGGAGGTGAGAAGGAAATTGTTAATCATCCGCACAGTGCAGAGTCAGTGTTGTATTTATGTATTCTACCGAACGTTAATTTAAAGTCAGTGATACAAATACTTCAACCGAAAATGACGACTGAACGAGTATTCAACACCATCCACATGGTCCAACTTCACCCAAGTATTCGAGGCGGAGAGATGGAATAAATCCTTATATGCCATGGTAGAGTGGATAATCGAGGCAGGTATGAAGCCCAAGGAAAAGACGATGGCTACGTTCAAACCATGAGCTTACGTCTGATTGCCATGACCAGGATTCGATCTACATCGAAAGCTGAAGACATGTGAGTTTGAACCACACCATGCTTAGTAGGAACTTGCAAGGTTCGGAATATATTGTGGATTAAATTACAGGTTATACTTAGCACAATCAGTTAGGCAGGCATACTATTAATTGTAGAAATAGAGCAATCGTGTCAGTTTTAACTGCAAAGATTCGTGCAGTATTTTATCTTGTCATTATGAGTGCGTAGAAGTTTCTCTTTAAGAAGTTTGGTATAGCTGGATCAGGCTACTATGAATTGTAGCAAGGCCAACAGCACGGCGAGTTGATTTGATAAGTTACAGGACATGAGAGAGAAGCTGGTATTCAGAAACGTGTAAGGCAAGGCTGCAACTTATCACCCATACTTTTCAATCTTTACATTGAACAAGCAATGAAGGAAGTTGGAGAAAAATGTCAATTGAGAGTGAAGATTCATGGAGAAATAATTTCAACCCTGAGATTTGCCGATGACATAGTCATGTTGGCCGACACGCCCGAGGATTTGAATGAGTTTTTGAATGGTATGGACTCCATCTTGAGGAAACAATTCATGATGAAAATTAATAATTGTAAAACAAACATATTGGAATGCAGCCGAAATAAATCAGAAACCTCTATGGACATCAAATTGGCAGGTGAAAAGCTAAAGGAAGTAGGAGAATTCTGTTACTTAGGAAGCAAAATATCCAATGATGGACGAAGCAAAGAGGATATAAAAAGTAGGTTAGCTCAGGCAAGGAAAGCATTTCTACAGAAAAGGAGTCTGTTGACATCAAATATAGATTTAGGTATTAGGAAGTCATTTTTGAAGGCCATTGTCTGGAGCGTGGCACTATATGGAAGTGAAACTTGGACTATTGGTGCAGCAGAAAAGGGGAGAATTGAAGCGCTTGAAATGTGGTGTTACAGGAGAATGAAGAAGATCAGATGGGTAGATAGAGTTACACACGAAGAGGTATTGAGACTAGTGGGAGAGGAGAGATGTTTCTGGCGACTGCTAATGAAGAGAAGAGATAGGTTGGTAGGACACATAATAAGACACCCAGGAATAGCAAGCTTAGTTATGGAAGGAAGGGTTGAGGACAAAAAATGTAGGGGTAGACCGAGGTTAGAATATGTTAAACAGATTGCCTCGGATGTAGGGTGTGGTAGCTATGTAGAGATGAATCGATTAGCTCAGGACAGGGAGGCGTGGAGAGCTGCATCAAACCAGTCAAAAGACTGAGGACTCAAACAACAACAACGTGCAAGCCGCACGAACCGAACAGACTTTTTACGCAGAGTGAAGATATAGCTTATTTTCTTGAGTTTAGGAGGCTGTGGTTTTAGCAAGCCCTTATGATAAATGTGAACCAGTTTATTGTGAGTTTTAGAAGCTGAGCTGATTGTAAGAATATTTTGTTTTGTTTTTGACAGTGATAGACGATTCTACGATATGTTTTAAAGGATGGTATGTTTGTACGCAGGAGGTTGCGTGTTCGAGGAACACAAGTCATTGTTTAGAGCTTATAGAAGCTATTGAGGGAATGCATTCACATAGTGTTTAAGATCATATTATTATTGGAAGTTCATGTGAGGTGTTTCTTCACAATAGGAAAAGCTACACCATCTGAGTCAAATATACTTTATTAACCACAATACAATGACCTTAATGTTAGAAGGGACAATAATACAAATTAATACGTGATATACCCACGGTGGTGCTCTTTTAATACCATTCCCAAACATCCTCCTCACCCAGGTCTAACTTGAGGGGAATGATCAGCTGGACAGGCCGTGTTAAATGCTTGCATTCCTAGGTACTAAGCACAACCGATCTTATTTTCTCGTCTCGACCTTGACGCAATTCTACCATTAGTGCCCGCTTCCACATGTGCCTTGGTAGTGACTCGTCCAGCCAAAAGTCTACGTCACCCACTCTAAGTCTTGTTCCTATTCCGTGAGGGTGTCTTACTTGGTGGAAGCTCTTTAGTTGCAACAAGTATTCGTTGCTCCAACGCTTCTAGAAGTCGTCGGCTTGCTGTTGCTGAAGTCTGAATTCTCGTACAAGGACACCACTTCGTGGTTCCGGTCCAGTAGGCATTGTAGTGAGACGATCACCAATAAGGAAATGAGCTGGAGTTTGTACGTAGCCTCTGTCTGCGTTCTGTGTCAGGGGTATCGAATTTAGTGCTGCTTCAATAGTTATCAGGACAGTCCGTAATCCTTCTTCGTTGATGGTGGAACGCCCAAGGACCTTCCGAAGACATCGCTTGGTGGAACGAACCATTCGCTTCCACCATTCTCCCTTCCGAGCAGCACGTAGGGCGATGAGCTTCCAAGATATTCGAGTCGTCTATTGATAAACATCATCCTGGTGAAATGCGTATTGGTGATGTGTCCTGCACGATCACCTCCGATATGAATTTAAATCGGGAGTGGCTGCTATTGGGAGATCGTGAAAGACACATCACCAATACGCATTTCAACAGGAGGATGTTTATCAATAGACGACTCGAACCGTTCCGTGGAGATGTAGAGACTTGGGCACGCTTCTGGGAACAAATCGAGTCATCTATTGATAAACATCCTCCTAGTGAAATGCGTATTGGTGATGTGTCTTTCACGATTTCGCAATAGCAGCTACTCCCGATTGAAATTCTTACCGCAGGTGACTACTATTGGGACATCGTTAAGGATACATCACCAATACGCATTTTACCAGGGGGATATTTATCAATAGATTACTCCAATTGTTCCAAGAAGCGTGCCCAAGTCTGTACATCTCCACGGAACGGTTCAAGTGTAATTGATGGTAATCGAACTGAATGAGAGGCGATAACTGAAGTCGTGGTGGCAGTAGGAGGCACGCCAGCAAGACTCAAGTTGGCCGCTGAAGTCAGTATCTTGCCTGTTGTAATTTTCCTCGCAAGTATGGCAGTGTCGACGTATTCGTCACATTTTTCAACGTCTGAATCATATTTGGAATCCGTGAGTAGATCGTGTGTGTCCCTATCTAGCGAAATTAATTTCGTCAAAGTTTCGTATAGTCTATCACGGGATTATTCGCAATGACTCATCATCGTAGAAGTTATTTATTTTTGTGGTGAGGGGCATTATATTTTTTCTTTCCCGTGTACGTTCACGTTTCAAGTTTATGCGGGCAGTGATCTGCCCGTCTGTCATCTTAGTAATGTAAGTAGAACACTTTAGTGGATAGTTACAGGAAGCGAGAGTGTGTGACAAGAGCACTCTAGTGGAGGATTGACGTAGTATAGACTGGGTTCGTATCCTTATGTGCTTCCTTGCTCTCGTATAGATAGCGTAGTAACAATGTGTGCACTATTTCGGCAAATATTGTAATCCCAAATTATAAATTGAGACACTGCTATAGTTAAAGGAACACCAAACAAATAACATATGCTAATAATATGACGACGCTTACCGCCATCACAGCGTGGATCTGTATTGATGCAATGGTTACTGCACCATGTCCGACATGGCTCCGCTTGCTTTATTCAGTTTTAGAATTTTTTTCTTTTCTTTCCCTAGTGTAGAAAGAACGTGGTCTTAGTCTGATCACTTAGTTAAAACTATTAGTAACTCACGGTAACTTATTCCCGGGTTTCGGCACCAAACGTGAGGAGTGACTTCGCAATAAAGTCAAGCTACACCCAATGTGTCAAAGATACTTTATTAACAACAATACAATGACTTTAATGATAGAAAGGGCAAGAATACTAATTAGTACGTGATATGCCCACGGTGGTGCTCCTTTATTACCATTTCCCAACAGTTCAGAGGAAAACTCAACTACAGAATTGATGATTAAATAATTATATATCTCTTTAATATTTCATGATTGACCTGTTGTATAAGTTAGTGACAGTGTTATTGTTCTGTCTATTAGAGGCAATGTGATTGAGCTAATGGATCGCTCACATTATGAAGTTGGTATTTGAGGTAACAGAGGAAGCTCTCTACCATGTGAACTGTTCGGCTGACTAGCCATAATTTTTGATTATCGCAACCACTTAATGGTGTGTTGTTGCAGATGAGATGATGTTTATTCGTGAACTGGAGTTTCACTGATTTTTTGTTATGATTGAGATGGCATTCTGTCATACACCATCATACTATACAAGTTTATTTGGTTAATACATTACAGTACACCTTGATTTTTGAACCTAAACCGACGATAAATATTTCTGTAATTAAATAAGATGATGAATGGTAATGTGAAATTTTCGTTTCTGACCGATTCGTTTAGAACTTGCATTTCGATATTTTGCTTTGATACAGCCTTGATTTTTATCCTATTGTGAGACCACATATACTAATGACGTGATAGTCTGTAACCACGGTCGTTTAAAATAATGTTACTTGAAACGTGGAATTATACCATGCAGTTACCAACCTAGTTTTTGCACCCTACACACAGGGACCATTAAACACAATCAGTGGTTAATGTGCGTAGGTAGGGGCACCAATTGTGCAAATGTAGGAGTGTTTATTACCTTTGTCATTTATTTGTATAGAATTACTATTGTATTTTAGATAGGAAAATATTGTGCTTAGTTTTGTTGTTTTCTTTGTATAGACGCTTCTCGTTTGTTTTATTTACTGTAAATTAGGACCAGCTAGATGAATAACGTAAATATAAATGTTGGAGGTGACACCATATATATTTTTATTATTGCAAGTAAATGTAAACTAACTCTTTGAATATTATCAACGCTTAAGTAATTGTTTAGCAGTAGATTCTTGATGTTACAATTATTATTATTATTATTATTTTTAAATTGTCACATTATTGCGTAGGGTTTAATTTATGTGCCACTCTCTTAGTTTGCTATTAATTTTGATGCGATTAGGATTCCGAGAGGAATAATGTAGACTTTATTTAGGAATATAATATTTTCATTGAGGGTAGATTAGTACGGATTAGCCTATTTTTAACCTCTCTGAAGTATACCAGGGATCTATTTTCTTTTATGAATAAATTTAGTGGATATTTTTGCAAAGTCTGGCCTAATTCCTTTTAGATTGATTTATCCTGCGGGTGTGTTCTCAGGGCCGGTTTCTTAATAAACCTCTCCTATTCCCTAAACGCCTTGGGTTAATTTTCTCGTGCGGAGTTGGTCTAAGAACCCATCCATCCTCTTTGTGTGAGTTGATTGTAGGAGGGTCTCCTGAGGGCTGGTTATGACCGATGGGCCCTTGAAACTCTTGTCTAATGAGCACATTACATTTGTTTCCTTCTGTCGATGTGAGAATGTATAATTCTCCCATATAGTCGGTTGTGGGTGTTTTGAGTACCGTACTATAGTCACAGCAATTTATTTTATCTTTAGAAGTATTTTCAAATTTAATATGACTGTCATTTAATCATCAGCAACACTTGTAGGTTTTCGTAATAAATTGCAGTGTTTTACCCAGATGGACCAAATTGAACTAGTTAGCAGACGTTTGCTACACGTCTGGATTCTCCTTGTATTTCTATAATTGTGCTACGTCCTGAATTTGAAGCCGATCGTAGTTCCTCCTTCCTCTCTTGGCATTAGAGCCTAAAATATGGAACATAGCTTTTCACAGCCAAGTAATTAAAAACCAGCAAATATTGGCGTGTGATGTTGCGCGGTTTTGCCCTGGTTCACCCAATCAGGCTCATCATTAGGCGTTTGGTATACTGTGTCTGAATCTCGCTAGGATAGAACACTTCGTTCCAAATTTGACTATTGTAATGCCTCTTAGTTGAAGAGTACCATTGAGAAAACGAAGCACAAAATTTGTTGGCTCAGCGGAATCCAGTTAATTAACATGTGATGATAAGCCCAGTTTGGTATGCCGAGGCAAAATTCACATAATTTTCAGGTGTCTAATTACCTGGATGCGAAATCCAATATTCCTCCTTTGGGTACAACTGTATGGAGGATAACACTAAGGGAGCAATTAGCTCCCTAAAAGGTCCATGCACAGTTTGCCAAAAAACCTTCATGCGCCGATCAATAATCCATTTCCTGACCTACATTCAATAACATGATTAAGAGTTCTTGGAAGAAAGCTATATTTCCAGTTCAATGTGAGAGATTTTAAGCGCCTGACAAGTGTTACGTGGGACACGAATGACGCGAGGTATTCAATCCTTAACAATGCACCCTTCATGTCTTGAGTTTATTGTAGTTTACACTTATGCTTACCACATTTGTACAGCACGACCTACAGACGCGGTGAGGTATGCGCAAGTACATCTTCAATTTTGGACAAAGAAACATTATTTATACAGGGTTAGTCTTCATAAAATGCATGCCAATGTTTCATTTCACGAAAAATCTCAGTCATTTGCATATACCTAATTTTAAAATATAATCAGAACGTTCACCATTATAACCAAATTGTTTAAAGTAGAGTAGAAATCTTAATTACTGCCTAAATCCAGGACTAAATATTTCCTTCGTAGGTACTGCACCGTGGCATGCTGTCAGTTAAGCTCATTGCCTCACGATTACGAGATAGAAGAAGAATAATGTTCGGTGCCCAGGGAAAACTTCTATCAATTATTATCTAGGCTATGGTATAGCCACAACATGCCGGGCAAGTTTGGGGTTTTTGAAGCTAAATTTATTCATATCTAGCCATTAAGTGGCAACGTTTTGTTGAAACTCCCTGAATATCAGGTTACTTTTAATAATGTTCTTAAAAAATACGCGATATTCAATTTGCTTTTAAATGTAATGTCACCGGTCCTCACTTCATTTCTGAAGTTGAATGTACAACTCCACAGGTATCTGTTTGACTGCCACACCGTCAAAAGCCGACAGTGCCACGCAGAACGATTCTAGTATTCAACTGATTACCACGCGGAGTTCTGGTTCGACAAGCGTATTTCGCTACGCATTACACCGTTGAGTGGTTCTTTGGCAACGTGTAATTTGGAGTGTTTTTGAGGTCATGATACAAATTAGAATGGAAATGGTTTCCTATTGTTGGTGAACTATTCCCGAGATTAGAACCCATTAAGCTTAATTGATAAATATAATGACTTTCGGACACAATTAGAAATCAATGATCCTGAAAACGAATCTCATGATGTAGATAGAGCAGCCTTTGATGACCTAAGTTTGGACATTAAGTCAAAAATGGAAACTCGATTGTGTCATGAACAAATGCACCCCCCTCCGCTTGTAAATAGTGAGAACATGAGCAACAGTTGCACACTAAAGCTTCCAACCATTTCACTACCCATTTTCAGTGGGTGTTTACAAGATTTCATGCACTTTTTGACACATTTGTAGCGTTAATAATCAACAATGAAACAATCACAGACATTTAAAGATATTATTACCTCTTATCATGCTAGTCTGGTGAACCTCATCACCTCATTGAGAACTTTCCCATTTCACAGGATAACTTTAAGGTCGCCTGGAACTTGATTGGTAGTCGGTATCACAATCCCAAACTTAAAACAGACCTTCACGTCAAGGAATTATTGTCTCTCCCGAACGCAAAGCACGATTCTCATAATGGGCTGCGTTTGCTAATAAATCAACTTTGCAGCAACTTAAATGCCATAGAAGCTTTAAAAATTGAAACGCCCTTACATGACCTCATGCTTTCGCACTTAGTTTTGGAAAGAATCAGTCTCAATCTCACGAAGCAATGGGAGAACGTTTCGTCGAATAAAATGCACGCCAACTTGAAGGACTTTATTCGATTCTTGGAAAATAATTGTCAAACTTTAGAAATAGTCACGTCCAAAAAGTCAGCTGCTGTAACCCAAGTTGAGGTCAAGCATGGTACAAGATCAAGGGGACTACACCGAATTTTCGTCACCACGTCACCTTATTGTGTGCTATGTAAGACATCTTACAGTCTGCATAAATGCCCAAAATTGAAGTACATGGACGTAAATAGCCGTGTAGGTGTTGTGAGGAAACACAATCTCTGTTTCAATTGCTTGAGAAGTGACCATGTAGCCAATAATTGCAACTCAGGTAACTGTTAAGATGCAATAAACGTCACCACACATTGTTAATTATAGACCACAATATGAACCGTACTGCTACTCCGTTACACAGAGCATCCCAACACCGAGCATATTGTTCTGCCAGAGGCGCATGTCCGCACAATGAACTATTGTTATCAACTGCCAATTTTAACATTAGGGATAGCGAAGGTCGAATGCATCAATGTCGAGCACTATTAGACAGTGCATCACAGATGAACTTCGTGTCTCGAGACTTAGTCGACCGTTTGGGTATCAAACTGAATCGTTATTCGATACCTATCAATGGTATTAGAAACACGCGAGCGACTGAATCCTCTTATTTCTGTCAACTTCAGATAGAGTCGAGAGTTGGTACTTATAGTCGGCATATTGTAGGTTCTGTCGTACGTCAGATTACTGGCCCACTGCCTTCATCAAGAATAGATTACGAGGACTGGCAACTGCCCGTCAACATTCCACTAGCTAACCCTAATTTCAACCAGCCTAAGGAGATAGATCTGCTGTTAGGTGCTACTGTATTCTTTGAAGTCTTAAGACCTGAACAACAATCTAGGGATGGTTACCCTACTCTTCTAAATACACGACTTGGTTGGGTGCTATCTGGATGTCTACCCTCTCACTCAGTTCAACAACGAAAGAATGGAGCAACATCATTGTTGTCCACGGCTGAAACCTTGCACACACAGGTGGAACGCTTTTGGGAACAGGAAGAGCTTACGACTCATAGCCATTCCAAGGAAGAAAGCCAACGCGAGGAGCATTTTCGGAAATCATTCACGCGCGATGAGTCGGGCAGTCTCATATTGAGACTACCACTACGGCAAGGAGTAGGAGAACTTGGTGACTTCTTTGTCATTGCCAGGAGGAGCTTCGACTTTATAGAGAGGAAATTGCATCGACAACTTGCCCAGAAGAATGACTATATCAAATTCATGAACGAATATTTACAACTAGGACACATGGAACTTGTCGGTCCTAGTGACCAGCAGAAACCTGCATATTACATGCCTCATTACGCATAATCAAGGATACGAGCAACACTACCAAGGTCAGAGTTGTCTACAATGCGTCGGCTAAAACTACTTCTTCGATCTCCCTGAATGACGTGATGTTGGTTGAGCCAACTGTTCAACAGGAACTGTTATCGATCGTTCTTCACTTCCACACACACAAGTATGCCCTAACAGCAGATGTCGAGAAGATGCACCGACAGATCTAGATACATTAGCAGCTCCCAAAACTAAATGAAATTCGTGAGCCACGGAAGGTGACAGGAGACGGCATAAATCCCAATGTTGAACTTCACGGGTTTGCTGATGCATCAGAAAGAGCCTACGGTGCCTGCGTTTATCAACGTTGCATCAACTCCAATGGAACAATCTACGTTCATTTCCTTTGCTTAAAATCGAGAGTAGCCCCTTTGAAGAAAGTGTCGCTCCCAAGACTAGAGTTGAATGGTGCACTATTTCTGAGCAGGCTAATGGAAAGGGTGATTGAGGCCCTTAAATTACACTCATGTCATCGATATTACTGGACGACTCCACTGTTGTTCTAGCCTGGATTGCAGGTAGTTCGTCAGCCTGGAAAACATATGTAGCCAATAGGGTGTCGGAAATTCACCAACTGGCTTCTCAGCAAGATTGGAACCATGTCTCTTCACAGGACAATCCAGCAGATGTTATCTCCAGGGGAACAGAGCCACATATACTTCAAAGCAATCGATTATGCTGGGCGGGGCCCGTTTAGCTATCTACGGATCCTTCAACCTGGCCTGAACTTACCACTGTTGGACCAACCGAAATTCCTGAACAGCTAGGAGTAAGGTTGTGTTTCGTGGCGAGTAATCACAATGCAGATAATCTCTTCAACCGGTTTTACAGCTGGACTAAACTACACAGAGTATTTGCATACATTTTCAGATTTTTCACAATCTGAAGCAGGATGCAGCAGTAAGACAGCATGGATCTTTGACTACTGCCTGACTTCGCGATAGTCTGACAGCAATCATCCACATTGTTCAGCGTTGCTCGTACAGTCAGGAGATACATAATTTACATTAAAAACGCAGTGCGACTTCAGAGCAAACTTCTCACTCTGCACCCTTTCCTAGATAGTGACAACCTATTGGGGGTGGGCGGCAGGCTAGAGAATGCTGAAGCTTAATTTGAACAAAAACATCCTTTGATACAGCCACCTAAGCATCAAGTCACGAAATTGATCATTTGGAATGAACACATACGACTTTTGCACGCAAGAAGCCAACTTATCTTAGCTTCGTAGCGGCTACGGTGGTGGATAACCAATGGCCGATCTGCTATCAGGCAGGTGATACGCAGTGGTGTAACATGCTTTCGAGCGAAGACCAATGACACCAGTCAACTCATGGGACAATTGCCTAGTCTAGAGTGAACCCTAGCAAGCCATTCTCTCATTGTATTGTGGACTATGGAGGTCCGCTGCCTGTGAAATTTGGAAACCCACGAAGTAAAATACAGAAGAAATGCTACATATCATTGTTTGTGTGCATGGCGCCCAAGGCGGTTCACATTGAGGCCGCCAGCCATTTATCCACGGAGGCTTTTATTGCCCCCTTAAGAAGGTTCATTTAAAGACGGGGCCGCAGCAGCCACATGTATAGTGACGATGGCACGTGCTTTACCGGAGCAAGAATGAAATTTGATGAATTTTCACGCTTCATCTGGACAAAGGACCATCAAACAACCGTATTGAACTTCACAGCTGAAGAAGGTATTCGTTGGCATCACATACCTCCTCACTCCTGACACTTCGGCGGACTGTGGGAAGCAGGTATAAAATCAGTGAAGATCCACCTGAAGAAGGTTGCTGGTAACACTGTGCTAACCATTGAAGAAATAACCCCACTGCTCACACAAATTGAAGCATGTTCAAATTCGAGACCAATCGTTCCGATACCCAACAGTCCTGATGAATATGCTTTCCTCACCCCTGGTCATTTCTTTACTGAGGAACCTTTAGTCTCTTTCCCTGAACCAAATTGTCTCTTTGGGCCATCATCACGGCTGTCAAGATGGCAACTGGTCCAGCGGTGCCGACGACTCATCTGGAAACTCTGGCCAACTGACTACTTGGGCCAGCTCCAGCAGCGTTCCAAGTGGCTCCAGTATCAACCCAACCTCAAAGCAGGAAGGCTGGTAATTCTGAAAGAAGAAAATGTTCCCCCCCCCCCTCACATGGCCAACCGGAATAATTAATTGAAGAGCTTCATCCTGGGACTGATGGTCTGGTGCGTCTAGTAACTGTGAGGACGAGCAAAGGGTCATACAACCGGCCAGTGACAAGGATCAGTCTTTTTCCTGACGAGCGTATCTAAAGGACTACCAGTGTAGTGTGTTTCACCTTTGTATTCTCATACCTGTTTGTGTTCATTTTTTGTTGTGAGTTACTAGAGACTTGTGTTGGAGAAGTGTGTCCATGAATTGCTACCATTCTTGTAATTTGATTGAAAAATTAGGTGGGCGGCATGTACGGTGCTTTTTTCTATACTAGAGGTAGTTCGCCCAGTGCCCATGAAAGGCAGCGCCCGTAGCACAGTCGGGAATCTTGAGCATTCTGTGTGAATGTCATATCTTTGCATTAATAGAGTTCTTTGACATATATTATGTAAAATGTTTCCCTTGTAACAAGTAAGATTTGGTTAGAGTTAAGATATTAAAACTACGTAAATAATTATATAAGGAGTTCCCTTTCATAGCTACCAGAGAGATGTTAAATCACACAACATTGACTAAAGCCGAAAAAATCAAAATTAATAAACATGAACCCGAAAATACCGTAATTGAGGAGGAAAACTAAAATACACAAAAAAGAATGCCCAATGAAACCAATAGTCAATTGCAGGATTGCCCCTAATTACAAAATCAGCAAAACGCAACAAAACCAATTCTGTAAAGAACACAACGGAATTAGTAACATCATTGAACATGCTACAAATGAAACCTAGCTTGCGGCTAGTATCCTACGATATAACTAACATGTACACCAATATTCCAATTAAAGAAGCAATGAGCTCTATCGAAAACAACTTAAAATCCAACAAATCAGCAAAAGAAACTGAAGAGATTGTGAGATTACTGAGTGTCGTTCTCAACCAAATCGCCGACATCTTCATTAATGCACAAGAAAATGCTTTCGTAGAAAGGACTTCAACTAAGGGAATAGTAATATGGAGAAGATACGTAGATGATGTAATTTGTATCTACGATACTGAATTAACAAGCGAAGAAACAATTCTCCAATCCATTAATAGCCTACACCACTCAATCAAATTCACTAAGGAATCCGAGACAGTTCGAAAAATAAATTATCTCGACATACAGTAACTATTGAACGTAAAGACAAGCTCTCATATGCCATATTCCGGAAAGCCACACAAATCTCGTATGCTATCGACAATCAGTCTAATCACCCCACTACGCATAAATTAGCGGGGTGGAAATCTATCGTGCACAGGCCTTTAAAAATACCCATGGGTAAAGACAATTATAATAAGGAAATTAGAACCATTAAGCAAATAGCAAAGGAAAACAATTTCCCGCCAAACAAAATAGACCAAATTGTAGCCAAACATAAAAATAAAGATAAAACGATTCAAAAGAAAACGGACATAAATGAGAAAAAATTCGCGCGCTTCAGATATGTGAATGCGAACACATATAAAATCACTAATCTAATCAAAAGGCAAGGCACAAAAATATAATTCACAACGAACAACACAACCGGCAGGCATCTACAAAATAGTAAAGTAAATAAACAAGACCCGTATTAAAAGTCAGGTGTATATTCTATTACGTGTCAAGATACTGGTTGTCAAGCTAATTACATCGGACAGAGTGGAAGACGAGTAGATACACGTTACAATGAACATAGGAATGTGATAAAATACGGAACACATTCAGCCACATGCGAACATATGTGTGACGCAGAGCACAGTTTCACTAACATTGAAATGGACCTAAAAATAATTCATCTCGAATCGAAAGGCAGAGTTCTTGACATAAAGGAAACAATCGAGATACACCTAGACAAATGAAACAACGCCAACAATCTAAATGAAAACACTTTCATGGAGAGCTCACCCCTCTTCACTCTACTAAAAACACACCCAGTCGTAAACAAGACACAACTTAGCGATGCAGCCAAGCTAGATAAAAAATGGGGGGAAAATAGGGGGATTTTAATAGGTAAATGTTATCTGGATCAGGAGTACGATGTACTTTTTTTCTTCAATAAACCAAGGCCGGCAATCGCTACAGTATTAAAGGGGCCGGGACGCCCTCAAAGACCAGCAGCGCTTGTATAGGGCTTCTAGCTTAGGCGTGGCGAGGACTGATCCACGATCTTTAATAGTTGAAGACCTTCCTGAATTCAATAACGTACATCTTACCTACACTTGGCAACACGCCACAAGTACACATGCACTGACTACAGACAGCACATAGGAATACGGGGCGGGGGAGGGAAATCCAGTTCAGTGAGATAACATTCCAATTCAGTCGACAGTCAATGGCGTAAGAGTGAAGTTGACACTGCTCACAGCTACAGCGTGGAAGACACCCAACCAGATAAGTAGTAGCCTGTACTATACAGTACAACCATAGTAGATTTTTGACAACCATATAGTCACTCCAAACAGACAAATTCCAGTTTTCTATCACCATTTTAGCATTTCACTTAACATCATATATACCACAACTAGCATACACCGACAAGTTGCATTACCAATATTGCAAGTAAATAATTGTACATATTGTAAATATTTTCACCTGTATTTTCAAACATAGATGTTATAGCCAGAGTGTAATGGATCTGTTGATGATCGCTTGACGATCGAAACTGGTTATCCTAGTGTATTTATTAATCTCATGTAATTATTTTCAGGATTAGGGCATAACCCAACTCTTTTGGGTACATTCGTGTTGGCCGACTGAAAAGCAACAAACTTTTGTTTGCCTTTCACTAGCCACAAGTTCAAAAGTCTATCCCTCGTACGTGTATTCTGGGAAGCTTACTTACTACAACTTAATGTAAATAATAAACATAAATCTTTGCAAAAGCCTCATATTGATGTTATAACAGATTATGACCTCATCAATAAACACTGTTTGATGGTGCTTCACGTCGATAATTCTCAGGGAAACCAAACTGTTTGAGAATTAGGAAACCACCTGCTTGGACTGGAAATTGAATGAGGGCATAGATCTGTTTTCTCAAGTTCCATCCGCGAATGCTTGGATTATAAAACTCTACGGACATTCTAGGAAGGAATGGAGAGAAGTCTTAAAATTGAATGCCATCGTATCGCCTGGTCGAGCTATTCCTGGAAGGTCATCCGTATCTAGCGACTGCAGACGTTATAGTCAGTATGAAACTCTGCATCATGTGTTGAGGAGCTGCTCCAGGGAAGAAATGTTAAGGATCAAAAGGCATAAGACACGTCACGAAAGGTTAGCCAGCGCTTTACGTCGAAAGGAATTTGATATTTACGAAGAACTTCACTGCTTGAGTTGGATGGCAGCATCCGTCGTATATATATTATTGCCATCAATCACTAGGAGAAGAAAGCAGCGCTTATTGATCCAAATACTGTATTCAATCTGAATCCTCTATGAATCCACCAGAAGAACTAGACAAAGAGAAAAAGAGAATATATTAACCTTAGATTCTCTATTTTTATAGAACGTCCAGGTGAATTTAACAACAGTTACTGGCTTGTTTTTTTGTTCTAGGGGTACTATTTCAAAGTTATTTGTTAACTGGAGGGGGATTTACAAAATTGAAAAAGAAGTTCAAGAAGAAATTGTTATATCAATCCTTAAATCTTCTGTAGGCATCTTAAGAAACTTTGTATCGGCCACATTAAAACAACTGGCTTAGTATGATAGATGCTTATAATCTACCCAACTATATTGTCTGAGATTGAATAGGATGAAGCTTCTCATTGTTCACTACTATTTGTACAGAAATCTCCACTGTGAAATTGTCATGAATGGTGTATCAAGGTAATATTTTATTAACTCAAATGTTATTTGCCTCCCTAACAAAACTCGGGAGAGAAAATAACTAGGCACATGCTTTCCGGGCTTGTAGGCCCTGGTCCAGGCAGGATATACCCCGACGTTTCACTGGATACTGCGACTGGCATTCCCAAGGGTCCGCCCCTATCGTTAGTCAGATTTAGCTGCTCATGTGTTGAGGAGCTGCTCCAGGGGAGATATGTTAAGACTCAGCTGCTGACTAACGAAACAAGAGTACCTTTGATAATGCCGGAAGCAATTTCCGGCGAAACGTCAAGATACATCCTGCCTGGACTACGGCCCACACGCCCGGAAAACCTTACCTAGTTATGAATGCCGGCCGTAAAAGCCCAAGCTGTTATATAAGGAGAGAAAAGCTTCGTTGCTTCACTTTAAGGGCATAGAGGTCGTGATGATTTAAGCCCCATGTCATATACGTGAACTTACTTTAGCGGCCTCTACTACCAACAATAATTCCAGGTTGATTTCAGCAATAGTTCCGGGGATATCAAATGCCAGTGAAATAATTCACCCAGCTGCCATATAGGATAGGTAACTTTGAGGTGTTTGAAGCCATTTTTTCAGTGTTGCCTTAGTAAACAAGAGTGTTTAGTGCTTTTCAGTCGGTCAACTCGAATGTACCCAAAAGAGCTGGGTTATGCCCTAATCCTGAAATAAATTACATGAGATTAATAAATACACTAGGATGACCAGTTTCCATCGTCAAGCGATCATCATCAAATCCATTACACTCAGGCTATAAAATCTATGTTTGAAAATACAGGTGAAAATATTTACAATATGTACAATTATTTAGTTGCAGTATTGGTACTGCAACTGTCGGTGTATGCTAAATGCAGTATATATGATGTTAGGTGAAATGCTAAATGGTGATAGATATCCGGAGTTTGTAATTTGGAGTGATTATAAGGTAGTGAAAATCAACTATGGTTAAACTATAATATTATAGGCTCATTACTTATCTGATTGTCTTCCTTGCTAGAGCTACGAGCAGTTTTCGTGTTCACTGTAACTCAAGGTGCGATCGACTGCGGTAGGTTGTTATCTTAACGACTGGTTTTTCCCTTCTTTCTCCCCCCTGTCCATATGTGCTGTGCGGAGTCGTTGCGATGTGTTTTGACGATCGAAACTGGTCATCCTAGTGTATTTATTAATCTCATGTAATTTATTTCAGAATTAGGGCATAACCCAGCTCTTTTGGATACATTGGTGTTGACCTACTGAAAAGCACTAAACTCTTGGATAGGTAACTCTTATTAAGATTTGAAATTCACGGTCGAGGTCGAACACGGTGGTTGTATGATTTGCCAAGTTTCATCGAATCAACACTTTTAGGGACACACAGATAGACAAAATGGTGCTCTCAAAACTCCACAGTATGTAGTATAAGGTGAAAATAGGCTAATAAATTACGTAAATATGCCTTAAGTGCATTTGTATGCGCCCCATGACTTAATTGGCGATCTAATCATCTAAGCTAAGTGAATATTTGCACAGCGAATATTCAGACGGAAATGTATTTGCATATAATGTGTTTCAATAATTGTTTTGAATGTTTCAATATGGCTACAGAAAGACTTTTCAAAAACCTCTTATGTCTACATTTGATTTTTGTAAAACTGAGCGCAGATTTAAGATATCAATGTGGACCAAATGGCGGCCACCCACTTATTCAAAGCTTAAATCAAATTACGACTAAACAAATCTTTGGAACTCTACAAAATATTTTCAAAACACACCTTTATGTAGCACGCAACTTGGATCCAAACTGAAAGGTCATCAGCTCGTCCGATTCAACATGGCAGCCGTGCGAATCATGCAAGCTTTAAAATCCCCAGTATATGATCGAGTCTATTAATGTTAACACATTCAGATAATTTTATACAAGGACCCACTGTTACCAGCATTATGGCAATATGAGCATGAATATTACGCCCAGCCACCATATTGAAATTATAATCTCTAGAAATAAATAACTCTCAACACCTAAAAGATATTGCAGCAAAAATTATTGACAAGAAATAAACCATTTAGGCTATATGGTCCTGTATGGCTGAAACAAAGTAAATTCCCCCACACGTTCAAGATGGCGTCCGCGCGATAAATTAGAAAATTCGTATCGGCAACTCAGAATGAAATTGGGTACTTAAAAAGAATCATGCTAAGAGGTGAATATCATATATGAGCTCACACTAGCGTGAGTCAATAGATATTATAGTGAATAATGCGCAGAGCAGCCACCTTGAAATTTCAAAATAGGCTACATTGTTAACTTTCCGTATCCGAGAGCTATAATATAATAACTAAATGTAGTAATAAAATCGACCTTTTCAAGTCCAAGGCTAATGAATAGTAAATTCATAGATTCAAGATGGCGGCTAGGCGAACTATTAAAGCTCGAATATTAGTAACTCAGGATGTTATAGCGCGTTTAATGCGAAACTTAGAGCGTCAGAGATAAGTTTATCACCCTGAATATAGCATACAGTGGTCAGACTGAAATTTCGTAAATTAATAATAAATAACTTTCTGCGTATTCGAAATAATAACTAACCTTTATTGATAATGTGTAAGGAGTATCGTAAGCCTAAAACCAAATAATAGCGACTCCTAATTTTCAAACTTGTGCCTAGGCGCGATATTAAAATGGAATAGTGAATCATTCAGAATGCAATTGCACAAACTAAAACGAACATTTGAATGAAAAGAGGGACTTTCCTGGATTAAGCCATCAAGATAACTCAAAATAAAACGCGAGGATGCCTTCTTGAAAATATAAAATAGGATTATGGATAACTCGAAGTATTAGCAGTTATGTAGGATCTTGTATGTGGCTTTCTATGACGAAGTCAAATGAACAGCAACTTGGTACGTTCACGATGGCAGCTGGGCGTAATCTTAACACGGGACTATATTTAACTCACGGCATTATAGACCAAAACAGGCAAAAATTTAGAGAGAGATAAGTACCATATAAATGTCTTCATTACTATTATTCATATGGATACCACAGTGAATATAGCGCGCAGCGGCCATCTTAAACTTAAGATAAAACAAAGAAATAACTCCATGTATCTTACAGAAACAATACATCAAATTAGCATTATAGTAGTACAATACATGGGCTTTGTACGCCAAAGGCAAATGAATATCCCGCTTTATGCAGTATTTAAAATGGTGGTAGAGCATAATCTACTAATTAACATAAAAATCAATAACACAGGATCCAATTGCCCAATTAAGACGAATTGAAACTCTGTAAGAGGGGAGAAACAGATATGATAACTCGCTTTCATTAATCATAAGACTATCACACTACATATAGCCCACTGCCACCATTTTGAATATATTAGACATTAATATTGACAATCCACTATTCATTACAGTTACAATGTCGAAACGCAGCTAATATGTAGTCACATATAAAAGGCTTTCTCTGCAGATGGCGCAAGTTAACGATTCCATATTGAAGATGGGTGATGACTTAACTATTGTTGCATTCAATTCCTCTGGATGCGAATGCGGATTTACAACGAAACTTAGTAAACGTGGAGTCTAATATAGGGTACAATACTTAACGTTCATTACAAGGACATTCAATTATACTCTGTGTTGAGGGAAAATTTTTATAAATATACCCATATATTTAAGGGAAAGTAGGCTACATCTTCTTAACTGAACATCTTCTTTTTATTTCCTGTATAATATTCAAGCGATCGATGTAAAAATTCGTATTAACCGGCATTATAACGTTTACATACTGGTACCGAATTCTTTACCTTACTTCTGTAATCTTTCAATTCTAGCCACAAGATGGCTTCACCCAGAGAAGCCATTTGTAACTTTGAAGTTACAAAAATTAAATAAAAATGAATATTCTGCCTCATAAAAGACCTTTCTTTAAAATATAAGCAACTGACATAATTAGTACTGTAATTGAACAAATCCACCTTTTTGAAACTCTTCTTATCTCCGGGCGTGTGCAGATATTCTGAAAGGACTGGCTCGTACATAGGCCTTACCAAAACCTCCTATAAATTAATAAAGGCGAAGGAAGGTTTACATGCATCTAACTAAAAAGAAACTATCCAATTTAAATCTACTTTATATTCTGAAGCTGCATGCAAGAGATTGATGAATATAATAAAAAAAAGAGTGACACACAAGAAATGCAATTAAATATATATATATAATAATATAATAATAATAATAATATTTAGGCCTTTAAAGATTTCTTAGTTTGTTTTCACATTACCGGTAATGCCGTCGTCTGCCCAATATGTCCATTTCATCACCACTTTGAAGCTGGTCAGCCATGCCATTATGGTTTACCGCCATGAAGGTCTTCTTCAACTTAGCACAGTTATCTTGATGGGTATTAGCCCTACTATGATTGTGGCATTATAGCCAGAACCCAATCACGTGGTACCCTCCATACTAAAACAATTCGGAGGTACCGTACGGTCTTCAAGCTTTCCGTAGAAACACCAAGCGCTCAGCTCAAGAGAGACACCCTACACAACCTGACATCTCAAAGTCCAGCGAGACAATCCCTTCCGCAGTGCATCCAGTAGCTTGCTACCACACGTCTGAAACCCACAGCTCCTTCCAGGAAGTCTTATTGTCATACGCCTGCTTGTCCATTCCACTCCTAGCAAGGCCCCCTGGCTGCTTCCTCCTCACCCTCCCCGGGGTAAGCGAGCATACCTGCTCGAGACAATAGTGTCCATAAATGCTGCCTCCTGTACGTGTGACCAAAACATGAACCTGACTCCTGGTTCAGTGGTCCGAACAATATTAATAAACTTTCTTAGACAACATACGATTAGAGCTAGCTTCAGAATCTCGTCAATAGTGACCTAAAATACATTGAATAATTAATAATAAAAAGCATTCGTATATGATAATAGTAATAATAATAATAATGACACTGCGTCTACTGCAGACGTGTCCAATGCAATTGAACACGTTGCCAACACGATAACATGATATAAAGAAATAATAAACCCACTAGCCTACATTAAAACTGTCATGGGGGACTCATAAAATATAGGTTACAGAACGCCCCCTTGCTTTTCATTCATTTGGTCCTATACCATAGAATAAAAAGCAATCCTTTTAGGCATGACTTCCCTTCCAAAATCCTAACTCCTTCCTTCCACAAATATATACACAACCAACAGGGCTACTAGGATATGTACATCCTCAGATTGGAAATATTGTAAATCCCTAGCACCCTTCCGTCCTTTGTACGGAGCTCGTACGCACAGGCCCCTAATTTCCGTGCAATTACATACGGTCCTTCATACAAATGAAAAAATTTACTCACCAATTTCTGGTCTGCGGACGAGACATGAGGCACCCTTAAAAGCACAAGGTCACCTACATCTAACTTATCTCCTGCCCGCTTCCCTTGCTGCTTCTGCCGTTTCTTACTGGCCTTACATAAATGTTCCCCAGCTAACCTGATACTTAAATCTCTGGGTACGGCCTCCCCTGTCCTCAAACCCAAAATCATAGCAAGTTCGCTGACAGGCTTCCTGCCCAGCTGGACTTCTATGGGAGTGCGACCCGTGCTCTCGTGTTTAGTTACATTGAGCCAACGCTCAACGTCCTCAAGCATCGAAAACCAGGCATTATGTCGCTCACTCACATAGGTCCTAAACATGCGCCCTAGTTCTCTCATTACTCTCTCAGACATGTTTCCTTGGGGATACCTAATAGAGGAATACGTACACTGTATTCCCAGTTCACTCAACTTGGTCCTCCATATCTTCGAGGTGAACTGAGAACCGTGGTCTGAGAGTATTCGGACTGGCTTACCAAACTCCGGAACATATTTCCCCAGTATGCAACTTACACAACCCCTCCCCGTGGCCTGTCTTAGGGGATAGAGCTTAACATACTTAGAAAAGGCATCAACAACGACAAACACATATTGGTAGCCATACTGAGACTTCACCAACGGCCCATAGAGGTCAACACACACCAACTCACCTGGTTTCTGAGTTAAAACAGCCTGCCTTGGCCCTTCTAAATACCTTGTGGGGTGCTTGCACTTCTGACACAACTCACATGTTGCTAGGGTTTTTCTGACTTCCCTGCCCATGTTTTTCCAGAAGAAGTTCTCCTGAATAGCACCCAACACCTTCTCTGCACCATAGTGGCCTAACTCCTTATGATAAAACCAGATAATATCATACCGCAAAGACTTAGGAACCCACACGCACCATCTCTCGCCAAAGCATTTCCTAGTTAGCAAGTCGTTAACTAGCCTGAATTCCTTATTACCCCTCTTAGCAATGCTCATATGTTCCATTTCCTCGAGTTCCCGATAAATGTCCTGAATCTCCTCGTCCTTGCATTGTTCCTCTCTCATTTTACCCAACTTTAACCTCTCCCCGTCCCTATCTGAAATCTTAGTTACACAGACCAAAATTCCTTCCTCTCTCCTAGCTTCAACTCCCTCCCCAGCAATTTCCGGGTGGCGACTCACAAAATCCGCGAAAGCGTTTTCTGACCCTTTTACGTGAAATATATCAAAATCGTACTCTTGGATCGCCAATATCCACCTAGAAAGCCGGTTCGAGGTTATCCTACATGTCCTAAGAAACGTAAGTGCGTTATGGTCTGTATAGATTAGGAATTTCCGGCCAAGCACATAGGTCCGGAACTTGCCCAGCGAATACACAATGGCTAGCAATTCCTTCTCACTAGTAGTGTATCTTTTCTCCGCGGAATTTAGACCTCTACTAGCGAGTGACACGATGCCTAGATTACCATCCCCATCCTTTTGACAAAGCACCCCTGCTAAACCTAAGTCGCTAGCATCTGTCATCACTATATACTGACTATCCTGCCCGGGGTACCTAAGTGTGACAGCATCCCTAAAACCCTCTTTAAGTTTGATGAATGCCTCATCGTGTTCCTTTTCCCAAACCCACTTAGAATTCTGTTTAAGTAACCCGCTAAATGGCCCGCACAGCTGCGAATACCGCAGTACAAACCTCCTGAAATAATTACATACCCCCAGAAAAGAGCGAAGTTGTTTGACGTTACGTGGTGTCCGAGTGTTGATTATGTTGTCTAATTTCGACCCTTCTGGCGTAACCCCCTGTGGTGTAATGGTGTGGCCTAAAAACGTGATCTGTTGTGCACAAAAGGTCGCCTTCTTAAGTTTCACTGTGAACCCGGCCCGATGCAACTTTCCCAAAACGATTCTAAGGTGTTCCATGTGTTCCCCAAATGTACGTGATGCGATGAATAAGTCATCGATGTAACTGGCTGTGAAATCCCCTGTGTCGTGTCCCAGAGCGATGTTAAGTGCGCGAATGAGCCCAGCTGACGATGTTTTCATACCAAAAGGAATCCGTGTAAATTGTAACAGCTGGTTTTTGTAACAAAAAGCCGTGAATTGCCTATCCTCCTTCCGTAGGGGTACCTGCCAAAAACTAGCACTCAAATCTAATGTGGACAGCCATTCTTTACCCCCAAATCTCTGAACTAAATCCTCAGTAGTTTCCGGTCGCTGATGATCCGGCGCAATGCGTTTATTAGCTTGTCTTGCATCCAAACATAGCCTAACTGACCCATCCTTCTTAATCACTACTACCAACGGGTTGACATACTGGCTCCTACTGAATTCGATCACCTCATCGTCTAGCATCTGCGAAATGACATCAACTACTGCTTTGACATGGGCGTGTGGTATCGGGTATCTAACACCATTAAAACTAGACCTATCGGTGATCTCGAAACTATGCTCGTAAACATGTGTCCTACCAGGTTTGTCAGAGAACACCTCACTGTGGTCTCTCAAGACCTCTAACAACTGAGCCTTCTGCTCTACCTCCAACATGGTATCTTCCACAACATTTGAAAATTCGCCTTCACGCTCCTCTTCCACTACCATACTACAACTTTGAATATCCTCTGATACCATGTCGCTACTAACCTCACTGACTTCTTCCTCTTCATTTAAAACCTGGACACACACTGATATACTCACAAAGGTTCCCGAGTCCACCTGATAACTCAGACTAATCGTATCAAAATTCTCACCCCACTTGAATCTCACCTTAGATTCGCCATAATCAAGTTTACACATCTGACTGCTTAGCCAATCCGCACCCAATATGACAGGATACACTAAATTCGCGACCACTAGAAAACTCTGACGACCACATTTCTCATCAATGTACATAGGTGCGACAACCTGTCTACGCACTCTCTGTGACTTAGTCCCAACAGCAGACAATATAAATATATTGGACACAGGAATCTCCTCTATGGCTTCTCCTTTACTCTTAACCTCATCATAAAAGCCTGCCTTAATGCAAGAACACATGCTCCCTGAGTCCAATAAGGCATCGACGACTTGACCCCATATCTTCACCTTAATCACAGGACTGATCAACGTAGGCTCACATCTCTCCTGTGTAATCTCAACCTGGTCATCTAACAATTCCTTTCTAACATCAAGGTCGTATTCTATCTTCTTCAACACATGAACTGGAATACTGGGATGGGACCCTCTATCTGACCATCTTAAAGAGCCCTGTTCCCGTTTAAATCACTCGGCTGAGCTGGCTGTCTCTCTTCTTCACGCCCCCTATTCTCTAACTGCCTTTGTTCCCCAGGTCCCCGATTTTCTGCCTGCCTCTGTTCTCCGCGCCCCCTATTCCGAAAATTCCCTTGGTCACCCCTATCCCTATTTACAAAATTTCCTCTATCATTCCTCACAAAGTTACCTGGCCTATCAATATTCCTACGCTCATAATGCCTATTCCCTTCCTCCTGATACCCTGGATCGTAATTTCCTTCCCTTCCCTGTTCTTGCCTTTTGCCTCCCATTCTACCCAAAGTATCAAACCTTTCAAACACACGTTCCATGTCCTTAATCGTATTTACATCCTGCATGACTACGGCCATCTTCACCTCATCAGAAAAATGACGGGCCATACGCCTAACAATATCACCTTCAGAAGAACTAGTGTCTAAATTCTGACTGATAAGGACATGTGTGAGGAAATACTCCGTCATGCTCACCCCCTGATTCGACTGATACCTCCCAAAAGAAATCTTGTCTCTTTCTCTTCCTTTAGTCTGTTCGTTCCAGAACTTTCCCTCAAACTTCTGCCTAAAATCTTCTAACCCCTGAAAACCTCCCCTAAAAACTTGATACCAAGATTTAGCCTCCCCCACAAAAGCTAATGATATGATTTCCTCAACAATATCCCAGTCTAAAGTCCCATCTTCTAACCCTTTCGAAAACCTCTTCTGAACAACTTTAACAAACTCCATAGGGTTAAACTGCCTTCCACTAAATTTAGGTAAGTCAGATTCCCGATAGAAGTTACTATGTCCTACAGAGTGATTACAATTTTCCTTATTTGACTTGGCCTGATTCAGCTCTCTTCTTAATTTCAAATTTTCGCTCTCATTAAAGGATTTCAGTTCACTAATCTCCTTTTTTACACTCTTATCTACCATCGTTACTCTGGCTGAAGAAACCGCTAGCTCCTGTTCGAACGACACCTGCTTATTTCTAATCTCAGTTATATCCTTCATTTCTTCCTCTACAACTATCAACCTCTCACTAACTTCTTTCTTGACAATGGCTACCTCATTACTCACCTCGCCTATCTGCTTATCAACAGTATCCATAATGCCCTGCCTCTGTAAGCTCATCTTCTCCTCAACTTGCTCGAATCTTTTATCTACCATCTCAATTCTACTGGCAATTTCCTGACGAATTTCCTTATAGCCTTTACTCATACTCTCTACAATCTTATTAATTTTGCTCTCTAAATCCGTACTTTGAATGTCTATCTTAGTACTAAATTCACTGCTTTGATTATTAATTTGAGTACATAAATCATTACTCTGAATATCCATTTTAGTACTTAAATCACTTAGTTTACTACTGAATTTAGACATCATCTGCTCCATTAACTTGATCATCTGTGAGTTTTCCCCCAGCCCTACATTTTTCTCCTCACTATTCTCTCCCATTCCTAACTCCTTGCTAGTTGCAACATCATCTTTCTCGGCCCCCTCACGTCCCTCCAACGTACCAGAAATCACATCCTTATCTGCCATTTTACTAAGAACTACTCTCGAATTTGTGGAATCTGACCGCTTATTGGTCTGCCTGTTTGACTGACTCCTGCCTCTTCTAGAATGACCAAGAGTGCTTCTGTCAACACTTCTAGATCTCAACTTTAATAAATCAGGCTCACTCTTATTACTTAGCATACCCTCCAAAATCACTGAACATATATACCCTTCCTAAAATACCCGATCAGATTTCACAAATTACCTGTGCGTACTGCCATACTATGCACCAGCCAGCCTTATTCACACTCCATAGTTGGGCGCCATTTGTAATCTTTCAATTCTAGCCACAAGATGGCTTCACCCAGAGAAGCCATTTGTAACTTTGAAGTTACAAAAATTAAATAAAAATGAATATTCTGCCTCATAAAAGACCTTTCTTTAAAATATAAGCAACTGACATAATTAGTACTGTAATTGAACAAATCCACCTTTTTGAAACTCTTCTTATCTCCGGGCGTGTGCAGATATTCTGAAAGGACTGGCTCGTACATAGGCCTTACCAAAACCTCCTATAAATTAATAAAGGCGAAGGAAGGTTTACATGCATCTAACTAAAAAGAAACTATCCAATTTAAATCTACTTTATATTCTGAAGCTGCATGCAAGAGATTGATGAATATAATAAAAAAAAGAGTGACACACAAGAAATGCAATTAAATATATATATATAATAATATAATAATAATAATAATATTTAGGCCTTTAAAGATTTCTTAGTTTGTTTTCACATTACCGGTAATGCCGTCGTCTGCCCAATATGTCCATTTCATCACCACTTTGAAGCTGGTCAGCCATGCCATTATGGTTTACCGCCATGAAGGTCTTCTTCAACTTAGCACAGTTATCTTGATGGGTATTAGCCCTACTATGATTGTGGCATTATAGCCAGAACCCAATCACGTGGTACCCTCCATACTAAAACAATTCGGAGGTACCGTACGGTCTTCAAGCTTTCCGTAGAAACACCAAGCGCTCAGCTCAAGAGAGACACCCTACACAACCTGACATCTCAAAGTCCAGCGAGACAATCCCTTCCGCAGTGCATCCAGTAGCTTGCTACCACACGTCTGAAACCCACAGCTCCTTCCAGGAAGTCTTATTGTCATACGCCTGCTTGTCCATTCCACTCCTAGCAAGGCCCCCTGGCTGCTTCCTCCTCACCCTCCCCGGGGTAAGCGAGCATACCTGCCCGAGACAATAGTGTCCATAAATGCTGCCTCCTGTACGTGTGACCAAAACATGAACCTGACTCCTGGTTCAGTGGTCCGAACAATATTAATAAACTTTCTTAGACAACATACGATTAGAGCTAGCTTCAGAATCTCGTCAATAGTGACCTAAAATACATTGAATAATTAATAATAAAAAGCATTCGTATATGATAATAGTAATAATAATAATAATGACACTGCGTCTACTGCAGACGTGTCCAATGCAATTGAACACGTTGCCAACACGATAACATGATATAAAGAAATAATAAACCCACTAGCCTACATTAAAACTGTCATGGGGGACTCATAAAATATAGGTTACACTTCTTATAAATTATAGCAGTAATTGATATGACTTTTCTGAAAATGATATCCAGTGACTAGTTACGGAAAAACGCATCTATGCGACAGGGGTCATTATAAACTCTTACTGAAAATGTATTATACTGCATGCTATAGTACTTATTGTTTTATTGTAGTGTTTGTGGGTTGATTCTGCCGGATTATCGATAAGACAAATCTCGATTTTGTTAAGGCAACATATCACACATACATCTCTCATTAGTCTTTGGGACAGTTCATGATCAGTCGCATGATCTAAATATTCCGGTACATATTTCCTTAGTGTTGTATACATGTATTGTAGATAGTGGCATACGTCTTCCATAGCAAACGTGAGTTGATGTGAATGAAGACTTCATTAAAGGCAGGACAAACAGTAGCTTAGTAGACACCATTGTTAGATCGTTTTGTTCTGTAGGCCCTATTATGCTGTCTGAAAGGTCTTCAAAATTTTGATATTATATTGTAGGTAATGTACCAATAGTTATTTAGTCCATCATATGGATAATATATTTAATTGAAGGGAGTGTTTTGAAATGGAAAGGACCAGAATATAATAAAACAGGCTATGTTAATATTTCACGTAAGTACTTGCTGTTGTTCACGTCTTCGCTATTAACTGTTGTATATTTTATATGTTTAGGTTCTTCTTTGTTCTTTTATTTCCTACTCGTTGCATAAATAAATAAGTATTTTTGAGTTAGAAGTTAGGAGGAGTGGTTTGATTCTAAACTTTTATTAACCTCGTATCAAGTTCGGTTACAAGAAATGCTTTATGGTCTGGCATACGTTGAAACACACTTACCATAGTTATCTCAGCCTTCCCTATGTATTGTGAATTTTTGTGATATAAGTTCGTGTTTATATCCTATTTTTGTTTCTTGTAATTTACAACATATTTTAGCAGAAATGGCAACTGGTGAACATTGTTTCTGTTTGCCCCACGCCGAAAATCTTTCTTACGGCGTCAAGAAATTTACTCCTAAAATGAAAAGGAAACAATTTAATGACTAAGGTAAGAAGCTGCATGTGGTAAAGATTTAAATTTAACCTCTATCATTACTCTAACAGGAAGGCTGAAAGAAAACAGCTGAGACCTTCCATTCGCTGTTCCGTGGGGTGGTGTGAGAATAGAAACATTTCAGAATTTTAATTCTGCCTCACAAAGTTTTCAGGGTATTCCAGCAAAACAGGACATGAATTAAGTTATCCAAATGTGTCTGTAGCGCACCTGTCCGTGCTCCATTATGAAAACTTGTATATACCTGTCTGTAACTTATACAACATTTTAACAGACTAAACAACACTAAGAGAATCTGCAGTTTCAAGATTTGTTGCAGATTACTTTCTTGATTCTCAGTACAATTTGCCTGTAAATTCATGTAAAAAACTGATTTTCCCACAGAAGTTAGCAACTCGAAATAAATCGTTATTTATTACTCGCAAGTGTAGATGTATCAACGCATTTAAAATCATTACCGTGCACCCACATTGTGTTCCACGTGTTTGTCGGGTTTTGTGTGTCTAGGAAATGTAGCGCGAAGGAGAAAAAATGTTCTATCCTACTTTTCACATTTTTCTCAAACTAAGAAAAAGAAGAAATATTAGGTATATCTGGGATGATGTGTGGCTGTCTTTCCGTCCATCTGTATGTGTGTCTTCTTATCAACTCCTAGTCGTCTGCAGCTATCGAAACCTAATTTGGTATGACTAAATATCTGTACCATGACATTTTGAACTATTTTATAATGCCTGTCTTTCCAGGAAAATTCCGTTAATAAATGTGATATTCTAAATAAGTCCTATTAGAGGAATACGGATTGAATCTTACATTTTCGGAAGTGCAGGCTCTTTAGTTCATCATATAAATGAGAAGTACAGTATGCCCTAATCTGTTTCCTTGTATGAAATCGGAGATATTGAGAGTCTAGGGCTGAAATGTCCAGGGACTCTTCTATCGTGGTTAGTGAATAAGGTGTTAGCTATGATCAACTAGTGCTCAGTGCAGAATTCCATCAGCCTGATCCCTCGAATATTCCTTTCACCTAATCCGAAATCTCCTACTATCTTCCCTTCTCTTGATTTTCCTACCACAGCATTCAAATCTCCAATTTCGTCATCCTTGACATACCGCAGAATGTAATCTATTTCTTCGTAGACCTTTCCAACATCTTCATCATCAGCTTAACTGGTAGGCGTATGGACTTGTACTTCTGTGGTGTACGTAGGTTTTGTATTGATTTTATCTACAGTAATCCGTTCACTTTGTTGGTCATAATATTCCACCCGCTGTCCAAGTCTTCTACTCGATATGAGACCTACCCCCACAGGGTCGTTGTTTGATTTAGTGCTAATGATCCCGTAGTCTCCTGACCAAAAGTCCTGTTTTTCCTGCCAGCGCACTTCACTTATCCCAAGAAAATCCAACCTCAACCTATCCATTTCCCTTCCTAATTTTGTAACCTTCCACTGCCTAACAGACTTCTTACATTCCACGCTCCAATCCGTAGAATGTTAGATTTCCTCTTTGTCACTTCTGTGATGTCAACCCCCATCGAATAGTCCCCACCGGGATATCTGAATAGAATTTTACAGGGGAGGAGGCCATCATCACATGTAAATATGCATAGAGAGGGGCAAATCCTCAGGAAGAACATTACGGCTGTAGATTCCCGTTGTTTCAGCCGTGTAACGGTACGGAACTTACCCATTAATTGATTAATGTTTTCAATGTCTACACTGTACATTGGACAAGTAATGAATTGACTAAGGCTGCTTCTCCCCTTCAGAATAATTATGATGATGATAGATACAACAACTGTTGTTGTATTAAGGGGCATAACATCTGGATTATCGGCCCCTAATGCTCTGGGTCATCATGAAAATGAAATGCAGACTATAACTAAAACTAATTACAGACTTACATACTACAAAAGGAAATGGAAAACAAGAAGAAGGATAAGGTAAACGAAATACAGAAAAAAGGAAATGCCTTCAACTCTGGATGGATGAGTATTGAAGAAAGGAGAGTTATGAATGGCAAATAGAAAAGAGGAAATGAATAGGGTCTGCCCTAAGGCAATGGAGAAAGTGATTATTTTATACGTGAAGCCGAAATATGGAAATAAATAGCAACATATTGCAGCAGAAATTGATATCCATCAACATAACACAAGACGAAAATATTCTTTAGACATCAGTAGCACAATAATAATAATAATAATAATAATATTAATGTCTAGGGTATCTGTGTGAGAAATCTTGCATATTCATAAACCCACAACAAACTGCAACTAATAAACAATGTAACTGTTATCAGATACACTCATATGGACCCTCCCCATCACAGTCAAAAGAAACAATAATTCCTATTGTAATACCTATAACTTTGGACATAATAACTTCTATAGCAATAGCTATTACGTTGGGCTTAATTTCTCCTATTGCTTTTTTATGGCTTTATCCTCCCAGCTCGGCTACAACCACGGACTCTGTGAGGGATCATTCCTGTATCGGCGAAAAGAACGGTGTCTGGGAGCTGCACACACTTTGTCAGCAGATACAACGGCGGATGGGGACAGGCCGATCGCCCAGGCAACCGCAAACTTGGGGCTAATTAAGGAAGGGTTAGGGAAGGGATTTGGGAAGGAAGTCGACCATGGACCAGTTAAAAGGAACTATCCCGGCATATGCATGGTGATGAAAATGGGAAACCACGAAAACCTTTCACAGGACGACCGAGATGGGATTGGATTCCACGATCTCCCGATGCCAGCGAGGCACGAGCTATCGCCTTAGCGCTCTCGGCCACCGTGGTTGGTACTTCCTATGATAATACCCATAAGTTTGGGAATAATGTTCTGTTGAAAAACCTTTAACTTCGGACATAATACCTCATATTGTAAAACCTATAACTCCGGCATAATTCCTCCAATTGTGATACCTATAACTTTGGGCATAATACCTCCAGTTGTGATACCCAGGACTTCGTGCATAATACCTCCTATGTTAACCCTGATAGGGTGCTTCTTTCATCTAGATTGGCAAGTTTACATGTGTTATCGTTCTGTTGAAGAGAACTCTACTTCTCTCTTGTTGGACGTGACTTTGCTGTGGCGTAACTTCCCTTTCCCTGCAAGCTACCGGTAATTACAAAGCAGGCTCATTCTGCTTGCTACCGCTTAGCACTCCCCCCTCATTGCATTATTACCTTCCTTTCTACCTCACGGATCGCGTCACTAACTGTTTCGGATCATGGTTAACTTCACTTTAATGTAATAATTCCCGACCTTTGAATTTAATAACTTTGTTGATCCCCTCGTAGGGATAAGTTCCGGTACATTGATTCACTCATGAGACATAGTTAATCATTTTTAATGGTTGTCCAATTACAAATTCTTCGGAATAAAACCCTAGGAAAGGGGGTTAATTCACCATCGTTGATGGTGTGCCATCTGCAAATAAATCCGTGTGCTTAGTGAAGCAAACTTGCTGAATTTCATCATTGTAGCTCCATTAGGTAATGGATAATCGATATTAACGTTCTGTACGGTAATTTCAAATTGGTGACTGAGTGCTATTTGCAATGTGAAAGAAAGAACTCTTGCAAGATACATTTCACTTACAAGGTTTTGTCCTAATTGAACAATTCTATGCTGAGGTATTGATTTAAATGTTTTAGTAGTTCGCTCAGCAGGCATTTTTCTTGTATGGAGAAGATTTTCAGCAAATTAAATTTTAGTTAAGATTTCTAACGTGTATCACATGGAAGTTTGTTGTTCTGAAATTTTCCAGAGATCCCAAGATTGATTAGTCTGTATTTGATTAAGCGTGGAACACTCGCGTAGCGTCCATCTTGTTTTCGTAAAATGGTGGCGATACAAAACATGACATTCAAGTGCCCTTTATTAGTGCTCCCTCTGTACCAATATTGATTGCAATAGGTGTTGTAGTTTGGAAATTGATCCAGTCACACAAACAAAGGCTATCACAGGAACATTTGGCCCGTGTAGTTCTCAAAAGTCTACCATTTCTTCGGTATAATTTGGAATTGGCTAATTAGGCTATATGTTAGAATATATCAGGTGAGTCACCCACCCCTTATAATATTGGTTTTATGCAGCCCAACTAACGTTTGCTCTCAGGATGGTCAATAGTTCTGTGCTCGCATCCCGTGTGGTACTGTACCCGTTCGTCCTGGGGATGCGATGACCCATCTGCTATTACATCGCATTCCTGGAGTTCCAGGACAGGGCGGAGTTAAATGAACCTCTAGTCAAATAAGGAATGTGTCGGAAATTCAGCTGAGTTATCGAAAAAGCAGTGGGTAACACGAGACAAAGTATCTCTAGGGTCGTTAAGGGCTTAAGTTAAATAAAATATAATGCAAATATAAATGGGCGCCATCAACTGAATTCCTAGCAAACCACATCCTTTCCTGGTTAAGCCTTACTCAAGACAAGGAAAGAAAAAGGAAAATCACACCATCATCAGATCACAACTAAGATAAAAACAAATTTATTTCACTTTGATAGTCAGACAGACATTTTAAATATACCTCCTACCTGAGAGTATGGTCGAATGTCAACGTTAAATTGTCATTGTCCAAAAATCGAACCATCTCTTTTCTAATCAAAAATATTTCATCCACATAAAACAGAAAAATCTCTAAAGTTCTCTTGGGTTCTCAGGACCACTGTGGCACTATGTCCTTCGTCACTGACATTTGTGATACCTGAGACCTAATTTCTCTTTAATTTAACATCATAAATGTGGATTTGGAAAAGTTATTAATCTGTCTAAACATACACATATTATAATCACATATTTTAAATATCACGCGATTTATGGCTTGCATGGCATAATTTAAATGTTGAACATGTTAGTCAAATGCTCCTAAACATCGAATAATTAATTTACACTATTTACATTGTCATTCATAATTACTTGTTTGTGAATTACAGAAAATTCACTTCTCATTGGTCATCATTATCGTCATCATCAAAATTAAATATTTCTCACATTAATTCTCATCTCAAAATTCAACATATTCCTGTCAGAATCATTAACTCGTCACCATTAAATCATTTAAAAGAAAATTATTATCATTACTTCATTATGCTTTCTAATTATTCACACACTCTTATTTTATCATCTTCCTCAGATTAAATCGTTTTAAATCATCAATACAAATTGTTTATTTCCTAAACTCAAGTTGCAATTCCTCAAATTATATCTCAATTAAATTTATTTTAATTCCATATAAATTCATTAATCATCAGCTTCTTTAATTAATTATCACCTTCTAATTCAGTTATTCATCATCTATCCAATCATCTATTAATTTATTTAAATCAGTTTATTCATCCAATCTTTAATTCATCCATTTATTTAATTCATTGATTTATTCCAAAATTTAATTTATCAATTTATTTAAATTTCATTCTTCTGGTTATTTAGATTTTCATTATTTCTTCTAGTCATTCTGATTTTTATTTCATTAGGTCAGATCATTAATATGCTTAATTTTCAGATTATTATTTCATTAATTATTATTCTCAGAAAATCTTGTATTATCAACTTTATTTATTTGTTTAATTTCCTAACAAATTGTTTAATATGGGTTATAGAACGTTGTCTTACAGTCTTATCACTTCCAAGTTATATCTCGTATTTAATTTTCATGCCAAAAAATATTATTGCCTTCACGACATCACGTTGGATCTGACTATCCACAACTACATTATAAATCCTCAATTCTTCAAATATCACATTTGAATACAACAATTATTCCACAAAACTCCATAAATATTCAGCATATACAGCATGAATCTCAACAATTACGCTAGACTGGGTTCAACAACCTCATGTCTGCTTCAAAATGCATTAGCAACATTGCAACTATCACTTGGCAACTTCCACAAAATGCCTATCACAAACTTCACTTAACCATGTTGCATGATCTACAAAAAATATATAACTGGCTTCAAATTATCAACGCACACAATCTCCAATAACTGTAATTAATCTAATCACATCTAGACAACTTCTTAAACAATTGGAAAAATATTACCTTAGTAATTCAAGATTTGCTTTCAAATAGCATAAATCCTCTTACAATTCTCATAATTCACATCACAGAAAAACACCAATGAGCTATAATCTCTCATATCAAAATCTGCAATACTGATCTGCCTTAAAATAAATCTGACCATTAATGATTCATCTTACAAGATTCAATTACTTTAAATCCTTCTCAAAGGTATCAAACACAATTATAACAATCATCAAAAGCATCAGCTGTACCAGCTGTTAAACTGAAATTACTCTCAAAAGAGTATAGCAACAAAATATTGGATTGGCAAACAAGAATTACAAATGTAACCCTGATGACATTTATCGTTACTTTATTTAACAAAAGTTCGACTGATATGTGACTAGTAGTTCCTTGTTTGATTCACTTACAATCTCATGTACACTCGGATGATAAAAATGAGTCCCTCAATGGCAAGTAAGATGAGTAACCACCGTACAATCGTATAAATACGAAAGACCTCGCCCCGTCGACTAAAATGATAGTGCCCTAAACGATGGGTAAGATGAGTAACCACCATACAATCGTATAAATACGAAAGACCCCATCTCGACGACTAAAGTGAGTGAATGTACCAGATAGGAATCAACAAGTCTCTAGTTGTCATATAAAAGCGATATTCATTCACTAAAGTGAATAACATCTTAATATCTCCAAACAATCCAATGGAAAAAATCCCTACTGACGAATAATACACACTCGCTAGTATGCAATGAAATGACGAAGTAATTTTAGATAATCAATTGCAGATCACGAGTTCGAAATACTCGTCACACAAAAAAAACTATTCATGAAAAATATCCTTGCTGGAAAAATGTCTAAAAGACCCAACATCTGCTTAATAAAGCCAACCAATGGTGAGAATTTCGTATAATGATGCCTGCCATATCATATGGTCACGCCATATTCTAGCAAAATTTCGAAGCATATAAAGTCAAAGCCATGTCTTAAATAATCGTATCACTCCTATTAGAAAAATATACATGTGTGCCCAGTATTCATGAAAATAATCGTATCAGGTAGTTATAACTCTTACAGTACCTTCTCATAATCAGCTGTCATTAAATTTCAAAGATCGTCGATTTTCCCTATGTAATGGATTTCTCGAAAGATCGGCGTGAATATCATTCCATCCATGCAATGACGATTGCCTTCGAATCCCAAGTGAATCAGCTGGTAGACCTCCTCCTCGTCAGGAATCGAATCCATCGCTCCGTGGTGCCATCGCGTCTCTGTCTGCGTTTACTCCGACTTGATAACCTTCTGGTTATCCATAGCGGATATTGTCCAAATCCTCACGAAAAAGTTCATAGAAACAGCGGACCCCCTATTCCTCTTCTACGTTACGCCACTGTTCTATACAATGTTCGCTTGAGTGTTGAAAGTTCAATTTCCACAGCGGTATAGTTTTACTTGTAGATAATCAAATTGTTTTATCAGAGTGTCTAAGTTTATGAAACACCCTGTATCTGTGTTCATACTCGGTAATTCATAACACTTCTTAAGACTGACTTGCATTAATGCACGAGCTAATGTTCCTAAGTGCATTTGCTTACAACATTCCGTTTGCTTAAAAATGGTTAATGTTACTTGGAATGCGCTATGAAATGCATAGTCGTAATGTCATTGAGAAAAACTATGTTCTTTCGAAATTCAAAGTTGCAGTATCACGTAACTATTTGTCTTTATAATTCAAGTACTGAATAAACGTTCCAACTCAACGTAGTAATGAAGTTCAGATTCTGTTATAATGCTTGCGTATAATAATGGGAATTAACCCGCACGGCCCTACTGCTATGCCATAATAATCTCCGCATAAAGCTAGCCTCGCCATGTCGTTCTACGTTGAAATGCAGCTTGGAATAAAGTTCTCCAACTACTCGCAATGCTGTTTTAAGAACCCCGGCCTCATATGCTTGTTTGCTGCGGCTGTTCGCCCGGCCCACTGACCTACTTGTCGCTCGCCGCTCGGAGAAGCCGAAACTGTCCCCTGCACTTTCCGTGACAGTTTCTGTTCGCTGCTCGGTGAAGCTGAAACTGTCGCCTGCACTTTCCGTGACAGTTTCTGTTCGCTGCACGATCTATACCATGCGCCTGGCGTGTGTTACTCAGCTTGACTTCCTTGCTTGGCTCACAGAGCTAGACTGACAGTTCCTGCACTGTCTCGACCCTTACCTGCTTGGTGCGGTCACGTGGCGTCCTCCCCACCACCGTGATCTTGCGTCACAAATATAATCTCGAACCCCCATCATCTCGGCTGTTAAGTTATAAAATAACTTAAGGGTTATCTGACTTCCTTCAAATTATTACCACATATAATGCATGTTATATCTCCTCTTCTAATATGTTTAAATACCATGTTCCATATAGATCTTAATAAAGCTTCATAATTCCATTCATAAATCCATCTGCTTAACTGCGGTCAGTGCCTTCTTGATCCTAGACCTACTACGTCATCCTGACATTCCTCTTGACTCGATCTGAGCGCTATCTTTCCTTAACTCTTCCCAAAACCTCAACTACGGCTTAATGTCTGCTGGCGTAGCCGATAACCTCAACTAGGTATCGGGTACATCTCTCCCGTACATCTCCTTTTTTTATCAGGATTGAGAAGAAGAATACACTCTCAGGCATTCTATATATATATATATATAACACATGTACACGATAGCTCTACAATTCTCTTAATCAGCATGATGGTACTTTCTGACTCTCAACAATGATGATTGACTTTCAATGATTAGCATCTTTCTCTAGAGTTAATTTGACGTTTTTTTTTTTCTTCGCCACTCGTGCTTGCTCGATTGACATCTCTGACTGCCTCCTCGAGTGGTGCACTAGGCTTTCTATTTTCTTGCCTCGACCTCTCATATCCACGACTATCTCGTCCTTCATTAGGATCGTTTCTTCGGCCATCCTGCCTGTCGTTCCGATTATACTGTTGACCTTGGCTCCTGTTATTTCTACCACGATATCTATTGTTGTATCGATTCCTATCTTGATATCTGGAATTCTGGTTATAATTTCTATATCGGCCATCTCTTGCTTCCTGATCGTATGGCCTCTCATATGGTCCTACCGATCATTTCCACGAACGTTACGGATGTTTCCTCGATTTCCTTCGTTCCTTCTGTTTTCCCAGGAATCTCTTCTGTCCGTTTGAGCCGCGTTATCAACGACTACCGCATTCACCTCTTGCGTGTTTCTATTGTCGTTTCTTGTATTTCTAGGCGTAACTTGAGCGCTTGTATAGTCCAATCGCCGTAAAATGTCGTCATAGTGCTCAAGTGTGTTTGCTCCCGACGCAATGAGTGATCGCTGTACCTCAATCGGTAACTGTCTCGCTATAGCTTGCAAAAGCTCTTCTTCTGGCAATGGAGGAATCAGAAACTGCAATTTAGCCAACTGTGACGTAAAATAATTGGCATAATGCGTCGGATGTGACGTAGAATAACGCTTCGAGTACATTTCTGCTCTCACGTTCAGTTGATCCTCTGCACTCCAAAATCTCCTTAGGAATGCTATTGCAAATTGCTCCATATTCGCAAAATAGCTTCTGAATGCTCTAAACCAAGTAAGCGCAGACCCGTCTAAGGCGCGTTCGTCTATCCTTAGCTCTCTTTCCTTGGCTACTCTATGTTCCGCCATGTAGTCTCGAATATCTCGCAGAAATTCGACTGGTGTGACCCCTGTATTTCCAGAAAACTTCCTCGGCTTGTCATCCAGATTTCTTATAATGGTAACTGGACCTGAGTATCGTTCGCTTGTACCCGACGTACTCCTATTTGAACTCGGATTATCCTGAGGGGTTGAACTTGCCCTTTCGAATGTCACATTCGGTTGCGTTTGACGGTCTTCTCCCATGCTAACTTCTTGATTACCCATACTGCGGTCTATCGCTGTCTGATTCATCGATATTTCCCCTGATGTAGTATTTTGACTGGTGAAACTGTTAATCATAGATTCTAGTTTAGTTATCCTATCTTCTGCCAATTTCTCTACGGTCTTGACCTGAGTCTTCAACTCATCTAACGACGTAACATTCTGCGTGTTGTTACTCTCGTCTAAATCGTTTTTCAACTTGTCAATCTTGTCTTCGCATGTATTCTTTACTGACGCGACTTGTTCCTTTAACAGATCAACATCTGTCCAAAATAGAGTTGAATCTATGTTCATCGCCTCCTTGTTCTCCGTAAACCTCGCTTCTAAGTTCGCCATACCTGCGATTAATTTCTCGTCTAATCCTGCACGTTTTTCATTTGCTTCGGCATCGACCTCACTATACCGTTCTTCCACGATTGCACCGACTCTATTTTTGAATAAAGCTAAGTTTTCATTAACCTTTTGCTCTATATCATCGTCCATCTTCCTAATATCTTTCTGCAATTGATTCTCTAATGATTTTAAATTAGAATTAACTTCTCCTAAGACATCCTCTTTAATGGTCCCAATTACTGACTTTAAATCCTTAATCTCGTTACCTAGATTCATCTCTAGACCTTTGATTTTAGTCTCGAAAGATACTTCGGTAGACCACTCTTGAATTTTGCCTACATCTGCCACTAAACCATCGATGTCGAATCTCAACTTCGATACATCCGATTTAATGTCTTTCTGTATGGACATAACGTCTGTTCTTAAAGTAAGAATATTTTCTTCTCCCCTACTTTCTAATTCAATAATATTCTTTCTTAATATTTGAACATTTCCCTCTCCTTTCATATTTACTGCAATTATATCTAATTGTAAAGTCTTAAGCATTTCATTATTCTTTAAAGTTAAACTATTCTCTAATCTAGTTAACTTGTTTTCTAACTCTGTGTTTGTTTCTTCACTACGAGACTGTAATCTCTTTTATAATGATTTTAAATTATCCTCACTAGTTGACTGTAATAATTTTACATTAGCTTCGTTACTAATCTGTAATTATTTTAAATTTTCTTCAGTACTAGTCTGTAATCTAGTCTCTAATGACATCAACTCATCTTTACTATTTGACTGTAATAATTTTAAATTTTCTTCAGTACTAGTCTGTAATCTAGTCACTAATGACATCAACTCATCTTTACTATTTGACTGTAATAATTTTAAATTTTCTTCAGTACTAGTCTGTAATCTAGTCTCTAATGACTTTAAATTATCTTCATTACTAGTCTGTAAGGCTTGCACATTTTCTTTACATCTAGCTTCTAACCTAGCTTCTGAACTATTTATCTGTTCTTTAACTTCCGTTTCCATTTTAGAAATAGTTTCTGCAATACCAGACATACCACTCTGCAACTCTCCTAACACCTTAGCTAAATCTTCCGGCAACATAATTATATTTTCAATAGACGTTTTATTCAGAGACGTTAGACAACAACACATCACAATGTCTCAATTCCTGCATTCACTTGGGTATAGGAAAAATGACTTATAACTAACATGATATAATACTAATACGATTAACATGAACACTGGAATGGGCACACAAGTATATTGTCTGACTAAGTTTAATAAATTTTGTAACACAATTAAACGAACTTGAGATCTATCTCTCAGTATTCTAAATCTGATGTGATTTCATAGAATAAACAAAATCGAAGCCCCACAGGTGGGTAAATCCAATTCTCCCTCTCTCTCTGTACCCGTTCGTCCTGGGGATGCGATGACCCATCTGCTATTACATCACATTCCTGGAGTTCCAGGACAGGGCGGAGTTAAATGAACCTCTAGTCAAATAAGGAATGTGTCGGAAATTCAGCTGAGTTATCGAAAAAGCAGTGGGTAACACGAGACAAAGTATCTCTAGGGTCGTTACGGGCTTAAGTTTAATAAAATATAATGCAAATATAAATGGGCGCCATCAACTGAATTCCTAGCAAACCACATCCTTTCCTGGTTAAGCCTTACTCAAGACAAGGAAAGAAAAAGGAAAATCACACCATCATCAGATCACAACTAAGATAAAAACAAATTTATTTCACTTTGATAGTCAGACAGACATTTTAAATATACCTCCTACCTGAGAGTATGGTCGAATGTCAACGTTAAATTGTCATTGTCCAAAAATCGAACCATCTCTTTTCTAATCAAAAATATTTCATCCACATAAAACAGAAAAATCTCTAAAGTTCTCTTGGGTTCTCAGGATCACTGTAGCACTATGTCCTTCGTCACTGACATTTGTGATACCTGAGACCTAATTTCTCTTTAATTTAACATCATAAATGTGGATTTGGAAAAGTTATTAATCTGTCTAAACATACACATATTATAATCACATATTTTAAATATCACGCGATTTATGGCTTGCATGGCATAATTTAAATGTTGAACATGTTAGTCAAATGCTCCTAAACATCGAATAATTAATTTACACTATTTACATTGTCATTCATAATTACTTGTTTGTGAATTACAGAAAATTCACTTCTCATTGGTCATCATTATCGTCATCATCAAAATTAAATATTTCTCACATTAATTCTCATCTCAAAATTCAACATATTCCTGTCAGAATCATTAACTCATCACCATTAAATCATTTAAATGAAAATTATTATCATTACTTCATTATGCTTTCTAATTATTCACACAATCTTATTTTATCATCTTCCTCAGATTAAATCGTTTTAAATCATCTATACAAATTGTTTATTTCCTCAACTCAAGTTGCAATTCCTCAAATTATATCTCAATTAAATTTATTTTAATTCCATATAAATTCATTAATCATCAGCTTCTTTAATTAATTATCACCTTCTAATTCAGTTATTCATCATCTATCCAATCATCTATTAATTTATTTAAATCAGTTTATTCATCCAATCTTTAATTCATCCATTTATTTAATTCATTGATTTATTCCAAAATTTAATTTATCAATTTATTTAAATTTCATTCTTCTGGTTATTTAGATTTTCATTATTTCTTCTAGTCATTCTGATTTTTATTTCATTAGGTCAGATCATTAATATGCTTAATTTTCAGATTATTATTTCATTAATTATTATTCTCAGAAAATCTTGTATTATCAACTTAATTTATTTGTTTAATTTCCTAACAAATTGTTTAATATGGGTTATAGAACGTTGTCTTACAGTCTTATCACTTCCAAGTTATATCTCGTATATAATTTTCATGCCAAAAAATATTATTGCCTTCACGACATCACGTTGGATCTGACTATCCCCAACTACATTATATATCCTCAATTCTTCAAATATCACATTTGAATACAACAATTATTCCACAAAACTCCATAAATATTCAGCATATACAGCATGAATCTCAACAATTACGCTAGACTGGGTTCAACAACCTCATGTCTGCTTCAAAATGCATTAGCAACATTGCAACTATCACTTGGCCATTTCCACAAAATGCCTATCACAAACTTCACGTAACCATGTTGCATGATCTACAAAAAATATATAACTGGCTTCAAATTATCAACGCACACAATCTCCAATAACTGTAATTAATCTAATCACATCTAGACAACTTCTTAAACAATTGGAAAAATATTACCTTAGTAATTCAAGATTTGCTTTCAAATAGCATAAATCCTCTTACAATTCTCATAATTCACATCACAGAAAAACACCAATGTGCTATAATCTCTCATATCAAAATCTGCAATACTGATCTGCCTTAAAATAAATCTGACCATTAATGATTCATCTTACAAGATTCAATTACTTTAATCCTTCTCAAAGGTATCAAACACAATTATAACAATCATCAAATGCATCAGCTGTACCAGCTGTTAAACTGAAATTACTCTCAAAAAAGTATAGCAACAAAATATTGGATTGGCAAACAAGAATTACAAATGTAACCCTGATGACATTTATCGTTACTTTATTTAACAAAAGTTCGACTGATATGTGACTAGTAGTTCCTTGTTTGATTCACTTACAATCACATGTACACTCGGATGATAAAAATGAGTCCCTCAATGGCAAGTAAGATGAGTAACCACCGTACAATCGTATAAATACGAAAGAACTCGCCCCGTCGACTAAAATGATAGTGCCCTAAACGATGGGTAAGATGAGTAACCACCATACAATCGTATAAATACGAAAGACCCCATCTCGACGACTAAAGTGAGTGAATGTACCAGATAGGAATCAACAAGTCTCTAGTTGTCGTATAAAAGCGATATTCATTCATTAAAGTGAATAACATCTTAATATCTCCAAACAATCCAATGGAAAAAATCCCTACTGACGAATAATACACACTCGCTAGTATGCAATGAACTGACGAAGTAATTTTAGATAATCAATTGCAGATCACGAGTTCGAAATACTCGTCACACAAAAAAAACTATTCATGAAAAATATCCTTGCTGGAAAAATGTCTAAAAGACCCAACATCTGCTTAATAAAGCCAACCAATGGTGAGAATTTCGTATAATGATGCCTGCCATATCATATGGTCACGCCATATTCTAGCAAAATTTCGAAGCATATAAAGTCAAAGCCATGTCTTAAATAATCGTATCACTCCTATTAGAAAAATATACATGTGTGCCCAGTATTCATGAAAATAATCGTCAGGTAGTTATAACTCTTACAGTACCTTCTCATAATCAGCTGTCATTAAATTTCAAAGATCGTCGATTTTCCCTATGTAATGAATTTCTCGAAAGATCGGCGTGAATATCATTCCATCCATGCAATGACGATTGCCTTCGAATCCCAAGTGAATCAGCTGGTAGACCTCCTCCTCGTCAGGAATCGAATCCATCGCTCCGTGGTGCCATCGCGTCTCTGTCTGCGTTTACTCCGACATGATAAACTTCTGGTTATCCATAGCGGATATTGTCCAAATCCTCACGAAAAAGTTCATAGAAACAGCGGACCCCCTATTCCTCTTCTACGTTACGCCACTGTTCTATACAATGTTCGCTTGAGTGTTGAAAGTTCAATTTCCACAGCGGTTTAGTTTTACTTGTAGAAAATCAAATTGTTTTAGAGTGTCTAAGTTTATGAAACACCCTGTATCTGTGTTCATACTCGGTAATTCATAACACTTCTTAAGACTGACTTGCATTAATGCACGAGCTAATGTTCCTAAGTGCATTTGCTTACAACATTCCGTTTGCTTAAAAATGGTTAATGTTACTTGGAATGCGCTATGAAATGCATAGTCGTAATGTCATTGAGAAAAACTATGTTCTTTCGAAGTTCAAAGTTGCAGTATCACGTAACTATTTGTCTTTATAATTCAAGTGCTGAATAAACGTTCCAACTCAACGTAGTAATGAAGTTCAGCTTCTGTTATAATGCTTGCGTATAATAATGGGAATTAACCCGCACGGCCCTACTGCTATGCCATAATAATCTCCGCATAAAGCTAGCCTCGCCATGTCGTTCTACGTTGAAATGCAGCTTGGAATAAAGTTCTCCAACTACTCGCAATGCTGTTTTAAGAACCCCGGCCTCATATGCTTGTTTGCTGCGGCTGTTCGCCCGGCCCACAGACCTACTTGTCGCTCGCCGCTCGGAGAAGCCGAAACTGTCCCCTGCACTTTCCGTGACAGTTTCTGTTTGCTGCTCGGTGAAGCTGAAACTGTCGCCTGCACTTTCCGTGACAGTTTCTGTTCGCTGCACGATCTATACCATGCGCCTGGCGTGTGTTACTCAGCTTGACTTCCTTGCTTGGCTCACAGAGCTAGACTGACAGTTCCTGCACTGTCTCGACCCTTACCTGCTTGGTGCGGTCACGTGGCGTCCTCCCCACCACCGTGGTCTTGGGTCACAAATATAATCTCGAACCCCCATCATCTCGGCTGTTAAGTTATAAAATAACTTAAGGGTTATCTGACTTCCTTCAAATTATTACCACATATAATGCATGTTATATCTCCTCTTCTAAGATGTTTAAATACCATGTTCCATATAGATCTTAATAAAGCTTCATAATTCCATTCATAAATCCATCTGATTAACTGCGGTCAGCGCCTTCTTGATCCTAGACCTACTACGTCATCCTGACATTCCTCTTGACTCGATCTGAGCGCTATCTTTCCTTAACTCTTCCCAAAACCTCAACTACGGCTTAATGTCTGCTGGCGTAGCCGATAACCTCAACTAGGTATCGGGTACAGTACTAAGCACTGTAAGCATATCCCGCAAAAGATACTGAACCTATTATTCCCCCCGACGATGTGCTGCAGAGCGTTCGAATAATCTGATGTACCTGCAGTCAATTATTGTAGTTAAAAATTTAACAATATCATCTGCGTTAAGATGTCATACCAAGTGGCTGGGTATCGCAAAAATTGTAGTTATCACTTAAAACAACGATATCGCGACGTGGAGAATATTTGAATTAGCGAACTGGAGGAGTAACGTCCTCTACGAGGCTCTTAAAACCGATGTCAGTCAAAGCTGAAGCGTAGATCAAGTAGACGACCGCTGGATTTCCAATTGATGGACTCGAGGAGCGAAAGTTCGAATTACCCACTAGAAAAATATCTTTGCATCGTTTTGCAACGTTATGACTCTTCAATGCTACAATCACATGTCATTGTGTGCCGCAAACAGGCAGTTTAATATTTGTGCTGAAAACAATTGCTCTTCTGGCACGCACAGTCAACAGAATACAACGGATATCTTTGCATTCATGGCCTACACAATAACATCTAAGACGTTAATGACAAATCTGTAGAACATGCATTGACATTGCAACCATTTTGGAATTCACACTTGAGCTATAATCTACAGGTATCTTGACGTGGTACAGTATAGCTCATGTGGTAAACACATGGCGAGCATGACTAAGAGCCAGTCCTACATGTGAGAAGTTCGAATACGGGCGAGTATATTCTTGTATTTTTTATTGAAGTACCGGTATTTACCATGTCGTAATGTTCGTGAAATATCCCTTTGTATGAAAATTGTCAGTTACTGAAAGTGTATGTGGCCCTATGAAGGGCCGATTTGTCATCAGGGTCAGACTACGACAAGTTGGGTAGGTGGGGCAGGGGGACAACACTGCACTAACAATTGTTTGTTACGGTAGCAAATGCTACCGATGAGTTGTCGAAGACGCTCTGGATTTCTTGCTGCTGGGTGTGGACTGCTTGTTTCAAATACTCCCCAGGAAGAAATCTAAAGGCGTTAAGTCAGGTGACCTGGCGGGCCAAGAGATTGGTCCTCCTCTTATTAACCATTTTCCTGGATGTGTGTTCTTGAGATGGATGCGGACAGCTAACGTCCCATGTGGTGGAACTCCGTCGTGTTGAAACCACACAATTAAACGTTCCCCATGTGGCACATTCTCCAGCAGAAGTGGAAGCCCATGGCGTAGAAAGTGTAGATAGCGTGCGCCTGTCAAATGGCCTTCAAAAATACGGTCCAATAAGCCGATCGCCCAAAATTCCACACCATACATTCACTCCCCATTGCTCTTGATCGGCCGCCAGCCGAACCCAGTGGGGATTGTCAGCACTCCAACAGTGCATGTTATGGCGATTGACGATACCATTATTGTGGAATCTCGATTTGTCCGAGAATAGGATTTCTTATAAGAATGCTACATCATCTTCCACATTTACTAACAGCCACTGACATGAATTCATCCCAGCTTCGAAATCTCTTCCATGGAGCTCCTAGTTTAGTTGTAGATGGTAGGGGTGGTATTTATGCCCATGCAATAAACGGCTTACGGTCGACTGGCTGATGTTCACCTGTTGTGCAATTGCTCTTATACTAGCGAGAGGGTTATTGCGAGCAGCGTCCATAACTGCCTCCTCATTTTCACCAGACGTTATGGTCCTCTGTCGGACAGGTGTTATCGCCCCAAATACCACTGTTGTCCGTAAACGTCTTTCAATATTGCGTACAGTATTTCCAGTTGAATGTCGCCTGTCTGAATATCTTTCCCTATTCAGACGTAGCGCCTGAAAGGAATTTCCTCTTGCCTCCCAGTAAACAAGAATGTGAAAGTATTCGTCCGTGGAGTACATGACGAATGAATGAAGTGACTTCAATACCACTGTATAGCTGAGCAGAGTGGGTAGCGCACAAACACTGTAATAACGGCATTATACTGCATGTTGTGGCACACAATGACATGTGAATATAGCATTGAAGCCTCATAATGTTGCAAAACGTTGCTGAAATATGTTTGCCAATAGCGGATTCAAACCTTAGACCCTCCTGTCGATCAATTGGAAATCCAGTGTTTGTCTACTTTTTTATTTATTTTTATTTTTTAACTTATATTTTATTGATAGTAACATCGAGTACATTGCAAGCATCATAAACATCAAATGAACATATATTGCACTGAGGAATGATTGTAACAGGTCCCACCCAGTGGGTAAATGAGATTGTTCAAAAAACAAAGCATCATTCTTCACATGGGCCCACTGAGACAAGGCAGCACTGCAATACAATCCCAAGCGTAGAATGCACTAGCGTCATGTAGGGGTCAGAGGCCGTGGCACTGGAGAGCTGACGAAGCTATTGTATGGTGTATGGTCACGGTGGGTGATGCGGGCCCGGGACCGACATCTTATTCAACATTCAGACAAACGTGGAATTGAAAGTGGAGCAAGGGACGCAGGGAGAATGAATGGGAAGCGAATGGTGGATGTTGGTGTAATTGGGTTCAACCCGCCGTATGCGGGTATTGCCTAGAGGTATCTGAGCATGAGCGAAAATCAACGGCTCTTTGCAATCAAGAGAGAAAGTTGAAATAAGGTCCATAGCGGAGAGCTAAGTTTCCGCTCTCACAAAGTTTCCACGTCTCCTTCTGGAGGTGGTTCTAAAGTTCCTGAAGGCAGGTATCGTTCCTTTCGTCCAACGTGCAGAAAAGGTATTCAGCAATCAGCCATACGACGGCATGTTGTTTGAGGGTAGGGAAGGCCTTTACAGACAGGCGAAGCAGTTTCCATGGCAGGTAGGTTCAGAAGGGTTCGAATCTGGTCTTTACACCAGCGCCATGCCTTGGAGCACAGGTTAACACTATGTAACGCAGTATCGTGGCGTCCGCATCTGGTGCATCACGGAGACTGATCCAAATGTATTTAAAAGCGACGGTGGGCCGTTGGGATGAGAATATGGATAAACAGAAAAAGCTGGGAGCGGATAAGGGAGGATTTTTTCAAGCCACTTTAGATCTTCCACATCGTGGACCAATGAGCACAGGGTATTTTGGCTTCGATGCGTGGCAAAAAGTTTGCCCCTTGCCGAAGCATATTGTAAATAGATTCGGTCGTAGGCATGGTTCCTGGAGGAAGCGCATTAACAATGTGGGCAAGATGGCGCTGGCTGTCACGAGGTAACTGAGGCAGCCGAGGTTGCCTTCCATAAGCAGAGGTCCAAACAGCCCTGTACAGTTCTTTCTCAACGGTCCCATCCTGTGATAGAATCCGTTGTTAGCTAAGGAGAAAAGAGCTCGAAATTTCTTCCCGTGATCTATCCGATAAAATCCGCCCTGCGGGAAAGCGAAAATGTTGCATTATAGCGTAGAGGTACTGGTGGCTGGAACGATCAAAAGCTTTATCAAGATCTAATTTCAACAGTCCGAAGTTCTCGGAGGTTAGGGATTCAGCTCTCAGTTGAAGGTCTCGGAGGTTGGCCAGGTTCGACAAGATGGACCTTCCAGGTACACTGCAGCATTGTCCATCCCCGATAACTTCCTTCACAGCGGATTTCAGTCGGGATGCAAGAACCTTGGACACAATTATGTAGTCACTGAAAAGTAGCATGACTAGTCTGTAATCGCTCACCAAGATAGGCGAGTTTGTCTTGGGTATAAGAACAATGATGTCTTCCTGTTGGGACTGACATAAAGCAAGACGGCCGACGATGGTGCGTATAACGTCAAAAAAGTCCGTGCCAATAAAATCCCAAAAGCCGTTATACTCGTAGAATTCATACGGTATACCATCTATGCCTGGAGACCGATTTGGGGGAAGTTGTCTGATAACAGAAAGAATCTCTTCATTCGTAACATCCGTATTGAGCCGTGTGCAACTATCCAGAGAATGAGAGTTCTGGCAAGAGTTCATAAGTTGGGTCGTGCAGCTACGATCTGTCTCCAATTGAGCGTAAAAGTCGTGGTAGAAGAAGAACACTTCACCGCGCACGGCGTCAGGACTGATGATGGTGCGGCAATCCTGTGACCGAAGTTGATGTATAAACTTCAGGTGCCGAGTACGGTGTAAGCGGGTCAAGTAATAAACACCTGCTAGTTCATCCGGGAGTACGGTGTGTTCATTCAAGGGGAGAGAGGCGTTGTTCGAGGACGAATATATTTTCCAGAACATTCAGTAGGTCATCATACTGATGCTCTACAGAGTCGTGACGTTGTTGGAGTTGACAATTTTATAACATATAGCTTGGGCTCGCTCATATGATAAAGTTCTGAAGATTCTGCTAACACCTGGTTTCACTAGATTATCTCACCATTCCACACAGTCACTATATGCCTGGCACCGTAGTACCCATTGGTTCCAATGGTGGCGAAATATGTTGTGGCACTCATCGTCTTGCAGTAGGGAACAGTTCAATTTCCAGTAGCCCAAGCCAATAAAGGATAGACGATGGGGAAAGTGGAAGGTGCAGAAGACAGCATTTTGGTTGCTAAAACTTACAGGCGTAAAGTGATATCTTCTGGGTTGAGGAAGGGAGTACGACGCATAAATGCGATCAAGACGGGAAGAAGAGTTATGGGGTAAGGGCACGTGTAAAGTATCGACCACATCTGTCAGTTTGAAGGAGCTGAGGAGCGTCATTACAGAGGGACTGCACGCGCTGTTTTCGCTAGTAGTGTCATCCGAACGTTGGAAACAATTAATGTTCCCAGCTAGGACCAGTTTCCCTTCCAGATGCCGTAGAGGCCATAGAATTCATTGAGAAAGAAATAATTGCGTTTCACGCAGGGATTGATCCCCGAGGAGGCGTAAATATTGACGAAGGTGGTGTACCTGAAGGTGACAGATATTATTCTGCCAGAAGGATGTCGGTAGATGTTCAAAAGCTCAACATCGTGCCGGGTGAGGAACCCCGTACCCTGACAGGCCTCTCCTACGTTGACATATTGGTTATAGTGTGTGGATATCGGAAAAATGGGGTGGGCGATTTCTTGAAGGAAGGCAATATCCACATCAGCATCTCGAGCGTTTGTAATTCTATGTGACCTTATATGAAATTAATATTGATGCTACGAACCGTAAGAAACTCTGTCATTATGAAAAACGGAGAGAATATGTGGAGGGTTCGAGGGAGGCAGGAGAATGCATGGCGCGACCAGCTATTGAGAGGCGCCATAGGAAGAACGGGCTATATCCGCAGGATCTCCGGTTTGTAGATTGTCAGGATTTGGCATAATACGGGGAACTTTCGGAGACACAGAGGCAGCCAAGCTTTTCTTGATTTGGGCGGGGATATCACGCGGAGGGGGTCTGGCGTAAGCGGGTGAGGACGAAGAGCTACTAATCTTGATTTTGTTATGTCCCAGGACAGGTGACGACTATGGTTCCCCCGGGCGGCGGGGAGTTCAGCAGGGTGGTCATGTGACGCAGGCGGCACGTACTGGGTAGAGGGATTTGGGATTTGGCCGTGCGATGGCAGAGAATTCGTCAGTAGACCCTGCAGGGTCAGTAACAACAGCCGAGGATTGGTCAGGTAACACGGGGGTTGATGGGGTTGGAACAGGCGGTTTGGTGTCAGCTTGGTCCAGGTATTGGTGAAGCAGCCTGGTGCTGAGAACTGACTCCAGCCGTCACCACAGTTAAATAGGGTACACATGGCGATTGCTTATCTGGAGCAGGGAGGGGTACTGCCCGCCTGGGACAAGTGTTCCGCAAGTGGGTCGTCTCCTTGCAGAGCAGACAGGTTTGTTATTGGTCTCTGTAAGATATATAACCTGGGTAACCACCGACATTTTCTTTGGAGGGTATCGCCTTCTTGATGGTCATGGTTACCGCTCAAACCCCATATACACTGGGAACATGTATGTAGAGGACCATTATTCTTTACGAATTGTATTTACCGTACCATACACTGACAGAATAGTGATAAATATGTCATATGGAACCACGAAAGGCACATTGAAAATCCGGATCATGGTCAAATTTATATCAGTGGATGACACTTTCACATACGTAATTTCTGATATAATTCAGAGTCATTATTTATGTGTGCCCCGATAAACACGGCGGACTCTGCCGGCTTTGACTGGCGCGGATCGCGGGTACGCGTACACAGTGGTGAATGCGCAACTATACACTTTTACCAAACATATTCAATAATGTGTACGTACAGTGCTCATAGTCGATGCTGAAAATGTCTTCCCTGTCTTGTAACACACACCTGACATCTTCAGATGAAAGAATGGACAACGATCTCATCTAATTTCTTTTGTCAGTCAAATTTTTTATTATTTCAACGGCTGCAAGGTTGTTTCGCCCCCTCGCCGCGTGAGCCACAGTTGCCCCGGGCTATGCCCTGCCTCTGTGTGATACCTGCGCCTTACGCAATGGGGCTGCAAGGACAAGAAAAGGATGGACCAGAATATTCGTAATCCAGCTAGTGATGGAAATCTCGAGAAGCTGTGAATCCTGGACTGTTCTAGAAGCATTCATTGAGTCACCAGCCCGCTATATAAAGCGGCCTCACCAGCGTGGGAGGAACAGTGTTTTTTAGCGAGTGCGACAATAGTTGGTGACGTGACGTGTGAAATTACGAAACCCAAGTGAGGCTATTGAAGTGCGGTGAAGTGCTGTGTGGATTGCGAAACGCAGTGGACTGTTTTCCTAGCCTGCGGACGGCGAGACAGTGTACATTCAGAACAAGTGAGTGTGGCTTGTTTACTTGAGGGAGAGTGCCGTTACTTCTAGCCAGGACTCGGGTCCACCTCATTAGCGAGAGGATTAACTGCGCGAGCAAGTGAAAAGGAGGTGAGTGAACTCCATAAGGGAGGAACTTGACTGAGACTGCCCATTGGTTTCCAAGTGTTTATGGTGTACTGTAAATTATTTCTGACCTGCAATAAACCAAATATTTCTTTAAAGGAACAATTGTGCTGTGCTTTACCCACCTTTATCCAGTTAACGAACTTGCCACTAGGGGCAACACGCAACAAATGGTGTCAGAAGCCGGATTACGAACCCAAGCACAACAGCTGAAGGTCCTGGTTTCAAAAACCCGTGCAGATCATTTTATCACAGTTCACTAATTCTCCTGTAAGTGCATGCCCTTCACAAGACAAACAGCTAAAATGGATGCACAATTACAACTACTGCCAGAAAAGTTAAGTGGCATGGAAACCAAATTAGAAGACGGCCAGAAGAATTTAACGAAGGACCTAACTGCCAAATTAGAAGACGGCGAGAAGAAGATGGAAGACGGTCAATATAAATTTGCACAGGACCTGAAGAAATTGGAACAGGGTCTGCGGGAGGAAGTCAACACCGTCTGCCAGGGCCTAAGTGAGGAAGTCACGGCAGTGGAAAAGAAGTTCGACGCCTTACAGAAGGAATTCGCCGAGCTGCGCTGATGCCCACTGACGGGGGTGGAAGAGAGATTCAACGCTCTAAAAAGGGAATTTGATGAGCTGCGCCGACGCCCGCCGACGGGGATGGATGAGAGAATCAAAGCTCTACAAGAGGAAGTTGCCGAGCTGCGCCGACGCCCGCCGACGGGGGTGGATGAGAGAATCAAAGCTCTACAAGAGGAAGTTACCGAACTGCGCCAACGCCCGCCCATAGTTACACCAATAATATCAGGAACGGAACAGAGCAGAGTGACGCCCCCAACCTTCGACGGAAAGGCCCCGTGGAGCACCTACTTACGTCAGTTCGAGGCAGCCTGTTCCATAAACAACTGGAACAGCACGGAAAAGGCTACAGCTCTCATTGTAGCGCTGAGAGGGGACGCCCTTAACGTCCTTCAGGCCATCCCGACTGGATCTCAGGACTACGCTTCACTTATCGCCCATATGTAGTCCCAATATGGAGATAGCCATCTTCAGCAGGCCTACCAGATGCAGCTCCGGACCCGGGTACAAAAGAATGCGGAAACCCTGCAGGAGTTCGAGCTGGACATCGCACGCCTCGTAAGGCTCGCCTATCCAACAGCGCCGGCCGACTTTCTGGAGCAGATTGCGACGCAGATCTTCACCGACGGACGACGGGACTCGGACACTCAACAGGCGCTGCGACTCGCGCGCAATAAGACCCTGGCAGATGCGCTGAGCCACGCACTTGAGTTCGAGACGGCAAAACAGGCATCTAGAATGCACGCTTTGGTGCGTCAAGTGGACGTCGGCGAACCGGCCAAAACCAACGAGACTAAGCACCTGGTCGATGAATTGATGGAGGCGCTAGGCCGTTTCTTCAATAGTCGCGGCGCAACCAACAACGACGCAGCTGACAGACTCCCGGAGAGGCGGTCAGGAAGAGGACTACTGACCTGCTGGACCTGCGGTAAGAAAGGCCATCTGAGCAAGGACTGCGGTGATCGCCGCCTCCGAGGGTATCCGGCGGGAAATCACTCGTCTGAAAACCGCCCGGCCCAGGGAAACGTGTATTAATCAGACTTGGGGGGCAAAGATTGGCATGCGACAGTCGTGAAGCCCCGGCTGTCCAAGTTCGTATGATGAAGTTACGGAGGTACAATAGCAGCCTGATGGTCGACGGAGTCGTCAACGGAGTGAGCTGGCCCATGCTGATCGACACGGGAGCGTCGAGGACCATCGTCAATCCCACCGTGATCCCGAAGTGGAGAGTGAAACACACACAAAGGAACCTCCAGCTAATAACCGCGACTGGAGAGACCGCACCGGTACATGGCGAAGCATCACAGGAGTTCGTCATTGGTCGGCGGGCTGTGAAGCATTTATTGCTCGTGGCTGAGGTAGCAAACGATGTGATCATCGGACTGAACTTCCTGGACCAGAACAACATCATCTTGGAACTGAGCACCAACACTCTCCACTACGGAGGTGAAGAACTTGCTTTGCAACCAGCACACGAGGCCGTCACCGCACGACGATTAAGGCTGAGAGGGGACGTCATCGTTCCCGCCAAGACGGAGGTCAGCGCTGCCGTAATTGTCGACGGAACTGCTGAGGGAGTGGCGACTGTCATCGAGCCAAAATATGAGGACATCCAGACAAAAGGATTGCTAATTGCCAAGATCAACATGACGCCTCGGCCCTACGTCCACCTGTCTAAACTGAACGACTATGACATTACGGTTCACCGGGACACCGAACTAGGAATCTGCGAGCCCGTTACCTGGATTTCCCGCATCACAGACACGACGGACGGACACCTGCAGACGGACAACCGAAGAAGACACGCCCTGCCAGAAGAACTACAGAAGCTGTACCAAGGATCCCAGGATCATCTAGACGAGGAACAATCACGCCAACTTCGGGACCTGCTACGCGAAATCCAGGATGTCTTCTCTGTGGGGAGCAAAGACTTCGGCAGGACAAGCTTGGTCCAGCACAGAATCGAAGTTGGGGGCAGCACACCGATTAGGGCCCCATTCCGACGTGTCCCGCTCGCCAAGCAAGCTGAAGTCGACCGGATGGTGGAAGAAATGAAGGAGTAGGGGTTGATCGAGCCATCACATAGTCCTAGGAGCTCTCCGGTCGTGCTAGTGAAGAATAAGGATGGTTCCATCAGGTTCTGCGTTGTCTACAGGCGGGTGAACGACGTCACGAAGAAGGACAGCTACCCTCTAACTCAGATCGAAGACACGCTGGACACCATATCAGGATCAAGATGGTTCTCCACCTTAGATTGGAAGAGTGGCTACTGGCAGGTGGAGGTCCACTCTAAGGACCGCGAGAAAACGGCGTTCTCTGTGGGCAGCGGACTCTGGCAGTTCACCGTCATGCCGTTCGGGTTGTGCAACGCCCCTGCTACCTTCGAACGGCTAATGGAGTCCATTCTGAGGGGACTACACTGGATGACCTGCCTGGTCTACCTAGACGACGTCATCGTTCTGGGGAGAAGCTTCGAGGAGCACTACAGCAACCTGAAGGAGATCTTGATGAAGCTAAAGGCTGCCCAGCTGAAGTTGAGCTCCAAGAAGTGTCAGCTCTTCCAGAAGCAGGTCCAGTACCTTGTGCATATCGTCTCCGAGGAAAGGGTGCGCACCGACCCAGGGAAGACCGCAGCTGTGAGGGAGTGGCCAGTTCCGAAGGACAAGTCCCAACTACGAAGCTTCCTGGGACTCAGCACCTATTACAGTCGCTTCGTGAGAGGATTTGCCGACATCGCCAAACCACTGCATCGACTGACTGAGAAGGACAAACTCTTCACGTGGACAGCAGAATGCCACAGTGCCTTCGAACAACTCAAGTAGGCTCTGTGCACAGCAACTATTCTGGCCTACCCCTGACCTGGAACAAGGTTCATCGTCAATACCGATGCCAGCGAATTTGGTATAGGGGGAATCTTGTCGCAAGTAGTGGACGACGAGCAGAGAGTAGTGGCCTACTTCAGCAAAGCCTTGTCAAAGCCAGAGAGGAACTACTGCGTCACCAGGAAGGAACTGCTCGCCATCGTGAAGACCAATGAACCCTTCCACAAGTATCTGTACGGGCAAGAATTTCTCATCAGGACCCAACCATGCATCCCTGCGCTGGCTCCTGTACTTCAAGCAGCCCGAGGGTCAACTCGCGCGGTGGTTAGACTTCAACAATACAACATTGAGATCCAGCACAGGAAAGGCCAACTGCATTCTAACTCCGAAGCCCTGTCACGAAGACCGTGCCCCAATGACTGCACTTTCTGTGCCAGAAGGGAGGAGAACACCGGGATACAGTGCCGAAGGACTACCGTGGAACTTCAAGGGAGCTGGAGCCGCGAATCTTTCACGCGGGCACGAGCGGAAGATGATTACCTGGGACTGATAGCCGAATGGAAGAGGGCCTGTGTTCCCAGACCCGGGTGGAACATTGTGAGCGACTACAGTCCAAAATTTAAGTCCTACTGGGCGCAGTGGGACTCGCTGATTGTAAGGGATGGCCTCATCTGCCGTACCTGGGAGAGCACCGACGGGAAGACATCTCGGGAACAAGTCGTCGTTCCAAAGGCTAAGACGGTGGAAGTCCTGAAGGAAGTCCATGGAGGACCATCTGGTGGACACCTAGGGATAAAGAAGACCCTGGAGAAGCTGAGAGAGCGGTTCTACTGGATCGGATGTCGAGCAAACGTGGAGAACCACTGCGCGAGGTGCCACGATTGCGCAGCCAGCAAAGGCCCAGGACGAAGACGACGGGGCCCATTGAAGACCTACAACGTGTTCGGCCCCATGGAGAGAGAGCCATCAATGTTTCTGGGCCATTCCCGTTGAGTGTGGCAGGGAACCGTTACATTTTGGTTGTCAGCGACCACTTCACCAAATGGCCAGTGGCGTATGCACTCCCTATCCAAGAATCCGCGACAATCGTAGAGACCCTGGTGAATGAATTCGTCAGCCGGTACGGAGTACCCTTGGAGCTGCACTCCGACCAAGGGAGGAACTTCGAGTCGCAGGTGTTCCAGAACCTATGCCAGCTGCTAGGAATCTGGAAGACAAGGACGACTCCGCTACACCCCCAGTCCGACGGAATGGTAGAGCGATTCAATAGCACCAACGAGAACCATATCCGAATAGTCGTCAACGAGCACCAGATGGATTGGGACAAACATCTTCCACTAATTATCCTGGCCTACCCCGCCGCCGTGCATGAAGCCACCGGGTGCACTCCGACCCGGGCCATGTTTGGGAGGGAACTCCGTCTACCTGTCGATCTTGCCTTCGGCCGACCTGGGGATGATCCTGTCCCGGTAAGCCAGTATTGTCAAGAACTGGTCGACCGTCTGGAGGACATACACGCGTTCGCAAGGACGAGACTGCGGATCGAGACCGTCCGAATGAAGACCCGATACGACCAGCAGACGAATGCCGGCGGATTCCACGAGGACGACCTGGTCTGGCTCTTCAACCCATTACGGAAGAAAGGCCTGTCACCCAAACTGCAGATGTCTTGGGAGGGCCCGTACCGAGACGTGAAACGGATCAACGATGTCGTCTACAGGATCCAGTGGAGCTCGAGGGCGAAGATGAAGATCGTACATCGAGATAGCCTGGCAGCCTACGGAGGGACACAGACGGACCAATGATTGATCGGGACGATCAGCCTTTAAGGAAGGGGGTGGTGCTTCGGCTGCGAGGTTGTTTTGCCCCCACGCCGCGTGAGTCATAGCCGCCCCGGGCTATGCCCTGCCTCTGTGTGTTACCTGCGCCTTTCGCAACGGGGCTGCGAGGACAAAAAGGGATGAACCAGAATGTTCGTGACCCAGCTAGTGATGGAAATCTCGAGAAGCTGTGAATCCTGGACTGTTCTAGAAGCATTCATTGAGTCACCAGCCCGCTATATAAAGCGGCCTCACCAGCGAGGGAGGAACAGTGTTTTTGAGCGAGTGCGACAATAGTTGGTGACGTGACGTGCGAAATTACGATACCCAAGTGAGGCTATTACAGTGCGGTGAAGTGCTGTGTGGATCGCGAAACGCAGTGGACTGTTTCCTAGCCTGCGGACGGCGAGACAGTGTACATTCAGAACAAGTGAGTGTGGCTTGTTTACTTGAGGGAGAGTGCCGTTACTTCTAGCCCGGACTCGGGTCCACCTCATTAGCGAGAGGATTAACTGCGCGAGCAAGTGAAAAGGAGGTGAGTGAACTCCATAAGGGAGGAACCTGACTGAGACTGCCCATTGGTTTCCAAGTGTTTATGGTGTACTGTAACTTATTTCTGACCTGCCATATACCTAACATTTCTTTAAAGGAACAATTGTGTTGTGCTTTACCCACCGTAATCCAGTTAATGAACTTGCCACTAGGGGAAATTTTCGTCTTGTTTATGATAATTCACTAAACGATATGAGTCAGTGGAGTGGAGTATTGCGAGGTCCGCACCTGGCCAGCCAAATGACGCAATAGTTTGCCACGGTCCACTCATTTGGCTTGCCAGGTGCGCAGCGAGTGGGCCACGCAATAACCCGCTCCGCTGACTCATATGGTTAGTTCACACGTGTTTTTTCTTCCATATAGACGTGTATCTGCAAAGCATAGACGTTAGTGTTGCACATTTAGTGAGTATTGTGATTACTGCGAATTGAACTTAAACAGTACATAACAGATTAAATCGAAGCCATCACTGCCGTGGAACTTTAGAATGTTGTCCATTCTTTCATCAGAAGATGTGAGGTGTGTGCTACAAGAGAGGGAGGACATTTTCAGCATCGGCTATCAGCGCTGTAAGTACACATTATTGAACATGTTTGGGTAAAAGTGTAAATGTGCGCGGCACCACCAACTGAACCGTGTACGCCTTCCCCTTGATCTGCGTCAGTCAAATTCGGCTTACCTTGCCGTGTTCATCGGGGCGCACAAAGATAATGACCCTGTATAATAATGGTTATATTTATGTACAGCCTGTTCCAATTCAACACGGAACTGTAAAATGGGTTGCCTACCCACCAGGAATCGGCTTGAAATCTGCTCGCATCGCACTAGCGACGGGGCTGACTTTGATTTCACTGATTGCCGCCTTCTTATGCAGCATTGCAAAGTATTTTGCTCTTTCAAAATATATTTACACAAGCTTCACAATAAGTTTGAACGATTTCTGTTTCAGAACTTGTAATTTTACGCTTCTGTTAACGGTTTTGCAGAGAATTTCAATGAAATAAAATTTTATTTTACAATATAATATTTTACAACACAATTACAATATGCTTTTTCAACAAGATGGTCATCCAGTGCACTCCTCCCGACTGGCGGGAGAAGTTTTAAACCATTTGCTTCCTGGCCGGTGGATAGGAATTTGCGGTTTTATAGAATTCCCACCACGTTCACCTGATCTGACCATCATGGATTTCTTCATTTGGGGCTACGTCAGGTCGAGAGCATTTTTAAGATCACCACAATCACCCGAAGAAATGGAGCTCGTCATTACCGAAGCCTTTGCGGAAATTACTTCTCAGATGTCGTCGAACGGAAAAGAGAACTTTGTGCGACGAGTGGCCCTCTGCTTGGAAAATGATGGACACCACTTCGAACACCCTATGTAAATGTCCATTTGTAGTAGATGTAACGTCTGTGATAAATTAACATTTTTAGTCGCATCGAAGACTGATTACAATTTTGTAACAAATCATTTCCAAATTGTATCTCGTTTTGTGGTATTGGGTTATAAAGCAATAAATTGTGTTGTAAATAAAATACATTTTGTTGTAATAAACTATGTTGTAAAATAACATTTTATTTCATAGAAATTATCTACAAAAGCCACTAACAGAAGCGTAAAATAACAAGTTCTGAAACAGAAATTGTTCAAACTCATTGTGGAGCCTGTGTAAATATATTTTGAAAGAGCAAAATGCTTTGCAATGCTGCATAAGACGGCGGCAATCAGTGAAATCGAACTCAGCCCCGTCGCTAGCGCGCTGCGAGCAGATTTCAAGGCAATTTCGGGTGGGTAGGCAACCCATTTTACAGTTCCGTGTTGAATCGGAGCACACTATACATGGCGCGTTCCTGGGCGTTCAGTTGTATGGCTTCCACCTGGTCCACATTTAACCCGAGTGTTTCAGCAATCCGTCTGTGAATTTCCAGTGGGGACGGTCTAGAGCTCTGGAAACCCAACGATCACCGGATAGTGTTTTTTGGATGGTATGTTGAAATTTTTCTGCGGAGAACTGGTACTTTACTGCAAACGAAGCACTAAATAGCACTGAATAGTTTGACAGGAAGCCCGGTATGGGCCTGTCACAAAGTATTGCGTGAATCACAGACGAACTGACTGCACACCTTGCTTCGACCGCTGACTCAAACGAATTCTATTTCAGCCTCACCGCAACTTTGAAAGAGTCTTGTATTAAGAGTCTCTTAGAGTACGTTACTCTTCCCGTTCGCTGTTTCAAACAATCTCCACGTCACTATATCATACTTTTAAGCGTTAATTTCACGTTTTGCGATACCCAGCCACTTGGCACATCTCAACGCTGATGATATGTTCAACTACACACATCAAAAAAAGTTTTGCATCACCTCGGTTCCAAGAGTTCCGGAACCTTTAAATACAAAGGGAATAGAGATCAACACAAACAACATTTCAGCTCGTTTTATTGCTCATGAGACCCACACATTGCATGTTGTACCATCATACAGCTAGACTTTCAGCATTTGTGGTCCAGATTGCAGTACACACCACTACCTCTAATACCCAGTAGCACGTCCTCTTGCATTGATGCATGCCTGTATTCGTCGTGGCATACTATCCACAAGTTCATCAAGACACTGTTGGTCCAAATTGTCCCACTCCTCAACGACAATTCGGCGTAAATCTCTCAGAGTGGTTGGTGGGTCAAGACGTCCATAAACAGCCCTTTTCAACATATCCCAGGCATGTTCGATAGGGTTCATGTCTGGCGAACATGCTGGCCACTGTAGTCGAGCGATGTCGTTATCTTGAAGGAACGCATTCACAAGATGTGCACGATGAGGTCGAGAATTGTCGTCCATGAAGACAAATGCCTCTCCAATATTCTGCCGATATGGGTGCACTATGGGTCGGAGGATGTCATTCAGGTATCGTAAAACCGTTTCGGAGCCTTCCATGACCACCAGTGGCGTACGTCGGCCCCACATAATGCCACCCCAAAACATCAGGGAACCACCACCTTGCTGCACTCGCTGGACAGTGTGTCTAAGACGTTCAGCCTGACCAGGGTGCCTCCAAACACGTCTCCGACGATTGTCTGGTTGAAGGCATATGCGACACTCATCGGTGAAGAGAACGTGATGCCAATTCTGTGGGGTCCATTCAGCATGTTGTTGGGCCCATCTGTACCGCGCTGCATGGTGTCGGGGTTGCAAAGCTGGACCTCGCCATGGACGTCGGGAGTGAAGTTGCGCATCATGCAGCCTATTGCGCACAGTTTGAGTTGAAACACGACGTCCTGTGGCTGAACGAAACGCATTATTCAACATGGTGGCATTGCTGTCAGGGTTCCTCCGAGCGGCAATCCGTAAGTAGCGGTCATCCACTACAGTAGTAGCCCTTGGGCGGCCTGAGCGAGGCCTGTCATCGACAGTTCCTGTATCTCTGTACCTCCTCCATGTCCGAACAACATCGCTTTGGTTCACTCTGAGACGCCTGGAAACTTCCCTTGTTGAGAGCCCTTCTTGACACAAAGTAACAATGCGGACGCGATCGAACTGCGGTATTGACCTTCTAGGCATGGTAGAACTACAGACAACATGAGCAGCGTACCTTCGTCCTGGTGGAATGACTGGAACTGATCGGCTGTCGTACCCCCTCCGTCTAATAGGCCCTGCTCATGCATGGTTGTTTACATCTTTGAGCAGTTTTAGTGACATGTATGAACAGTCAAAGGGACTGTATCTTTGATACAATATACACAGTCAACGTCTATATGCCGGAGATCTGGGAACCGAGGTGATGCAAAACTTTTTTTGATGTGTGTACAATAACTGACTGCAGACACATCATATTATTCGAACGGTTTGTTGCTACATCAGGTGGGGGAATAATTGAATTGAGTATCCTTTGCGGGACATGTTTACAGTGCATTTAGTACCAGATGGGATGCAAGCAGAGAAATATCGACCTTCATGATGATACACGTTAGTTGGGCTGCATAAAGCAATAGTATAAGGGGAAGCTGACTCACCTGGTATAACTTTCAATACCGTTTAACCCTGGAATGGCACACTGGGGTCTCAGCGACCCTGCGGTAAACAAATTATCGAATGAAACTGCAGGCTACCAAGTCATGTTTGTAAGCACCTTGACACATTCAGACAGTGTCATTCAGATCTGTCAGCGGAAGCAAATGTCCGTGGGACAAAAGTAAATACAGTAAAACCCCTCAAATCCGAACACCGGAAATCCGAAATCCCGGATAATCCAAACGAGTTTATTATTTTGTTGCCAATTTAAAGTTAGAAATACTCACGCAAATAAAAGAGAAACTTATTTATTTAGTCATAATTATATATTATATATATTATATTATATATTATATATTCTACATTATGACCTTATTTTACATCAATTGTTGAAAAATTAACAAAGAAGTACATTTAGCATACCTAACAATGTGTTTGGTTGGTTCCTAAGTTTAAGGGCTGCAACAACGCGGTCATGTAGCCCTGTGTACTTTTGGTGTGTGTAGAATCTGTCTGATAACCGGTGTTAATTGTGATGGTTGTATTAGTGTGTGTAATCTGTTGTTTTTTTAAATTCAAGTAAGGACTGCAGACATTGAATTTCAAGTAGTTTCCACTTTTGCTGCCAAACGCCACTGTCAACGACTACTAGTTCAGAACTTGGTTACTAGACGACACCGCAATCGGCTCCTGGCGACGAACGTTGGAACATATGAGCGTTGTTCAAATGTTTAACCTATAATTTAACTTCACACAGGTGTAATTAGTGGAAGGATCTTTAACATGCCATAAATCTATGCCATGGGACCGCTGGCTTTACTTCCCTTCCAAAGGAAGGCATACTGAGGAATTTTTAACGCTCTTAACAAATCCGACGACTTTGGCCGGGTTTGAACCCGCGATCTTGGGCATAGAAGCTCAGCATGCTACCGACTACGCCACCTAAGCCGCTTCCTAACAATGTGTAAATGTGCCTACATACTGTACTCATCTCATCCAGGATTGAAAAGCGGAAAAGTTTGTTTAATGTAATCCTTAGGTGGTTAATCACTTTGCAAAAACAATGAAATAATTTTAGAACCACACAAAATACATCTTAATCGTTCACTTGAAATCGGTTATCTTCAATATTGTCGATGTGACGAAAATCCTTCCCGTGGATGCAATTGCGCGCCAGCGTCGCATGAAGATGACATCGTTTGGCGTGGCTGCTGCGTCTTGTCCTACGAAGCGCAATGCATAAGAACAGATGCAGCTTCAGTATAGCCTAAGTCATATTGTCAGTCCTATACCGTAACAAGGGCTGGTTATTACGTTATGGGTATTTTTCGGCTAATCCGAACAAATTGAAATCCGAAAAGGCTACAGCCCCTAATAGTTCGGATTTGAGGGGTTTCACTGTATAGCTCAGGGTCACGGAAACCCCTGTGTGCCGTATACGGTTGCCTTTTACTTGTGTGTGACTTCCTGCTGCAGTTCTTGCTATGGGATTAACAAGCTGACACGTGTTTCCTTAGTGCTACAGACAGTGTACGGAATGGCCAATTCCAAGGAAGGACTATCCGATTGTTACATTAGGGTGTGCGATACCATTCTGCCAGAGCCACCGTGCCATGGTATGTGTAGATTGCGAATGTCTCCTGTGAAGCATTTTGTAACCCCTCGCTAAGGCGAACTGTCAGTGATATTAATTTGTAGTGGCTGTTTTATAACTGTTTAATAACTGTACTGTAAAAATGTTCCAAAACTTGACGATAGTTGTCCATTGTGCCAGCGAGAATTGTATATTTATCTATCTCTGTAATTTTCAGACTGGAACTGCTTTTATTGTAATTATAATTAATTGATTAAAATAGATAAGCACTAGAGATTAAAATAGTCATTTACCGGTGTCCTCTAACTATACAGTAAACAGTTAGAATAAGAACAAGTGGTGAAATTCAAAGGATATGCCATTAATTACTGCAATTTGATTGGGTCGAGCAGACCCCACTGTGCTATTTACGTATGTGCTTTGTGAGTGTGCCATTCCAGGGTTTACAATGACTCCTCCCGTAGAGATTACATCATGTTGTAACGAGTCATAGTTCATTTAAAGTCCTCTATAATTTACGAAAAGTAAGCTACAGAATTCAGTGCCAGTAAATAAACATTGCATCAATCTTAACATCGGTTTCTGGAATGTGTGTTAGAGTCTTCAGCTTTTTGACGGGTTTGATGCAGCACTTCATGCCTCCCTGTCCTGAGGTAATAGTTTCATCTCTACATAACTACATCACCTTACGTCGGAGACAATCTGTTTAAACATATTCTAACATTGGTCTACCCCTACAACTCTTGTCATCGACACTTCCTTCTACTGTATAACTAAGTTTGCTATTCCTCGGTGTATTAGAATGTGTCCATCAACATATTTCTTCTCTTCAGTAGCAGTCGACAGAAATATTTCTCCTCTTCCACTCGTCCTAATACTTCATTTGTTACTCTCTCTACCCTACTGATCTTCATCAATCTCCTGTAATAGAACATTTCAAATGTATCTATTTTCCTCTTGTCCGCTGCGCCAACAGTGCACGTTTCACTTCAGTAACGTACCACACTCCAGGCAAAGTCTTTCACAAATGACTTCCTCACACCCAAATATATATAGGTCGACGGTGTCAACAGATTCCTTCTGTTTAGAAATGCTTTCCTTGCTTGAGACAACCTACTATTTATATCCTCTTTGCTTCGTCCATCACTGGTTATTTTCCTTCCTAACTGACAAAAGTATCCTGCTCCCTTTAGCTTTTCACCTGCCAATTTGACATCCATAGGTGTTTCTGATTCATTTTGGCTTCATTCCATTATTTTTGTTTTACATTTGTTAGCCTACCATCTATTTTTTGCAAAAAATGAAAGCAAACTTGTGAGATTAACACAGGGCCAAAAATTATGTGTCTGTGAGTGTGTCTGTGAGTGTGTATGTGTGTTTGAGTTTAGGTGTGTGTACATGGCATGTTTGTCCCCCCTATCATTTCAAACACGGTGAAACCGAATTGAACGACATTTCCTACAGAGGTAGCACTAGCAAAGGGCACCTCAGTGTCATGTTTTATATTGCCACCATCTTCATGGAAATGGAATGGTGGCCATCCAACTGTTCAAATCATAAATTGAATTAGGACTGACCTAATCATCTGATCTCTACCAAATTATGCAACAACATACCTTTTTATGTGAAGCGTATTTGACCAAACTACAAGGACATCAGTCCAATAGTTTGCAGATGGCGGCCAAGTATGTGTGCAAATCGATTCCCCCTATCAATTCAAATACAAAGAAACCCAAATCTAACTACCTTTGGTACAGGGGTAGCAGTGTCATGTTCTTTATCACCACCATTATAACAACAAAGAAATGGTGCTCACCCAAATGTTCTGAGCTTAAATCAAATAACGACTAATCTAATCATCCGCTCTCTACCAAATTTTGTAATGGTATACCATGATGTAGGAAGCGTCTTTTTCCTAAACTACAAGGCAATCAGCCAAATAGTTTTAAGATTACGGATGTATGAATCATGGAAGTATTATAGCCTAACCGTAACTTACAATTCAACAAGCCTTGGCCTCAACAATTCAGCTTATCGTACATAGAGAGGATTAAATTGTCATCAGGGAGGTGACCGAAAGTATATTAGGATATTATAATAGAATATGTAACCGTAGAAGTGACTAACGGGTCAGGCTTACCATGCCATATCGTTGTGGGTCCGTGCCGTCCCGTTGTCAAAATGGCCGCTATTTTGCTCGTAAATCCATATATTTCCTTAACTGCGTAAGTTGTTATCCTTTTAGGAATGTACTGAACAAAATAATGCATATTTAATATCAAATGGTTTATAGAAACGCTAATAAAATCGTTGATTTCAACACAAAAATATCATACAGTTATACTAAACAAGTTTTTAACCGAATGTTATCGTAGCGCATCCGTGGCATAATGGTAGCGACCTAGGCTCATAGTCTGGAGGTTCGTGGATCAAATCCCTGCAGGTTCTAAAATTTTTACTTCGGTTTTTTTAGGGTACCGGTATTTATTTATTTATAGCTACTCACACGTTATAATGTTCAGCATATATAGTGTGTATTTGCATTCGAAAATATTATATATAATACTTATAATACCTCATATTTAAACACTCGAATACAGCAACTAATATTCGTTGACCTTGATCCGAGGTAGAGTCTATTGTTGATTTTGTTGTTGATTCATTAGGGGTTTTGTGGCATCATGGTTTTGTAGCCCCGTTTACTTGAGTGTGTGAAGACGTTGCCTGATAACCTGTGTCGTTGTGATGTCTGTAAGCTTACAAGTGTGTGTACTTTTATATGCGGAAGGATTTGGGTAGGAAGCTGTCGTTGTTGTTGTTTCATTTGAGATGCATGGATATCATGGTCATTTGGCCCCGTGTACTTGGGTGAGTGTTGCATTTTATCTTATAACCTGTGTTTTTGTGATAGCTGTATTAGAGTTTGTGTATATAATTCAGGTGAGGATTCAATCTATCAACGTTTAATAATCCTACAGCACGTTGTATTTCAACAAGCTACTACAACCAGCATTAAATTATACTCCTTGATAAGGACAAATATTAATAACTATACCTATGCAGTTAGGAGAAATTAGGCTATATGTTATTTACTGAACATCTTGTTCATTTTCATCATGAATTATTTCCCCAAGAAGAAGTTTGCACCATTTAAAAACGCCTTCAAAACCTCTAGATGAATCGCCTGAGTTTACGATGTCATCATCAAATATCAGATTTGAAATTATTTCTCTTTGAATCCTTACTTCTACCTTAAATTTTCTCTAATTTCCTTCACTGCTTGTTCAATGTATATATTGAAATATATTGGTGATAAGTGGCAGCCTTGCCTTACACCTTTCTGAATACTAACTTCTCTCTCGTGTCCTTCGGCTTCAATAACTGCTGTATGGTTACTCTACAGATTGTAGATGGCAATACTATTCCTACATTTTATTCCAACCCGTTTCAAAATGTGAAACAACAAACTCCAATCATCGATATCAAAAGCATTTTCTATGTCTACGAATGTCATGAACTTTCTCTTATCTTTCCTTATTCCACCTTCCAAGATCAGCCTTAGTGCAGCTTCCGTTGTTGCTACGTTTTTCCTGAAACCTAATTGGTCTTCACCCAACTCTTGTATTCTAGCCAGGTTCTTAGAAGCATGAGTGATCAAGCTTATTGTACGGTAATCTTCACATCTGTCAGCTCCTGCTTGAATAGGATACGAGAAGTTTTAAATAACTGTTTTTATATTTCTCACTGCAGTGATCTTACATTTTTAAAATAATTGGGCAAATTAGATGCCTATAGACGTAAATATAAATTAAGATTCGGTATACCATAGTTCACTGAATTTGGATGATTAAATCGCCAAAACATTCATTTTAAATATTTTAATTCACGAGGCCAGTATATTGCTTTAGCGTTTATCTACAGTTAACAACCTGCGAACAGATATTATTACGGTGGTTTCATATTCAAACTTTCAAATCCATTTCATCGATAGCAAACGAGAATAAAATATTTTAACAATTTTTCACAGCCACCATCTTGGCGTTTGGAGACATTTCAAGGAATGAAATGTTTATATAATTACCGTACTTCTAATCCAAGATCTTCTGTGCCTTGTTTCAGTGTGCTTGGATGGTTAGATCACCAAAGGGTTATTTAAGATATATGAAATTTGTTTGACCCATAGTTTTCTGTGTGTTTATCAATTTTATAAAAGTCACATGTACTGTATATACCTGTTTAATAGGCCGATATCTCTGAACAAAATTTCGTTTTGATTGCACCAATATATTCGTAGATATTGAGAACCGGGAAAATGTATAGTGACGCCTCCATGTTGGATTGCTTTTAATGCAGTCCATAGAATTATGTATCAGGAGGCAGATATTATCGTGGCTCATTATTTGATCCCTTGATTAGGACGCGTGAGATAAAAATATTTCGTACGGACGCCATGTTCTGTTTCTCTTAAAAATTAAGTTACATGAAACTTAAGTAAATTATATTTAAATAAATATTTACCGAACTAAATATCACCTCCTCGGGTGAATAAGTCATGAGAAAAGTTAATTTAAATATTTGAACTTTGTGAACAATAGTTTCGGAGAGATTAAATCCGGTGAATATTTCGCATGGCTGCCATGTTGGATTGGTGAAACTTATTTAATTTTAAACGGCATGGTTATGGTTGAATGGGATAGTGGTAATTCTTGGTCTTGCTTCAATGAAATTGCTCCAGCCAATCGAAACCTATAAGGGACAACACATGCATGCAAACACGGACAAATGGTGAACCCATAATCCTGTATTTCATAAAATCGGAATAGACAAAAAATTGTCAGAGTCACCTAAGAAGGGTTAATTTAAAACAAAGTATCATTCGAATGCATCCCTTGGATAAAACGTAATGAGGGGTGACAGATAAACGAACGGCTGAAATGCAAGCTCATAAACCTGCGTTTCTTAAATAAATAGAAATTAATGGGAGGGTTGAATTCATAGGAATTGTTGTGTAACTGACATCATTCTGCATTGAGAACCTAGAATCTAGTATACCGTCAACTCTTAATGCAGTATGGAATCTAAATACAATAATATGAGATTCCATCAACTAAATATACTTTGTAATTGAGGACAAAACCCCAGTTAGTAGAGCAGTCAGCCATGGTGATGTATAGAAAGAGAAAAATTCTCTCTGGCCTTTTATACTCGGCGGCGAAACTTAACGCTCAACACATTTAACTAAAGTTCACGCTGCGAACAGGCGGCACTCTCATTGAAAAGAAGACTGGGTGAATCCATTTGTTAGTATACAGACACACAGTGGCCTTACGCCTGGATTGTTAATTTTAACATCCATTTAGGAACCGTGATATACTGTAGGCCTTTTTTTCATTCAACTAAAAGTAAAAATCGTCCAGGATGTAACCTCCATATGTACGATGTAGAATCATCCCATAACAAGCCGCAAGAAGCAAAAAGAAAAATATGACTTCCTCTTTTGAAAGTCGACGACAGACAAGCGAAAGGAGGGGAGAAAGACAAGAAAAATAAAGTCTCATTGAAATGATAACAACTAGTGAAGTGTCTCTGACGAGTCGCATGTTGAAACGATGCGACGAGGAACCAAGAGATGCTCAACTCTCGGAGGATAAACTGCGGTAAGGATAGGTTGCAAGGAGACAGCTCTATGGCATCTTAATTCCCAGTGATCTACATGCCATTTAACCCCCAGACACTCTTCAGTATTTCAAAGATACTTTATAACCAACTAGCAGTAGTGCCCGGCTTCGCCCGGTGGATTTATTTGTTTTATGGATCATAATGAATACTAATACAGAACTGGCACATGATATTTAAACTTACTGAAAAAAATAATTAAATACAACTTTTCTTTTTGGTGGTGGTGGTGGTGGTTGTAGTGAGGGTGATAAGCAGTACAGTATAATGGACGTAACATTTAGGTCATTTTCCCCTAATGATAATAACGAATAGGGAAACGGCTATTTACTAACTACACCACTGACACATGTAATTTACAGACAAATTTCTAAAAAAGATTAGAAAGAGGAGTAAGTGAAATAAAAGACACTGCCTAGGGCGTATATCTCATTGTCTGTTAGAAATGTAGAGACCAATAGTGTCGTCTTTTGTCGCATAGCGCCGTAGGAAAGTAATCAGAACACTTTGGAAAACTTCGGCTGTCCCGAGCTCCTGAGGTAGCAATAGAATAATTTAAGGCCACATAGCGCTCAACGATATGTTTCGGAATAAATTAAGGTAAATTTGAAAGCACCAACGCTTATTGCAGCTGATAACCTCAATATATTGCACCAACACCATTGCACTTATACCTAGTACAGATGCATAATATGTCCATGATGATAACTGTTTTAAGGAGCGAAATAATTTTTTTTGCACAAATTACTCCCCGTGACTGCAATTTATAAGAAGCGCAAGATTTAACTATTTTCGCAATTCTGCACCAGAACTCTGGTAGGGGTGACGTGATGCAGCCCGAATTGCCAGTCAACAATATACTTATTAAAATACTCGTACAGTTACACTGCTACGGGCATGAATGATTCTAGGACCTTAATACATGGTTTTCAGGTTCAGATCGGTAAAACAGTGAAGATTTGTGCCAGAGGGTATAAATGCCGGGAATGGAGTGGTCTGACCGAAATTTCATGTAAACAGTGTTACGCGCAGGGTTCCAAAGGCTAAGTATACACATTTTGGTTCAGATCGGTGAAAAGGTGTAGATTTGTGCCAAAGGGCCTAAATGCAGGGAATGGACTGGTCTGTCATAAATTTCATGCAGACAGTGTTACTCGCAGGGTTTCAGAGTGTTCCACATTTTGGTTCAGATCGGTGAAACGGTGTAGATTTGTGCCAAAGGGCCTAAATGCAGGGAATGGAGTGGTCTGTCCGAAATTTAACATAGCCTAAACTATTCCTCTTGAATCTGGCCATCATATAAAAAAAGAATTTTTCGAATCCGACTGGTAGTTCCAGAGATTTGCGCGTTTAAACACAAAAACACACAAACACACTAACACACAAACTCTTCAGCTTTATTATATTAGTATAGATATAAAGTTTCAATGCCTTTACTACCGCCTTCTAAGGTCTGGGACTACGTATTAAGACTCCAGTCACAAATATCGTGGGTTCGATTCACGGTTCTGCCAAGAATGTTCTGGCATGAATGCGGGAACAATGTACACCTATCCTCGTTAGGCAAAACACATAAGAGATGGGCAGTGTGCCTCGTTACCAATCGTGGGAAAAAGGACAAATACACACTCTGCTACAGACAACACGATAGCACAGCTTATGAGAAATATTCTACACACACACAGGTACATGGGGATGACTGCCGCAATGACGGTGGGTTCAAAATGTCTCCAATTTCGTAAGGAGTGGGCATTTTGTGCTATAAAATTGAACGTTTTATGCTATTTTGGTATTTCCTAAAACTTCAAATATTCATGATATATTACTAGCAAATATATTTACATTGGAACATACCCCCCAGGGGCTCACATCTAGTGGGATGTGGGTTGGCGACCACGGGGCCCCAGCTGGGTCCGGCATTGCTTCCACTTACTTGTGCCGGGCTCCTCTCCGTCTTCATTCCTGTCGACCTCACTTGGTCAACTCTTGTTATCTTCCGACACCGACGGTATTAGGTTATTCGAGGCCTAGGGAGTCTCTTTCTTTCCCGCCTTAATTGGCCCTTGTCTCATCTTTTCTGATTCCCTCCTTCTGCGAGGGGTCAGCCTTCGTATTCTTTTCAGGTTATCTCGTACCTTCTGCTCAAGGCCCTCAAGGAGGCCGGGTGTATGTAGCCCCACCACTTCGTGTGCACCCTAGATAATGCTACACCCTCAGGGGCTCACGGCTGGTGAGTTCGGGAGTTGGCGACCCCGAGGGATTCCTGAGCTGGGTCCAGTTTCCCTTCTTGTCCCTTGCCTGGGGCCCCTCTCCTCTTTCACTTTCCTATCTGCCTTTCATGGCTCTCCTTCCTTCCAAGTCCCTCAATCCGCATTCTTCGAGGGTTGAGGGCATTTATTTTCCTCCTGTCCTTTATTTGCTTTATTCTCCTTTAGTTTTCCATTTCTTCTTCTAGTATGTAGTTTAGTAGTTAGTTTTAGTTTTAAGTTTGCATTTCATTTTCATCTTCACGATCACCCAAACCATCAGGGGCCGATAACCTAGATGATAGGCCCCTTAAAACAACAATTATCATCATCATCATCATTGGAACATAATCAATACTTCACATTTCATATTAGGCCGCTTTTATAACTGGTAATGAAAAAAATGGGTCCAGAATACTTTGATTTAGTTACTTATTTACCGGGGCATCCTTCCTAATTACTGCATGAGAGAATCCCGCGGCGTATCCGAGCGTGATAAATCGCTCACCACGACTGCAATAGGGAGCTGCAGCAAGCCTGGAGATCGGAGGTTCAAACCCCGACGCTGACAGCAGCTATCCGAACTTCCTCCAGGGAAATCCTGGCATAGTGGGCTGCCTTATTTTATGTCCCGGGCCGCCAACCCCTTCTTAAGCCGAATAGTTACAGTTACACACACAACAACAGTCAACACAAGAACGCAGTTTACCAGACAAATTAATCACACTTCCAAGTCCTCGAGGCTGATGACCGAGACATCCCATGCCCCATAAAATTAACTGTATAGAACTAAGTTCTCAAAATAATTGTACTCTCTACAGCAACAAATTATAAATCAGTTGTTACACACACACGCGTACGGGGTACCACTCCTAAGAGAACTAGCTCGGTGACAACCTTAAATGACAAATTTTCGAAGACAAATAGACAAATGTGGAAAGCATACAGTAAATGAACCGACTCAGTACACATAAGTGGGATATTTTGATTGCTGTTCGTTATCTATATTAATATAATAAAGCTGAAGTGTTTGTGTGTTTGTGTGTTTATGTGTTTAAATGCGTTAATCACTGGAACTACCAGTCCGATTCGAAAAAATCTTATTTTATATGATAGCATGATTCAAGAGGAATAGTTTAGGCTATGTAGCATCAGCCTACACCTCTCAGGTGACCTTCAAGATTGATTTTTGTTCAGTAAGTCGGTAGAACAAGTGCTCCCGAAAAGCTCTATCCGCATGCGCTGGCGTTATGGTTAGTGATACGTACACCGTTTCACCTATCTGAACCAAAATTTGTATACTTACCCTTTGGAACCCTGATGGTAACACTGTCTACGTGAAATTTATGACAGACCGGTCCATTCCCTGCATTTAGGCCCTTTGGTTCAAATCTACACCTTTTCCCCGATCTGAACCAAAATTTGTATGCTTACCCTTTGGAACTCGGCGAGTAACACTGTTTACATGAAATTTCGGACAGACCACTCCATTCCTTGCATTAAGGCCCTTTGGCACAAATCTACACCGTTTCACCGATCAGAACCAAAATTTGTATACTTACCCTATGGAACCCTGCGAGTAACACAGTCTGCAAAGAATTTCAGACAGAACACTCCATTGCCTGCATTTAGGCCCTTTGACACAAATCTACACCGTTTCACCGATCTGCACCAAAAATTTGTATACTTACCCTTTGTAACCCTGCGAGTAACCCTGTTTACATGAAATTTCGGACAGACCACTCCGTTCCTTGCATTTAGGGCCTTTGTCACAAATCTACACCGTTTCACCGATCAGAACCAAAATTTGTGTACTTATCCTTTGGAACCCTGCGCGTAACACAGTCTGCATGAAATTTCGGACAGACCACTCCATTCCCTGCATTTAGGCCCTTTGGCACACATCTATACCGTTTCACCGATCTGAACGGCAATTTGTATACTTACCCTTTGGAACCCTGCGAGTAACACTGACTGCAAGAAATTTTGGACAGACCCCTCTATTCCCTGCATTTAGGCCCTTTATCACAAATCTACATCGTTTCTATAAATTGTACCAAATTTTACATACACTTTGAAACTCTGCTGGTAACACTGTTTACTTGATATTTTGGACAACGCTCCCCATTCCCTACATTTAGAATAACAGACAAAATGAACTCGAAAACCACGTATTAAGGCCCTAGAACCTTTCATGTCCGTAGTAGTGTAACTGTAAGAGTATTTTAATAAGTCTGTTTTTGACGGGCAGTTCGGGCTGCATCACGTCACCCCTACCAGTGTTCTGGTGCAGAATTGCGAAAATAGTTTCATCTTGCGCTGTTTATAAATTGCAGTCACGGGGGTTAATTAATGCAAAAAGATTTCTTACCGTTAGGCCCCTTTAAACAGTTATCATCATGAAAATATTATGCCTCTGTATAATTACAATGGTGTTGGTGCAGTACATTGAGGTTATCAGCTGCAATAAGCGTTGGTGCTTTCAAATTTACCTTCATTTATTCTGAAACATTTCGTTAAGCGCTTTGTGGCGATAAATGATACTATTGCTACCTCAGTAGCTCGGGATCGCCGAAGTTTGCCAAAGAGTTCTGATTATTTTCCTACAGTGCTATGCGACAAAAGACGACACTATTGGTCTCTACATTTCTAACAGACAATGAGATATAGGCCTTAGGCAGTGTCTTTTGTTTCACTTACTGTTCTTTTTTTTGTAAATTTGTTTGTTAATTACATTTGTCAGTGCTGTAGTTATTAAAGAGCTGTTTCCCTATACATAATTATCATTACGGGAAATTGACCTGAAAGTTACGTCCATTATACTGTACAACTTATCACCCCCACTACAACCACCACCACCACCACCACCACAAATATATATATTTTTAAAATATAGTTAAGTATCATGTGCCAGTTCTGTAGTAGTATTCATTATCATCCATAAAACAAATAAATCCACCGGTCGAAGCCGGGCACTACTGCTAGTTAGTTCATATAATAATAAATATGAATTAGTGTCCATGAACTAAAAATTCCCCTAATGAATTGCGTAGATCTATTTTCTTCTACTTACGAAAATCTAACATTAAAAGAAATTGTACGTATTGACAGTACAGTACCACGTGGTAATTGCATCTAAATACGAAGCTACCTGCAATGGAGTTCGGCAAAGAACGACAACTTATCAGATACGGACACGTAGGGTTATCTCATCGTGTGTAGTTTGTTAATTTTGAGGTGGCATGAACAGTTTATAACTCATGATATCCTGGCACAAGGATGCAGGAATGACCTGTAAACCCTTCACAGACTAGGTTTTTCAACTTTGGAATTGTATATAATTACAATTGCTTCTCACATAAAACCATTCCAATGAATTGAACTGCAGAAATGTGAAGAAAATTTCGAACACTTCACAGTAAGGAATTGTTCAGGGGCTATTAGCATAATCCATACAAGCAAGAAATTGCGTTTCATCACTTGATATAAACTAGGTTAATTGTGCATGAGTGTTATTTCTGAGAATCCATGAATAAGTGAACTGTAAGGGACAAGAGTAATTTGTATCCCCTTGCTAACTAGATTGCGACAGCTGTTAATTCACGATGAGTTATGAAGGCATGATCTCGCCAACTGAAGTGTAGCCAAATCACTTGGCATGGAACATCACGTACATTAATAGTGCTCTCACGTTATAATGTATGGCTTCCCTTTCAGTTCCATATTTGTATCGCCATTTATGTCTCATAAGAAAATATTTGAGCTGATAACATGAGGGTTTGTGTTATTCTAAAGGAAACATCCGGTGATCTTATGAAAGCTAGTACGATTTAATGGGCCATTAAACATATATTCTGGAATCTCCGTAAGGATTTGCGTAAATGTTGATAGTATGCAAAAACGCAAGATTTCAACGCCATCAAAATATGTTTAAAAGGCAACACCAACTCTCCTGTAGAGTTAAATATCTAGGAATAGGTCAACTTGTTATTGATAAATGATATATTTATGTTCATCCATATAATCGATTAACAATGGATGAGCTAGATGAGATAGTCCCCCCCCCCCCTGCGATTTGGAACAAAATGTATTAATCTGCTACAAGAAAGTCATATCAACAAGAATTCCCCTAGTTGGTGTGATCAAACATGAATACTGCCACTCTTTTCCCGATCTATCACTTATCTGCAACGTTGTTGTTGTTTCACTGTATGTACGTCATCTTAAAAATATCGACAATATAAGTACATCACCCGTGACCATGAATGAACTCCCCCTTCTTATCGTTTACTGGCCATTAAGGAGTACGAGCTTGTTATATAGCTGACGAACATATTTTTGACCCATTGCACTATTAGTGCATCTCGAATTATGATATACGGTAACCAAATGTCGTGATATTTCTCAGCCGTAGATCTGATTGACCAATTAAAATGGATTTCATCAAGAAAATGGAAAGAAATAAGAATGTGATCCTGGTTGACGGGATTTCTCCGGCCCACACACGAGTTGATTACTTGGTTCACCATCATTGGCTTTTCGTTCGGTTTAATTATTAAATCTGAGTGCTTCCGCAGATTTTCGTCTATGCAGAACTGACACTTTAACATACACCACACAGCACAGGCCACACAGAAATTTGTAATTCACAACCGCGAATTTCAAAATACACAGCGAGTTATCACTCCGGGAAATGGCCAGACTTGGCTTGGCGTAACGTATGAGTGGGGGAAGCTTGCTTCACCGGCGTGTCGCCTTTGCCTTCTCTATTCTTCTCAGTTCTCGCTGGTGTCTGCCATCCTCACGATGGGAAAGCTCAATTACAATTTAACACTATTCTCGTTAATAAATATTACTTGCTCATACTAACTGAAATTATACATGAGTTATAGAAAAGATTACGGTTTCATTTGTAAGTATATGAAAGAACAAGTAGTTCCATGAATAACTAAATGGCCTGTTATCGTAGTATATATCTTACTGGTCTTACTTCGAACACAAAAAATGAAAACGAGATTTTAAAAAAATGCACTGCCGGCATTTTTAGGTTCCCATAACATTCCATTAAATTTGACGTCAGTATATTGAGGCCGGTATGAAGATATAGCCTACCGTGCCAATTTTCACAGCGCATGGATGGAAAGTCGCCGGAAAAAAACAATTTATAGACTATATTCAAATATCGCGCCACCGCGATGTTAGCTTTGTGTTCACTAGGTTATTGAATGACCCATAAGTGAACTAATCTCAATACCCTCTATCAACATACAAAATTTCAGTTTGCTTGTTGTAATAGATTCGTAGATATTGAGAAACGTCTAAATATGTCGGATGGTTGCCAAGTTGGGTTGTTTGTATGTGTAGGCCATAGAGTTATGTACCATTAGTTGAAGATTATTGCGTAGGTCCATTATTCAAACGTTCACTTCGATCACATGATCAGGGCACAAGAAATAAAATCTCAATTTAAAAATTTCGCACAGCCGCCATCCTGGGGTTATCAAAAGAATTGAGTCTAATTGGATGGTAGTAGTCTAAACTAAACTTTAAATCAGAATTTACTGTACCAAGCTTTACAGCGCTCAGATTGTTAAATCGTGAGTACATTCTATTTAAATGTTTAAACTTCGCTTGACCGCCATGTGGGTTTTGTTATAACTAGGTAATTAGAAGTCCCATAGCCGAACTTAAGTTAATAGTCTCTACCAACATACAAAATGTCAGTTTTATTGCTGTAATAGATTCGCAGATATTGAGATCCATCGACATATTTTGGATGGTCCCAATGTTTGATTGTTATATTATGTAGGCCATAGAGTTATATATCATTAGATTATTGCGTAGGTTTATTATTCTAACGTTGAATTCGATCGCATGATTAGGACACAAGAAATAAATTCTTTATTTTAGAATTTTGCAGAGCCACTATCTTGAGGGTATGTAAACAATTGACATAAATACATTGCAATGTGTATGAACATTTTCTGTACCAAGTTTCACTGCGCTCGGATGGTTAACTTGAGAGAATAGTCTATTTTAATGTTTTAAAATCGCTTGGCCATCATGTTCATTTTGTACTTAACAGGTCTATAAAAGTCACACAGGTGGCCTTCTAGTAGTAGACTACCTTTTATCACTGTATAAAGTTTCAAGGTCATATCTGTTACTGTTGCGGAGATATAGATTGCCAGTAAAATGTTTCGCGCGGCCACCATGTTGGATTGGTGAAACGTATTTAAATTTGAAAGGCATGGTCGAGGTCGGACAAATTAGTAGCATACACTTACTGAAATTGATTGATATAATTTTGGCCGTTTATATTTTGTTAGGGACACACACACACACGAACAAAAGGTTGACTCATAAGCCTATTTTCTCTTAAATGAAAATTGACTAAAAATGCTGCGTTCCCCATGTCTTTTAAAGTTAAACAAAAAAGCGTTGTATTATTTATGAGTCTGGACATCTTTGTCATCATTGTGTCATTTTTCTGCAAAATGGAACAAAACTGTTGGGATAATTTATTATCTGTTGACCATACAATATTTTAATGGTAAAATCAACAACCAAATTTCAGCAGGCAACTGAAAACTATGTCGCCTTCTGAAATCGTTCAAATAAACATATACTTCTGGAGTACTTTTAGTACTGTGTTACTCCACACCTTACGTACGAACATTTCTGGACACTCCTCGGCATAGAGCTCATATAGTAGTCTAGGTGTTGTTGCTGTAGGTTTTCCTACATGTGTAGAGTTGCACTATTGATGTCAGTTAGGGATGGGTGTGGCCTCACTTTGCAGATTTTACAACTTTTAATGCATTATCAATTGGGTTCTTCTATTGAGACACCGCTGGCCATTCTCTTCTGCAAATGCAAGGCTCTTTGAGGTAAGTTTTCACGAGACAGGGAAGGTCTCATAAATTGTCATCGTGGAAAGAGATACTGACGTCTTTTTCCACCATTGAGGCATACTTATCGTAGAATGGCCTCCATAAGTGGTTGTGTGGATAAACGCGCAATTTCAGATGAGATTTTTATACAGAAGACGCTATCTTTTCACTGGAGTGAGGAGGACGTGATCTACACTCGGGGTCTTTTCATCACAGCTTTGAACGAGGACGGATGTGCCTCCCGAGAAAGCAACAATTAGCAGTGTAATTGAGAATTTCAACTAGAGCATCGCAGAAGATTTTCCTGCAACGAATATATCAAGTCAAATCTACAGAAATACGGCAAGCTCAATTGCGTAATTAACTACGACAACAGTTATTGTTATTGAAACTGCGTATTTGAAGACTGAAGAATGCACACTAACTTCTTGAACGTGAATACAGAGGCAGACGAGGTAGCAGAATATTTCGCAGTCATATTATTTCATCACCATGTTTAACCAACAGAAGTTGGGTGGGATATCTACAATTATTAATGAAGAGGGTGCAATGAACACTAAAATACTAATGGGAACATAATCTACGGATGGCATCCTGAATATCGGAAATAACATGACAAATACTAATGCGGGGAGACCAACATCTTCCTCTCCTGCATGTTAATAGTCTATACAAGTCATAAAACACCATTACTGAATATGGAGACAACGGAGGAGAAGAAGAGAGAAGAATTCCAGAAAGCTCGAACTAGGGTGGCCCAGTTCGAATCCAGAGTAAGGGTGGACCCAAGTCATGAAGATCCTGGTGCAGAGCGGACGCAGATATATCACCACGGTGATGCATGGAGTACGAATCCCATTCCTAGGAGATGACGACTTCACATGGCGATCCAGGATGATCCAGCAGAGCGGTCATGAACAGAGGTACCCCGAGAACCCTGTTTGTAAAATTCAGCGAGGGAAAACCACTCCTAGACATCTTTATGTTTCTCAAGGTAGAATCAAGACCAGCATTTACGTATCCCATATTTCTGTAGATTGGTTACATTAAAGGATATCTGACCATTTTTCTATTATTGACATTTTTGCCAATGTTGATAATTTCTAAATTTGTTCGATTTATATTTTCATCGTAATGCCATGTAGGATTTTTACTGTCGATTTTCATAGAAGTTAACATTTTAACGATGTGATTTAGCCATTAATATTCATTGTTTGAGTTTATAACAGTTTTCTATTGCGATTTCGAAATTATCTAGGAGATATCGGAGATTTTGTTGTCTTACGTTTGATTGCTAATTTTGGAACTTTGAATTCCATGATTTAGTTAATTGACGAGTTTGTTTAGGAAATGCGATCTTTTTAGCTATCTATTTTCGATATCTGAATTAAGTTATCTTGTTGATAACTTATAATCAGATCTCGTTGTGAATGTTGCTCACATGATAAGGAGGAATGCATTTTATAGGAGAGAAATGAGTGAGATATTGTAACATTGTAATATTGTCGAATAGGCAGAGTGAACTGCGATGACGTGTTGATTTGGAAATAATGTGAATTTGTATTACATACTATTACATACTCATGAGGAGTATATCGGCTGATCGAAGCAAGTATTTCCCCGCAACACACTCAAGCCATCAGGCTCGACACCTTAATAATTATCCAAAATTATGCATCCATGTCCCAGATATGTCCGCTTCAACTGGGGCAAATACCTGCCTCCACTGAACAAATTTCACGACCGCTCATTTTTTGCCCCCAAATTATTGTTTACCATTTTCACTACAGGTGAGAATTACTATATCTTGAGCACTGATAAGTCATTCAGTTATATGCTACTGGATAATTCATCAACTTATGAAAATAAATCATATTGAGACTACAGTGAAACCCCTCAAATCCGAACTAATTGGGGCTGTAGTTTGTTCGGATTTCAATTTGTTCGGATTATCCGAAAAATTTGCATAACCTAACATAATAACCAGCCCTCGTTACGGTATCGGACTGTACATTGAGCGAGATAGGCTAGTGACAGTGAGGATGAAGAAACTTCGACAGACAATGTGACTTATACTGAAGCTGCATCTGCTCTTGACGTCGCATTGTGCTTCGTAGAACAACACGCTGCAGCCACGCCAAACGATGGCGCTCAATTGTCACCGCGGGAAGATTTTCATCACTTCGACAATTGAAGATAACTGATTTCTAGTGAAAGATTACGTGATATTTTGTGTGTTTCTATTGCCATTTCAGTGTTTTTGCAAAGTGATTAACCTAAGGAATTACAATAACCAACTATTCCGATTTTCAATCCTGGATGAGATAAGTTTGTAGCGTGTTTGTTAGGTATGCTAACTGTACTTCTTTGTTAATTTCTCAAATAATTATGTAAATTAAGGTTATAATGTCGAATATATAATTGTTTTATGACTAAATAATTTTCTCTTTTTTCCGTGTGTTTTTCTAACTCAAAATTGTCGGAAAGAAGTCGTTCGGATTACCCGGGATTTCGGATTTCCGGGGTTCGGATTTGAGGGGTTTCACTGTATTATTATTATCATTATTATTGGCTGGTATGTTACTGTGCCCGTTTAGACCGAAGTCTGGACGACCACATATGCATTTCACCAAAAATCAGTCAGCACGAGAATCAAAATATCCCGGGGCGCCAGATGGGTTTAAGACGAATACAAAGACCCAACAAAAAAAATGCTTAACAGATTTTCGGCTCGATGCAACAATAAGGATAGAAGGAGATTTATGACACGAGTTTGCATACCATAAAATTATCTCATTTTATTTAAAAATGTTAAAATTACAAGAAAAATATGCCCAAAATGGCACAAAAGATGACTGGAGAAGCATAGTTTATATACACAAAATACAATGTCGCCAACACATGAACACTAAAAGAGTTGAGACGAGAGGTCAAAATATCAGTCCTGTTGACTTCGTTCAACATAATTATATACAGGGGTAGGGTTTTATCAGCGCAAAGTCAATCGTCTATACTGATCCCTAAATCATTTAGCATTCACACGTTGACGATCAATGAGAAAAATTATCACTTGTTGAAAAATTTATCACTTTTCACCGTTCTTTTCTCAAAAATATCGTAGCAATTTTTGACTAACACTTTCAGGATGCAGTAATATCAGGGTTGGTTTAAATACAAAGTTGATCATAATAAATAGAATACAATATAATTTACATGGATTTTGAGCATTTTTGGATTCGAAAAACAGAAAATATCTATTTTATTATAGATCTCAATCCAAAGTCTATTCAAAAATTTGACTGAATCAAAAATATAATTATCAAAAATATAAATTACATTCCACATGGATTCAATCAATAAATCAATTAATTATCCCTTGAAAATATTAATTAGGAAATTTGAAATATCATTCAGAATATTTTATAATGAAACAATTTATTATTATTATCAAAAATAATTTTGACAAAATGTCAATCATGTGAAGCATCAACTTATTTGCAAAAATGTGTATTTATTTTTATAGGATCTGAAAATCCTTTCAGCTTATAGTGGTTGTTAATAAGTAACAATTTCAAACAACAGCATCGGCCCATACGATTCACACGTGATAAAAATCACAGAATTATAATCAGCATTTAGACAACGGTAAAGTTTTCCTGAATGAAAGAAACTAGTAGAACAATAACAAATTTCGGGTAAGCAATTACTAGAAATATTTTTTAAACACGTGGATCAACTGTAAATTAATAATGATGGTTCAACAAAATAACCTGTGGTTATATTACGACGAAAGTGTGGCTAAAACGACTCCTCTACTACATCAAAGACACCCAACCTATAATATAATTGGTGCTCCATTTTATAACAACCTCATTCCTGCGACTTAAATTGCGCACTCAGAATGGCATATAACTTTCTGCACACACACAATGACATCTTCCCAAATTATAAAATAATCAAGCCTTTGCTTGTTACGACAAATGGAAGATTCATAAATCAGTAAACCTCACCAATGAGTTTACGACAATATTAACAATAATTTTACCATGAATTTGAAACATCCACACTGTGTTAATATTAGCAAAACGTTTTGAAAGACGATGCTCCGTAATGATTTTATTTTATATAAACTCTAGCAAAAACCCTGCTTTATACATGCTTAGCTTCCCGTTTCACTTCTTTCCGTGTCTTCTCAAAGCTTCAATATGTAATGCAAACGTGAAATAATTTCACTGAATTAATCTGTTATTTATATGTGGGCATGCGTTAACCACTAACCTTCGGAATTAACAAATATCCGATTTAGAACATGACTTCAAATGTCAACTGTATTAATCATACAACCAGAAAATGATTATTAGAAATCACCAATGTTTATTATTATTATTATTATTTCAGAAAATAGAAAATCATTATTATTATTAAATCACATTATTATTATTATTATTATTATATTTTCAACCAAAAAAATGGGTTTAAAGTTAGTAAACTGTTCGGGGAATATCACCCTCGACTTCCAAATAATGGATAACTATCCATTCCTCAACTTGGATTAACTCTTAAATCTCAAATTACGGCGGCTAATGACAGCAATAAGAAAAAAAAAATATAAAAATAAAATAAATGCTCGTTCTGCTCGTCCATAAATGTCAAATCATTGAAGTCGGAGTAAAACAACTCAGATCCAAGCTCAAATTTCGAAAGAAAAATATTTGCAACAGCAAATAAACATATCGATGACTAGGAAAAAAATGTGTTGGCAAGACTGTAGAAAATGTGAGAAAATCCAACTAACTACGCATAGAAATTATGTAAATTGCAGCTTACATTTTTGTAAGTCTTGATGTTAGAAGTCTGGACTGAACCAGATTATTCGGTCTTCCTGTTGTCTGTCCCATTAGGACGCGTACTTATAATCTCGTATCGGCTTCCATTTTATACCCACAAGCTGTCTACACATAGTGGCGTTCATAATAACTTGCAGAAAAATGTTGGCAGCTTCAAAAGCTGAAGTGAAGTTGACAAGGGTCTCATCTAAACGATCCATGTTGAAAATAATTACCATGACCCAACTGCGATATAATCAGTATTCTAGTACGCTCACAATCTTATTAAGCACAATTACGAATTCTGTCGAGTTGGTTGGGCAGAGCTTGTCACTCTTCAGGTCTCACAAGGCAAACCTGTATTCCCATTATCGGCTTTTGAATTGTAATATGCAAGAATGGTATTAAGATTACTGACTTATCTTGGCTGGTCCAACGAACAAGACTAAAACTTGTCCCTAGACTGTTGGATAAAAATAATCCAGCTATAAGTGATTGTGGACTGTAGAAAGAAATATAGACAAAGTCTATCATATGTCCAAGTTGTAGCGATAAGAAATTACCAAGTGCCACAGACTTATATCACCTCGGTGGTAACGTAGAAAAGTTCGAAACTCACTTGAAATGTTTAACACTTTCAGTAACCATTTACTGTAGAAAATGTCAAAGTCAACAGCTTGTGCTGTAAATCGAAGATCAAAGCAACCATGTGCTTGGCGATAGTAACGATGTTCGTAGATTGTCGAGAGTTAAGCTGCTAGAGCTCTTACATAGAGTAGCACGTCCAAGGCAACGGAGTGCTGATGACGAAGTGAACATACATGTGCCTGGGAGACACGCCTTATATACTCCTCGGCTGGCCGGTTCGAGGTCAATGCGGAGAAAATGCTGAAACTAAAACAGCTCATAACTCGGCTTCTGCTCGATCAATTTCTTTGAAACAAAGCCCACTCTTCTTCCCTTGTCCGTGCAAGTAATCTGATATAGGTTTTATGTTTCCATCTCATCGGAAAATATTTAGTGACATATAGCCTCGACTATGATGCTCTCGTCCTACGTCACTTACCCACTTCTAAGCTGTCAAAACCTTCGAAAAATCTTCTAAGAAGGTTCGGCGCGCTATTCAAACATCCCATTCTGGACTTATCATCGTGGCCTGTTCCCTCAAATCTAGGCTCACGGCTTGTACCCTTCAATCTAGGCAACTGGATTTGGGCACAGTTACTGATTCCAATTATTTCATCATTCATGGCCATGGACAAATATGTCAAATACTTTACTATTTTATCATCATCAACTCAGCTATATTTTACATTCCACTTAAGCTTCTATTTATGAAAAATCCTAGCCGAAAAATCACTTAGAATATCCGAAAATTATTTTTATTATTCACGTTAATTATTATTATTCACAGAAATGGTAATGAATCACGAGGCGCATATAACCCTGCGATGCTCTCCGCAAAATGGCGCACTCGGAAAGAAAATCCTGATATCTATCAAAAATCAAAACTATCTAGAATGACCTAGACATTCCAAAACACTGGCTATGAATACGTAGAAAATAATTAACTGAAGCTAGAGAATTACGCTTGTAAGCATGATTAACGTTCTGGAATATTTAAACTAAGCATGGCTAGGGGTTTGGAATACACATGACTACGCTATACACTAGACTACCAAGGTGTGATCTGGTCTTACTTTTTGGTATCTGAAGATCGTATACCGGCCTCCTGCACGACGATGAAATTCCTCGTCCATGTTCCTTTCCATAAGGGGTGGTTCCACGACTGCCTGACTGCCTGGATTGAATGGCGGCGGTCTCCGTTGGTACTCCGCCACGTGCTTTCTGGTGTCCTGGAACGGCCTCCGGTCGCCATCTTCTTCCTCTCTTCCTTCCGTCTAACCCATCGCTGGTGTTTAGGGCATTTCCATCGTCATGTTGTCGCAAATGTTAGCAACGTGCATTTGATGATCAAGATATTCCGCACACATACTAGAGTTTGTAGTGGACTGGTGCAATTTACTGTCCTTGCACACGCTGGATAACATCAATGAATGCGTGAGATATCACTATAAGTGTCCTCAGTAACTGAACAATACACTCTATTGCTTGGACCAAACCCTTATTTCACGGCACTCTTCACTTCGTGAAAACACTTCCAATATCATGTGAGAGTCTCTTACTATAAGCTCATCATAATGGGTTATCGTCTTTAAGCCTTCACAGCATGGAATATGCTCACTGTTCACAAGTCCACTGTTCATTATTAATAATAATAACTTCACTTCGAACACAGTGAAGAAGTCCAAGCAACTTGTTTTTTTTATGTCACTCACTCGTAGTGTAGAATATTCAAAGGTCCACACTCATTCGATGTTCCGCACCATCACACAGTTCTCGAAAATTTGAAGTTCCTGATTGAGGCGTGCATGGCCTGGCGACACTCCGCACAGTAGTAGAATATTCTCGACTCTCAGCGTTAAGCGGACGGTTTCATACACGGCGCACTTGGGCAGGGTAACACTCCCAATAGTAAGCTCAGTTAAGCTGAGCTGACTACAGCGATTCCACACGCTGCTTATATATCGTCCAGCGGCATGACGTGTGACCTCCATGACGTAATGCGCTTTTGCTTTAATCATGAATATCTCCTCAACGCGTCGTGCAATTTACATGCTTCTTTTTACAAATTAGTTATAAAATCAGTGGCTATTTTGTGGTGTGGTTCTCGTCTCTGCTAAGTAATTATTTAAGAATCGTTAATATTTCTGGATTGTTCGGTCACCGGCTATTCGCTGCAACTCCGCGCGCAAGCAGTGTACTGGCTCACTTTCAAGCGGCGCTTGTTTGAAAGTCTGCGCCTGGCGCTACATTCAAACTTCCAAATAACATGACTGCACCAGGGCCACGGGTGCAGTACCAAGTGTAATAAATTGCAAGTTTTTGTGTGAAGGGGTATTTTACAATCTGTCATGTGCTAGACAGTTGTGGCTGTTTGGCAAATATGTTATTCACATCGGAAGTATGATGTTTTCCTTTCTTGAACATCATGTCAAATGCTAGATGAAAGTATTTTAGAGGAATTTCTTCAATTGACATTCACACACATGGTACAATTAATTGAATTATGTACAGGCTCATGCCATATATCCTTGTCATACGTTCCCCACACCAGACCGATATATTTGCTCTATATGCTGTGTCATATTTCTGCTGTTCTTCGTACTCCTGACATAGATTTCTGTTCCTTAGATTGGCTTTCGATATGGTAACGTAATTTAGCTTATCGCACCTTTTCCTAGTTCCTTATCCATCCTTTTGTTCTTTTATATACAGAGTTTTGTTTTGCGTCAGTTGGGTGCCACACCCAAGATGAATGCTTTCTAATATCCGGTCCTCTATTTTACGGCACAAGCTTCTGTTGCAGAGCACTTCTCCTTGTGTCTAATACCATTTTGTTCATGTAATCTTTGCTTTTGCAGTGTTATTCATTTAATCTCTCAAGTTTATAGTTTAGTAACTAGAAATCCTTAGCCAAACATTTCCCGCTCTCATCCACATTACATTCGCCAACACTAGCACTTAGCTCTTATTTAATCTCCTAGACTCTCATTACATAATTTATCAACTACTCGAGTACGTTGTAGTTGCTGTTTTAGTCTTCAGCCTTTCGACTGGTTTGAAGTAACTCTCCGTGCCTCCATATACTGAGCTAATCATTTCATCTCTACATAGCTACCACACATTAGATCCGAGGCTGTTTAATATCTTCTAACATTGGTCTACCCCTACAGTTCTTGTCCTCGACCCTTCCTTATATAACTGTGTTTTTCCTGGGTGTCTTAGTATGTGTCCTACCAACCTATCCCTTCTCTTCAATAGTAGTTGCCAGAAACATCTCTCCTCTCCCACCCGTCTTAATACCTCTTCATTTCATTCAATCTGCCAATTTGATCTTCATCATTCTCCTGTAACACCGCATTTCAAACGATTCCATTCTCTTCTTTTTTGTTGCGCCAACAGTCGAAGATTCACTTCCATTAAGGACCACGCTCCAGACTAAGGCTTGCAAAGATCACTTCGTCATACCTAACTATAGATTTGATATCAACAATTTTCATTTGTGAAAAAAGCGTTCCTTGCCTGAGCCAAACTACTTCGTATATCCTCTTTGCTTTACCTATCACTGGTTATTTTGCTTCCTAAGTAGCAGAAGTGTCCTTTTTCCTTGAACATTTCACCTTCCAATTAGACGTCCATTGGGGGTTCTAATTTTTTCAGCAGCATTCCATTATTTTTTGTTTTACAAATATTGATTTTCAACATGAATTCCTTCCTCAAGGCGGAGTCCATACCATTTAAAAACCCGAGTACGAAGTAACTTTGAAATATCACAATAATCGTGAAGTCCTAGAAATTAATTTGATTCTAAGTGTCCATCCTTACTGTCATTTAGAGGGGGTTGACGGCGCAGCGGATAGGCTGCATGCCTCTCAGGAAAGTTCAAAAAATCATTAGATTATTTAGATGAAATTTCACATCCGATGGTTCGGATTACAAGTTATGAGGATGGTCTGTAACTAGTGATTGTGAAATTAACCATCACGTGAAACTACTCTAATATCAATGTGTTATTAGCCTACTTTTCACATTTTGCAAAAATGAGGAAAAAGTATTCTTATGAGATAGATCCGGGAAAATGTGTGTCTGTCTGTCTGTCCTTCTGTCTGTCTGTCTCTCTGTCTGGCTGTGTGTGTCCCCCCCCCCTATCAACTCCTAAGCGGCTGGAGGAATCGAAATAAAATTTGGTAGGAGTAAAGATATATACCTGAATATCTCACGGCCATATTTGAAAATGATGTCAGTGCTACCAACTGTTGAAAAATCGCAATTGAAATTTGAGCTCCATGTTGGATATCTTGGAAGGTATGAATGGGAGCTATTTCAAAATCGGCACACATATAGGTAATAATATTGCAGTTTAATTTCCAGGAGGCCATATATGGCAGTGTTGCCAAAATGATTATAAGCCTACTGATAGGTCCAATATTTAAATGCATATAACTTCTACACTATCAATTGGGATTCAACCAAATTTCGTATGTTGTATGTGTACATAACCAGATATGACTGAACGTATTCTTATGAACCACTAGTGCTGCCAACTGTTAAAAAATGCTCTTAATTTCTTTTATCCAAATACCAATATATATGAGAAAGTATGCAAGCTTTAAACTATGCACACGTATCGTACATGACATTCTATATTAATTTGGAGTAACTTATATACGTCGGTGCTACCAACATGATTCTAAGCCTGCTGAGAAGTCCAACTTTAAATACATGTAACTTCCATACTATTATTTGGATTTCAACAAAATTTCGTTTGTGCTATGTGTACCATAACAGCTATGACTATGCGTATTCTTAAGAGCAACCAGGGCTGCCAACTGTTAATAAATGCTGTCTCTATTTTTGTTACCCTAATATCAATATATCAGAAAGAATGCAAGCCAATAGCTCTAAACTTTGCACACGTATAGTACATGGCATTCTAGATTACTTTGGAGTAACTAATTTACGTCAGTGCTGCCAACATGATTCTAAGCCTGCTGATAGGTCCAATTTTAAAAAGCATGTAACTTCTATACTAACTAATGGATTTCATTCAAAATTGGCACAACAATAGATCATAGTATTTCAGATTATTTCTGACCAATACATGCATGACACTGTTGCCACCATGATTTTACGCGCGCTGTTAGATCCAATGTTTAACTGCATGTAACGTCCATGCTATTCATTGGACTCCAACCAAATTTTGCATTCTGTACCTTAAGAGATGGAACTAAGAATATATTCAGTCACCAGGGCTGCCAACTGTAGTGCTCTATTAGGCTACATTATGTCAGGTATACAGTATTTCGAACTAATTAGAAATTTCGATATTACCAACTTAATTTCGTCATTATTCTAGATAGATCCATATCGATTAATCATTGGCATGAATCTTAAATTTTAAGAAACGTAGGCTCTTTAGTTCGTCACGGAACTTCTTGTTTAAGCTATCTTTTCCCCCTGAGTTTGATGAGTGAGTGAGTTAGTCAGTCAGTTAGGAGACTTTCTTTCCTTTTTTATTCAGAATTTCACCCCACCCCATTCGCCCCTTAAATTGAATTTATGAAAAAACGGTCGAACACCGATTTACTTATTTCTAAGCTGATTTTTTCCCGCTGAGTTTCAAACTTCTCGCCTATGTCGTTTAAGAGATACACGCTCCGTTCGGAATCCTTCAACCCTCACTTTTCACCCCTTTCACCTTATAATATAAATCCACAAAGAAAAACCCTTAGACACATGTCTGCTTATTAGCCTACTTTTCACATCTTGCAAAAATGAGGAAAAAGTAGACTTATGAGATCGGGCAAACGTGAGTCTGTCTGTCTGTCCTTCTGTCTGTCTGTCTGTCTGGCTGTGTGTGTGTCCCCCACCCCCTATCAACTCCTAAACGGCTGCAGCAATCAAAACAAAATTTGGTAGGAGTAAAGATCTATACCTGAATATCTCACGGCCATATTTGGAAATGATGTCAGTGCTACCTACTGCTGAAGAATCGCAATTGAAATTTGAGCTCCATATTGGATATCCTGGAAGGTATGAATGGGAGCTATTTCAAAATTGGCACACATATAGATAATAATATTGCAGTTTAATTTCCAGGAGGCCATACATGGCAGTGTTGCCAAAATGATTATAAGCCTGTTGATGGGTCCAAATTTTAAATGCATATAACTTCTACACTATCAATTGGATTTCAACTAAATTTCGTATGTGCTATGTGTACATAAACAGATATGACTGAGCGTATTCTTAAGAGCCACCAGGACTGCCAACTGTTAATAAATGCTTCCAATATTTTTATCCCAATATCCATATATCAGAAAGTATGCAAGCCGACAGCTTTAAATTATGCACACGTATAGTACCTGACATTCTATATTAATTTGGAGTAACTTATATACGTCAGTGCTACCAACATGATTCTAAGCCTGCTGAGAGGTCCAACTTTAAATACATGTAACTTCTATACTATCATTTGGATTTCAACCCAATTTCGTGTGTGCTATGTGTACTATAACAGATATGACTATTCCGAATCTTAAGAGTAACCAGGGCTGCCAACTGTTAATAAATACTGTCTCTATTTTTGTTACCCTAATATGAATGTATCAGAAAGTATGCGAGCCAATAGCTCTAAACTTTGCACACGTATAGTATATTAGGTTAATTTGGAGTAACTAATATAGGCCTACGCCAGTGCTGCCAACATGATTGCAAGCCTGCTGATTGGTCCAATTTTAAAATGCATGTAACTTCTATACTAACTAATGGATTTCATTCAAAATTGACACAACAATCGATCATATTATGTCAGATTATTTCTGACCAATACATCTATGTCATTGTTGCCAACATGATTTTACGCGCGCTGTTAGATCCAATGTTTAACTGCATGTAACGTCCATGCTACCAAATGTTGTATTCTTTACCTTAAGAGATGGAACTACGAATATATTCAGTCACCAGGGCTGCCAACTGTATTTCTCTATTAGGCTACATTATGCCAGATATACAGTATTTCGAACTAATTAAAAATTTCGATATTACCAACTTAATTTCGTCATTATTCTAGATAGATCCATATAGATTAGTCATTGGCATGAATCTTAAATTTTAAGAAAAGTAGGCTATTTAGATCGTAACGGAACTTCTTGTTTTTCTTATTTCTTTAACAATTTTGTAAGTTAGACGTAGTGTGAATGGGAGCGATATTTTCTCGTTAACTCCTACATCCATCACTGATGGGCGTCCTGATTGCAAGCCTACGTACAGGTTGGAAACATTGTAATGATCATGGGACTGTCAATAAAAACGTCGCCTGCAAATGTCTCCTGAAGAGTCCAATACGTTGTGGTAACTGTTTTGAATGTGATAACTAGGGGTTCACAAAGTAACGTGTAGTGTTATCCCGCAGTATTTTGAATATCTGTGATAATTATATCAATGTTTCCTTACAAATAGTTGCAATAGCTCTTCTTAATAAGACACATTACCTGGGTGTCTATTTTAATAATAAGGAGAGCACTTTAGGGGAAGGTGTGTCATGCTCATTATCTCAAGTTAGCGCACCTTTGTTAACGATGCACCTCTGAAAATGAAAATCATTAGCTTCAATCTTACATATTCTAAATGTGTATGCTCATGTAGTAAAAATCAACTAATGTTGGCAATATTCAATCTACTGAAATTGGTCAATCATGATATAATTGGCAACGTTTATTTTCATCAACTCAGAAATTAACAATTCAAAAGAATAACTCGATGCGTTGATTTTCTTGGACAGTCGGGAGTTGTCTATTATGAGCTCTGTATCCGTAGAATTTCATGGGTCGTTTCCGTGTAAGTAAGGTGAATCGTTCAGTCAGTGAATAGGCTACAGTTCTTCTGAGCTTTTCCTCACCCAGATACCGTCCTGAAGCTTTGGTCCCAATATCTTCCGCAGTATCTGCCGTTCTATCTTCTCAATGTCTTTGATGTTGATGGTTAGCGATGACACCTCAATCGCATAGAGTGCCTGTGGGAGAATGACTCTGTGGTAGTTCTCATTTTCTTTATTATATTAATATTATTATTACTATTGTTTATATTATTAATATCGGATACGTTCCATGGGACTTGAAATTATGTACCACTCTGAAGTTTGCTTGCAGTAAATGTGAAATAGATCCTAGGCAATACTTCACTCCACGTGGCTGATGTTTCAACAATAGATCTCTAAACGTGCAGCTACTAAATTAAGCCACAGCCCACTAATGCTGGTTTAAAATCACTGTTCCATGAAAGTTTACACGTCGCAAAAGCATGATGCAAGGTTGATTGCAATGAAGTATCATGTTATAATATTCACCCCAGATATCAGTCATTAATTTGAATGGCATATTTTTGTGTGGAATTTAAACATGCATGTTTCCATACTGGGCGGAGAGACATGTTGGTACATTAGTTTCAGGTACGTCTGCAAGCACACATGTATGTGCTTGTGACTAAATCTGGTATTAATATGGAGAACGTAACAGCTGAACGAATTGTCGAAGATTTGGCAAAATGGAAATACAATGTGGACGGAATTTGTAATCCAATGATTATATGTTATTGAACTGTTAAATCAACAATAAATTTACGGCAACTACCTGGGAACTCTATCGCCCTCCGTAATCGTTCAAATATACACATCCTTCTGCGGTACTCGTAGTACTGTTACACAACCCCTTTGCATACGAACATTTTGTGACACTCCTCGGCGTACAGTTCACAAATTAGCGAAGGTGTTGTTGGTGTAGCCTATCCTACAATGTCACAGCTGCTTTTTAGGCCTTACACTGCAGATTTCAAAAGTATCCAGGCATGCCCTTTTGGGCTCATATCTTGCTATATTGCAAGCTATTCCTTTCTGTAGATGTCAGCCTCATTGAGGGAGGTTTTCGCGAAACAGGTTCAGTTTCAGAAATTATCGTCCTTCAAGGTAAACTTGGCCTGCATGGTGGTGATTGGGCTGATCAAAGTGCTGGAGGATCCTGTCAGGTACTGCACAAACCCCCTATTGTACAATTGTGGAATTGAACGTACATGATGGCAACCCAAATCGTGATCAGTATATTTGTATGCTGAACTCAACGGGCAGTGAACATTGGTATCAGGGTCCTTCACTCACTGCTGGAACGAGTATTAGGCGACAGACACATCCTGCACACGTCATGTAAAAGGATTTTACGCAATTCATCAATATCTCTGAGCAAATACTCATATTCCTTCTGTTCCTGCTTTAACAGTTCTGTTCTCTTAAAGGTGTTAATAATGTTAGAAGTTTTGACAGTGATATAGCACTGTGGAGGACGTTTCTTGGGGTCTGGTTTGACATTACCGTCACCATTGCCTCGAAAAAGTAAATGGCAATTTTTGGGCATTCATCTCTCGGTTCCTACGAGCCATACACTGCAGTAAGTGGGCGTAAGCAGATTTCATTGTAGTAGGTGATACTTCCAAGCCAGTGCTCGATATTTTTGAATCTGATAATTGTTAGTTCTAACGACCGAGGTCGCAACAGTGTACGTAAACTCGATGGGCAAATTTCTGCTCGAGGAGCCTTCCAGTCACAAACTAGCTATCTTATGCGGTTCTGTAGAAACATCGAACTTAGATAATGAGCACCCAATTTCAAAAACCCACACACAAGTTAACCAGAAGGAGATCACCCAGTCTTAAACAGGGTGAACACCAAATTGACCTCATCGCAATTTCCAAGAAAGCCTCGAAATAAATTCTTAACGTTAGAGCTTGCAAATGTGCCTTTCAATCAGACCACCATCTTCTCCAAATAAATACGAAATTCCAACCCAATTCAAGGCAAAAAGGCCGACCCAAAAATAACAAACTAGATATGGAGTACCTGAAGCTCAACAAAGAAGTATTCATTATGCAAATTAATCAGGAGAAATCAACAGACTGGCAGAAAACAAATACAATTCAGGAAATCATAAAACTAGGACATTCCCCCTTGCATCAGGAGACATCGCTAGTGGAACGCAATTTGCGATCAGGCAGTCGATATCCGAATAACAGCGTGGAAAAAATTAGCAGTCACAAAACTGAGGGAAACTGGAAGAATTTACTTAAAACTCAAAAACATGCCTCAAAAATAATTAGGAAAGAAAACGAGGACATGAAAACAACAGACTCCACGAAATCCTGCAGGATTTCTCCTTACATAATACAAGAATTTTCTACAAGACGTTTAGAGAAAACCTACTGGGAAATCAAACGCCCAGCCTGTGCTTCAAAAAACCCGACGGTGCGTTGGGAACTAACACAAAAAATACCTTCAAAATCCAAGCCCAATACTTCAACTCCCTTCTTAAGTGCAAACCACCCCAAGAAAATCTAGAATTCATCCCTCCGGTATTCACGCACCCGGACTTACCTCGAAGAATTTCAGGAGATCATCAAGCTGTTCAAAATCAACAAATCACCAGGAGAAGATGGGTTCATCGCTGATTTCTGGAAACTGAACGATCCTACACTAATGCAGAAACGTCATCACATAATTTCAAACATATGGACGACGGAGAAATTACCAGAAGACTTGAAATGTGCTCTAATTCACCCGTTACACATAAAGGGTGAGAAGAAGGACATCAACAGTTTTGGAGGATTCTCCCTGCTCCTGGTTGCTTACAATGTCCTTTTCAAAGCAGTTTTGAACAGGATAGAACCCCAAGTGAATCCACTAATTGGTGAATACCAAGCCGGATTCAGAAATGGGTGATCCTGTGCTGAACAGGACTGGAGCTTACAAATGAGGAAATGCATAAATACAGTAAAACATTCATCGACTTCATAAAAGCATATGATTCAGTGGACCGCAAAACTCTTTTTAAAATCATGGAAGAATTCGTGATAGATAGAAAGATCCGAAAAATCACTGAATAGACAGTTACAGGAAAAATGACCAAAGTGAAATTAATGGAAGAAATATCAGAGCCCCTCGAAATTAAAACTGGAGCCAGACAGGGGCACGGACTATCCCCAATCCTCTTCAATATTGTTCAAGAAGATATCATTACGGAATGGGAACCTCATGTAAAGGGCATCCAAATTGGTATCGAGAAAGAGATCCGTAAGCCTACTAAAGTCAAGAACCTCGCTTTCGAGGCCGATATTGCAATTATCACAGACAACAGAAATGAAGCGCTGCATGCAGTGGAAAAACTACATGAAATCATGCAAACAACCGGACTACAAACCACTTATGAAAATGGAAAGACGGCCAGAAAATAAATCCTCTTTAATCACAAACAACGGTAAAATCGAACAAGTCCGGCATTTAAAATACCTTGGTGAACATTATGGTGTTTGGAGCCAGTGTTGCCTTTGTCGAGTGCAATAAGTGTCCAAGACAGCTGCTCTCAACAGGACCGCGCAAGACCCTAACCAGATAAGTAGCCTGTACAGTACAGTACATTCAGAATTTACCACTTACAACAACCACATATTCACTCCAAACAGGCAAATTCCGGAGGTCAATCACCACTTCCAGTATCTCAACAATATATCACATAGACTACAACTAACAAATACTTACGAGTTGGATTACTAATACTGCAACTAAATAAGTGTACATATTGTAAATATTTTCACCCATATTTTCAGACATATATTTTATAGCCTAAGTTTTAGTGGATCTGATGATGATCGCATGACGATCGAAACTGGTCATTCAAGTGTATTTATTAATCACATGTTTTTTTTTCAGGATTAGGGAATAACCCATCTCATTTGGACGCAATCGTGTAGACCGACTGAAAAGCACCAAACTTTTGTTTACCTTAGTGAAACCATACAGTCCTCGGGACTAAACCAAATCGTCAATGAACAAAGAATCAATCAGCTACATAAGGTCTACAACCTAACTTGGGTTCACTAAAACAAGAAGTGCATTTTGATAGACGCAAAATTAAGGCACTACAAAACAGTGATATTTCCAGAAGCAACCTACCCAGCTGAAACAATGGTGATCGACGGTCATTCCAAGATTATGGACATAAAAAAGCAGGAACGAAAAATTTTCAGAAAGATTTACGGGGCAGTCAATAAAAACGGCATTTGGATGAAGAGACCTCAGAACGAACTCTATCAAAAGACCAACACAATGATGGAAGGAAAAGAAAGGCCGAGCAAATTTTACACACTGATCTACAGGTTGGAAAACTCTATAACGACAAAGAAACTACTCAAAATCATAACAAAGTATAAATGCGGCACGGAATAGCTGAAAGAGGCCCAGAGGGACCCACAATATATGAATATAGAAAATCTCGAGGATCACACCGAGTGCCGGAATAAAATCACAAATGTTAAGTTTGAGCAAAGAACATCTCGACGACCTGCAAAAAAATAGACACCTGAGCGGAAGAAGGCTCATTCTAAGAGGATGAAGGAGTTTGGGAGGGAAAACGCCCGAAGATGAAATCGTGAATTGAAATTCAATTGGTTTCATAGAGGGGAACAACCAAAAATATAATATAATATAATATAATGATTATTGGTGGCGAATGAAGATAGAACTATACAATAATACACTGATCAGCAGATGGCATCAAAGTGGTTCATATTAATGTGTTGCTGCCTACAGCTGATGTGGACAAACACTTACACAGACACACAATGGGAGGAAATCATTTATCCCAAAGGATGGGCTAGCGATAATACACGGTATTCACACGTCTCAGAACAGAACTCGATGAACAGCCAGCCAGCTCTGTTGTGACTGTACAACACACGGCCCGTTCGCTCTCGTTCGTGCTCTCTTGACCAGACAGGAAGTTGTCTCCACCCAGCCCACCCTGCAGGTAGAGGGGGAGAAACAGAAGGCCACCGCGTTTCTTAGCACGGTGCTACCCTCTTGAGTGTAATGAGGGAAACTGTTCCAAACTATCCAAACACCATCATTCATAATATAAATTACAAAAATTACAAATCGTTAATGAACAAAACAATGCAAATTGGCAAAATACCATGAATGGAGACGGACAGACATCAAACACAGAATGAAGGCAAACAAGATAAAACACTTTTACGAGAATGTAATCATCACTTACTGTAGTTCTCTTCAAGACAGAACATGAAAATTTCAACACAACATTACATTGAAACAAGCCAGAAATGCAGTACACTAATTTCAATCACTTCGCTTGCCTTGTGAAAGTACATAGGCTAAACTTTTGTAATTACATAAACGTTATTGGGCGTCTATCACGACACGTACAAGGGCTGGGCCTTCGACCGTGATCAATGTCGTCCTCACAAGGTGTGGTAGATTGTCCTTCGGAAGAGCCAGATTATCAGATTGGAGGTCTGCTTCATCAGTAGTCCACATGGTACGCTGGAGTACCTGGGTCTGGTAGTCGTTTGACTTCCATTTGGAAATGCGTCGCCTGCACTGCTGAATATGTTATAATCAGGACAGCCAAGACAATCAATCTGCTAGAAAATCTGGTTCATGAAATGAAGATATGGAATCCAGTGTCAGGAAAACTAGAGGCTTTACGAAGGAGAAATCATCATGACTATCTGGAAGTTGTGTGAGGGGGCGTGATTTAAAACAGACTTCAACTTGTGTTAAAAGGGAGTAAAGCTGATCTTATGTCAACACGTTGAGCCCGAAAACCTTCCTTCGATGCGTCTTATATCCCTTTCTCCCGTAAACCCCTAAAATGAGGGGCGTATATTGGAATGAAATGCCATTGAATATTGCCGTTTGTTATAACGTTGTGAATATTTTTGTTTAAACGTTGGGACTGAAACATTATTTGAAGTTCACATTCATAGCTCTTACAAAGGTATTTTGTCCTCATTATAGAATTTGCTACAAACAGCCTACCTCGTCTCGAGTTCATCCACAGAACAAATTCATCACTGAGTGGTTCTATAGGTAATACTTCTGTCAACATGCATACGAACAATCCAATGTAGGATTATTATCGGATCTTTCTTCTCCATGTATAATGAACAGTGGTCCGCCAAAATCAGTTCCATAATTAAGGAAAGGTCAGTTGGGTTAAACTCAGGAAGAAGGAAGTTGGCCCATGAGTAGTGTCACTGAGTTCATCTTCGGGTGATAATATGTATGTTGTACAATGTACCCACGCACAGTCATTGTGTAAACTCGAGTCAACTGACTGAAAAGTTACAATCAATATGTCTTTCATGGTTACATCATTAGGATTGGGAATAGATACCGTATGCTAGATAGCCTAGGCTTGTGTGTCTTGGCGTATTACTGATTCTCCAGTTGGGATCCAATAACGTTGAGTGAATGCAGACAGCAAAAGTTGCACTCCAGTGTGCATCAGCCTTTAATATTCACAATTAATTATGAGTTTGGTCACATGATGCTTCAGGAGATATGTCTCGTTGTAAGCCACTTGAGATTCATCCAGCGTACTACCCACGTTCGGTAACAAAATTGTCCATTCAGAAGAGACTGCAATGAGCAATCACTGGGGATAGGCTGATTGAAACGAAATGCTTCTATCTTGTTTACATATGCTTCCTCTTGGGCGCCGCGAATTAAAGCCCTTGAGGCCTTACAAATTTCATTCAGCGTTATGCATCTCAATTGTCTAAGTGTTCGGTCCACTCGGAGAATGTTGACATATCTCAGTATGTATGCCATTATTTTCATCAGTCGTAGCCATGAGGAGAGATGGTTAATGATTTCTTGCAACAAATATGAAGTGTCTCCACGCACCATCACGTACTGATTACCCCTAATTACCTCTTCCCAATCTGACTGATGTAACCATAAGAGACCTTGTTAATTGTAACTCTTTAGTCGTAGAAAGCTTTTCAGTCGGTCGACATAAATAAATGTGAACCGACTGGAAAGCTTTTATTAAAGAACCGGGCAACACCGAAAACTGGCTTCCGATACTTCAATGCTCTTCAGTCGGTCAACATAAATGTTCCCAACGAATGAGAATACAATGTATATACAATGTACGAGGGCTGTTTTTTAAGTAATCCCCGTTGTGATATTACGCCGTTGCAGCGCTGCTGTCGGCAATCCATGCAGGTGCGCTGTGTACCTGCATCTATTGGCAAGGCTGAGACGCCATTACGGCAACAGTCGCCCTTGTGTGGGTGTGTTGACAAGCTTTTGAAATGGCATCGCCGATCGCGAGTGCCGCCGACCCGTAAACGAGGGAGAAAACTCCCCTGTATGACATCCTGCCGTTTGGCCACCAATGTCAGGCAAACTGCGTATGTGGTCAGGAGAACTCCTAAACATACGCAGTTCTCCTGGTAAGCACGCAATTTGCATGACAGTGGTGGGTAAACGGCAGGATATCTTTCAGGGGAGTTTCTTCCCTCGTTTACGGGTCGGTGGCACTCGCGATCCACGATGCCATTTCAAAAGCTTGTCAACACACCCACACAAGGGCGACTGTTGCCGTAATGGCGTCTCAGCCTTGCCAATAGATGCAGGTACACAGCGCACCTGCACGGAATGCCACCGCAGCGCTGCAACGGCGTAATATCACAACGGGGATTACTTAAAAAAGAGCCCTCGTATATACAATGTATATAGCATAAAAAATTAGAAGATGTAAATGAATACTCCTGAAAAAATCGTATTATTTATGATCACTATTTTAAAGGGGAAATTTGTCTTATTATTGCCCCATTATTAATAGTGAATAACTAATACATGTAAATACTGTCAGGAGTGACTATTTATGATCGTATTGCAAAACATTTTTGAGTTTCGAAATTAATACTTTTCAGTCGATTAATACGATTGTACCAATTGTAATCTGTCTTTCCCTAAACCTGAATAAAATATACATGAGATTAATAAAAACATTTATTTGGATGACCAGTTTCAGTCGTTAAGCAGTCATCAGTAGATCATTTACACATAGGCCAAATGTAGGTGATGGTATTTGCAATATATACATTTTATATGTTTACAGCAGTTATTGTAATCTTGCGCAACTTGACAAGATTTCTTAGTTATAGGTGTTTATGTTAAAATCTTGTTGATGGATATTGAACTTTAAGTTTGTTTCTTTCGTGTGATATTTGTAATTGTCAGTGAAAAGTTAGGCTGGAATGGAATATGAACTTAGCTTTTTGTTTGGGCAATGTGGGATCTGTTCTCTTGCAGCTTCTATCACGTCATTTCCCTTCAATGAACTGGAAGGAATTTCCTTGTGCAGGCTGCTACCTCGTTATCTTTTTCCCCTCCTTGGGTATTCCCCGCATTCCTACCTGTCTATGCTTGTCTCGCAATGTAACATATTTTGTGCTGGCCAAGCCTAAATCTTCCTGAAACGGTGCATGTTACTGTATTTTGGACATCTTCAACAATTAAATACCAATTTTCTTTACTCGCTACGCGCATGCTAAACAGCCATCTTTAAGCGCACTTGGGCAAAAAAAAAAAAAAGTTTGGTGCTTTTTAGTCAGTCAACACGAATGTACCCAAAAAGAGCTGGGTTGTGCCCTAATCCTGAAATGAATTATATGAGATTAATAAATACACTAGGATGAGCAGTTTCGATCGTCAAGCGATCATCATCAGGGACGTCTTCAATAGACCGTGTATCGCTTAGTTGAATGGCTTTTTAGTTCACGCGTGGCGAAGACAGTGGGTCTTTAATAGTTGTAGATCATCCTGTATTCAATAACATACACTGTGCCCGTTTCTCCAATGGGACAGGCGATCACCCGGCTAGCATCCCGGCCCCATCAGAAGAAACAGCCAAGGGAATGGGTACAAAAAAATAATTAGGGCATGAATCTTGGTTCATACAGACAAAACTGAAAGAAAAGCTCCAGCGAGCTAGAGACAAAGGGTCTCGGGTCGTTTACGGGTCGGGATGGTAAATAGACTGAACCAGGATTCACAAGCAAAACCCTAACTTGAATTGACAAACAGAAAAGAAAGGAAAAGCCCTCGTAAAATCACATCTGCTCCTTTATTGGCCAAAGGATAAATAAATATGCAACCTGCCTATCACGCACGAGTATAAAGTTATGGTGGGACAAAGTCCGAGAAAAAAAATAAAGTTCATAGTCCCTAAACAAACAAAAAAAAATTATACTTATTCAAACTCGTGGGTGTCCTCTCTTAAAGTTCCGACAAGGAGATCGCCTTTCAAAAAGCTAAATTAACCATAATTTATCGGTGCACACGCATGTAAACATCACCAGCCACTTAACACAAAGTTCACCTGCGGCAACAAAAAAAAACTCTAAGAAAATATCGAATATCTATGTAAATTACAACTGTCTACCCTTATACAGTAATGGGCGGATCTCCTCCATCGAACTGCAAATTAATAATTAAAGGGCATCATGTTACATCAAATAGCACTCAAACATCGACTCAGCTTCACATAAGATGACATTTCAACAATTAATTATAACCTATCATAAATTATTAACACACCCAGATTGTGCTTACATATTTACACTACTAATTCTTATTATTATTATTAATTTATCTTCGCCTTTCCAACAACCTTGATCCACACGGTCATATTTGTCATTGTAATTAAATTATAGCATTGTCTAATGTTTATGAAAGGTTAAGAACCTCGCAATAAGGCGCCCTAGCGTATTTCATACTCACAACAAACATTTAATCGTAACCCTTCCGCCGAACACTCTGTGTGAAGATCCAAACAACCTGACTGTCGAGCGCACCATCAATTACACACCTGCGCTATTCAATACAACTCATCAATGAACGTGGCACGTTCGTCAAGAGGACCCTGTCCTTACAAATACAATTCAACGGACATCCGTCGCCCCGTGAATAACCTCGTCATAATTGACGGAATAATACCATATCTAATTACCATATAATTATCACATAAACTTTACACAACATCATTACAAAATAAATCATGCATTATTAGCATGTCTCAAGAACCCACACTAACAGAGCGTATCACCTTTTTCGGGACCACGAGGTCGTATGATAATATGGCATCCTATCCAAGGAACCTTATTCGACAATCTCCAACCATATTCATTTGCAATAAAAATCTATGCAATCCGTGACAAACCTTTCAGAATAAAATTCGAATAATGACCTCTGAAATCGTCATGCCAGAATCTCCCAGCAAAAATGGGCATCTCCTATTATCGTTACCCAATTTCAAATTATTATTATTATTATTATGTCTCAGAGAATAAATACATGTCTTACTCCTACCATTGATGCTGTAAATTTATGTAGGTCAAATGACCCGAAAAGGAAGACAAAAAAACATCTGCACGACCCTATGAAAAAAAATGATGCTCTTATTCAACCTGGAATAAATGATTATAAAGGGCGTTAAGTTACACGATCTCAGGTTATCTCATGGCATGGCTATCCGAGGTAGAAGTTCTCTTCTTTCTGATGAACAAGTATGGAAAGGAAACGTCTTACTTTATATCCGGTGTCCTCGGAAATCCATGGCGTCGGTGTCATCATCGTCTGCGGCATCAGGGCGGCGGCGTCCCTCCAGTGTCTCCGCGATGTGGTCTCCCAGCGTACTGGTAGAGGTATCCGCCCATGGCACCTCTCGATCTCCTGGCGACGCCCATGTCTGCCCACAGGTTGTCCCCGGTCACCTTCATCAGCGGCGTCTCCCGACGTCCCAACCATGGTCCACTCGTCCATCTCGTTGCGACCGTTCACCCCATTATGGCCCCTTTAGAAATTCAGTGCAGCATAATTCGCGTGTTAATATGCATGTTGATGCCCAGAATATATGAGTCCATGGTTATTAAGTTCATGCTGCCGTGTGGCAATATTACATCTCACTATATCAGAGCACATTCACGCTCGCACACTATGGCGTCTAGTTCCTGGTCACTTGAGTTATATGTTTTCACTTCCTTTAACCCGGTGACACACTTCCTTCCACGAGGAGCTATTTCGAGCCGGCCTTGACCGACATATCAAGTTGTCTACGGCCTACCGTCTTCCAACACAAGCTTAAAGTAGATGTGGCCTTCCTTACTGCGTTCTCACTGCGTTTCTTAAAACGCCGTACTGCTATGCAATTCCGAATGGATGTCTGTTACAATAGGGCCTCGCGATAATGCTTCGCCTCGACTATCGTTATATAGTTCTTCCCCTGATACTCGTAATTTTAAACCCCTCCTGGTATCAATCTTTAATTAACATAAATTGTCGGCATAAACGGACTTCCTTTATCAGTTCTAACTGTTTCCTCACATACTAGCGAGTCCGAAATCGTCTTGAAATTCACACTGTTCGACCAACAAACTGACATACTTCACTGTAAAAAAACTCACTGGCAATACATGCACGCTAGTTTCAGGCTTCATGGCCTGCTGGTCACTCACAAAAACCATTCAAGTTCCCGATGTAAAATCACTGTCTACATGACATGGGCTAATCTTCCGTGCTCCGCTGTACAACATTCTCGTCCACGCACTACTGACTCACATACTGCTGACTCACATACTGAACATTCTGGAACTGCGTCCTTCTTCGAGAAAAAAAGTGGGAGGGGTTGGAACCTTCTGGAGCATTCCCCTGCTCTCGCGGTTACCTCGCCGCGTCATGCCATGATGTCATACTGACTCTCCGAGTTCCTTCCGATCTCCTGTCATCCGGGGCCGGTAATTGACCCTGACTGGATCGGTCACATCTCTCCCGCGGCCTTCAAAATATAAGCGGTGGGAACATAGCTTATGTTTTTTTTCTCAAGTGATGCATGTGAACGATCTTTTCAGTCATCTCCTCAATGCTGACTAACGGGCTTGCCGGTGATACTTCCGCAGATTCGCAGCATTGAAATGTCCAACAAGTGCATTCGTGACGTTGTCAACCACCCTATAGCAATTGTTGTCCATCACTCTGGCAATCCTATGGGGTCCCGAAAATGGGCGCGCAAATTTCCCATACACTCTGAGTGGTAAGTTTGATGACGTAGGTTTCCGAATCAGCACCAGGTCATTGACTCGAAGTGGCTCGCGTAAACGGCGGCCAGCCTTCCTTCTCTCCCGTTTCTGCGCCTGTAGCTGCATCCTCTCCCGAGCCAGTTCGTTTCTCCTTTGCACCGACGGCTCAATCTCTGGGGGTGCCTGTATAACAGCATACCAAGGTCTACTCGGTTTTCGTCCATGGTGCAGAAGACAAGGAATTTGTCTGGTACTCTCATGTGTTGTAGAATTCAAGCAACGTTCAATTATGGGTACCACTTCCATCCATCGATGATGCTGTTCATGACAGTAAATCCGGCAATATTTTCCAATCTCCGCATTTACTCTTTCAACAGGATTTCCTTCTGGGTATCTTATGGAGCTCAAGATATGTCTTATGCCGAGTCGTGCCATAGCTTCTTGAAATTCCGCGCTCGTGAACTGCGTTCAGTGATCGCTCAGAAGGAACTCTGGCTTCCCTGCAGTTGGAATCACGCCGGTTTCGATCCTGCGAATCACGTATCGGGATGTTGCCTTCTGGATAGGGTGCAACATGACTAATTTGGTAAACACATCCATCGTCACCAAGATGTATTGGTTACCCCTGGTGGACCTCGGAAGGAGGCCATACAGGTCCGTAGCCATTAATTCATTCGGACGAGTCGGTATAATAGCCCTAGGCTTCTCCTTAGATACGTCCGATGAGAATTTGCATCTCTGACAGATGTCGCATGTCCTGATTACCGCTCGTACGGTTTTTCCCATATACTCCCAGGTAAATGTTTCTCTTATGGCATGTAAGGTTTTATCACATCCTCCGTGCCCAATAGTTCGGTGAGCCAACCAAACCACTGCTGAAATCAACTTCGGCGGTATTACAATACGTAGCCTTGTGTGGTCTTTATCGACAAACTTGTGAATCACGTCACCAACAATGTGATAAAAGTGAGCAATCTTCGCCGTTCCAGCATAATCAGGATCATCTGCACCCATGCGATTCTTCAAATACCGGTATATCCGTCTTAACGGAGTATATCGCCGTTGCGCCTGGCTCAGGCGTTTCAAACGTTCCACCGTTTCCTGATCGTCCGGTATTAGCTCTACCTGGTGCAAAACAGCCTCCTCACGTGGGTTTCTGCTCAAAACATCCGCTAGAAAGTTTTGCTTTCCGGGCCTATGAATAACTTCTGCATCGAATTGCTGCAGGAACAGGGTCCAGCGCGTGACTCTTTCGCTTGAAATGTCAGACTTTAACATAAACTGTAACGCGCGATGGTCCGTCACAATCACGACCTTATGCCCTAGAAGAATCTTCTTCCACATCTTTAGAGCATAAATTATAGCCAGCGCCTCCAATTCCGTGGCAAAGTAATTAAGCTCAGGCTGTCGCAATTTCCTACTGGTAAATGCCAGATAATGTTGTTTCTTCTCGTCATCCACCTGGTACAACACAGCGCTCACTCCTACCTTTGAAGCATCGGTGTCAATATAAAATGTTTTGGAGAAGTCTGGGTACTCCAGTTTAACGTTGTTAAGGAGCATGTGTTTAGCTTCCGTGAAGGCCTCTTCACACGCCTGATCCCACTTCCAACGATTGTTTTTCCTGAGCATGCTCTGTAGAGGGGCAACTACATCCGTGTAACGGGGACAATGAATAGAAAAGAATAAAGTCATTCCCAGGAACTGCCTCACTTGTTTCACCCTTTCTGGTCTGGGAAACTCAGCTATCGCTTCAATTTTCTCCGGGTTCGGCCGATATCCATGTTCGTCAATGAGATGTCCCAAAAATCGAATTTCTCGATGAAAGAAATTGCATTTCTCCAGGTTTGCCTTGAATCCGGCCGTAAGCAAGTCCTCAAACAACAATCTCAAGTGTTTCAGGTGCTCCTCTACTGACGTGGATGCCAAGATCAAATCGTCCACATAACATAGTACGTGTTTCTTGACCTCTTCACTCAAGTTGCTGTCCAGCGCTCGAATCAGCACAGGGTCACTGTTTTTCAAACCGAAGGGAAGGCGGTTAAAGACGTGGGTCTTCTGCTCATGCAGGAAGCCAGTGTATTGCTTGCTGTTCTCGGTTAATTCGACATGATAATAGGAATTTGTGAGATCTACGGTTGAGAAATATTTCTTTCCTTTAAAGCGCCTCAGCAGCTCTCTAATTTGCGGTGGGCGGTCGTATTCTGGCAAAATGCGTGCATTTATTCCACGTGCATCTATACAAATCCTCAGGCGACAATTTGGCTTCCTTACAACCGCTAAAGGGTTTAGGAAAGAAGTCGGAGCCTTCTTTATTATGCCATCCTTCTCCATGGCGTTTATCATGGCCTTTACCTCCTCCTTCCATTTCTCTGGGACTGGATATATGTGTTTCCTGTATGGTGAGTCATCACTCAACTTGATATCGTACTGAAAGTTCTTGATAACTCCAGGTTTGTCGCTAAATACCTCCCGAAACTCCTGTATTAGGTCATCAAACTGTTCCTGGACGGTTGGATCCAAAATTTCATTTACACCAACGGGCATGTGGGTGATCGTCTCTTCCTCACGTTCCACGATATTCTCAAGTGTGTTCTCCAAAAAGGGCGTGCTCGAGCTGGCATTGATATAACCTTTCGATCCTCTGCTCGGCGATTCGTTTCCGACATACATAACACCCTCTTGCATATTTATAATCCAGCCGTACTCCGAAATGAAGTCAACACCCAGAATTATTTGAAAATTGATGTTGGAGATGGCCACGAACACGTGCTCATAAAACCTCCCCGCAATCTTGATCGTCAACAGGGCCTGCAGCTTGCATCTCACTGAACGATCGGGAATTACACCTCTAACCTTTACATTCGCTACAGGTAGAGTATGTACGGGTCCTGCCTCCATTATCTCGTCCAAACATGACTGAGACACCACACTAATCATCGCTCCGGTGTCAACCAGGGTTTTTATTTGTTTACCGAGCACCTCTACTGTTATGATCGGCAAAGAATACACTTTCCCGCGGCGGATAACGTCTTCCTCATGAATCAAGTCTTCATCGGTAGCCTGAAATATCTCTTGAATTTCTATCAGTTCGAGAGGACCAAGGTTTGAGGAATTTCTTAATTTGAAGTTTTTTTTTGTTGATCTGACCGACTTGTGTCAGGTGGTCGGTCAGCTTCCCCCGGTGGTGCGGATGGATTACTCCGTAATTGTTGTAAATATTCCTGGCTCTCTCGATGTCTTTCCGTATAGCTCGGCCGCGACCCCTGCGAACGAGAATCCCTATAGGCATTCTGTCTCTGATAATATTGATTTGACTGCCTTCGCTGATATTCACCATATCGTCCCTTCGTATTGTTGAATCGGGATCTCCTACGTTCTTCGTACGGTTTATTCCTCCATCTGGGTCGCTCGTCTGTTCCACCGTAGCTCCTATCTCGGCTCCGATAGTACCCCGTGACTCTTGGCCTGTCCGTCTCCCGCGGCGTTCGCTCTTCCGTCTGCGCAATTTTGTCAATCACGACCGTGTTCACATCTCTATTTTCCTGTCGTCCGGACCTCGCCTGTAACTGTGCGCTAGTGTGGTCAAGTTTTCGAAGAATCTCTTCACATCCCTCTAAAGTCTCGGCTCCTGACGCTATTACACTCTTCTGGACCTCTACAGGTAACTGTCGTATAATGGCTTGGACCAATTCGTCCTCCGGCACTGGTGGAGTCAAATACTGCAGCCTGGCGAGTTGCGATGCGAAGTACCCCGCATACCTAGTCGGATTGGACGTCGCATACCGTTTAGCGTATAGTTCCGCCCGTATGTTCAATTGTTCTTCAGGACTCCAAAAACGTTTGATTAATAATCGTTCGAACTCATCCGTGCTCGTGAACGTGTATCGAAATGCGCGAAACCAAGTTAATGCCGTCGATTCCAGGGACCTCTCAATAACTCTTAGTTCCCTCTCACGTGGTATCTTATTCTCCGCCATGTATTCACGGACCTCCCTCATAAATTCGATAGGTGTGACGTTATTAGTCCCATTGTTCCCCGAGAATTTCCTCGGCTGGTGGTCTATACTACTAATGATAGTTAGGTGTCCCGCGGGATTTGTACTCCGTATTCTCGGCGTTGCAACTACCTCACCCGCCTTTCTAGAAGATGAGGCGTTTTCACTTTCCGTCCCGTTAAGATGTGGCGTGTTTTCAATTTCGGACCATCTAACCCTTTCTGTCTCCGATTTGTCTTTTATCTGCGTAATTTCCGCATCTAAGTTGCCTAATCGAGTGAGTTGCCTTCCCTGTTGAATAATGATCTTCTCCTCCAACTCAACAATGGAAGTGTGGATAGATTCTCTCACATGTTCGAGTAATGTCGTTTGTGAATGAGTGATGTTCCTGTCATACGTGTCCTGGAATGATTCAACCTGTATCTGCATGTTTTTCACGTCCTTCGCAACCTCTTCTTTCCAACCTGACACGTCCTGTTTCAACTTATCCAGGGTTTCCTCGCTAGACTGACCAATTTGCTCAATTTTTGCCGTCAAATCTTGTCCCATGCCTTTAATATTACTGTTCAACTTCTCCTCAAGTCCTTCAATATTCCCCCGAAGCGAACTCTGAGTATCCCTGATTTGCCGTGCCATAGAATCTTTGAGCTCCGCGGTGAGCACTTGGAATGTAGTTTCTACCTTTTTATCGAGTAGATTAATCTTATTATCTATAGCCTTTCCTGATAGCCTAAGATTACGTTCTACAGCATCAATGTTTTTCTGCAAATGAGATTCTAAACTCTTAAGATTAGATCCCATGACTTCTAATAAGTCGGTTCTGAGACCATCAACTTTATCACTAACATCTTTTTTTTATTCCTGCTATTTGAGTGCCGACACCCTCTTGTGTCCCCTGTACCTCTGCTACCTGAATACCGACACCCTCTTGTGCCGTCCATAAGCGATCCATATCGCTCTTCATGTTTGTTTTAATTGACCCAACACTATCCTTAACATTATTCATTTCAGTGGTTAGACCATTTAATCCAACTTGGATTTGTTTTAATATATCAGCAATATTTTCTGCGGTTACTACTTGTGACATCTTACAATACAACTTAAATATAGGGGCCTACATGGGAATGTAGGTCGTCGAGTATAGCCATAACCTGAGATCGTGTACCAACCCTGTCAAATGGTTCACTAAAGGCTCAGTGTGATACGAGGTTAATCTTACACAAGAATTACACATGGCAAGCATCGCGCTCCCATCAAGGCACGAATCTGACCACACAGTATACTCCCATCACCACAACAAATGATTGAGTACAAAAAACATGCCCATGACGGAAACGAAACACCCCATCGTCGTCGAGCCCCACGTTGGGCGCCACTTCCCCCCCCCCTGTGCCCGTTTCTCTAATGGGACAGGCGATCACCCGGCTAGCATCCCGGCCCCATCAGAAGAAACAGCCAAGGGAATGGGTACAAAAAGAAATTAGGGCATGAATCTTGGTTTATACAGACAAAACTGAAAGATAAGCTCCAGCGAGCTAGAGACAAAGGGTCTCGGGTCGTTTACGGGTCGGGATGGTAAATAGACTGAACCAGGATTCACAAGCAAAACCCTAACTTGAATTGACAAACAGAAAAGAAAGGAAAAGCCCTCGTTAAATCACATCTGCTCCTTTATTGGCCAAAGGATAAATAAATATGCAACCTGCCTATCACGCACGACTATAAAGTTATGGTGGGACAAAGTCCGAGAAAAAAAATAAAGTTCATAGTCCCTAAACAAACAAACAAAATTATACCTATTCAAACTCGTGGGTGTCCTCTCTTAAAGTTCCGACAAGGAGATCGCCTTTCAAAAAGCTAAATTAACCATAATTTATCGGTGCACACGCATGTAAACATCACCAGCCACTTAACACAAAGTTCACCTGCGGCAAAAAAAAAACTCTAAGAAAATATCGAATATCTATGTAAATTACAACTGTCTACCCTTATACAGTAATGGGCGGATCTCCTCCATCGAACTGCAAATTAATAATTAAAGAGCATCATGTTACATCAAATAGCACTCAAACATCGACTCAGCTTCACATAAGATGACATTTCAACAATTAATTATAACCTATCATAAATTATTAACACACCCAGATTGTGCTTACATATTTACACTACTAATTCTTATTATTATTATTAATTTATCTTCGCCTTTCCAACAACCTTGATCCACACGGTCATATTTGTCATTGTAATTAAATTATAGCATTGTCTAATGTTTATGAAAGGTTAAGAACCTCGCAATAAGGCGCCCTAGCGTATTTCATACTCACAACAAACATTTAATCGTAACCCTTCCGCCGAACACTCTGTGTGAAAATCCAAACAACCTGACTGTCGAGCGCACCATCAATTACACACCTGCGCTATTCAATACAACTCATCAATGAACGTGGCACGTTCGTCAAGAGGACCCTGTCCTTACAAATACAATTCAACGGACATCCGTCGCCCCGTGAATAACCTCGTCATAATTGACGGAATAATACCATATCTAATTACCATATAATTATCACATAAACTTTACACAACATCATTACAAAATAAATCATGCATTATTAGCATGTCTCAAGAACCCACACTAACAGAGCGTATCAACTTTATCGGGACCACGAGGTCGTAAGATAATATGGCATCCTATCCAAGGAACCTTATTCGACAATCTCCAACCATATTCATTTGCAATAAAAATCTATGCAATCCGTGACAAACCTTTCAGAATAAAATTCGAATAATGACCTCTGAAATCGTCATGCTAGAATCTCCCAGCAAAAATGGGCATCTCCTATTATCGTTACCCAATTTCAAATTATTATTATTATTATTATGTCTCAGAGAATAAATACATGTCTTACTCCTACCATTGATGCTGTAAATTTATGTAGGTCAAATGACCCGAAAAGGAAGACAAAAAAACATCTGCACGACCCTATGAAAAAAAAATGATGCTCTTATTCAACCTGGAATAAATGATTATAAAGGGCGTTAAGTTACACGATCTCAGGTTATCTAATGGCATGGCTATCCGAGGTAGAAGTTCTCTTCTTTCTGATGAACAAGGATGGAAAGGAAACGTCTTACTTTATATCCGGTGTCCTCGGAAATCCATGGCGTCGGTGTCATCATCGTCTGCGGCATCAGGGCAGCGGCGTCCCTCCAGTGTCTCCGCGATGTGGTCTCCCAGCGTACTGGTAGAGGTATCCGCCCATGGCACCTCTCGATCTCCTGGCGACGCCCATGTCTGCCCACAGGTTGTCCCCGGTCACCTTCATCAGCGGCGTCTCCCGACGTCCCAACCATGGTCCTCTCGTCCATCTCGTTGCGACCGTTCACCCCATTATGGCCCCTTTAGAAGTTCAGTGCAGCATAATTCGCGTGTTAATATGCATGTTGATGCCCAGAATATATGAGTCCATGGTTATTAAGTTCTTGCTGCCGTGTGGCAATATTACATCTCACTATATCAGAGCACATTCACGCTCGCACACTATGGCGTCTAGTTCCTGGTTCACTTGAGTTATATGTTTTCACTTCCTTTAACCCGGTGACACACTTGCTTCCACGAGGAGCTATTTCGAGCCGGCCTTGACCGACATATCAAGTTGCCTACGGCCTACCGTCTTCCAAACACAAGCTTAAAGTAGATGTGGCCTTCCTTACTGCGTTCTCACTGCGTTTCTTAAAACGCCGTACTGCTATGCTATTTCCGAATGGATGTCTGTTACAATAGGGCCTCGCGATAATGCTTCGCCTCGACTATCGTTATATAGTTCTTCCCCTGATACTCGTAATTTTAAACCCCTCCTGGTATCAATCTTTAATGAACATAAATTGTCGGCATAAACGGACTTCCTTTATCAGTTCTAACTGTTTCCTCACATACTAGCGAGTCCGAAATCGTCTTGAAATTCACACTGTTCGACCAACAAACTGACATACTTCACTGTAAAAAAACTCACTGGCAATACATGCACGCTAGTTTCAGGCTTCATGGCCTGCTGGTCACTCACGAAAACCATTCAAGTTCCCGATGTAAAATCACTGTCTACATGACATGGGCTAATCTTCCGTGCTCCGCTGTACAACATTCTCGTCCACGCACTACTGACTCACATACTACCGACTCACATACTGAACATTCTGGAACTGCGTCCTTCTTCGAGAAAAAAAGTGGGAGGAGTTGGAACCTTCTGGAGCATTCCCCTGCTCTCGCGGTTACCTCGCCGCGTCATGCCATGACGTCATACTGACTCTCCGAGTTCCTTCCGATGTCCTGTAATCCGGGGCCGGTAATTGACCCTGACTGGATCGGTCACAACACTCTTATCTAGACTTGGCAACGTCACACAAATAAACATAGCACTGACCTCAGAAACCACATTGGAACAAAGGGGGGGGGGAGGGAGAAACTAGTTTCGTCCAGTTAACCCCCGGGTTAGTTGACCAAAACTGGTGCCAGAGTGAACACGAAACTGCTCGAAGTTCCAGTAAGGAAGACAAACCGGATAAGTATCAGCCTGTATTATTACAGTATATCCATAGTTGATTTTGTATAACCATATAATCACCCCAAACAGACAAACTCCGGATTTTTATCACCATTTTAGCAGTTCACCTAACATTAGATATAGGACTACTACAATTAGCATACACCGACAGTTGCATTACCAATACCGCAACTAAAATTGTACATATTGTAAATATTTTTCACCTGTATTCTCAAACATACATGTTATAGCCTAAGTGTAATGGATCTGATGATGATCACTTGACGATCGAAACGGGTCGTCCTGGTGTATTTATTAATATCATGTAATTTATTTCAGGATTAGGGCACAACCCAGCTCTTTTTGGGATCATTCGTGTTGACCGACTGAAAAGCACCAAACTTTTCTTTACTTAGGCAACACTGAAAAATGGCTTCAACCCTCACAACGCACTTGGACTATTGAGAATGTCTTGGATTCTTTAATACTGCCGTTAATGTTGGCCTTACCTTCTTGCTGGTATTTCGTGATTCCTGCCATACTCAAATATCAATCAAATTACTCCCTTCTTGAATAAGGGTTCTATTGACAAAGATGACAATGCGAAGTACACGATCCTTAATTGGCGCTCCATTCTTCATCAACGCCCACTTTCCAAGGTCATCGATGATTGTGATAGTGAATACAGAGGATAAATTATATTCATGCCAAAGGTAAAATGGCAGAAGAATAGATTATCAAACTACTTCGAACTCACTATTCACTTACCTTGTTGGTGGACTTCTCGTGATGGCTAGTGTTGTTTGAGTTCCGTTGCATGAAAAATGGTTCCAGATAGCGAATGGCATGTCTGGTGCGTCCAATGTTGACAACCAACGCAATGGTGGCCACTTTATTAAGTTTGTCATACGGTAGCAAATTGGTGGCTCATACCCTGATTATCATTCAGGCATTGGTATCTTCCTCTGGTAGCTCGGTTGATATTGAATGATTTTAGCACTATAATCACATTGCTTGCCACATGATGTAACACAAGTTCCCCATGTTTTGATTATGCTGGGGCGATATCAACCTTCACTTTTAGTGCTATGTGTGACTCTGTAGAACTATGTTGCTGCTGACAACTGGTGTGCACAAGCTCTCTCCACAAATAGCCTACATAATAAGAAAAGAAACCTTTAGCACAAAGGAGAGGCTAGAGATATTAGTATAATTTTATATGCACGGCATTTACATACCTTAGAGTAGAACATAGCTTAAAGTTAGCTCAATGGTGACGCTGCATCATAAGGTCCATCCAATCTTGCTTGATCAGTACCGAAGTTTTCTCCACGCAGCCACCCACAGGCACAAGTGGAGAAACACAATTTCACCACAACCTATTCAGTGTCCGTCTGCACGGTGCTACTCTCTAGAGAGGTACCTGTAAGACACTTTTTGTAGAAACAAGCACACGTTGCTTGTAATTTATACAAAATGACTGTCTGACTGCTTTCGGAAATAGGCCGTAGGACCTTATTACGATAAGCGGATGAACAGTTGACCATGATCATCTAAGCCATACACTACAATCATTCTCCGTCATCTTCAGAAAATAAGTTAATATAATTTCTAATCTCCAGATAAATAACAAAACTAAAATCGAATTTAACCGTACAATAATCAGACCCATCAAAATTGTTGTTGTTGTTTGAGTCTTCAGTCTTTTGACTGGTTTGATGCAGCTCCGAGGCAATCTGTTTAAAATATTCTAACCTTGCTCTACCCGTACAGTTCTTGTCCTCAACCCTTCCTTCCATAACTAAGCTTGCTATTCCTGGGTGTCTTAGTATGTGTCCTACTAACCTATCTCTTCTCTTCATTAGTAGTCGCCAGAAATATCTCTCCTCTCCCACTCGTCCTAATACCTCTTCGATTATAAACCTATCTACCCATCTGATCTTCATCATTCTCCTGTAACACCACATTTCAAATGCTTCAATTCCCCTCTTTTCTGCTGCACCAATAGTCCAAGTTTCACTTCCATAGAGTGCCACGATCCAGACAAAGGCTTTCAAAAATGACTTCCTAATACCTAAATCTATATTCGATGTCAACATATTCCGTTTTTGTAGAAATGGTTTCCTTGCCTGAAACAACCGACTTTTATATCCTCTTTGCTTCGTCCATCACTGGTTATTTTGCTCCCTAAGTAACAGAAGTCTCCTACTTCGTTCAGATTTTCACCTGCCAATTTGATGTCCATAGAGGTTTCTGATTTATTACGGCTGCATTCCAGTATTTTTGTTTTACAATTATTAATTTTCATCATGTATTCATTCCGTAAGACGGAGTCCATACCATTCAAAAACTCATTCAAATCCTCAGGCGTGTCGGCCAAGATGACGATGTCATCAGCAAATCTCAGAGTTGAAATTATTTCTCCTTGAATCTTCACTCCCACTTTAAATTTTTCTCCAATTTCCTTCATTGTTTGGTCAATGTAAAGATTGAAAAGTATGGGTGATAAGTTGCAGCCTTGTCTTACACCTTTTTGAATATCAGCTTCTCTCTCATGTCCTTCAGCTCGAATGACTGCTGTATGGTTTCTGTATAGATTGTATATCACCCTCCTATCCCTGTACTTTATTCCTATAGATATCAAAATGTCAAACAATTTAGTCCAATCAACGTTATCAAAAGCCCTTTCTAAGTCTACAAATGCCTTGAACGTTCTCTTATCTTTCCTTATTCTACTTTCCAGAATCAGTCTAAGGCTTAGTACAACTTCCCTTGTTCCTACATTTCTCCTGAAACCAAACTGGTCTTCACCCAACTCCATTTCTATCTGGCTTTCCATCCTCTTGTAAATTATTCTAGACAGGATCTTTGAAGCATGAGTAATCAAGCTGATTGTACGGTAATCTTCACATCTGAGAGCTCGCACTTTCTTTGGTATAGGGATAATAACATTCTTCTTGAAATCAGGGGGTACCTCACCTGTCTCATAAATCCTACACACCAAGTGAAATAACCTGATCAGACCTTCATCTCCTATGCAGCGTAGCAACTCAATCGGTATATCATCTATGCCTGGTGCTTTGTTCCTGCCTAAGTCTTCCAATGCCCTGTCAAATTCTGATCTCAATATTAAATCTCCTTTTGCATCTTCACCAATTTCCTCCTCCCTTTCCATTACATGATTCTCAATCTCCTTCCCCTTGTACAAACACTCTATGTAAGCTTTCCGTCTCTCAACCTTTTCTTCTATATCTGTTAGAGGCTTTCCATTTGTGTCCATAATATTACAGCACTTAGTCTTCTTTTCACCAAAAGTATTCTTAATCCTTCGGTAAGCTGTGTCAACTTTTCCTAATTTCAGACAATTTTCTATACCTGCACATTTCTCTTTCAACCATTCTTCTTTCGCTTCCTTGCACTTCTTGTTAACCTCATTTCTCAGACGTCTGTATTCTGCTTTCCCCTTTTCATCTCTTACATTCTTGTGTTTCCGCCTTTCAACCATCAATTCTAGTATATCCTGAGTGATCCACGGTTTTCTACCTATTCTTTCTTTCCTACCAATGTTCTCTTCTGCGGACTTTGTTATTTCATTCTTCAAAAGTGCCCATTCGTCTGCAATTGAAGTTTGTTTAGGCTTTTTCATTAGTCCTTCCTTTATACTCTTCTTGAATCTTTCGTCTACTTCCTTCTCTTTCAGTCTGTCTATTGCCCACCTTTTGGGCTTTTGACTTTTCTTCAGTTTCTTCAACTTTAATCTGCAATTCATAACAACCAGATTGTGGTCAGAGTTTATGTCAGCACCAAGATATGTTTTACAATCCAAAATATGGCTTCGAAACCTCTGCTTAACCATAATGAAGTCGATTTGGTAAAGCCCTGTATCTCCTGATCTCATCCATGTGTATATTCTTCTATTGTGGTTATTGAATAAGGTGTTAGCTATGAACAACTCATGCTCGGTGCAGAATTCCATCAGCCTGCTTCCTCGATCATTCCTTTTACCTAATCCGAAATCTTCTACTATCTTCCCTTCTTTCCCTTTTCCTACCACAGCATTCCAATCTCCCATTACTATAACATTTTCATCACCCTTGATATACCTCAGAATTTCATCTATTTCTTCGTAGACCTTTTCAACATCTTCATCATCAGCTTGACTGGTAGGCGTATAGACTTGTACAACTGTGGTGCACGTAGGTTTAGTATTGATTTTTGCTACAATAATCCATTCACTATGTTGCTCATAATATTCCACCCGCTGTCCAAGTTTCCTACTCAGTATGAGACCAACCCCTGGGACCAACCCCTCCCAACCAAATCCAACCTCAACCTATCCATTTCCCTTTCTAAGTTTTCAAACCTTCCACTTCCTAGCAGACTTCTAACATTCCACGCTACGATCCGTAGAATGTCAGATTTTCTCCTTGTCACTTCTGTGATGTTAACCCCCTCTCGAGCAGTCCCCACCCGGAGATCCGAACGGGGGACTAGTTTACCTCCGAATTTAAATTTTACAAGGGAGGAGGCCATCATCATATGTAATTATGCATAGAGAGGTGCATATCCGCGGGAATAGCATTACTGCTGTAGTTTCCCGTTGCTTTCAGCCGTACAGCAGAACGCAGTGCAGCCATTAGTTGGCTTATATTATCAATATCTTAACCGTCTATAAGACGAGTAAAGAATTGATTTATTCTGAAAGGCTGCTACTCCCTTTCAGAATAAGTAAAGAGCAATTCTACTAATAAAAATACTAACCTTCTACTAACAATTAAATACCAAAATTCTACTAATGAGAAAATACTAGTTCCACCAACAACAAATACTACCACTAAAACAGTCTGTCACCAGGCACACTCACATGCACCCTCACAAATCACAGTCTAAAGAAACAATGAACTATATCTAATAAACCATGCAACTGCCACCAGACACACTCACACACCACAGTCTAATAGAACAATGACCATGACAAAATACCTACAAATACTTACAAAATGCAAATGAGATCGAAAATACGTACAAAATCAAATTTAAGTTCAAAATACTTACAAAATGTAATTGAAATTGAAATTAAAATTGAAAATACACAATGCAATTCGGATTGAAAGATCCCATTTCCAATCAAAAATATTCACAAGGTGCAATTGAAATTCAAAATACTTACAAAATGCAATTAAAATTGAAAAAGCTTACAAAGTGTACGGTAGATTCAAACTACTCATTTGGATTGACAATACTTACAAATCCTAGAAACTGTAAATTTCTTGGAACTAAGAAACGTACACGAACGCATAACCTCAGTAATTACTTTACAACATTACGCATATTTGCAAAGATAGATTCTTTTCCCCATTCAGTTCTATATGTGGTTGGCAATAACATTTGAATTTCTATTCCGATTATTATTATTATTATTATTTTGAAGGGGACGTGGTGGTTCTGAAGTCACGCCTCTTGCCTCTTACCAAGGCTGACCGGGTTCAATTCTCGTTGAATGCATGCGAGACTTACCAACTGAATTTTCAAGTGCAGTGGTTGGGAATCCACACAAAAAGAGGAGGTCCCGTGTCTCATGTTCAAGAGATTAACGGTCATGTCAAATTACAAACGTCCATCCATTTTAAATAATATGATGTGTAGACTATATGAGTCTTTAGTCACCCAATTATTAATCACAGGAAGAAAAATAAGTCTATACAGGGTGTATTTGATATGATGGAAGTCCGTTACACTGGTGATAGAAGAGACTATTCTAAGCTTCCTAGGTAAAAAATTTGTCACCTATCTTGAAATTGATAATTAATCATTAAAAAGTCAATGTTTTTAGTTATTTCAGAAACTAATCAGGCAGAAAGTGGTGCGGCAGGCTGGGGAAACGAGGCGGAGCCCGATGTGACGACGCGCGAAGGGGAAGTTGTTACGTAATCGGAGCATTGACCTTACCGGTTGACTTGAGGGGTGGTAGGCTATCAGCTGTTTGAGCTCTACCGTCTCGTAAGAAAATGTGCATTGCCGTTGTTCTTGTTGTTGTTGTTGACAACGCACGCAATGGCTTGGGACGTCAGGACCGGTAGTATTGTGTAGCCTACTTTGTAAGTGTGGAATTCATTGATTGATGTTCATGTATAAAATAATTTCGATACTCAGCCCTGATGTATCATTGGCGTCCGTGTCGGACCTTCTGTTGACTAGTTTCTGAAAATACTAAAAACATTCTCTTAATGAAATGCAGTTTGACAAAATTCCGACATCCCGCAGTCTGTTCAGAACTAGGCATTTAGGACGGAAGTAAAAAACTTGATGTTTTGTTTGAGAGGCTTGGCGATTTTGGTCATTTAGCCCCATGTAGCTGGGTGTGGGTAGAATTTGTGTGATAACCTGTGTTTTGTGGTTTCTGTAGTAATGTGGGTATTTGTAATTCAGGTGAGGATTCGGAAGAAGGCGCCGGCCCTGTGGTGTTGGGGCAGTGCAACTGCCTCTCACCTGGAGGCCCTGGGTTCGATTCCTGGCTCCATCAGGGATATTAGAAACTGACGTGAGGGCTGTAACGCAGTGCACTAAGCCTCGTGAGGGCAATTAAGTAGCTGTCTGACAGCGAGGCAGTGCCCGAGTCAGGAAAATCAAGATTAATGGCCGAGGGGACCCGATGCACTGACCACGCGTCACCCTAATATCTGCAGGCCAAATGGCTGGACAGCGGTCGCTTGGTAGGCCTAGGCCCTTCATGGGCTGCACTGCCAGCGGTTATGATTATTGAGAAGAAGGCGGCCGTGGCCTTAAGTTAGGAACAATCCCGACATTTGCCTGGGGTAGAAGTGGGAACCCATGGAAACCTACTTCCAAGATTTAATACTAGTATGGTACCACATGTTCATATTGTGAATTGTCCCATCCCATCTCCAGCCCTCGGGTGGCCATTAACTGGAGAGGGGGGGGGGGGGAGGGGGAGGGTTGATTTATTGGTCCATCAACAATGTAAATACATATGAAAATACACGAAAATGAAAATAAAATACAAATACATTGTTATAATACAGTGTTATAATAATAATAATAATAATAATAATAGTCTAATAATAATAATAATAATAAGAGTCAGCATGTGTAGTTCTGGTGGTAGAGTGCTAACCTTCCCGAGGGTGCGATCTACGTTCAGTCATGTAGTAAATGAATGGGATCTAATAAGATCATCTCCATGGATTTCATGGCACATACAAGAAATCCTACGTACATTAAAGTCTGGCAACTCGACATACCAAAAAGAAACATAAAAGAAGTTAGTGTGTCTAAAAGCCTACTATTACTATTATTAGTATTATTAATAAGTTTATTACAGTTGTTGCACTATCTTCACACAAAAATAGACCAACAGTTCCTTAAATTAATTTACTAAATCTTTAGGATTTCTATTTTCTATGCATAGTTCATGAAGCTGGAAAAATCCTAGACAGATCCACCATCACTAGTCATGTAGCCACTCCCCATGAAGGTGTGAATCAGCTGTTCATAGGCTCGGTTTGTGTATTTCAATGTCATTGGCAGACAAGGCGAGGAGGTCACTCAACTGCAGACTCTGGTCAACATTCCTCAGCGTAGGAGGGGAGGGAGACGGGGAGAAGTCAGCTCTGCTGCTGAGGGGAACGAAGTGAAAGCCCGTTTCCAAGATATTGACCGACGATTTTTGTGATTTAATTCCACCTACACTAATTAAGATCCGACTTAATTTCATGAAGATATTTGCTTAGAATACCATCTTCTATCACCAGTGTAAAGGACTTCCATCATATCAAATACACCCTGTATATTGAATATCAGTTCCTATATGGTAAAATGTAAATAAACTATCAACAATATTGACCCCCTCTAAATTTGTTTCCGACCCCAACAAACCCCTCTATAAATATTACAATACATAATCAGATCATACTGGAAAGAAACCAATCAACAACTAACAAAAGGCAAAATAACGTTACGTTTCTCGACCCTAATTAACCTAATAACCCAATATAATTATTCCTAAATTAAACAAATGAAAAATTCATTCGGCGCACTTTCGATAACAGTTCGATGAACTCTAAAATATTACGGCCAAGAATATAAAATCGTAATTATCTCCAATATTCCAGGTCGGATAATAAAATCTAAAATCGTAAATATCTCTAAAATGAATTTCAAGAGCTCCATTCTGTCAACTGATTATTAACCAGAGCCTTACAATGCATGCATATAATGAATATCAAGATCGTAGGTGTTAAAATGTAAATTTTGAAATTTGTTTTGCTATATTGAGCCCCCATAATATATTCCCAAATGCAAAATTTTGACATTTCGGAATTTTCCCTTCGGTTGCTACCTACGTTCCACCATCATGACAAATTTCAGCTTTCTACGTGTTCGGGAATACCATTATAATTTCGATTCACATTATGATGGGACCATGTGATTTTATATAAAGAGGCTTCAGATCTTACTTGAAAAATTCTATCACCCGAAAACAAAATTAAAAAGTCGGAAAAGATGCAAAATAACATTACGGTTCTCGACCCAAAAAGACCTAATAAATCGAATGAAAGTATTCCTAACTTCTCAAATGTTGAAAATGTATTCGGTTCAAAGAGCCCGAGAACTTAGAAAAATTACGGCCGGAAATCTAAAATGGTAAATATCCCTCTTATGCATCACAAGAGCTCCATTCTGTCAACTGATTATTAACGAGAGCCTCACAATGCATGGATATAATGAATATCAAGATCGTAGGACTTAAAATGTAAATTTTGATTTTTTTTGCTATATTGAGCCCCCTTAATATATACCCGTATGCAAAAAATTGGACATTTTGGAATTTTCCCTTCGGTTATGATTATGATGTGTACACTTCGTATGTATAGAAGGAGGCTTCAATTCATACTTGAAAAATTCTATCACCCGAAACCAAAATAAACAAAGTCGGAAAAGATGCAAAATAACATTACGGTTCTCGACCCAAAAAGACCTAATAAATCGAATGAAAGTATTCCTAGCTTCTCAAATTTTGAAAATTTATTCGGTTCAAAGAACCCGAGAACTTAGAAAAATTACGGCCAGAAATCTAAAATGGTAAATATCTCTCTTATGCATTACAAGAGCTCCATTCTGTCAACTGATTATTAACGAGAGCCTTACAATGCATGGATATAACGAAATCAAGATCGTAGGACTTAAAATATAAATTTTGATTTTTTTTTGCTCTATTGAGCCCCCTTAATATATACCCGTATGCAACATTTGGACATTTTGGAATTTTCCCTTCGGTTATGATTATGATGTGTACACTTCGTATATATAGAAGGAGGCTTCAGATCATACTTGAAAAATTCTATCACCCGAAACCAAAATAAAAAAGTCGGAAAAGATGCAAAATAACATTACGGTTCTCGACCCAAAAAGACCTAATAAATCGACTGAAAGTATTCCTAGCTTCTCAAATTTTGAAAATTCATTCGGTTCAAAGGACCCGAGAACTTAGAAAAATTACGGCCAGAAATCTAAAATGGTAAATATCTCTCTTATGCATTACAAGAGCTCCATTCTGTCAACTGATTATTAACCAGAGCCTTACAATGCATGAATATAATTAATATCAAGATCGTAGGACTTAAAATATAAATTTTGATTATTTTTTTTGCTATATTGAGACCCCTTATTATATACCCGTGTGCAAAATTTGGACATTTTGGAATTTTCCCTTCGGTTCGGTTGCTACCTACGTTCCACCATCATGGCAAATTTCAGCTTTCTACGTGTTCGGGAATACCATTATAATTTTGATTCTCATTATGATGTGTACATGGGGCTTTATATTATATAGAAGGAGACTTCAGATCATACTTGAATAATTCTGTCTCCCGAAACCAAATTAAATAAGTCGGGAATGATGCAAAATAACATTACGGTTCTCGACCTATAGAGACCTAATAAATCGAATGAAAGTATTCCTAAATTCAAAAATTTTGAAATTTTTTCGGTTCAATCAGCGTGAGAACTTAGAAAAATTTCGGCCAGAAATCTAAAATCGTAAATATCTCTAATATGAATTTCAAGAGCTCCATTCTGTCAACTGATTATTAACCAGAGCCTTACAACGCATGTATATAATGAATATCAAGGTCGTAGGTCTTAAAATGTAAATTTTGAAATTTGTTTTGCTATATTGAGCCCCCTTAGTATATCCCCAAATGCAAAATTTTGACATTTCGAAATTTTCCCTTCAGTTGCTACCTACGTTCCACCATCATGGCAAATTTCAGCTTTCTACGTGTTCAGGAATACCATTAGAATTTTGATTCTAATTATGATGTGTACATGTGGCTTTATATATATAGATGTGTGTCCGATTGAAGCAGCTACAGCCGCTGGCGAGCCAAACATGTCCTCGGACACTCCCGGCACTAAACGCCATTCGATAAATTAATTAATTAATAAATACTTAAAAAAATAATAAACATGAGAGATTTGAGGGAAATGGGAATGGACAGTTCAAAGCAAGATACCATTTTCATTATATTTGAATTGTAGCCAATGGACATTGCAGGGCATTTCAATTAACGCCCGTAGGCTCCTCAACATGTTCAATTTCAAGTAGTTCCAACTTTGGCTACTGTCACTGACACCCAGCGGCGAACGTTGGAAATTGATAGAGAGTTTCTAACAAAATAACCTACAAATTTTGGCAACACTCTACCAATTGTAGTGGTAGGATCTTTTACATGCCATCTCTCTATATATATAAAAATGAAAGTTTGTCTGTTTTTTCTGAATTTCCACGGAAATTTGCGATATTTGCGCGTTTCAGGCTGTTTTATGAAGGATGCGCACAAAAATATTTTTTTTGTCTGTCTGTCTGTCTGTCTGTCTGTGTGTCTGTAAACAACTTCTTCGAGTCCTTATAACTTGAGAACGGCTGGGTGGATCAACGTAAAATTTGATACAGATATCCATCAGAGGCACCACACTAATCATTGATGTAACTTTTCTCCGTTCCTCTCATAAAAGGGGCCCTACCCCCTTAAAATACATGCTAAAATAGGAGTAGAAGGGTGAAACAAAGCTCATTTTCAGCCCATCAATTTGAGAAGCGAAACTCGGAGGCCCTAAAGGGCCCCCGAAAACCACATTTTAAGGCCCTAAAACCAACAGTTTTTGAGATATTCTCAGAAAACTAATTTCACTTAATAAATTAATGAATGAATGCATGCCGGTAACCATGGCAACTGAATCTCAGAGGTCCATCTATTTCTGTAAGACGCAAAGCAATTCCATTTATTACATTACTGTGAAGGTTTGCAAACGGCTATAAGGTTATAACGGATCCAAATTAAGCTGAAATATTCATTAATACATACAATGCGCTTAAGGGGTCAAGGGGTACTCTAGAATTTTTTCACGCGATTTACACGTGCGGGTGTGGTACGGAAGGTCTATTGTATCCCTTCTCTATTATATAGAAATTAAATGTTTGTCTGATTTTTCTGCATTTCTACGGAAATTTGACATATTTGCCCGTTTCAGACTGTTTTGTGACGGATGCACGCAAAAATATATTTTTGTCTGTTTGTTTGTCTGTGGACAATTTTTTTGTGTCCTTATAACTCGAGAACGGCCGGGTGGATTAACGTAAAATTTGATACAGATATCCATCAGAGGCACGACACTAATTATCGATGTAACTCTTCTCCGTACCTCACATAACAGGAGGCCTACCTCCTTAAAATACATGCTGAAATAAGCGTGAGACAAAGCTCATTTTCAGCCCCTCAATGTGAGAAACGAAACTCGGGGGCCCTAAAAGGACCCCGAAAACCACATTTTAAGGCCCTAAAACCAACAATTTTTCAGATATTCCCAAAAAACTAATTTCACTTAATAAATTAATGAAGGAATGCATACCGGTAACAATGGCAACAGAATCTCAGAGGTCCATCTATTTCTGTAAGACGCAATGCAATTCCATTTATTACATTACTGTGAAGGTTTGCAAACGGCAATAGGGTTATAACGGATCCAAATTAAGCTGAAATATTCATCAATACATATAATGCGCTTAAGGGGTCAAGGGGTAATCTAGAATTTTTTAACGCGATTTACACGTGCGGGTATGGTCCGGGAGGTCTATTATATCCCTATATTGTTATATTATTATTCTTTTAATTATTATCATTATTATGGCGTACAACGAAGAGACAAAGCTCATTTTCAAACCCTTTGTGTCAGAGACAAAACTCGGGGCCCCTCAAGAGCCGTAAAGGGTCCCCGAAAACTATATTTTAAGGCTCTAAACCCAAAAGTTTCTTAGATATTCCCAGAAAACTAATTTCATTTAATAAACTAGGGAAGGAATGCAAGCCACTAACCATGACAACAGTATCTCAAGAGGTGGCATCCAACTTTCCATCTATTTCTGGAATAAGTAATGCCACTCCATTTATTACATTTCTGAGAAAGGTTGCAAATGGCTATAAGGTTATCACGGAACCAACTAAAACTGTAAAATTCATCAATGAGCTTAAGGGGTTCAAGGAGTACCCGAGATATTTTTCACACGACTTACACGTGCGATATGTCATACAGAAGGTCTATTATATCTCCAAACAGCAACATTATTTTCAAAAATTCCTGATTTGAAATGGTAGACAGTTTTTTCGCTAATTTTAGGAATTTGGGCTATTGGAGTCTAAACAAAACTGAATTTTCATGCACCACAAGCCATTATAATTTATAAAAGGGGTCTTCCTGTAGTTGGGCACTTGACACAACGATTAGGGTCAGTTCGTATGTGACGTGTATTGCGATTCGTCTACGAGGTTTTCAATTTTATTTTCACGCCAGGAATAACACGTTAGGTAAATTTAGTTTCAGAGCACATTTTAACTAATAATTTTTCTTTGCCAACAAACAGGTTCAAAGCCCCTAAACATTGCAACAGTAGCTCAATTGATAACATCTGATTATTAATACCGAAGACCGTTCTAAGAATGGGTACTTCTGCTAGTACATCTATAAAATCTGCTTTACTTCCCATCCGAGGGAAGACATACTGAAGGATTTGAACGCTCTTAAAAATCTGACGACTACATCCGGGATTGAACCCGCGGTCTTGAAAATAGCAGTTCGGCATGCTACCGATAACATTTTGAAAACTGGATAAAAAGACATGATTATAATTTTGAAAATTTAGAATTTTGCTTCTGGAGGGGAAAATGTCTGTTTTCTTGGAAGAGTGTGTACAAGATTTATGACAGACACAATAATAACAAGAAGATCCGTGAAGAACTATACAGCCTACTTTTCATGCCAATGATTATTCTACAGTATATGAACGTATCTAGAATAATGATGAAATTAAGTTGGTAATATCGAAATATCTAATTAGTTCAAAATATACCTGGTATAATGCAACCTAATAGAGCACTACAGTAGGCAGCCCTGGTGACTGAATATATTCTTAGTTCCACCTCTTAAGGTACAGAATACAAAATTTGGTTGAAGTCCAATGGACGTTACATGCAGTTAGACACTGGATCTATCAGCACGCGTAAAAGCATGTTGCCAACAATACCATGCGTGTGCTGGTCAGAAATAATCTGAATTATTATGATATCTTGTTGTGCCAATTTTGGATGAAATCCATTTGTTAGTATAGAAGTTACATGTATTTTAAAGTTGGACATATCAGCAGTCATAGAATCATGTTGGCAGCACTCCAAATTAATCTAGAATGTCAGGTGCTATACGTGTGCAAAGTATAGAGCTGTTGGCTTGCATGCTTTCTGATATATTGATATTAGGGTAAAAAGAATATAGACAGCATTTATTAACAGTTGGCAGCCCTGATTGCTCTTAACAATACTTATAGTCATATCTGTTATGGTACACATAGCACATACGAAATTTGGTTGAAATCCAACTGATAGTATAGAAGTTACATGTATTTAAAAATTGGTACTATCAGCAGGCTTATAATCATGTTGGTAGAACTGACGTATATAAGTTACTCCAAATTAATCTAAAATGTCAGAATATACGTGTGCATAGTTTAAAGCTGTTGGCTTGCATACTTTCTGATATATTGGTATTTGGATTTAAAAAATAGAGAGAGCAATTATTAACAGTTAGCAGCCCTGGTGGCTCTTAAGAATACGCTCAGTCATATTTGTTTATGTACAGATATTACATACAAAATTTGGTTGAAATCCAATTGGTAGTCTAGAAGTTATATGCATTTAAACATTGGACCTATCAGAAGGCTTAAAATTATTTTGGCAACACTGTCATGGTTGGCCACCTGGAAATTAAACTGAAATAGTATTATCTACATGTGTGATAATTTTGGAATAGCTCCCATGCATACCTTGAAAGATATCCAACTTGGAGCTCAAATTTCTTGTGCGTTTTTCAGCAGTTGGTAGCACAGACATCATTTTCACATATGGACGTGAGCTATTCCGGTGCACATCTTTACTCATACTAAATTTGGTTTTGATTGCTGTAGCCGTTTAGGAGTTGATAGGGGGGGACACACACACAGCCAGCCAGACAGACAGACACACATTTTCCCGGATCGATCTCATGTCTACTTTTTCCTCATTTTTGCAAAATGTGAAAAGTAGGCTAAAAATCATATTGTTACTATTATGAATATCTACTGTACGATGTATCTCCCTAAACTTAATAATGTAGTAACACTACAACAATGTTTTTGAATACTGATTGATACTGGTCAATTATACCAAACTCATTGAGATACGAACAGACCTGATCTATATATATATAAAGCACAAAGTTTGTCTGTCTGTCTGTTATGTATACAAATCTACACCGTTTCACCGATCTGAACCAAAATTAGTATACTTACCCTTTGGAACCCTGCGGGTAACCCCGTCAACATTAAATTTCGGACAGACCACCCCATGCCCTGCATTTAGGCCCTTTTGCACAAATCTGCACCGTTTCACCGATGTGAACCAAAAGTTGTATATTTAACCTTTGGAAACCTGCGAGTAACACTGTCCACTTGAAATTTCGGACAGACCACCCAATTCCCTGCATTTAGGCCCTTTGGGCCAAATCCACACCGTTTCATCGATCTCAACCAAAATTTGTATATTTACCCTTTGGAACCCTGCGAGTACCACTGACCACTTAAAATTTCGGACAGACCACCCCATTCCCTGCATTTAGGCCCTTTGGTCCAAATCTACACCGTTTCACCGATCAGAACCAAAATTCGTATTCTTACCCTTTGGTGCCCTGCGAGTAACACTGTCTGCTTGAAATTGCGAACAGACCACTCCATTCCCTGCATTTAGGCCCTTTGGCCCAAATCTACACCGTTTCACCGATCTCAACCAAAATTTGTATATTTACCCTTTGGAACACTGCGACTAACACTGTCCGCTTGAAATTGCGGCGAGGCCACTCCATTCCTTGCATTTAGGCTGTTTGGCACAAATCTACACCGTTTCACCGATCCGACCCCAATTTTATATACTTACCCGTAGAACCCGACAAGTAACACTGTTCACTTTAAATTTTGGACAGACCACACTATTACCTGCTTTTTGGCCCTTTGGCAGAAAACTACACCGTTTCACCGATCTCAACCAGATTTTACATAATTACCCTTTGGAACTCGACGAGTAACACTGTCCACTCGAAATTTCGGACAGACCACTCCATTCCACGCATTTAGGCCCTTTGGCACAAATCTACATCGTTCACCGATCGAAAACAAAATGTGTATACTTACCCTTTGGAACCCGATGAGTAACACTGTCCACTTTAAAATTTGGACAGGCCACTCCATTCCCTGCATTTTGGCCCTTGGCACAAAACTACACCGTTTCACCGATCTCAACCAGATTTTACATAATTACCGTTTGGAACTCGACGAGTAACACTGTCCACTCGAAATTTCGGACAGACCACTCCATTTCCCGCATTAAGGCCCTTTGGTACAAATCTACATCGTTCACCGATCGAAAACAAAGTGTGTATACTTACCCTTTGGAACCCGATGCGTAACACTGTCCACTTGAAATTTCTGACATACCACTCCATTCCCTGCATGTAGCTCAGGAATTCCTCGGGGTTGCCAGCTTCCTAACTCACCAGTCATGAGCCCTTGAGGGTGTACCAGAAGTGGTGGGTCTACACACACCCTGCCTCTTTGAGGGCCTTGAGCAGAAGACAGGAGATATTATGAAAAGGAAAAGAAGGCAGACCCCTCGAAGAATGAGGGTATCAGGAAAGATGAGACAAAGCCAATTAGGGCGGGAAATTGAAAGACTCCCTAGCCCTCGGATACTCTAATACAGTCTGGGTCGGAAGAGAACAAGAGTTGACCAAGGGAGGCCGACAGGAAAGAGAACTGAAATGAGCCCGGCACCAGGAAGTAGAAGCGATGCCAGACTCAGCTGGGGTTCCGTGGTCGCCAACCCACGTCTCACAAGCTGTGAGACCCTGGGGGGGTCAGTTGTGAGAATAGCTTGCTGATTCATCGTGAGGTGACTTGAGAGTACTTTCCAGAGCCCGCCGTGTTATCTCCTGCTGTCTATGCTGATGCCAGCACAGGGCCGTTGCGAAACAGTGAGTGATTCCCGGTCAATCTGTATAGGACGGGGAACCCCGAACGTGTGTCATCATATTTCGTCATCATCTGCGATCATCTCAGGTTCGTGCAGCTTGGACCTATATTCTTTGTCTTTGCCGAGCAGTACGCTCTTTCACTAGACGCATCCAGTACAGGCCTAAGCCAGAAAATAAGGTTGAGTTTTTGGAAGACATCGAAGCTAGACACCTGAATTACCTATATCAGTTTTAAAATAACACCATGTTCGTTTAGTAGTCATTTTTTCATTACCTTATTATTATCATCATAAGTGCAAATGACCTAGATGTTACGCGCATCATACCAATAATCACCGTCGCATAAAGTCTTTCTCGACTGTGATTTTTAAAATATTTATTTTTGGTTGGTTCTTAAGTTTAGGGGCTGCGACAACGCGGTCATGTAGCCCCGTGTACTTTGGGTGTGTGTAGAATCTGTCTGATAACCGGTGTTAATTGTGATGACTGTATTAGTGTGTGTTATCTGTTTTTTAATTTAAGTACAAACTGCAACTTAGAATTCTTCAAATAGTTCGTACTTTTGCCGCCAAGCACCACCGTCAACGACTACTAGGCCAAGTTCGGAACTTAGCTACTAGACGCCACTGCAGTCGGCTCTTGGCAACGGACGTAGACATCTATGAGCGTTGTTTACCTATCCAATTTAGCTTCACACAGGTGTAATTAGTGGAAGGTTCAATAGCATGCCATAAATCTGCCATGGGACCGCCGGCTTTACTTCCCCTCCGAAGAAAGGCATACTAACGGATTTTTAACGCTCTTAAAATATCCGATGGCTTCGGCCGGGTTTGAACCCGCTATCTTGGGCATAGAAGCTCAGCATGCTACCAAATACGCCACCGAAGCCGCCATATAGTTATTTTTATTACAGTACATTGTGTACATTATACGTTGAAGTGTCAATTCAATACCGGTAGTAGTTTCCCTTATCATCCTCATCATAAGAGCAAATGACCTACAGTAGATGTTACGCCCATTACACCATAAATCACCAAACACAATAAGTCTTCCTCGCCTGTGAATTTTGAAATATGTATTTCTATTACGGTAGTTTGTAAGTTTGACGTGTCAATTCAACAGTAGTTTTTATTATCATCCTTATCAAAAGGGCAAATGACCTAGATATTACTCCCTCATTGTCTTTGGGGGCAAATGACTTAGATTTTAAGTCCATTATATTTCTAAGGAGACCTTAAAACATTATCATCATTCCACCGGGCGAAGCCGGGTACTACTGCTAGTAATTTATAATACCCTTTTCTAGACCCTTGCTTAGACAGAGGATATTAAGTATTAAATATTAAATATATATACTAATTTATGGGACAACTATCCTTGCATGGTTGAGGTTTGGCTACTTTGGGAGCAGGTAAAATGTTCGCAAGCTTCCAACAAGATGGGAATACACCACTCTGTGGAGAGAAGTTCCTGATATGTTCAATAAAAGGGAGTAGAATGTCGAGAAATTTCATTATTTGGAACATAGGAACAATATCAGGTCCTTTAGCCTCCATTCGAATCGATGTGATCGCATTTATTATGTCTCCTGGGGAAGCATATCTAAAATAAAACCTTTCTCGTGGATTTAAGGGGAGAGATTGGTAGAACCTAACAGAGTCCTTAATACGATTATTATTAGGAGGTCCAGCTGACTCAACGAAGTCAAAATTGTTGATGTTTGATGTTGGTGTGACATTCTTAAAATGCATAGAAGAGAGAGAGAAAGAAGTTCAGGGGTAAGGAACAACTGAAGTTAATTGGTTACTTTCAAGATATTTACAACAGAAATCAACTATTACTGGTTTAAGGCTGCAGTTCAAACATGACGAATAGAAATATATAGTGCAATCACTTCGCCTGCCTTTCACTGTTATCAGAGAACCTGGAAAATTGTGTTACTATTGTAAGGAGTGGAGTTTTAGTTTGCTATTTACAATGAGTGTATTTTTTTATTTTTTTTTGCTTTTGATAATTGTCCATACAGTATGTAATCCTTTGTCTCTCACATAAACTAGCGGCAAAGCAATATAAGATGTTGGTTTCGTAAAACATGCCAAATGATGGCATACCGTTTTGTCCGCTGTTGTAGGTCGGGATACAGCGGGAAACTGAAAGTTGGGAAAAGAAGAAACAAGAGTAAGGCTGCGTGTGTCGCTGATGAGTCAGTAATGATGTCACAATGCAGCTGATGTTAACAGGTTCAAGGTCAATTTAGCAGTAATTACTTTAAGGTCAGGCTAGTTTCCCAACAGGTAACAAAAAAAGACCACAATGTCTCAGAAAAGGCAACTAAAAATGTGAATGGTACAAAACGTGAGCTAGATAGTGTCTGTCCTCAGTCAAAGCTACAATTAAATTGCTATTATAAAAAGCTCGATAGTGCGTCAAATGTACTTGCAAACTATCAAGAGTATTAATATCAGAAGTATTTTAATAACTGACAATTAGCTACTGTGAGAAATATTTCATTGTAATGCAGATATCACAATTATCCCCAGTCCTTTACAACTTGACTAGAGACCACATTCTTCATATGAATTCAGGAGAGACTATTGCCAAATGTGTAGCTATGATCTATTTCCTGATTTAACACCACTAACTATCCTAGGATTTGCCGATGACGCCGATAATGTAGCTATAGATGAATCTTCTGCAACTGAGCTAACGCGAATTGCAATACAATATTCCGAACAAATCGAATTACTAATTAATTATTGTAAATCAGTTGCAAACAATATCTCAGGGGGGGAGAACTAAGCATCTATTACGACATTGCCATCACCTGTTTGCCACCACGGTAGTATGTTCCTTACTTGGGTGTGAAATTGGCGGACGAACCAGCCATTAACCAACAGCAAATACTGAAGAACCTTAAAACTAAACTAGACTTATTAGCCATCTCCCTTCTCCTATAAATGGGCCGATAACCTAGATGTTAGGCCCCTTAAAACAACAATTATCAGCATAATCATTCTTCTTCTCTACCATGACCAGACGTTTGTATTTTCAATACAGCCGTATGTCCTGCACTTATTTAGAACACACAAAGTACACCCGTCAATAAAATACACAAGAAGTTCCTAGATGACGCGGACAAAATGGTCAAAGGAACTCAGAATAAAGTCGTACAGTTACCAACAGGTACTTCAGACCAAGAGTTTAGTGCTTTTCAGTCGGTCAACACGAATGTACCCAAAAGAGATGGGTTATGCCCTAATCCTGAAATAAATTACATGAGATTAATAAAACACTAGGATGAACAGTTTCGATCGTCAAGCGATCATCATCAGATCCATTACACTTAGGCTACAAAATCTATGTTTGAAATACAGGTGAAAATATTTACAATATGTACAATTATTTAGTTGCAGTATTGGTACTGCAACTGTCAGTGTATGCTAAATGCAGTATATATGTTAGGTGAAATGCTAAATGGTGATAGCTATCCGGAGATTGTACTTTAGAGAGATTATATGGTTGTAAACTATGGTTAAACTATAAAATTTTTGGCTAACTACTTATCTGATTGTCTTCCGTATTACAGCTACTCGCAGTTTTCGTGAACACTGGAACTCGCTGTGCGGTCGACTGCGGTGGTTATCTTAACGACTGGTTTTTCCCCTGCCTCCTCCCCCCCTGTCCCTACGTGCTGTGGAGAGTGATAGCGATGTGTTTATGTGAGGTGTTGCCAACCTAGATAAGATGTATGTTATTGAATGAGGTGGGTCCACAACTATTAAAGACCGTGGATTGGCCCTCGCCACGCGTGGAGCACAACCCATTCGAATTAAGCGTTGACGGTCTTATGAGGACGTCCCGGCACCTTTAATACTGCCGCGAATATGGGCCTTGGTTTATTGCAGAAGCAAAGTACATCGTACACCTGATCCAGATAACATTTACCTATTAAAAACCCCCTAATTTCCCCCCTTTTTTATCTAGCTTGGCTGTGTCGCTAAATTGTGTTTTGTTTCCGACAGGGTGTGTTTTTTAGTAGCGTGAAGAGGGGTGAGCTCTCCATGAACGTGTGTTCATTTAGATTGTTGGGATTGTTTCGTTTGGCTAGGTGTATCTCGATTGCTTCCTTTATGTCAAGAGCTCTGCCTTTCGATTCGTGATGGATTATTTTAAGGTCCGACTCTATGTTGGTAAAGCTGTGCCCTGCGTCACACATATGTTCGCACACGGCTGAATGTGTTCCGTATCTTATCGCATTCCTATGTTCATTATAACGTGTGTCTACTCGCCTTCCACTCTGCCCGATGTAATTAGCTTGACAATCGGTGTCTTGGCACGTTATAGAATATACCCCTGACCTTGAACACGGGTCACGTTTATTTAGATTACTATTTAGGAGGTGCCTAGCGGTTGTGTTTTTCGTCGTGAAAGCTATCTTTATGCCTTGTTTTTTGAATAGGTTAGTGATTTTATATGTATTCGCATTCACATAGTTGAAACGCGCAAATTTTTTCTCATTACTGTCCGGTTTGGGAATCGTTTTATCTTTATTTTTATGTTTGGCTATAATTTGATTTATTTTGCTTGGCGAGAAGTTGTTTTCCTTTGCTATTTGCATAATAGTTCTTATTTCCTTATTATAGTTGTCTTTTGACATGGGTATGTTTAAAGCTCTGTGCACCATTGAATTGAAACCCGCTAGTTTGTGCGTACTGGGGTGATTAGACTGATTGTCGATTGCATGCGAGGTTTGTGTTGCTTTCCGGAATATGGAATATGAAAGGTCGTTGTTTTTACGTTCAATAGTTATATCGAGATAATTTATTTTCCGGTCTATTTCGGATTCCTTAGTGAATTTGATAGAGTGGTGAAGGCTATTAATGGATTGGAGAATTGTTTCTTCGCTTGTTAGTTCAGTATCGTAGATGCAAATTACATCATCTACGTATCTTTTCCATATTACTATTCCCTTTGTTGAAGTCTTTTCTAAGAACGCATTTTCTAGTGCATTGATGAAGATGTCAGCGATTAACCCACTTAGTGGCGATCCCATTGCTAGGCCTTCTCTCTGTGTGTATATTTTGTAGCCTAAGTGTAATGGATCTGATGATGATCGCTTGACGATCGAAACTGGTCATCCTAGTGTTTTATTAATCTCATGTAATTTATTTCAGGATTAGGGCATAACCCATCTCTTTTGGGTACATTCGTGTTGACCGACTGAAAAGCACTAAACTCTTGTTTACTAAGGCAACACTGAAAATATGGCTTCAAACACCACAAACTTCAGACCATATGTTATGCTCACACCTGAAATAAAAGGTACATGGTATTTATTGAACACAATGTGAGTCGTCACTTTATCAGATGAACGGTTTAAGGATACTACTGTATATAAGGCCCATAACCCATGCGTCGATAGCATCAGGAAATTCGAGGAAGAAATGAACTTCACCTCAACATGGAAGATTTCCTGCTAAACACGAAGAACAACTTTCTAATGCGAGGAATGTAAGGGCTAAACGGGGCTATAGGGAATTTAACCTGTGGTGTCAGTTGAAAGTGAAATGGGTGGGTGTAATCTTGTTTAAGGACTACACACCAGACATCATCAGGGAATAATTTGTTTGGAGTGGACAGACGAGATCAAGGTGGCTGGTAATGTAAGAGCAGTTAAAGCTGTTCCGTGCAGAAGGCTGGACAATATCCGTTGTCGACATTGTCACAACAAGGTTGAAACATTAGGTCAAGACCTTCAATTCTGTCATCACAGTGACACGCTTCGCGATGCTAGGCACCTCTTGATCAGGACACCATCGCTGATGCTTTCTGCCAAACCAGTTGTGTCGTCCACGAAGAGATCCTAGTATCAGGAAATTAAGTAGTATAGGCTATAGCGTATTGACATCATCGCCTACAAACCGAACTTTGCCACGGCTTAGATCTTCGACCCACTTGTGGGAACGGAACTGTGCCCTACTATATGACTTAAAATAAGCTTCGATATATTGCAGTAATCGGTCTCAGGTAGCATTCCAACTCTCTTCGTGAACGTGTGCAAGATACTGGGATTCCCTAATTGCACCGTACTACAGTAGCTAAACTATCTCCGATTGGTTTTCGTTTTCTCAACAGTTTCATTATTAATTCTGGATATTTTCATTTTTTAAGAAACATTGTCGAATTTATTAAAAGTTTGGCACGCTTTGTCAGTAATCAAGGAAGCAATAAATAAACATATATAAGAATATCTTTGATAACATAGGTCTATATACAATGTCACACGCATCTACAATAATACACATAAGGTTATAGATGTGCACTCATGAAGAGGGAAGATGAACGTTAATATCCAGATACACGGGTAAGACAATGCTATACAAAAATGTACATGAAATTTACATTCCGGCGGTATACAAATAATGATAGTCTTCTGCAACAGGGACGAATCTTTTGGAAGAGTATAATACAATTAAAATTTGGTTTACTGAAATTATAACGCACTCGAATTACACTGCATTTTCACCAAGTGCGTGTTCTCGTCTCGAACAACGAACTATCTTGATTGTACAGTTGACGTTTCCATCATGCACTCCATGCTAATCTTCTAGGGAGAAAGATAATTCTTCAACTATATGTATCATGAGTTAAAATCTTTTATAATTGGCCATGCGTACTCTCAACTTCCTTTTGTACCCCAAAAGGCACACCACACCTCTTTTCAGACAACACTCATATATTTGACGTTTCTTGAAACCAGAAATTATTCTCTATCCAAGGGAGTTAAAATAAATTCCATGTAATCTTTGTGAAACTATTACGAGGAGACGAAGATTTATTGCAGGTGCATGGCTTGTACATTCTCAAGTTACTCGTCTACCTCACTTGTGCCTCCTTTACGTTGCTTATCTCCATTCCTCACGCCACGCATTGAGTAACTGGCGCCATTTGTCTTGCACACCCCCTCCAGCTTCCGGGCTTTATCCGCATCACGGCTTTGCATCTAACAATTCCTAGGAAGAGGAGTGTCTGCTACAACGATTAAAAGATGATTGAAAACCTACGATTCTCCTATTGCAAATTTGTTATAGCTCGGTAAATTGTCAAACTAAAGATAATCCTCATTTCTTATCAACCGTGACGAAATTCCGTTGACGTAGAAAATGTTGGAGATTGCATCGTGGTCTAGTGATAAGGGTAGTAATGTTCTTTACGGACGGACATGTTTAGAGTACTGTTCGTTCATGTACTGTAGTATTATTCTATTTTGGGCCTTGAAGAGGTACGTTCTCACCATACTAGAAGTGATTTTCCCTGTTCCCCCACTTGGGAAATGGAGTGATGTAACCTAACGTAGGGCCTGGGCCATCCCCTTCAGATCGGGACACACACAACATTATATGTCTATGATGTCCCATCTCCCTAAAGGAAATAATAACTAGGACACATCCAGGCTTTAAATTGCATTTTCAGTCAAAGCCTTAGCCTACCTTCTCAGTGATTTGGACAGTAAAAAATCGTCGTCGTTAACTTTATGAAAAGGCATCCACGTGATAATTTGCTAAAACAAAAAAGATATGAGCCTTACAGTAGTCGCATATGTTGTGTAACATCTGACATGTTATCCTACTCGTATACTACACAGCTTGGACATTCTTAAAATGTTAATTTACACTCCATTATCATACTGGTACTATGATGAATGTATAGATTGAATTGGAGATATGCTACTGTCACATTTGTGGCGCAGCGGTCAAGCTGTTAGTCTCTCACCAAGGTAGACCGGGTTTGATTCCCGGTCAATACATGTGAAATTTTCGAATTGAAATGCCATGTCCTGTGGTTCGCATTCCACGTAAAAGGGAGGTACCGTGGATCATGATCGTGAGATTTACGGACACGCAAAACTGCAAGCTTCCTTCCTTCCTTTACATTAATAATTCATATTAACAAAGTGACACACAACGTGGACAGTACTCTCAAATACTGTGAGCACATTCCTCAGTAACTATAACATTCATTATTCTCCAGGCTCTCATACAGTTCGTCGTAAACGATCAAAACATGGCTTCCTACAATCATGAAATGACCTAGTCTCACATATGATGAAAATACAGCATTTATTCCACTCATATAACAACATTCTGTTAAGCAATTAATATTTGACTACTCACCCACATCTTGACAATAATGCCGCTTACTTAAATGTCATTTGTCGTCTTTGTCCTACCCCATGTGATATTCAACCTTGAACGTGAAGCTTCATAAACTGCTCAATGACAAATGAAAGTCGGTGAACCATTTGCCACTGTGCTCGTCAAACCAGTGCCGGCTAAATGCACTGCCTACTGTATTGCCATAAGATTCTCGCGCTACAGAGCACACACTGCCTTGTTTCCAATACTCACATTTTCAATTGTACATCCAGCTGGCAGTGCGTCTTCACTTCCGTCCGATCCACTTCCATTAGATCCACTTCCGCCCGATTCACTTCCGTCCCATTTTTCTGGCAGTGCTTCTTCACTTCCGTCCGATCCACTTCCGTTCGATCCACTTCCGCCAGATTCACTTCCGTCCCCAATTTTCAAAATCACTCCCCCAAAACTATCCAGCAACCGATCGGAAAGATGTTACACATCAAAAAGGAAAATTGACTGAGTATAAGACAGCTTTCTGGCCTTGTATGCCTGTTTACGGTTATCAATTTGCACAGGAAGATAATAATAATATTATTGGTTTAACGTCCCGTTTAATTACTGCGGCTTTTAGAGTCACCAGGGTGCCATAATTTTTCCCCGCAGGAAGAATTGAACGTTCCAGCATATTTACTGCTCCCTCGCATTTTGCGCACCCTCAAATGCCAACTAACAGAGCCAGGATTCGATCCTCCAACCTTGAGCACAGCAGACGAGAACGTTACTGCTGCAGCACGCAGCCAGTCTGTACTGGAACAATATGAGAGTCTCATCTAAATGTATAATTTATTCGGAAATTGTTACCGATTCCTAGATGGAATGGAATCAAGGGGAACCCGTTAACTGGTGAGTTGGTTCGAGGTATCATTTGTAACATTAGCTTTATTGTAACTATTGAAGTCTTGTGTCGAAGAATGAACATATCACATGTTGAATGGACGGAAACATAACACAGTACCTTGTCTATATTTCATACTAATTGATATGCGCTCTTTACACATGTTTTTTCTTTAATTCTAAGACCTGAGGGCATCACGGCGAACCACCTGACACGAGGGTATGTTTGTAAGGTGTTCAAAAATGTATTTCGGCACTTGGGCTTGGTGACCAATTGATCATGTAGGTCATGTTAGTCATGCTGCTAAACATTTTAAATGTTAACGAATGCGATACGATACAAGCTAATACCCAATGCGTGAAGTTCATCTTGACTATCCTGCTCAACAGCCCACTGGGTGGCTCAGAGATGACCAGCTTTGAGTAAGCTGAACGATTGCCCAGTGCTAAAGAGCTGATTGGCAGATGACACGGCTTATCACGTCAGAAACCAATTCGGGCGATATGAAGATGTTGAGGGTCACAAATTTACTCGTTCATTTCTTTTGCAATAAATGGAACTCGTTCATTCTTTTGAACCTAACTTTATAGAAACGCTGGAATGAATATCCCAGTCTAGTGGTAGTCCAGAACTCATCCAAACGAACTGGTTAGAATGAAAGTTGAAATATTCTCACCAGATCACTAGCCCAATAGTACATTCTACAGTGTGAAGGCGCGATGTTCTCGCGTCACTCGCGTTCAACCCGAATATCTGTCATCTTATGTGAAACTAACTTATAAACATAAGCTTATCCCACACTAGCTTTCATTATCCTTCGTTGATGTGTTCATATTGTGGGATAACCACAGTATAATAACGAGGGTTTACTTCTTTGACTTTGACATTTTTACGAGTGGCGTTAATAGATAAACCTTAGCTAGGGTGTTAATTTTTAGCTCCTGCCACCATCAAATTTTTAGGAAAATTATGATGATTATAAAGTGTATTTAGAGTGCTGACAATAAATAGAAAATACATAGGCCTATACAATAGTTCAGCACAAAAATTATGAGAGGAATTTCTATCACTTATCTTTTCCGATTCTGGTTATTTTTCCGGATGCCCTTTCTGACACTACGTAATTTCTCAGGTCAAAATTCCACCTAGCAGTTACCAGGATTCGAAACTTGACTGTTCGGATGAGTGGTAACCAGCTACGCCACTACGCCAACATTCCCTTTCCCCTTACATCTACACAAATTAAAGAGAAACAAAGAAAAGTACAGAAATCCTGCCCGAGGTACGTGATTTGTTAAATTGTTTCTCCGTCCTTCGCTTGTGCGTCGAGGCGGTGTGAGAAATGAATGATGCATTGCCCACTTGCCTGTACATATTGTTGCAATGCAGTAATATGCATCAATATCAATATCAATATTCATCACATTGAAATGACTAACATGTATTTTAGAGAAATAAATTCGCCACGGAAACCACGCGTAATACAAGCATGTGTACTAAATGTAGACATTTCCCCTGGTTATATAATTACCCAATCCCTTTTCAGTTGTAAACTTTGTATATGGTCTGCAATTTTTTCGAAAGACGACAAGCAAGTGCTGTTAAGACGTCGAAATGAGCAGATTTCTTGTTGTAAATCTCATAAAATGCTTTCGTTTTACGACATGTTCCCTTTACTTTATTCTTTTTGGTTTTATTTAAGTGAAATTCCAACTGTGCATCCATCTACCGGGGCTTGTTTATGGCTCAGCTTCCAGATTACGATGCTGCCTCTCTTTAACAGATAGCTCAACGTATTGCTAACCTTTTACCTGTGAGTGGCCTATTTTACGACCAGTTGTGGTGTAGCTGTTTGATTGGGGATCAACGGAGAATGTTACATGAGCAAACTGTAATCCTGGATTTGAGTCCATATGTGAGCGTATTTGTGTGTCATCCGCAACATGGCACACAGAACTTACAAATATTTGAACAGTGCAAAACGTAAATGGAAAATAGCTGAAATTCAAAATCGAAGATTAATCTTCTGGGTCGTTAAACATAGAAAAATAATTTGCCATATCACATATTGCATAGAGAACAAATTACTGTTTTCTCACAGTGTGACAGAATTATCACGATAAATAAATTGCATCGCAATTATTGCGATGTCCAATTGATATGAATTATTATACTCAACTACCTGATTACAATTTATGACAAACTAGAACAGTGATGGATAATGAAGAGACAAACCATATTGGGCATTTTTACCACCTCTAGCCTATTTTAATTTATGAAAAAAAATGGCTTATGAGATCACCCATTGCCCGTGTGTATGTCCCTAATAAAATCTCAACAGAAGAAGCGACTTCAAGTGAAAATACACACTACTACCTCGTCCGACCTCGAACGTGCCTTTCAAAATTCATACGACTCACTAATCCAACATGACGGCCACACGAAATGTTTTACTGCCATTCTCTATCTCCGCAATAGTAGACCTATCAGATATCACCCTGAAATTTTGCACGGCGATAAAGGGTACTATTGGAAGTTCACCTGTGTGAATTTCAAAACCTGTCACGCACAAAGCCAACATAGCGGCTAAGCAAAGTTAACATATTTACTGTTTCACTCGCTATTAAATCATCCGAGCGCAGTGAAACTCGGTACGGTAAATGCTTATAAAAATATAATCTACTAGCGTCTAATGTAATTCAATTGTTTTCATAACCCCAAGTTGGCGGCTGTGCGATTTTTTTATTTCCTGTGTCCTAATCCTACGATCGAAGAAAACGTTTGAATAATTAACCATCACAATCTTACGGTTTACACTAATATGGCCTTCATATATAACAATCCAACGTAGCAACCATCCCAAATATAAGGTGCGTTCTAAAAGTAACGAGCCGGAGGCTGGAATACGCAAACCGGTGACGACATCGGCTAATCGTGGCGTGTGTAACGAGGTGTGGTTCTGACCAGAGCGTGGAAGGTCACAGCCGTTCGCTAGAGGGCACACGTGCATGTCACGTGACGATACAAAGCGAGCAGCAGCATGCATCAATCTTCCAACGCTGCCAGTCGCATTGCAAACAGTGACATGGAGGCGTCAATCGAAGAGCAAAGAGGTGTTGTTCGGTTTCCGACAGCGGAAGGAGTAGGGGGAACGGCCATTCATCGCCGAATGTCACAAGTGTACGGCGAACACTGCATGTCCCTTGCAAGGGTCAAGGCGTGGCACAAGCGCTTCTGGGAAGGACGGGTGTCGTTAGCCGATGATGCCCGGTCTGGGGCACCCCACTGCATTACCGATGACAACATCCAGCTGGTTTATGCACTCATTACCCAGGACCGCCAAGTGACAGTGAACGCCATAGCCACCGTGGTCAGATTGAGCGTTGGAAATGTGCACACCATCATAAAAGAACGACTGCACTTGCGCAAAGTGTGTGCCCAATGGGTACCCCACAGTCTTCAACCACACCAGGAAGCATGTCGAATGGCCCACTATCTAGGTCATCTGCAGCGCTATGCGAGGGAAGGGAATGGGTTCCTGGCACGAGTGGTGGCTGGATATGAGTCATGGTGTCATCACTTCGAACCAGAATCCAAACGACAAAGCCTCCAGTGGAAGCATCCAGGGTCACCACCATCCAAAAAAGGCAAGGCCATCCACACGAGTGCAGGAAAGGTAATGCTGACGTTCTTCCTTGACCTAGATGGCCCCCTTCTGGTACACTTCATGCCGCACGGGACAACAGTGAATGCCCAGCGTTACTCACATACCTTGACCACTCTTCGCCAAGCGATCAAAACAAAACGACCAGGCTATCTCACCCGCGGGGTCATTCTGCTCCACGACAATGCACGACCTCATACGGCCAACACAGTCACGACACTCCTGAAGAAATTCAAATGGGAGGTTCTCGGCCACCCTCCATAGAGTCCAGACCTCTCTCCCTGTGATTACGCCATGTTTGGTCCCCTGAAAAGGGCTCTGCGGGGCCAACGATTCACCTCGCACGCCGACGTCCAGCTGTACGTGCGGAACTGGTTCACATCGCAGCCCAGGGAATTTTATGAGACAGCCATTCACCGCCTCGTGTCACAGTGGGACAAGTGCCTCAACAGCCAGGGCCAATACTTCTAACATACAGGTACTGGTTTCTGTAATTATGCCTCCGTCTCGTTAATTCTTGAACTCACCTTATATTTAGACGGTTCTCAATATCTACGAATATATCACAGCAATCAAACTGAAATATTGTATGTTGAAAGAGGCTATTAACATACTGTAATTTCACCTATGGGACATTCAATAACTTCATGAACACAAAACCAACAGGACATCCAAATGATTTTAAATATTTCAAATGATTTTTCTAGCCATCTAATCTCCACAGAGCAGTGAGGCTAAGCACAGGGAATCTTTATTACGAGCTTAGTAGAGAGACATCTCATGTTCAATTGGTTTCAAAAATTCAAGATGGTATCAGTTAAAAGTTTTAAAACCTTGTTTTGTATCTCACGTAACCTATTAAAGCGATTGAAGAGAGGATTCGTACGTTAGGTTATAATAAAAATCATAAATGAATGACATTAGATCCTGTAGTTTACTTTTCGTAAATCATAAGTTACATGCCGTGATTTGTCTTTTATTAAATTTCTGCGATACTGAAATATGTAATCACGCAGGAGGAGTCTTATTCACCGATGCTGAGACTTGTATATTCTAGCATATATTTTCTCAATGCAATGATGTTGGTGGAGATATAGGTCGTGTATCAAAAGCTATTTTGTATACTGAACCCGTTTGGTCCGAAGTGCCCGGCACTGAGAACTGTATCGGGCACTGTGACACTCCTTCCCAAAATGAATGGATGTGTAGCCTATTTCGACTAGATGAGAACGAGAAACTGCATCCCGTTTCCGAGGTTTTGATTAGGGCCCTAACGCAATCATAGTCCCAAAATAACACATCCACAGGGAAAGCACAAATCCAGTCTTATATAATACATTTTCTCAAATTTATTCATAAATTTAGATCTCTAGCCTACTCTACGGGGATCCCTGCCTTTTCCAATAATTAAGCTAATTCTAAATATTCCCCCAAACTAATTTCAAGATATCCTCTGTAGAAGTCCTACTTACAAGAGAAAAAAACAATAATCAAACTAGTACGTGACACGTAAATACATCCCTAATCAAGTACATTCCCCATTAAGAATAGTAATAATAACACCTGATTCTACTTGCAATATTCTACAATATTTGAAATTGCATTTAATAATCTACTCAAAAAGGTAGGAGTATAACTGGCTACGTTGGTGTCACGTACAACATTTAACGTTACGTTATATTTCCTCTCTAATCCTAAAATTAAGTGAATATGAGAAAATTTACTTAAACATTCTAGAAAGGAAAAATCAACATTAAAAAAATTAATAAAGCTAGCATTTCATGACATCACAAAAGTAATTCTAACACACAACCAAACACTCATTCACAATATAACACAAGAATAAAACTCAAAAATACACCCTCCTAAGGTTGCTTCATTAGATCACTACCTACACGGGATGAACAACCGTTTGTTGAATATCGTCATCTATTCCAGGAGGAAAATTATGGTGTTGGCCGCGGTATCGAAACCGTCTCAAGCTAAAGAATCATGAATGTCTATGACATCTGATTCGTCTCACAATGGGTTACTGTCAAAATATGTAAAATCTCCCATAAATCATAGAACTCGCGATCAGAAATAAATTTAACCACAATTTTAAATTATAAACAAGCGGTTAAGCTCAGTTATTATTTAGTTTGGAGTGTAGGATTAATTTTACGTCATGTTCAATCCTTGAAAATATTACATTATTATTGTTCAGATTTTATTTAAATCTCATTTATTTCCTATTTATTATAAATGTTTGCATTATTAATTTCACTATCAAAACTATCAACGCATATAATAATTAGTGGCTCTAAGCTCACTCTCAAACATCCACGCCTTCTCCTCTGCGTGTTCAACACCCTTAAGGCTAAATGTCTCGTTTTAGTTGGTAATTCTGACACCACGTAGCAGCACCAAAGTGAGACAATTTCTTTTTTCAGTTTTCTCTTCAACGGAAGCTCGTATTTGCGATATGAAAACCACTATGTATACTAGACTGCAAATAAATTGATATTAATTTGATGCATTTTCCAAAATGTGAAAAACATAAAAGTTACTAACAGTAAAAAAAACTGGTAATATGAAAACGGAGCTTTATTTCCAGATTCCAATGCATTTTTCAGAATTAAAATCGGGTGAATGGAATAGACAGCATTAGTTTGGGAATTGTTTTGAAAAGGGCTTCACAAGATCTCTTGCGCAAGGAAAATGATGAACACGCTGGCAGGGCGGAGGGAGAAGGGAACGATTTGACGAAAGGAAGGAATTGTCTTCCTCTTGTCATAAATATTATAGTTCGGCAAGTTACATGCACAAGTGCCTAGTCGTAGAACAATATCTGAGCAATAAAATTATACTGTAGTAGTGTCACAATATGTAACGTGGACACAGTGTGTTCGTACAGATGCAAGCGTAAAGAAATATATAATTTCAAATATAAACTAGGAAAAAATACTTACGGATGTGAAGAGGTGCTTTTCTTCTTCTTTTTTTAGGGCCTGGCTTCCTTTTCTTGGTACTTAATCGCAATCTCCCCTGTGATTTAGTGGAACGCCCTTGAATCGGTTTTGGTGGTGGCTCCGTTCTTCAACAAAAACGAAAAAATAACTCCACGTGATGACCGTAATGCTCTCCACCAGTCGTAGCCTACCTATATGTACATGTATCTATTCTACCAGAAATACTGTCCAAAGAATAAAGTGCCGAAAATAGAACACCTAACGGGCATTAAAAAATACTGTTGCAGGTAAAATACATTAAACAAAAAGTAATTAATGAGATCGATGAACTAAAAACAAGAAGTCGTAACTAGGAACTGGTAAAATATCAAAGGATCACTCAGAAATTTCCAGACCTTGACAATAATTCATAACTAACCAGCACAGTCAATCGCAACATTAGACTAGATGCTTGGGAATTCCATACCGTCTGGCAAGGTTGTTGCTCTCTCCAATCACTCAAGCTCAGCTCCCCTCCCCTCCCCCAAAACCCTCCCACAACCCGCTCTCCATGACCTTGTTCTACTGCCGTGCCTTGTTGCAAATACAGTAACACTTTTATTCACAAACTTCCCAAAGTGATCCCGACGATTATATTCAACCGATTTAGGTTTTCGATGTGGTTTTGGAATCAGTGAGTAAAACTCAACTTTCGTATTTCCCGTTTTCTGTCGAATTTTAATCAGATATTTGAAAAAAAAAAACAGCAACTTTTCTGTTTTTGAAATTAAAAAGTAAGCAATGAATTAATATCAATTCTGCTACTAAACAGAGTACATAGCAGTTTTCAGATCGTAGATCGGAGCTCCCCTTCGATACAAAAATAAATAAATAAATAAATAAATAAATAAATAAATAAATAAATTCAGCTTCGCTTGTACTGACATCTGTTGAAATATTTTCTTACCAAAGTGTCGGGACATTTAGCCTTAATCGCTTCCACCGTGAGTCCATTCAAATCAGCTGGCCTGGCATCCTGTCTCTGACCCCCTTAATATTACCAATATGGCTGCATAATCATTGCACTGACCTCTGTCATGCTCAAAAATACTCTAGCAATTCATCGCTACATTTACACAAGTGCTTGTACCGAAAGTTTTACAATTTAAATTTATTTAGCCATTCACAATATCACAGGTTAGATTTTCTGTTAACTGCAAAATATTCACACACCATCACGCGTCTATATGCGTCTATCCTGATTATCAAACGTGACATTAACTACTTCCCTTTGATTGTATTCATTACCCGAGTGCTACGCACGTAAAATAACGGGTGTATTGTCTCTTAGTCTAAGCTCTCTGCTTATTTGAATTCCCATACTGATATTATATCAATTCATAACACCGTCTCAATTTAATTTAAATGGTTTAAATGTTGTTGACATTCGGCCAGCAGGCTGGTTTCATGCAGCATTCATTTACATCACACTCACACCAATCGAAACAAAATGCGATAAGTTCACAGCCTACGAATTATGGACTCCGTTATTTATACAAATACTGCACGCCTTCTTGCAGTGCCAATTCAACTAAAGTTAAACCAAAGCTCCTCTGTACCACTAAATTAACATGTGTAAAACCCTACCGACGATGTCACTGTAAGCTAAATTTGGTTCATATAATTAATATGAATATAGCCAGAATTACATCTATTACTGGAAATGCATGAGGAGACAAAACACACGTATTCGTGTCGTAGGTATCCGGGGTTCGTGATAGTCCCCAGAACTAGACATTTCTCCAATTGAGTGGCATTCTATGGCAGCTTGGATCATCTCGCCATTCACTCCTCCATGATCGGTATTCAAACGATCATCTCCCCAGTTTCCATGACCATGTAACTTAATATTTCGTCATCCAGAAAGTTGCAGTTCGAAGCCATGTTTGGTATTTTAACAAAAAATAATAATTTCTTCGCACTGAGGCTAATGAATGATACGATTTGCAATTCACTGCATCTACTTGTGGAAGTTAATAAAATGACCATGAACTCTACCCACTGACGCATATGAGGCTATCAAGCATATCACAAGATTCGACTGCGACCATGCCCCGAACAAAACGCGTAATGATGAGATATTCTTCTCAGCGATATCCTCATACTAGCACAAAAATACAATTTAAGAAAATTATGTACTGTTTTACAGTTATGAATGCTTATCCTATCACTACTCACGCGTTTCGTATCCTTCATATCACAAGATCTGCTTCACTATCATATCAACAAAACGCACATAATGGCTTCTTCACACAAATTTATATTTCAGGGGTTTTGTTACTCGATTTCTATTGTAAATAGCGCTACGCAGGCTCACAATGCCTTATTATCACTCCGACACACTTCGATTCTCTTTCCACGCACATTGAATGCGTCATGTTCGTTTTATGAGCTCCAAAACTCGCGTTCGACAGACTGCTGTTTATACCGTCCCGCTCAGCTGTCGTAAAGGTACTGGCCTTCCTTTTAGTCAGCCATACTGATTAGATGACAAGTTCTACTTGAGTCAGAATCATACTTTTATACATTTTTCCTATTCCATCGGGGTTATTAACTATTCTCCCAAAAATATGTTTATAATTTCAGGCAATTTTTCATAGATAAATCTCTTCTAATAAAAGCGCATATTTTATTCTCACACTTCTCCTTCCAATTCATACATCAACGGCATGCTTCCGCTCCGTCCGTTCTACCATGTTCGATTCTCAATTTCTGCTCTCAACTCTCAGGACTTTTCGATCGTGTGACTCCGGTCACAACAAATCACATGAAAAGTCCTCATAATATCTGGGTGAGTATTTAATGGACAAGACCAGTAGGATATATGAAAAAGGCTACGTAATTGCACATGGAACTACTTCTTTAAAACAAAAATACATAGTTTTTTATGATTCACACCTAAACAGAAAAAGCGTTGTTTCCTTGACTCACTCATTGAAGAGAAACACATGTATTTAGTTGACTGTAGTTACAGCTCTTTGTTCACCATCAAGTTCAGGCAAATTGATTAGCTGCTTCTGAGAACGTTTCAATAATAAAACGTTACGCCTCAGAGAATGAAGCTCCTCATGCAATGACATGTTTTGGCTGATGTCTACGCTTTTTATTCTGATATTTATGGAGAAGCAAATGGATATTTAATTCATGAAAGTAATCAATGTTCCATGTTGTTTCTGAACAGATCTGTAAATCCTAGTTTGAACTATTTTTAAGGGTGGCTGTAATATGTTCTGTGAACTGACGAGAGCATAAACCGCGAAGATACTAGACACACCTGAGCGAACTTCAGAATATAGTGAGATAAGGCAGTCTTTGTAATACAAGAGAAGCTTGAAATTAACTTTCTTCAGACTCAAACTGCTGTGGTACAAATAAGCAGTGCATCCCAAATGCAATCACAAATTGAATTGCCTTTTGATGTTGATTACGGGAATAACAAACCGTACTTTGTTTCTCATTTCGGAGTGTTTGGCTTTGAGCTTCCTGTCTTCACGCCTCTGTTAGTGAACAAGTCATTTCCATGACCTTTTATATGCAATTAGCACTGCAGCCTGCTCTCCTTCTGCACCACTCCCTCTGCACCTCTCACTTTGAAATCGTTCAACACTGAATCTATCCTCTGAATTCTAGGTCTACTTCTGTTTATCTCATTCTCTACAGCAAAACTCTTAGGTAATTTCTCCTCCCCCATTGTTTTCACATGACCCCACCCTCTGTGTCGGCTCATACCTACAGCTTCATCTAGAGTGATCATTAATAAATTAGCTTTTATTTCTTCAATACAAATATCTTCCTGCCACTGTTCCCATTTATTTTTCCCATCAATCAATCATGTATCCCTCATATCAGTTACCTCTAGCATTTGTACTAGACATCCTGAATCTACCTGGCCCTCACTTCCATACAGCAATGTCGGTCAGGCTAAATACTGAGCAATGTAGGGAGAGTTTCGTCGCTACACTAACTTCTTCCCTGCAATATACTGCAGGCCGCAACTCTTAACTCATTGCATTGGCTTTTAAGAATCTCGATTATGTTTCTTTCCTCCATTCTACCATTCTGAGAGAATAAGAGTCCAAATAGTAAAAAATGGTCCACCTGCTCCTTCTAACTGGATTACGATTTCCTTAAGTTTCTTCCCTACGTCCATATCCTTTCTTATCAAATGCTGATTTTATACCATATTCAAGTTGTTTTCATTAATTAATTCATTCAATTATTCATTCATTTTTCAGTGTCATGTTTTATTATGCCACCTTCCTAACCAAAACAAAATGTCGAAAATGCAAATGGTTGAAGCTTTAATTAATTTCCCGCTAAACTAACCATCCAATCTCTACCACGTTTTGAGAAAATATACCTCTAAGAGGGTAGCATCTATCACTCAAACTACAACATCATCAGCCAAATAATTGCAGTATGGTGGGTGTGTGAATCATGCAAGCATTATAGGCTAGTCCGTAACTTATGATCCATCAAGGCCCGGTTTATCAGTTCCCCTTATCGAGCAGGGGGTGGTTTAAACTCTCCTCAAGGACGCGACCCGTTGGATATTATAATGTTTAACTAGAATATTATACTGCAGCAGTGACTTACAGTAAGAGCACTCATGCCACGCACCCGTGCCACTCACCAAGTTCTTGAAGCTCACACATCAAAATGGTGGATATCGTTTTCTGCCAATTCCGTATTTTAATAGGTTGAAATTGTTTTACGGTATCTCCAAAAAGAAAAAAAAACCATATACATTTAGTATAAAATTGTTTATATAACAGGCATAATATACACTGAAAAAATCGTGTATCCTAGATATTATATGCCAGACAGTTATAGCTAAGGCTGTTGACACCATTCATGTAGCAATGGTCAGATTTAGTCGAAGGGTTAGAGTGAAAGAGGTCCCGTAGGACTAGGATTCAAACCCAGACAGAGTTGGTAGCCTATGTGTTACTTGATTTTTATATTCTTTACTGATTTCTAATTACTGAGACGTTATACAATTTATTAAACTTACTGTCTATCTATCAAAGGAAAATAGTATATATGTAGTCTATAGTTAGAGCACAATATATTTCAACACCCTACTGCAGTGATTTACCTTCGTTGCCATTGATCCACGGTAGTATCTACTAAAGCCAACAAATATTCTGACATGTAAACCAAATGTTATTCTTTATATTACTTGTAGGTAATGTAATTTTTTGGCCATGGGACGGGCATTGGAATCCGTAGGCAATGAACTGTCCTCTTTGTTGTCGAAGCCTGCAATAAAACGTGGTGTGTAATTCGTATTTATATCCCACTAGAAAATAGTCACTATTTATAATTAAATGGGGCTTAATAAAAACAAAATAGAATAAATCACAAATAAAAAACACCTATTAGATTATCGTCCCTCAGCTACACGAGTGAGTGCCAAGCATCTAGACCACTCGACCAAATTACCACATTGAGTTTAGAAGTCGATAGTAGGTTCAGGAAGTATCATAATGATTGGAAATAAGGAAAATCTTGAGCATAGTATAACGTATAGGCTTAACACTGGGGCAGATGATCTTACCGTTTCGCCCCTAAAACATAATCAATCTATTAAAGTATAATACCCCATGTAGTATTTCAACGAGGTACTACAACCAACATCTAATTCTAGTGCTTGATAAGGACAATGAGTTATAAATATCCCCATATATTTAGGAGAAATTAGGCTATGTTCTTTACTGAACATCTTGTTTAAATATCGGCTATATGATTAAATGCTAGCAGATGTATATTATAAGTGTGGTTCATTATACCAGCCTACATTTCTATCGCTTGTTTAGGACAAGAGAAATGGAAACACAATATAGGAACGTTTGCACATCCGACATATTTAGGTTCTCAAATTGAATTGAATTAGTGGACAATGTATTGAGCTTTGTATGAAGATATACCGTGCCATGTTTCACAGTGCCTGGATGATTAAGTCGCGTGAAAAATGTAATTAAAAATTATAATTTCGCGTTATTTTTGTGCTCATCAGGTTATTGAAAGTTTTATATGTGAACTTATTTTAGTGGCCTCTATTGACAAGCAAAATTTCAGTTTGATTGCTGTAATAGACTCGTAGATATTTAAAACTGGTAAATGATTTCGGATCATCGCCACAGTGGATTGTTCTAATTGTAGGCCATACAGTTATGTAGCAGCAATTTAATTTTAAAATTTCGCATAGCTTCCATCCTGAGATTATGAACACAATTGAATTAGTCAAATGACAGTAGATTAAAACTTGGATAAGAAATTACCCCACCATGTTTCACTGTGCTTAGTTGATTGCATTGCCAGAAAATTACATTTATACATTTCAGCTTCACTTGGCTGTCATGTTGGTTTTGTACGAAGGAGGTTTTCAAAAGTAGTCTAACTGCACTTACCTTAGTATTCTATATCAGCATTTATAATTTCAGAGAGAAATCAGCAACAGGTACGGGCATATGGAATGTCGGTGCAATATTTCGTTTGGATGCCAACTTAAATTAATTAAGTGTATTAAAACTTCGAAGGCTAAGTTGAGGGCGGACAATGTGGTAGTGTCCTTACCGAGTTTCATTGTAATCGGTCCAGCCATTTAGATTTATAAGATTGGGGACACACGGAAAATAGGTGATCTCATAAGCCTATATTTCATTTGATTAAAATAGGCTAATAAATACTTGAAGATTAGAGACCTTGTAATAGTTCTTCGAAAGGAGGCCTGAACTCAAAGCGCATACAAAATGACAACTAGTATGCTTCGATGCTTGACGCACATGAGATTATTTTAAGATAATGTTATAAAAGTCTTGAGCTGATACTCAATAGATGTTGCTATTCAGACCTCAATTGGACAATTTGTGGGGATTTAAAAGTAATTTCAATGTTACTTAACAAAAGGAGTGGCTGCACTTTCATATCATACTTCTGCACATTGGGTAGACGTGAGAGGAAAGCGCAATTTGTTAACACAGAATGGCCATTGAGAATGACTTCACAAAATGGACTCAAAAACACTCTGGGAGAGAATATTTCGGATCATAAATAGGTGGTAATTCCACCAATTTGTATCATATTGGTTCAAATGAAATGATTTCTCACATCATTACCAAAATCGGGAAAATATCCTAGATTTGTTTGAGATAAAAATGGCAATATTAAATGTAGTGTGCCCGTTTAGACCGGAGTCCGCACGACCACATATGCATTTTACCAATAATCAGTCAGCACGAGAGTCAAAATATCCCGGGGCGCCAGGTGGGTTAAAGCAAATCGCAAAAACGACATCACATGAAAAAAATGCTTTACTGATTTTTGGCTCAATGCAACAATAAGGATAGAAGGAGATTCAACTGGGCATAACACATCATGTAAAATAATCTCATTTTATTTTGAAGTTAAAATTGACTGCAAAATTGCTCAAAGTAGCATCACTCACGTGTGGCGACCCACACTCCTATTTACACAATGTACAGAATTTTTCCAAACACATTTGACAATTAGCTTTGGAAACACAAGTCTGATTATTAGTCCTGTAGACTGTGTTCCAAAATTATATTGATTATTTGTGATTAAATCCAGTTCAAATTTAATTGTCTCTACTGGAAATATCGTAGATCACTGTTTGAATTTTTACATAATATTAACACTCGTAGAATAAATGTTCATAGAATTTTTATCTTTCACTTATTTTTCTAGTTTCAAAAATATATTGTCGAAAAATATTATTATCATTGAATCAACACAAATTATTTACACATATTAATAACATCTGAAAAGTATTTGACCTTGAGCATAGCATCGAAGAACTTGTGCGAAGCACAACAAAAATTAATTGTTCTTCCGACATTAAACATTTCGAGAAGTGACTCGATTATGAACTTCAAGATCCTGACAAAATATATGATTTCTGAATCATCAACTTGATCAATAAATTGTTGAACCATTCAACTATTTAATTTTCCACTTGGAATCATCATTAAGAAAAATATTTATATTTGTGGCCCTTTTAGTAACTTTCACAACTTGCAATTCTTCGACAGAATGCGGAAATAAGAATTGTAGCTTCATAATTAATTCATTTAGTTCATGGCACTAGGATTGAAAACATCCTTCAAATTATTCGTGGTTATAGAATTATTTTTAATTGGCAGTGGCCCATTCTATTATTTGTGTAAGAACACAATATTACAACAACAACGGCAAAGGTCTTCCTTTGAAGAAGAATAAACTACTGTCATGACAAATCCGGGTTCTAGCAAAATCAAAGTCTAAATGGAATCCGTAAACAAGGTTGAAATAAGAACTGATGGTTTCTAAGAAATAACCTTCGGGTTATTCATACGACGAAATGTGTAGTTCCAATACTCCTATAAACCTGAGCCATCGAACCTGCTATTTGATTGATGCTCGAAAAAACCTCCTCATTCCTGCGACTTAAACATGCGCACCTGGGAATGGCATTTCAACTACTCCACACACATAAATTTTCTTCCCAAAATTTATACAATAAATCAAGCCTCTGCTTGTTATCAACACTGGAAGATTAATAAACTGACAAGTTTATTTTATTCTACCATTCAGTTCAACCCGTGAATTTACCATACTTATGAAAATCTTTATTTCACTTTCGAATGTATTTACGTCATGATTTTATATAAATACAAAAATATCCTATTTGATACAATTATCATTTGCTTCCCGTTTCATGCCTCTCCGTGTTATCTGAAAAATATACTTTACTCATTGCAAATATTAACTGTTCAACCAGAACTGAAATGTTGGTTGAATGCGGGCTTGCGCTAAACACTCTCCTTCGGAAAATCACCTGTTCCAAACTAGAAATGATTAAACTACTTCATAGGCTCTCTCTCAATACATATGATTATTAGAAAATATAATATCCAAGAATTATTTAGAAAAGTTATAAAAATTATTATTATTATTATTAGTGGATTATTATTATTATTATTATTAGTTATATTATTTTAAATATATTTAATTATCATCTCATTATGTGAGAATCCACATGTTCGAACCTTCGAATATGGAAAAAATATCCATTCCTCAACAAAAAATAATTATTAACTTTTACAGTTACATCGGCTGATTACCGTGATTTCCCAAAAATATGAAATATTCAAATAAATGCTCGATATGCTCGGTCATCGATCCTAAACTGTTCTGAGTGCTGAAAATACTCAGAATAACTCTAATATGTCTTGCGTAAATCATTGCAAGATTTAAATACGAAGAAAAATAAATGTGTTGGTCATCTGCCGAAAAATAGTTTGTTCCAATTAGCTAGGCATAATATAAAGTCAAAATGTGGCTTACATTTCTTGATGGTCTTGAAGCGTAGCGAACCTGGTCTGTACCAGATTTATCCATAGACATGCCCTATCGGACAAGCACGTATAATCCTTGTATCGGCCGCCATTATATACCCACAATCCGTCTAACAAGACATAGTGGTAATATCTCTTGACGTTTGAAGTAACTGTTGATCCATTTTAATATTGGCTTCTGTTAACTCCATAACAGTTTGCTTAAATGGGGTCAGATCTAAGTGATGTATTCTCAGATATGTCAGTTGTAACATAACTCACTGTAATCTTTTCAGTACAAGAAAACACTGACAATCTAACCAATCAACGGCTGTTCTGAAGATCGTTCCCTGGGCATGGCTTCACACCATCTACCATGCGCGAAGCAACATGTAGTTTCCCTGCGTTAGCTAATGAACACCACCGTGATAGACTGGTCTTCAATGTACTGATAGATCGGAGTGGTTATCAAGTTACAAATATGAAACTGACTGAATTGGACTAAAATATCCAAGTATTAGATTATTACTGGACTGTGACAAAGTACTAATTCTAGACAAAGTCTAGCATATGTCCATGTGAAAATAAAAATATTTCACCAGTGTCTGTCGAAAAATATCAATCACCTCAGTGATTCTCCCGGCCGGAAACTTACTAAGTTCCACTCGTAGCGCAGCACTTTTGTGACTATCACAACTTTGAAAATAACTTCTGCGTAGATCCGGCAACCATGTGCCTTGGCTCAGCGTAGTGGCACCTTGCTAGGCAAGTGCTTGTGTCGAAGTGAGCTATTGATGCTTGAGCCAGCCGGCTTTTATTCAAAACTGTCAGGGTCACGCGTCATCACGCTGAAATCTGGAAATCCTCATATCTCTGGTATCCCTGGTCCAATTTACTTGATACTAATTGCATTCTCTTTCATTTGGCCGTGCCAGTAATCTGATCCAAGTCTCAAGTCTCTACTCCATGGCTAACTATTTAATCAATAAATAGCCTCGACCTCTGCTATTACTCGCCACGTCACTTGACATGCTCTTAGCGGTATATCCTTTCCAATTGCTTCGAGAAGCAATGTAGCGCGATATTCAAATATCTCAACTTTCAAAAGCGGCTATAGCCTTTCCCTTGATATCTAGGTGTCTGAATCTTGGAATACCCATTCCTAGAGTTGGGCACATCCACCCCACACCTAGCAAAATATAAAAATAGAAAAAAATTTATTTTTCCTATCTACACATTAAATCATCTGGTTCTTGAATAATAAATCTTCAAATTCGATGCATTATAAGTTCCCACGATGTTACCAGTTCGTGTATTGGCGGTTTCATAGCTTCCATTGTTGTTTACTTCCACAATATCGATATTCAAAATCTTTAATTTCACCAGGTTTAATATCAAAAATATCGTGATACTCTTCCAAAATTTTCCCTAGCTCTGGGGACTCCTTCTCAGTGTAGACTTCTCTTCCTTCAGCTTCATGAAAAATCAGAGACCATTGAGCATCTCCCTCGATGTCTTCCTCTTCTTTTCCCTCGAAGTTAATCTCTTCGGTATTCTTGAATCTGATCGTCTCTGTCTTCATGTCTATCACTGCTTGATATTTCTGAATGAAATCCGCTCCCAATATCATGTCAAAAGCCATGTCCTTCATTACTACAAACACATGTCGGAAATCATGTCCTCCAATAGTAATACATAAGTATAATTGGGTTTTACACAGAGATATTTTGTTGGGTATTATTCCTTGGATCTTAATTCCTGATACCGGAATCTCCTCTAAATTCTCTTTGAGCTTCCACAGAATATAAAGCTTCTCACTCACAAGACAAAGCATAGCCCCAGTATCAATCAAAGTATCGACAGGCATACCGAATACTTCGCATGATATGATTGGCATTCTAATTCTTGTACCCATTCCTTTCCGTTCGTCATTCTGTTGAATTAAATCATCATCCTCTGCTTGCCATTTAATAATTCTGGAAGTGAAAGTGTTTAAAATTCTATCTTCTACTGTGAATTCGAAGTTGTTTTTTTTTTTCGTTTCCATTCCCCCGGGATTGTTGTGTTCCCGATGGACCTGGTTCATTGGGCCTCTGTTCCAAAAACTGCAAGTTATCTTGGTGTCTTGCTTCTAAGTTCTTCCTCGTCTCCTTATTGAACTCTTCATTGGACTGACGAGTATCCACATTCCCTCTGTTATTGTAGTTGTTTCTACCATAGTATCTTCTTTCCTGGTACCTTCCTTGATTATCCCTTGGCCTTCTCCATCGAGTATTATATCGATTTCCACCATCCGGTCTCGCATAAGGCTTGTAACTGTATCTGTTACTGTACTGATTCCATCCTCTTTTATCGGGCTCTTCCCTCAGCGTTTTCTCTTCTCGCCCCTCTCGAATCTCTCGAGGTGTTTGAGAATAACTGTCGGCCATAACAGCGTACACAGCGTTGTTATTCTTTCCTCCCTTCTGATGGAAGAATTGAGCGTTCGTATGATCCAGCTTCTGTAATACCTCGTCAAATTGCTCCATATTATAGATGTCAGCAGCGATCAAAGTCCTTTGGACGTCTGCTGGAAACTGACGTATTAATGCAGTAATTAATTCGTTATCTGGCATCGGCGGATCTAAATGTTGCAGTTTAGAAAGCTGCCCAGAAAAGTACGTAGAGTATCGAGTAGGCTGTGACGTCGAGAATCTCTTCGAATATAATTCTGCTCTGACTTGCTGTTGGGTTTCCGGGGACCAAAACTTTTTCAATAACCCACGAGAAAACTCCTCAAAAGTGGTTAGAGTGGATCTAAAAGCTCTGAACCAAAGAAGTGCAGGACCTTCCAAAAATTTCCGTATCACTCGGATCTGTCTTTCTTTAGGGATCTTGGAATCCTTCAGGTAATCACCTGCTTCTCTCAAAAATTCTACGGGTGTCACAGAATCTCGCCCTGAAAATTTAGAAGGCTTATCCTCTACATTCTTGAATACAGTTATGGGTTTGGATTGAAATACTGTCCTGACTTCATCCTGTCTTTGACTATCAGTTTCTCTAGCTGCTCCTAGATTTATCTGTATCTGTTCTTTTCCCCTTACACTTGGCATTTTCAACAGATGGTCAGACTGCTTCTCGTCCTTGATTTGGGTTTTCATAGCCTCAAGTTCCTTATGGTTTTCTTCTGCCATTTTTTAATTGCTTCGGTTTCCTTACAATTCTCCTTGACATCAGTGGATATCTGGTTCATAACAGCCTCGTGACTTTTCAACGACCCTGTCATATCTGATATGTCCTTCTGAGTTGCTTGGATATCTTTGGAAATTACTTGAATATGGGATGACAAAGATTCCCTAATTTCCTTGATTCCTTCTTGGTTCTCCAGCTTGAGTGTGTCTTAAATTTCATTGACAACTGTGGTTTTAATTTCAGTTTGTAATTCATTAATCACACCTTCTCTTATTTCTCCCATTACAAGTTCTTTGAATTGTTCTGTCAACCGTTGAACAACTAGAATTCCCATCTCATTACTCTCTTTCTTCACTCTGACTTCTAGGTTGATCATGTCTTCACCAACTTTCCTAAGACCATGTTCTATCCTATCAGCTAAGCTTTGGGATCTAAGATCGGCATCGCGAAATTTATCGTCCATTAAACTTGCGTTAGTGGCTAATGAAGTTTCGAGCTCATGTGTTTTTTCGCATAATTTAGACATTTTACTCTCAAGTGACATTTTCAAAATTTCGGAATTCTCTTTAAATTTATATTCCATAGAATTAAATTTACTATTTAAATTTTCTTTCAAGTTACCTTTTAACCTGCTTTCTAAAAAATCAGAATTTTCTTTAAGTTTATTTTCTAAAGAATCAGAATTTTCTTTAAGTTTTTTATCTAAACTTTCTTTCAAGTTATCTTTTAACCTGCTTTCTAACAAATCGGAATTTTCCTTAAGTTTATTCTCTAAACTTTCTTTCAAGTTATCTTTTAAAGAATCAGAACTTTCTTTAAGTTTATTTTCTAAAGAATCAGAATTTTCTTTAAGTTTCTTTTCTAAAGCCTCTGTATTTTCTTTCATAATGGCGGCTACACGCCGTCCAGCTTCTTTTGAACTCTCCTCCAAACTCCTCATCATCCTCATCATCTCTTCCATAGTTTTCAATTATTATTCAAAACTTAGGGGTATACAATATTGGCAAACACAAGCTTATAACTAGAACAAGAAATATGAATAGCTAATTGGAACACTCTAATAAAATGAGATTTGTCCTAATGTCGACGTGATGGAAAAACAAAATTCTCTACTTTTACGAATTACATTTACCACAATATCACAAGAAAAATATGCAAGTTCTCAAATATCCTCCACCTGGATTCTAATAATGCGTATGTCCAGTCATCGAACGTTTACTACTGAATTTACTTGACGCCCTAATGGTTAAGCCATTATCAAAAATAATCAAACCCATTCTACTTATTAATCCAGTTAAATTTTTAATTTTCCCCACTAATTGGGTTTCCTACTAATTTATTCATCCAAACCAGACATCTCTCAACTCCCCAAAATATTTATAGAAAAAAAATTATCACATTTAAATCGGCATGCGATTGACCATGTTTAACTCGATCCCCACGTTGGGCGCCAATTCTCTCTCTATCTTATTTTATGTGCCCGTTTAGACCGGAGTCCGCACGACCACATATGCATTTTACAAATAATCAGTCAGCACGAGAGTCAAAATATCCCGGGGCGCCAGATGGGTTAAAGCAAATCGCAAAAACGACATCACATGAATAAAATGCTTTACTGATTTTTGGCTCAATGCAACAATAAGGATAGAAGGAGATTCAACTGGGCATAACACATCATGTAAAATTATCTCATTTTATTTTGAAGTTAAAATTGACTGCAAAAATGCTCAAAGTAGCATCACTCACGTGTGGCGACCCACACTCCTATTTACACAATGTACAGAATTTTTCCAAACACATTTGACAATTAGCTTTGGAAACACAAGTCTGATTATTAGTCCTGTAGACTGTGTTCCAAAATTATATTGATTATTTGTGATTAAATCCAGTTCAAATTTAATTGTCTCTACTGGAAATATCGTAGATCACTGTTTGAATTTTTACATAATATTAACACTCGTAGAATAAATGTTCATAGAATTTTTATCTTTCACTTATTTTTCCAGTTTCAAAAATATATTGTCGAAAAATATTATTATCATTGAATCAACACAAATTATTTACACATATTAATAACATCTGAAAAGTATTTGACCTTGAGCATAGCATCGAAGAACTTGTGCGAAGCACAACAAAAATTAATTGTTCTTCCGACATTAAACATTTCGAGAAGTGACTCGATTATGAACTTCAAGATCCTGACAAAATATATGATTTCTGAATCATCAACTTGATCAATAAATTGTTGAACCATTCAACTATTTAATTTTCCACTTGGAATCATCATTAAGAAATATATTTTATATTTGTGGCCCTTTTAGTAACTTTCACAACTTGCAATTCTTCGACAGAATGCGGAAATAAGAATTGTAGCTTCATAATAAATTCATTTAGTTCATGGCACTAGGATTGAAAACATCCTTCAAATTATTCGTGGTTATAGAATTATTTTTAATTGGCAGTGGCCCATTCTATTATTTGTGTAAGAACACAATATTACAACAACAACGGCAAAGGTCTTCCTTTGAAGAAGAATAAACTACTGTCATGACAAATCCGGGTTCTAGCAAAATCAAAGTCTAAATGGAATCCGTAAACAAGGTTGAAATAAGAACTGATGGTTTCTAAGAAATAACCTTCGGGTTATTCATACGACGAAATGTGTAGTTCCAATACTCCTATAAACCTGAGCCATCGAACCTGCTATTTGATTGATGCTCGAAAAAACCTCCTCATTCCTGCGACTTAAACATGCGCACCTGGGAATGGCATTTCAACTACTCCACACACATAAATTTTCTTCCCAAAATTTATACAATAAATCAAGCCTCTGCTTGTTATCAACACTGGAAGATTAATAAACTGACAAGTTTATTTTATTCTACCATTCAGTTCAACCCGTGAATTTACCATACTTATGAAAATCTTTATTTCACTTTCGAATGTATTTACGTCATGATTTTATATAAATACAAAAATATCCTATTTGATACAATTATCATTTGCTTCCCGTTTCATGCCTCTCCGTGTTATCTGAAAAATATACTTTACTCATTGCAAATATTAACTGTTCAACCAGAACTGAAATGTTGGTTGAATGCGGGCTTGCGCTAAACACTCTCCTTCGGAAAATCACCTGTTCCAAACTAGAAATGATTAAACTACTTCATAGGCTCTCTCTCAATACATATGATTATTAGAAAATATAATATCCAAGAATTATTTAGAAAAGTTATAAAAATTATTATTATTATTATTAGTGGATTATTATTATTATTATTAGTTATATTATTTTAAATATATTTAATTATCATCTCATTATGTGAGAATCCACATGTTCGAACCTTCGAATATGGAAAAAATATCCATTCCTCAACAAAAAATAATTATTAACTTTTACAGTTACATCGGCTGATTACCGTGATTTCCCAAAAATATGAAATATTCAAATAAATGCTCGATATGCTCGGTCATCGATCCTAAACTGTTCTGAGTGCTGAAAATACTCAGAATAACTCTAATATGTCTTGCGGAAATCATTGCAAGATTTAAATACGAAGAAAAATAAATGTGTTGGTCATCTGCCGAAAAATAGTTTGTTCCAATTAGCTAGGCATAATATAAAGTCAAAATGTGGCTTACATTTCTTGATGGTCTTGAAGCGTAGCGAACCTGGTCTGTACCAGATTTATCCATAGACATGCCCTATCGGACAAGCACGTATAATCCTTGTATCGGCCGCCATTATATACCCACAATCCGTCTAACAAGACATAGTGGTAATATCTCTTGACGTTTGAAGTAACTGTTGATCCATTTTAATATTGGCTTCTGTTAACTCCATAACAGTTTGCTTAAATGGGGTCAGATCTAAGTGATCTATTCTCAGATATGTCAGTTGTAACATAACTCACTGTAATCTTTTCAGTACAAGAAAACACTGACAATCTAACCAATCAACGGCTGTTCTGAAGATCGTTCCCTGGGCATGGCTTCACACCATCTACCATGCGCGAAGCAACATGTAGTTTCCCTGCGTTGGCTAATGAACACCACCGTGATAGACTGGTCTTCAATGTACTGATAGATCGGAGTGGTTATCAAGTTACAAATATGAAACTGACTGAATTGGACTAAAATATCCAAGTATTAGATTATTACAGGACTGTGACAAAGTACTAATTCTAGACAAAGTCTAGCATATGTCCATGTGAAAATAAAAATATTTCACCAGTGTCTGTCGAAAAATATCAATCACCTCAGTGATTCTCCCGGCCGGAAACTTACTAAGTTCCACTCGTAGCGCAGCACTTTTGTGACTATCACAACTTTGAAAATAACTTCTGCGTAGATCCGGCAACCATGTGCCTTGGCTCAGCGTAGTGGCACCTTGCTAGGCAAGTGCTTGTGTCGAAGTGAGCTATTGATGCTTGAGCCAGCCGGCTTCTATTCAAAACTGTCAGGGTCACGCGTCATCACGCTGAAATCTGGAAATCCTCATATCTCTGGTATCCCTGGTCCAATTTACTTGATACTAATTGCATTCTCTTTCATTTGGCCGTGCCAGTAATCTGATCCAAGTCTCAAGTCTCTACTCCATGGCTAACTATTTAATCATTAAATAGCCTCGACCTCTGCTATTACTCGCCACGTCACTTGACATGCTCTTAGCGGTATATCCTTTCCAATTGCTTCGAGAAGCAATGTAGCGCGATATTCAAATATCTCAACTTTCAAAAGCGGCTATAGCCTTTCCCTTGATATCTAGGTGTCTGAATCTTGGAATACCCATTCCTAGAGTTGGGCACATCCACCCCACACCTAGCAAAATATAAAAATAGAAAAAAATTTATTTTTCCTATCTACACATTAAATCATCTGGTTCTTGAATAATAAATCTTCAAATTCGATGCATTATAAGTTCCCACGATGTTACCAGTTCGTGTATTGGCGGTTTCATAGCTTCCATTGTTGTTTACTTCCACAATATCGATATTCAAAATCTTTAATTTCACCAGGTTTAATATCAAAAATATCGTGATACTCTTCCAAAATTTTCCCTAGCTCTGGGGACTCCTTCTCAGTGTAGACTTCTCTTCCTTCAGCTTCATGAAAAATCAGAGACCATTGAGCATCTCCCTCGATGTCTTCCTCTTCTTTTCCCTCGAAGTTAATCTCTTCGGTATTCTTGAATCTGATCGTCTCTGTCTTCATGTCTATCACTGCTTGATATTTCTGAATGAAATCCGCTCCCAATATCATGTCAAAAGCCATGTCCTTCATTACTACAAACACATGTCGGAAATCATGTCCTCCAATAGTAATACATAAGTATAATTGGGTTTTACACAGAGATATTTTGTTGGGTATTATTCCTTGGATCTTAATTCCTGATACCGGAATCTCCTCTAAATTCTCTTTGAGCTTCCACAGAATATAAAGCTTCTCACTCACAAGACAAAGCATAGCCCCAGTATCAATCAAAGTATCGACAGGCATACCGAATACTTCGCATGATATGATTGGCATTCTAATTCTTGTACCCATTTCTTTCCGTTCGTCATTCTGTTGAATTAAATCATCATCCTCTGCTTGCCATTTAATAATTCTGGAAGTGAAAGTGTTTAAAATTCTATCTTCTACTGTGAATTCGAAGTTGTTTTTTTTTCGTTTCCATTCCCACGGGATTGTTGTGTTCCCGATGGACCTGGTTCATTGGGCCTCTGTTCCAAAAACTGCAAGTTATCTTGGTGTCTTGCTTCTAAGTTCTTCCTCGTCTCCTTATTGAACTCTTCATTGGACTGACGAGTATCCACATTCCCTCTGTTATTGTAGTTGTTTCTACCATAGTATCTTCTTTCCTGGTACCTTCCTTGATTATCCCTTGGCCTTCTCCATCGAGTATTATATCGATTTCCACCATCCGGTCTCGCATAAGGCTTGTAACTGTATCTGTTACTGTACTGATTCCATCCTCTTTTATCGGGCTCTTCCCTCAGCGTTTTCTCTTCTCGCCCCTCTCGAATCTCTCGAGGTGTTTGAGAATAACTGTCGGATATAACAGCGTACACAGCGTTGTTATTCTTTCCTCCCTTCTGATGGAAGAATTGAGCGTTCGTATGATCCAGCTTCTGTAATACCTCGTCAAATTGCTCCATATTATAGATGTCAGCAGCGATCAAAGTACTTTGGACGTCTGCTGGAAACTGACGTATTAATGCAGTAATTAATTCGTTATCTGGCATCGGCGGATCTAAATGTTGCAGTTTAGAAAGCTGCCCAGAAAAGTACGTAGAGTATCGAGTAGGCTGTGACGTCGAGAATCTCTTCGAATATAATTCTGCTCTGACTTGCTGTTGGGTTTCCGGGGACCAAAACTTTTTCAATAACCCACGAGAAAACTCCTCAAAAGTGGTTAGAGTGGATCTAAAAGCTCTGAACCAAAGAAGTGCAGGACCTTCCAAAAATTTCCCTATCACTCGGATCTGTCTTTCTTTAGGGATCTTGGAATCCTTCAGGTAATCACCTGCTTCTCTCAAAAATTCTACGGGTGTCACAGAATCTCGCCCTGAAAATTTAGAAGGCTTATCCTCTACATTCTTGAATACAGTTATGGGTTTGGATTGAAATACTGTCCTGACCTCATCCTGTCTTTGACTATCAGTTTCTCTAGCTGCTCCTAGATTTATCTGTATCTGTTCTTTTCCCCTTACACTTGGCATTTTCAACAGATGGTCAGACTGCTTCTCGTCCTTGATTTGGGTTTTCATAGCCTCAAGTTCCTTATGGTTTTCTTCTGCCATTTTTTAATTGCTTCGGTTTCCTTACAATTCTCCTTGACATCAGTGGATATCTGGTTCATAACAGCCTCGTGACTTTTCAACGACCCTGTCATATCTGATATGTCCTTCTGAGTTGCTTGGATATCTTTGGAAATTACTTGAATATGGGATGACAAAGATTCCCTAATTTCCTTGATTCCTTCTTGGTTCTCCAGCTTGAGTGTGTCTTAAATTTCATTGACAACTGTGGTTTTAATTTCAGTTTGTAATTCATTAATCACACCTTCTCTTATTTCTCCCATTACAAGTTCTTTGAATTGTTCTGTCAACCGTTGAACAACTAGAATTCCCATCTCATTACTCTCTTTCTTCACTCTGACTTCTAGGTTGATCATGTCTTCACCAACTTTCCTAAGACCATGTTCTATCCTATCAGCTAAGCTTTGGGATCTAAGATCGGCATCGCGAAATTTATCGTCCATTAAACTTGCGTTAGTGGCTAATGAAGTTTCGAGCTCATGTGTTTTTTCGCATAATTTAGACATTTTACTCTCAAGTGACATTTTCAAAATTTCGGAATTCTCTTTAAATTTATTTTCCATAGAATTAAATTTACTATTTAAATTTTCTTTCAAGTTACCTTTTAACCTGCTTTCTAAAAAATCAGAATTTTCTTTAAGTTTATTTTCTAAAGAATCAGAATTTTCTTTATGTTTTTTATCTAAACTTTCTTTCAAGTTATCTTTTAACCTGCTTTCTAACAAATCGGAATTTTCCTTAAGTTTATTCTCTAAACTTTCTTTCAAGTTATCTTTTAAAGAATCAGAACTTTCTTTAAGTTTATTTTCTAAAGAATCAGAATTTTCTTTAAGTTTCTTTTCTAAAGCCTCTGTATTTTCTTTCATAATGGCGGCTACACGCCGTCCAGCTTCTTTTGAACTCTCCTCCAAACTCCTCATCATCCTCATCATCTCTTCCATAGTTTTCAATTATTATTCAAAACTTAGGGGTATACAATATTGGCAAACACAAGCTTATAACTAGAACAAGAAATATGAATAGCTAATTGGAACACTCTAATAAAATGAGATTTGTCCTAATGTCGACGTGATGGAAAAACAAAATTCTCTACTTTTACGAATTACATTTACCACAATATCACAAGAAAAATATGCAAGTTCTCAAATATCCTCCACCTGGATTCTAATAATGCGTATGTCCAGTCATCGAACGTTTACTACTGAATTTACTTGACGCCCTAATGGTTAAGCCATTATCAAAAATAATCAAACCCATTCTACTTATTAATCCAGTTAAATTTTTAATTTTCCCCACTAATTGGGTTTCCTACTAATTTATTCATCCAAACCAGACATCTCTCAACTCCCCAAAATATTTATAGAAAAAAATTATCACATTTAAATCGGCATGCGATTGACCATGTTTAACTCGATCCCCACGTTGGGCGCCAATTCTCTCTCTATCTTATTTTATGTGCCCGTTTAGACCGGAGTCCGCACGACCACATATGCATTTTACAAATAATCAGTCAGCACGAGAGTCAAAATATCCCGGGGCGCCAGATGGGTTAAAGCAAATCGCAAAAACGACATCACATGAATAAAATGCTTTACTGATTTTTGGCTCAATGCAACAATAAGGATAGAAGGAGATTCAACTGGGCATAACACATCATGTAAAATTATCTCATTTTATTTTGAAGTTAAAATTGACTGCAAAAATGCTCAAAGTAGCATCACTCACGTGTGGCGACCCACACTCCTATTTACACAATGTACAGAATTTTTCCAAACACATTTGACAATTAGCTTTGGAAACACAAGTCTGATTATTAGTCCTGTAGACTGTGTTCCAAAATTATATTGATTATTTGTGATTAAATCCAGTTCAAATTTAATTGTCTCTACTGGAAATATCGTAGATCACTGTTTGAATTTTTACATAATATTAACACTCGTAGAATAAATGTTCATAGAATTTTTATCTTTCACTTATTTTTCCAGTTTCAAAAATATATTGTCGAAAAATATTATTATCATTGAATCAACACAAATTATTTACACATATTAATAACATCTGAAAAGTATTTGACCTTGAGCATAGCATCGAAGAACTTGTGCGAAGCACAACAAAAATTAATTGTTCTTCCGACATTAAACATTTCGAGAAGTGACTCGATTATGAACTTCAAGATCCTGACAAAATATATGATTTCTGAATCATCAACTTGATCAATAAATTGTTGAACCATTCAACTATTTAATTTTCCACTTGGAATCATCATTAAGAAATATATTTTATATTTGTGGCCCTTTTAGTAACTTTCACAACTTGCAATTCTTCGACAGAATGCGGAAATAAGAATTGTAGCTTCATAATAAATTCATTTAGTTCATGGCACTAGGATTGAAAACATCCTTCAAATTATTCGTGGTTATAGAATTATTTTTAATTGGCAGTGGCCCATTCTATTATTTGTGTAAGAACACAATATTACAACAACAACGGCAAAGGTCTTCCTTTGAAGAAGAATAAACTACTGTCATGACAAATCCGGGTTCTAGCAAAATCAAAGTCTAAATGGAATCCGTAAACAAGGTTGAAATAAGAACTGATGGTTTCTAAGAAATAACCTTCGGGTTATTCATACGACGAAATGTGTAGTTCCAATACTCCTATAAACCTGAGCCATCGAACCTGCTATTTGATTGATGCTCGAAAAAACCTCCTCATTCCTGCGACTTAAACATGCGCACCTGGGAATGGCATTTCAACTACTCCACACACATAAATTTTCTTCCCAAAATTTATACAATAAATCAAGCCTCTGCTTGTTATCAACACTGGAAGATTAATAAACTGACAAGTTTATTTTATTCTACCATTCAGTTCAACCCGTGAATTTACCATACTTATGAAAATCTTTATTTCACTTTCGAATGTATTTACGTCATGATTTTATATAAATACAAAAATATCCTATTTGATACAATTATCATTTGCTTCCCGTTTCATGCCTCTCCGTGTTATCTGAAAAATATACTTTACTCATTGCAAATATTAACTGTTCAACCAGAACTGAAATGTTGGTTGAATGCGGGCTTGCGCTAAACACTCTCCTTCGGAAAATCACCTGTTCCAAACTAGAAATGATTAAACTACTTCATAGGCTCTCTCTCAATACATATGATTATTAGAAAATATAATATCCAAGAATTATTTAGAAAAGTTATAAAAATTATTATTATTATTATTAGTGGATTATTATTATTATTATTAGTTATATTATTTTAAATATATTTAATTATCATCTCATTATGTGAGAATCCACATGTTCGAACCTTCGAATATGGAAAAAATATCCATTCCTCAACAAAAAATAATTATTAACTTTTACAGTTACATCGGCTGATTACCGTGATTTCCCAAAAATATGAAATATTCAAATAAATGCTCGATATGCTCGGTCATCGATCCTAAACTGTTCTGAGTGCTGAAAATACTCAGAATAACTCTAATATGTCTTGCGGAAATCATTGCAAGATTTAAATACGAAGAAAAATAAATGTGTTGGTCATCTGCCGAAAAATAGTTTGTTCCAATTAGCTAGGCATAATATAAAGTCAAAATGTGGCTTACATTTCTTGATGGTCTTGAAGCGTAGCGAACCTGGTCTGTACCAGATTTATCCATAGACATGCCCTATCGGACAAGCACGTATAATCCTTGTATCGGCCGCCATTATATACCCACAATCCGTCTAACAAGACATAGTGGTAATATCTCTTGACGTTTGAAGTAACTGTTGATCCATTTTAATATTGGCTTCTGTTAACTCCATAACAGTTTGCTTAAATGGGGTCAGATCTAAGTGATGTATTCTCAGATATGTCAGTTGTAACATAACTCACTGTAATCTTTTCAGTACAAGAAAACACTGACAATCTAACCAATCAACGGCTGTTCTGAAGATCGTTCCCTGGGCATGGCTTCACACCATCTACCATGCGCGAAGCAACATGTAGTTTCCCTGCGTTGGATAATGAACACCACCGTGATAGACTGGTCTTCAATGTACTGATAGATCGGAGTGGTTATCAAGTTACAAATATGAAACTGACTGAATTGGACTAAAATATCCAAGTATTAGATTATTACTGGACTGTGACAAAGTACTAATTCTAGACAAAGTCTAGCATATGTCCATGTGAAAATAAAAACATTTCACCAGTGTCTGTCGAAAAATATCAATCACCTCAGTGATTCTCCCGGCCGGAAACTTACTAAGTTCCACTCGTAGCGCAGCACTTTTGTGACTATCACAACTTTGAAAATAACTTCTGCGTAGATCCGGCAACCATGTGCCTTGGCTCAGCGTAGTGGCACCTTGATAGGCAAGTGCTTGTGTCGAAGTGAGCTATTGATGCTTGAGCCAGCCGGCTTTTATTCAAAACTGTCAGGGTCACGCGTCATCACGCTGAAATCTGGAAATCCTCATATCTCTGGTATCCCTGGTCCAATTTACTTGATACTAATTGCATTCTCTTTCATTTGGCCGTGCCAGTAATCTGATCCAAGTCTCAAGTCTCTACTCCATGGCTAAATATTTAATCAATAAATAGCCTCGACCTCTGCTATTACTCGCCACGTCACTTGACATGCTCTTAGCGGTATATCCTTTCCAATTGCTTCGAGAAGCAATGTAGCGCGATATTCAAATATCTCAACTTTCAAAAGCGGCTGTAGCCTTTCCCTTGATATCTAGGTGTCTGAATCTTGGAATACCCATTCCTAGAGTTGGGCACATCCACCCCACACCTAGCAAAATATAAAAATAGAAAAAATTTTATTTTTCCTATCTACACATTAAATCATCTGGTTCTTGAATAATAAATCTTCAAATTCGATGCATTATAAGTTCCCACGATGTTACCAGTTCGTGTATTGGCGGTTTCATAGCTTCCATTGTTGTTTACTTCCACAATATCGATATTCAAAATCTTTAATTTCACCAGGTTTAATATCAAAAATATCGTGATACTCTTCCAAAATTTTCCCTAGCTCTGGGGACTCCTTCTCAGTGTAGACTTCTCTTCCTTCAGCTTCATGAAAAATCAGAGACCATTGAGCATCTCCCTCGATGTCTTCCTCTTCTTTTCCCTCGAAGTTAATCTCTTCGGTATTCTTGAATCTGATCGTCTCTGTCTTCATGTCTATCACTGCTTGATATTTCTGAATGAAATCCGCTCCCAATATCATGTCAAAAGCCATGTCCTTCATTACTACAAACACATGTCGGAAATCATGTCCTCCAATAGTAATACATAAGTATAATTGGGTTTTACACAGAGATATTTTGTTGGGTATTATTCCTTGGATCTTAATTCCTGATACCGGAATCTCCTCTAAATTCTCTTTGAGCTTCCACAGAATATAAAGCTTCTCACTCACAAGACAAAGCATAGCCCCAGTATCAATCAAAGTATCGACAGGCATACCGAATACTTCGCATGATATGATTGGCATTCTAATTCTTGTACCCATTTCTTTCCGTTCGTCATTCTGTTGAATTAAATCATCATCCTCTGCTTGCCATTTAATAATTCTGGAAGTGAAAGTGTTTAAAATTCTATCTTCTGCTGTGAATTCGAAGTTGTTTTTTTTCGTTTCCATTCCCCCGGGATTGTTGTGTTCCCGATGGACCTGGTTCATTGGGCCTCTGTTCCAAAAACTGCAAGTTACCTTGGTGTCTTGCTTCTAAGTTCTTCCTCGTCTCCTTATTGAACTCTTCATTGGACTGACGAGTATCCACATTCCCTCTGTTATTGTAGTTGTTTCTACCATAGTATCTTCTTTCCTGGTACCTTCCTTGATTATCCCTTGGCCTTCTCCATTGAGTATTATATCGATTTCCACCATCCGGTCTCGCATAAGGCTTGTAACTGTATCTGTTACTGTACTGATTCCATCCTCTTTTATCGGGCTCTTCCCTCGGCGTTTTCTCTTCTCGCCCCTCTCGAATCTCTCGAGGTGTTTGAGAATAATTGTCAGCCATAACAGCGTACACAGCGTTGTTATTCTTTCCTCCCTTCTGATGGAAGAATTGAGCGTTCGTATGATCCAGCTTCTGTAATACCTCGTCAAATTGCTCCATATTATAGATGTCAGCAGCGATCAAAGTCCTTTGGACGTCTGCTGGAAACTGACGTATTAATGCAGTAATTAATTCGTTATCTGGCATCGGCGGATCTAAATGTTGCAGTTTAGAAAGCTGCCCAGAAAAGTACGTAGAGTATCGAGTAGGCTGTGACGTCGAGAATCTCTTCGAATATAATTCTGCTCTGACTTGCTGTTGGGTTTCCGGGGACCAAAACTTTTTCAATAACCCACGAGAAAACTCCTCAAAAGTGGTTAGAGTGGATCTAAAAGCTCTGAACCAAAGAAGTGCAGGACCTTCCAAAAATTTCCCTATCACTCGGATCTGTCTTTCTTTAGGGATCTTGGAATCCTTCAGGTAATCACCTGCTTCTCTCAAAAATTCTACGGGTGTCACAGAATCTCGCCCTGAATATTTAGAAGGCTTATCCTCTACATTCTTGAATACAGTTATGGGTTTGGATTGAAATACTGTCCTGACCTCATCCTGTCTTTGACTATCAGTTTCTCTAGCTGCTCCTAGATTTATCTGTATCTGTTCTTTTCCCCTTACACTTGGCATTTTCAACAGATGGTCAGACTGCTTCTCGTCCTTGATTTGGGTTTTCATAGCCTCAAGTTCCTTATGGTTTTCTTCTGCCAATTTTTAATTGCTTCGGTTTCCTTACAATTCTCCTTGACATCAGTGGATATCTGGTTCATAACAGCCTCGTGACTTTTCAACGACCCTGTCATATCTGATATGTCCTTCTGAGTTGCTTGGATATCTTTGGAAATTACTTGAATATGGGATGACAAAGATTCCCTAATTTCCTTGATTCCTTCTTGGTTCTCCAGCTTGAGTGTGTCTTAAATTTCATTGACAACTGTGGTTTTAATTTCAGTTTGTAATTCATTAATCACACCTTCTCTTATTTCTCCCATTACAAGTTCTTTGAATTGTTCTGTCAACCGTTGAACAACTAGAATTCCCATCTCATTACTCTCTTTCTTCACTCTGACTTCTAGGTTGATCATGTCTTCACCAACTTTCCTAAGACCATGTTCTATCCTATCAGCTAAGCTTTGGGATCTAAGATCGGCATCGCAAAATTTATCGTCCATTAAACTTGCGTTAGTGGCTAATGAAGTTTCGAGCTCATGTGTTTTTTCGCATAATTTAGACATTTTACTCTCAAGTGACATTTTCAAAATTTCGGAGTTCTCTTTAAATTTATATTCCATAGAATTAAATTTACTATTTAAATTTTCTTTCAAGTTACCTTTTAACCTGCTTTCTATAAAATCAGAATTTTCTTTAAGTTTATTTTCTAAAGAATCAGCATTTTCTTTAAGTTTTTTATCTAAACTTTCTTTCAAGTTATCTTTTAACCTGCTTTCTAACAAATCGGAATTTTCCTTAAGTTTATTCTCTAAACTTTCTTTCAAGTTATCTTTTAAAGAATCAGAACTTTCTTTAAGTTTATTTTCTAAAGAATCAGAATTTTCTTTAAGTTTCTTTTCTAAAGCCTCTGTATTGAACCCTTCAGAATAGCAGTGTTTTATGCAAGAATCTTAGATCAAGGGGTCGCGTTCAGTTCATAGTGTGGTGTTTACGTCCGCCAAACTACGTGCTTTTCTGAGGCAAGGGTTATAGGATAAAAACTATAATTAAGAAAGAAAGGAGACAAAACGTAAGATAATAACAAGATTTAATAACTAATTTTTGCATAAAAGAATAAAACAAACAATAATAAACAAAATTCTCCCTGAAATTTCCCCTGACAGGAATATTTATCACTTTGAGGAGTCAGATGGATCTCCCCTTTTCTAATAAAATGTGGATCCAAGTTCCACTATCTTGCATATGAATTTATGTTCGCGTGATGACTATCTACGAGAAATGAGTACTTGGATGATCATTCGTTCACAACGGGTTAACAGCCACGGTGCTCACGAACAATCATCTCGTAAATCAACGTTTATGGATATGGGCATAACATTAATAAAAATCCTTAAATCTAACTCTGACACACATATTACAACTCTACTATTTACAGGCATCTCTCTGAGACCCTTATTAGTGTAGTGACACACTTAACCAAATGAGCTGCCACAATGGCCAGATACTCAAGAACAAGGAAAAACAGAGCCGCACGTGACTCACGGGTCACTGACATGGAAAATAAACATAGAATAAACCAACAACAACAAACAACCTGAGTGGTTAAGATTACTTATATTAACAAAACTGCATGTTAAAGAAACGCTTCGAAGATTATCGTGTTTCGTAGGCAACTCCCATTTATTTAAACAATTTTACCATTGATCAGTTTCTCACATTTATATTTATTTTCAAGTAAATTGGGAACCAGACGTGCACTCCACTAATGAGCTTGCTTGCGAAACTCAGCCAGCCCTTGTGACAACAACTCACCCATTCCACAATACCAGTCATGTCCCCCTTCCAGTGTATATAAATAGCCGACCAGCTGGACTGTTATCTCAAGGAATCAACAGCAACTAACATCTCCTACAACTCAACATATGGTCGGACAATAATCACATATCCATAATTGTCCTCGCAAGGATACAATATGAATCTGGTACCAAGCTGACAGAAATCAGTCTCTGCTGAAATTCCCGCTTGTAATACCACAAAAAATATACTCACAATACACACATCTGGGACTGACATAACGCCTTTCACACGGGTCTGCTGAATAAGAGCTCGCAAACATTTAACACAATATTTAAAACTTACGATAGAGCTGAATACTCTTCGTCACAAATTACATTGCTCCATAGGCAATAATCACACTGAATCTGATCAATAATAAATCTCAACAAAATTTTATTTACCCTCCAATCTACTATATAATTAGATTAATTCAGTCCTACTTCTGAAACACGACATATCTCCGAGAGACGTTTTTAACCGCACTTCGTAACATAGGCGAACACGGCCGTTCACATAGATACGTTAGTTAAAACAACACAAAGAAAAGAACCTTCCAAAAACTACAATTGTGCGAGCTGCTTCCAAACAAAAGTGTGTCAGATCAAAACTAAATATACTACATTAATCACACAAGCAAAGTATTTACAAAAATATGTCCCATAAACCATAAGTTAATTTAACAAATAATAAAATATTATTTTGTACTCATCTCTTTTTGTAGTCACCCGTCAAAGAACATCAGACGCCCTTCCCCAACTGGATGATTCTTTATCTCATATCAGCCATCTGGACGGAGTGTTGAGAATTCCAAACTTCCTCTGCATTCATCGATGTCATCCTTGCGCTGATACAAAAATTAGGTTATTATACACTTTATGTCTGACTACTAAATTCGCTTGTTCAGGTACTAAATTCCCTGTCACTGTTCGTTGGCGAATTATCGACGATACTCCCCCTATAACTATAGTACTATGACTATCTATCACTGAATTTAACACTTTACAATGAATATCTTGTGTCCTCGACACACAAAAATACAAGTCTATCTCTTCAGACGAACAGAAACAAAGTCCTGTGTCCTCGACACACGGAATAAAAGTCTTGTGTCCTCGACACACGGAAATAAAGTCTACGTCCTCAGACGAACAGAATAATAATAATGTCTTGGCTCTTCGACACACTTATAAATGAACTGGCCCTTGGGTCTTGATGGAGGGGGATTTTATGTAAAAGTTTCTCGAAATAATTGTGATACAGGAATGAAATAAATATCACTGAACTCGTAATATTGCACAGGTCAAGAATATGCCCATTAATCCTAGAATCGATCGTAGAGATTTTGTCTAGGCGATTTCCCGCGTGAATGCAAGCCGCCGCGTACCCCAGCCGGAGTTGGCGCGCAAGTAGGCATTCTCTTCTCATTGGTTCTCCATTTTCAGTAATTTGGCGGTTTCTAGTAGGTCTTGGCGTCTTGGGAGTGTCTATTTTCTTCATCAGCCATTCACGTTACTGCATCATATTTCTTCTAGGCGCGAATATCACAATGAACATACCAGAACCATGTCTCACCGCGCGTCGCTTCTAAAATTGAGGTAGCCACACCTGTCCTCGTGATACATCGCTCTGCTATTTCTTTTCATAGCTCAAGTACTTAGCCTTTTGTTAAACTGTCGCAGGTATGTCCCTACTGTCTCCAACAAATGCTTGAAATTTCCTCATCACTGTCTGGCTACTTTCATGATGCTGGTTGAAATATTTATTAATTGAAGAAATAAAAAGTAGAATCATTTAACCAACATAGGGTAAAGGGTTCAGTATTTTCTTTCATAATGGCGGCTACACGCCGTCCAGCTTCTTTTGAACTCTCCTCCAAACTCCTCATCATCCTCATCATCTCTTCCATAATTTTCAATTATTATTCAAAACTTAGGGGTATACAATATTGGCAAACACAAGCTTATAACTAGAACAAGAAATATGAATAGCTAATTGGAACACTCTAATAAAATGAGATTTGTCCTAATGTCGACGTGATGGAAAAACAAAATTCTCTACTTTTACGAATTACATTTACCACAATATCACAAGAAAAATATGCAAGTTCTCAAATATCCTCCACCTGGATTCTAATAATGCGTATGTCCAGTCATCGAACGTTTACTACTGAATTTACTTGACGCCCTAATGGTTAAGCCATTATCAAAAATAATCAAACCCATTCTACTTATTAATCCAGTTAAATTTTTAATTTTCCCCACTAATTGGGTTTCCTACTAATTTATTCATCCAAACCAGACATCTCTCAACTCCCAAAATATTTATAGAAAAAAAAATATCACATTTAAATCGGCATGCGATGTACCATGTTTAACTCGATCCCCACGTTGGGCGCCAATTCTCTCTCTATCTTATTTTATGTGCCCGTTTAGACCGGAGTCCGCACGACCACATATGCATTTTACAAATAATCAGTCAGCACGAGAGTCAAAATATCCCGGGGCGCCAGATGGGTTAAAGCAAATCGCAAAAACGACATCACATGAATAAAATGCTTTACTGATTTTTGGCTCAATGCAACAATAAGGATAGAAGGAGATTCAACTGGGCATAACACATCATGTAAAATTATCTAATTTTATTTTGAAGTTAAAATTGACTGCAAAAATGCTCAAAGTAGCATCACTCACGTGTGGCGACCCACACTCCTATTTACACAATGTACAGAATTTTTCCAAACACATTTGACAATTAGCTTTGGAAACACAAGTCTGATTATTAGTCCTGTAGACTGTGTTCCAAAATTATATTGATTATTTGTGATTAAATCCAGTTCAAATTTAATTGTCTCTACTGGAAATATCGTAGATCACTGTTTGAATTTTTACATAATATTAACACTCGTAGAATAAATGTTCATAGAATTTTTATCTTTCACTTATTTTTCCAGTTTCAAAAATATATTGTCGAAAAATATTATTATCATTGAATCAACACAAATTATTTACACATATTAATAACATCTGAAAAGTATTTGACCTTGAGCATAGCATCGAAGAACTTGTGCGAAGCACAACAAAAATTAATTGTTCTTCCGACATTAAACATTTCGAGAAGTGACTCGATTATGAACTTCAAGATCCTGACAAAATATATGATTTCTGAATCATCAACTTGATCAATAAATTGTTGAACCATTCAACTATTTAATTTTCCACTTGGAATCAACATTAAGAAAAATATTTATATTTGTGGCCCTTTTAGTAACTTTCACAACTTGCAATTCTTCGACAGAATGCGGAAATAAGAATTGTAGCTTCATAATAAATTCATTTAGTTCATGGCACTAGGATTGAAAACATCCTTCAAATTATTCGTGGTTATAGAATTATTTTTAATTGGCAGTGGCCCATTCTATTATTTGTGTAAGAACACAATATTACAACAACAACGGCAAAGGTCTTCCTTTGAAGAAGAATAAACTACTGTCATGACAAATCCGGGTTCTAGCAAAATCAAAGTCTAAATGGAATCCGTAAACAAGGTTGAAATAAGAACTGATGGTTTCTAAGAAATAACCTTCGGGTTATTCATACGACGAAATGTGTAGTTCCAATACTCCTATAAACCTGAGCCATCGAACCTGCTATTTGATTGATGCTCGAAAAAACCTCCTCATTCCTGCGACTTAAACATGCGCACCTGGGAATGGCATTTCAACTACTCCACACACATAAATTTTCTTCCCAAAATTTATACAATAAATCAAGCCTCTGCTTGTTATCAACACTGGAAGATTAATAAACTGACAAGTTTATTTTATTCTACCATTCAGTTCAACCCGTGAATTTACCATACTTATGAAAATCTTTATTTCACTTTCGAATGTATTTACGTCATGATTTTATATAAATACAAAAATATCCTATTTGATACAATTATCATTTGCTTCCCGATTCATGCCTCTCCGTGTTATCTGAAAAATATACTTTACTCATTGCAAATATTAACTGTTCAACCAGAACTGAAATGTTGGTTGAATGCGGGCTTGCGCTAACCACTCTCCTTCGGAAAATCACCTGTTCCAAACTAGAAATGATTAAACTACTTCATAGGCTCTCTCTCAATACATATGATTATTAGAAAATATAATATCCAAGAATTATTTAGAAAAGTTATAAAAATTATTATTATTATTATTAGTGGATTATTATTATTATTATTAGTTATATTATTTTAAATATATTTAATTATCATCTCATTATGTGAGAATCCACATGTTCGAACCTTCGAATATGGAAAAAATATCCATTCCTCAACAAAAAATAATTATTAACTTTTACAGTTACATCGGCTGATTACTGTGATTTCCCAAAAATATGAAATATTCAAATAAATGCTCGATATGCTCGGTCATCGATTCTAAACTGTTCTGAGTGCTGAAAATACTCAGAATAACTCTAATATGTCTTGCGTAAATCATTGCAAGATTTAAATACGAAGAAAAATAAATGTGTTGGTCATCTGCCGAAAAATAGTTTGTTCCAATTAGCTAGGCATAATATAAAGTCAAAATGTGGCTTACATTTCTTGATGGTCTTGAAGCGTAGCGAACCTGGTCTGTACCAGATTTATCCATAGACATGCCCTATCGGACAAGCACGTATAATCCTTGTATCGGCCGCCATTATATACCCACAATCCGTCTAACAAGACATAGTGGTAATATCTCTTGACGTTTGAAGTAACTGTTGATCCATTTTAATATTGGCTTCTGTTAACTCCATAACAGTTTGCTTAAATTGGGTCAGATCTAAGTGATCTATTCTCAGATATGTCAGTTGTAACATAACTCACTGTAATCTTTTCAGTACAAGAAAACACTGACAATCTAACCAATCAACGGCTGTTCTGAAGATCGTTCCCTGGGCATGGCTGCACACCATCTACCATGCGCGAAGCAACGTGTAGTTTCCCTGAGTTGGCTAATGAACACCACCGTGATAGACTGGTCTTCAATGTACTGATAGATCGGAGTGGTTATCAAGTTACAAATATGAAACTGACTGAATTGGACTAAAATATCCAAGTATTAGATTATTACTGGACTGTGACAAAGTACTAATTCTAGACAAAGTCTAGCATATATCCATGTGAAAATAAAAATATTTCACCAGTGTCTGTCGAAAAATATCAATCACCTCAGTGATTCTCCCGGCCGGAAACTTACTAAGTTCCACTCGTAGCGCAGCACTTTTGTGACTATCACAACTTTGAAAATAACTTCTGCGTAGATCCGGCAACCATGTGCCTTGGCTCAGCGTAGTGGCACCTTGCTAGGCAAGTGCTTGTGTCGAAGTGAGCTATTGATGCTTGAGCCAGCCGGCTTTTATTCAAAACTGTCAGGGTCACGCGTCATCACGCTGAAATCTGGAAATCCTCATATCTCTGGTATCCCTGGTCCGATTTACTTGATACTAATTGCATTCTCTTTCATTTGGCCGTGCCAGTAATCTGATCCAAGTCTCAAGTCTCTACTCCATGGCTATCTATTTAATCAATAAATAGCCTCGACCTCTGCTATTACTCGCTACGTCACTTGACATGCTCTTAGCGGTATATTCTTTCCAATTGCTTCGAGAAGCAATGTAGCGCGATATTCAAATATCTCAACTTTCAAAAGCGGCTGTAGCCTTTCCCTTGATATCTAGGTGTCTGAATCTTGGAATACCCATTCCTAGAGTTGGGCACAGTAGCTTGGAAATATTTTAAACTTGTTTTAACCAATTTACCTGGGAACAAAAGGGACACAAACTACAAATCTATTGAAGCAGACAAGTTGGAAAACTTCATAAAGTGAGCATAAAAGTTCATTTCCTCCATTCACACCTAGACTACTTGTCAGAAAATCTTGGCACTGCCAAGTGAGGAGCAAGATGAATGATTTCATGAAAACATTAAGAACATGGAAAGAGTGTATCAAGGAAGATAGACCATTAACATCATTTCGGATTTCTGCTGTATGTTAAAGAGGGACGATACTCAGAGTGTTCGGAACAGGAAGAGCAGGAGTAAGAAGTTCTGATGGGAAGCAAAAGCGCTATTATAAGGAACTTAAACCTTGAAGTATGATCGTTTGGGTGTTGTTTTGATATGAACTATTGTGGCAACTATCAATGAAAACATTTCAAACTAAAACAAAAACAAAATACATTTTGCGTTGATTTTACAGGGGTATGTTTTGGGGTGAAATAAATTAAGAACATATTTCTTTAATATTTTAACGTTATAGAGAAATAAATTATCCCGGAAATTAGCAGTGAAAAATACAAATAAATCAGTTACATAAGTCAAAACAATTAAGAATGTATATTTGTGCAGGCCTGTGTACATGATGCGGCAGAGAAACATGGCGATAAAGAAGAATGACCTGTGCCGTCTCCAGTTTGTTAAAGAAAGGTTTTAGATGCACTGACAAAGATGTGAAACCTCCATCTGCCTCTCGAATGACAGATGGGTTCTACCAAACTCTCTTGGATTTTTTAAACGTACAGTAAACATTACGTTATGGCGCTTCACTAAAAAAAAAAGGAATTTGAATCTTCAAAACCACCATTACTTTACAGAACATCTGGGTGCTGAAATATCAAATGACAATTCCGTAAAGAGGCCGGTTGATTCATAATCGAGAGTTTAGATGAAATAAAGCCAAGTTGTCAACATAAAGCAAAGTGAGTGACGGCTGTATTATGAACATCATGATGTAGGAATAGAGTGGCATGGCGTGACATGATACTTACGGTACGCGAGATGTAAGTCAATGAGGTAAGGGCTAGAACACACAAGGGCATCGACGCTTTGTAGTGGTAAAGAGCTGTCGGAAAGTTAGAGAGTGCTGTCAGCTAACAACACTTCGCGACGTCACAAGTCTGCTTGCTCCCTTCTCGAGTCACTAGCACTGGCAGAGGTCGAATAATTGATCTGAGTTGTGGAAGATAACTGGTGATAAAATACTGGGAGATGCATTTATAAGAACTCTGATTTCCTCTCATTTGAACAACAAGGGAAACAGGTTGTCAAATTAGACTAAATGATAAAACATAAAAACAGTGTGTATTTTCCTTCGTATCAGTTCATATTTATGGTGGGTAAGGAAGAGCGGGGAATTGTTTAAAACCTTCTAGCTTCACGCAGTGTGAAGGAAATAAGTGTAACGGCATGATTTACCTCGGATACAGGGTTTTGCGTGTTGTACATTCTCCATAAACGTCTTTTAGATAATAAGTAAAGTAAGGATAGCTGCGAAGCCATTTTTCAATGTTGCCTCATTGACAATTAATATTTTAACTTTCAGTCTGTCAAAGCAAACTAATTCCAATTACTGGAATATGGAAAAATTGCCTGAAATAAATCACATTTCTTCTTCTTCTCCTTCTCCTTCAATAGTCAGTAACAATGTATACAGGGTGTAATTGATTATAAACATGTACTTCTTTTAACTGGCAATATAAGATGTTATTATAAAGAAACATCTCCATGAAATTTAGTCGTATCTTAATTAGTGTAGGTGGAATTAAATCACAAAAATCGTCGGTCATTATCTTGGAAAAGGGCTTAGACTGCGTTCCCCTCAGCAGCACAGCTGACTTCTCCCCGTCGCCCTCCCCTCCAACGCTGAGGAATGTTGATAAGAGTCTGAAATTGAGTGACTTCCTCGTCTTGTCTGCCAATGACATTGAAATTCACAAACCGGGTCTATGAGCAGCTAATTCACACCTTCAGGGATAGTGGCTACATGACTAGACATGGTGGATCTGTTTAGGATTTTGCCAGCCTCGGCCTATGCATAGAAAATGGAAATCCTAAAGATTTGGTAAATTAATTTAAGGAACTGTTGGTCTATCTTTGTGTGAAGACAGTGCAACGACAGTAGTCTAATATAAAAATATATATTATTATTATAGTAGGCTACTACTATTAATAATAGTAATAATAAGATTTTAGATACACTAACTTCTTTTATGAATTGTTTGGTATTGAACCCTTTACCCTATGTTGGTTAAATGATTCTACTTTTTATTTCTTCAATTAATAAATATTTCAACCAGCATCATGAAAGTAGCCAGACAGTGATGAGGAAATCTCAAGCATTTGTTGGAGACAGTAGGGACATACCTGCATCAGTTTAACAAAAGGCTAAGTACTTGAGCTATGAAAAGAAATAGCAGAGCGATGTATCATAAGGACAGGTGTGGCTACCTCAATTTTAGAAGCGACGCGCGGTGAGACATGGTTCTGGTATGTTCATTGTGATATTCGCGCCTAGAAGAAATATGATGCAGTAACGTGAATGGCTGATGAAGAAAATAGACACTCCCAAGACGCCAAGATCTACTAGAAACCGCCAAATTACAGAAAATGGAGAACCAATGAGAAGAGAATGCCTACTTGCGCGCCAACTTCTGCTGGGGTACGCGGTGGCTAGCATTCACGCGGGAAATCGCCTAGACAAAATCTCTACGATCGATTCTAGGATTAATGGGCATATTCTTGACCTGTGCAATATTACGAGTTCAGTGATATCTATTTCATTCCTGTATCACAATTATTTCGAGAAATTTTTACATAAAATCCCCCTCCATCTAGACCCAAGGGCCAGTTCATTTATAAGTGTGTCGAAGAGCCAAGACATTGACTTTCATTCAGTGTGTCGAAGAGCCAAGACATTGACTTTCATTCCGTGTGTCTAGGAGACATTACTATTATTCTGTGCGTCTACGGACGTAGACTGTGATTCTGTTCGTCTGAAGAGATAGACTTGTATTTGTGTCGAGGACACAAGATATTCATTGTAAAGTGGTAAATTCAGTGACAGATAGTCATAGTACTATAGTTATAGGGACAGTAGCGTCGATAATTCGCCAACGAACAGTGACAGGGAATTTAGTACCTGAACAAGCGAATTTAGTAGTCAGGCATAAAGTGTATAATAACCTAATTTTTGTATCAGCGCAAGGATGACATCGATGAATGCAGAAGAAGTGTGGAAGTCTCAACAGTCCGTCCAGATGGCTGCTATGAGATAAAGAATCATCCAGTTGGGGAATGGCGTCTGATGTTCTTTGACGGGTGACTACAACAAGAGATGAGTACAAATAATATTTTATTATTTATTAAATTAACTTATGGTTTATGGGACATATTTTTGTAAATACTTTGCTTGTGTGATTTAATGTAGTATATTTAGTTTTGATCTGGCACACTTTTGTTTGGAAGCAGCTCGCACAATGGTAGTTAATGGAAGGTTCTTTTCTTTGTGTTGTGTTAACTAACGTATCTATGTGAACGGCCGTGTTCGCCTATGTTACGAAGTGCGGTTAAAAACGTCTCTCGAAGATATGTCGTGTTTCAGAAGTAGGACTGAATTAATCTAATTATATAGTAGATTGGAGGGTAATTAAAATTTTGTTGAGAATTATTATTGATCAGATTCGGTGTGATTATTGCCTTTGGAGCAATGTAATTTGTGACGAAGAGTACTCAGCTCTATCGTAGGTTTTAAATATTGTGTTAAATGTTTTGCGAGCTCTAATTCAGCAGACCCATGTGAAAGGCGTTATGTCAGTCCCAGATGTGTGTACTGTGAGTATATTTTTTGTGTGGTATTACAAGCGGGAATTTCAGCAGAGACTGATTTCTGTCAGCTTGGTACCAGATTCATATTGCATCCTTGCGAGGACAATTATGGATATGTGATTATTGTTTGACCATATGTTGAGTGGGAGGAGATGTTAGCGGCTGTTGATTCCTTGAGATAACAGTTCAGCTGGTCGGCTATTTATATACACTGGATGGGGGACATGACTGGTATTGTGGAAGGGGTGAGTTGTTGTCACAAGGGCTGGCTGAGTTTCGCAAGCAGAGCTCATTAGTGGAGTGCACGTATGGCTCCCAATTACTTGAAAATGAATATAAATGTGAGAAACTGATCAATGGTAAAATTGTTTAAATAAATGGGAGTTGCCTACGAAACACGATAACCTTCGAAGCGTTTCTTTAACATGCAGTTTTGTTAATATAAAGTAATCTTAACCACTCAGGTTGTTTGTTGTTGTTGGTTTATTCTATGTTTATTTTTCCATGTCAGTGACCGTGAGTCACGTGCGGCGCTGTTTTTCCTTGTTGTTGAGTATCTGGCCATTGTGGCAGCTCATTTGGTTAAGTGCGTCACCACACTAATAAGGGTCTCAGAGAGATGCCTGTAAATAGTAGAGTTGTAATATGTGTGTCAGAGTTAGATTTAAGGATTTTTATTAATGTTATGCCCATAGCCATAAAAGTTGATTTACGAGGTGATTGTTCGTGAGCACCGTGGCTGTTAACCCGTTGTGAACGAATGATCATCCAAGTACTCATTTCCCGTAGATAGTCACCACGCGAACATAAATTCATATGCAAGATAGTGGAACTTGGATCCACATTTTATTAGAAAAGGGGAGATCTGTCTGACTCCTCAAAGTGATAAATATTCCTGTCAGGGGAAAATTCAGGGAGGAATTTGTTTATTATTGTTTGTTTTATTCTTTTATGCACAAATTAGTTATTAAATCTAGTTATTATCTTACGTTTTGTCTCCTTTCTTTCTTAGTTATAGTTTTCATCCTATAACCCTTGCCTCAGAAAAGCACGTAGTTGGCGGACGTAAACACCACACTATGAACTGAACGCGACCCCTTGATCTAAGATTCTTGCATAAAACACTGCTATTCTGAAGGGTTCATAGGTGAAAACTGGCGCCCAACGTGGGGCTATTCACTGTGGTGTAACGGGGAGATTACACATGTCAATAGTGGCGCATTTGAGTAAAACTGGCATGCCGCAAGTGCAGGCAGATATGACAGTATTTAATCACCGGGAAGTGATATTTTATTAAAAGTAGTTGAGGCGAAGTGGATACCGCCAAATGTGTGAAAGATAAATTAAAATCAGGAGTTTGCAAAGTAAAATACGGTTCACGTTGTTGTCTTTTAAATTAAAGTAAAATTAAGATGTGATACCGGGCGCCCAATGATAAAGTTAAAACTAGATTTGTTTAGAAAGTCAAACTCATGGAAATATTAGGAGGCTGTAGCCTAAAATGACAATTAATACTTTGTTAATTAGTCAGTGTTAATATCAGATCAGGATAACTGTTTAATGACTAAATATGTGCTTGGGTTTAAAATTAAATTGAGTAAAACTAGAACTACTCAGAGATGCAATCAACTAATGGGATTAAAGATAAAAATAAATGAACTGAGTAGGATAAAGAAATTAAATGTGCATTGGATTTATGTACGTGTCAAAGGGCATTGGCGTATGCCATTTCCCATATATCTCATATAAATTGTAAAACATGGCAACGGTGGCGCAGATCCCGGAGATCATTGAAAGTGCAGCGAGGAGAACGCAGGAATTGTTGGATACTAAACTAGCTGAACAAAGTGAACAATTACACAATAAACTATCAGAACAGAGTCAATCTATAAACACTAGTATTTCAGAACAAAGTGAGTCCATAAAGAAATTATCTGAGCAGAGTGAATCGCTAAAAATTAAACTGTCAGAACAAAGTGAATCGCTCAATAGGAAAATGTCAGAACAAAGTGAATCGCTAAATACTAAACTGTCAGAACAAAGTAAATCGCTAAATACTAAACTGTTAGAACAAAGTGAATCATTGCGGACACAGTTAAATAACAGTAGAATTGAGCAAAATCAATATCAGGCGGAACAAGGTAGGTTATTAAAGAGTGAAATTAATGACACTATAAATTCACAGTTAGAGGCGCAAAATAATAAAAACCCGAACCAATTAGTTTCGTTAACCGCAGAGATGAAAGAGCACACAAACCAACAGATGGTATTACTGGCCCGTGATGTAAGCAAAAATAATGAGAAACATTTAGAGCAGATTGAAAAAATGGAGAGTATTTTTGATAAAAAAAACTCAGCATTCTCGATGAAACGGTGTTAGCGAAATTAGAGCAGATTGAAATAGCATGCACAATGAATACAAGCGAGGTCAAAATAGCTCAAGATAAGTTGGAAGGACGATTCAAGGAGATGGAGAAAAGTGGCAGGGTCATTCAACAACAAATATCAGCAGTAGATGAGAACATATCAGGCATAATTAAAGATATGGACCGTCTAGAGATAAAATCAGCGGAACAGTGGAAAAGCCTAGAAACGGAACAAGAACAATTTAACAGTACATTAGACGAAAGGCTAAGCCAGATAGAAAATAATCAGGATGAAAATAAGAGCCAAATTGAAGAAAAAATAAGCACGATTAAAGAACAGATCAGGAAAGATTGGAAGAAAATGAATATTGATTCTAGAGCGGAAAGATCCACAATTATTAAAACAGTAGGCGAAAACCACACGCGTATTCAAGCTTTGGAGCAAGAGGTAAAAAATAGACTTAAAGAGCAGACAGACAGGATCATTAAAGCCGAACTTCGCTCATTAGAACAATCGTCTATATTTAAAACGGGAGCATTGAAAGACAAGCAGGATGACTCACATAGTCCCCAACCCAGCATAGCAGGAAGTCAGACTCAAGCAGAGAGCCCATTAACAACAAACACGGAAGGATTTCGTAAGAACGTAGATAGGAGCTCAACACCACAGGACGGTCATCAGCCCACACAACTTATTCAAGTAATTCGCTCAAATGACTACAAGCCGCAGAAATACACCGAAAATTCAGGGGTAACACCTAAGGCCTTTATCAAAGAGATTGAAGACCATTTCAATGACACTGGGGTACCTGAAGCACGTAGATTGAGAATGATGGAGAGATTTTTATCAGGGAATGTTCTCACCTGGTTTTTAAGTTTCAAATATACATTTGGAACCATGTCAGACTTTAACTTAGCGTTTCTGCGCAAATACTGGTCTCCCGCCATACAACAGAGTTTAAGAATGGAGCTTTACTCTAGAAAATACCAAACTACCCAGCAGACAAAATACTCAGATTTCTTTAACATGCAAATGCTAAAATTTCGCGATCTGGATTACCCATTAAACGAATCAGATTTGGTGATGACAATAGCAAGGCAAATGCCAGTTAATGTACAGCAAGTGCTAGTCGCAGCAAACGTCAGTACGGCCCTACATGCAGAGCAGATATTACGGCAAATAGATGAGACCACATCTCATAGTCATCTTAGAGGAGGAAGACAGCTGGAATTAGTCAACACTACAGAGGTCGTAAAAACAAAACAAGGAAATACTAAAACGCAGGGTACTAATACGAGCACCTCCACACCTAGGCGAAACCAGGAAGAAGGGGAAAACAGACCATATCAGCGTAACGAAAATCACTACAACAATAGATACCAGGGCAACAATAGATACCAACAGAGAGGATATCAACAATGGCGTGATAATCGAAGGAATGACAGGCCTTATGGAAGATACGGTGATTATAATGCCAATCAAAGATGGAAAGGAAGGAGAGATCAAAATCAAGGAGATCAACGTAACTATCGAGATGACTGGGATGATAGGCACGCTCAATCACAAAATTACTTAGAGGAGTTACACGCTAATCAAGGTGGAGAACTAGGAAGATGGGAAAAGGCCATTGGGAACAGAAAGAACCCAGATACACATACTGAGGAAGCTGGAAGTCTACTGAGACAAGAGGAATATCAAGGACATGAGCGACAGAAGGATGATGGGAGTCGAAATGGAGCTAAAAAAAATGTTAATTTTGGATCAAGGAGACAGTCTCCAAACACAGCAGTCGGAAGTTGAAGATGGATGGATAGTAGCGAACATACAAGAATGGATTGCTTTACCAGAAGACTGCCTGGAGGAGACGGTGAAACCACGGAACGATGAAATTAGGCAATTACCCATTATTTACGCAAGGATTGGTGGAATTAATATAAGATGTTTATTGGATACGGGGTCACAGATCAGTCTAGTATCGGAGGCCTTGGTTCGAGAGTTGGGACGGACTCAGAATATTCCTGTAATTCCGGTACCACAGCTCAAAGTGAGGGGTGTTATTCCTGAACGCACCGTTACTTGTAAACGTCAGGCATACTTAGAGCTGAACATATTGGAACATACTTTTGGGCAAACATTCATTATCATGGCAAAGATGAATTTCAATATAATTCTTGGTGCAAATTTCATTTGTGACTATCAAGCAGTGATAGATTTACACAAGAATACTGTACAATACCCAAGGGGTATGCACCCCTCAGAGATCATCCCCCCCATCATCTGTCTAAATCTCATAAAAGGCAACCCTTTAAAAGCCTACCCAATATCCATCAATACTATAAGGGCAGCTGGCTACTCCATAAAGCAGCTCAACCCTTGCGTAATTATGACACACAGCGACATACTACAAACTGGTTCAACTATGCCACAACGCGCTGACAGAACAGAGGCTAAAGGTATAAAAGGTGCCTTAAGTGGGTCACGAGGATCTCTCCATCATCAGTGCTTCGACGAGACACCCGGAGGCTAACGACAGTGTCAACCGAGGTGAGTCAGTCAGTCAGTGTTCAGAATCCTACTTTTGTAACCTAACACCCACAGTTTGTACTCACATTATAACATCACAAGATCCCTTAAAAGGGACTAACAGTTACTCATTGCTGACCAATAAACACTTGGTCAGTCTCTTACACTTGCATTACTGATCTACACTCTTCTTCACGTCCCAACGTCCTTCCTTACTCCCGTCACAGTCAGACGTGACACACCGTAGTAATAACGCCAACTCAGACGTCATTGTATTCCTCACAGCGGCTCGCGTGCTCAAGTGAAGCGCGTGCCGAACCGCTGACACTAGCAAGGTGATTATATAATAAGTAGCCGGCTGGGCGACTAGTACATCGACCCGCGTGCTAAGGCTACATCCCTTAAACCACATTTACAGTCTTTATAGGAGCGCCCCCTAGTTCCTAACGCTAAACAACACTCCACACTGGTCAGCTTGCCCCTCCAAAGGCAGCTACCCCCTTTTAGACACTCCATTCAAAATCAATACAGTAACTCTTCCGTTTTAGGTCCTACCACCCCTAAATAAGGGATCTAAAACAGATGGTGGAGGCGGGGTACTACGCGCAGTAACAGGACTCAACCAACGAGCCCTCGTAGTCAAAACGACCCCCTCTGAACCGCAAAAAGCCAAGCAGATAGTGAAAAATTTTTTCCCCCAGACAGAAAGCACCATATTTTTTTTGGTGCTCTAAACTAGCTACACAAGGGAAAGGCTTGATAAACCAACCCCCTAGCCCCATACAGAACCAGAGAGATATAGGAATACACTGGCAAACACGCACAGATTTTTTTTTTCTCTCTATTGTTACTTTAGGCCCATAAACTTCAGGCAGAATGGCACCTCATGAAGAGATTGCAAGCCATGAAGGTAATAGGGGTATGCCAATATTAGTAGCATTATTGGCTAGATGCCAAAGGCACATACAGATCAGGCAAACACAAATACGGACACTCAAAACAGAAAATCGGGACAATACAGGGCAAACAGCCATACACTCCGTCAGAGGGTAGGACAGCGCGATTAAGATGCGCACATAAGCACTTGCAAACAGGCCATATGCCTCAATAGGCAGTACACCCAAATTTGGGACGAATACCGTGAACTCCAAACCAACAAGGCCATTTTTGAGTTCATGGTAGGGCCACCAGCCCAGCCGAGAGAGGACATAAGCGTAGATACGCTAACTCGACAATTTGCGAGGATGTCCCTCTCGCCACGTACTGCCACAGAATGGAAGGAGTTCACCGTGGCCACAGTCAAGAAGACGGTCAGGTTAGGCTCCAACTTACTACAAAATAAACCTAACACAAACACACGTCCTTCAGCTCCGGATCGGAAGGCAATTTTGCCAAGCCGAGGGGAAGAGCCTAGAACAATCCCCTCGGACCGGATGAACGAGAGGGAGTTGAAGCCAGGACCTTCAATCACACATAATACGACAGAGGGACAACAGGAGGTAACCTCGTCATGGGCTGACGACGTAGAGCCTGACCTACCACATATAAAGCCTACATACACTCACACAGATAGGCTAACACAGTGGCAGGAGTCTGCCGTGGCCACGGGCCAGAAAGCGGACAGGCTACACGACACCACATTGGCAGGACAAAAACAGGCACTTAAGCGGCCTTCACCGCCAGTTCAAAGGGCAAATTTGCCAGAACGGAGGCGAACACCGGCATTAGTCCCTCAGGATGCACGGTACACGCACATACGGATTAAACAGGCATTACCATACAATACACGGGGATTAGGAAAGGTATTATTACCCACCCCACAAAACCTCGCAGTCAAACATACATACACTCCCGCAAAATCTGCTAAGATAGCGCCAAGCGCAATAACGCCCTTAAATACAGGTACACTTAGACCTAGAAACACGCGCTACGGTGGAAGTAGGGCAAGGCTTACTTTGCTAGAAATTCCGCCGGAAAACAGCAAAGAAACACCTCAATGGATTTCAGAGGCCTATAATATCGTAACAGGGCAAAACCCTTCACCTTTCTGAGCACTGAAGCTCGAAAGACGATAACGACTTCCACCAAGGCCAAAGAAATAAAATAACATCACTTCCCCCATCATAAATGGCCACACAAGTTCTTTCACGCGGGAGATATCAGAAAATAGACCGACAATTACATAGTAAACATAAACTGCGCATTTTTTTTTTTTTCTCGTATTTTATGTATATACAGGGCAACATGGCCAAATTAGAAGTGAGTAATTTTAAATCCTTCTGTGTTTTTTTTTTGGGAACCATGGCATCTTTCTATTAGGCCATCACTAAGCCAAGTGAAAGCCCATCAGGCTTAAGGCCGGAAAGAGATATTTTGAACACAACTTAGGCATAAAATCACAGCATAGAGCTTAAGGGAGTCTTTCTAAGTAGAAATGACTAGACGTTCTACGTTATGGTTCCACAGTTTGACAGATTCTCTTGTTGCGGGCGAAAACCGTAAGCATGGCAAGAATTAAGAATCTCAAACTAGTTTCAAAAAAAAAAAAAATTTGGGAGGTGTGCTTTAACCAACTAAAAAGCCCAATTGCACACCGGGATGAGACACTGTCATTTTGGTGAGTTACAATTACTTTGATAGGCAGGTTTGACTCCCACAGTGCACTGGCTTTGCTCGTGACGTGGATACAAGGGTATCAGTTACGTCTGGCAATGGCCTTCCTAAGGTGTACTAGACAGTGTCGGTAGATTCCCCTGAGACGTAACCAGATTACGGTAGTACTCACGTTACCAAAATGGTAAATACTACACTCAGGTCCCAATCACCATTTTTTTTCAAAAACATAGTGCTCACGACATAATTTTTAGAGACTAACGCCACCTACTATTATTTTCTTTCAATGTGCTCTCTTAATTCAGAGCGGGGCATAAATATTTTTTTTTGTTTCACACATTTAGCCCAAGAAAGAAAAATGGCCAAATAAACTATATATATATTTTATACATAGGTATACATAACACAACACTCGGGGACACAAGTGTAGTCAATGGAAGGTTCTTTTACAGACGGCCAATGCATATGAGATTTCCGAAGTGAAATGCCATGGCCTGTGGTTTGGATTCCAAGTAAAACGGAAATCCCGTGGCACATGATCTCCAGAAATGGTCACGTTAAACCACAAAATTCCCCTCTTGCCTTTTTATAATGCGAAGAGCACTAACAGAAAGCAGGCTGATTAAGAACACATGTTCGGATACACAGCGTTATCGAAACAAGTAAACAAGCGAGCGCGCAAGACATTGCAACCCGACACCATCATACTCAGCAGTAAAGCAGACCTCAGTGATAAACTGCGAGCCTTACAGACGACAGTTCCCAAAGCACACTGCACGGAATCATTCATAGCCAACCTAAGAACCCTATATCTTCAAAATTTACACTACGAGGAGAGGGCAAAAATAAGCAAACTCCTCGCAGGAAGGTATACTAGGGGTTGCGCATAGAAAAACACACAGCCCATTTTCCATAGTGTAGGCGGCACAGAAATGGCCACCAAATCTTTACAGACAACCGGCTTCGAACCCATGTCCACACACAAAAACCTCGTACCGAAAACTAACTAAACAACGGTATTTTCGGTACGAGAAACACAAACAAAATACAGACAGAATGCCCGCAGAACATGAACAACGCAGACATATAACACAGAGAATTACATAGAACACGGGTTCGAACCCCAGAGAAAATTGCACGCCAGGGAAAAACAAGCAGACGGCCTTCCAATCACACCAAAATTGGCCCATATAACGGCTTAGACAGATAATACTACATTCCTGCGGCCAAATGACAGGCATAAAATTCCAGAAATACACTTGACAGGGAAAATGGACTTTCCAGACAGAGACATATAAATTTCGTAAGACAACGGTCTTACGGAATAATGGCCACACAACGGCAATAGTAGCAGGGCGGATTACCACATCGGGCCGCCAGGAATTTAACACAATGACCACACTGGCATACGTGCAGAAAAACACGCAACAGTGGTTAACCTACATAAAATCCCGGCCTGAAGTTACACACACAAACTGATGACTTGCAGACTTAGCCACTTTGCAACACTGTCGATGACAAAACGCGATTGTGTAGTGGCAGTGACCATGAATAAACAAATGCAGAACAATCATAACACTATACATTTTTCAACACTGCGAAAGCATTTATCAACAAGCAGACGTCACAGACCAAAACTTGTCGCAGGCCCAGAGTAGCACGTTCGTAAAGACGTTGGCAGGCCACGGGCGCTTCCTACCCATACACAATATACACAGTAGGACTTAGCCCTACAGCAGACCAGGCGTCCGCGTGGTGTAGCGGAGCGTAGTCACACACACACACACAAACGCGCTCACCAATCAGGGGCGAACATAGGGACTTTGAGGAAACGGGACCTCCCCTTAACAACTTCTTTTTGCGACCCTAGTCCCGAAACAAATCATTCCAGGCGACTAGGACTTAGCCCTATAACGGACCAGAGTAGGTCGTGAAGCTTCGCTATCCCAAAGCGCGGATAGAAAACCAACATGGACCAAGGGAGGATGACAAGAGAACATGCTAACAGCGTCCCACTCTACTCCCTGCCCATAACCTTTTCACGTCCAAACATAAACAACGCAGACACATGAACACGACCAAAACAGCTACACTACACTACAAAGTATACATAAGGGTTGGTAAACTTCATGTGTTTACAGAAAGGGCATGCTACGCCTTGAGCCCCACCGCTATCACCTGAATGAGAGGGGTGCATCGGCAAACACCAACTAAGCGTAATGCACATCTCCATATGAGAGATGAGGCCATAAGTAATAAATACTAACCATTTTTTTTAAATTTAAATCATCCCGCATGAGAGGGAAATATATTAGTATTATGCCTCAACCTACACCTATCCATACATGAGTGCAAACGCCTCATATCCAGACGCATGCATGTATATCCCATCCATTCACCAGGGGATATTGATATCAGACCGGCATGGATTTTTATTTTATTTTTTGCAACCCCGGGAATTACCTGCCCCGTTCCACTCACTGTAGGAGCATCCCAGCACAAAAACCGGTTCCAGGCCGCCACTAACGCGGAATTCGGAAGTGCGCAACCTCCTCCTACCCTGCTTTAACCCACTCTACAGATAACTACCCCCAGATCACAATAACAGGGTACCTGACGCCACAGACCCTACTAACACCTCCATCAAGGTTAAAAAAGAGCATTATCGCTGGAGAAGCTGATATAGCACAGGTAGCCTAAAGTAGTCTACGTATGTAGAGGTTTTACCAGCCCACCACACTGGAAGTATTTTACATTTGACACTTTTTACACAGGTTACACCTATATTTAAAAAAAAAAAAAAAAAGGGAATCTGAAACACCCTGGCTGATGATACCGGCGTTAGCCAAAGGTCAAAAGCACAACACTAGGAGCAGAGCTGGGGAAGGCGATGTGGACCCTTACCCCAGTTGGCTCATCAAATTACTGACGACTAGACCAAATAGACGAACCACGTAAGGTCAAAGCATTCGCGGCCTGGTCGGGCAAGCTCTGGAATCCTAGGTGCGCATAAACCGCCCCTGGGAGGAAGGGATGCTAAACCCACTTTGAGCCACGGTCGTCGAAGCCAAGACCTGCAGGGAGACTTTCTGAGAATGGCGGGAGAAATAGCTCACTCCGCGCCGGCCTCGGGAGCTATCCCTAGAGACGACCATATTATGACTAGACTGTTAGTTAAATTTACGTAAGTAGGACTTCCATGGCGGGGAGGCAGACTCCTATTCGTCAGGAGTGAAGCAGGATCCAAGGGTTCAGCAGGACCAATCCTAGATCCGACAAGTCCTTACCCCGCGAGGTGAAGGTGAAGACCACGACGGTAATCAATAATGCAGAATGAAATATGAATATATATATATGGAATGTACGCGCTCATTCGGTCCTGCGCCCACGTAAATGGACGACAACGGGTCGCCAGAGTTCTTAAATGAGTAGCATAGCGGGCACTCAAAAGGGTTCAGTGGGCCAACCCAGCAATGCCGATTAAGGCGAAGAGGACTCCCCGGACGCTCACTTCCCGGAGGACACATGAATACAAATATTGCGGCCGACACAGGCGAAGAGGACTCCCCGGACGCTTTCTTCCCGGAGGATATTATGCCATTGGACCACACTGTCCAATGCCCACATAAATGACGACGCATCGGGCAGTCAGAGGGCATTAAGAGATGGGGCATTGCGCGCCCCTCACAGGAGCCAAGTGGGCGGCTCACCTACGACTAATCGGAACGGCAAAACGGGCACGACAAGGAAGTTACAGCGGGCGGAACGGTTAGCTTAGTGGCACCGTAAGCCGCCCGCGGATAGATTAATCCTAGTAATAGACGTCGACACTAGACTTAAGGGGATGGAATCCAGCGAACCTGGAGACAACCGGTGTTTCCAGGGCTCGTGCGGGTGGTGTTCTGGGGAAGCAAATTGCCCCAGGCGATCGTCCTAGGCCAAATTTAGTTATAGACGGTTGCATTTGACACGCAACCTAGGATTAAGCAAATTTAATGAACACTGTTGCAATTCAGCACAGCATCTTTCGGCAATAGATTAAGGCAACCCTCTCGGCTTAGATGTAGTTTTTTTTTTATATATACCATAAGTAGAATAAGTAGTATAAGAGAACGCCGTTCGGCGCCTGATGACCCACAAATCCGTCATCAGGGTAAGTCCGATAACTCATGATAAGTTATTATAATGTAGCATAGTCTTACATTTAAGACAATTTTTTTTAATACATATATTGAGGTAAAATTTCGGCGCCTGGCGGCCCAAATTCGTTGCCAGGGTAAGCCCAATACTACAACACATTAGGAAATGACGTCACGGCACCATATAGGGTAAGCCCGGCCATATATCGAGTAATAATAACCATGCCATTCTTTTCACAGGTAAAAAGGGGCTTCAGACTGTGGCAACGCTGCCACAGGAAGCGGCATATGGAATAGGGAATTTCAATGTTTTGTTAACCTCTCCATTTTTTTTTGCAGGCATTGTCACCTAGAATATGACACGTGTAATTATGATTTTGCTGCCAGACAGCAGCAACATGCTATTTAATGCCCCCTTATTGTAGTATTATACCTGTGCATACTAACCTCCATTTAACATTCATTCTCACTTACACACTCACTACATTTTTTTTTACAGCTACACGTCAATAATCTGCACAGCAGGAATGATGCCTGTGGGGCATCAGGCTTGCTGGCAGATCTGCATAAAACAAAAACACTTGAAGCGTCAAAATGCGACGCAGCTTACGGCGATGAGGGCGCAACCGGCATGTGGCGGCGACCCTCATGGCCAAGTGTGCAAGCATTCACCCACAGAGGATGCTTCACAGACTAGGTATTAAGAATACACTGCAAGCGGTACGACCACTCAACCGTGCCAAGAGGTGGCCGTATAGGATCAGCCGTGATACGGCAAGCGTACGTACAAACAGGTAGCGTGCACGCGAGGATCCAAACAAAAACTAGAATTATAAGGGTTTAGCGCGCTTAACTAAACATAAGGTCATTGTATTTTACTAGACATAAGGTCATTGTAGTTCATAATTTTAAAGAGTAAACTACATACATATTCATGCGCCCACGGGCAATTATTCCAATGGAAATTCCTAAATGTCAGCATCGCAACATAATACATTAAACACTATATATATTTTTGTCTGTTTATCAAGTTCACGTGTACACGATGTCTATATTTTTGTTTTGTTTTGTTTCGTTTGCTAAGGTAACACGTAACCAATGTCTGTGAATTGTTTTCTTTCATTTTTCTCTCTTCTAACTTCCCCATTTGTCAGGGTGTTCCGTTTTATCCCACACCAATAAATACATTTTAAATATTTCCTTTAAATTATACCCTGGAACACCCATTTTTTTCTATTCTCTCCTATCTTCTTTATTGCAGGGAGCACTTTTTCCCCAAGATAGGGCGGACGACGCAATCATCCGTTCGGCCCTGGGTTTTTCCTCCCTGCACAACTATGTAACCATGTATAACCATGTTTTTTTTCTTTTTTATGCCGACAACGGCAAGGGCGATTGTGCCTCAATAGCAATTATTTTCTTTATTCAACAATGTTAATGCACATTTCACCATGCAATGTAAAATTTATATACATATATATCTATGTACACCCCATAACCCTCCCCTCTGAACACGGGCTGACCGCACACCTACACTTCTGCACGACGACACCCGTTCCATACGACGACGCTTACGACGCCACCACCAGAAGAGACGAGGGGGATTCAAAAACTACTACGACAACATCCCAACCCCAAGTGCCCTTCCCGGTCGCGAGGACGCGACCAAATGGAGGAAGAGGCTTGTACAATACCCAAGGGGTATGCACCCCTCAGAGATCATCCCCCCCATCATCTGTCTAAATCTCATAAAAGGCAACCCTTTAAAAGCCTACCCAATATCCATCAATACTATAAGGGCAGCTGGCTACTCCATAAAGCAGCTCAACCCTTGCGTAATTATGACACACAGCGACATACTACAAACTGGTTCAACTATGCCACAACGCGCTGACAGAACAGAGGCTAAAGGTATAAAAGGTGCCTTAAGTGGGTCACGAGGATCTCTCCATCATCAGTGCTTCGACGAGACAGCCGGAGGCTAACGACAGTGTCAACCGAGGTGAGTCAGTCAGTCAGTGTTCAGAATCCTACTTTTGTAACCTAACACCCACAGTTTGTACTCACATTATAACATCACAAGATCCCTTAAAAGGGACTAACAGTTACTCATTGCTGACCAATAAACACTTGGTCAGTCTCTTACACTTGCATTACTGATCTACACTCTTCTTCACGTCCCAACGTCCTTCCTTACTCCCGTCACAGTCAGACGTGACACACCGTAGTAATAACGCCAACTCAGACGTCATTGTATTCCTCACAGCGGCTCGCGTGCTCAAGTGAAGCGCGTGCCGAACCGCTGACACTAGCAAGGTGATTATATAATAAGTAGCCGGCTGGGCGACTAGTACATCGACCCGCGTGCTAAGGCTACATCCCTTAAACCACATTTACAGTCTTTATAGGAGCGCCCCCTAGTTCCTAACGCTAAACAACACTCCACACTGGTCAGCTTGCCCCTCCAAAGGCAGCTACCCCCTTTTAGACACTCCATTCAAAATCAATACAGTAACTCTTCCGTTTTAGGTCCTACCACCCCTAAATAAGGGATCTAAAACAATACAGTCAGTTTTAGAGAATATGACCAGCTGAAAAACGTGGGATTGCATATGGATGAAATCACTTCCGGAAGAAATGTAAATTCTTGGGCATTGGAAGCAATATCAGAAGAGACGGAAGAGGAGGTACGAAAGGCGGAAGATAACATCGTAGAAGGGGCTGTTGTGGAACTAGATGAGGAGATAGAATCCCAGGAGATATGGTCTTTATTAACAGAAGGAGATAACAGCGATGCACAATTTGAAGAGTTACTACAGGAGCGGCTCAATGACATTCAACTTGGGGATGAACACAGAAAACAGTTGGAAGAGGTTTTAAGGAAGCACAAAACAGTATTTGATACAGTACCTGGGAAAATTTTAAATTTCAAGTACTCTATGCAAGTCGAGGACTGGTCACCTTTCAAAAGCAGATTGTATCCAATTCCTGAAAAGTATCGTGGTCAAGTTAAAATTATTATAGATGAGATGTTAGAAGCTGGAGTGATAAGGAAGACACCTACACCTTATCTAAATGCGATTTTGGCAGTCACAAAACCAAATGGATCTATTAGACTTTGTTTAGATGCCAGAAATCTCAACATGAGACTCATTTTTCCTGAGTATGACAGAGCGCCAATTATCAGAGACGTATTAAAAGGCTTTAAAAACAAGAGCATTTATTCATCAGTCGATCTGACGAGCTCGTTCCACCATCTTGAATTGGATGAGAAGTCACAGCTTCTAACTGGCTTCTTATTCGATAACCAGACATTTTGTTTCGTCAGAATGCCTTTTGGGGTCAAAACAGCGGGCTGTGCTTTAATCCGAGCACTGGACCGGAACCTAACCGAGGAAGTAAAGGAGATGACGGTGCGATACATCGACGACATTCTGTTGGCATCCGACAACATTGAAACTCACATGGAAAATTTAGATAAGTATTGGGCAACTTAAATGCATCGAATTTCAAAGTAAACATGAAGAAATCGCATTTCTTCAAGAGCGAGATCTTATATTTGGGTCACGTCATTGACAAGGAGGGAGTGATGCCAAACCCAGCTAAGATTGATGCGATAAAGAATTTCCCTACACCAACGAGAGTCAAGCACATTCGGGCTTTCTTAGGCGTAACGGGATTCTTTAAAGAAAACAGTCCAGGTTATACGGAGACGGTAGCTCCAATGCAAGAAATGTTAAAGAAAAATAACAAATGGTCATGGAACGCGGAATGTGAGAAGGCATTCCAAGCAACAAAACAGCTATTAGAAAACTGCATTAAATTAGGATATCCAGATTTCAAATACAAATTCATAATCCAAGCGGATGCTTCACTAATTGGGATAGGTGCTATGCTCTACCAAGAGGATCCAGCGAACCTGCAGCACAAAACATATTTGGCATTTGTCAGCCGAAAATTGCGTAAGCACGAGCGGAATTATACTGTAACCGAGCTAGAATTGTTGGCCATCCTTCATGCGCTCCAACAATGGAAACGAATAATCTATGGTTACCCTATTGTTGTCAGAACCGACCACAAGGCACTAACATTCTTGTTTAAGACGTCAATGGCAAGCGAACGTGTGACACGTTGGTCTATTCAGCAGTTCAGCATTGAAATTGAACATTGTCCAGGGAAGATGAACGTGATACCGGATGCACTCAGCAGGAACCCAGAGCCTGATAACGAAGAAACAGCGATGGTACAACACTTGGAGTTAACACCGAAGGACCGGGAATTCTTGGAGGAGTTACGTGAGATACAGCGAGAACAGGAAGCGGAACCATGGATGATGCTATTAATTAAATACTTCAAAAAGCAACTACCTACAGGAACACCTGCATTTCGAGAAGCGAAAGCCAAAGAAGGAAGATATGTTTATGTCAACAATTTGCTGCACAAATGGGTAGATAATGACCACACCAAGTTACGCATATTAGTACCTGCATCGTTACAACGAGGATTGACATGGCATACGCACGAAAGTTACGGTCACGTGGGCTTAGACAAGTGCGAAGCGACAATAGGAGAGACATTTACATGGCCACGTATGAGAACAACTATATGTGACGTCATTACAACTTGTGACCCGTGTCAGAGAACAAAGCCAAATAATTATTTACTGAGGCAATATCCTAGACCATTGCTACCTCAGAAACCATGTGAGCTACTGGCGATGGACTGTCTTGGTCCAATTCCGAAGGGAAGGAGAGGTTGCCGTCATTTGCTAGTGTGCATTGATGTATTTTCTAAGTTTGTAGTAATATGCCCTATTCAGAAAACCACATCGAAGCAGGTACTCAGTCGCATTCGTAATAGAGTTATTCCAACCCTTGGAAAACCAGAGTTTATATTATCAGAACACGGCAGTTATTTCACAAGCGCCGAATTCAAGAAAGGAATGGAAGACATGGGTATAAAACATGTTTTAAGCAGTATCCGACATGCCCATGCAAATCCAAGCGAGAGAGTAATTAAATCTGTAACTGCATATTTGAGAATCTTCATTCCGAACGAACACCACAAATGGGTCGATAAAATTAAGGACGTAGAGACATGCATGAATTCTACCAGGCACGAGTCAACAGGACAAATCCCTATGGTCCTACACAAGAACGAGTATCCAGTAAGAACGTGGAAAAGCATCATTAACTGTCCACAAGATCCCATGATAGCACCAGACCTGCGAATTGAAAGAACGAGAGAATACATGAGGAAACAAGCAGACCGCAGATTACGGCGAGTAAGAAATAAGAGGTTCCACGGTGATCTTGAAGTCAACCAGCTCGTTTTGGTAAAACGACCTGCTACATCGGACCCAGAAAAGAAAATCTTTAGTAAGTTCTGCGAGAAATTCATAGGACCCTATTCCATCGTAAGAAACCTTGGAAATAATGCTTACAGAGTGAAAGAATTGAGCACAGGAACGATGTCAGTTTACAACGCTGCCAACCTAAAGAAATATCGTCGAAGTGAACCATGGTAGCGCCGAAATAATGACGCTGTTTGAATATACGGACGCCCAACTATCAACAAAGTCAACGGGGAGCAGTTGAGTACGGCACGTTGAGAAGAAGGAAGTAGAGCTGTTGTTGACAAACATTAACGAGGCGAGTAAGGTGTTGCCGCAGGCATCGAGCGTCACGCAAGATTGGAAGGGGGAGAGACAAGCAGGATATGAAAACGAGTAAATGCCATTGAAGACAGGAGCGCCTAGACCAAGAAAGAAAAAGGGGTGATTCTGGAAATAAAACAAATTGGCCTACGGAAGTATTGTAAAATTGTCGACTATATTCCTAAGTTCGAAATTTTGTGAGTGGGAGAGTTGTGAACCCTTTACCCTATGTTGGTTAAATGATTCTACTTTTTATTTCTTCAATTAATAAATATTTCAACCAGCATCATGAAAGTAGCCAGACAGTGATGAGGAAATCTCAAGCATTTGTTGGAGACAGTAGGGACATACCTGCATCAGTTTAACAAAAGGCTAAGTACTTGAGCTATGAAAAGAAATAGCAGAGCGATGTATCATAAGGACAGGTGTGGCTACCTCAATTTTAGAAGCGACGCGCGGTGAGACATGGTTCTGGTATGTTCATTGTGATATTCGGGCCTAGAAGAAATATGATGCAGTAACGTGAATGGCTGATGAAGAAAATAGACACTCCCAAGACGCCAAGATCTACTAGAAACCGCCAATATACAGAAAATGGAGAACCAATGAGAAGAGAATGCCTACTTGCGCGCCAACTCCGGCTGGGGTACGCGGTGGCTAGCATTCACGCGGGAAATCGCCTAGACAAAATCTCTACGATCGATTCTAGGATTAATGGGCATATTCTTGACCTGTGCAATATTACGAGTTCAGTGATATCTATTTCATTCCTGTATCACAATTATTTCGAGAAATTTTTACATAAAATCCCCCTCCATCTAGACCCAAGGGCCAGTTCATTTATAAGTGTGTCGAAGAGCCAAGACATTGACTTTCATTCAGTGTGTCGAAGAGCCAAGACATTGACTTTCATTCCGTGTGTCTAGGAGACATTACTATTATTCTGTGCGTCTACGGACGTAGACTGTGATTCTGTTCGTCTGAAGAGATAGACTTGTATTTGTGTCGAGGACACAAGATATTCATTGTAAAGTGGTAAATTCAGTGACAGATAGTCATAGTACTATAGTTATAGGGACAGTAGCGTCGATAATTCGCCAACGAACAGTGACAGGGAATTTAGTACCTGAACAAGCGAATTTAGTAGTCAGGCATAAAGTGTATAATAACCTAATTTTTGTATCAGCGCAAGGGTGACATCGATGAATGCAGAAGAAGTGTGGAAGTCTCAACAGTCCGTCCAGATGGCTGCTATGAGATAAAGAATCATCCAGTTGGGGAATGGCGTCTGATGTTCTTTGACGGGTGACTACAACAAGAGATGAGTACAAATAATATTTTATTATTTATTAAATTAACTTATGGTTTATGGGACATATTTTTGTAAATACTTTGCTTGTGTGATTTAATGTAGTATATTTAGTTTTGATCTGGCACACTTTTGTTTGGAAGCAGCTCGCACAATGGTAGTTAATGGAAGGTTCTTTTCTTTGTGTTGTGTTAACTAACGTATCTATGTGAACGGCCGTGTTCGCCTATGTTACGAAGTGCGGTTAAAAACGTCTCTCGGAGATATGTCGTGTTTCAGAAGTAGGACTGAATTAATCTAATTATATAGTAGATTGGAGGGTAATTATAATTTTGTTGAGAATTATTATTGATCAGATTCGGTGTGATTATTGCCTTTGGAGCAATGTAATTTGTGACGAAGAGTACTCAGCTCTATCGTAGGTTTTAAATATTGTGTTAAATGTTTTGCGAGCTCTAATTCAGCAGACCCATGTGAAAGGCGTTATGTCAGTCCCAGATGTGTGTACTGTGAGTATATTTTTTGTGTGGTATTACAAGCGGGAATTTCAGCAGAGACTGATTTCTGTCAGCTTGGTACCAGATTCATATTGCATCCTTGCGAGGACAATTATGGATATGTGATTATTATCTGACCATATGTTGAGTGGGAGGAGATGTTAGCGGCTGTTGATTCCTTGAGATAACAGTTCAGCTGGTCGGCTATTTATATACACTGGATGGGGGACATGACTGGTATTGTGGAAGGGGTGAGTTGTTGTCACAAGGGCTGGCTGAGTTTCGCAAGCAGAGCTCATTAGTGGAGTGCACGTCTGGCTCCCAATTACTTGAAAATGAATATAAATGTGAGAAACTGATCAATGGTAAAATTGTTTAAATAAATGGGAGTTGCCTACGAAACACGATAACCTTCGAAGCGTTTCTTTAACATGCAGTTTTGTTAATATAAAGTAATCTTAACCACTCAGGTTGTTTGTTGTTGTTGGTTTATTCTATGTTTATTTTTCCATGTCAGTGACCGTGATTCACGTGCGGCGCTGTTTTTCCTTGTTGTTGAGTATCTGGCCATTGTGGCAGCTCATTTGGTTAAGTGTGTCACCACACTAACAAGGGTCTCAGAGAGATGCCTGTAAATAGTAGAGTTGTAATATGTGTGTCAGAGTTAGATTTAAGGATTTTTATTAATGTTATGCCCATAGCCATAAAAGTTGATTTACGAGGTGATTGTTCGTGAGCACCGTGGCTGTTAACCCGTTGTGAACGAATGATCATCCAAGTACTCATTTCCCGTAGATAGTCACCACGCGAACATAAATTCATATGCAAGATAGTGGAACTTGGATCCACATTTTATTAGAAAAGGGGAGATCTGTCTGACTCCTCAAAGTGATAAATATTCCTGTCAGGGGAAAATTCAAGGAGGAATTTGTTTATTATTGTTTGTTTTATTCTTTTATGCACAAATTAGTTATTAAATCTAGTTATTATCTTACGTTTTGTCTCCTTTCTTTCTTAGTTATAGTTTTCATCCTATAACCCTTGCCTCAGAAAAGCACGTAGTTGGCGGACGTAAACACCACACTATGAACTGAACGCGACCCCTTGATCTAAGATTCTTGCATAAAACACTGCTATTCTGAAGGGTTCAGTATGTCGGGTTGCTAGACTTTTATGTACGTAGGATTTCATGTATGTGCCATGAAATCCATCGACATAATCATATCATTTCACATTCATTTACTACATGACTGAACGTAGATCGCACCGTCGGGAAGTTGGGCATCCTACATCAGAGATACACATGCTGGCTCTTATTATTATTATTATTAGACTATTATTATTATTTTGTATCATCATCAACATTTGGTGCTAGTGTTGAGACAGCTTACCATTACCGGCCGATATGCAAGTCGGGGCGTGATGGCGCAGCGGTCCAGCTGTTGGCCCCTCACCACGGCGGACCGGGTTTGATTCCCGGTCAAGGTATGTGAGATCTTTAAAGTGAAATTCCATGTCCTATGGTTCGGATTACACATAAAAAGGAGGTCCAGTAGCTCATGATCACGATATTTACGGTCATGTAAAGCCACAAGCTTCCTTACTTGCCACCATCGGCAACCTCAAGATGATTTCCCGTGGCATCCCACGAGGCCAAATTTGGGATGTCCACCTATCCCCGCTGTGTAGGCATGCGCTTTAAATCGTGCACCACGATCGCAGCAAGTCCGGTGATTGGAGGTCCGAACTCAGCACCGACAGTGGCTGTCCTAAGTTTGGATTTCCCCGGATTCTTCCACGCGCTTTCCAAGCACATGCCGGGAGAGTGTGGTACTTGGAGTCCCGGTGCACCAAACTCATTCACGACCCTAATAACTACAGCTACACATACTACTACAGTCACCACAGAAACTCAGTTTATCAGAAAAGTTCAACACTCACCCAACAACACGGGGTTGATAAGCAAATGTCCCAAGCCCCTAAAATGAATTAACAACAAACATCACAACAAGCTTCCAAGTCTCTTCCATCATCATTGTACAAAAATGCTGCTATCTGGCGTGCTAATAAAGAACAAATAATAATAAAGATGGGATCGTTTCCGTGTCAGTTTTCGACCCGTGGGTACTGATAGATTGTTACCTCGAAAGCGAAAGGGTTAGGCTACGGCCGCCATCTTGTTAGGTTAAGCTACGGTCGCCATCTTGTTAGTTTAGGCTACGTGAAGTTAAGTTACGGCCGCAATGTTGTTAGTTTATGCTAGGTTAAGCTAAGCTATGGCCGCCATCTTGTTAGGTTAGGCTAGGTTAAATTAAACTATGGCTGCCAGCTTGTTAGGTTAGATCTCAATGATTACAAATGCTTATATACGGGGATATAAACGATCTGAAGGGAACAATGCTGATAGAAGTTTTGTATTAGCCTAAAGCATTCATGAAAAATAACTTCTAAAAATACTCTACCCTAACCACCTCTTTCTCTAACCGTCAACGTAACTGCCACTATCTTCAGTCAACCGACTAAAGATGGCTCAGTCGGGCATCCCTACGCGTTGCCTGTAGACATCCCCTGACCTTTCATCCCCAAGTTATCAATATTCCATTCTCTACGTGGCATAGCACACCTCCAGCGCTCGACTGTTATGTCACACGATACATTCCAACAGAAGAGCGGTATAGGTAGAGCGGTCGAGGTAGAGGTGGAGCGGTAAAGGAGGAGCGGTAGAGGTGGAACGGTAATGGTTGTGCGGTGGAGGTAAAGCGGTGGAAGTGGAGCGGTAGAGGTAGTGCGGTGGAGGTAGAGTAGAGGTGGGTAAACGTTAAACACCTCCCTCCTCATTCCTTTCCTTTTCACCTCCTCAATGGAAGCATCCACTCACAGAGTTTTGCACTTAGGCCCTTGACTTGTCCTCGGTTAGGTTTGGTGAGGCAAGGTTAGCTTAGGTTATGTTAAGCTATAACCGCCATCTTGAAATTATTTGAAACTTTTTGATCACACCTTGTAGGTATGGTTATGTTACGTTAAGCTATGACAGCCATCTTGAAATTCTTTGAAACCTTTTGAACACACCTCGTAGGTTAAGTCAGGTTAAGTACAGCTATGACCACCATCTTGTTCGGATAGGCTAGGTTAAGTTAAGCTACGGCCGCCATCTTGGAGGAGGTGGTGGAGGAGGAGGATGAGGAGGTGGAGGTCCCAGGATCCCTACAAAACCACTACTTACGGGGTTTGTATTCAGATCTAGGGTGGCTTTTGTGGGCTCTATTGAGTGCAATGGCTTAATATTCCTCCCGCGTCACTTGGTAGTATATCCTAAGCCTACAAAGCGAATTCAAGTGCCATTTATGAATTTATATATTTTTAATCGAACACCCTCACTCGTTAAGGAAGCAGAGTTTTTGGAAAACAAATTCCTGAAATATCGAGCATAGTACTGAAGTGAGTAACGTCACAACAAACCACCACTCTACATGCGGATTATCAAAAAACGGGACCATAAAGGATAGGTGCCAACGGCCGCGGTGACCCAGAGCGCTAACGCACTACTCGTGCCTCGCTGACATCGGGAGAGCGTGGGTACGAATCCCACCTCGTCCGTCCTAAAAATTGTTTTCGTGGTTTCCCATTTTCACCACCAGGCAAATGCCAGGACGGTTCCATTCAGTAGGTTCACGGTTGATTTCCTCCCAATATCCCTTCCCTGACTCGTCCTAAAAAGAAAAGTACATGGCCATTGGCTGCATTAATACAATTATTAAAGGATAGGTGCCTATAGGCACCGTGCACCCTAGTAACGTTAAGCGATCCACACATCTCATTTTCAATCTCTTCTCCTTTTCCGCTTTTGATTGCTTTTCAATGGCCTAGATATTGATGGATCAAATTATTCAATAACAAAGCCAAGGAACCATATGCACATGCATTTTACTCGCAAATCTGTTGTAAGATCATTGGAGGGGAAGTAGAGATAGGAGGGACGAAGTCCAGCATAGCTATTGAAGTTCCGAATACGGGTGAAGCTGATGCGTGATTTCACCAGATATAGCAGAACAACAAATGCAATACGAATGCGACTTCAGTATACTGTATCTAAAAAGTTTGAGCCAAATATGTATAATTCAAGTCATTCGAGAAAAATATACTGTTAAAAGTACATTGCTATATAGTGCCCCAATTATTTGTAACAAGCAGACATACGAAGGTCGAATACTGCTTGTTTTCATATATTGTACCCTTCCATTCCATGTGTTTTACTAAATAGGTTTTGGTAGATTTTTTATTTTTTTATTTTTATTTTTAGCGTATGGCTTTTAGTGCCGGGAGTGTCCGAGGACATGTTCGGCTCGCCAGTTATGTAGCTGCTTCGAGACGGACACCCAATGGGTGAGCTACAAGTACCGTTGGGAAGGAAAGTTGGAAGGGAAGGGCGAGGAGTTGGAAGGTAGCGGCTGTGGCCTATAGTTAGGGACCAACGCCGGCATTTGCCTGGAAGGAAGATGGGAAACCACAGAAGACCATCTTCAAGGTTGCCGGCGGGGGGATTCGAACCTCCTCGCCTCCCGGATGTGAGTGACTGCCATTAGTCATGCCGTAACGACCACGGCGAACTCACCCGGTTTTTGGTAGATGATCTGCGTTGTATGGGGCAACAATTACAAACTCAAATGTGAGTATCCAAACATTGTAATCATCACTGAAAATACACATAAATCAATACGTCTTCCTGATTTTAAGACTAAGATGCATGCAATCATAAAGTACGATATCTACACTTCAAAGTTGGAGCTGATGACTTCAATGTTCCAGCTTATAAAACAATTATCACCATCACTACAAACACTACTTACGTATTGAAATATATAACAGTCAGCATGAGTTAATTGTTGTTCGTTTTTGTTGTTGCTTATTTTGAGGGTTGCGACATCGTGGTCATACAGCCCCGTGTATTTGGGTGAATGTGTAAGAAATATGCGTGATAACCTGTGTTATTGTGATGGTTGTACTAATATGTGTATTTGTAAATTGTGGTTAAGATAGGGTTGGGGGCACCTCTGGCCTTAATATAGGAACCATCCAAGCAATTGCCTGGTGTAGAAGTGGGGGAAACCACGGAAAACAATTTCCCGGAAGGCTGAGGTGGTGGGATAAAGCCCTTCCCGTCTCAGTTTTGCCTCAGGAGGCTCAGTATACCCCATTCATACCCTCACAGCACAAATAAAATTTCGTAGCAGAGCCGGGAATCGAACACAGACCTCCGGGTTCACAGCCAAGAACGCTGGACGCTACACCACGAGGTGGTCCCATTGGTTAATTAGTAACGAATCACAGAAATTCATTTCAAGGAATGTTATTTGCATGGCTTCTATCAATTTTAGCATATTTCCATATGAAAAAAAGCTATTGTGGTCACTTTTGTTTGTGAATGTTTCTGTGTGCGAACGTGAGTGTGTGTGAAACATTGTACGGTAAATCTTTATACAAGAAATTACTGCCATCTTATATAGCCTCTTCAGTCCGGAAATACTTTTTTTTAATCTCTTTTTAAAAGATTAGTTTTCTAGGCAGATTAAGGACTAAAAGTAAGGAGAAATTCGTTCGGAAAAATTATTACCATATTACTATAGATTCTACACTAGATATAATATGTGATACTTCAGGACTCAACTAGGTTAATTTGGTAAAACCAGAATAATTACATTTCAGGTATATATTGTATCTTAAACACTAAATATTGAACAGACTATCTAAATATGATTACACAATATATTTATTTATCAAATCATAGTAAAAAAGTAAAGACACACATTTTGGCTAGGTAACTAAATAGATAATACTGCTAAAAATATCAACAATTAGCTGCAATTTTTCGTTTCGAAGATAATGTTATATCATCAGTACAACACACAGTAGAGCTCAAATATAAAATTCTGAACAGGCAGTGAAACAGGTGACAATATACAGGGTGTATTTGATATAATGGAAGTCCGTTACACTGGTGGTAAAAGATGATAATCTAAGCAAATATCTTCATGAAATTTAGTCGTATCTTAATTAGTTTAGGTGGAATTAAATCACGAAAATCGTCGGTCAATGCCTTGGAAAATGGCTTAGACTACGTTCCCTTCTGCAGCACAGCTGACTTCTCCCCGTCGCTCCTCTCCAACGCTGAGAAATGTTCACAAGAATCTGAAGTTGAGTGACCTCCTCGTCTTGTCTGCGAATGCCTTCGAAATACACAAACCGAGCCTATGAACAGCTGATTCACACCTTCATGGGGAGTGGCTACATGACTAGAGATGGTGGATCTGTTTAGGACTTTGCCAGCCTCTTGGCCTATGCATAGAAAATGGAAATCCTAAATATTTGATATATTCATTTAAGGAACTGTTGGTCTATCTTTGTGTGAAGGCAGCGCAACAACTGTAATAAAAATATTAATTAATATTATTATTATAGTAGGCTACTACTACTGATAATAGTAATAAGAGGCTTTTAGACACACTAACTTCTTTCATGTTTTGTTTGGTATGTCGAGTTGCCTGGCTTTTATATACGCAGGATTTCTTGTATGTGCTATGAAATCCATGGACATGATCGCATTAGAACACATTCATTTACTACATCACTGAACGTTGATCGCACCTTCAGGAAGGTTAGCACTCTACCACCAACTCGCTATATTTGCTTTATTGTTATATTTATTGTCTTTAATTTCTCATAATTATGGTACAACTCAGTTTACAAGGTACGGATTGGATAATCAAGTACCCTGTAAACCTATTACTGAGATAAAAATAACCTAACAATAAGGCACGTATCCAGAAGCACTGCCTTCTGTATTCTGGTAATCAGGTGTTTCATTTTCAGTTCCTCCAAAGTCATTGCCAACGTCTTTGGAACAACTCCCGTGGAAGAGATCACCACTGGCAAAATCCTCACGGATTTTAGTCCCCATAGTTTTCGTCTTTCGCCAACGGTGCGTACTTGTTATTATCCCTATTAATATTATTATTATTATTAATAATAATTACATGTTGTACCGTACTATTATTAAATCTTGGAATTAGTTTTCCATGATTTCTCACTTCTACCCCAGGCATCCCAAGACGCCAAACTTGGGATACCCCTTCATAAGACCACGGCTGCTTTCATTCCTACCCCCGCGGTGTAGGCATGCGCGTTAAATCATGCTGCACGATCGCAGCAAGTCCGGTGATTGGAGGTGCGAACTCAGCACCGACAGTGGCTATCCTGAGTTTGGATTTCCCCGGATTCTTTCACGCGCTTTCCAAGCGCATGCCGGAATATTATGGTACATGGGGTCCCAGGGCACCAAGCTCATTCACGACTATAATATCTACAGCTACACATACTACTACAGTCACCAGAGAAACACAGTTTATCAGACAAATCCAACACTCACCCAACTACACGGGACTGATAAACAAATGTCACAAGCCCCTAAAATGAATTAACAACAACCATAAATGAGCCTAGATCGAACCCTCGAGAAGGATAACACTCTACTACCTGAGCCACACAGCCTCGCTATCATTTAATTATTATTATTGTTTTATACAGTACTGAGCCCGAATAGCTCTTGCTGGTGATAGCTTGTACACGGACCGACCATGGAATTTATAATGCTCAAGAATTGTGAAAGAACCCACAGCAGCATGCCACTACATTAGATGTTCTTTTGACTTCATTAAGAAGCAGTATAAAATTACCCTACATGATCAAAGAAGTTCTCTTTGATGTGCAACCTGAATTTAAAATAATCAGTCATTCAGCTTAACTAGCCACATTTTTCATGGGCTAATAATATTTTATTTATGGTTCTCGACCGAAGGTATAACACCGCCGATACGCGGAAGGAATGAACTTCGACGCTAAATGACTCGGAAGTGATCGAACTGAGCACACTTACTTCCGTGAAGGAATTACCTTAATCCGCGCTTGCATGGCGAGCGGATGTGAAATTGCGAAGGTCCCAGGTGACCAAGTCTAAAGTATCATCGACGTTCAAACTGTGTAAAGCGAATACGACTGAAAGTATTAATTATAGCACGAAGTGTGCTGGTGACGCGAAAAGTTCGTCCATGATTGTGAATCTTATTATATTTCTATTCAGCGAAGTGTTGACCACATGGTTACAGCGTGCTTCAATGGATGACCAGTGACAAATAAGTTGTGTACCCAGTAAGACCCGAATGGAGAATCTGGTCGTCATATTCAACAGATACAGTGAAAATTTTACGAGCCGTGCAAAGGCCGACTGTAAAACAAATAAGATTAAGCTGACATTCTTCGATATGATATCTCAAGCGTGTGAAGTTGTTTAGCTTCAGTGGAAAGACACGTGTCTAGTGTCAAAGCCAGTTTATGTGTTTTAGCAGACAAGGCCATTTTTAAATATAGTCTGCTGGTGGAAAAAGGTGGAAAATCTGTGAATTTCAACACGCTTGAAGCTGTGTCCATTATTATACGAATTTCAACGACTCTACAAGATGCCTTCATTTCACCACGTGCTGAGGCATAATAATCCTATATCTAAGAAGAAGAGGGCTATGGCTTAAACATCCGAATGGGAGGAACGCTGAACACCTAAGCCACACTACAACAATGGATGACCACCCGAGGATAACCATGCTTGTGGCCGAGCAGAGAAGATATTTGTGGTTTGTCTGGATGAAAGGCAAAATCCTCAATCCTCGTGTCTGGATAATTATCTGCAATAGCTGTGAGTCGATTTCCTAATCTATTTCTGTACGGTGGATGGTCATGCGTGGATTAGTCTGTAGCATCCGTAACTTATTGTCAGTCATCAAGGTAGGCTTCTTTCATTCTTTTTTTTTGACCACCTCCTTAAGCTGATTTTTCACGCTTCTGAATGCTTCTCTTTACATTTCGTTACTCGACACTGAGTTAGTCACCAGATTGTGTGTGTCCACACGGTGAAATATTGTTCTTAGAAGGTAATTCCGCATGAAGGAACATTAATTTAGTCATTTGTGACAGGGGCATGTTTTTAATTCAGCTCCAGCTGATAGTTGGTCAAAGTTTTTGAAGTCCCCATTTCTATTATTTTTGTACGCCACTGACGTCTTTATTGAAAATTATAGTGTATCGTTTAGGTATGGAAGGGATCCAGTCTGTTGTTATTGTAATGTACATTTTTAAAGAGTGAGCAGTTCGCCACTAGAATTCAGATAATTCACATCGCTGTACATGAGTCAAGTAATGTTATGAACTTATTCATAAAGTTTTTGTTACACGATTCGTATCATTTCGATTAGTTCCACCGAAGGTTAAGGTGTGTAGACCAGTATTTTATTATCATTTAAACATGTTTTGTACGCAGCACTCATTCGCTGTGAGCTTCAGTGGCGCTACACAATGTCAAAGCCTTTCAAAGAGAGAGGAATATCTTTCTGTTACGTCTATTTGGTTTTCAGAAACCAAACATATTATTCTACTTGTGATTGATTCGTCTTTAACGTTATAATAACTTCCTTTACATGTGTATAATCCTTTAGAGTGATTGCTAAGAACACTCAGTCTACATTTACTGTGCTTTAATGTGTTGAAAGATCAGTGATATACATTTTCTTTGAGATTCACTGACGCGCTATGATGCTTAGTGCCAAGCGCTGGAAGCAAAATGACAGGTGCTTGTCCAGTCCACGCCAATGACATTGCCCAAGGTTACTTACGATCTCTCTTGTGAGACAATTGACTATCGACTTCATTTTCATTTTCTTTATTTCTAGACCTTGCTAGGAATGTTCTTACGGGCTATGCTTAGTTTATGCTCATGCTATTGACCTTGATTCAGCATCGATTTTTGTAAAGTTGTTCTGGTACAGGTGTACTGATAAGTAATGCTATTTTTTTAATATACTCGCAGGTATTTGTGAGCGAGCCACAATATGTTTTGTCATGATTTATTATGAATTTGAGCAACCATTTGATAAGTTGGACCCTTAAGGCTATTATATATTCTCAGTTGTCGGTGAATGATGATTTACCGTGTTTTTAATACACGCAGGGTTGGTTACCACGTTTAGTAGAGAAAGCCGGCCTGATCTATGTTACAGAACAAGTTTGGACCGAGGAGGAAAAGGTATGGTCTCTTTCGAGTACCGATTGTGTTATTGTTAACGTGCGAGCCACGTATTCTTTGTTGAGGTGTACCACGTGTTGGTAGCATGCTCTTGCGACGCCTTGGGTATGGTCAACTATCTTAATAATCAATGGATTCATAAATCTATGACATTAAACTTAGGACTAAATCATGAATCATCAATTTATTTCCTAAACCGGCGATGCTAATAATACAGTTAAACCTTAATCGTTGTTAAATTTTGATCTTTTACCTGTAGTCTAGCAGACCAATGCATTGCGCCTTCGTTCATTCTTACTAGTAAGTTTAGTAGCTAACACTGATAGACTTTGACAGAGATCGCACGAACCCAAAGTTCAGAACTCGTGGGGCGTGACCCGATCAGGGGAATGCTGTTCTTGCACAGTTTGATTCTCAAGTTTAGACACCCTGATAGATGACGGTGGACAACAAACAGTTGTTCATCTGTGGCAGGCACGATTAATAAGATGATTATTTGTGTGTATAACTTATTTATTTACTGATGTGTTGTGTTTCCCACTTTTACCCTACTGTCTCTTGTAATATAAAACATCTTTGTTGTTTGTATATAATTGTACCAGTGTACTGTAAAAATGGTGACTGACAATAATTAGTTTTTGTATAGTTTGTGTATCACGGACGTCTGACGCCGTTGATTTAGATTAAAGCAGGAGTAGTTCAAATAATTATAGTATAAATGTAAATATGGGATGGTACCAGTCCTTTAACTTTGCTGTCCTGTTTGACATGTTTTGATGCCATGATGCCTTCTTCCTAGAAGCATCAGTTTTTTTGTATAACGATTTTTTTGCGGTACCATTTCCCCAGTTTTGCTTTGTTTTGCTGTATTTAGGATCTGTCGAGGGGATTCTACGTTAATTTTAAGAGTTGTTTATTTTATTTTATTTTATTTTCTTTGCTTTTAGCTACGGAATAGCCGTTTTATCAAACCCTCCGACCGTAGGACAGGGGTTTTACCTTCCAAATAAACCAACCATGAGTATGTCGTAAGTCTGGATTTTAATTATTTAGTAGTTTTGACCTTTTGGGGGTGCATTTTCTATGACAATCACTGTGCTGGGAACCTGATCCTTAGGGAAGCAGAGTCTTGTGCCGGCTAGTCCCAAGAAGTGCATTCCGATCCTCTCCGGCAATGTGTCTCGAGGCAGATGTCATCTGGGAGGCCACGTTACGGTTGGTGGTAACCAGATAACCTCGTCCAACGGGCACAGTACATATAACACATTGCTGGTACATCACAACATAACTATACGGGCTTTAGGGAACCAAATTATAGTTATTGAAACAACCACTTCTAAGCTGGAAAGTCGAAATCGCTACCCATGAACTTCCAGACTATTCGGGTTGTTGAGAGAACTACTGCCTTCTGCATTAATTTGTACAGTTGAGTGTTCAGATCCAGTTCTTTAAGGCCTTGGAGCAATGTACTTGGGATCACGTCTGTTCTTGAGGCAATGATAGATAGGCCTATGGTGTTTACCCATTCAACGTTCGTATATGCCATTGCCATTGCCTTTGGATAGGGCCGACCAACTCGCTATATTTGCTTTATTGTTATTATTATTATGATGATTATTATTATTATTATCATTATTATTATTATTATTATTATTATTATTATTATTATTATTATTATTATGTACATATGGTACCGTACTAGTATTAAATATTGGAAGTAGTTTTCCATGGTTTACCATTTCTACCCCCAGACAAATGCCGGGATGGTTCCTAACTTAAGGCCACGACCACCTTCTTCCCAATCCTCACATGAATTACATATACCCACATTACTGCAGAAACCACAAAAACACACGTTATCAGACAAATTCTAGCCACACCCAACTACATGGGGCTAAATGACCAAAATCGCCAATCCTCTCAAACAAAACATCAAGTAAGATACTTCCGTCTTAAATGCTAATTCTGAATAGACTACTGTATTTCATTAACGTGCTGGACGCCACTGACACACCAGGGCTGATTATCGAAATTATTGTATACTTTAAATGAATATCAATCAATGAGTTATACACTTACAAAGTAGCCTACACAATACTACCAGTCCTTACGTCCCAAGCTATTGCGTGCAATTTCAACAACAACAACAACAACAACAACGACAACAGCAATACAAATTTTCTTACGAGACGGGTATCGTTGTCCTCATAATAGCTGATACTACCCTTCAACCGGTAAGGTCAATGCTCCGAACACGTAACAACTTCCCTTCCGCGCGTCATCCCACCTCGCCCTGCCTCATTTCCCCCAGACTGTCGCCCCAGTTTCTGCTTGAAGAGTTTCCGAAAAAACAAAAAAATGTTGACTTTTTAATGGTTAATTTTCAATTAGATAGGTGACAATTTTTTTTACCAAGGAAGCTCAGAATAGTCTCTTCTATCACCAGTGTAACGGACTTCCATTATATCAATTACATCCTGTATTTACATTAAGTTTTAAGATTAAAATAAATCATAGAAAACAAATGACAAATTACTCAAATTACTAGATGAAGATGTGATGAAAACATTAAGTACAGTGTACAATTTGAACCCAACATTTCATTAGTACAGTGCTACTATGTAAGAAAACTCTTGAAAATTGACTGATCTTACAACACATTACAACTTATTTCTTACGGAAATCCATGAAACAATTACGTGTAGTAGTGAAACACATGAACAATTTACATGTTTTGCACTGCACAAAAGTCCAACTCTTACATCCCGGGCTCCTTCATTTGTACTGGTTTTTCTGAATCTGATCCATCATCTGGGGTAAATGTTGTGCTTTGTACACTCTCATCTTAGGGGAAGGCGAGACTGTTGAAGCTTGAATAGGTAGTATGTCAGTATATCCTTTCTCTTCCATCCTTGTTCTATTCTGATGCAGCAATAGCAAAATCGAAGAAATAGTGGATTACCTTTACAGTCCATTACTTTGTACGAGACTTCATGCCATACTTTGCAATTTCCCTGTTCAGTAAGTCAACCCCACCCATTGTAAGGTTGTACATTTTCACTAAGTGTGGTCTTGGAACACTAATGAACTGACCATGCTTATCTGGCGAACGTCGACATTGTTCAATTGGTTCCACACCAAATTCTGTTGATTCCATGATAACAGCTTTGTTGTCGAACCATTTAACCACTGTAATGTTATCGTCCTTTCTCACAACCTGATCATGGGAGCCCCTGGGCTCCTTCTCCATGTCCACGTCTCTTTTGAATTCAATATACCAAGGCAGACGACTAACCATAATTGTGCCACAAGCCAGAATAATTCTGTGACCCAACAAGCTGTCTAACAATCATATTTATGTGAAATGCCTACCCATGTAGATTGAGCATCCAGATGATAATGTGTCTGCCAACCTTAGCACTACTCGACCACCTATGTCAAGTTTGTCTGGAAAGGGAACCTTTTCTGAAATTATTTCCCTTCCTTTGCCCTCGTACAATAACAAATCTAAGGGCAATCCTTCTTGAGTTGCCACAACGAAGTTTTTCGGACATACTGGGTGGGGTTTCCCACGAACATATTGTCTCATTCGAACCTTGCCAGTGGAGGGAATCATTTGTTCGGCAATGCAAACATCTTTGGGCCTGGGACTTTCCAAGCAAGCATTACTTATTTGATTTAACATTGGCTTAACTATCCAAAAGCTATCCAACTTTTGCTCCTCTGAAACGGAATTATCATCTAATACCTTCAGGTTACTTCTTAGGAAGTAAACTTGTCCCTAGTTATAGCATCGGCAATTAATGGATATCTAGTTTTCCTTTCCCAGGAAATTCTCAACCTTGGAAAGCCTAATATAGAAGCAACAAGACTAGCTTCCCAGAATTTTCTTATCTCATCTGCAGTGCAATCTAATGGCCTTCCTGTAATTAAAACATGCCTGATATTAATGTTCAAACTCATATCTTGAAAGAATGATGGCTGGATGTAGCGACTGAAGTACTCGAAAGGAGTATGCACAGGGGGATGATGCTCAATGGGTGGAGCATCATTCACAGAGGCAGTCCGGAAGGGATGAAAACTGGAAGAATGATAAATCAAATCACTTCTGAGATAGCCTATTGCTAGCATGAAGTAGGCTACCACCTACACCGAAACTGCTCATGATATTTATTGGCATACGCAATTACGCCTAATTCATATTTTGTTATTTGTAGCTGTTCAGTCGGTCAACACGATTTTGCTCACTGTTAAATGGGGCAATTAAGAACGATAAACTAATGCATGTATTTTTTCCAGGAGTATTTTTTATATTTTTATAATTATATCTTGTACCCCGCCCATTCATTGGCCAATATCGTGTTGACCGACTCAAGAGCTACGAATGAAAATTTTGTATAGGCAACACTGAAAGAATGGCTTCAAATCTCTATATTAATACTTATTTGGAAGGAAGTAACGTACTCATTTTTGTGGCGCCAACCTTCATTCCTCTTACGACATGCCTGAGTGGGCACAAGCTCCTCTTCACTATCACCTGCATCAGATTCATGAGTGAACTGGGGTTGTAGTGGAGCAATAACATTGCCATCCTCACCATCACTATCATCATCCTGCAGATCCATCTCTACTTCAGAATCATTTGGATCAATTGTAACCAATTCTTCATTCTGTTCTTGAGTCAATAATTTTCTTAAACAATGGTCCATTGATTCTATGGAGATATCAATAGGAAAAAAAGTCGTGGTGGGTTGTAGGGCCAGTGCTCTGGGGACTATTTCAGTCACTTTCAAATTTTGTAAAAAACAATGAAAATAGACATGAGATATAGGCCTACATAATTATTCGTACTAGGCCAGCCTTCGAATACATTCTTTCTTTTTGTGAAGATGGCTGCAATATAAAACTTGACAGTAAGGTGTCCTTTGCTAGTCCTACCCTTGTGCCAAATTTGGTTCAATTCTGTTTAGTCGTGTTTGTATTGATACGGGTGGGGTGGGGCACATATATACACACATTTTTGTTTCCCGGAATCTGCTCACAGAGCCTTACAGCGCAGACTTGTCTTACGTCACAAGCAAATACAAGGTCTGCACTCCTTTCACACACGTCACTACACCTCAGTGATCTGTCCTGGACTGTTCAAACGTAATGGATGCTAACACTGGTACACATAAAAATTGTCTTGCATCACCTATGCGTTATGTAGTCTATTATTAATAGGTTTATTATACGAATGTTATTTAGGAGAAGCACAAATATCCCTGAGATATGAAAGTACGAACACGTTGCATACATTTCAGCTTACTAAATCAAGAAGCGAGACTGTTTTCCATATTTCCTCATTAGAAGGGTAGGATATCAACCTTAATGCTTGAATCCCTCTGCAGATACTATCTACAAGGACGTCAAGGCAGTAAAGTTCAAATTCGTCCTATTCCTCATTGCCGATTCAGTATAGGTCATACAGAAATCGAAATTGGTCTTGACGGACATAAACAGCTTGTTTTGATCAATTCCAGAGAGGTAGTAGCGTTAATTCGTATCAGGAGAACCAGAAGGCCACTCCAATCCTTTGATACTAGTACACTGCACATTCATGATTACGAGAAGTACACAATATGTACAAGAGCAAATCGCGAGTTTAGATGAAGTCATCAGCAAATTCCTAACGATAAGGCTCCATGATTGGATGAAAATTGTCGTCGTCCAACCTACCTGTTCTGCTAAACAGGTTACATGCTATACGTCTTTAACTGCGTTATATCTTCTTCTGAATTACTGACTCCCGTACGGTGCCAAATTATACTTGTAGATTGGGCCACAGATAGTTGTCTGCGTATCTAAATCCAGCTTATGGGACAACTTTTCCACCTGAATTGGGACCAGCTAAGATAAAAACACAGTGGCAGGACGTACAAGGAAGATGCACAAAAAGATGTGTATGTGAGTATTTCGAGGGAGACTGACTTTTGAGACCACATTAATTTAGTTGTTATCATAATAGTCCCACAGAAGCTGGCGATCTGGGTTCGAATGACAGTGGTGGGCTGTTATTCAGCACCACCATTTAAGATTAAGAAGCTATATTGCCAGGCCCTCATTCGTTCATCCTATTTCTTACTTGCTCCTTGCCACTGCTAAGATTAAACATCGCAATATCACTGACCACCTGTAATCTTTCTAGTCTTTATCCATCCCACATCTTCACTCTATATCGGAAGGATATACGGTTGAAACTTTTAACAAGGTTTTCATTACGGGACTCCCCGCAGCCCCACTGCCACGTTACAATCGATTTTTCAAGCCAGCTAAGTGTGTTTTTTTTCTTCTTCTTGCTGGCTGCATGTCACCCTCCTGAAAGCTAAGAGCAGCGGGGATGGAGTGGCTGTGACGTCACGAGGACCCACTAATTGCACCAACACAACACGACGCCGGTAATGAGTAATATAAGACCGTGTGCACCATGGCGACACACACTCTCTATTATATTCCGTTCCGTTCATCAATTCAAGACCGCACACTCTTAAGAACCCACGGAACAGGAGATAAGGCACACTACGTGCTTGACACTCCACCAAGGAATTTCAGAGGATCATGCAATTTCTGTATGTAAAATGATGTGCTAGAGCTTTAATTACGAAGCCATAATGGACAAGGAGCGAGCAAAATCCTAAGTTTAATATGCTGCGGAATACGGACAGGTGAACGAGGGATGTCATGTCTCGAAGAAATAAGAGGAAAAATGGAAGGCATCCTCATCAGCGTCAAACAATCATTGAAAATCGCAAATCTTTCTTATGTTTTAGCCAATGTTAAAATTTTACCAGATAAGTAATTGCTTCAATGCAAGTTAACATTCCACACTTAAATATCAATGCGCAACCGAGTTGTACAAACCGGACCTGAGCACCATTACAGACCTTTGAAATAGGCTATCAACAACTAATATATAACAATAATCAAAAGTCTCTTTTGGATGAGCAGTCGCCCAAGGAATGAATGAGCGTGCTCTCGATTGTACAAAAAAAAAAAAAAAAAAGAACACCCAAAGAAATGAGTAATTGTAACCCAATAATATATAAGTTTTATCCCTGACATTGCAGTACAGTACTGTGTGTATTATTTATTGCCAGATAGACTGCACGCGTCATAATATAATAATTAATAATAACATTTACAAGTATAAGCAAAACAAGAAACAACAAACACGTGTACTGATGTAAACCTGTCGTACTTACTTGGCGATAACAGTTTCAAGGAGGTTAATTCCAGATTACCATTTATCGTGTTCATAAAAAATGGATAACATTTGACATATTGGTGAATTAATTGAATAATTTACTCGTACTATTAACTTCGATTTCACATTTAAGAAGCCACTAATAGGAACATTAATTCTTTAAGTACCTTTTAATTACGAGATGACGTAAATATACATGAACTTAGAACATCGAAGCCAATTCCAATGCGAACTTACCTCCATAACATTTACATATATTTTCAAATACCCTGATAATTTGATCCCCTTTTTTAAAGGAATTGCACAGGTTTCAGTAAACGAAGAAATTTACGATCAACATCTTGAATCTACTGCAATGTTCAAGAAGCGTGTGTGAGCATTTTAAATAACTGTTGTATTGGTGGAATGACGATCATTATGTTGCTATATCGACAGTTCGAATCCCAAAGCAGAGACAAGTCATCCAAATATGATTTACTTTAGATATATCCTTATTAATTTCAGGCAAATTCATGATTGGCAACTCCTAAAAGTTGTATGACTTTCCCCTCAAATAAATACCATATTAGTTACTCTTACGTTCACCACAGTGACTGAATCTCAACAGCTATACTTTACAAACAACCAACACTGCTACTAATAAATAATTATATGTTAGACGATGTCGAAATGTAAACATTATGTGTCAGAAAACTGTATCATAATGAGGCTCATTATAACACTATTTTTCATTATGAAACAGTTTCTCCCACCAATCAGAGCTCAAGAAACAGTTGTGTGACCAATTAGGTAAGAATACTTCGCGCATGCGCTCACAATCCATTGCCAAGCACACAGAGTGCATGCGTCGGTCGGTCAGAGAGCTTGGAAAACAGAGATATCCTACCCAGCACTGCACTCCGATCACAAAATTCCAGTGACTGAATCTCAACAGATATTTATGAATATTTATGAATATTTATGTTAAAACATATAATTAAGTTTTAATTATCATCGAACATTAACAGTCGTATGCAACTCGCCTCGAATGGTAATTAAGACACTCGTATGGAAATTATAAAACTCGCTTACGCTCGTTTTATAAACATACTCGTGTCTTAATTATTGCCATTATAGGCTCGTTGCATAATGTACTATTAATCACGAGAAAAAGAAACAAACTCCATGAAATGTACAAGAACCTTCAAGAAACATTCATAATTGAATATAAAAAATAACTTACACTTTTTTCTGACATCCATCCTGTCTTTAAAACATGGGTATAATCCCAAGCTGTTAATGAGACAGCATATCTAAAGAGGGTGCAACTAAATATGTGGGAAAACTCCAGGTATTCGATAGAGGACCTGACAACAAGCAAAGCATGTCTTGTAAATATATGGTGTATATGCATTCGTTCCCGTGTTACAAGCATTGTTTGAGGTGTGCATAACACAGACGGCGGCACTATGCTAGTTGGTCATTTGTGGAGAGCACACCGGGCACTTGTACATTTCGTCGCTATTCAAGTCCAAACAAATGGATTGGGCGTCAGGGACCGACACCATGGCCTGCTCGTTCTCCCGACCTCAACCCATTAGACTTCTACTTATGGGGTCATTTAAAAATTATTGTGTATGCCACACCTATTCATAACGTGGACATTCTGCGTCAGCGAATGGAGCAAGGATGTCAGCAGATACGACAGACGCCGGGAATATGGGAGCGTGTGAGTTAGTCAATGCTGCGTTGCATAGACGTCTGCATTACAGCTCGTGGCAGCCATTTTGAGCACCTTCTGTAGACAACTGTAAGTACTAACGTACACTTTATCAACACAAATGACCAACCCGCACACAAACAATGCTTTTAACAGGGAAAAGAAAGTAAATACACCATACTACTGGACATGTTATGCTTCTTGTCAGGTCCTGTATCGAATCGGAGCTTTGACAAATATTTAGTTACAACTTATATATATGATCTTGTCAGCAAGAGGTACTGGATTTAAGGAAGGTCAATTGAGCAGGGGGAATGGACGGTGTTTCCTGTTCTCACTTACTTACGTCCTCTCTCTTCCTGGTAGACACATTGACATTGCACGTTGGAAATTTTCAAATGCGGGAATGATTCTTAATTATTTATTTATAGCACCATACTTTCATCGGTGACTCCCAAGTAGGCTACTTGTGAATAAGTTTGGAATGTATACAGATTTCCTTTATTGTAATGATGCTTAAATAACAAGTGTAAACACTACTTAATTCATTTTAGGTTATTGGGTCCATAGGTTTATTTTTTATTTTTTTAGCGTATGGCTTTTAGTGCCGGGAGTGTCCGAGGACATGTTCGGCTCGCCAGTTTGTATCTGCTTCTGGTCGGATAGCCATGGGGAGAGCTACAAGTACCGTCACGTGTGGAGTGTTGTCTGGGGAGGAAAGTTTGAATGTAAGGACGAGGAGTTGGAAGGTAGCGGCTGTGGCCTATAGTTAGGGACCAACCCCGGCATTTGCCTGGAAGGAAGATGGAAAACCACAGATTACCATCTTCAAAGTGGCCGGCGGGGGGATTCGAACCTCCTCGCCTCCCGGATGTGAGCGACAGCCAGCAGCCACGCCGTAACGACCTCGGCTAACTCACCCGGCGGTCCACAGGTTGATGCACACCCTCAGAACTTTCAACTGGATAGCCGCAGCTGAAAAACGCTAACATGATTACAGGGTGAAAAAACTGTGCTGTAAAGTGTAAAAGAATTTCCTCCCCGTGTAAAATTGTATTACGAGATATTATTTAAATATTACACAAAGAAGTACAACATTGCACTTAAAATATCAGACGTAAACCAAAGTCGCTATGCCAGTAGGCTTCAGGAAAGGTGTACCAAAACCTTGCTGTTGAACCCAATTTCACACACAGGCGAAATCCCGCAACACCACGATAGAAACCAAGAAGATTTGCTGGAGTTTAGTTACTTGGTCCTTGTTTTGATTCCTGTAGCCTATAGGGAGGAGGTACATTGATGAAAGAGCTCTTAGCTCCCCAAGAAAAGAAGTACTACAAGGGACGTAGCTAAGCCATCCCAGCTAGTGGCGGATTTAAGGCAAGATTAAGGGAGGGGCGGACACACCGGAGGTCTCGAATACCCCCAAGCCAATAGGGGGTGCGAGGAAACTCCCCCAGAATATTTTGCAAAATTTAGACCCATATTTGTGATTTTTTTGTGATATTTTTGCGTAAAAATAAATGTTAACAATTTAAAATTAAGAAACAATCAAAAATTGTGTGAAACTGTTTTGTGAATTTGGAAATATTTGTGTGATATTAGCTATTTTAAGTGAAATATTTATTGTATTCTAAATTATCTCAGTTTTTTAAGTCCTACAATTTACTGCCATAGCTCTAATACGAATGGTATAGAACTATTTATTGAGAGTTTATACAATTTGTAGTATTTTTTCAAACACAATGTTCGCAATATTGGGCTATTGTAACCTTTATATTTTTGTATTATACAGTATTTAAGTGTGAAATAAATTGTGTGAAGTTAATGTTTTCCTCAGGAGCTAAAGTATGTTTTAATGTATAACAGCAAGATGAATCAAATTATTTAAAAGTTTATAGCTTTGATGTTTTGAAATCTGAGGATTTACAACAACAAAAACAAGAATTTTCTTGACGTACATCATTTAATCAAAATCATTACCGGTATAATTATATTTAGCGTAAGTACAGACTGCTCACTTATTGAGGTTCATCTTACAATAAGCTTGTGGGTTATTTTTTGCTCTCTTGTCCAAACCTATCAAGGATTTTATTGTGATCAATAGGAATGTATTTATGGATGAAAATTAGAGCCAATATGTTGAGTCTGGTTGCTGTAATCTTCAATCTCAAGTATGTTTACAGGAGACGGAGAGTCGAAAATGACCATTCGGCACATGCGATGCTTACAGGATGTGTCAGTATTACTTTGAGCATCGTCTTCACCAATGGAAATAAAGTTGGGTGGCAAGCCTCGAACACACTAGCTACAGTTGATGGGATGATGTCCCCATTGTCCATTTCCATATTCCATTTTGTTGACCAATGGCGTTATTCAGCTTTTAGTCTTGTATACAACACTAATTAGCCAGCCCCGTTGTGTGGGGATAGCGCGCCTGCCTCGCACACGGATGCCCCAGGTTCGATTCCCGGCTCCGTCAGGGATTTTAGAAATTGACGTGAGGGCTGGAACGAGGTGCACTCAGCCTCGTGAAGACAATTGAGTAACTGTCTGACCGTGAGGAAGTTCCCCGGTCACGAAAACCAACATTAACGGCCGAGGGGACCCGATGAGCTGACCACATGACACGCCAATATCTGCAGGCCAAATGGCTGGGCAGCGGTTGCTTGGTAGGCGTAGGCCCTTCATGGGCTGTAGTGACAGGGGTTTTTATTATTATTATACAACACTTATTCTTATATTTGAAACGAAGTGGCATATTTCACAGTCACCGTCTTCAGGACTTCATTTTGGTCTGGAGTATCAAGATTAATAATACAGTTTTTAACAACATTTTGAAGTAGAAACATACATGTATTTAACTTGTAGATGTCAAGGTCTTCATCAGAAAATCTTGTCTTTAGATTGTTGATCATACAGTCCAGCAATGGCATATAGATATTCCTCCTAAAATATTCTTCAGTAGTAGTGAATGGTGCATTTTGTCGGTTTCTTTGTCTCTACGATTCTCGGAAGCCTTATCTCCACAGCCAACACAGTTGCAATTATCTTACACTTTTCATACTCGCTGCTGAAGTCTTCTTCTATATTATTCCTTTTCCTGACAAAGATGGATATCACGCTGAATACTGCATCCGATGCTGACTTGAAATCTAAGTTTTCAGTTTGAAAAAGTATGCTCAAGTAATGAGTTATGGCTTCAACTTCGTTAAGACAGAACAAAGATACAATAAATTCCTCATCGATTATGCTGGACAACAAACATTGTGCCTCAGGTGATGACGCATTCCCTTGAACGTCTGACCAACTGGAGACAATTTCGATGCAGCACTGACTTTTTCAATGTTGGCTGACAATTTCAACATAGCGTCGTGCCATTCCACCCATCGTGTCTCACAAAGGTCAATCAGTTGGCCATGAAGAATAATTTTCTGATCCATATTATTTACATTTTGAAGAAGCATTAAAGAATGATATAATTTCTATCAAAATACAGAATGTATTTCTTACAGATAGGACCTTCGTTGTTTTGGATATAGCCAAGTTTAGTTGGTGGTTGTAGCAAGGACATCTTACTGCATTAACAACAACATTCTGATTCTCTTGTACTGCTCCAACCGTTTCGGAAATATTCACGGAAAATCCATCGGTTCCTATCGGCCTACCAACACGGTTATTAAGATTCAAACCATGAGCCCTTAACTCTCTAATCACTACCTCACCGAGTATCAAACCTGTCACCGTTGGTTCAGTTTCATTCATCGAATGGTTTACGTAATTCCCATCTTCAATCTCTGAGCCTGATGAATCTCTTTCAAGGTCCAAAACAGCTGCTCTAATGCCGATAAATCCCACAAAATCTTCTCTTACCTTGCTGTTGTCTGCTTCAGTGCAAACGTATCTCAGAATAAGTGACATTTGAGAAATATGGGACACATCCACTGTTTCATCAAACATACAGCTGACCTTAGCTTCGTTTACGCGAGCCACTATGGTCTTCAAAATCTCCTCACCACAGCATTCTATGAGAGAATTTTGAATTGTTTTACTGGTAAAGAGACTTTTTGGACCAGCCGTTCTTAGATGTTCTTTAAGAGCATAAACGTAAATTAATATGCAAATGTATCTACTTGTCATTAAAAAAGGTAGTTACACATTTAGAGGTTTGTAAATATTAATATTTCAAGAGCATTGAGTTCCATGTTTAGTGAATATCTAAGAAATTGCATGATTTGTTTCCAGGCTTTTAATACAATTAACCAAATAAAGTTTAAATGACATTCAAAGATATTAGTAAATTTGTCCAGGGGGGTGGCCGCCACCTCCCCCCCCCCCCCCTTAAATCCGCGCCTGATCTCAACAAGCTCCAGGTTAGGCCTACCAAAAGACTGTTGATGATCCCAACTTGGTACTCGTGGTCGAAATCCCGCATTGCTGCATTGTAATATATTGTTACGGCTGTGAGTTCGTTTCATCGCTCGCCGCATGAGTCACAACTGCCCCAGGGCTGGGATGCTCTGCCTCAGAGTATTGCATGCGCCTTATGCAACAGGTCTACTAGGACAAAGGGATGGTCCAGAATATTCGTGACTCAGCCAGTGAAGGAAGCCTCGAGAAGCCGTGAACCCTGGATGGGTCTAGAAGCATTTATTGAGTCACCGGCCTGCTATATAAGAGCGACCTCTCAACCAGTGTTGTGTGTTTTTCGAGCTAGTGCGAGCGTTTATCCTGAGCGACAGAAGTGTGGTGACGTAACTTGCGAAACCCCTAGTGAAGCTGATTCTCTTGCCAGTGAAGGAGTGTGAATCATACGGAGAGGCTGGGTATTGAAGAGTGTGTGCTTACCTAGTGCGACAGAGGTCATTGTGGTGAGTTGCAAAACAGTGAGTGACAAACTTAGGGCAGCTATTTCCAGCCAGCGTACGGGACCGGATTCATTAGGAGGGATTAACTTCTGTGGCTCATTGACAAGTGAAAGGGTGAGTCAAGCCCCATGCTGAGGGAGCTTCTGTAAGACAGCTAATTGTTTCTATCTGCTTATTGTACGGTGTATATTTCTGACCTGCAAGCAATAAAGCTAATTTCTCTTTAAAGCAGTAATTGGTGTTGTGCTTTCTACCCACCGTAATCCAGTTAACGGAATTGCCCCTAGGGGGTGGCACGTAACAATATGTTTGATCTCACAAACCAATATGTACGTAATATCTTCTAAATTTTGAAACTAGGCTAAAATGTATTGTTGTTTTAGTTGTTGTTGATTCCTTCGGGGCATTGGGACATCGTGGTAATGTTGCCTCGTGTATTTGGGTGTGTGTGTGAGTTTAATTTGTCTGATAACCTGTGTTATTGTGATAGATGTGTTAGTGCGTGTATTTTTAATTCAGATCAGGATTCGGAAGAAGGCGGTCGTGGCCTTAAGTTAGGGACCAACCAGGCATTTGCCTGGAGTATCAGTGGGAAACCACGGAAATGCACATTCAGGATGGTTGAGGTAGGAATCGAAACCACATCTTCTCAGTTTTGCCTCACGAGGCTGAGTGTACCTCGATCCAGCCCTCAGACAAGAATTGCATTCCTTTCCAGCCCCAGGAATCGAACCCGTGCCTCCGCGGTGACAGCCAAGAGTGCTATCCACTACGCAACCAGGCGAACTAAAATGTATTGTGTTCACTGTTATTGTGCTATTGATACGCATCGAGGGGGGTGGGGTAGAAGTTAGCCCTGAGAGTGTTTATTTTCAAGCCAGCAAGCATAATAATATGGGCCATTCTCCAACGAACACCAACACTGCCGATTGAATGTGCTAGGATTAAATTTGCAACCGTTGTGGTTGTTGTTTCATTCAAGGAACTTATACATAGTGTTCATATGGCCCAGTGTACTTTGTTTGTGGAATCTGTCTGATTGCCTGTGTTATTCTGGTGTCTGTATTAGCATGTGTAATTGATTTCAGGTAAGGATTGAGATGTAGGCAGCCGTGGCCATAAGTTAGAACCATCCTGGCATAGGCCTGGAATAGATGTGGAAAAACCGTTGAAAACCAATTTCAATCTATCTGAGGTGGGAATTGAACCCGTCTCATCTCAATTTTGCTTCACGAGGCTGAGTGTACCCCATTCTAGCATTCAGACCAGAATTAAATTTCTTGGAAGAGCCGGGAATCCAACACCGGCCATTGGGCCTCGGGGTAAAATTTGCAACCCAGAGCTTTGTAGCTGAAAACCGAGTCCACTAGCAACTATCACAAGGAAGGAAGGAAGTTTTTAGTTTACGTGACCGTTAATCTCGCGATCATGAGCCACGGGACCTCCCTTCAACGGGGAATCCGAACCACACGACATGGCATTCCACTTCGAAAATCTCACATGCATTGACAAAATAGGAGAGGTATTTAATTCGATGATGTGTTACTTGCGATCATCATCAGTTGCTGGTCACCTAAGCTTTGATTGTGTACAACGATATGTACAATTATTAAATTACGAAAGTTTGAATAACTTATCTTATTTACAGACTAGCAGAAGTACCCATTCTTCGAACGGTCTTTGGTATTAATAGCCAGACGTAATCAATTGAGCTACTGTTGCAATGGTTAGAGGCTTGGAACCTGTTTGTCGACAAAGATAAATGATTAGTTAAAATATGCTCAGAAAATAAATTTAGCCTTCCTAACGTGTACTTCCTGACGTGAAAATAAAATTGAAAACCTCGTAGACGAAACGCAATACACGTCATGTTGCTGTTTGGAGATATAATAGACCTTCTGTACGACATATCGCACGTTTAAGTTGTGTGAAAAAAATCTATGGTAACCCCTGACCCCTTAAGCGCATTGATGAATTTTACAGTTTTAGTTGGTTCCGTGATAACCTTATTGCCATTTGCAAACGTTCACAGAAATTTAATGAATGGAGTGGCATTACTTCCTGCAGAAATAGATGGAAAGTTGGATGTCACCTTTTGAGATGTTTTTGTCATGGCTATTGGCGTGCATTCCTTCATTAGTTTATTAAATGAAATTAGTTTTCGTGGAATATCAGAAACTGTTGGTATTAGAGGCTTAAAATGTAGTTTTCGGGAACCCTTTACGGCTATTTAGGGTCCCCGAGTTTTGTTTCTGACACCAAGGGGCAGAAAATAAGCTTTGTCTCGTCGTTGAAGGCTGTAGTATAATAATAATAATAATTATTATTATTATAATATAGCAATATAGAGATTGGGACGTAATAGGCCTTCCGTACCATACCCGCACGTGTAAATCGCGTGTAAAACTTCTAGAGTACCCCTTGACCCCCTTAAGTGCATTATACCCTATGTATTGATGAATTTTACAGCTTGATTTTGTTCCGTTATAGCCTTATAACCGTTTGCAAACTATCTCAGTAATGTAATAAATGGAATTGTATTGCGTCTTACAGCAATAGATGGACCTGTGAGTTTCTGTTGCCATGGTTACCGGATTGCATTCTTTCATTATTGTATTAAATGAAATTAGTTTTCCGGGAATATCTCAAAAACAGTTGGTTTTAGGGCCTGAATGGTAGTTTAGGGCCCCCGAGTTTCATTTCTCACATTGAGGGGCTGAAAATGAGCTTTGTCTCTTCCTTCTACGCCTATTTCAGCAAGTGTTTTAAGGGGGTATGTCCCCTTTTATTGGAGCTACAGAGAAGAGTTACATCAATGATTAGTGTCGTGCCTCTGAAGGATATCTGTACCAAATTTTACGTTGATCCACCCAGCCGTTCTCGAGTTATAAGGGAGCATACTTGTCCACAGACAAACAGACAGACAGACATACTGACAGACAGACAGACAAAATTTTTATTTTCGCGCGCATCCGTCATAAAACAGTCTGAAACGCGTAAATAACGCAAATTTCCGTAGAAATTCAGAAAAAACAGACAAACTTTCATTCTTATATATACAGGGTGTATTTTATATGATGGAAGTCCTTTACACTGGTGATAGAAGATGGTATTCTAAGCAAATATCTTCATGAAATTAAGTCGGATCTTAATTAGTGTAGGTGGAATTAAATCACAAAAATCGTCGGTCAATATCTTGGAAACGGGCTTTCACTTCGTTCCCCTCAGCAGCAGAGCTGACTTCTCCCCGTCTCCCTCCCCTCCTACGCTGAGGAATGTTGACCAGTGTCTGCAGTTGAGTGACCTCCTCGCCTTGTCTGCCAATGACATTGAAATACACAAACCGAGCCTATGAACAGCTGATTCACACCTTCATGGGGAGTGGCTACATGACTAGTGATGGTGGATCTGTCTAGGATTTTTCCAGCTTCATGAACTATGCATAGAAAATAGAAATCCTAAAGATTTAGTAAATTAATTTAAGGAACTGTTGGTCTATCTTTGTGTGAAGATAGTGCAACAACTGTAATAAACTTATTAATAATACTAATAATAGTAATAGTAGGCTTTTAGACACACTAACTTCTTTTATGTTTCTTTTTGGTATGTCGAGTTGCCAGACTTTAATATACGTAGGATTTCTTGTATGTGCCATGAAATCCATGGAGATGATCTTATTAGATCCCATTCATTTACTACATGACTGAACGTAGATCGCACCCTCGGGAAGGTTAGCACTCTACCACCAGAACTACACATGCTGACTCTTATTATTATTATTATTAGACTATTATTATTATTATTATTATTATAACACTGTATTATAACAATGTATTTGTATTTTATTTTCATTTTCGTGTATTTTCATATGTATTTACATTGTTGATGGACCAATAAATCAATCCTCCCCCCCCCCCCTCTCCAGTTAATGGCCACCCGAGGGCTGGAGATGGGATGGGACAATTCACAATATGAACATGTGGTACCATACTAGTATTAAATCTTGGAAGTAGGTTTCCATGGGTTCCCACTTCTACCCCAGGCAAATGTCGGGATTGTTCCTAACTTAAGGCCACGGCCGCCTTCTTCTCAATAATCATAACCGCTGGCAGTGCAGCCCATGAAGGGCCTAGGCCTACCAAGCGACCGCTGTCCAGCCATTTGGCCTGCAGATATTAGGGTGACGCGTGGTCAGTGCATCGGGTCCCCTCGGCCATTAATCTTGATTTTCCTGACTCGGGCACTGCCTCACTGTTAGACAGCTACTTAATTGCCCTCACGAGGCTTAGTGCACTGCGTTACAGCCCTCACGTCAGTTTCTAATATCCCTGATGGAGCCAGGAATCGAACCCAGGGCCTCCAGGTGAGAGGCAGTTGCACTGCCCCAACACCACAGGGCCGGCGCCTTCTTCCGAATCCTCACCTGAATTACAAATACCCACATTTCTACAGAAACCACAAAACACAGGTTATCACACAAATTCTACCCACACCCAGCTACATGGGGCTAAATGACCAAAATCGCCAAGCCTCTCAAACAAAACATCAAGTTTTTTACTTCCGTCCTAAATGCCTAGTTCTGAACAGACTGCGGGATGTCGGAATTTTGTCACACTGCATTTCATTAAGAGAATGTTTTTAGTATTTTCAGAAACTAGTCAACAGAAGGTCCGACACGGACGCCAATGATACATCAGGGCTGAGTATCGAAATTATTTTATACATGAACATCAATCAATGAATTCCACACTTACAAAGTAGGCTACACAATACTACCGGTCCTGACGTCCCAAGCCATTGCGTGCGTTGTCAACAACAACAACAAGAACAACGGCAATGCACATTTTCTTACGAGACGGTAGAGCTCAAACAGCTGATAGCCTACCACCCCTCAAGTCAACCGGTAAGGTCAATGCTCCGATTACGTAACATCTTCCCTTTCGCGCGTCGTCACATCGGGCTCCGCCTCGTTTCCCCAGCCTGCCGCACCACTTTCTGCCTGATTAGTTTCTGAAATAACTAAAAACATTGACTTTTTAATGATTAATTATCAATTTCAAGATAGGTGACAAATTTTTTACCTAGGAAGCTTAGAATAGTCTCTTCTATCACCAGTGTAACGGACTTCCATCATATCAAATACACCCTGTATATATATAAGAGATATTGTTACTCTATTTAGCACTTATATCAATGTTGCGTAATTATACATATTGTTAGTGTGGTTACGTTTATCCCCACTGTGATTTGTTAACATAATGTATTACTGTAAGGATCCTCATTATATGATTGCTGTCAACACTAATTTGTTAATGTCCGTTTCTACATAACTTTCCTATTTATAATGTGGTAAGTTAGGTTAATGATACAAATACACAACTATTACATACACTAGGATTGAAAAAGGTCATGTCAACTTATTTGGGTTATCTTATTCGGCGTCCACTTCCTCCTACCACTCTCTCTCTCTCTGTGGACTGGGTGCTGCAGCCCCGTTTAGCTGTCACACCTATATTTCGTGGTGGTATCTACCGTGCTATTTCATGAACTGCATTACTATTAGCATGCCTTAGCGATACTCACGCCATCATTTGTTGCTTCGTAATACTTGCTTATCTTGTTTCTTGAAGTCGGCTAGGAACACTAACTTATAATAGTGTATTGTATGCAAATGATCCCGGATTTCCTCAACTATTAAAGACCAGTCTCCACCACCGCCACGCATAAGCTAGAACGCTCTCTTCAAGGGCAACCGGTCTATTGAGAGAGTCCTAAATTCTTAATAATGACGAACTTAGGCCTTGGTTTATTGAGAATGTGGCACAACAAACATCTTTTCCGCTTAACATGTTTCCCTTATTCGTTCATTGCCTGGCATCATTCAATATGTTATTTTCTTTTAATTGATGGGAATGTTCCCTAATAGTGTGAATAGGTGGTACTTTTCAAAAGTTTAGATTATCTGGGTTGTTTGATTTAACTAAATGGATTTCAATGCCTTCTTTTATATATATTTCCCTACATTTTGTTTCGTAGAGAATGATTTTTTGGTATGTTTCTATATTAGAGAAGCAATGTCTGGAGTCGTACATATGTTCGCATACTGCCGAGTGTTTCCTACGTTTAATTGCTTTTCTGGTTTCTTTATAGCGTGTATATATCCTCCTGCAAGTATGTTCTACGTAATTTGCTTGACATCTTTTTAAAAGGCACAATAATAAGTAAGCCTCTGATTTCGAGTACGGGTCCTGTTTATGTAAGTTACTATTATGTAATTGCGTTTGATCTGCATAATTTGTCCGGTGTCTTTAGCTATTTACGTTGTAGTTTTAATGTCTATGCGTAGTTTTCTTTTGCCATGGGTATACATCAAGCCCTTTGTACCATTAAGTTGAAAGCCGCTAGTTTACGTGCGCTTGGATGGTTAGAACAAGTATTAATGTCGTGCAGTGTTTGTTTGGACTTCTGGTAGATGGAGTGTGACAGATTATTGTCTGAACGTGTTATTGTTACATCAAGGTAATTTATATTTCGCTCCATTTCACAATCCTTAGTGAAGTTGAAAGGTGTAAACTGTTAATTGCTTGGAGGATCGTTTCTTCATTTCTTATTTCCGTATCGTATACGCATAAAATAGCATCTGCGTCTCAATTCCAATGTATGATTCCTTTTGTCCCATCCTCTGTCAGAAAATCGTTATTGAAAGTATTATCAACTAAATCGCTGAGGGGTGATCACATCGCTAAACCATTAATTGTTTGTGCGTATATCGTATTTTTGAACAGATAAACGTTTGGTTAAGGGCGATCTTTAAAAATCATACTCTCTCTTGTGTTCCATTTACGGAGTTGCTCAATTTTAAGTTGTCTTCTATTACTTTGATAGCTTCATTTTTCGATATGTTAGTGTACATTTAATATTTTTTTAAGGTTAGGCTGTTTACATATTTGCACTCCCCACCTAACATAATTGGGCACAGTCGTGGTGGCTGACGGAAAAGCATTCTATGAAAGATTACTAGGCAACACTAAAAATGTCTTCTTATAGTTCTAAACTAGGTATTACTTTATCGAAGGGGCCTAGTTTGCAATATTTTCGTCCACCTCAAGACGCACCTACAATATTAGACCTTCTTTTCACAATTTGCAAAACTCATGAATTATAGACATCAGATCCTTCCGGGCAGATGTGTGTGTGAGTCTGACCTTCACTCTGTGGGTGTCCCATCACCTCCCCCCCCCCCCCCCCTATCAATTCCAAAACGGCTCATGCTATCGAAACCAAATTTTGTATGCATGAAGATCTGGTCCAGAACATCTCAAGGCTATTTTGAAAATGACTTTCGTGCTGCTAACTGCAGGAAAATGAAATGTGAATTCGGTATTTGATACCTCAAAGCGAGTTCATGGGAATGGTTGCGAAACTGGCAGACATATATACCATCTTATTTCAGAATAACATTCAGTAGCCCTCAGAACGAAGCTGCCAGTATGATTGTTCAATGATAAGTTCAATCGTAAACAATAAGTAACATCCATACTAACAAATGGATTTCTTACAAATTGGCACATGTAATGATTATAATATCTCAGATTAATTTTCAGCAACCCATACATAGCAGTGCAGCCAAAATGATTCTATCCGTGCCGATATGTTCAATGTTTAAATGCATGTAAATTACATACTAACAAATGTATTTCATCCCTTATTCACTCACGTATTTCAAATTTCAAATTCATTTTGAGTAACCCATACATGGCAATGTTTCCAACCTGATTCTATGCGTGCTAATAAGTTCAATATTTAATCGCATGTAGCTTCCTTACTAACAGATGGAATTCATCCAAGAATTTTTGTGTGCAATGTATGCTTTAGGACAAACAACTATGCTTATAAGAGTCACCTGGGCTAATAACTGTGTGAAGTCAAGTCTTGAGAACCCCACGTTCAATATTTCGTAATATGTGTGCGGAACAATAATAAGACTTAGCATCCTGTATGTTCAATATATTTTAGACTTATATAGTAAATCGTGAAAGCAACCGCTATCAACATAAGTCCATGCATGAGTATAATGTTCAATGTTCAACTTTATGCAACTGTCATACTATCTATTGGTTTTATACAAAATGTTCAACATGCAACGTGAGCCTTAGCAGACATAAGTGTGCCCTTTATCAGAGCCCACGGAGCTGCCAACTGCCAAGTAAGTTTCTAAGAATATTTTAGCCCTAGACTCAATATCATAAAATCTGTTCTAATAAACAGCTTTAAACTTTATTCACTACAATGTCTTAACATATGAGACATAAATTGAGCAACACTCATACTGTATAGTGTATAGAAGTGTTACCCAAATAATTCTACGTAAGTTTATAGGTTTCATGTTCAACTGAATGTAACAAAACATTTAGTGGATGTCTGCGAAAGTTTAAATATACTGTGTAGGACATAACATGCATTTGCGCACATTCTCATGTATAGCATTCCTACCAATAACCTGGCAAATCAACCTTGATACTTGGACCGTAAACTCTCAATATCTCCGAATCTATGCATGGAAACAATTTCAAACATACTGTACTGCCCTATTAGGTCATAATAGCCAATTTCTATATTTAGAGTAAATCTTATAATGCCAGTGCACCAGAATAATTCCGTAAATGATGAAGTTATTCTAAATCGGCCTAATTACAGAAATAAAGATTGAATCTCAAATTTTAAGAAACATAGACTCTTTAGTGCGTTACGGAACTCCTTGTTTCCAACATCAAATTTGTTCCCTGACCTCTAATTCTCAAGAATTCACTCATTTCAAACAGTTACAATCCTAGCCAGCATAACTGATGTGACGTTTTGCTAAAGGGTAAAGATATGTTTTTTCTCAAGTCATCAGACATTATTCAGCCATCACAATATTTGTTTGACGGCCTATTGCGAGGAGCTCGTAAGATCATTATCACCCGAGTGCACTTCAGCTTGTTTTTGCCGGGAAATGTTCCAGTCTGTTGCCTCTGCCATCCCAATTACACTTTAATTGAGCTCCAAGGAATGATCACTTATCACATATAGGAGAAATATCTTCGATGATAAACTTTTAAGGATCAAACATCAGCTGAGTTAAGATTCCAATGAACTAATCGGAGCTCTGCCTCATCACTAAGGGTATGTACAGTAGTTATTTATACAAGCTACATTTATATCTAGAATGGGAAGTTCCATCTTTGTTTCTAAAATCTTCGAATTATACTTCTAGCTTTGAAGATTTACGCTCTTTGCAACTGTATTGGAAGGGGATAAGCAGTAAAGTACACATGAAAATTAGCACCAAATTCGTATTTTGCAAGAAAGGCAAGGAGGAACACGAGTTTTATAGCAGCAAAATAACCGACAGCATTGGCTCAGCTGGCTAAAGCAAAGCGTTAGGTCATGGGACCAAGCTCTCTGCTGACTCGGTAGACGCGTGGGTTCGAGCCCCACCGTCGGCTGCCCTTGAAATGGTTTTCCGTGGTTTCCCCATTTTCAACACCAGGCAAATGCTGGGACGGTACCTTCTGACAGGCCACGGCCGATTCCTTCCACATCCTTGCCCAGTTTCAATCATCTTCATCCATTCCATCTCTCATCCCGACGCGCAGGTCGCCCATGGGCGTCGAATAGAAAGACCTGCACTCGGCCTCTCAGGAGGCCACACGACAAAAAAAAAAGCAGCAAAATGTCCGTCCTCTTCTGAGTGTGGGTGAGAGCATATGCCTTCCTCGTCCTTGTAGCTATCTAGCTGGCAATGTGGTTGAATGACCACATCCAGGTCCCAAAATCGCGGGTTTGGTTCTTAGCGAATTAAGTCAGATTTTTGAACACATGGCACTCCGTGGAATAAGGCGTTTGCTCGTATAATACCTGGTGAATAAAATACATATTTAATAAAATTTCAACCACAGGTGGCCCAGAATTTCCGTTATCACTGACAGATGGAATTCTTAAACCAAACGTCAAAGTTGAAGAATAGATCACCTGCAATGGTTCCAAATCAAATGATCTACGTCTATGTCATGTAGCTGAGGGCAAACGATATATTTTTTAAAATAGTTAATCCCATCTGTGGAGTGCGATAGATCTTATTTAGCTAATTATGTAATTTCCTTCTCCCAAAATCTCTTCATCTGGGCACTTAAAACCTTCCTCCATTCTCCAGTCCATCATCTCTTGGTCCTGGTAGTCCTTTTCGGTCGTTGATGAATGTTCTGAATTGGAGTCAATCTTACAAAATGTTCTCTGTTAAGCCTATTTCTTGTTTTTTTTTTATATACATTTCGCTAAACCAGTTGTTCTTTACTTTCATTGAGAGACCAAGGTATAGAATCTTTTGGTGAGCCTGTCATTGTTCGCTCTGAGAATGTGGCCTTAGAACTACAATAGCCTTTCCCTGAAGGTGTCATTGATCTTTCAGCATGCTAATAAATCTCCTGAGACTGCCATTTCATTCCGATTCCTTCTTAGCAGACTGTACCAAGGATTTTCCACAATATTTTTATGTCTTTTATCCCCACGTTTTCTTGTAAGAGATCTGTCTCTAATGATAAACATTTCCGAGGCATATATTTCTTCAGGTTTGATTACAGTGGTGTAACTTTGCGTTCTCCGATATTTAATTTTTGCTACATCTGTTCCTGGTGATTGTATAGGCCTTCGGTAATTTTGAAATTCTTTCTTTGTTTGCCTAACGATTCAATCCATGGCTGAATTACTTCTCGTAAGTACTTGAATGTATTTCTTTACGATTTCTACCGAATTGAGTCTTTAGAGGTTTTCCATCAATATAACGAGCGGCTCGTTCCATGTATTGAGTTTTTTCATATGATATTTGGAGCCCGGGATTTGTTGCAATTTCTTGAAGTTTTTTCAAGGGCCTGAACTCCTTCTTGCCTGTTGATAGAAAGAATAGCTATATCCTCTGCAAACGCCATGAACACATTTTGTTTTTGAGTAGTCGACCAATTGTTATTTATTTTGTTTCATTTTTCCATGTCATGATAACTTTTTCAAGGACAAGATTGAACAATAAAGGAGATAATCTTTCTCCCTGTAGAAGTCCCATGTTAATATGAAATAGGTCACAAAGTTCACCTTGAAATGTAACTTTTGAAATTGTGACTGTCAGTGTCTGTCTAATTAAGTGTCTTGTTTTTCATGTCTACTTTGAATTATCCTAGGATGTTGAATATTGAAATATTGAGTCATAAGCTTTCATGAAGTCGACAAAATTGATCACTGATTCCTTGATTTTGCAGATTTGCATGATGGTTTTGAGATTGAGATCGTTTTATGCACAGGACCTGCCCTTCTGAATCCTGTATGATATTTGCTAATTAGATATTGTGTTTGTTAATCGAGTGTCTTGGGAAAGGCCACTGATAGTAAGGATATTCCTCTGTAGTTTTCAATGTCTGTTTTATCCCCCCTTTCTGTGTATTGGGTGAACAAGGGTGCATTTCCAGTATTCGGGTATATTCTTATTAATCCAGATATCTCTAAGAATTACTTAAAATTAATGATTTAGCCTTTCACCAACTAATTTCAACATTTAAGCGATAATACCATCTTCCCCTGGGGCAATGATTTTTAAGTTGACTGATTATTTGCTTGCTTTTTTATGGGGGGGGGGGGGGTGTTCTGAATCTGGATTTGTAATGGGTTGCTTAAATGAGAGTTGTACTTTAGAAGGTTCGCAGCTTAAAATATCATGGAAATAATCAGGGATAAGTAGCATATACAGTTTTCTTCATTATTTATATCCAGAGCCCCATCAGGACGTTTAATACAAAAACTAGGTGCTTGGTAATGTGATAGTTCCTCATAAAATGTTTTCTAAAACATGTTTCTTGTATTGTTTTTCTTGAAATTTCGATCTATTTCTGCCGGTCCATTTTCATCATATTTGCGTTTATTAGACCTCATGATTTTGGAGGTTTCTTTCTGGGCTTTGATGAATTCATGAAAGTTTTGTTCTGTTTTATTCGAACTCCACTTTTTCAGGCTTGAAATCAAAGGTCTATGGCCCTATCGAAGGTCTCGTTCCACCATCTGTGTTTGCGTTTCCGAGGATGAACACCAATAATCCGGGAAGCTCCTACGAGTATATGGATGAATTCCATCTAATTGGAAGGAATTTGGTAGGAGATGTTTCCAAGGAAATTGCTTGAATTTTGTTTGAGATATTCGTTTATATCTAAATGTTCTGAGTTTGGGTCTGTCAGGTTGAAACTTTACTTTGATTAAAGATAAGTGGTGATCAGAGTCTGTGACTTTGTTTACTTCAACAGTTTCTTTTATAACCATAAAGAACTTACGAATCAATTTAGCTCAGTATTTTCACAATTATTATTATTATTTTTATTATTGGTTCCCTATCAATTCGCAAACGGCAAAATGATCTTGAATCATATCGAGGGCCTCCAGATTGTTCAATACTTCATCAAATACTGACTAAACTACTAATCGGAACAAAAGTAATGCAAAAATGCAAAATATTTGGTGGGCCCTTGACCAGGGTTGAAAATCAAGGTCTTAATGGCTGACGCAGCGAGAGGGGGAACTTATGCATGGTGATTTAAGTAGAGGAGTCAATACCCAAATGGGGGCTGTCATTATGAGTTGCCAACATCTGGCCCTCAGCACACGGCTGCATACAGCATGTGTTTCCCATGTAAAGAGAATCATCTTTGCTTGAGATCCCACACAACTGGCAAGTGGAATTTACAAGGAATGAGCATCGGTGATTAGGAGATCATTGAAAAGGGAATGCGGCGGCTGAGTATTGACTTAATGGGTATAAGCTAAATGCAGTAGACATAGTTAGGATCATTTGAGATTTATTATTCAGGGAAATACAGTATGAGATCAAAAGTAATGGTGTTGCTTTCATAACGAACAAAATGATTGCTGAAATTGTTCGTAGTAGTTCCCAGACCATCAATGATAGATTCATGATCATCCGTATAAACGGTAAACTATCTTGCAGATTTACGCTCAAACCAATTCCGCATAAATATTTCTACTCGGAAATCTAACAGGAGCTGAACCCAAGTCATAATAAGAATGTGGTATGGACCGATTTAAACTCGAAAAGCGGCACTGAAGAGCGATCACCAACTGTCGGTATGGGCTTTGGCTAAAGGATCGATGCTGAAGACAGATTCTTTCATTTCTGTCAGTATATTCAGTCTAATCATCATGGATAAGTGATTTGAACAACCGTGTCATCTCCTGACGGGGTCCATAGCAATAATACAGTTTTCGCTCAATCTCAACAAAACTGGAAAAGCTCAATTTCTTCAATGAAAACATTTCCTGGAACATAGCCTATTCGTGAGACATCATCGATTGTTTGTGTCCGAAGTCTTACTCAGATTTGGTGGCGTCATTACCCCACCAGCACCGACAGTAGTGGCTACGCGGGCTAAAGCGCTGCGTTAGGTCAAGGGGCCAAGCTATCTGCTGACTCGGTAGACACGTGGGTTCGAGCCCCACCGTCGGCTGTCCTTGAAATGGTTTTCCGTGGTTTCCCATTTTCAACACCAGGCAGATGCTGGGACAGTACCTTCTGACAGGCCACGGCCGCTTCCTTCCACATCCTTGCCCAGTTTCATTCATCTGCATCCATTCCATCTCTCATCCCGACGCGCAGGGAGTCGACTAGAAAGACCTGCACTCGGCCTCTCAGGAGGCTACACGACAAAAAAAAACAACACAAGCGGTAAGCATTCTACACTGGGATGTGACTTCATATATATACAGGGTCATCGAAAAATAATGCCAACATTTCAAAAAATTCAACACTAGATGCGCAGTAGCCAAGGTCGACTGGGGGCGCGCACGCCAGTGACTGCACCGCCCGACCTTGGCTACTGCGCATCTAGTGTGCGCATAGCAAGGTCACGTCCCCTCCAAAACAAAACTTACTTTAACCAGCTGGCGTTCAGTGAAAGAATTACACGTTTAACATAAAGGGTTTCGGTGCTATCATTTTTTTAAATGTTGTCATTATTTTTCGATGACCCTGTACGGTTGAAGTGAAGAAACGTTTCGTATTGCTCGATATTGAAAGAATAGAAGGTATAGACCCCGATGATATCTGGAATAAATCACGTGGATATCGATGGAAACCGCAAAGGAGAATATTCCAAACAAGAAACTAGGTTATCGGCAGACAGCATTCAATCGTTGACTTTAGGTGCAAGAGAGGAGACGGGCGAAAGAGACTTAAGCTTTTCATGTGTGCCAACTAAACTGACCAAATATGTACATTTTGAAAATTGTTATTCTTACCTAAGCGGTATTGTACCTATAAATGTCACTCGCGTTATATTCTTCAAGTTTAAATTACTTGACATATGGCCTACCTATCTTACGTACACGTTTAATAACCCCCATCGGTCAACTCATGAATATTGGTAAACTGTTAGACTAGAGTATGCATTTGTTCTCGAGTAGCTTTTTACTCAGACGAGCTTGTGTATCGTGTCATTTTTCTTCTCTTCCCAAGAGTGACGTTAGTTCTTCTCGCAGCCACATTAAAGTAGATGTTTCAAGTTTGCTTCAGAAAGAGAAGTGTATAATTAATTATGACCTGGACATTGATTAGAGAGATTTATAATGTATTTGATTAATTAGCAGTGTCATTCTTTTACAACAAGATATATGGGTAAATGAAGCTGCTTTCCTGCTGGCGAACAACATCACATTAACATTGGCTGCCTCTGCAAGCCTAGATATATACACGAAAAAGAATGAAATAAGATAAAGCTAACTAGCAGAAGAGATCTTCACAACAACTCTAGACTTAACGATTTTAAATTGTTTAATGAACCCCTACTTTATTGCGATAATTAGCCCAGAAAATATAGGTTTATGAGATAATTTTTCTCCCGAGTGTGCGTGCGTGTGCGTGTGTCTTCCTAAGGAGTTTTAATAAGTAGAAGTGACTCAATAGAACTTGCACAGGACTTACTAAGCGCAAACCCAACATGACTACCATGCGAAGTTCAAATATTTTAAAAGCTTTGTCCCTGACTTAACCATCCTATCTCAGTGAAACTTTGCACGGTAAGTCTTTTTTTAAAAGCTTAATATATCAGCCTTTAAGTAATTGAACTGTTATAAAATTCCAAGATGGTGGATGTGCGGAAATGCTAAATCATATTGTTCTGCCCCAATCAAGTGATCGAGATGAAACATTGTGAAATGAACCACTGGTTCATTTCATTACACTCGACATACTAGATCACCAAGGAATATTTGCGATATTTCAAAATCACTTCTCCACCATGATGTACGTATGTTCCTCAGGATTCAAAAGATCACATATTTGCCCATACCTAACAGTCCTCTAACACCATACAAAATTGCAGCTTGATTGCTTAAATAGTTTCGGATATATTGAGAACCGGTGAAATGTACTTTATGGACGCCATTTTGGATGGTTTTTATTATTTGCTATAGAATTATATGCCATCAACTGAATCTTATTATAGGGCCTACCAACCTATATTTCTATTGCTTGTTCAGGGCATGAGAAATATAAACGTGATTTTTAAAAATGAGCACAGCTACCATTTTTACGTTCTCATTGAATTTGAATTAAAATAGACGCCAGTGTATTAAGACTTATATGAATATTTACCATGCTAAGTGCCACTGTTCTGGGATAATTTAGTCACGAGAAAAATTAATATAAATATTTAAATTTCGCAACGCCGCCTAGGTGGACTTTTGTTCATCAGGTTATTGAAAGGGTCATATGTGAACTCACGTAAATACCCTCTATTAACATACAAAAATTCAGTTTCATTGCTGTTTTTTTATATTTTTTTTAGCGTATGGCTTTTAGTGCCGGGATTGTCCGAGGACATGTTCGGCTCGCCAGTTTTGTAGCTGCTTCGAGACGGACACCCAATGGGTGAGCTACAAGTACCGTTGAGGAGGAAAGGAGGGAAGTTGGAATGTAAGGACGAGGAGTTGGAAGGTAGCGGCTGTGGCCTATAGTTAGGGACCAACCCCGGCATTTGCCTGGAAGGAAGATGGGAAACCACAGAAGACCATCTTCAAGGTTGCCGGCGGGGGGATTCGAACCTCCTCGCCTCCCGGATGTGAGCGACTGCCATCAGTCATGCCGTAACCACCACGGCTAACTCACCCGGTTCATTGCTGTAATAGATGTGTAGATATGGATAACCGTATAAATAATTCGGATGAACGTCACGTAGGGTTTTTCTACAGTATCTAGGCCAATTAGTTATGCATCATTTGATGAAAATTGTTGTCTAGGATTATTATTCAAATGTTCACATCGATCACATCACCAGGACATAAAATAAACAAACTTAATTTTTGAATTTCGCACAGCCGCCTTCTTGCTTTTATGAGAAAGAGTTAATTGAATTAGATGCCAGTAGATGAAATATTGTATATAAATTTATCATACCAAGTAACACTGCACTTGGTTGGTTAAATATTGAGAAAACGCCATTCAAATGTTTTAACGTCGGTTAGTCGCCATGTTGGTTTTGTGCTTAGCATCTCATATCGGAATTAACCTTAGTAGCCTTTGTGGGATTTGAAGCCATTTTTTCAGTGTTGCCTTAGTAAACAAGAGTTTAGTGCTTTTCAGTCGGTCAACACGAATGTACCCAAAGAGCTGGGTATTTATTAATGTCATGTAATTTATTCCAGGATTAGGGCATAACCCAGCTCTTTTGGGTACATTCGTGTTGACCGACTGGAAAGCACTAAACTCTTGCTTAGTAGCCTCTATCATTATACAAAATATCATGGTGATACCTGTAATACTTTCAGAGATATAGCATGCTGGTAAAATATTTCGCACAGCCGCCATATTGGACTAGTGAAGCGTATTTAAATTTTAATGGCACAGTCTGGGCCGGACAAAATAGTACTGACTTATATTCTTACCGAGTTTCATTGTAATCGCTCTGGTCGTTGAGTATATTCTATTGATACACACATATATTCACACGCACACCCACATACGCACACACACACACGGACAAAAGATGATCTCATAGGCCTATTTTTTCATATGATGAAAAGGGGCTGAAAATTGAAAATTCCTATCACATGGATGAGAAGATATGGAATTATTCAATTTGGGTTCATCACCATCCTGATGACGTACTGTGCCGTTATACGACGGAGTGGATGATGGCGTGATTTGCATTGAGCGCACTGAGGCGACACCAAGGTCGGGGCAAGCTGTTGACTCGCCATGGTTGGAACAGGCGCGTCATCTTCGTACCGTTAGGGGATGTCGGAGCACAATATACTTGTTTGTATTTAGTTAAGGAAGAGGAAGGCATCAGTCCTTCAGAATTTTATTTGGAATAATTCTCCCGTTTCAATTGATCTCCATAACCTTCTAGCATTTTCTATGGTGGGAACCAATAGAAGTGAAGGCATCGCATTACGTAATGCAACTACAGCTATCGGTATTTGACCTTGAGGCAGTATATAAACCGGCTCTTAGGAGGCCAGGCTACCTGTCTTTGAGCTGTCTGTGTTGGTCAGCCAGTCGGTGGTTCTCACTCGTCGTTACGCTGTTACGCTACGCTGTGGGTATAATGTGCAATTACTCCGCGAGGCAAGGTCTCCATAATAACATCTCCAAGCTACTCCGATATTGTGTCAGAAGTCATAGTCTCATTTTAACACCAGTGCGTGAATTGTAAAGTGCCATTGTGTTCCATGAACTTAATATTACTATTATGGTAATTGTGAAAATTCATCGTTATGAAAATACTACAGGAATTACAGGTATGTGTATATGGACTTATTTCACGCAAGTGACTGATAATTTGACTGTGTGTAAACTCTACACAGTGCTCAATGTTTATAAGCTGGAATTGTGTCCAATTCGAACTACCATTATGACAGAATGTAGAGCGATAGTGAGTGACCCTGCGAGCTTATGTAATATCAAGGAAATGTTGTGTTAGAAACAGATCAGGCATAGTTGAGACATTCTAGGAAGTGGATATTATTGTTATTATCATTCAGCCCCGTATGATCGACCCGATCATATTTGTGACAGTCAGTATAAGTGGATATTCCAAAAAACTGTGGGTTACACTATCAGAATGCCTAGTGTGCATCTGTGGAGGAGTTCGGAACGACCCCATAAGATGGTGACGTAACTACCCCACTGATCAAACATGACGATCGGCTAGAGTGGCACTATGTGAGGCGAGCGATACCAGGATTGCCGGATGGCGACCCGGAGCGATGCCTGTCAGGGGCATATTTCTGTGGACGAGGAGGCAGCTTGAGGCGAATGCTGGGATATGTCTCTTTCCTAGTGTGCAGCCATCACGGGTCCGTGCTGCCATGGTTCGATCCGCACCGAGGGATGACCCACCGCCACAGAACATCTTAGGTAGAAGCCTTCCGACTTATGTAGATCTATTCGTGGGCCATGAATGTCCATAATTTCCGCTAAATCTATTTACTTTCCTAATCGTTATTAATTTTCGTTCTTATATAATTGGTTGCATATAATCTAGGCGAATTATTTTATTAGTCGCTTAGACTTGTAGGTGAGGTGGATCCTCAACATTTTTCACTCTTAATTATAATAAATAATATGGGATATCCTAGCCCATTTGCACAAAAGGCAGCAGAATTATGACTCATTAGATGTATTTGCATTATTTTTCTGATTATTAGAAAATATTTTCTAAAGATAATAATACTAATAATAAAAATCTCTACAAATTTATATTGGAAGAACACTGAATTTTGATAATCAACGATGAATGCAATATTCCATGAGGATAATAATAACTGATAAATATGTTGAATTATGATTATAAACAAATTGTTTAATTGTGTAAATTCTGGGGTCTTACGATCTTCAAATAATATTGGACATTCTTGAAACGAAGCCTAATAATAATAATTATGTGTCAATGCACTTATGTGTTTTCTAAAGTTAGTTCGGGAAGATTGAGGTGTTGATCCTCGAATGAGTGGGATTCATGCGGGAGTGATATCCTCTCCCACATATTACCGCGTTACTAAGAAGAAAGCAATGAGCGCAATTAGCATATCTAATTACCAGGGAGATATTAACACTTCGAAACATCAGAAAAGTTGTTAATATATAAATAAAAATGTTTATAGATCATTGCAGTTAATCAAATGCTTAATTAAGGAAAAATATCATATTCCATATCAACGCGCCATTTACGCAAATTTTTATAAGGTGACGCCAACTTTATTGTCAGAGTGGGGGACGAGCGACCTTAATCGCGATACTTATTATTCATGACTTCATAGAGAGTGGAAGTGTCCACAATTCTTCGCTACATTTTGCAAGAACAAAGCTTTAAAATTGAGAACGACTTCGAAGAAGAAAGTATATCCACAAAACTTATATAAGACACAAGATTTATAAGATATTACGCCAAGTAATTAATATCTGCAATTATAAACATTAACTACGATATTTTTGAAGAAAACTACGTGAAATTATTGAAGGCAACGCTTTGAGGTGATAGAAAATTTTAGTCTACATTTATCACCATGTCAAATATTCTGAAGTTGAGAGGGGAAGAAACGATTAAATCTACAGTGATGGAGATGTGCTACTAAGATGCTGAAGGGAACATAGCTATGCAATGGCGAGAATATCTGAAATGACATAATATTAACACCGTGGGGGAGATAAACACCTAATCTCTCCTACGTCAAATAAATCTACAACTACAAGTCTTGTCATCGACTTAAATGACGGATACTGATCTACCAGTACTGCGGCGGAGAAGAAAGATAAATTCCTGTAGGAGTGCGGCTCAGGTGGACCCAGAGCAATGAAGATAGAAAGGGCTTTCCCATATCATTAAGAAGATTTCCAAGCTGGAAGGACGACTACACGATGATGTTAGTGTTCGCATCCCGTTCCTGGCAGTTTGGAGACTTCCGAGGGAGATAGAGCGGAGTTCCACACGACATCTTGAGGGGGCTATATCTCAGAAACAATCCGTTTCTGACGAACAACGAGAGAAGTTCACTTCTAGATAGATCTACGCAGCACCAGGTAGTCAATAGACCAACGAAGTATCCCATTTTGTAGGATTGTAGAAATTTTGAGAATATCCGACAACTTAGTATTTTAATGCCATTTTTCTAAATCTTCGAATTGTTATTTTATTACTTTTAGATTTGATATTTTCATCGATAAGTTAAGTAGTATTTTCATTTTCGATTTTCATCGATTTATGGATTTGTAAGCGATGTTTGTGACTATTTATGATTACTATTTGGAATTAAGAATTGTATGCGATTTCGAATTCACATGATGGAGATTTTATCGTCTTAGCTCGAATTTTATTGTTTACGGATATTGTATTATATAAATGAGATTGATCAGTTTTGTAATGACGAAAGTTTAATGGAAATATGTTCCCAAGATAATATACAGAGGTACAGTATATGTTTGATAATGTAATCTTTGATGATCTATTTTAAAGATCTGATCAAATTTATAATCTGATAACTTATTCAACAGATCTGGTGGTAAATATTTATTTACATTATTTGCGAATATTAAAATATGGAACTGTACAAGAATAGTAACAGAGTAAGAATGGAAATGATATTGTAATAGGAATAGAAGAAAATGCAAGCCACGATATTAAAGTAATACAGTCAAAGATTTAAGAAATACTTGGGAGAAGTATATTAGCGGAATGCAGCTAACATGGAATATGTTATTTAGAAGATGAATGTAATTTGTTATCGAAGGAATAGTATTTTATTATATTACCTGTTAGGATAAGTTTCAGAATGAACCAGTATTTTTATTAAATGAGTTGGAACTGCTATAAGAATTTTGTAATGAGTAAGAATATATTTGGATAATAGTCTTTAATGTGAAGAAGGAACTGCGAAGTATATCTTGGAAAGATATTTATTTTATATTCCCGTATTGACGGAGGAACATGTTGCATTTATGATAATGAGCACAGCTATGTCAGTGTGTCATTTGTTAAGGAAAATCTGTTGAGACAGATGTGCATAGAAATTTTATGATTGAAGGAAAATATAGTTAAGAAGCAGTAGTGTTGTATGGAAATATTCGAAGTTATGGAGATAGACTCAATTGGCTGAGTTCTATTTAAATGTTTCTGAGTTGACGTTAAATTAATGGTAATTATTCTACATGAAATAAAATCTGTTATTATTAAGTATTGTTATTTTTACGATAGACCAATGTGGAAGAAATTTTAATCTATGTCTATACTTAACTGTACGGATTATAAATCCCAGATTGCAACATTGTTACCGATGAAGACATAGTAAGGTGCAAGATTTTCTTAATTCTAAAGGAATTTAATTGAAGGAAAATGTTGTAAGACAGTTAGTGTCAATATTTCATGTTGGAAATAGGCATTTTGCCAAGTGTATATAATTTCTTGAAGATGTTGGTTGACGAACTTCATCATTTTTGTATATAAACCGTGTATAGTATTTATATGAAATTTTTAAGAGTTATATTTTGTGTGTATTTTAAGTTTAACTTATAGTAGGTTTTTATCACTTCTGCGGAAGTATTTTATGAAGATAGGAGGCGGGAGTTAGAATGTATAGAGTAACGAAGAGTATTTGCAATGACGGAGATCTACGTCATGGGTAAATTCAATTTATTTTGCGGGGATTTTGTAAATTTACTGATATTAATTTACTTTTGTTGTTAAACTCCCGTTATCCAGGGCATAGCAGTTGTTTGCTTTTATTTAATTTATTTGGATTTATTGGAGCTTAGAAAAGCATTACTAGGATTTATTCATGGTTTCTTCATGAAACACAGATATAATTATTTTGGTTTTAACACCGTTTATGCGATGTTAAATATTTTTGAACGTAAGTTTTAATTATTCTAACTTTGAATTTTGTTTGCGTTTTCATGTCGTTTAATAAATGACAGGCACGTACTTAAATTTTCCTGATCTTTTTATAGAAATTTGGCATTGTCTTTTATAGTTTAATGACAGAGGAATGTGCTATAGGGTGGAGGTATTCCAAGGGACCTGATCCAGATCCTGACGCCCGAGATTTTCTTTGATTCTCGTACTCCTGAGTAGTTTAGAGATTCTTTTGTTCTGTAGTTAGTTAGTATATCACATTCAGTTGTAAATCCCTGTTCCTTAACCTGAGTGTTTTCGCCAAGTAGCATTGTGTGGTATTTTAGCCTGGAACTTCAAGATGCTGCAATCCATTTTCCAACTGCGGATATTGGTGGATCATTCCAGGTATATGGGTGCAGTACCATATCTTAGCCTACGTTGCAGTAAAGGCTAAGACGCAGCTCTGTACACGCAAGGTGTGGTCTTGCCACGAATAACTTTATATATTTACGAGTCCTGAAGCTCCAGATCTTCCTTAAAATCAGCCTTTGCTACGCGAGGAATTTTAAAATATTGCGCGTTTATGAGACAAAAGTTCTGCCGGAGAGTCGATCGGAATGCGGTGACATTATCTACGTGAAAATCACGGAGCGAAGAGAAGTGTTAAAGGGACACTGTTAATCTCGTGAAGCGAGCGCATTACGTATTGCGACGACCGACAGCCAGCGAGTGTATAGTCTCCGAGGCTAAATATACCCGTGGTTCAAGAGTGAATATTCATAAGTTCATTATTCAGAGTGATATCAAGGCTAGCAGTCGTGTAACAGAGATTGTGAGCTCAGTAAATAAATGACCTGTCTATGGACACTATATCAATGATTTTTTACGTATATGAGAATGTGAATTTAAAACAATCTACGCCAATGGACACCACCATGAGCCACTAGACTGAAATAATGGGACTGAACGACACAATATGGCTGAATGGGAGCCGATCCAGGGGAATGCTGGGATAGACCCATTTCACCATTGGACACCTGGAGGATTTTTGAACATAATAATCTTCAACATCAAAGTGTACCCCCTGCCATTTTTTAACTTGTGTTGTTAAGCCTTGGATTTCTTTCTCATAGTTTATTTATTTCGACTTTTGTTTGGATCTGTTTCGAGAATATTTTGGATCACCAAATGAGAATAAGCTTTTATAAGAAGACTGGAGTATGCACGTTATGTTGATACAGCAGTGGTGTGAATTAGAACACTGCGAAGGGGACAGGCATTTTTCGAAACATTCCTTAAGATGTTAAACGCATTCATAATTCATTGATAAGGAGTAGAGGTCCTGAGGGATTCGCTTATCCATTTTATGTGGAATTTATACCTAGGTTGTACTCTGAGGGTATGTTGATAGAATGATATATCTAGGGAGATTGCCATGGAAGCAATCGTGTTATAGATGATTATTGATGAAATGAAATGTTAGTGAGGAATTTAATTGAGGACAATAATTTGTAGTAGAGATCTCATGCCAAATGTCAGTTCTCTAATGTAATGTAAATAGCTGTGTCTACGACAAATAGTGAGAGAGTTTGCTAATTTAAGCAGTCGACATTTAAGGTATTGGTGTATTTATTGATAAACAAGCTACGGTATTATGAATGAATAATAATCAAGAATATGTGTAACAGTCATATGGTAAATGGCCTGTAATGAACATGGCATTAAGTAAATGGGTCAATTTCAGATTTAATTATGAATAGCGCTTTACAATTTACAAGTTGTCTAAAGAATACTTCAATTAATGGTGGATTTAGGAGCTGTTTATTGCGATAGTAATGTTGATTCTATCAGACAAAAGACAACGAAGCCACTGAGAATATTGAACTTGAGTTATTAAATTTATGAGGAATAAGACGATGTAAATATTGTAACGTGCCACCCCCTGCGGCACTTTCGTTAACTGGATTACGGTGGGTAGAAGCACGACACAATGGTAGTTTTATTGCAGGTCTTATCAAGTTACAGTTCACCACACAATAAACAGATACAAGCAATTAGTATCTCACTCTAGGTCCTCTCTGATTGGGAACACTCCCCTTTCACTCTCTCGAGCATCTGTCCGTTCACTAATTAGGCAGGCTTGTGTCCAGCCAGTCTGTCACTCACCGAAATACCTGTACACTTCCTTGAGTACACAGACTACCGTTAGGCTACTTACGAGTCTGCTACACACTGCTCCGTAGACTTGGAAACAATCTCACAGGGTTTCGAAATTCACACAACACTTCACTACAATAATCTCTGTCGCACTGGTGTACACTCTCGCTCAAAAAAAAAAAAAAAAAAACCTCTGTCCCCCTCGCTGGCGAGGCCACTTTTATAGCAGGCTGGTGACTCAATGAATGCTTCTAGACTCGTTCAGGATTCACGCCTTCTCGAGATTTCCATCACTAGCTGGGTCGCAAATATTCTGGTCTATCCCATTCGTCCTCGCAGCCTTGTTGCATAAGGCGCAGGTAACACACAGAGGCAAAGCATAGCCCGGGGCGGCTGTGACTCACGCGGCGAAGCGACGAAACAAACTCACAGCCGTAACCCCACCCTCTTCCTAAATGGCTGATCGTCCCGTTCAATAATTGGTCCATCTGTGTCCCTCCGTAGGCTGCCAGGCGATCTCGATGCACGATCTTTATCTTTGCCCTCGGGCTCTGCTGGATCCTGTAGACGACATCGTTGATCCGTTTCACGACTCGGTACGGGCCCTCCCAGGACTTCTGCAGCTTGGGTGACAGGCCTTTCTTCCGTAATGGGTTAAAGAGCCAGACCAGGTCGTCCTCGTGGAATCCCCCGGCATCCGTCTGCTGGTCGTATCGGGTCTTCATTCGGTCGGTCTCGATCTGCAGTCTCCTCCTTGCGAACGCGTGCATGTCCTCCAGTCGGTCGACCAGTTCTTGACAATACTGGCTTACCGGAACCGGATCATTCCCAGGTCGGCCGAAGGCATGATCGACAGGTAGACGGAGTTCCTTCCCAAACATGGCCCAGGCTGGTGTGCACCCGGTGGCTTCATGCACGGCGGCGCGGTAGGCCAGGAGGAATAGTGGAAGGTGTCTGTCCCAATCCCTCTGGTGTTCGCTGACTACTAACCGGAGATTGTTCTCGATGGTGCGATTGAATCGCTCCACCATTCCGTTGGAATGGGGGTGTAGCGGCGTCGTCCTTGTCTTCCGGATTCCCAGCAGCTGGCATTGGTTCTGGACAACCTGCTACTCGAAGTTCCTCCCTCGGTCGGAGTGCAGTTCCAAGGGTACTCCGTACCGGCTAACGAATTCCTTCACCAGGGTCTCTGCGATCGTCGCGGCTTCTTGGTTAGGGAGTGCATACTCCTCTGGCCATTTCGTGAAGTGGTCGCCGACGACCAATATGTAGCGGTTCCCCACCTCGCTCAATGGGAATGGCCCAGCAACATCGATGGCCACTCTCTCCATGGGGCCGCCCACGTTGTAGGTCTTCAGTGGGCCCCGTTTTCTTCGTCCTGGGCCCTTGCTGGCTGCGCAATCGTGGCACCTCTCGCAGTGGTTCTCCTTGTCTGTTCGACATCCGATCCAGTAGAACCGCTCTCTCAGCTTCTCCAGGGTCTTCTTTATCCCTAGGTGTCCACCAGATGATCATCTATGGACTTCCTTAAGGACTTCCTCCGTCATAGCCTTTGGAACGACGACTTGTTCCCGAGATGTCTTCCCGTCGGTGCTCTCCCAGGTACGGCAGATGAGGCCATCCCTTACAACCAGAGAGTCCCACTGCGCCCAGTAGGACTTAAACTTTGGGCTGCAGTCACTCACAATGTTCCACCCGGGTCTGGGGACACAGGCCCTCTTCCATTCGGCTATCAGTCCCAGGTCATCATCTTCCGCTTGTGCGCGCGTGAAAGATTCGCGGCTCCAGCTCCCTTGAAGTTCCACGGTGGCCCTTCGGCACTGTATCCCGGTGTTCTCCCTTCTGGCACAGAAGGTGCAGTCTTCGGGGCACGGTCTCCGGGGCACGGTCTTCGTGACAGGGCGTCGGCGTTAGAATGCAGTTGGCCTTTCCTGTGCTGGATCGCAATGTTGTACTGTTGAAGTCTCTCTAACCACCGCGCGAGTTGACCCTCGGGCTTCTTGAAGTACAGGAGCCACCGCAGAGATGCATGGTCGGTCCTGATGAGAAATTCTTGCCCGTACAGGTACTTGTGGAATTGTTCAATGGTCTTCACGATGGCGAGCAGTTCCTTCCTGGTGACGCAGTAGTTCCTCTCTGGCTTTGACAAGGCTTTGCTGAAGTAGGCCACTACTCTCTCCTCGCAACCACTACTTGCGACAGGTTTCCCCCTATACCAAAGTCGCTGGCATCGGTATCGACGATGAACCTTGTTTCAGGTCTGGGGTAGACCAGAAAAGTTGCGGTGCACAGAGCTTGCTTGAGTTGTTCGAAGGCACTGTGGCATTCTGCTGTCCACGTGAAGAGTTGGTCCTTCTCAGTCAGTCGATGCAGTGGTTTGGCGATGTCGGCAAATCCTCTCACGAAGCGACGGTAATAGGCGCAGAGTCCCAGGAAGTTTCGTAGTTGGGACTTGTCCTTCGGGACTGGCCACTACCTCAGAGCTGCGGTCTTCTCTGGGTCGGTGCGCACCCCTTCCTCGGAGAAGATATGCCCAAGGTACTGGGCCTGTTTCTGGTAGAGCTGACAATTCTTGGGGCTCAACCTCAGCTGGGCAGCCCGTAGTTTCATCAAGATCTCCTTCAGGTTGCTGTAGTGCTCCTCGAAGCTTCATCCCAGAACGATGACGTCGTCTAGGTAGACCAGGCAGGTCTACCAGTGTAGTCCCCTCAGAATGGGCTCCATTAGCCTTTCGAAAGTCGCAGGGGCGTTGCACAACCCGAACGGCATGACGGTGAACTGTCAGAGTCCCTGCCCAAAGAGAACGCCGTTTTCTCACGGTCCTTAGGGTGGACCTCCACCTGCCAGTAGCGACTCTTCAAATTTAAGGTGGAGAACCATCTTGATCCTGATATAGTGTCCATCGTGTCGTCGATCCGGTGTAGAGGGTAGCTGTCCTTCTTCGTGACGTCGTTCACCCGCCTGTAGTCCACGCAGAACCTGGTGGAGCCGTCCTTCTTCTTCACTAGCACGACCGGAGAGCTCCAAGGACAATGTGATGGCTCGATTACCCTCCGCTCCTTCATTTCTTCCACCGTCCGGTCGACTTCAGCTTGCTTGGCGAGCGGGACACGTCCGAATGGTGCCCTAATCGGTGCGCTGCCCCCATCGTCGATTCTGTGCTGGACCATGCTTGTCCTGCCGAAGACTTTGCTCCTCACGGAGAAGACATCCTGGAATTCGTGTAGCAGGTCCCGAAGTTGGCGTGATTGTTCCTCGTCTAAATGGACCTGGGATCCTTGGTACAGCTTCTGTAGTTCTTCTGGCAGGGCGCGTCTTCTTCGGTTGTCCGTCTGCAGGTGTCCGTCCGTCGTGTCTGTGATGCGGGCAATCCAGGGAACGGGCTCGCAGACTCCTAGGTTGGTGTCCCGGTGAACCGTAATGTCGTAATCGTTCAGGTTGGACAGGCGGACGTACGGCCGAGACGTCGTGTTAATGAGGGTCTTGACAATTAGCAATCCCTTTGTCTGGATGTCCTCATATTTTGGCTCGATGACAGCCGCCACTGCCTCAGCAGTTCCGTCGACAATTACGGCAGCGCTGACCTCCGTCCTGGCGGGAACGATGACGTCCTCTATCAGCCTTACTCTTCGTGCGGTGACGGCCTCGTGTGCTGGTTGCAAAACAAGTTCTTCACCTCCGTAGCGGAGAGTGTTGGTGCTCAGATCCAAGATGATGTTGTTCTGGTCCAGAAAGTCTAGTCCGATGATCACATCGTTTGCTACATCAGCCACGAGCACTGGATGCTTCACCGCCCGCCGACCAATGACGAACTCCAGTGATGCTTCGCCATGTACCGGTGCGGTCTCTCCAGTCGCGGTTATTAGGTGGATGTTCCTTTGTGTGGGTTGCACTCTCCACTTCGGGATCACGGTGGGATTGACGTTGGTCCTCAACGCTCCTGTGTCGTTCAGCATGGGCCAGCTCACTCCGTTGACGACTCCGTCGACCATCAGGCTGCTGTTGTCCCTCCGTAACTTCGTCAGACGAACTTGGACTGCCGGGGCTTGACGACTATCACAAGCCAACTTTGCCCCCCAAGGCTGGCCAATACTCGTTTCCCAGGGGACGCGCGGTTTTCAGACGACTGTTTTCCAGTCGGATACCCTCGGCGGCGGCGATCACCCCAGTCCTTGCCCAGGTGGCCTTTCTTACCGCAGGTCCAGCAGGTTGGTAGTCCTCTTCCAGGCCGCCTCTCTGGTTGTCTTCCGGCTGTGTCGTTGCTGGTGGTGCCGCGACTATCGAAGAAACGGCTTAGCACCTCCATCAAATCATCAGCCAGGGGCTTGGTCTCGTTGGTTTTTCCTGGTTCGTCGACGTCCACTTGACGCACCCGCGCGTGCATTCTAGATCCCTGTTTTGCCGTCTCGAACTCAAGTGCGTGGCTCAGCGCATCTGCCAGGATCTTATTGCGCGAGTCGCAGCGCCTGTTGAGTGTCCGAGTCCCGTAGCCCGTCGGTGAAGGTCTGCGTCGCAATCTGTTCCAGAAAGTCGGCCGGCGCTGTTGGATAGGCGAGCCTTACGAGGCGTGCAATGTCCATCTCAAACTCCTGCAGGGTTTCCGCGTTCTATTGTACCCGGGTCCGGAGCAGCATCTGGTAGGCCTGCTGAAGATGGCTATCTCCATATCGGGACTCCAAATGGGCGACTAGTGAAGCGTACTCCTGAGATTCAGTCGGGATGGCCTGAATGACATTAAGGGCGTCCCCTCTTAGCGCTACAATGAGAGCTGTGGCCTTTTCCGAGTTGTTCCAGTTGTTTATGAAACAAGCCGCCTCAAACTGATGCAAGTAAGTGCTCCAAGGTACCTTTCCGTCGAAGGTTGGGGGCGTCACTCTGCTCTGTCCCGTCCCTGATATTACCGGTGTACCTGTGGGCGGGCGTCGGCGCAGCTTGGAAACTTCCTTTTGTAGAGCGTTGAATTTCTCTTCCATCCCCGTCGGCGGGCGTTGGCGCAGCTCAGCAAATTCCTTTTGTAAAGCGTTGAATTTCTCTTCCACCCCCGTCAGCGGGCGTTGGCGCAGCTCGGCAACTTCCTTTTGTAAGGCGTCGAACTTCTTTTCTAATGCTGTGACTTCCTCACGTAGACCCTGTTCGAATTTCCTTTGGCTTTCTTCTAATTTCGTCAGCAGACACTCTTCTAAATTTTTCTGTCCATACAGGAATTTCATAGTCAGGTCCTTGGCTAAATTCTTCTGGCCGTCTTCCATCTTCTTCAGGTCCTCTGCTAAGTTCTTCTGGCCGTCTTCCATCTTCTTCAGGTCCTCCGCTAACTTATTCTAACCATCTTCTAAATTGGAATTTAGTTCATCGGCTAAACTTTTCTGGCTGTCTTCCATCTCCTTTTGGCCGTCTTCTAATTTGGCAGTTAAGTCTTCGGCTAAATTTTTCTGGCTGTCTTCCATCTTCTTCTGACCATCCTGTAAATTCTTCTGGCCGGCCTCCATCTTGGTTTCCGTGCCACTTAACTTTTCTAGCAATACTGCCAATTGCGCTTCCATTTTAGTTTTTTTTTTTTTTTTTTTTTTTAGCGTATGGCTTTTAGTGCCGGGAGTGTCCGAGGACATGTTCGGCTCGCCAGTTTTGTAGCTGCTTCGAGACGGACACCCAATGGGTGAGCTACAAGTACCGTTGGGGAGGAATGTTGGATGGGAGGGTCGAGGAGTTGGAAGGTAGCGGCTGTGGCCTATAGTTAGGGACCAACGCCGGCATTTGCCTGGAAGGAAGATGGGAAACCACAGAAGACCATCTTCAAGGTTGCCGGCGGGGGGATTCGAACCTCCTCGCCTCCCGGATGTGAGCGACTGCCAACAGTCATGCCGCAACGACCTCGGCTAACTCACCCGGTTCCGTTTTAGTTGTTTGTCTTGTAAAGGGCATGCACTCACAGGAAAAAAAAATAGAGAACTGTGGTAAAATGACCTTCTCGGGTTTTGAAACCAGGACCTTCAGGTGTTGTGCTTGTGCTTGAGTTCGTAATCCGGCTTCTGACACCTGTTGTAACGTGCCACCCCTTGTGGCACTTTCGTTATTTGGTTACGGTGGGTAGAAGCACGACACAATGGTCCTTAAAAAAGTAGTTTTATTGCAGGTCTTAGCATGTTACAGTTCACCACACAATAAACAGGTACAAGCAATTAGTATCTCACTCTAGGTCCTCTCTGATGGGGAACACTCCCCTTTCACTCTCTCGAGCAGCTGTCCGTTCACTAATTAGGCAGGCCTGTGTCCAGCCAGTCGGTCACTCACCGAAATACCTGTACACTTCCTTGAGTACACAGACTACCGTTATGCTACTTACGAGTCTGCTGCACACTGCTCCGCAGGCTCAGAAAGAGTCTCACTGGGTTTCGCAATTCACACAACACTTCACTACAATAATCTCAGTCGCACTGGTATACACTCTCGCTCTAAAAAACACTGTCCCCCTCGCTGGCGAGGCCGCTTATATAGCAGGCTGGTGACTCAATGAATGCTCCTAGACTCGTCCAGGATTCACGGCTTCTCGAGATTTCCATCACTAGCTGGGTCGCGAATATTCTGGTCTATCCCTTTTGTCATCGCAGCCCTGTTGTGTAAGGCGCAGGTAACACGCAGAGGCAGAGCATAGCCCGGGGCGGCTGTGACTCATGCGGCGAGGCTACGAAACAAACTCACAGCCGTAACAATATGAATGTAAAATGGTGAACAAAGTAAATATTAAGCTACATGCAATGTGAAATTTTGAGTAAAACAATTTTAATTTATGGAGAAAATATAAAATCAGTGTTGTGAACTTAACATTGTTATGATTTTGACTTATTAAAGTCCAACAGTGCCCAGTTTCGTTAGGAGAACCGAAGTAAAAATAAATAACCCCTGGCACTACAGCCCATGAAGGGCCTAGGTCTACCAAGTGACCGCTGCCCAGCCATATGGCCTGCAGAGATTGGGGAGGCGCGTGATCAGCACGAAGGACAACCTAAGGGTTATAATAAAATAGGTTGTATTTTCATTATAAGTTTTAGTTAGATTTTTGTTTATTTAACCCTGCGGAGTAAAATATGAATATTTTTTTTTTAGAAATTTCACAAATGTGTGAATTATTATCGTATGTGTTCTGTTTGTGTATTTTATTTTATTCCTTTACTTCACGTAGGATTTGAGATCAGTGCAAATCGCTATTACTCGGATACTTCAACCGTGGACGCCCGAGATCCAAGGGTACGGTCGTGTGATGAGAATGAAGGTGAAGAGTTTACGTGAGATCAGGGGCGGTGCGTCGTTAAGGGCCAAAAGGGCCGTTATGCGTAGTCTATTGCTCAAAATTTGTTTTATGAAGTCTTAAAAAATTACGGAACTTTAAATTTCAGATATTCTACTTAAAATACAGTAGGTGCTTTTCCCATCTTGAATCTCTAAAAAGCATTCAGTGTACATAACTCATCCTAACTCAGGATTTGTCAGACTCATACGGGGTATTGTCATAGCGAGGGTTACTCTCCAGAAAGTCCCATGTAAAGTATATGGCTTGATGGGCCGAGTGAGCAAACAGTGGATGTAGCACTGTCTTGCACTGGAATTCCTCTGTGCTATGAAGGAAGTTTTCTCTCTCTTCAAGGGCCAGCAGAATGGGCCCATAGCATTGCTTTGAAGCGAAATAGAAGATGTCTCCATTTCACTTCCTACTTCTGTCTCTGTCAAACCGCATTTCGGCAGAAGGCTCCACCCCACCCCACACCCTTAAGCAGGTATTCAGCCATTGTTTGAAGATTGTTGACATTAGAAAAAAAATATTTATAGCCCACATTTCCAGCTGTCTGGTGCTCAAATACAGTACAAATGTGTTTGTGAGTCTGTGGATGAAGTTCATTTTTACAAATTAAAGTTTGTAACTTTTGTGGAAGTACGTAGTTATTTAATATGCTGATTGTGTGCAACATAGGAATATGAAAGTGGAATTTGTATTATTAACAAATAACCTATTTTCATCTTCTGAACACGAAGTTAGAAACTAACAAGTAGTTCCGTGAAGAACTAAAGCCTATTTTCATATATCCTACTTATAATAAGTGCCACTATAAAACAAAATTTCAGTTTGATTGCTGTAATAGATTCGTAGATATTGAGAACCGTCTAAATATTTCGGATGGTTGCCATGTTGGATTATTATATGTATAGTCCATAGAGTTATGTACCGGTACCATTAGAGGAAAATAATTGCGTAGGTTCAGTATTCAAAATTTCACTTCGATCGCATGATTACGACGCAAGAAATACAAACTTAATTTCAAAATTCGCACAGCCACCATCTTGAGGTTATGTAAACAATTGAACTAAATTAGATACCAGTGAATTACAATGTGTATAAACTTTTGCTGTACCAAGTTTCATTGCGTTTGGACCATTTAATTGCGAGAAAAGTCCATTTATCATTTTCAAATTCGCTTGGCCGCCATGTTCGTTTTGTGGTTAAAAAGTTTTTGAAAGTCTCATAGGTGAACTTTCAGTAGTGGCCTTTATCTCCGTACAAAATGTCAGGGTGATATCAGTAATAGTTTCAGAGATATAGAATGCCGGTGAAATATTTCGCACAGCCGCAATCTTGAGGTTATGTAAACAATTGAACAAAGTTAGATGTCGGTGCATTACAATGTGTATAAACATATACTGTACCAAGTATGATTGCGTTTGATTCGTTAAATCGCGAGAAACGTCTATTTAAAAGTCACAACATCTCTTAGCCGCCATAGTTTCCAGGTTTTCGAAAGTCACGTAGGAGAATTTCTAGTAGTTTCCTTTATCACCGTACAAACTTTCAGGGTGATATCCGTAATAGATTCAGAGATATTGAATGATGGTGAAATATTTCGCACAGCCGCCATGTTGGATTGGTGAGACGTAAAATAATTTGAAGAGCACGGTCGGGGTTGGCCAGCCATTTAGAAGTTATTAGAGGGGGGCACACAACAATCACACAGACACACACGCATCACACACACACACGGACAAAAGGTGATCTCATAAGCCTATTTGTTCATAAAATGAAAATAGGCTATAAATATGGACCTCATGAACCAAGCTGATTGACAAATTTACTTCATCCAAGCACAGAAGATGAGAATATATTTACAGATGAGGAGCCATGTGAGTGTAGTTTTTAATACTTGAACTTTTTATTAAAACGTGTTCCAAATGTTGTATTGTGAGGAATGATGATAATGGGAATATTGGCATCAACGAATGGCAAATATAAAACAATATTTAATATTAAACAACAATAATATCATCTGGAGAGGATCATTTGGAGAGGATCTGTTGATGGCCTTCCTGGACATCGAAAAGGCCTATGATAGTGTGTGTAGGGAGAAGGTTTGGAAAGCAATGAAAAACATGGGAGTGGAAAAAGGGACTGTAGGCAGAGTGAAGGAGATGTATTGTGGAAGTGTGAGTTGTGTGAAAGTTGGAGGGGAAAGTACAGACTGGTTCAGACAAATGAGTGGCCTGAAACAGGGCAGTGCGCTGTCACCCCTTCTCTTTATTGTGGTTATGGACGAGAAAATGACACGGATAGCAGGAAAGATAGGAGAAGATAAGATGAAAGCAATGGTGTTTGCAGATGATCTCATGGTCTGGGGAAACAAGGAGGAGGAAATTCAGGAACAACTGAAGGCTTGGGAAGAAACAGTGGGAGAGTACGGATGGAAGTTCAACATCAGTAAATGTGAGATCCTGTTAACGACCAGGAAAAAGGACAGACCAATGAGTGGGATAACACTTGGAGATGGACAGCTGAAGAAGGTGGAAAGTCTCAAGTACTTGGGAAGTATAGTGGAGGAAAATGGGAGAAATGACAAAGAGATTACGGAACGTGGCAGACAGGCAGAAGCATTTCTGAGAAGCATTAGGAGCTTAGTGTGGAATAAAGATGTCCCACAAAAAAGCAAGGAAGTGTTATACAGAAGCTACTATATCCCGATACTGACCTATGCTTCAGAAACCTGGACAATGAAGAAAAGAGACATAAGCAGAATACAGGCAGGTGAAATGAAGTTCCTGCGAAGTAGGATCGGAGTAACAAGAAGAGACAGGTTGAGGAATGAAAAGGTCAGGGAAATGATGAAAGAGGAGCCCTTGCAAGGTAGGATTGAGACATCAAGACTGAGGTGGTATGGACACTTAAAGAGAATGGATGAGAAGAGGATTCCCAAGAGGATACATGAGATGCAGATGCAGAAGAAACGACCAAGGGGAAGACCAAGAGATAGATGGCTGAAAGGAGTGGAGGAATGTGTCAAGAAGAGAGGCGATGACTGGACCAGAGTGACATCGGAGAGGTGGTGGGAAGAAAGGACCATGTGGCGAGGCTTATGTTCCAAACAGACCCAGCCTGGGGCTGGAAACTGTACAAGAAGATGATGATGATGAATATCATCTGGCCCACCCTAAAATTCTAGTCAGGAGCCGCCCCTGCGTGAGATAATGAACTCGGCTATAGAGTGTAAGAGAAACAGAGGTAGACCTAGGAGACAATTATTATATTAAGTGGTGAACAATTTCGACGTGAGAGCTATAGAAGCAGAGGAGGCCGCAGTGCTAACTGTTAATATGGCAAACTGGGGTTTGCTGACTAGACTGGACGCTGAAAGGCAAAACTGTCCGAAATCCAAATGGATTTAATGCTAATTTATTTTAAGTACCGTAAGTCAAAATTGAAGTGATATAAAACACATTTCAGTGTTGCCTAGTTCTATTAAAGAGTGCCTTCACAAATTTGTGTTGACCAACCGTAAGTCATATTTATATTTTGTACTGATGTATGTTGGTCTACCGACAGTAGTGGCTACGCTGGCTAAAGCCCAGCATTAGGTCATGGGGCCAAGCTCTCTGCTGACTTGGTAGACGCGTGAGTTCGAGCCCCACCGTCGGCCGCCCTTGAAATGGTTTTCCGTGGTTTCCCCATTTTCAACACCAGGCAAATGCTGGGACGGTACCTTCTGACAGGCCACGGCCGCTTCCTTCCACATCCTTGCCCAGTTTCATTCACCATCATTCATTTCATCTCTCATTAACTCCTCTCATGAGGTTGGCGTCAGGAAGGGCATCCGGCCGTAAAAACCATCGCCACAAAGACTTCCATCGCATCTCATCCCCGACCCCGTTGGAAAACGGGAATAATAAGGGGTAGACATACAATACTGATGTATGTTGGTCTAACCCTTATTATTCTCGTTTTCTTTTTCAACGCGGTCGGGGATGAGATGAAATGAATGAAACTGGGCAAGGATGAGGAAGGAAGCAGGCGTGGTCTGTCAGAAGATACCGTCCCAGCAATTGCCTGAAATTGCCAATGGGAAACCACGGAAAACTATTTCAAGGACGGCCAACGGTGGGACTCTAACCCACGTCTACCGAGCCAGCAGATAGATTGGCCCCATGGCCTAGCGTTGCGCGTTTGTGAGCGTAGCTACGATAGTTGGTATCTATTTTGTACTTATGCAATGGTAGGATTATCTAGCCGTAGTAAATGTGCTCCTGCGAGGTGTTGACAGAATGAAGATAATTCAATTTCACGAGATGGTTGAATCGAACAGGAATCATTCGGAATGTGTGGGTCATTCTTTAATCCCTTCTCCTGACTGTGCCGGCAATGTGACTCCATTATACCTGGGATTATATCACGATATGTAGAGATCATGAGGGTATTTTGAAATATGTATAATTGTATACAGAATGTAAATAATAGGCTAATATAAAAGTGAGATTTTCTGCACTATACTTAAACACAGTCAATTAATGTGGTTTAGTATGAGAGTGAAAATTCAGAATTATCTTGTTCCTCATGGGTAGCTGGAGGAGTGGACAATTAAAGCCATGTTTACTGTCGCATTTGGCGAGGTTTGTAAAGCCCAACTGAATGGCTAGCACGGTGGGGTCTAACCGCAAGATAGTGAGGCCTCTATTCGTGTGTTGGATAGCTTAAAGCTCTAATGGCTTGTTCTCCCCCTCCGTGGGTCGCTTCTTGACACAACCACAAACAGATGCCTCCAAATGGAATTTGCTAATATCCTACAATGGTGTTAGGAAGTGAAGTGTGAAATTGTGGTGGCTGGTTTTCCGAAGATGGGTGACCCGTATCTGTCGTAAATTCGCTGGCAGGGCGGTGTACGTTTAAACTGCAAAGTGATGGTTTCTCTCAAACTAAGTGTAGAGTTTATAAGTTACTTTGGAAGGAAGCCTGCGTTTTTTTTTAGTATTAGTTGAACACTTGAGTGAACCTTTGAGAAATAATGGCTGCTTCAATTTCTTTCTAGATAATGAAATGATTCAATATTTTTATCAGTTTTATTTCATCGTGTGTGGGTGAACTAGGGATTGAAAATGGTCTGTACGAAACCAGGACGTAGAATTATAATTTAGCCACCCTACTCCCTAAATCCGATTGACCTACTCATATATCATTCTATAGAATTATACTGTGATAAGAAATTGTAGAGTTTAGAGTGATATGAAAATATGAATTTTTATTTGGTTAACACTGGAGTAGTCGCGCAGATTACTATTGTAATCCAGGGGTACATTTTATGCTGCAACTAAGGATTGGCAACACTTATGACCTTGAGCGGTCAACTACCTTCCGGTCACATACCCGCAGTCAAGTGGCAGCGCTCAAAGCAAACGCAACGATTTTTGGTGGAGTTTTAAAATTGTTTGGATTACAATAGTAATCCGTGCGACTATTTACGTGACTTTTTTGTTTCTGAAGTAGTTTCTTGTTTTTGTGTTTTTAGTGCTTTTTATTTATATTTTTCATTAAGGCTAAGTGGCAATTATTACATTGATCGCCCCCCCCCCCAGGGGCTCACATCTAGTGGGACGTGGGTTGGCGACCACGGGGCCCAAGCTGAATCCGCCATTGCTTCTACTTTCTTGTGCTGGGCTCCTCTCCGTCTTCTTTCCTGTCGACCTCCTTTGGACAACACTTGTTCTCTTCCGACCCCGACGGTATCAGGGTATCCGAGGCCTAGGGAGTATCTTCCTTACCCGCCTTAATTGGCCCTTGTCTCATCTTTTCTGATACCCTCCTTCTGCGAGGGGTCAGCCTTCTTTTTCTTTTCATGTTATCTCCTGCCTTCTGCTCAAGGCCCTCAAGGAGGCAGGGTGTATGTAGCCCAACCACATCTGGTGCACCCTAGATATTGCTACACCCTCAGGGGCTCACGGCTGGTGAGTTCGGGATTTGGCGACCCCGAGGGATTCCTAAGCTGGGTCCAGTTTTCCCCTTTTATCCATTACCTGTGGGACGGACCCTCTCCTCTTTCACTTTCCTATCTGCCTTTCATGGCTCTCCTTCCTTCCAAGTCCCTCAACCCGCATTCTTCGAGGGTTGAGGGCATTTCTTTTCCTCCTGTCCTTTATTTGCTTCATCTCATTTTTCACTATCACCCAAACCATTAGGGGCCGATAACCTAGATGTTAGGCCCCTTAAAACAACAATCATCATTATCATCATCATCATCATCAATACATTTATCGATGAGTAATGTCTGAGTTAAATAGTGAACAAATACGCCGCTGGCTAGCAGAATCAGAGAGTGATAATCAAAGAGTTCTTGGAGTATCTTATGGAGATGAAGAAGATGACTTCATTGAAGAAAGGCCTGACACTGAAAGTGGCGGAAGCAGTTCAGATGAGAGTTACCAGGAAGACAGAAGACAAGAAATTGAGCTGGACAGGCTTGACCGAGAATGTTACCTTGGAAAAGACAGAACTTCATGATGGTACCTACAGCCGTTGGAACCTAGAACGTTACGAACAAGGCGACGAGGAGAAACCTGTATATATTCAATCATATTGTGTTTGTTACTCTTATCCTAAATATTACTATATGAAACAACTTGATTTGTATCAGTATTTATTTTTTGGTCAAAATATTCAACTACATAGGAAACATATGTAAATATAAGCTCAACTTTGTATTTTTGTTATATATAAAATTATAATCTTGAATAGCTTTATTGTTTATCGCATAATTGTGTCTCATATAAACCCTTAGCCGTAATAAATAATAATAAATTTTAAAATAAAAAAATGGTATTAAAAATATCTATTTTAAAATGGATTACAATAGTTATCCGCGCGAGCACTAATGTTACTAAATTTCGCGCGACTACTGCAGTGTTAATGAATCAACTGAATCAATGGTCCCTGACTTGGGAAGCCTTCGCTAAAAAAAGATATGATTAGATATCATTTTACTACTAACTGCCACCCCACGGTGAAGCTGTGTGCGTAAAATTTCGCACTATGGCCGCAACGAAGAGCTGCAACAAGTCCCGAGATCGGAAGTTCGAATCTAAGTGCTGGCAGCTGCTATCCTGAGTATGGTTTTCCCCGGCAAATGCCGCGATCGTGAGAAAGTCCTAACACGACTCCCTCGCATTTGCGCACCCTCAAATGTCAACTGGCTGTGCCAAAATTTGATCCGTAAAGCTTGAGCACAGCAGACGAGAACATTACCGCTGAGCCACGCAGCCAGCCGTCTCAACACAACTACAAGCACTAGTAGACTAATCAATGAAATACAGGTTATCAGACAAGATCAATACACACACAATTACTCGGTCTGATGACCAAGATATTCCAAGCTCCTTAAATGAATTATTAACAACAACAATAATAACAATAGAAACCAACTACTAATTGTAGTATATATGCGTACATTGTTACTTACCAACACCGGTTTCGATGGTAATAAATTAATATTAGCACATCCTTTGTCGAAAATCAGTAGGCTCGTGGTGACCCCATCATCCGTGCAAAGTGAATGCTAGATATATAGCATCTTCTTACATGTTTCATTGCGACACATACATTTCAGAACGTTATGCTTCTCGCTTTATCGCAGGAATGATGAAAGAATTTCGGCTATCTGATAGCGCGTTCCGCGAAGTTATGTATTAGCCTACATCTTCATGTCAAGAAGTGGATATTGTGCCCGTTTGCTCTGAGATAGCACTGGGATGGAGGCTGAGATCAACCGCTGTGAGACCCATCACATGCAAACCACATTTGACACTCCGCATGCATTTGAGCTGGTCCCGTCATGAGACTGTTCTCTCAGGTAGTATATGGTTTGGGGTGTGGTGGAGTTACGTAACTAGCCCAAAATGCACATCGAATAGTAAAGATAATCGCAAAAAAGCTAACAATTAATCTCATGTTATGATAAAAGTCGTCGGCCGACGTTTATTTTGTGCCAAAATTCCTTGTTCTACTCTGTTATTGGGGAATAATGAGCAAAACATAATTCAACATCCTACATTGTCATCCTAAAATCCGCCCAAAAAGTTCTGCCCAACAAAAATGTTCGCAAGAAAATAAGGTAGAAAAATTGTACTAATGAAGTCACTACACAACTAGAAATGCTACTTAATTAGTACCTAATCACACTAATCCTAGTGTCTACATCGAAAATAATCTACGTTACGATGCCACTATTTCCAATATTTGATCTTGAAATTTTCAATCTAGCTGAGTCTTATTCTAGTCCCTATTCTTATGAAAATTATGCAATTGTAACCTAAACTGTATATATTGTACAACCACCTGTACTCTTCACTCATCTTAGTCTTCAATTTGTCAATCATATGACCTCTCCTCTATTCATCCATCTTATGACCTTAACGTAAGTCATAGTCGTCATAATCATTATGTTCCTGCACCCCACGCCTCTCGTAAAGTCACAAGAAATAGCATCCAGTTAATCTCATTAAAACTGTATACCGTATAATAGAAATATCTATTTATTGTTATTTGAATTACAGCCGATGGCCATATCAGGGTATTTCAATTGAACGCCCGTAGGCTCACCAACAAGTTCAATTTCAAGTAGTTCCAACTTTTGCTACAAGACGCCACTGTTTCTAACACCCAGCGGCGAACGTTGGAACTTGATAGAGCGATTGTAGACAAATAACCTGCAAATTTTGTTTACACACTACCGATTGTAGTGCTAGGTTCTTTGACATAACATACATGTATAGCGCACCGGCTTTACTTCCCCTACGAAGGTAGGCATACTGATGGCGGTGTTTGAACCGTGATTTTGGACATAGCAGTTCAGCATGCTACTTACTACGCCACCGAAGCACATAAGTTTTGTTTAATCTAGTTCAGGTACGTTGGTTAAGTTTATCATTCAAAGTCTTATATCTCCAAGTTGCTCGTTCTTATTTACCGTAATTCTATTTTAACTAAAATCGTACAATCATAAACTTCACAACTTCTGGGATTTCAGGATTTCTCTTAAGCTACCCCGTTTCATTAATTTCGTTTTTATTTTAGACTGTTTTGCTTTTCATCATTCAGTCTAGTCAGCAAGCTTTCTGTTTGCAAGCGAGTGGCCTCAATGATCCCTTATTACCAGTCAGCACTGATCCATCTACTTCTACACCTCTCACCTTGAAATTGTCTCACTCTCTTTGAAATGCATAAATAATTTGTCGCCTAGATTTATCATTAGGGATTCATTGTACATAAATGCGCATTTTAATGCCATTCACTCCTGTACCTTGACGTCAACCCATAGCAAACACTAAACAGACAAAATTTAGGCTGAGGATAAATTTGGTCACTATACACTATACAGGTGTAATTGATATACGTGACGTCCGTTACACTGGTGACAGAAGAGACTATTTTAAGCTTCCTATGTAAAGAAATATGTCAACTATCTTTAAATTAAATATTAAACACTAAAATGCAACGTTTGTAGGTTTATCAGATACTGTTCAAGCAGAAGGTACAATTCAAGTCTGGTGAACTTGGGGCAGGACGAGGTAGTTTGAGGCGTGGCTAGAGTGGGACGAAAGGTTGCGTAATAGTAGCATTGACCTGCATGTTGAGGAGGGGAGGATTAATGTACTCCTCTTATAAACCCCTAAGTAAGCAAATTAAGTAGTTGTTGTTGTTGGAACCTCACAAAATTGCTTGGGATATTTGGACCGGTTGTGTTGTGTAGCCTACTTGGTAAATGCGGAAGTCATTGATTGATGTTGATTTAAAGGATAAAATAATTTCGATAATCAGCCTTGGTGTGTAGTTGGCTTCCGGCACGTGAAAAAAATACAGTGGGACAATATTCCGACAACCCGTCGTCTAATCAGGAACAAGCATTTAAGACGGACGTAAAATACTTGATACTGTTTTGTTTCAGAGGCATGGCAAATATGGTCATAACCTCCATGCAGTTGGGTGTGTTTAGAAAGGTCTGATAACCCGTGTTTCTGTGGTTTCTGTAGTATTTGGGGTATTTGTAATTCAGGTGTGGCTTGGGCTGAAGGCGGCTGTGGCCTTAGGTTAGGAACCATCCCGACATTTGCCTGGGGTAGAAGTGGGTAACCATGGAAAACTACTTCAAATATTTAACACTAGTACGGTGCCTCATGTACATAGTAATGTTAATAATAATTATAATAATAATAATAATTTAATGATAGCGAGGCTGTGCAGCTCAGGTAGTAGAGTGCTATCTTTCTATCTAGGCTTTATCTAGGCTCAGTCATGTAATAAATGAAGGTGAGCTTATACGACAGCCTTATGCCAATGGATTTAATGGCACGGACAAGAAATTCTGTGAACACAAATTTCTGGCAGCCTTACTTCCCCGAAAAAAATTAAAAAATTCTGTCAAAAGACCTATTATTATTATTATTATTATTATTATTGTTGTTATTGTAATTGTTGTTGAAATCAACATTCGTCGGTAACGACCACCACCCTGCTCGCGAGGTGCACCAGCGCCCTCAACTAACTTTTATTTTTCAGTTCGTTTTTGATCTGTTCTCGGCAACGACACTTTTAATCAGTTCTTGCATTTTGCGATAAATACACAGTTGAATAACATTTAATTGAACGTTACGTCTCATTGTCACCTTAGAACCTCTAACAGGTCATGGTCCAGGAAATTGCCGTGGATTTAAATAAACTGGAAACAGGTGTCTCAGTGGGATCAAACCGACACACAAAGAGAAATACGTGCAGGGACGGCAGCCATCTTGTTCTCTCGTGCAGCTTCTAGAAATCGACCAAGCGAGAAGGAACAAACACCGTCTTCTCGAATATTGTGTGCTTCATCGTGAGTGAGCAGTGAAAAAAGCCAATCGTGAGTGTTTCTGACAATAGCCCCTCACGCGGCGCGTGAAAACAGGCTTATCATGAGAGTTGTGTACAAAAGCACAAAACACGATATCTCTTAGGACTTTTTGCGAGTGTTTCGGACAATAGCACACGGTGCAAAGTGTGTGGCCGGTTGTGAATGTTTCGGACAATAACACACGACATAGCAAATTGTAAACAACCGTGAGTGTTTCGGACATTGTCACGCGGCCCGATTGAAATGAGACATTGAATTCAAAAGGTGTTGTGTGCATCGAGGCTTTAGAGCGCGATAATTAGGACACCTGGAAGATGCTAATGTGTGCCATACTGTTAAAGAATGACGCGTGGGGTTATGTCAGCTGTCAAATGGTCAAATCCGAGACAGGTGAGGACAATTCAGCCCAAGTGACCGTGTGGATGACTAATGATGCAAAGGCCATGTCAGACCTGAACCTGTTCATCGGACCAAGCCAGCTGAAGTTGGTGAAGAGCTGCAGGTCATGAAACGACATATGGCAAAACTTGAGGACACGTTTCGGTAAAAGGGGCCGGCTCGCAAAGCCACGTTATTAAAGAGTCTAACCTTGCAAAAGATGACCGTAGGTGGCGACATCCGTGAGCACCTCAACTACTACTTCGTCTGTGTCTATAAGTTAGCAGACATGGAAGTAGTTACCAACCTGGAATAACTTACCATCATGATGCTGTACAATTTGCCGCTAAGTTTTGAAAACTTCAGACTTGCCATCGAGAGCCAGGACGATCTACCGAAGACTGAGAATCTACGTACGAAGATAATCGAAGAACACGGTGCCCGAATTGCCTCGTCGACTCCGATGGTAGATCAAGGCGCCATGTATGTCAAGAAGAAACGTCCCGCAAGGAAACCACAGTCGAAGCCTCAAAACAAAACAAAACAAAACAACGACGATTCCGGTGGTAAGAGTGACTAGGGGAAATCGTTTCCGTTCAAAGTGTCGAAGTACGGAATTAAAGGACATTGACTGCAATGTCAAGGTCAACAAAAACCAACTGTCGGACGCGTCACTCTAATCAGTCGAGGAACATGATACGTGTCAGATCGCGACGAGCAGTGTCGAAAACCTGTGGTGTCTCGTCAGCGGGTGCGACGATGCGACTGTGTTAATAAAGATGGACAAGGGCGAGACTGCCAAACTGAAGTTAGCGAGCAGCGCATCCGCAGATATAAAGGCCCGATATACCGCGAAAATTGGAAAAAGCGTAGACGGTAAAACTTTCAATGTAACTCTCAACGAGATTTCGCACGTTCCTGAGATCTGGATCATTTCTTATCAGTCCCGAAGATGACTGACCGTGGTTTCTTGGTCATTTTCGACAAAGAGAAGGCTCACGTTTTCGACCAAAATGGACTGACGAGGTTAGTTGCGAAGCGCGAGGACAATCTGTACTACGTACAGGGCACCCCACTGGAAAAATATCAAAACGCAGAGTCAGGAGACAAGCGCGATGAGAATGCAGCGCAGCTCTGGCATCGAAGGATGGGTCACGTCTACTTTCACGATCTCGATGCGGCAGTGAAGAGCGGATCCATTCGAGAAGTGCATATGAAAGGGAGATCTGGAGATCTAACCTGTCACATTTTCACGAAATGCAAAAGGACTCGAACACCTTTCCCGAAAGAGTCAAATCGTGTGACTGGTAAATTCGTTGTTATTCACACAGACGTTTGTGGACCCATGCGTGTAGCGTCGAACGGTGGATCCAAGTACATGATCACGTTTACGGGCGACTACTCAAGATGAAAAGAGGTACGGTATATGAAGATGAAGTACGAGGCGTTGCATACGTTATAGAGTACAAAGCTTTCGCCGAGAAGTAGCACGGTATGAAAATAAAACGCGTACAGTCCGACAATGGACGTGAATATGTCAACAGGGAATTTGCCAACTTATTAAAATCCAAGGAGATCGAGCGCTGTATATGACTGAACAAATGGTGTAGCCAAGAAGAAAAATCGGACCCTTGAAGAAGCAGCACGATGTTTATTTCTGCAATCTGGCCTACCGATGACGTTCTGGGCGGGGGCAATCAACACCGCAAATTATCTGAGGAACCGATGACCAACCAAAAAGTTAATCGGGAAGACTCCATTTGAGTGCTGGTTCGCCAGAACTCTGACTGCGCACTATCTCAAGGACTTTGGGAGCAAGGTGATCTGCCTTGACGAAACCCCAAACAATGGGAAATTTGGCCTTCGCTCAAAAGAGGGATTTTTTTTAAAAAACTACTTCCAAGATTTAACACTAGCACGGTGCCTCATGTACTTAGTAGTACCGGTAATAATAATAATAATAATTTAATGATTGAGGGGCTGTGAAGCTCAGGTAGTAGAGTGATATCCTTCTATCTAGGCTCAGTCATATATGAAATGAAGGTGATCATATACGACAGCCTTATGCCAATGGATTTAATAGCACGTACCGGTACAAGAAATTCTGTGAACACAAAATTCTGGCATTTTGATTCCCCCCCCACAAAAAAATCAAGGAATAATGTGTCTAAAAACCTATTATTATAATTATTATTTTTGTTATTATAGTTGGTGAAATCGACATCCGTCGGTAACGACCACCACCCTGCTCACGAGGCGCACCAGCGCCCACAACTAACTTTTCTTTTTCAGTTTGTTTTTGATCTGTTTACGGCAACGACACTTTTAATCAGTTCTTGTATTTTGCGATAAATAAAGAGTTGAACAACATTTAATCGATCGTTACGTTTCATTTCCGCGTTAGAACCTATAACAATTATTACAGTTGTTGCACTGTCTTCGTACAAAGTTTGACCAACGGTTCCCTTCCTTAGTTTACGAAATCTTTAAGATTTCAATTTTCTAATGTTTGTAGTCTACTATACCTTGGACCAATAAGTTATATTATAGGCCATAAGGCTGTCTGAATCCTAAACAGATCCCCCGACACTAGTCATTAAGTTTGGGTCAAAGATACTAGAAATATGCAGGCAAATATGCAGGCAAATATGCAGGCATATATGCCCTAAAAGTACTAAAATATAATCCAAAACGATACAATATGAGCTAATATATGGTATTATCTTTTTTTCTAAAAGCAAGTGTTAATAATGAAGTGAAATTCTACATGCTACATTCCCTATTCTAACCTAAAATTTTTCAAACTTTTGTAGAAACTCTGAAGATGATTACTGAGTCTAACTATGTAGATTACATTAATTAGAAGAGCTGTTGTATGGCATCCTGTATCTTAGCTAACATGATCGAATTACAACACCAGCAATATATTGCCGTACATGATAACATGAAAATGATCTAAACATAGCCTAATTGTTCAGAATTGAGTATTTCATCACCAGTTGAATGTTTATTTAACCCCATGTGTAAAGCGCCACCTCACGTTGTCATAGCTGTTTCCTTCAGTGAAGTAATCACATATAGAGTTCTGATATTCTGATATTCTGTGGTTATATGAACATATTCTATGTAGCCCCAATTCTTCAGTCTATCATATGGATGGCAAAGAAATGGATACTCTACAGTAGCTGCCTCTCTTGGAGATCATAAGGAGCACTAGCCCACGTAATACATGTGAAATATCTGAGAAATCCTTATGCTAGACGGATTGTACAAATTAGGCAATTATTGCACTTACGAAATTGATCTATATTGTTAATTCATAGCAATTATCGATTTCATTTAGCATTATATTAGCCTATATATAAATAAGTGAACAGTGTTAGCTATGTTTGAAGCGAATAAGCAGTGTTAATTAGTACATGGTTTAATTAGCCCTTTGGTAATTGTGAGCCATGCTAGTAGATGTGTACCATAGCGACAAGCAACTGCCGACGGTATATATCACCATGTAGCGTGCTGCTTGTAACAGTGACAAGGACGAAGTCCTGCTTGCTTCAACACTTAAAGCCATATCATTTTATCACTATAATGAATGCTGGAATGAACGATATACCTGTATGACGATAACGATGATGATGATGATGACGATGATGATGATGAATATGATGCTGATCATTAGTGACAGACTCACACTGGAGTGGGTGTAGCGAGACAAAGTAGCAACACAAAAATAATTTCTCTATCACGGTGAGAAATTATTCTATTCTGGCATGGAAGATACTTTTTTCACAGTTTTGAAATTGAACACTAGTCTAACATAGCATACTGTAATGTATTCAGATTGTTAATTTCAGTGCAGCTATTACTTCATATTGCTGATCAAACCTCCCCATTTCTAAGCAATGGCGGGTCGATAATGACAGGCGAGCAAGTGCGTTGTTTACAGAGGTACTGAATTTCAGGACGTGAGATTTTGCCTCGAACATCCCACATGCGTTAACCTGGTGTCGAACCAGTTCCTCTTTGGTGGGAGGCAAACAACTTGACCGCTGTGCCATTGTGCAGGTTTGTTCAGAAAACTTCCTTACGTATAGAAGGTAGCCAAGTATTTTGTTGTTGTTAGTGTTGATTTTTTCAGGGGCTATGCGACATCGTGGTCATATAGCCCTGTGTATTTCGGTGTGTGTAGAAGTTGTTTGATATCCTGTGTCACTGTGATGTCTGTACCAGTGTGTTCTTTTCCAATTGAGATAGGATTTGGGTAGGAAGTGGTCGTGGCCTTACGTTATGTAACATCCTGGTATTTACCTGGAGTAGAACTGGGAAACCATGGAAAACCACTTCCAGGATTCCTCAGATGGGAATTGAACATTCCTGTTCTCAGTTTTGCCTCACGAGGCTGAGTGGACCCCGGTCCATCCCTCAGACCAGACTTAGAATTTCCAACGCGGTCCTCCGGGGCAACAGATGAAGATTTGAAATTCTTATACTATTGATGTGAGACCACTGGATGGCTAGCTGCAGGTCATCCGAGTTTATGCCCAGGGGTGACGTGCGTGACAAGACGGGTAGAGATAAACAATTATTCACTACAAAGGAACCTGCTATGCAGGGTGATTCTTATTAACGTTTAAAACTCTCTGCAGCGACGTAGATGGCATTGAGACGAATAATTTGATATGGGACACTTAGAGTCGCAACTGTCCGGAAATACCTTAAAAGTGAACCACATCTGTTAAACATATGACGTCAACAGGTGACGGCTCAGCTCGAGCGGTCAGGCCCGTGCACTATTACGCACACCAAAGCATCCAAAGCAAACGTTGAATGTCATAATCACTCTGGTTCCGTGTCCTGTTTCCACTTGAAAGGAGAAGACAGAGAACCAAGAAAGCTGATGGATAGGCCCCGGATTTGAACCTCGAACCCCACGCGCCCTACTCACACACGCAGACTCGGAACCAGAGTGATATGGCATTGAACGTTTGCTTTGGATGCTTTGGTGTGCGTAAGGGAGCACGGGTCTGACCGCTCGAGCGTAGACGTCACCTGATGACGTCATATGTTTAACAGTTGTGGTTCACTTTCAAGGTATTTCCGGACACTTGCGACCCTAAGTGTCCCATATCAAATTACTCGTCTCAATGCCAACTACGTCGCTACAGAGAGTTTTAAACGTTAATAAGAATCACCCTGTATATAATATTAGTCACTAGGTCAGTCGGCATTTAAATCATAAACATTCTCTTAATTTATTATGGATTTAGAAATTTAGGATCTGCAATGATGCCTTGTTATCTGAGGTAACTTGCCATTGCTTCTGTTGGAAAACGTTGTTTCTCAGTGGTTACAAATTTAACTAATTTCACTACACCTGCTACTGTGCTATAATAAGATAGCCCTTCATGCAGTGATCACTGGCTCATACTAAGACTGTTCCAAGAAAATAATCTTTCTTTATTTTAAGATGTTGGTTAGTTAGTTATTGTTGATGCTTTACGGAACATCGATGTCATCTGCCCCTTTTTATTGCAAGAAGTGTTTTATAGGTATCTAAAATGGCATATCCGAGAATAAAGCATGCTGTTCTTGGTCAGTTCATCCACACATCGATCAATCAGCACTGCACCATGTCGAAACGGAATGAATCACTTAGTTGGATTACAGCAGGCCACACGTGAAGGCGAGAAAAACGGGGCTCTAGCTCTGGGGCCCGGGATGGCGGCAGAGCCCAGAGTAGACCAGTTCACTCAATTTTCATACATTTGCAAATTCTGTCAGAAATATATGCTTTGTATCTGACCCCAGTGAATAGACAACAAATCATCAAGAGAACACGCCACGAAATTTGAAAATAACCGTTATGTTCGTATATTCACGGTCAGAGAAATAGAATTGTTGCCAAAGTTGTCTAGTTCTGGAGCCCGTGTTAGCTCTCCATGGCCCAGGTTTATTGAATTCACAAGCCCTACCACCCTCCTCCCATATATCGCAATTTGAATGTCCAGTAGAATTATAAATAAATAATTAGGCCTAGTCAAATAAACATGATGATGATGCTTGTTTAAAGGGGCCTAACATCTAGGTAATCGGCCCAATCAAATAAAAATACAGGGTGTAATTAATATACGTGAAGTCCGTTACACTGGCGATAGAAGATGGTATGCTAAGCAAATATATTCATGACGTATCTTAATTAGTGTAGGTGGAATTAAATCACGAAACTCGTCGGTCAATGCATTGGGAAAGGGAATATACTGCGTTCCCCTCAGCAACACATCTGATTTCGTCCCGCCTGCATCCCCTCCAACGCTCTGGAATGTTAACCAGAGTCTGAAGTTGAGTGAACTCCTCGCTTTTTCCAATGTTACAAGCGTAGCTTATCAACAGCTCATTCACACCTCCATGGGGAGTGGCCAGCATGACTAGTAAGGTTCAAGGCCGCTGCAAGGTGTGAGTTATTGCCACTTAAAATTTAAAAACTTGCCAATTGTTGCAGGCTATCAGAACATGGTAGTATTTTTTATCTTAGGGCATTTTTTTTTCTATTTACTGGAAATGTGATTTGTGTCGCAGTTTTTAACGAAAGGAAAGGTGAAGAATAAGCTGTTTTCCGCGAGTCTCTTGAAACATTCTGCGATAAATATTTGTTAAGAAAAAGTATTTCTAACGTAGGCCTATTCATGAAATCAGCGTAGATATTGAATTGCCTTGGGTTTGAATGTAGAATTAATGATAAAAATAACATTTCACTTCATTATTAACACTTGTTTTTAGAAAGCATGTAAATTTTATATGCCCGTTAGACAGGAGTTTCGGGGAGCCATAGGACTTATGTGGCCCTTCCGACGAACAGATAAGTAGGATGGGGAGGAATGTATTCTTGGACAGGGTAGCACGAAAAACTGCACTCGGGGGTGTCGGGGATATGAACGATCATTAAACCACCAGCCCAGAGGAATACCAACACACGAACTTAAAGGAAGAGGCCAGGCTTACATTTAAATCATACTGAATTTATACATAAAAATGACAGACCCTTAGCCTATTTCAGAGAGGTGAAAATTGGCTAATCCGAGGTAATGTGCCCTATCCTGAATTTACTTACCTCCATTCAAAATAATCTAACTTAAGCCTCTCGAAGACCTACTACAAAGACTCGAAAACAAATAGCAATGCTAAGAGAAGGACACTTAAAGGTTTCCTATCCAATTACTTCGGAGATTGCAATAATAACAATAGCATAGGCACGAATCTACAGCAAGAAAAGATACTTACTTGTTTAGAATGCAAGGATTTCATTACATTTAAATCATAATAAGGATAATAGCTGAGCTATGATGGTGTCATCTCCAACATCTAATTTAACTATAATCGGAGCTAATCCTGTCTGAATTTTAAGTGCAAAGATATCAACGAGAACCATTTATTCCTATATTTAATAAAAACATAAAGCTATGCACATTCTTTGCCAACGATGATCAAAAGAAAATACTGTACCCATGTGAAGAATTTCCATGGAAAATATGCTCCCGCCTCCAGCTAGCAGCAATCCTCGGGCGTGTGCCATTCAACCCACTGAGCTGTTGCATATTTTGGATTTGAGACTACGAGGTATCAACTCTACAATAATAACACACAACTCTACTCTAAAAGATTTAATTGGAGTCTAAATCATGGCTTCACACACATCAAAACAGCAACACAATTATATTACACACAAAATATGCAAAACATACTGTTACCCTCACTTATTATTCATTATTCGCACTTTATCCTCACACAAATCCAAATATTTGTTGATTTTACTTTACCCTGAAATTACCTTAAAAATCATTTCCATGTGCGCTAATGCACTGGTAAACTTTACACAATGTCAATCTTACAATCTTTCGTTAATGATAGTGAACAATTTCGACTATACAATGTGCATAAGATGATCCCTTGTCCTTTTCTTCCCGCCAAAATACTCGAATCTACCATGCATTAACCAATCTAATAATTGTAACCTCCACTGTATGCCGTAATGAGTTTTCTTCCATATATTTATTCAGCTACCGCTGTGTCGAGTGGGACTTTATGCTACCTGTCAAGTGGGCGTAGCGTAAATGATATAGTATCCACTCTCGGAAATACGTGTCGTTGCCAGTATAAAAATGTAACATTTACCACCTTATAACTTGGCCAAATATTAAGATATCAGAACGATTCTTAATTAGCAGTGTGTCTTATTGCACACACATTATATATTCATTACTACAATCAACCATTTTTAACAATCAGAGTTTCATAGACTTCAAATTCATACATCCTACTCCAAGAATACAAGGGTGAACTCTCTCCTGTCCCTTCACTTAGTACAATGGACCTTCGCCACGGGTGGTCAGACAACATGCCGTCCCCCCCGTCTTTTTGCTCCGCTCCAAGCAATTGTCTGTTACCCCCAGACATACACAATGTGGCGTCTTAACGACCCATAAAATATTACGGACATAAGTCTTACAGAAAGCAATACGGAATATAGAATTGTTTAAACATGTACTCCTACCATTTAGGATTTAAAGGCTGGCCGCAACAGGCGCAATTAACACAGGCCAAGGAAACGAGATGCACTAAGCACAAAGTCAGTTTTTGGAATAGTCAGCGCTTTTGTTAAATACCACGGTCAGGGCACAACTTCCTGCTGTCAAATTCACTCCCACAGAGATGAATTAATTCACACAGTTAGCTAGTTCTCGGTCGATATCAGGCGTCATGGCGAGGTGTCCTCGTTTTCCTCTCATACGCCACTGGATTCGAACCCGGAACGCTTTATTAGCAATAATCAGAGCTAGGGATCCCACTATTTACGCTCGATTGCAGTTTATATCTCCGTACGCCCCTTGGCTATACGAGATTCCATACGTCGATTAAGCTACCTGACTTCCCCTGACTCTTGTGAAGCTGATCCCGTCCTTAATTAATAAGATAATCTCTACCAATTAATCTTATAAGCTTATTTATCAAGCTGCAATTCAATTATCTTTCAAACATTTCCATTTCCGACCTCCTTTGCATAATTCTGTCCATATCATGTGATTATCTGATATTAATTTTCTCTGAGCGATCCATTCTAATTTCAATAATACTGCTTAGACATACAGTTATTCAAATTAACATATATATGTTTACAATTCCCCTGATGTTTATTTATTATTATCATCACTGACATGTCTTCCCCTATCTCGATACAACGTAGCTTTAGTTATATCATCAACAACTGAACATCCGTGTTCATTATATTTATAAAGCTTATTAACTCAAATGCCATTTCTACGTTACTTGTAACGGATTTACACATAACTCGATGTAAAACGAACATTTTAACTTGACAAAAATCAACACAACATAATGTATGAAGGTTCTACCTTCCAAATTCAATTTTCATGGGCATATTTTACAACTTTTGATATTACCGACATACAGTGGGCTACATGTTCACAATAAAATCATGGTTATTCTTGTACTTACATATTATCCTGGCGTCATCGACCAAACACGTACTCTATTAATGCCTGCCATAGTTGCATTTTAGCAAGGCATCCTTACACTATTTACACACTTTTCATATAATTTTTCCATTGAGAAATACGCTGCACTTTGCTTTTCCATGCTGAAGCTATCGCTTCCTTTTTCCATAAAGCACATTATATTGGCCACTACACTTGTAGAATACACATATTTAAATAACAAATCACTTAAAAACACACGATAACTCTATACATTTTCTCACTGGTTGACACTTCATTCAGAATCTCAGAAACACAGGTGCTGTAGATCTATACTCCACGAATAACCCTGCATCCCGTTTGAGAGTCTCGTAACACTGCCTGAAGTTACCTAGTGGGCTTCCTGTTCCTTGAAAATCCCTCGTGATTCCCAATGATCGTCAACTCCTATCTAGTGGAATGTTCCCAATACTAGCATAGATATGCTTCCATATCGTACAGAACGTTAATCAAAGTGGTATTTCTGTGAACATACTTTATCCGTAATAACAAAAATGTTTATAACTGCGCAATTCTAACTATTGTATCCATATCTAACAGATATATTCTGTACTTGGCTTGTCCATCGTACATTGCACTTGTACAATTACCATTCTCAATGTCCTCTGACTGCACTTACAGTTTTCCTGAACGGTACACTTTTAACAAAGTCTTGTACAGTCCCACGTACATTTATATAACAATGCATTATCACTTCGTTATGAGGTTGAGTTGACTTATTATGATGCTTTTCTACCTCGTACATACTTATACTCCACGGCTAACACACTTAATAATTCACTAAAAATGTTAAAGTCTTTTGCTGGCGCGCGTCCCTGTCTTGGACCCGGGCAACATGCGCTCCGCGCTAGAGTCTGGCACAACTGACCTCGACTGCCTGCTCCAGTGACCTTATATCTGTTTTCACAAGAAAAGTAGGTCCGTAAATTCCTTGGAGCTTCATTTCTTCTTTACATGCTTTCCCTCACTTGAAATGATGTTTTTCAGATGCGTCCTGCATCACTGTTTCCATATCTGCCCGCGTGCATGAGAATCGATCGGTCAATTAATTATAATTAATTGCCTCCCTCTGAGCGTACCAACGCGGCGTGGGTGGTGAATCCCCAATGACCCGCTAGTATTTTTGCGCTAGATTCACTCCTGCTGTGTACATCCGCAATGCATTAAATCTGCCTCAATTTCGATGTCTGATGGCTTGATAATTAGCCTCCTTGCAATTCATTCACGCAGGTGCAATCCTTATGTCTCTGGCGTACTCCAATCGCGAGTAATCATTAAATTATCCTTGCAGTTTCCAACTCCACTGGTCTCCTCTCTTGTGGTAAGGGGGTTTACTGTAACACATCTGCCATCCTCACCCTCTTCTAGACGACGTAAATAGGTCCGAGTGGCTGACGTGGTGCCTTGAAAACACGCCCAGTTTCTAAACTCATTTGTAAAACTGTCAAGAGCTCCAACTCTCAGTGCTAACTTCAGAATTGTATGCATTTTACAGCCAAAAATTGCCGTATTCTTTCCATCTTTTCTGCATTATATTAACAAATAATGCCAGAATTCATTTAAACCACATTAGTGGTTTAATGTGTCCTGTCTCTAGGGGTTTCTCTTGAATAAACTCCCTCTGAGACCCTGGGTTCATACCTCGCTGGCATCTCTATTCCGTTCTCACTTTCCCAGTGTCCCAGGTTCAACACCAGTCAGCCTAATGCACTCGGGCACAATACTAACTAGTTGCAACACAAATGAATAACAAAATAAACCCTCCCAAGTTTTTGCGCAATTGGCACCACTGCCTGCCTGCACACATTGTCACTGTTTGTGACGAATGGACATGAGTGTAAAGGGGGAAAATTATGTTGTCTATTGCTATGACGTAACGTCACGACTCACGTTGCAATGTCAAGTTAACGACCGTGGTTTTCAATTATCACGTCCCTATCTGACCTCGTCTCGAAATTGGGAATAATCAGCAATTGTATCAAAAGTCATCGAATATAGCAATAGCTAAGCATTGGTCAAGAAAATAAATTTAAGTTAAGCGAATTTATAATTTTAGATTCATCAGCCTAATCATTTATTTATTTCACCTTTAAGTGGAAAAATTCAATCACATTATTATTATTATAATCATTACCATTATCATATTTTATTCCAATCTGTGTATCTATAACGTTTAGAGACCAATAAACTCGTATAGGGTAAACATTAGTGTGTGTAAAGACCATCCACCATTACCTTCATTATCACGTGAAACTCTGTTCACTTCAGTATCACGCACACTTAAGTACTTCTCAATAACACGGGTCCGTCAGCCATTGGCTTAACTGACAGGACAAAAGTCGTTCATGCCACTAGCAAAAATTTTTACCAAAAATCCTACAGCTCAACTGCGGGTAATCTATTCCTACCATCATAGTGTTCCTCATATAACAATAACAATATCATGGTCACCTAAATTATACAGATGTCCTTAGGTGTGGACTAAAAATGCAATGGGCTGTGTAATCAGTTGTTCATTCATAATATCATTTCATGTATGGTAAATAGCTCTTGGCTGACTGCTTAATTCCTTCAAACAGTGTCTAGTACACCTCAAATATGCCGCGCTTTAATTACAGGGAACATGAATGTTAATTGTGGACCCTTCTCGAACCAACGTTACCTTGCTCGGTTCAACACTTTATTCTGATTATGAAATTGGCAGTCGTCATTGTCAACTTAAGAATATTGCGAAAATAAACGAGTTCTACACTCACGTCTGCAGTCTCGTAATATAAATAGGTTATCAGCTGGTCTGACGGCATCATCCACTGCCTTCTAAATTACATTGCCTGGCGCGCTATTCGCACTATGTGGAAAATAAATGAAACTCGGCTTTCACCGGGCTTTGACCTTGATAAACAAATGTTTGGTCAATGATATAATCCCTTGTGGAATGACATAACTAACTGTATCACACAAGCGTACTGCGTAACATGGGCTGATTTAAATCATTGCAGTATTGCTTCAAAACTTATTAACACAAAATGGTGACACAAGCGTTTCCTCCAAGCTTGTGCAAACGAAACGAATATGACCAGCTCCTAACTAACACCCGTCTGGCTGCGTGGCTCAGGGGTAACGTTCTCGCTTGCTGAGCCCAAGGTTGCAGGTTCGAAACCTGGCGCAGTCGGCTGGCATTTAAGGGTGCACAAATGCGAGGGAGCCGTGTCAGTACATTTACTGGCACGTTAAAGATCCCCTTCGGGGCAAAATTCCGTCATCCCGGCGTCTCTAAAAGCCAGTGCAGTTAAAAGAGACGTAAAACCAATAACATTATTATTAACTAACACCCATAACTAAATTAAATAAAATTGCGTGCCTATAAAGGATGTGCAAGAGAAAGACCTTTAATACTAATACACCCGTATGTCCTACCGTACATAAAAATATCAGTGCATGTCGACTCACTTACGTGACTTCAAATTTTGAGTCCACGTTCGAGCCTCGCTTGGGATTAAAGTAGCGAGTTGTTCGCATTGGTTGTAAGCCATCTCATAAGGTATTATAAGCGGGTCTCATCCTCCACTCTCCCCAGCCATTTTGAGAGTTATTCCATATCGACTTCCATAGCAAATGGGTGAACTGGTACCACGTGGTGCTGGGTTCGACTGGGTGTCGACATTATGAAGAAAAGTTCGTCGTTCTCACAGAATATACTGTTAATTTTGACGATTTCAAAACTCACTGGCTCTACACTCTAGCGTTGATGTAGCAAGAATGACCATTTATACCGCTCACAGAATCTACAATTACCACTCCTGTTATAATGAGCACACTAAATACTCAGGTGTATCTTACACACGTGATCGTACAGTATCTTTACAATCCGCCTCCACAAAAATAAATCAGTTCACAGTTCACTTTTATACAGTTCTTGCAACACGTTTAATACAATATTACAAGAAGAATGGTTATCAGTTTATAGGTTTTCAGCATTAACGTGCGGCCATGTGCTCACACAATGTCCTGGGTTCTAGCACAAAAATGACACATATATATCTCTAGCAAAACGTCGAAATAATAGACGATGATACTAAATTATTTTTCTACGCCACACAGGCGATATGTCACACTGTATCAACTACTTATGACTTCACGATGAGTTCAAATATGATGTCCATGTTTAGATATTGGATTGCACATAAAAACACATACTTTGAAGACAAAGCCTGACACAAGAAATAGTTGGATACACGACGGAAGTTCAGTCAGTGCCACATGAGTCAACGGCGTGAACAATTATTTATTATTCGCATATCTGCGCGGTTGTACCTCATGTTTGCAACATTCCATAAATTCAAAATCACTCCAATTAGTTCAAATAATGTAAAATATCTTCTAACAATTTCTTCCTTTAGGATTACACAAAATATACATTGCCAGCCAAATCAAATCAAATGAGAGCTGCTTCCAAGGAGAAAATACAGCTTCTCGGAAGTTCCTGGTGATCCTGCATCGCACCATGAATCGTAAATCAACATGAGCCATTTATCCTCGAATCGAAGAGGCGATATCGGGCTCAATATTAGCTCATAATTATTGTACATTCTTTGGATTATATTTTAGTATTCTAAAGACATATTTTCATCATATTTCTCGTTTCCCTAAGTCCTAAACATCCAATCCGTAACGACTAGTGATGGTGGATCTGTTTAGGATTCAGCCAGCCGTATGGCTACGGTCTACGGTATAGTAAACTTCAAACATTAGAAAATTGAAATCGTGAAGATTTGGTAAATTGATGAATGGAACCGTTGGTCTAGCATTGTACGAAGACAGTGCAACAACAGTAATAATAATTACTATAATATTATTATTAATAATAATAATAATAATAATGATAATAATGACAATAATAATTATAATAACAATAGGTTTCTAGACACATTTTTTTTTGTTTTTCTGGAAATTTGAGTTGCCGGAATTTTTGTTCACAGAATTTCTTATACGTGCCATTAAATCCATAGGCATAAGGCATTCGTATATGCTCACCTTCATTTATTACATGACTGAGCTTAAATAAAACCCTCGAGAAGGATACCACTCCACTACCTGAGCTCCACGGCCTCGCTATCATTAAATTATTATGATGGTTATTATTATTATTATTATTATTATTATTATTAATATGTACATGTGGTACCGTAGTTGTATTAAAACTTGGTAGAAATTTTCCATGGTTTCCCACTTCTATCCCAGGCAAATGCCGGGATGGTTCCTAACCTAAGGCCAAAGCCGCCTTCTTCCCAATCCTCACCTGAATTACAAATGCCCGCAATACTACATAAACCACAAAACACTGCAAATCAGAAACTTTTTACACATATCCATAAACATGGGGGTTATGACCACAATCACCAAGCCTCTAAAACGAAAGAATATCAAGTATTTTACGTCCCTCTTAAAATCCAGTTCTGAACAGACGACGGGATGTCGGAATTGTGTCCCACTGTATTTCTTTAACGTGCCGGAAGCCAACTACACACCAGGAGTAGAAAAGAAAAGAAAATCCACAGCCTGCTTCCAGTCTCCGACCGGGTCAGGAATGGAATGAATGAAGCCCCTATCTAGCGGCGAGGATATGAACTGTGCCGGCTGCCGAGGCCTGACGCACTCCTCTGGGGCAATGATTAAATGAATGACAGATGAAATGAAATGATAGTGGAGAGTGTTGCTGGAATGAAATTTTTGACAGGGAAAACCGGAGTACCCGGAGAAAAACCTGTCTGCCTCCGTTTTGTCCAGCACAGATCTCACATGGAGTGACCGGGATTTGTACCACGGACCCAGCGGTGAGAGGCCGGCGTGCTGCCGCCTAAGCCACGGAGGCTTACACACCAGGAGTGATTATCGAAATTATATTATCCTTTACATCAACATCAATCAATGATTTCCACACTTACAATGTAGGATAAACATTACTACCGGTACTATTATTCCAAGCCATTTTGTGCGATTTCAACAACAACAGCAATACAAATGTTCTTGGGTACGGATTTTACGTGACTACTACTGTTATCCTCATGCCAGCTGATCCTCCTCACAGGTACAGGGTGGCCAATAAGTCGCTTTACATGTTTAGCATAAGACAGTTAGACATGAAAACATTGTTAGGAATAAAACAGTTTTTATTATTTCAACACTGTCTGGTTAACATTAATAGTTCAATTCATTGATCAACCACGTCAGTATGTATTCCTCCATGTTCGACGCAGAGGTTGATGAGTCGCCATGCTCTTGTTACAATTTTTTGAACTAAGATAAATCGCACACTCGTCAGAGAACGTAACGTCTTTTTTATCATCTACATGCTGTAAGCGTGCGAGAAGCATTTCACATGTATACACACGTTGCTGCAGTCACGATCACTCAACTCATTTGCTGAGGATGCCGAAAACGTGAATGTTTCAAGTCTTTCCGCATATGGTCTTGCATAGTCGATCGCGGGATAGCTATTTCCGCAGACCGCTTACTGGTTGACTTCACCGACGATCGTTCAATCGATTCCGCCACAGCAGCACAAGTTCCGGTGCGAGTCGTAGGCCTTCCTCTACGTGGTGCATCGTTAACACTTCCTGTCGCAAAGGTTTACTTCTCCCACGCGAATAATGTTGGTCATGATGGCTGTGGTTTTCCGCACCCCACAGCGAAGTCCTTCAAAATGTCTGTTATTGCCTTCTTCGTATTCTGACGTTCGTGAACCCAAACAGAAGCCACCAAACGCTCCTCAACAGTGAAAGCACTAGTATCCGCAATGGTTTAACTACTCAGCGAATCATATGACATGACTTTCCCACACTAACCAAAGTGAACGTATCATGTGCAGGACTCGGCTTATTGCGGGAAATTGTTATCTCAACAATATGTAAAAATTAAAAATGTTAATACACTGATCAAAAAAGGTTTTGCATATTGCAAGCTTATGTATTTGTGCACTAAATATAATACACGCACCTTATCCGATAACTGTTTTTTAAATTTATATACCGTATGGCATTACACATGAATCACAATAATAATAATTACTATTATAATAATATTCATGGTAACTTATACTTGTTATTATTATTATTATTATTATTATTATTATGATTCATGTGTAATGCCATTCGGTACTTAAATAAATAAAACAGTTGTCGTTTGAAGCACATGTATTATATATTAGTCCACAAATACATAAGCTTGCAATATGCAAAACCTTTTTTGACCAGTGTAATAAATACCTATAATACATGTCTAAGTGTCCAATGCTATAATATGTAAAGTGACTTCCCGGCCACCCTGTAGGTCATTGCTCCTATTACGCAACAACTTCTCGCCACTTCTTCACCCCACCTCACACTACCACGTGCTTCCCCAATCCTCCCACCCTTGGGTTGCACATTCTGCTTGAACAGTTTCTGTAAATCCTACAACCATTGACTTATTAATATTTAATTTTCAATTTAAATATAGGTGACTATTATTTAGCAAGGAAGCTTAGAATAGTATTTTCTATCACCAGTTTCACGCATATCAATTACACCTTGTATAAATAAATATATAAATACCAACATTCACATTTCGCAGTTCAATCCGAAATGAATCACATTTAGTTGGTTGACGCCAAGTACAACCTCTGTCTGAAAAGTTCGGTGAATGGGCTATATTACGAATGGATTGTTGGCTTACCTGAAACAGCCATTACTATCCTTCGAAGTTATCCCCGTGGATGGTTATGCACTTCTGAGATCGACTGATCAAGTCCTGGAAACTCCTGGCATAGTCTTCATTAGGAATAGCCTTCAGTTTGGGTCGTCAAAACTCTAAATTGAAAGCAAGAGAGAAGCGTGAATTTATGCAACCTGCCTTGCACACCTGATAGACGGGTGGCAGTGAGTAGGGTGAATTTATGCAACCTTACGTGCACACCTGTTCGAAGAGTGGCAGTGTGAAGGGTGAATGTTCCGTGGAATGGAATGGTCCTGAAAACTATCGTCACGGGTGACGAGACCTGGTGCCTGAGGTACGACCCCGAAGGCAAGCGTCAAAGTATGGAGTATCGGGGTCCAGGGTCGCCGAAAAGCCCTGAAGGGCCAGAGGTTTTCGGACTTTCGGACATCCAACGTAATGTGATGACCCAACTGAAGGCCATCCCTCTGGAAGACTATGCCAGGATTTGTACAGCGGTTCTAAGAAGTGCATAACCATCCACTGGGATTACTTCGAAGGATAGTAACCGCTGTTTCAGGTAAGCCAAAAATCCGTTCGTAATATAGACCCATTCACCGAACTTTTCAGACAGAGGGTGTAATTTGAAGAAGCTCTTAGAAGTTATTCATGTGCAAACCACCAACGAGACTGATACAGACCTGAGAAGCCTTTATTTATGCCATTCACAGCTGTAAATGTACATATTGATTACCATGAGGTGCCTAAGAAATTTATATTAATTGAATTAATTTTTTAACATCTTCTCTGTAACAAAAGTAAGTTTTCTGTTTGAATATTGTGAATTTTTGGCTAAAACTTTGTGCTTAAAACCTATGAGGTTAACGATGACCAAATATACCCTCTGTTTAATTTTGTCTGTTTATTTGCAATGGATTGGCGTCAAAACTGATGGAGCGGATTGGACAAAAATTCGTATTTCATCACGTATGGCACCTGTAAAATAAAACGAGAGTACACATTGCGTATGTAATACAAAGGCGAGCAAGGAATAATGTGAAGCCTGAAAACCAGCCAGTAAGTCAATAACACAATCCATTTTCATCTCTGGACATGAATCAGACACTTTTTTGTATTCTTTCTTGTATTAATGCAGCCAATAGCCATTCATTTAATTTCAGGACGATTCAGGGAACGGATTTTGGAAGGAAATCGACCGTGGACTTGTTGAAAGTAACCGTCCTGGCATTTGCCTCGTGGTGAAAATGGGAAACTACGAAAACCACGGATTTATGGAACGCACTGCTCCTTTCGATTTGCATGAGTTCCAGTCAATCAGCGTGGACTGTGGAGTGAGTCCATACGCACGCTACCTAAACTGTCTCTCCTGCCAGGACTGGGGATGACCGGTTTTCTTCACAGTTTTTTTATGCTTTTAATTGCTGTTTCACAGAGAAATTCACTGATTTATTTTCTACAATAATGTGGCAATTATCAAAATTACTATAGGTTACAATGTTGGTAAGTATTTAATTCTTCATGAAACACCCAGTGTGTCATTGACTCCACCCTTAGTGATTTAGGGAACAAGGCCATCCTTAATTTTCTGCTTTAGATCTTTATTTTGTCCCGTGACCGGGTTTTACCAAGATGTTGTCGCCATGAACCAGCTCCCTTTACTCTGTGAGTCCCTTTAAGACGGGTAATGAAAGTAAGTATTATCATCGCTGAACTTGCAATACCGTGCATCTGACAATGCTCCTCTTTCCCACTATTTTCCTTATGAATGGTCACGCCTCCCAGCCGTGTGTAGATGTGCCGTCCAAATTAACAATATTCACGTTAGGTTCATTTTCCTCTGTAAGTATGTTTCCGTGTAGTTATGTACTCCCACAGTCCAATATATTGAAGGTTTATTTTCATTCAGGATGCAACACAGGAAAATGTCCCTAACGTGAATTGTTCAGTTGGACGGCACATCCACAAACGGCTGGGAGGCGTCACCAATCGTACGGAGGATAATTGAAAAGAAGAGCATTGTCCGACACGTGGTATTTCAAGCTCAGCGAATATGTGTTCGTCATTTATTTCAACAATTGTTCAATTAATATTTCAGAATGTAGCAGACATTGGTATTATAGAAGTATAGTTCCGTGAAGAGTTCATAAAGGCTAAATTTTTATATTTTCAACTGAACCTTACAATCTCAAAACCCCTCTGTACAGTAAGTTAAATATCACTTTGATTGGATCAACAGACAATTAGGCCTAATAGGCATTTATCGTAGTTAGTAACGCTAGCACCATCTAAAATTCACAAGAACTACAATAAAAATATACGCTACACTTAAGTAATTCAAACATAGCATTAGAGCAGTGTATTAGTGCATAGTAATTAATCACATGTACCGGGATATATTTCAGACAGAGATTTATGTTTACTACGTAATCTGATTGGGTGGAAATACGTGTTGACCGTTACAATTTGATTAGTCCATCACACCAAATTCTACTCTAATAAGTTCATTCCGTGGTGAGCTGGAGAAATATATTTTCAGGAACTGACATGCACGCATTAATACTGTACTTCGCGAAGGTGAAACAATAGTTGTATATACCTGTATGACTAGTGTTACAAATTAAGTGGATTCATGTTGACTATGAGAAATTGAATGCGTACTATCTATCATTTCTAAAACATACATTTATGTGCCTGTATGTTTAGAATATACTGTATTTGGATGAGTCAGTGAAGATTTCGGTGAATTCATGTGTAGAGAATGAGCCATCTATAATACAATATAATATAATATAATGTATATAAAGCGATGCATTTATATGCTTTATATGCTTGGATTATAGCAACTGTCTTGTTTACTAAAATTCAAGAAAGATCGGATTATTCCGTGACGAGTTTGAAGATTCCATCCCGCAAAAACTGACATGCGCAACATATAGAGTGTATTTAATCTAACTCATAGCTATATGTACCATCATATTGTCCCTTAATAAGCAATACGTCCTATCTGACAATGTTCTGTCGTTACATTATTTTCCTTATGATTGGTCACGCCTTCCAGCCGTATGTGGCTGTGACGTCCAACAGTACAATTCACGCTAGATTCATTTTCCTGTGCATAAGCACAAAGAAATGGACCTGTACTGTAGGAGCGCATAACTATACCTGAATATACTGTATGTTTCTACAGTAAAATAAATTTGAATGTTATTTTTCTTTGTGCTTATACACAGGAGAGTGAACCTAACGTGAATTCTGTAGGACGTCACATCCACATACGGCTGGGAAGCGCGACTAATCATAAGGAAACTATCGGAAAAGAAGAGCATTGTCAGATAGGCAGTATTGCTTCTTAAGAGACGATATATAGCTTATTATTGTGGTTATTTAACACAAACTCTAACGCTTGATGAGGATGCTAGGATAAGAATATGTCTCTTAAAATTTCAAACTGCCATCATCTTGAGTTTTGAAAATAATTCATTAACTATAGTTTCTCTGCCATGATAAAAAAAAGTGTCATGTTATTGTTTTTGAAGAAGAAGGTAATAAAGTGCTTCAAGGCAATGACTGTCAAGATACAGGTGATGTGCAATTATTGATTGAAGAGTCAAAATAACTCAGGTTCTGTAAGTGCAAATGCATCAGCAGTGGCTAGTTTAAGTAATGCTAAAAATGTTTGTTCAAAATGTTCTAATTACAGAGAATTGTGGCACTAAAGGTTAGGCCATCTCAATCACGTGGGGATGAACTTGTTAAAAAATGGTTTGTCTACAGGTATGCTATGTTTTAATGCGATCAGATGATTAGATCACGTGCACAACCTTTTAAAATATTTGAATTTCTCGTAGCCAACATGTTGTATTTAGGCTATACACACCGGATTTATAAAGGTTAGGTACGTTTACTAACTTCATCGTTCTTTATCACAAAAAAGTTTGTTTTCATAGTTAAATAGTTCGAGAGATTGAATACAGTGAAGTGATTCACGTGGCCACCATGTTAGATTAGTTACATTTATCGAAATTCATAAGTTGCGTTCAGGATTAGATGGTGTGTACTAATTCCTTAGGAAGTTTCATTGAAGTCCCTTCAGCAAATACCATGATATAAGGATAATTCACACATTCTCCGAAACATACAGACTAAAACATATTCACACATGGACAAAAGGTGATATTTCTTACGATGAAAATAGAGGAAGTTTTGCATCCAGAACGCCGCCGTCTGTTAAGGAAACGATTTTTAGGACAATAAAAGTGAAAGAAAGTATTATTGCCAGCACGAGGGCTTAAAGTCATTTGGAGCGGAAGATACTGCAAACTACGGAACAACTTGTATTTCATGAGCTAATGTCCTCCATAGCAAGAGATGTACAATGTTACTCGAGCGTTAATGCATAGCGATAGTACTGTATATACTTTACGAGAAGGCATAACATGCAAATGGTAGTAGCGAGCAGATTGAAATCTTAATGTTAGGCTCATGCACTATTGAAAAGGGAACCTAATAGAGAAATAAACATGTTCACAGCTGCTGTATAAAAGTAATTCAATTTTAGTGTCGCAAATCTACTGGTTAATGTAATTAAAAATCTGAGGATTCTCGCGTAAGAGCATATTGCTGATGACTAGATCTCAGAAGTTTATGGAATAACATGTCTCTAATATGGCAAAAATTTCAATAATTCAAGCTTTATAAAATTTATAAAATCCGTAACTTAACACTGAATCATTTTCAATTAATCAATATATCGATATCGTTATTGACTGTAGGCCAGAATAAAAAAGTTGTCGCTGTTAAAATGATTAAGTATTATGTAATGCTGTCTGTAATGCCCAATTCAGAAATATTCTTCAATTTTATCAACATAAAATTATATTCGTATGAGATCTACTAGAGCAAAATATCCATGTGTTTGTCTGTGCATGTATATGTCTGTCCCCACGATCAATTCCCGAATGGCGTAACTAAATTGTTTAACATTTGGTACAGATGTTGCAGCACTAGCAGAGAGAACCTCAGTTCCATATTTTGTATCGCCTCCGTATTACGAGGCCAAAAGGTAACATCCCGATCTTTCCATGCCTAAATAAAAAACTACCTAAAATAATCTTTGAAACACTAACACATTTTCCGTTGACAAACTGTCATATGCAACGTGTTATCTTCCCAAACCGACTGTATGATTTAAGAAAGGTGTCCGTGAAAAACAATCAAATATACTTAAAACTCATGCTACAATGAAACAATGGCCACAATAGTTTGTAGGGAGGGAGTATTACACCAGAATCGTATGCTGACCAGATTTAATATTACGTGAAGACGCCATCTAAATATTAAACAATATGAAGTTATTTGACTTCCAAATCAGCTTTCACAATGAAACATATACATATATATAAGAAAGATGATTATATAAAATGGAACTTAACTGCAAGTCACATGAATGTGTAACATTTTTTGTGGAACAGTCATACTGAGGGTATAAGATGTTAAAATCGGTATCAGAAAATTATAATGTACCGACTTAAGACGACAACACATACCACGGTGGTAGATCGTCGGCAATAATACGTTTCAGCACCACAAAGCACAAAATCAGTGAATTCACATATCATATTCATGTTTCTCCAAGAACGGGCTTCAGCCCCCTCCCCACTTCCGAGTTTATTACACGACAATGTCGCGGTACAAGATTACACGGAGATAGCCTATTAATCTCTTTCATGCGCACCCCCCCCCCCCTATAAATAGTTCGACGACCAATGTTGTGTATTTCAGCATGACCAAGTACGTTACCATACTTCATGGATCCAGGTCGAGTGTTTTTTCGACAATGGTGTCCCAATAACAGAATGGGTTCCCACCAGAACGTTCCAAGCGCCAGAAAATCAAATTTTACAGGAACTGAAAAAAAACCACTTTATTTCTCAAATTTATTGAATAATGATACATTTTTAGGTAATATAACCTATTCAGGGTGTAATTGATATAAAGGAAGTCCGTTACACTGGGGATAGAAGAGACTATTCTAAGCTTCCTAGGTAAAAAAAACAATGTCTCCTATCTTTAAAATGAAAATTGACAGTTAAAAAGTCAATGATTTTAGATTTTTCAGAAACTCATGAAACAGAAGGTGAGGCAGCAGCCTGGGGAAACGAGGCGCAGCAAGGTGGAACGATGCGCGGAGGGGAAGTTGTTACGTAATCGGAGCATTGACCTTACTGGTTGAGGGGTATCAGCTCTTATGAGGATAGCGAGCTATACCCTCTCGTAAAAAAAAATGTATTGCTGTTGTTCTTGTTGTTGTTGAAATTGCACGCAATGGCTTGCGACGTTAGGACCGGTAGTATTGTAGGGCCTACTTTAAGTGTAAGTATAAAATAATTTTGATAATTTTGATATAATCAGCCCTGGTGTGTTATTGGCGTCCGGCACGTTAATGAAATACAGTGTGACAAAATCCAACATCCCGTATTCTGTTCAGAACTAGCATTTAACGGAAGGAAAATACTTGATGTTTTGTTTCAGAGGCTTAGCGAATTTGGTCATTTAGCCCCATGTGGTTGGGTGTGTTTTTGTGGTTTCTTTAGTAATGTGGGTATTTGTAATTCAGGTGAGGATTGGGAAGAAGGCGGCCGTGGCCTTATGTTAGGAACCATCCCAGCATTTGCCTCGGGTAGAAGTGGTGATAATGATGATAATTGTTGTTTTAAGGGGCCATACATCCAGGTTATCGGCCCTAAATGGTTCAGGTGATCGTGAAGATGATAATAAAATGTAAACTATAACTAAAACTAACTACTAACTTATATACTAGAAGAAGAAATGGAAAACAAAAGGAGAATAAGGCAAATAAAGGACAGGAGGAAAAGAAATGCCCTCAACCCTCAAAGAATGCGGATTGAGGGACTAGGAAGGAAGGAGAGCCATAAAAGGCAGATAGGAATGTGAAAGAGGAGAGGGTCTTCCCCACAGATAATTTATAAAAGGGGGAATACCGGACCTAGCTCAGGAATCCCTCGGGGTTTCCAACTCCCGAACTCACCAGCCTTGAGCCCCTGAGGGTGTAGCAATATCTAGGGTGCACCAGAAGTGGTGAGGCTACATACACCCTGCCGATGGTGGGAAGTAAGGACGCTTCGAAAATCTCACATGCATTGACCGGGAATCAAACTCGGTCCGCCGTGGTGAGAGGCCAACAGCTGGACCGCTGCGCCATCACGCCCCGACTTGCATATCGGCCGGTGATGGTAAGCTGTCTCAATACTAGCACCACATGCAGATGGTGATAATAATACTAATAATAATAATAATAATAATAATTATAATAATACTAATAGTCTAATAATAATAATAACAATAATAATAATAATAATAATAATAATCAGAGTCAGCAAGTGTAGCTCTGGTGGTAGAGTGCTAACCTTCCCGAGCGTGCGATCTACGTTCAGGCATGTAGTAATTGAATGGGATCTAGTACGATCATGCCCATAGATTTCATGGCACATACAAGAAATTCTGCGTACATAAAAGCCTGGCAACTCGACATATCAAAAACAAAACATAAAAGAGGTTAGGTTTGTTCCATAGTTTAGGGGCTGCAACAACGTGGTCATGTAGCCCCGTATAAAATAAGTTAGTGTGTCCAAAAGTCTATTATAACTAGGTTAGTACAGTAGTAGTAGCCTACTAAAATAATAATATTATTAATAATTTTATTACAGTTGTTGCACTGTCTTCACACAAAGATAGATCATCAGTTCCTTAAATTAATTTACCAAATCTTTAGAATTTCCATTTTCTATGCATAGGCCTCGAGGCTGGCAAAATCTTAAACAGATCCACCATCACTAGTCAAGTAGCCACTCCCAATGAAGGTGTGAATCAGCTGTTTATAGGCTCCGTTCGTGTATTTCAATGCCATTGGAAGACAAGGCGAGGAGGTCACTCAACTTCAGACTCTTGTCAACATTCCTCAGCGTTGGAGCGGAGGGCGACGGGGAGAAGGCAGCTGTGCTGCTGAGGGGAACGCAATCTAAGCCCTTTTCCATGACATTGACCGACGATTTTTGTGATTTAATACCACCTACACTAATTAAGATACGACTAAATTTCATGAATATATTTTCTTAGAATAGTCTCTTCTATCACCAGTGTAACGGACTTCCATTATATCAGTTACACCCTGTATATGCTGAGTATAGGGTCCAAATTAAGGCATTACAGCACTGTTGTCAGACCAGAATGTTCATATGCTTCAGAGACCCTGTGTATGTATCGAACAGGACAGATCAATCAGCTACTTAAAAGAGATCGCAGACTAATATGGAATATCTTGGGCAACAGATGGGTTAACGGACAGGTTCGAATGAAATCGAATAAAGAAGTATATAGCAAGATGGAACCGATAATAACAACATTTAGAAAGCGAAGATTGCTGTTCTATGGGCAAACATTCCGTATCAATAAAGACCGGCTCACAAAGAAAATCTGTATTTTTTTAAAATCCAAGATCTCCAAGTTGAAATGGTTCCAAGAGTGTGAGGAATACAAGGGTTGCTTTTTTAGTTATGGCAACAATGCTGCTGCTTTATGTTGCAACGGTGTTGTACTCTGCCATTATTACCAATAGTTGCTAACCTGTATCCCCTCCCTTAGAGCACATGACCTCGTACGTCCCCTCCCCCATTCGTATGCCGTGGCGCCTGTTAGATGAGTAGTTGTGGGCAAGCACTCGCGCAAGACGGTTGCAATGTTTTCGAAGCTGGAGCAGGGAACGTGGATATAAATTCAGTGTGCTAGGGGTCACACGAATCGAAAGTGCCACCAAGGACTGCTCGAGGCGTGCGGTGGATCTGCGTTCGTTACCTTACCGAACGGTAGCAAGACGGGTTGCAGCCTTTCGAGATGGGCGCGAACGTGTGGAGGACATGCCTCGATCCGATCACCCACCAGTTAGTGATGAAAATGTACAGATGGTTTCCGCGTTAGTGGAGGTGGATCGGAACGAAACGCTTCGTGATTTAGCGCAAGATACAGGACTGACGAATTCGACTGTCCTCCACATCCTGAAGGACTGCCTCAAAATGAGAAAAATTGCGTCAGAATGGGTTCCGCATGACTTAATCGACATGCAGAAATGGCTACGATATGATGCTTCTCGTACGCACTTGCAGCGTTATGAGCGCCAAGGAGAGGACTTCTTACGGCGTATCATAACCATTGACGAGACGTGGGCCAAATCTTATCAGCCACAGTTGAAACGCCAATCGAATGAGTGGCGGCACCATGAATCACCACAAAAACAAACAGTTCGACAAACCCACACCAATGTGAAGGTAATGTTGATTCTTGCCTATGATTGGGATGGTGTGTAAAACATACCGTTCCCCCAGGTCAAACCGTTAATGCGGCGTACTATTATTCGATTCTGCAAGACCATCTCCTAGCAGGCCTGAGAAGGAAACGGCGACACTACATGGATACTCCACGCATCGTTCTGCATGACAATGCTAGGTCACACACAGCAGTAGTTGTGTCTGCATTTTTGATTCGCTGGACTGGGATGTGCTCTATCATCCCCCCTACTTTCCCAACTTAAGTCCCTGCGACTTTGATATCATCCCGAAGATGAAGGAGCCACTGCGCGGGAACTGTTAGCCTACAATTGGAGATGTTGTGCAGGATGCCGAGCACTCTCTTCGCACCATCGATAGATTGGGCAGTGCCAACGGAATCCAACGGTTCCCGCGTCGCTCGGAACACGTTGTACGCAGTGCTGGAGACTGCATTGAGGGCCTATGAAACTTGGAACCATGTAGGTGTGTTATTTATCAATTTATAACATAGTAGCCAAAACTAAAAACGCAACCTATGTATATGAGACGAGTGGGCATTACGGAGTATAAAATCAAAGATAGGAATAGTTTCAGAAGGATGGTGAAAAGCTATCAGGGTTTTATGGTGGAGGCAGAACCCAGAAGATGGAGAGGCCCTTTAACAGAGGAGCGGAAGAATAAGCTGACAGATGGGCTCAAGAGTAACTGGCAAGATGTCAAAGCCGGCAGACGAAAAAGACGCAGACGCTGAAATGAGAGTGATTGTTAACACGCACTCCATAGAGGCTCAAGTCTACGGTTAAAAAATAACCTGAATTGGGGATTATGCTACTCCCCTTCAATTTCAAAATTAAAAGCTCATTATCTAACAAGTTATGAGCAAAACATTTTTCTTTTAGAGTTTGAACGCTGCATGTGCAGTACATGCAACGTTCATATATTGTACTCCACTGCTCCTGCTCCAGTAGGCCTACTTACAACGTTTTGCCAAAAGGGATTTGTTTTCTCTATGTTAAGAAAAGTTCTATTTCCTATATTGTTCAAACATACATCACCTTTTCATGTAAAATAAAATGATTATTTTGTTTTTTCAAACAAAATATGAAAAAAATGAAAATCCATAGGGAATTATTCATTTTGACATCCCATTGAGCACTTCTTGTCGTAGCAAAGTTAGTCGATTGCTGGTTAGACTGAAGAGCGGGAGTTGTTCACATGGTCATCGATCTATTACCAGATCCGTACGCGTGACAGACATAGCTCATTCACGGAGTCTGTATGATACAATAACAAAAGACTTGCTTGTCGGAAGACGTGACAACATGTGGGATGCCAAATAATGTTTATGTTGGAGGCGAAAGTGACGATGACATTTTGCGGGGCCACCAACCTTGTGATCTTTTTAACAGTGACAGTTTTGCTGACTCGAAGAGTGACGGAAATGGAGACGAACGTGTAGGCAGCACTATTTATTTATTTAATCGTATGGTAATTTATACAATATACAATTATACATAACAAGCTATATTCAAACTTTAAAGTCCATCCTTCTGAACCATTCGGTTAAGTCGGGTGTGAGAGCGAACAAATCGTCAGGAATGCCAGGGTACGAATATACGAATAAGGAGGACAGCGTTGGACCAGATGTTCGATTGTCTGTTCTTCCAGGTTACACTCACACATTGGTGAGCTGATCCTGCCCCACTTGTACCTCAAATAATTGCTGCAACCATGTCCAGTCCTCTACACGGCAGGTAGAGAGTTCCAGTTATCAATGGCACGGTTTACAAAAGAATATTTACCATAATTTGTTCGCTGTGGTCGGCCCTTAACTTTGAAAGGATGATCGCTCCTACCCATGTAAGTGGGCTTTCCCAATCGTTTGCTAAGCTCACCCCATGCTGATTGATTTGTATACGTGTTGTACATAGCGCAGAGTCTAGATTTCATCCTCCTATCCTCCAGTGATTCCCACCCAAGTTTCTTTAACATACGGCTCACACTGCTCCTGGGATTAAAGTCACTGAGCACAAATCTAGCGGCCTTTCTTTGTACCATTTCCAACTCATTGATGAGCCCTACTTGATATGGATCCCAAACCGCCGAGGCATATTCCAGAATAGGTCTTATAAGTGACAAATAGCCTAATTCTTTAGTAGAGGTACTACTTCCCTTTAATACCCTCATTACAAAGTGCAGGGATTTGTAACCTTTTGAAATTACACATCCTACATGACTACTCCATTTCATATCATTCCTTACGTGAACGCCCAAATACTTGCAAGAATCTCCTTCTACAAGTATTTCCGAGCCAATGTTGTATTGAAAATCCTGCCTTCGCACTTTCCCTATTTTTAAGAGACTACATTTTCTTGTGTTTATTTTCATTTTATTTACAATCGCCCACTTATGGGACTATATGAACAAAATCGCCAAGCTCATATATTGAATATTAAGCCTATTTCTCCCATTGAAAATAAAAAGAAAACGTCCATTCGTCAAGTAATATTCTCATTAATATCATTCCCCTTAATAATAACAAAATGTTTAATGTTCATTCGTCACCTTGACGGTTCTCAATATCCACGAATCAATTATAGCAATGAAAATCCACAGCCTGCTTCCAGTCATCCAACCGGTTGAGGGAATGGAATGAATGAAGCCCCCATCCAGTGGCGAGGATATGAACTGTGCCGGCAGCCGAAGCCTGTCACACACCCCTGGGGCAATGATTAAATGAATGACACACGAAATGAAATGATAGTGGAGAGTATTGCTGGAATGAAATTTGTGACAGGGAATACCGGATTACCCGGAGAGAAACCTGTCTGCCTCCGCTTTGTTCAGTACAAACCTCTCATGGAGTGACCAGGATTTGAACCATGGACGCCTAAGCTATGGAAGCTAATCTAATTTTGCAATTAAACTAAAATTTTGTATGTTGATAGAGGCAAGTAACAGATGTAGGAAATATGAAAATAGACTGTTTAGTTCTTCACAGAACTACTTGTTTCTATTCTGTTACTAACATAATTGCAGTTGGTACATTGGAATTCCAATTTATGCATGGCAACTGAAGCATAAAGCCTCATTCATATTAATTTTCTAGAATTTGAATTATACAGGGTGAATTTGATATGATGGAAGTCCTTTACACTGGTGATAGAAGATGGTATTCTAAGCAAATATCTTCATGAAATTAAGTCGGATCTTAATTAGTGTAGGTGGAATTAAATCACAAAAATCGTCGGTCAATGTCTTGGAAACGGGCTTTCACTTCGATCCCCTCAGCAGCAGAGCTGACTTCTCCCCGTCACCCTCCCCTCCTACGCTGAGGAATGTTGACCAGAGTCTGCAGTTGAGTGACCTCCTCGCCTTGTCTGCCAATGACATTGAAATACACAAACCGAGCCTATGAACAGCTGATTCACACCTTCATGGGGAGTGGCTACATGACTAGTGATGGTGGATCTGTCTAGGATTTTGCCAGCTTCATGGACTATGCATAGAACATAGAAATCCTAAAGATTTGGTAAATTAATTTAAGGAACTGTTGGTCTATATTTGTGTGAAGATAGTGCAACAACTCTAATAAACATATTAATAATACTAATAATAGTAATAATAGGCTTTTAGACACACTAACTTCTTTTATGTTTCTTTTTGGTATGTCGAGTTGCCAGACTTTAATGTACGTAGGATTTCTTGTAAGTGCCATGAAATCCATGGAGATGATCGTATTAGATCCCATTCATTTACTACATGACTGAACGTAGATCGCACCCTCGGGAAGGTTAGCACTCTACCACCAGAACTACACATGCTGACTCGTATTATTATTATTAGACTATTATTATTATTAGACTATTATTATTATTATTATTATAACACAGTATTATAACAATGTATTTGTATTTTATTTTCATTTTCGTGTATTTTCATACGTATTTACATTGTTGATGGACCAATAAATCAACCCTCCCCCTCCCCCCCCCCCCCCTCTCCAGTTAATGGCCACCCGAGGGCTGGAGATGGGATGGGACAATTCACAATATGAACATGTGGTACCGTACTAGTATTAAATCTTGGAAGTAGTTTTCCATGGGTTCCCACTTCTACCCCAGGCAAATGTCGGGATTGTTCCTAACTTAAGGCCACGGCCGCCTTCTTCTCAATAATCATAACCGCTGGCATTGCAGCCCATGAAGGGCCTAGGTCTACCAAGTGACCGCTGTCCAGCCATTTGGCCTGCAGATATTAGGGTGACGCGTGGTCAGTGCATCGGGTCCCCTCGGACATTAATCTTGATTTTCCTGACTCGGGCACTGCCTCACTGTCAGACAGCTACTCAATTGCCCTCGCGAGGCTTAGTGCACTGCGTTCCAGCCCTCACGTCAGTTTCTAATATCCCTGATGGAGCCAGGAATCGAACCCAGGGCCTCCAGGTGAGAGGCAGTTGCACTGCCCCAACACCACAGGGCCGGCGCCTTCTTCCGAATCCTCACCTGAATTACAAATACCCACATTAGTACAGAAACCACAAAACACAGGTTATCACACAAATTCTACCCACACCCAGCTACATGGGGCTAAATGACCAAAATCGCCAAGCCTCTCAAACAAAACATCAAGTATTTTACTTCCGTCCTAAATGCCTAGTTCTGAACAGACTACGGGATGTCGGAATTTTGTCACACTGCATTTCATTAAGTGAATGTTTTTAGTATTTTCAGAAACTAGTCAACAGAAGGTCCGACACGGACGCCAATGATACCTCAGAGCTGAGTATCGAAATTATTTTATACATGAACATCAATCAATGAATTCCACAGTTACAAAGTAGGCTACACAATACTACCGGTCCTAACGTCCCAAGCCATTGCGTGCGTTGTCAACAACAACAACAACAAGAACAACGGCAATGCACATTTTCTTACGAGACGGTAGAGCTCATCCTCATAACAGCTGATAGCCTACCACCCCTCAAGTCAACCGGTAAGGTCAATGCTCCGATTACGTAACAACTTCCCCTTCGTGCGTCGTCTCTCCTGGCTCCGCCTCGTTTACCCCAGCCTGCCGCACCACTTTCTGCCTGATTAGTTTCTGAAATAACTAAAAACATTGACTTTTTAATGATTAATTATCAATTTCAAGATAGGTGACAAATTTTTTACCTAGGAAGCTTAGAATAGTCTCTTCTACCACCAGTGTAACGGACTTCCATCATATCAAATACACCCTGTATATCGTGATCGATTCGACATAAAAGGCTAAGTTACGCACTTGTTGGTGTGACCAGGGTATAGGCCTATGCTGAGCAATGTGCAGGGAACGTGAAGTTTAGAATGACGGGAGTAATTAACAAAGCGCAGCATAATGAGCATAGCATATTACCCACAAATCAGTAGACAGCGCCCAGCTGTGGGCATGCATGCCTCAGGTGATTCATGTCCGCCAGAATGCTCACCCACATCAACCCAATTAACCACCAAATACACTGATTATCACTGGCAATAATTTCATAACTTTAATGCAATTTTAGCTGGCTCACATCATCGTGATGTAATTTAAAATATTATATCCAGCTCGAATATTCATCTTCACGCTAAAATAGCAATAGATTATTTATGGCAATCCATCTGTCTGAAAATATCCCAACTAGACCTACCATAGAATAAAATAGGACAGGATAGAATAACTTCAATGCCGTCAAACAGCTACTTGTTGCCATGCAATGATAAAATACACCAATATAGAATGCATTAAAAATACAGAATATATAAACTTAGAACTCATGAATATTGTAAAGCCAGTTTCTCTCAAACCAGTTGTTTATATATTTACTAAATGGTTTTAAATACATAGTTAGGATATCCGGGGTAACTAATTAAATATTTTTCCTAATGCATTGATTGCTATTTTCTGATAGGCACGATTTCCGGAGATTTAAACCTCCCCAAAGTACACTGGTCGGGTGAGTCAACTAGCTGTGGTCAAGCGCAGAGCACTGCAAACAAATTCTTAAGGGATGGGGGATTTTCCAGAGTAGTTGGCTTCCCTACTAGAGACAATAATACCTTAGATGTTTATCTCGAAAGGCCTGTAGAGCTGTATATTAACTGTCTGAAAGTACCAGGAATTAGTAACCATTCTGGGGTTGAATGAAATATTAGATAGGCTTACGGTGACATTACAAAATTAGACTCTGATGTAGCAAAAAAGATCATATTCTAGTATCGCAGGGTGGATCAGGGAAAATTTCAGGGATATTTGAATGAGCTTTTTGAAGGATGGGAATCGGAAAGAAATCACATTAATATCCTGATGGCAAAGTGTTTGAAAATTTTAAATAGCACTATTGATAAATTTGTCCCATTTACATTACTGAAACAAAACCCAGATCCTGAGTATTACACACGAGAAAACAGGAATCTAAAACGGAAAAGAATGAAATTATACAATAAGAGACATGATAGTGACAAGTATATATTGAAATTTAAGTCCTTATCAGGAGAACTCAACTTAAAGAAGAGGGCTGCTCATGACAATTATATGCAAGGTTTACTTGGTTCGGGAGGCAATAGGTGGAGAAAAAAATTGTTATGTTAGGAGAAGAAAGGGAAATTCAAATAATTGGTCGATGATAATGTCCGATGACGGTAAATTAATTACTGAGAAACAGGCCATTGCTAATGAATTAAATGTATTTTACGGTAGTGTGTTCAATAAATTCCTTAGCTGTTTGTTGGACCTTAACGGTGAATCAGGGGCTCCTCTTTACCAAATAAACCAGTCAGCAATTGTAAAGCTAATACATAAATTACGTTACAATATATCGAAGGGTCCTGATAATATTGTTAGTGAAGTACTTAAACTAGGAGGTAGGGCCGTGGCACGATACTTAGAGGTGATTTTTAATGTGTCCATAAACAATGCACAAATCCCGGATGACTGGAAAAGAGCTACGGTAGTCCCAATATTTAAGGGAGGGAGCAGACTTGAATTGGGCAACTACAGGCCGGTTAGCCTTACGTCCAGCATTTGTAAACAGATGGAACATCTAATTTGCGACTACTTGAGGGAACAGTGGGAAACATTATCATGGTTTAATGATAGGCAACATGGATTTAAGAAAGGTTACTCATGCGAGAGTCAGATGCTATCACTTTTTCAAGATATTAGCGAATCGTTAGACCATGGAGTTTCAGTCGACACCGTAGTTATAGATTTTGCTAAGGTATTTGATATCGTGCCGCATGACATGCTACTCCATAAATTACCTTCGACGAAGATTGATAGAAGAGTAATTTTAAGGACCTAAGAATTTTTGACGGGTGTTTCCCATAAATTGAAAGTCGAAGGCCGATTCTCGGATGAAATTACCGTAACGTCGGGTATCCCTCAGGGCAGCGTAATCGGAACTTTGTTATTTTTGGTGTTTATAAATGACATACCAAATGGGATTCGCAGTGACTGTCGATTGTTTGCGGATGATTGTGTAATATATCGAAGGATAAATGACTCACAAGACAACGCAGTACTTCAAGGTGACCTGAACCTGGTCCGTAAGTGGGCGATTGAAAATAAAATGAAAATAAACACAAGAAAATGTAGTCTCATAAAATAGGGAAAGTGCAAAGGCAATATTTTCAATATAACATTGGCTAGGAAATACTTGTAGAAGAAGATTCTTGCAAATATTTGGGCGTTCACGTAAGGAGTGATATGAAATGGAGTAGTCATGTAGGATGTGTAGTTCCTAAAGCTTCCAAATCCCTGTACTTTGTAATGAGGGTATTAAAAGGAAGTAATACCTCTGCTAAAGAATTAGGATATTTGTCACTTGTAAGATCTATTCTGAAATACGCCTGGGCGGTTTGGGATCCATATCAAGTAGGGCTCATATATGAGTTGGAAATGGTACAATGAAAGGCCACTAGATTTGTGCTCAGTGACTTTAATCCCAGGAGCAGTGTGAGCCGTATTGTGCCCGTTTAGACCGGAGTCCGCACGACCACATATGCATTTTACCAATAATCAGTCAGCACGAGAGTCAAAATATCCCGGAGCGCCAGATGGGTTAAAGCAAATCGCAAAAACGACATCAAATTAAAAAAAATGCTTTACTGATTTTTGGCTCAATGCAACAATAAGGATAGAAGGAGATTTAATTGGGAGTAACACATCTGGTAAAATTATCTCAGTTTATTTTGAAGTTAAAATCTGACTGCAAAGATGCTCAAAGCAGCATCATCCACGTGTGGCGATCCACACACTTATTTACACACAATATACAGAACTTTTCCAAACACATTTGACAATCTTTTTGAAAACACAAGTCCGATTAATAGTCCTGTAGACTGTGTTCCAAAATTATTAATCATTAATTCCAGTTCAAAGTTAATTGTCTATACTGGAAATATCGTAGATCACTGTTTGAATATTTACATGATATTAACACTCGTAGAATAAATGTTCATAGAATTCTAAACTTTCACTTTCTTTTTTCCAGTTTCAAAAAATATATCGTTGCAAATATTATCATCATCGAAGCAACACAAATTATTTACACATATTAATAACATCTGAAAAGTATTTGACCTTGAGCATAGCATCGAAGAACTGTGCGAAGCACAACAACAATTAATTGTTCTTCTGACATTAAACATTCGAGAAGTGACTCGATTATGAAATTCAAGTTCCAAACAAAATACATGATTTCTGAATCATTAACTTGATCAATAAATGGTTGAACCATTCAATTATTCAATTTTCCACTTGGAATCATTATTATAAAAATATTTATATTCATGGCCATTTTTAGCAACTTTCACAACTTGCAATTCTTCGACAGAATGCGGAAATTAGAATTGTAGTTTCAGAATGAATTCATTTAGTTCATGGCACTAGGATTGAAAATACCCTTCAAATTATTCGTGGTTAAAGAATTATTTTTAATTGGCAGTGGCCCATTCTATTATTTGTGTAAGAACACAGTATTACAACAACAACGGCAAAGGTCTTCCTCTGAAGAAGAATAAACTACTATCATGACAAATCCGGGTTCTAGCAAAATCAAAGTCTAAATGTAATTCGTAAACAAGGTTGAAATAAGAACTGATGGTTTTAAAGAAATAACCTTCGGGTCATTCATCCCACGAAATGTGTAGTTCCAATACTCCTACTATAAACATGAGCCATCGAACCTGCTATTTGATTGATGCTCGAAAAAAACTCTTCATTCCTGCGACTTAAACATGCGCACCTGGGAATGGCATTTCAACTACTCCACACATAAATTTTCTTCCCAAAATTTATACAATAAATCAAGCCTCTGCTTGTTATCAACACTGGAAGATTAATAAACTTACAAGTTTATTTTATTTTACCATTCAGTTCAACCCGTGAATTTACCATACTTATGAAAATCTTCATTTCACTTTCGAGTGTATTTACGTCATGATTTTATATAAATACAAAAATATCCTATTTGATACAAATATCATTTGCTTCCCGTTTCATGCCTCTCCGTGTTATCTGAAAAATATATTTTACTCATTGCAAATATCAACTGTTCAACCAGAACTGACATGTTGGTTGAATGCGGGCTTGTGCTAACCACTTTCCTTCGGAAAATCTCCCGTTCCAGACTAGAAATGATTAAACTACTTCACAGGCTCTTTCTCAATACATATGATTATTAGAAAATATAATATCCAAGAATTATTTAGAAAAATTATAAAAATTATTATTATTATTATTAGTGGATTTTTATTATTATTATTAATTATATCATTTTAAATGTGTTTAATTATCATCTCACTATGTGAGAATCCACATGTTCGAATCTTCGAATATGGAAAAAATATCCATTCCTCAACAAAAATAAATTTAACTTTTACAGTTACATCGGTTGTTTTCCGTGGTTTCCTTAAAATATGAAATATTCAAATAAACTTCGTTATGCTCGGTCATCGATCCTAAACTGTTCTGAGTGCTGAAAATGCTCAGAATAACTCTAATAAGTCTTGCGTAAATCATTGCAAGCTTTAAATACGAAGAAAAAAATGTGTTGGTCATCTGCAGAAAAATAGTTTGTTCCAATTAGCTAGGCATAATATAATTCAAATGTGGCTTACATTTCTTGATGGTCTTGAAGCGTAGTAAACCTGGTCTGTACCAGATTTATCCATAGACATGCCCTATCGGACAAGCACGTATAATCCTTGTATCGGCCGCCATTGTAGACACACAATTCGTCTAGTCAGACATAGTGGTAGTATCTTTTGACGTTTGAATAAACTGTGGTTCCATTTTAATATGGGCTTCTATCAAAGCCATAACAGTTTGTTTAAATAGGGTCAGATCTAAGTGATCTCTTCTTAGATATGTCAGTTGTAACATAACTCACTGTAATCTTATCAGTACAAGAAAAACACTGACAGTCTAAGCAATTAACGGCTGTTCTGAAGATCGTTCCCTGGGCATGGTTTATTAATATCACCATCTGCCATGCGCTAAGCAACTTGCAGTTTCCCTTGCGTAGACTAATGAACGCCACCGTTATAGACTAGTCTTCAGTGTACTGACAGATCGAAGTGGTTAACTAGTTACAAAAATGAAAACTGACTTGAAATGGATTTAAACATCCAAGTATTAAGTTATTACTGGACTGTGACAAAATACTATTTTCTAGACAAAGTCTAGCATATGTCCTTGTAGAAATATAAATATTTCCACCAATGTCTGTAGAAAAATCAATCACCTCAGTGATTCTCCTCACCAGAAACTTACTAAGTTCCAACTCGTAGCGCAGCACTTTTCGTGCTTATCACGACTTGAAAAGAACTTCTGCGTAGATCCGGCAACCATGTGCCTTGGCTCAGCGTAGATGCAACTTGCTCGCCAAGTGCTTGTGTTAGAATGAGCTGTAGTTGCTTCGGCCAGCTGGCTTTTATTCAAAACTGTCAGGGTCACGCGTCATCACCTGATATCTAGAAATCCTCATATCTCTTGAATCCCTGGTCCGATTTACTTGATACTAATTGCATTCTCTTTCTTTTGGCCGTGCCAGTAATCTGATCCAAGTCTCAAGTCTCTGCTCCATAGTTAACTATTTAATCAATAAATAGCCTCGACCTCTGCTATTACTCGCTACGTCACTTGACATCCAACTATCGGTAAATTATTTCCAAATGCTTCGAGAAGCAATGTAGCGCGATATTCAAATATCTGAACTTTCAAAAGCGGCTACAGCCTTCCCCTTGATATCTAGGTGTCTGAAACTTGGAATACCCATTCCTAGAGTTGGGCACATCCACCCCACACCTAGCAAAAAATAAAAATTGAAAAATTTTTATTTTTCCTATCTACACATTAAATCATCTGGTTCTTGAATAATAAATCTTCAAATTCGATGCATTATAAGTTCCCACGATGTTACCAGTTCGTGTATTGGCTACTTCATAGCTTCCATTATTGTTTACTTCCACAATATTCAAAATCTTTAATTTCACCAGGTTTAATATCAAAAATATCGTGATACTCTTCCAAAATCTTCCCTAGCTCTGGGGACTTCTTCTCAGTGTAGACTTCTCTTCCTTCAGCTTCATGAAAAATCAGAGACCATTGAGCATCTCCCTCGATGTCTTCCTCTTCTTTTCCCTCGAAGTTAATCTCTTCGGTATTCTTGAATCTGATCGTCTCTGTCTTCATGTCTATCACTGCTTGATATTTCTGAATGAAATCTGCTCCCAATATCATGTCAAAAGCCATGTCCTTCATTACAACAAACACATGTTGGAAATCATGTCCTCCAATCGTAATACATAAGTATAATTGTGTTTTACACAGAGATATTTTATTGGGTATTATTCCTTGGATCTTAATTCCTGATACTGGAATTTCCTCTAAATTCTCTTTGAGCTTCCACAGAATATAAAGCTTCTCACTCACCAGACAAAGCATAGCCCCAGTATCGATCAAAGTATCGACAGGCATACCGAATACTTCGCATGATATAATTGGCATTCTAATTCTGGTACCCATTTCTTTTCGTTCGTCATTCTGTTGAATTAAGTCATCATCCTCTGCTTGCCATTTAATAATTCTGGAAGTGAAAGTGTTCAAAATTCTATCTTCTACTGTGAATTCGAAGTTTTTTTTTTCATTACCATTCCCCCGGGATTGTTGTGTTCCCGATGGACCTGGATCATTGGGCCTCTGCTCCAAAATTTGCAAGTTATCTTGGTGTCTTGCTTCCAAATTTTTCCTCGTCTCCTTGTTAAACTCTTCATTGGACTGACGAGTATCTACATTCCCTCGGTTATTATAGTTGTTTCTACCATAATATCTTCTTTCCTGGTACCTTCCTTGACTATCTCGTGGTCTTCTCCATCGAGTATTGTATCGATTACCACCATCCGGTCTCGCATATGGTTTGTAACTGTATCTGTTACTGTACTGGTTCCATCCTCTCTTATTGGAATCTTCCCTCGGCGTTTTCTCTTCTCGCTCCTCTCGAATCTCTCGAGGTGTTTGAGAATAACTATCAGCCATAACAGCATACACAGCGTTGTTACTCTTTCCTCCCTTCTGATGAAAGAATTGAGCGTTTGTATGATCCAGCTTCTGTAATACTTCATCAAATTGTTCCATATTATAGATATCAGCAGCGATCAAAGTCCTCTGGACGTCTGCTGGAAATTGACGTATCAATGCAGTAATCAACTCGTTATCTGGCATCGGCGGATCTAAATGTTGAAGTTTATACAGCTGTCCAGAAAAGTACGTAGAGTATCGAGTAGGTTGTGACGTCGAGAATCTCTTCGAATATAACTCTGCTCTGACTTGCTGTTGGGTTTCCGGGGACCAAAACTTTTTCAAATTCCTCAAAAGTGGTTAGAGTGGATCTAAAAGCTCTAAACCAAAGAAGTGCAGGACCTTCCAAAAACTTCCCTATCACTCGGATCTGTCTTTCTTTAGGGATCTTAGAATCTTTCAGGTAATCCCCTGCTTCTCTCAAAAATTCCACGGGTGTCACAGAATCTCGCCCTGAAAATTTAGAAGGCTTGTCTTCTATATTCTTAAATACAGTTATGGGGTTGGATTGAAATACTGTCCTGACCTCATCCTGTCTTTGACTATCCGTTTCTCTAGCTCCTCCTAGATTTATCTGTATCTGTTCCTTTCCCCTTACATTTGGCATTTTTAACAGATGGTCAGACTGCTTCTCGTCCTTTATTTGAGTTTTCATAGCCTCAAGTTCCTTCTGGTTTTCTTCTGCCATTTTCTTGATTGCTTCAGTTTCTTTACAATTCTCCTTAACATCAATGGATATCTGGTTCATAACAGCCTCATGACTTTTCAATGACCCTGTCATATCTGATATGTCCTTCTGAGTTGCTTGGATATCTTTGGCAATTACTTCAATATGGGATGACAAAGATTCCCTAATCTCCTTGATTCCCTCTTGATTCTCCAGCTTGAGTGTGTCTTTAATTTCATTGACAACTGTGGTTTTGATTTCAGTTTGTAACTCATTAATCACACCTTCTCTTATTTCTCCCATGACAAGTTCTTTGAATTGTTCCGTTAAACGTTGAACAACTAGAATTCCCATCTCGTTACTCTCTTTCTTCACTCTGACTTCCAGGTTGACCATGTCTTCACCAACTTTCCTAAGACCATGTTCTATCCTATCAGCTAAGCTTTGAGATCGAAGATCGGCATCTCGAAATTTATCGTCCATTAAACTTGCGTTAGTAGCTAATGAAGTTTCGAGCTCGTGTGTTTTTTTGCATAATTTATTCATTTTACTCTCAAGTGTTATTTTCAAAATTTCAGAATTCTCTTTAAATTTACTTTCCATTGAATTAAATTTACTATTTAAATTTTCTTTCAAATTATCTTTTAAAGAATCAGAACTTTCTTTAAGTTTATTTTCTAAAGAATCAGAATTTTCCTTAAGTTTTTCATCTAAACTTTCTTTCAAGTTATCTTTTAACCTGCTTTCTAAAGAATCAGAATTTTCTTTAAGTTTATCATTCAAATTTTCTCTAAGTTTATTTTCTAAAGAATCAGAATTTTCTTTAAGTTTCTTTACCAAAGCCTCAGTATTTTCTTTCATAATGGCTGCTACACGCAGTCCAGCCTCTTTTGAACTCTCCTCCAAACTCATCATCCTCATCATTTCTTCCATAATTTCAATTATTATTCAAAACTTAGGGGTATACAACAGTGGCAAACACAAGCTTATAACTAGAACAAGAAATATGAATAGCTAATTGGAACACTCCAATAAAATGAGATTTGTCCTAATGTCGACGTGATGGAAAAACAAAATTCTCTTCTTTTACGAATTACATTTACCACAATATCACAAGAAAAATATGCAAGTTCTCAAATATCCTCCACCTGGATTCTAATAATGTGTATGTCTAGTCATCGAACGTTTACTACTGAATTTACTTGACGCCCTAATGGTTAAGCCATTATCAAAAGTAATCAAACACATTCTAATTATTAACCAAGTAAAATTTTTAATTTTCCCCACTAATTGGGTTTCCTACTAATTTATTCATCCAAACCAGACATCTCTCAACTCCCAAAATATTTCTATAAAAATTATCACAATTTAAATCGGCATGCGATTGACCATGTCTAAATCGGGACCCACGTTCGAAGCCATTTCTCTCTCTATCTTATTTTATGTGCCCGTTTAGACCGGAGTCCGCACGACCACATATGCATTTTACCAATAATCAGTCAGCACGAGAGTCAAACTATCCCGGAGCGCCAGATGGGTTAAAGCAAATCGCAAAAACGACATCAAATTTAAAAAAATGCTTTACTGATTTTTGGCTCAATGCAACAATAAGGATAGAAGGAGATTTAATTGGGAGTAACACATCTGGTAAAATTATCTCAGTTTATTTTGAAGTTAAAATCTGACTGCAAAGATGCTCAAAGCAGCATCATCCACGTGTGGCGATCCACACACTTATTTACACACAATATACAGAAATTTTCCAAACACATTTGACAATCTTTTTGAAAACACAAGTCCGATTAATAGTCCTGTAGACTGTGTTCCAAAATTATTAATCATTAATTCCAGTTCAAAGTTAATTGTCTATACTGGAAATATCGTAGATCACTGTTTGAATATTTACATGATATTAACACTCGTAGAATAAATGTTCATAGAATTCTAAACTTTCACTTTCTTTTTTCCAGTTTCAAAAAATATATCGTCGAAAATATTATCATCATCGAAGCAACACAAATTATTTACACATATTAATAACATCTGAAAATTATTTGACCTTGAGCATAGCATCGAAGAACTGTGCGAAGCACAACAACAATTAATTGTTCTTCTGACATTAAACATTCGAGAAGTGACTCGATTATGAAATTCAAGTTCCAAACAAAATACATGATTTCTGAATCATTAACTTGATCAATAAATGGTTGAACCATTCAATTATTCAATTTTCCACTTGGAATCATTATTATAAAAATATTTATATTCATGGCCATTTTTAGCAACTTTCACAACTTGCAATTCTTCGACAGAATGCGGAAATTAGAATTGTAGTTTCAGAATGAATTCATTTAGTTCATGGCACTAGGATTGAAAATATCCTTCAAATTATTCGTGGTTAAAGAATTATTTTTAATTGGCAGTGGCCCATTCTATTATTTGTGTAAGAACACAATATTACAACAACAACGGCAAAGGTCTTCCTCTGAAGAAGAATAAACTACTATCATGACAAATCCGGGTTCTAGCAAAATCAAAGTCTAAATGGAATTCGTAAACAAGGTTGAAATAAGAACTGATGGTTTTAAAGAAATAACCTTCGGGTCATTCATCCGACGAAATGTGTAGTTCCAATACTCCTACTATAAACATGAGCCATCGAACCTGCTATTTGATTGATGCTCGAAAAAAACTCTTCATTCCTGAGACTTAAACATGCGCACCTGGGAATGGCATTTCAACTACTCCACACATAAATTTTCTTCCCAAAATTTATACAATAAATCAAGCCTCTGCTTGTTATCAACACTGGAAGATGAATAAACTTACAAGTTTATTTTATTTTACCATTCAGTTCAACCCGTGAATTTACCATACTTATGAAAATCTTCATTTCACTTTCGAGTGTATTTACGTCATGATTTTATATAAATACAAAAATGTCCTATTTGATACAAATATCATTTGCTTCCCGTTTCATGCCTCTCCGTGTTATCTGAAAAATATATTTTACTCATTGCAAATATCAACTGTTCAACCAGAACTGACATGTTGGTTGAATGCGGGCTTGTGCTAACCACTTTCCTTCGGAAAATCTCCTGTTCCAGACTAGAAATGATTAAACTACTTCACAGGCTCTTTCTCAATACATATGATTATTAGAAAATATAATATCCAAGAATTATTTAGAAAAATTATAAAAATTATTATTATTATTATTAGTGGATTTTTATTATTATTATTAATTATATTATTTTAAATGTGTTTAATTATCAACTCATTATGTGAGAATCCACATGTTCGAATCTTCGAATATGGAAAAAATATCCATTCCTCAACAAAAATAAATTTAACTTTTACAGTTACATCGGTTGTTTTCCGTGGTTTCCTTAAAATATGAAATATTCAAATAAACTTCGTTATGCTCGGTCATCGATCCTAAACTGTTCTGAGTGCTGAAAATGCTCAGAATAACTCTAATAAGTCATGCGTAAATCATTGCAAGCTTTAAATACGAAGAAAAAATGTGTTGGTCATCTGCAGAAAAATAGTTTGTTCCAATTAGCTAGGCATAATATAATTCAAATGTGGCTTACATTTCTTGATGGTCTTGAAGCGTAGTAAACCTGGTCTGTACCAGATTTATCCATAGACATGCCCTATCGGACAAGCACGTATAATCCTTGTATCGGCCGCCATTGTAGACCCACAATTCGTCTAGTCAGACATAGTGGTAGTATCTTTTGACGTTTGAATAAACTGTGGTTCCATTTTAATATGGGCTTCTATCAAAGCCATAACAGTTTGTTTAAATAGGGTCAGATCTAAGTGATCTCTTCTTAGATATGTCGGTTGTAACATAACTCACTGTAATCTTATCAGTACAAGAAAAACACTGACAGTCTAAGCAATTAACGGCTGTTCTGAAGATCGTTCCCTGGGCATGGTTTATTAATATCACCATCTGCCATGCGCTAAGCAACTTGCAGTTTCCCTTGCGTAGACTAATGAACGCCACCGTTATAGACTAGTCTTCAGTGTACTGACAGATCGAAGTGGTTAACTAGTTACAAAAATGAAAACTGACTTGAAATGGATTTAAACATCCAAGTATTAAGTTATTACTGGACTGTGACAAAATACTATTTTCTAGACAAAGTCTAGCATATGTCCTTGTAGAAATATAAATATTTCCACCAATGTCTGTAGAAAAATCAATCACCTCAGTGATTCTCCTCACCAGAAACTTACTAAGTTCCAACTCGTAGCGCAGCACTTTTCGTGCTTATCACGACTTGAAAAGAACTTCTGCGTAGATCCGGCAACCATGTGCCTTGGCTCAGCGTAGATGCAACTTGCTCGCCAAGTGCTTGTGTTAGAATGAGCTGTAGTTGCTTCGGCCAGCTGGCTTTTATTCAAAACTGTCAGGGTCACGCGTCATCACCTGATATCTAGAAATCCTCATATCTCTTGAATCCCTGGTCCGATTTACTTGATACTAATTGCATTCTCTTTCTTTTGGCCGTGCCAGTAATCTGATCCAAGTCTCAAGTCTCTGCTCCATAGTTAACTATTTAATCAATAAATAGCCTCGACCTCTGCTATTACTCGCTACGTCACTTGACATCCAACTATCGGTAAATTATTTCCAAATGCTTCGAGAAGCAATGTAGCGCGATATTCAAATATCTGAACTTTCAAAAGCGGCTACAGCCTTCCCCTTGATATCTAGGTGTCTGAAACTTGGAATACCCATTCCTAGAGTTGGGCACAGTATATTAAAGAAACTTGGGTGGGAATCACTTGAGGCTATTAGGAAGAAATCTAGACTCTGCGCTATGTACAACACGAATACAAATCAACCAGCGTGGGGTGAACTTAGCAAACGCATGGGAAACCCACTTACATGGGTAGGAGCGATCATCCTTTCAAAGTTATGGGCCGACAAATTATGGTAAATATTATTTCGTAAACCGTGCCATTGATAACTGGAACTCTCTACCTGCCGCAGTCATAGAGCCTTTTCCCAAACATATAGGTGTGTTTAAGAAGAGACTGACTATTTGTGTAAAATAGTCCAGTTTAAATGTTATTGTATTGTTATGTATAATTGTTTATTTGTTATGTATATCCAATTTGCCAACGGGGGACACACCCCCAATTGCAAATAAATGAATGAATGAATCTAAGAAATAGGGAGTACAGGCCACTAAACTTCCTTGTATACTACACATGTACAGTCATGTATCCGAAACGAAGTATAATGTTGAATAAATGTACATGAATGGTATAGTCAGAACCAAATAACCTTTGAATGTTGGTCGCCACCAATCTTAATTAACAAGTCCCCTAATAATCACCATACGATGGCTTACTCCTGCCACTTAAATAAATATGGTGTGTTTACCACAAGAATATCCCTACAACATTTTACCATGCATGAAATGAGAGTGGAAAGAGACATAGTAGCATTTCTAATTTGTTTCACACAGAGACAAGAGTTTTCAATTTGAGGCAGGAATAGTCTATAACCCTAGATAATTTACTGCAAAGCAATTGGGCGTGAGCAATCCAAGTTAGCTCTGGATTCAAGTGAAAACCCAATAATTTAACACAAAATATTCATCGATATTTTCCTCAATTTTATTTAAGAAGTGGTACATGCTTTCAGTTTTATTTTTTGTTGTATCATCCCGGGACTTTTGGACATCATTGTTATGTAGCCCTGTGTACTAAGGTGTTAGTGGAATATGTCTGATAACCTGCGTCCTTATGTTGACAGTACTACTGTGGGTGTTCGTAATTAAAACTAACATATAGATAGGAGGTGGTCGAGTGCTAATTTTAAATACCATCCCGGCATTTGCCTAGACGAGAAGTGAGAAACCATGGAAAACCACTTCTTGGATGGATGCGTTAGGAAATTTATCCACCTCTTTTCAGTTCTGCCTCACGAGACTGAATGACCCCGTACCAACCCTGAGAACAGAAATACATTTCTTGGTAGAGCCAGGAATTGAACGCGTATCCGATAAGCATGATGGCCACTATGCCCGAAGTGGGCTTTCAGTTATTTTATAATTTTATTAATGCAGCCAATGGCCATGTACTTTTTAGCCCACTTTTCACATTTTGCAAAAATGAGGAAAAAGTAGACTTATGAGATCGATCCAGGAAATTGTGTGTCTGTCTGTCCTTCTATCTGTCTGTCCTTCTGTATGTCTGGCTGTGTGTGTGTCCATCCCCACCCCCCCTATCAACTCCTAGCCGGCTGCAGCAATCAAAACCAAATTCAGTATGAGTAAAGATGTGCACCGGAATATCTCACGTCCATATTTGAAAATGATGTCAGTGCTACCAACTGCTGAAAAAACGCACTAGAAATTTGAGCTCCATGTTGGATATATTGCAAGGTATGCATGGGAGCTATTCCAAAATTGGCGCACATATAGATAATACTATTTCAGTTTAATTTCCAGGAGGCCATACTTGACAGTGTTGCCATAATAATTTTAAGCCTTCTGATAAGTCCATTGTTTAAATGCATGTAACTTCTACACTTTCAATTGGATTTCAACCAAATTTTGTATGTAAAATGTATACATAAACAGATATGACTGAGGGTATTCTTAAGAGCCACCAGGGCTGCCAACTGGTAATAATTGCTCTCTCAATTTTTAGCCTACTTTTCACATTTTGCAAAAATGAGGAAAAAGTAGACTTATGAGATCGGGCAAATGTGTGTCTGTCTGTCTGTCTGTCCTTCTGTCTGTCTGTCTGTCTGTCTGGTTGTGTGTGTCTCACCCCCTATCAACTCCTAAGCGGCTGCAGCAATCGTAACAAAATTTGGTAGGAGTAAAGATCTATACCTAAATATCTCACGGCCATATTTGAAAATGATGTCAGTGCTACCAACTGCTGAAAAATCGCAATTCAAATTTGAGCTCCATGTTGGATATCGTGGAAGGTATGAATGGAAGCTATTTCAAAATTGGCAAACGTAGAGATAATAATATTGCAGTTTAATTTCCAGGAAGCCATACATGGCAGTGTTGCCAAAATGATTATAAGCCTGCTGATAGGTCCAAATTTTAAATGCTTATAACTTCTACACTATCAATTGGATTTCAACCAAATTTCGTATGTGCTATGTGTACCTAATCAGATATGACTGAGCGTATTCTTAAGAGCCACCAGGGCTGCCAACTGTTAATAAATGCTCTCAATTTGTTTTATCCAAATACCCATATATCAGAAAGTATGCAAGCCGACAGCTTAAAACTATGCACACGTATAGTACCTGATATTCTATATTAATTTGGAGTAACTTATATACGTCAGTGCTACCAACATGATTCTAAGCCTGCTGAGAAGTCCAACTTTAAATACATGTCACATCTATACTATCATTTGGATTTCAACCAAATTTCGTGTGTGCTATGTGTAACATAACAGATATGACTATGCCGATTCTTAATAGTAACCAGGGCTGCCAACTGTTAATAAATACTGTCTCTATTTTTGTTACCCTAATATCAATATATCAGAAAGTATGCAAGCTAATAGCTCTAAACTTGCACACGTATATTACCTGGCATTCTAGATTAATTTGGAGTAACTAATATAGACCTACGCCAGTGCTGCCAACATGATTCTAAGCCTGCTGATAGGTCCAATTTTAAAATGCATGTAACTTCTATACTAACTAATGGATTTCATTCAAAATTGACAAAACAATAGATCATATTATTTCAGATTATTTCTGACCAATACATGTATGTCATTGTTGCCAACATGATTTTACGCGTGCTGTTAGATCCAATGATAAACTGCATATAACGTCCATGCTATCCATTGGACTTCAACCAAATTTTGTATTCTGTACCTTAAGAGATGGCACTAAGAATATATTCAGCCACCAGGGCTGCCAACTGTAGTTCTCTATTGGGCTAAATTATGCCAGGTATACAGTATTTCGAACTAATTAGAAATTTCGATATTACCAACTTAATTTCGTCATTATTCTAGATAGCCTAGGTCCATATAGATTAATTATTGGCGTGAATCTTAACTTTTAAGAAAAGTAGGCTCTTTAGTTCGTCACGGAACTTCTTGTTTTAATCCAATTACCAATATATCAGAAAGTATGCAAGCTGACAGCTTTAAACTATGCACACGTATATTCTGACATTTTAGATTAATTTGGAGTAACTTATATACATCAGTTCTACCAACATGATTATAAGCCTGCTGATAGTACCAATTTTTAAATACATGTAACTTTTATACTATCAGTTGGATTTCAACCAAATTTCGTATGTGCTATGTGTTACATAACAGATAATACTATAAGTATTCTTAAGAGCAATCAGGGCCACCAACTGTTAATAAATGCTGTCTATATATTTTTTACCCTAATATCAATATATCAGAAAGTATGCAAGCCAACAGCTCTATACTCTGCACACGTATAGCACCTGACTTTCTAGATTAATTTGGAGTAATTAATATAGGTCAGTGCTGCCAACATGATTCTATGCCTGCTGATAGGTCCAATTTTAAAATACATGTAACTTATATACTAACAAATGGATTTCTTCCAAAATTGGCACAACAAGATATCATAATATTTCAGATTATTTCTGACCAGCACACGCATGGTATTGTTGCCAACATGCTTTTACGCGTGCTGATAAGTCCAGTGTCTAACTGCATGTAACGTCCATTGGACTTCAACCAAATTTTGTATTCTGTACGTTAAGAGATGGAACTAACAATTTATTCAGTCACCAGGGCTGCCAACAATAGTGCTCTATTAGGCTACATTATACCAGGTATATTTTGAACTAATTAGATATTTCGATATTACCAACTTAATTTCGTCATTATTCTAGATAGGTTCATATACTGTAGAATAATCATTGGCATGAAAAGTAGGCTGTATAGTGTTTTAGATCCCTTAGTTGGGGGTAGTTAAGGATAAAACACTTGTGTTACTGTGATGACTTGGAAAGTAGTTCCTAGGTGAGGGTAGCTTCCCGTAGCTGGGAGAGCTTACAAGTGTAGTTTGTTGTTCAGTGTTTAAACGCTAGGGGGTGTTCCTGCAAAGATGCAAGTGTTGATTAAGGGATGGACCTCTAAATGCAGGCTAGTATACCGGCCTTCCAGCTGGACGCTATGAGTAATACAATAGGCGTGCTTATGTCAGCGGCTCGACGTTATGTAGTCGAGTCGCGTGCTGGGGAATACAATGCAGTCTGACAAAGCAGTTACTGGCTACTACGGTCACGGACAGTCGTGACGAAGGTCAGGAAGGGTATGAGGATGTGAAGAAGAGTGTAATTAGTAGTAATTAGTAATGCAATGTGTAACTTACTGACCAAGTGTTTATTGGTCAGTGAATGTAGTTCTGTATGTCCCTCTTGGGGGAATGTAGGCAATTATACAAGTAGAGTGTACAAAATTACGAGTGGGTGTTCACAAAGTAAAGGATTCTGAGCACTTTGCTGAGTCTCACCTGATGATGCAGCTGGAGCAGACGTCGGCTAGGGCCTTCGGCGACGCACACTGTATAACAGACAATGGCTCCAAAAAGGACTCCGTTCTTACAGTTCTCGGCGTTGCGTGGTCAGCATTCCGCCGACGTAGCTGCCCCAGTTAGTTGTTGTGTAGATGTTTATGTATGTGTCGCAAGTAGTTGGCTAACCTCCCAAGCTGGGTGGCCGCTTCTTGCTGTGTAAAGGTAATGTTCTGGTCTTATGATGCTGCCAGTTAGGGTGTTTTAGTGAAAGATGGGGGGTGGCTTTCAGGGGGTACAGCCCCCCGGGCCTGTACAAGTCCTCTTCTTCGATTAGTTCGCGTCCCCGCGAACGGGAACGGAACGTAGAGTGGGGGTGTCGATGTGATGGGTCGTTTTTGATTTCCTCTTGTACTTCTTCTTCTTTTCTTCCGTGTTGATGTAGACGTGTCGATGTCGTGGTGTTGTGAGTCCAGCTTGTGCTCAGAGGGATAGGTTTTGGGATATACATGTTATAAATAGCTAATTTTTAGAATGGCAAGTTGACATGGTAATAATAAAGATAGAAACACAAAAAAAATGCATGGTCTCGCCATTGTACATATATATGTTGTCATCTTTCAGGGAGGAAAAAAAAATGTCCGGACGGTTGGTTGTGCCGTCCGGCGTTGTATGGAGAAAAAAATTGCTCCCTTTAGTGTATTGTTTAAAAGATGGAAGAGAATAGCAAAAGTAGGTGTCCCAGGGTATAAGTTAAAGGAAATATGTGAAAAATAATTTATTGTGTTGGGGTAAAACAGGACACCTTCACAAATTTTAAGTTAGAAGGGTAGAAATGAAAATCAGTGTGTACATGAGAACAAATATTGAATGTGTGGCATCCTTGTTGATAATTTTCGTGTAGGGTGCCTTACATAAGTGTTACATTTTCTTTTACATTGTTGCATTATTACATTACCTTGTTACATTGTTATACATTTATATTTATCTTAGCTATTTATATCTAGACGGCCGTACCTTATATGTACCTTCGTGCCCGCTATTCTTTGTACTCATCTCTCATGGGCATACTCTGTCCGGCTGTTTTCTTTTCGTTATACCTATGATGGGATCTTGTGGTTTTCCGTCGTGGGTCGGAATTCCACCTTAGGGCCGAAGGTTCGGCACTTACAACTTCCGTGCCGCCCTTGGACCCTGAAGTCACGCTTCATTTGCGTGTGGGGATGGGTTTGCGTTCAGCAATGTTCAGCATCCCACGTATGCTGTTCACCGCTGGCCGCTGACGTCGTCACCTTTAAGGGTGCAACTGAAAGTGTGTGAGAGTGTATGTGTTTGGGACATATTTAGTGTAGGATGTGTGTGTTTGGGGGCTATATTTACAGGGGCTTTGTGTGTAATCCTCGTGACCTGAGAAACAAAAATGTATTAAAGGCCATCTATTTAGAAAACATGTACATTCATTTGCTTCCTCGCTTTCCTGAAAATAGAATATGTTGTTGTTATCACAAGTCGCTGCGCATAGTATATAAAACAACTGTGGCGCCACTTAAACCTAACTTACTTCTAGGATCGCCTATGTATTATCTATCTTAATCTATGCGTTGTCGGGCTTACCCTGGTAACGGTTTTTGGTAACCAGGTGCCGAAATGATTTGCCTTAGTCTTAAGGTGCTTAGTCAAAATTATGATAGATAAAAAAAAAATTGGTATTTACAAGTCGAATGGTTTTACCTTAATCTAGTGTCGAAATGTGCTGTGCTATTATTTAGCAACAGCGGTTATTAAATTTGCTTAATTCTAAGTTGCGTACCAAATGCAACTGTCTTACATGCTAAAATTTCGACCGGAGCGATCGCCCGGGGCAGTTTTACCTCCCCAGATCATCACCCGCGTGTATTCTAGAAACACCGGTTGTCTCTAAAACCACCGGATTCCGCTCCCTTAATACTAGTTGTTGACATTTATATTAGTGATTAATACTAATAATTACTAAATTTCCGGACGCCTGCGCTGCTGGAGGGCAAACGCATCGCCGTTATACTTGCCTGTGTTGTCATCCTTCTCCCTGTGTCATTCATTGATGTATTCATCATTGCTGGGTTTGCCCACTGTAACCCCTGTGAGTGCTCGCTGTTTTCCTCATTTAATATCTCTGGCCGCTCGCTGCGTTACCATTTACGCTCTGGCCACTCGCTGCGTTACCATTTATGTGGGCACTGGACATCGTCCGATAGAATAATATCATCCGGGAATTTTAGCGTCCGGGAATCCTCTTCGCCTATATTGGCAGTAATAATAACATCCGGGAATTTTAGCGTCCGGGAATCCTCTTTGCCTATATTGGCATTGCTGGGTTTGCTCACTCGAACCCCTCTTGGCAGCTCGCTGCATGCCTATTTAATATCTCTGGTGACTCGCTGTCAGCCATTTATGTGGGCACGGGACGGAATGATCGCGTTCATTCCATATTATTCATATTTCATATTATTCATTATTTGTTTATTTGGTTGTCTTCACCTTTGCCACGCGGGGCAAGGACTTGGCGAATCTAGGATTGGTCCCGCTGAATCCTGAGATTCTGCTTCACTTCTGCGAGTAGAAGACTAACTTCCCGCCATAGAAGCTCTACTTACTTACATACTAAACTAGGAGTCTAGTCCTAATTTGGTCGTCCCTTGGTTCCTCTCCTGAGTCCGGTGCGGAGTTGGCTAATTCTCCCCCCGTTTGTCAAAAGTCTCCCCAGCAGGTCTTGGCTTCGACGACCGTGGCGCATAGTGGGTGTAACATTCCTCTGCCGAGGGGGTAGGCTAGACGCACCCCCGGTTTTGGCGTTTGCCCGCGCCAGGCCATGAATGCTTCAACCTTACGTAGTTCCGTCCTTCTGGTCTGGGTCAGGATCTGTTGGCGTCTTGCCACGTCCCTGCCCCTCTGATCCCGCTCTCATCATCATTCAGCGTGACATCAGATTCCTTTTTTATAAAAAAATAGTGTGATTTGTAAGTAATTTACTGTGTAGTTATGTAAATTTTTTAAGTGTTCTGGGGTTGTAGAATCTTCGAAATGCATGGACTACTTTAGGCCTTCTGTCGCCACGTCGGACTTCCAGCGGTAATGCCTTGGTAATTTTCTTGGAGGCGTTAATAGGTTGTTGTTGCGTTGGGTCCCTTGTTATTAGGATCCGGGGGCGTTATCTGCTGGATGGGCGTAAAGCGTGGTTGGAGAGGGTTGCGCATCGTTGGGCTCCATGCTAATGGTGGCCGGGAGCCGGCGATGCTGCTAGGATGTTTTTACAGTGAGTGGACGGGGTAGGTACTTCCCGGGTTTGCAAAAATTTTAAAAATTCCATGCAGGTCTAATAATAATAATAACCCTGGTGTGTGGGTAGGATATTCCATGCATGTGGCTGGATATGAGGCGTATCCGCTCTCATTTGTGGATAGGTATAGGCCGAGGTGTAATAATCCTATGTCCCTTGCATGCGGGATTATTTAGTGAAAAAAAAGTTGTTATGAATTTGGCCTCATCTCTTGCTTAGAGATGTGCATTACGCTTAATGTCGTTTTCCGACTCACCCCTAATACTCGGGTGTAAGCATTGAGAACCAGGGCATAGTGGACCCTCTCATTATACGCATGAAGTCTATCAACCCCGATGTATATTTTGGCATGTAGTTTGGCTGTTTTTATGTGTTTATGTGTTTGTGTTGGATAGTGTTGTGAGTGATAAGGTTATGGAAGGAGAAGGGTGGTATAATGGTAGCCCGTAGGTGGTGTCCTGGCCATCCTGCTGGCACTATCCATCTCTGCTCCTGTCATCCTCACTTGGTCACTATCTGCTTTCTATCCGCTCCTTGGGATGGTGAAGTGCGGTGACGCTGTGACGTCATGGCCTAATCTGGTCTCTCATTTATAATGTTGAGGTGGCTAGTGATCGTGAGTGTAACTGGTCATGTCCCGATCGCCTATGATGGTTTTTTAAAGATTAAAAAAAACAAGGAGAGAAGTAGTTATTGGGGGGGGTTGTTCCTTCAGGGAATCTGTCTGTATTCGCCCCTGATTAGTGGTCGCGCGTGTGGGCAGGAGGTGCCCGTGGCTGTGGTTACTGAGGCTTGCGTGACTGTGGTTGCGTTCCGCTGCGCATACTGGCGCGCGTGCCGTTATCGGATACGTCTTATCGTGTGTCGTGATGCTAATTGTCAGGCGGCGCGTGTAACTTGTTATCGCCCTAGTAAACATGCTCTTATGTTCCTTATGTTAATATGGCCTGCAGTATCTGTGCATTCCTAAGTGCCAAGCCTGTCGTAATAACGCGAAATCCTGTGTCAATATCCGTGTGTCTGTATGTTGTTACTGTTGATGGTTTATGCCCGTGTTAACATATTGGCGTGTCACCGGCACGTCTGGGTGCTTTAGGAATGTCTACCGGCAACAATGTTGAAATGCGCTGAGCCCACAACTCAATGTTTTGTTGTTGTTTTGTTTTCATGTTCATGTGTACGGGAAGTCTCTGATGTTACGTATGGCGGCTGCCGGAACGTGACTTTTGCCAATGTTCGTGTGTTGACATTGTTGTGCATTCTGGGAGGGCCAGTGTGCTAATCTGTCCCGTTTTTGCTTACCGATGTTGTGTGGACATTTATTCCGCAAGACCTTTGCCTTGTGTACGGTACGGCCCTTATTGGTAGTTCCGGGGTCGCTAATGCCTTGGGTAGGCTGTTGTAGCGAGTATCTTGGAACGAATCTATGTTCCTGTATGTATGGTAAAGAACCTCCCTGTAATTAAAATCGTGTGGCTCAACCGTTTATGTACTTGTATACGATCCCATTTCCGTCTGAGTGGGAGTGAATTTTCCCCTGTAAATGAGTCTATTCGGTGTCTAGTCGTGCTGGCTGAGTTTTCTGACCTGTCATGATGAAAAAAACCGTGTTTTGTATGTAAGTGATCTTTCGTTGGTCGACACTTATTGTTTTCCACGGTGTCCGCCATTATTGGGTATTCGGACCCGGGATCCCGTGTAATACTCCGTGTTTCATGTCTGCGTTGTCTGTTGGGATTTGAGCGTCCCTAGTGTGGTTTCTGATTGTGTTTTCGCGCCAAAAAATACCATTGGTTAGTTTCTTTTTGGCACGATGTATGGTGTTATCGTGTGTTCGCACCCGCCTTGTTTTAAGGTCCTGGTGTTACAGTTTCCGTACTGTATGTACCATGGCACGTGTATTGTGTGTTTGTGACACACGGATGAAAGTATATTTTAGCGTGAGTGTTTTGTGCCTTTTGCGAAGACCCTCGTACTCTTATTTTGGGAGTTATGGGGTTTTGAAACTAGCGTGAATGATCGTGTGTACTACATTCAGAGCTGAGCGCTGTTAGTTGGTTTGCGCCTGGCGAAAGTCGCCTGATTGTGTGTGTGTGTTATCGCTGACCTGGCGATAGTATTGGATTACAGCTGCGCAAGGAAGTGCTTTGCCGGCTAGCTGGCTGGCCCGCTGCCCCATGTGCCAGGCCAATGTGTGTATGTTTGCCGACACGTCTTTCTACTGTCTGCCTATACAGCGTGTCTTGGGTCCCTTGTAATGTATAAGACCCTACGACTATGTACATTTGTGTCCCCAAATTTTTGTGTTATTGTGGGCCTGGGGTGAATATATCCCTGTTAGTGGCAACTAGATGTCGTTATGTATGTGTGTCACCGGGCCGCTAGTTGCGTGTTTGGTGACTAGGTGTCGGAGGTGATTTTATTATTTTGTGCATATGAATGTATGTCAGTGTGACTGTCCCTTATTGCCCTATCCTTCAACTGGATAGGTACCCGACCTTGCGTTCCTGGTATTCAGAAGGTTGCGGGTTCGAGACCGTCTTTGTCCAGGGTAATTATTCCTGGTGCCTTTTAGGCCTGTGTCTCCGGGACAGTTTTGCCAAGTGTATTGACTGTTTTGTATGGTATTTCGTTTAGTGTGTGACCTCCAAAAATAAATAGTGGTGTTTTCCCCTTGAGCTGTGAGTGTTACCCCATGGCGTTTATGTTTAGTTTGAGCGCTGTTATGGGGGAAAAGAAAAATTCATGGTGTAGGCAGTGTAATAAATAGCGTACGCCTATGGGTCAAATATATACAGTTCAACTTGGATAATTCGCACTTCACGGGATTAGTGAAAGAAAAATTGAGTTATCCAAAATTCGAATTAAGAAAGAAAGAGTAGGGAAAATACATTGTATGACGTTTACATAGTGGTTTACGTTCATTAAAGCAAATTAACAAACGATGGTACTTTATAAAGATTGTACCGTAACTGATTTCAAAAGTTTCAAATTGAAGTAAAACCTGAGCGTACTATTCACCTATTTGCCGCCGTTAGTAAGGCAGTAATCTAGTTACGTCACAGAGAGATTTGCTATTTTTCAAAAATAGTTTGAAATTCTTACTGTTTCTTACGATTAAGGCTCTCAGCCATCACAAGAGATTCTAGCAAATTGTAGGAACGGAACATAGAACAACTTAGTCATTTCTACTTAGAAAGACCCGCCTAAGCTCTATGCTGTGGTTTGTTGCTTAGGCTGTATTTGGAACAGTTCTTTCCGCCCCTGAGCTGCGTGGCCCAAATGATTGGCTTCCGCTTGGCTTTGCACATTAAAAACTTTGAATTGTCCAAAATATATCCTGAATTAACCACAATTATAAACCATTGATGGCCTAAAAAAATGCTAGGGCCAAGAAAAAAAATACAATTTTGACTTATCCATGTTCCACTGTATATACATGCAAAATGTGCAGTTTTGTCCATGAGTCGCTGCGTGTCTACCGTTTACAGGGGTGGAACCTGCCCTTTGTGTGTCAATTGTAGTGTTTCCTTCATGTAAAAGAACCTACTTGTGTGTATGTTTGTGATGTATGTGATATTAGTGTATGTTATATTCCTGGTGAAAGTTGTTATCCACGTCCGAGCGTCCTTGCTCGGGAAGGTGAACACTTTCGCCCTGTCACTAAGGCGTAGGCCCCTGAAACCCACTGAGGTGCTTCTTTACTATTTTCTGGCGGAGTTTGTAGCAAAGTAAGTCTGGGCCTACTTTCACCGTAGTGCCTGGCTATTGGTCTGAGTGTGCTTCTGTATGAGGGACTAATTGCGCTCTGCGCTACCCTAGCAGTGTTTATAGGGGTGTGTGTATTCCTGACTGCCCGGCCTCGTGGGGTAGGTAATAAGACCTTTCTTATACCCCGTGTAATGTGTGTCTGCGCCTGGATAGTGTTCACAGGCGTACGTTTTGCACCCTGATGGGCTGAAGGCAGCACCCTCTTATGCATTTGCACCTGGGGTACACATGCTGGTGCCCGCTTCCATTCTGGCAAAATTGCCCTTTGAACTAGCGGAAAAAGCCGTGTAATTGCCTGTGATTGCCTGGCGATGTATTGGAGTGTAGTCTAACCGATTTCTGGCCTATGGCCACGGTAGACTCCTGCCCTTGTGTTTGCCTATGTGTGTAGGCTTGTGTGGGCTTAATGTGCTGTGGGACGGGCTCTACGTTTTCAGCCCATGGCATATTTACCTCCCGTTTTCTCCCTGTGTTATTATGTGTGCCCGGGAGTCCTGGCGTCAACTCCCTCTCGTTCGTCCGTTCCGAGGGGGTTGGCGTAAGTTCTGCCCTTCGGTTTGGCAAAATTGTCTTCCGAACCGGCGCTGAGGGACGTGTGTTGATGTGACCTTGGCCCTGTAGTGTGTTGGAGCCTAACCTGGCCGTCTTCTGGACTGTGGCCACGGTGAACTCCTTCCTTTGTGTGGCGGTACCGGAAGTAGCCGCCCGAGTGTATTGCTTTAATAAGGGTCTTTGTATGCTATTTGTATGTGTATGCGGGGGTGTTCTGTTTTATGTGTCCGCTCTGGGCGCGTGTAATCGTCGGATGTCCCTAGCCATTGCCATCTGTTTGGCTAACATGTAAATAATTACTATGGTCGTCCCGGCGTTCCATGCTATAGTGGTAGTTGTTGTTGTATCTAGGTCGTACCAGTATTTGTGAAGTGCTGGTATTTGTAGGGGCTGTCTGTGGTGTTTAAAAGGTGTCTCCGTGACGTTAAATGTCGGAATGACTGACGACCAGTTGGCATTAAGTATCGCCGTTATGTTATCATACAACAACGGCTTCGTCTGTAAGGGCTCAAAATCGTGTAGTTGTAACTGTATTTGCTTCGTCCACGCCGCCGGTAGTGTGTGGGTTATGGCAAGCTCCTTTACCATTTTTGCGTCACACGGAAACGCATGTGGTATTAGGATGTTGCCGCCCTCTATGAGTTGGCAATCGCATGGGAGGTGTATCTCTAGAGCCCCTGGCGGTGCCTCCGTGTGTGGGTGTAATAGGGTTGTCCTTCCTTCTGGGTATTGGATACCCATCTCCGCCGTTTGGTTTGTAACGACAAACTTATCCATATCAATCTGTGTGATGAGGGCTGTCTGCGATCCTTCATCGCATCTGTATGCGCAGGATTCCAATATTTTATCGGTTGGCCCGTTGTTATATAGATTGACGGCGCAAGCAGGCTGAATTGTGGCCAATTCTTGGAATCGCGGTATGTATCAGAGCGCATTTATCTGCGTAATGCAGTCATGTAGCGCATTCCCTGTTAACACGCGAATGTCGCGGCCGTTAACTGCTAGCAGCGTTGGTTCGTGTGTCAATGTGCACGTACCCCCTAGCCACGTATATGGTATGGGAATGTATTCAAATAGGTTCCACCGCGCGTTTTCCTCGATTATGGGTATGTTAATTTTTATGTGTAGCCTGTCAGCATGATATATACACGAGCATATTGGCTTCGTGTAATACCAGCTTATTTGTTCGGTGGAGGTGGCTAGTTGGTAATTGTGTTTTCCGAGTTTGTGTTGGAGCTTTGTTAAATCCTCGCGCAGAGTGTTTGTTTGTATATTATTTTTCCGGGATTTTGTGTTGTCTGCATGCCATTAAATCCTGCTGTTTGTGCATGCTCATGATGGCATTGTAAATACTTATGGCGTTTCCCATAGCCATCTGAGCCGTGGAAGCCAGTATACTGTCCTGCGCTTCTTTGCCCGCTCGGGTCGCATACGCGAGCGCTTTCAATTGCTCACCAATTGTGGTGATGGAGTCGTGTACCGTGTGTGTCCAATTGTTTAACTTGAGTGTGGTCTCGGTCAGATCCTTATGGTTCGCGTGGATCATTTTGCTTAAATTCTCTGTGTAGCTCGCAATTTGCTGCTGCGTCGTTTGTAGTGTTTTGCTGTCTTCCTCTGTAGCAACGCCGCAACAATATTGTAGGAAATTGCCTATAAATGTGAGTTCTATCCTTCCCCTCCCCCGCGTGGTCTGCATGGGGGCGAGTGTCCCCTGGAGTTGTTCTGTATCGCCGTGCCTGTTCGATGGCCTCCCATAGTGAGTGTATTTGGGTTTTGTGGCCGTTCTCTGTTATGGCTGACGATACCGGGATGTATTCTTGTTTCACCGGTACGTCGTAAGTGATGGGTATGTTGCCCTGATAGACCGTCTGTCCCCGTATGTGCTTCCAATGCACGCCGGCGGTAATTTTTACCCTCGGCCCTCTTGGGGTTTGCTCTAGGGCGTTTGTGAGTATCCCGCTAACAATGAGGGTGAGTAATAATGTAAACGCGTTTGTATGCCTCATTGTGCCCGTGGTGTGCGTACTATGTATATATATGTATTTTGTTGTGTGCCTTCTGATGTATGAGATTTCCGGTTCTTTCTTAGGGGGTTGGTTTGAAAAAAAAATCCCTTGTGTAGCTAGGGTGAAGGAAAAATAATGCTTTCTGTCGGAAAAAAAATTTCAACTTTTTCGCTTGGCTGTGTGCGGTACGGGCCGTTTCTACCACGAGGGCTCGTTGTATGAGTCCTACCCTTATTCTGCGTGGTAGCAGCGCCTCCACCAATATGTTTTAGATCCCTTAGTTGGGGGTAGTTAGGGATAAAACACTTGTGTTACTGTGATGACTTGGAAAGTAGTTCCTAGGTGAGGGTAGCTTCCCGTAGCTGGGAGAGCTTACCAGTGTAGTGTGTTGTTCAGTGTTTAAACGCTAGGGGGTGTTCCTGCAAAGATGCAAGTGTTGATTAAGGGATGGACCTCTAAATGCAGGCTAGTTTACCGGCCTGCCAGCTGGACGCTATGAGTAATACAATAGGCGTGCTTATGTCAGCGGCTCGACGTTATGTAGTCGAGTCGCGTGCTGGGGAATACAATGCAGTCTGACAAGGCAGTTACTGGCTACTACGGTCACGGACAGTCGTGACGAAGGTCAGGAAGGGTATGAGGATGTGAAGAAGAGTGTAATTAGTAGTAATTAGTAATGCAATGTGTAACTTACTGACCAAGTGTTTATTGGTCAGTGAATGTAGTTCTGTATGTCCCTCTTGGGGGAATGTAGGCAATTATACAAGTAGAGTGTACAAAATTACGAGTGGGTGTTCACAAAGTAAAGGATTCTGAGCACTTTGCTGAGTCTCACCTGATGATGCAGCTGGAGCAGACGTCGGCTAGGGCCTTCGGCGACGCACACTGTATAACAGATAATGGCTCCAAAAAGGACTCCGTTCTTATAGTTCTCGGCGTTGCGTGGTCAGCATTCCGCCGACGTAGCTGCCCCAGTTAGTTGTTGTGCAGATGTTTATGTATGTGTCGCAAGTAGTTGGCTAACCTCCCAAGCTGGGTGGCCGCCTCTTGCTGTGTAAAGGTAATGTTCTGGTCTTATGATGCTGCCAGTTAGGGTGTTTTTAGTGAAAGATGGGGGGTGGCTTTCAGGGGGTACAGCCCCCCGGGCCTGTACAATAGTTCTTCACAGAACTTCTTGTTTATTTTCAGGACGGGTCAGGGAAGGGATATTGGAAGGAAATCGGCCGTTGACCTATTGAATGGAACCGTCCCGGCATTTGCCTGGTGGCGAAAATGGGAAACCACGAAAACCATTTTCAGGAGGGCCGAGGTTGGATTCGAACCCACGCTCTCCCGATGCCAGCGAGGCACGAGGTAGCGCGTTAGCGCTCTCGGCCTCCGCGGCCGGTCGTAAGAGTCAGTTTCATTCTATTATATTTCCGCCATTTTTTTTCTTTCATTTTAATGCTAGCCTATTTTTCACATTTTGCTACAAGTAGCTCCGTGACAATCTGACGAGTTTACCTTGTTTCATTTTTAAGACTAAATCTCTATTCCTTTAGTTTGACCTATTCAGATTAATTATTTTAACAACGAAATTATACTGGTTTCACCGAAATTATGAAATTTGCTCACAATATATCAGAGAAAGATTGTTGCCTGATGGAGCTGTACAGTATGTTCCTAATTGCTTCCTTGTCTGTTTTCTAAGATATTGAGAGTCTGCGGCTAGTAGGGCTGAGAACCTGTGCCAATATTGTGTATCCAGCAGTGCGTGTGTTTGTAATTCAGGCAGGTTTTGGGAAAGATATAGCCGTGGCCTTAAATTAGAAACCATCCTGGCACTTGCCTGGAGCTGAAGTGAGAAACCACGTAAAGCTCTTCCTGGATGACTGTGGAGGGTATCGAATTACCACGTCTCAGTTTTGTGCCCGTAGGCTGAGTGTACTCCCCTGTGTGTACTCCCTTTCCTCTCTCAGACTAGAACTAAATATTTTTTCAGACCCATGAAGGGAACCCCAGATCGTTCGGGACTGCAATAAGAAACCCGATGGCTCAGGTGACGGAGTAAGTTAGTAAAGTTTCGGGTGGTGTAATTTTGTGGGCGTCGTTGTAAATCCTAAGATACTCATTGCTTGGTTTTAGAACATTGTTGAAACAACGTTCACACCAGCATCATGTCATGTGTGACTTCTATTTAGTCCATCATTCATAACATGTATTTGGCGGGAACTAATATAAGGAACGGGTACAGAGTGCATGTCAGTTCCTGGTATACAAATTCCCACAACTCGTCAAGGAATGATCAAATCTCGTTAAAACCTTGCATAGTGAACCAATGCCTTCATCCTAATCTATAGGTATATACTTGCTTAGCTTAGATTTTTAAAATTATAGGTAGCGTGAACACTTGTTACTAAGCGCCCTTTCATCCTCCTCCTTCTTCTTCTCCTTCTTCTTCTTCATTTCCCGTTTCCAGTTCCCTAGGTCGGGTTGCGAATCAAGGACCTCCACAGTTGTCTATCCCTCCACCATTCATTTCCTTCTTTCAATACTTTTTCTTTTACTCCTTTTTTCCGTATGCTTTCCTTCACCGTATCTATCCACCTCTTTATGGGCCTTCCTCGTGGTCTTCTTTCTGGTATTTTCTCCATAAATATTATTTTTGGTACTCAATATTCTTCCATTCTCATCATATGTCCGTACCACTTCAGCTTACTGGTCTCTATCTTGTCTTTCAGTTTTGGGAACCCAGTTCTCTCCCTAATGTCCACATTTCTGATTTTATCCGTCCGTGTCATCCCAATTATTCCTCTCAGGAACTTCATCTCGGCTGCTTGGATTCGGCTTTCATCATGTTTTGTTGTGGTCCAAGTAACTGCTCCATATGTCAAAATTGGTGTGTAATACATTGAGAATAGAACTTTCTTGCATTTCTCTGTGACGTCCTGGTTCCATACTTAACCTCTCACACACTGGTAAAACCCATTAGCTTGTTGGGTTATCTTCCCAATTTCTTCATTTATTGTACCGTCTTCTGTGAGTATGCTCCACAAATACCTAAAGCATTTTATCATTTCCAATGGATTTCCATTGACTTCAATGTTCTGTCTTCCTTCTCTCTTGTTTTTGTCATCACTACAGTCTTACTCTTCTCCACACTTATTTTCATTCCATATTTCTCTATCTCTTGATTCCATACCGTAAATTGTTCTTGCACTTCTATTTCATTTTCTCCCCATATTACTATGTCGTCTGCAAAGAGTAAGGTCTTAGTCTCCTTGCTTCCCATTTTTCGTTTCACACTCTTGTGGATTTCATCCATGACAGTTACAAACAGTAAAGGGGTCAACACACTTCCTTGTCGAAGTCATGTTTCAACACTGAACCAGTTTGTTTGTCCTATCTTGGTATTCACGCTACTTACACACTTTTCATACATGGCTTTGATCATTTGTATTTCTGCTCTGCCTACCCTGGTTTTTATCATTGCGTCCCAGACTAATCTTCGTGGTACGCTGTCGTATGCCTTCTCAGTATCTAGACATGTCATAACCAAATCCTTTTTGAACTCCCATCTTTTCTCCATCGTGTTTCTTAGAGCAAAGATTAGATCGAAGGTTGATCTATCTCTTCGGAACCCATGTTGTTCTTCCTCCATTTCTGCCTCAACTTTCATTCTCACTCTTTTCTCTAATATAATCTCAAAGATCTTTGCAACATGGGAAATAAGTGTGATTCCCCGATAATTGTTACATTCCTTCTTATCACCCTTCTTGAATACTGGAATTATCAGACCCTTCCTCCAATCTTCTGGTACTTGTTTCTCCTTCCATATCACACAAAATAGTCAATACATCCAATGTAACCCTACTGGTCCAGCTGCCTTTATCATCTCTGTAGTACTTCATCCACTCCTGGGGCTTTACCATTCTTCATCTTTCTTAGGGCTTCTTCTATTTCCAACACTGCTATGTCTTCATTTCGAATTTCTTCCACCTCTTCTTCTTCATCTTCATATACTTCCTCTTCAGCCAGTTCCTTGAATTTGACGTTAAGTAATTTAGCGAAATACTCTTCCCATTGCTGAAGTATATCCTCTCTTTGTGTCAAAATGCGTCCACTGTCTGTCTTCACAAATTTTGTTTCTTCATTATTTCTCACTTGGTGTCTAACTGATCCATACAGAAGTTTCATACTACCTGTAGTGTTTCTGTGAAGCTTTACCAGCACTTCCGTTTTTCTTCCTGTATGATTTTCTGGCATGTTTTCATTGCTTCATGTTATTTTCTTTACTTTCTGAGTTTCTGCCACTGATCCAGCTCCTCCTAGCCTTTTGGTTTTTCTTCACTGCATCCTCTACTGTGTCATTCCACCAGGGTGTTTCCTTTTCCTTCTTATTCCCTGAAACTCGACCACATGCATCCTCTGCACATTTTACCATTCCGTGTTTGAACTTTGTCTATTCTTCTTCTACACTGCCAACCTCTCCTTAGGTAATCCGTGTTTTCACTTCATCTTGCAACTTTTCCTGCACCTCCTTTTCCTTTAATTTCCATACCTTAATTTTCTTTCTCTTGTCTCTTTGAACCTAACTATTTTACCAAGTCTTAAGTTAGCCACTACAATTTAATGGTCTCCTTCAAAATCTGATCTTGCCATCATCGTGACATCTTCCAACAGTCTGTGTTTCTCTCTCTCAACTAAAATCACATCAATCATTCATCCTATCGCAGAAAATTTGTATATATGTATTACAACGGTACATTTTTAGGTGTTTCATTCATGTGTTTAGATGGCTTTCTTGCGTAAATCAAAATTTTATGATTCGTTCGTTATTGAATCCATTTCTGGTAATGTATTTAGGATGGATACTTTTAATAATAATAATAATTATAATAATAATAATCTGGCACAGAAATGTCTATCTTAATGTTCATTAATTATAGAATCCAAGCATGTGACTTTCCCAAAAGTGAGCTCCTATGCCTTTACTCATGAGGATACAAACATTACGGAATTGGTCATAATTAACCAATAGGCTCTGAGGTAAATTTCTTGTGCGTCAGGTATATAGTGTGTTATTGGTGGTGGTAGCAGTGATGATTATGATGACTGTATTTGCATTTGCAAAAACACTGAGGTCATCTGTATGGTGTTTCTCAAAACAAACATGTCTGATCCTCGTTTTATTGAACAGGCCTCAGTAAATCTTACCATTGTAGTTCCGTGACAAACTAAATAGACGTGTTTTAACTATTTTTCAGATCGTTATCAATTTAAAATTATCCCGTGAAACTAAAACATTTTCCATATGATGGACAAAAGAGTTTTGTTAAATTGTAATGAATTATTGGGCAACATTTTTTAACTCAAATCACAATATTGAAAGAGTGTATTCATTATAGAAAATAAGCATGAAAATGATATGATAAGGCAACAAAGTGGTAAGTTTCCTAATGTTGCAACTCTATCAAAACAAACTTTTCGTCGTTGTTCAAGTCAACTCACATCAATGCAGCTCTATGAATGGGAAATATGTGACCAAAGTTACACGACAAGGTACTATCTACAATATATTAAACCGTTACGAATGAAATATGTACCAGAATATTTAATTGATGGTACTTGTTTACCAACTTTCCCAAAAACCGTTCAATAGGACATCAGAATGAGATGTTCCTTTTCAGAAATTAAAATGACTATAGTCTATAATTTACTATACTTACTCTGGAAAACGTGGGCAGGACACGTCGATACTCCACCCATTATAACAATCATGAGCTCTACTTCAATAAGAAATTAAGTACTAGAATAATGTACGTAACTTTCTGATTCGGTTAAATATGACTCTCCTCGTGGAGATATCACCGTTTTCCAATGAGTCACAGGAGTTCGCATTAAGGAAAATCATACACACGACTATTTAGTTATTTAGTTTTTTGTGTTATTTTTTGTGTCGCCTCCGTGGTGTAGTGGTCAGCGTGCTTGGCTGCCACCCCGGAGATCCGAGGTTCGATTCCCGGCTCTGCCACGAAATTTGAAAAGTAGTATGAAGATTGGAATGGGGTCTACTCAGACTCGGGTGGTCAAAATGAGTAGAGGGGGTTCGATTCCCACCTCAGCCATCCTCGAAGTGGTTTTCCGTGGTTTCCCACTTCGTCTCCAGGCAAATGCCGGGATGGTTCTGATCCCAAATTTTATAAGTGCATTGAATAAAAAGCCATTATTCTAAATACCATGGTAAAAATTAACTCAGGAAGATTGATCGCAGGAATTGTGCAATAAATGTATATTTCGAGACAAGGGAAATGAAAAAGTTGATTCCCGTAGGAACCATATCCGTGAAGGGAATTTTTAGCTAAATTTGACCTTGGCTTGAGTCGCCATTTTTCAGCGGATATTGCCGTAGCAACAGAGCGAGTTTCTTTGATTGGCTGATGCTTTGGAGGTGGAGACGAAAGGGGGATAAAATTTCGAGCACAATAGCTTTTCATGAGAAGGTGATTTAGAGAAATAATTACTAATAATGTAGTTATCCGACATTATTAAACATGGAAATACGCAATGAAGATTATTTCCATCATTTTTAAAATGAAAGTTTAATACGTGGTACAAAGATTGGCCAATGTTTACCGCTTAAATGTGATAGCGCAAGATTCAGGAAAGTAAGAAGAAGAGATGCAAATGCAAATCGTGATTCAGATATTGCCGAAAGTCTAGCAGGGTTGGCGTGAATGTTGTTCGAGCCCAGGGCGGGGCTATTGCGAGCGCGTGACTTTGACATTCAGCGGGAATCAGGACGGTAGTGCCCATTTTATAAAAGGCCGGGCATCAGGTAAAGTGAGTCGGAAGCTACTACAAGTTGTAAAGGACGGTATTTAAAACCAGTGAAAGTTAAGAATTATCTCCGACGTTTTAATATACAGCAGAAATTACATTTTGACATTATACCAGCGAAATCTACTAACATTGAAGCAGCATTTAATTTGTATAAGACAGTTTCTTACAAGGGAATATTTCAGTGCTGATTAACGAACAATGTGTACAGCATAATGGTATTCTACGTAGCTGAAGCAAATAAGTTACAGTTCAGTAGCGATTTCATGCATCTAATATTAACGTGAACCTACAAACATTGGCTGCAATCATTTATAGTGAAATTATTTATCATTATTAGCTATAATTTCCGCTATGTCAGATATTCTGAAGTTGAGGGGAATGTTATACTTCAACGATAGCGAGGTCGTTAAGGGAGCTTAAACAATTAAGCGTATGGAAGGTGATGTGCATTGATTAATTAGAATATTTGGACTAACTATCTACAAATTCTCAATTATGGAGAAACTTAAGACCAAAGCTACATCTATCAACGTTTAAGTGAAGGAGAAGAAGAAGAAGAAGAAGAATCATCTAAAGATCGGAGCTTAGAAGAGACTAATAAGATGGGATCAGGGCCATCAGGGCCATTACCCGATCCAATGCTTGAAAACTGGTCTGAGTCGAATCCAGAGTCCAGGGTGGTGCATTTCGAGTCTCGACGATGTAGTTCGAATCCCGACAATGCTGTTCATTTGGAGGAAGGAGATTAGAGGCAGGAGATCAGCAGAACGGGGAATACTGTCCAGTACGGTATTTTCTATTTCAAAAGGTCGTCTAGATTCAGCAAAGGTAGAAGAAGATTCATTATGTAGATTGATTGGTAGATTGAATTTATTTTGGTGCAAACAGTTCACCAAAGTTTTAGTAATTTAATATTTAATTTAATTTAAAGAAGAAGTTTGGGATATTCTATCATTCGTAATTAATTTAACAGTTTGAAATATTCGATTATTTTATCTAGGTTTTGGATTGTATTTTTGAAGTTGAATTTAGATATTTGCGATTTTGAATTTAAGAATGTTTTCTTAAATTCATTAATATTTTCGTTTGAGATAATAACGTTGGGAATTTGAGCGTAAGAAGAACATTAGTCAGGATGAAGATACTACGAAGATAAAACATTGACTACGTGCATTATTTTATTACGACGATATAGGCAAGACTATTTGCGATGATGGAACTTTATGTCATATTTGATATAACAATTATTAGGACTGGAAATACACTTGAATGACTAATAATTTGGATCTATGGATGTCATTTAAAGATTTTTTTCTATAGTAAGACTATTCATGTCTTTACGATAGTTCAATTTTTATGAGAAGACACTTTGAATATATCAGATTTAGGTGAATTAGCATCCCTATAAATCGTGATATGTTGAACAACGAGAATTCTGGTAAACCTTTTGCAACATTAATGTTATTGTTGTTGACTTTTAAATATTGCATTGATGCAATTAGATATGGCCAGTGAGGTGTTAATTAATTGTATACTTAATAAATATTAACAACTATTGTTTTAAACATAGTAACTACGAAAGTAAACCAAGAAAGTTCATGCACAGTAATATAAGGTCAAGATAAATAAAAGTATTAAGGCAACAAAGTAACTAAAATATATTGAGAAGATCGTGTTGAATTAATATTGAAATAGAGAACTAGTGTGAAAGTTCTGATGTCAAGTTTACAATGATATGTAAGTTTTGTTATATGAGAAGAAAATGCCATATATGCATTTGTTATTGTAATGCGAGAGTATCAGTTAAGATATTAAGCTCTAATACGTAGTTTAAACGTATTATGGAGGATTGAATTTTTATTGAAAAAAGTGGTAAGGCTTTTTAGAGCATAGTTGATTTATGGAAGCTCTAATACGTAGTACAGGCGTATTATGGAGGATTGTGATGTATTATAGAGCAGTATTGTTGCAAGTAAAAGAGTATAAGATAAGAGTAATAGTATTTCATTGACCTACAGTCGAAATGACAGGAGTGAGTTGGCAGAAAGAAGTAGTGAGGTGATTTTTTACTATTGGTTTCTTAATTATATTAACATATTAACAAGATTTTGATAATATTTACGTAAGAGCATGGCTTAAATGATTGGTCATATCAGCTCGGAATTGGAATAACTTACTATATAATTGTGTCGACGGTAATATACTGTAATATTACAGTAAAAATGCAAAAAGCATTAATAAACAATAATAAACATTAATGAATAACGAATAAATGAACCATTAATAGTTATGGAATAATTAATAATAATTAATGAAACATTACAGATATTTATAACTTAAATAAATACTGCGAGGCAGGAATAATTAACATAAGGTTCATATTTAAGAGAAGTAATGTTTAAAGATTAGAAAGTGATTGTAAGTGTAGTGTATTATCGATGTTTGATAATATTGTCGTAAGAAGTCGTTTGACAGAGCAATACTTTATTAAAAGTATATTTGTAATGTAAATAATTATACGAATGCATATAACCATACGAAAAAGGGGAGAACGTTATTGTTGTGTTTTTTAAATACAGTGATATAATAATAACGTAAAAAAGTGGATTATGTGAAGTTTTTCAGGACGACAGTGAACAGCTGATCGGTTGACGATAGTTTAATCTTGAGCTGTAGCTTTTGCATTCATGTTATACCCAGGTATAATCGGAGTTTCATGTAGAGAGTAAAAGAAATTTATGTTAACTGAAATCATATTTTAATAATATTATGCATTCTATTTTTAATTTGTCAAACTCTGAAACAGCTAATGCAATCCCATTTGAGAGGTGCTGTGGATTTCGATGTCAGATGGACATTTTTTTTTGTATTGCTTTTGATGACAAGCGTGTAATTTGTCATGATGGTTTAATTTCAGTGTAGAGTTTTTGATTTTAAATTTGATTTAATATTTTATTTGTAATTGTTTTATTTAATAAACAAGAGTTTAGTGCTTTTCAGTCGGTCAACACGAATGTACCCAAAAGAGATGGGTTATGCCCTAATCTAATAAATACACTAGGATGACCAGTTTCGATCGTCAAGCGATCATCTTCAGATCCATTACACTTAGGCTATAAAATCTATGTTTGAAAATATAGGTGATAATATTTACAATATGTACAATTATTTAGTTGCAGTATTGGTACTGCAACTGTCGGCGTATGCTAAATGCAGTATATCTAATGTTAGGTGAAATGTTAAATGGTGATAGATATCCGGAGTTTGTAATTTGGAGTGATTATATGGTTGTAAAAATCAACTATGGTTAAACTGTCCAAAGCGCTTTCGCTTGTTTAGTTGAAATGATCTAGGCTGGTGTGTTTGGAACGGTTTTAATTGGTACGTATTTAGGGGTGAGGATTAGTTCTATATATTTTTGTTGAACCAAATTGACTTGTCTAAGTTCATGGGTTTAAGCCCGAGTGATTTGAATCTCTTGGCTTCACGATTTGCCTGACTGGCCGTGAACATTGTGGGGTTTGAAGCCATTTTTTCAGTGTTGCCTTAGGTAACAAGAGTTTAGTGCTTTTCAGTCGGTCAACACCAATGTACCAAAAAGAGCTGGGTTATGCCCTAATCTAATAAATACACTAGGATGACCAGTTTCGATCGTCAAGCGATCATCTTCATATCCATTACACTTAGGCTATAAAATCTATGTTTGAAAATATAGGTGAAAATATTTTCAATATAAACAATTATTTAGTTGCAGTATTGGTACTGCAACTGTCAGTGTATACTAAATGCAGTATGTATTATGTTAGGTGAAATGTTAAATGGTGACAGATATCCGGAGTTTGTAATTTGAAGATTCTACGATCCAGCCGATCTTCGGATTAGACAAGTGCATCTTCATGATGAATACAGGTACAGTACTTAACGTAAGACCACGGCCGTCTCCTTCCCTCTTCCTTGCATATCCCTCCCAATCATCCCATCCCTTCCCATCCCTCATAAAACCCCTGTTCGCTTTGCAGGTGAGGGCGCCTGGGTGTGGTGCTCGTCCCTCCTCCCCAGTTGTATCCTCCACCCCGATGTTTCAAGCTCCCTGGATACGGTAAAGGTGGCATCCCTCGCTTTTCCCTAGGGAAAAGCCATCCCTGGAGGGTAAACCGACTAAAAATACATATATTTTTATTTTCTTTTTTACTTATTTATTTAGTTATTTATTTAGGTACTTATTTAGTCGTTTATTAATTAAATGATTTATTTAGTTAGTTATTTATTTAGTATGTAGTAGTATGTATGTATTAGCAGTAGTGCCCGGCTTCACCCGGTGGATTTATTTGTTTTATAGAAGATAATGAATACTACTACAGAACTGGCACATGATACTTAAACTAACAGAAGAAAACATACTTTAAAAATATAACGTTTTGTGGTGGTGGTGGTGGTAGTGGGGGTGATAAGTAGTACAGTATAATGGTCGTAACATTCAGGCAATTTTTCCGTTATGATAATGATAATAATGAATAGGGAAACGGCTATTTTCGAACTACAGTACTCACACATGTAATTTACAACCGAATTGAAAAATATGATTAGAAAGAGGAGTAAGTGAAATAAAAGACACTGCCAAGGGCATATATCTCATTGGCTGTTAGAAAAGTAGAGACCGATAGTGCCGTCTTTTGTCGCATAACGCGGTAGATAAATAAGCAGAGCAGTTTGGAAATCTTCGGCTGTTCCGAGCTCCTGAGGAAGCAATAGTGTCATTTATCGCCACGTAGCGCTCAAGCATAAGGATCGGAATAAATTAAATTAAATTTACAAGCACCATTGTTTATTGAAGCTGATAACCTTGATATACTGCACCAACACCATCGCACTTACACAGAGGCATAATATTTTGATGATGAAAACAGTTTTAAGGGACCTAAGAAATATTTTTGCACCAATTACTGCCCGTAATTGCATTTTATAAGCAGCGCCAGGTGTAACTATTTTCGCAGTTCTGCACCAGAACACTCATAGGGGTAACGTGATGCAGCCCGCATTGCAAGCCTACAATAGATGTAATTAAATATTCCTACAGTTACACTACAATGGACATTAATGGCTCTAGGGTCTCAAAACATGGTATTCAAGTTCCTTTTGCCTGTTATTCTAAATGTATGGAGAGGAGAGTGTTGTCGAAAATATCAAGTGGACAGTGCTACCAGCAGGGTTTCAAAGGGTAAGTATGTTGAATTCGGTGCAATTCGGTGAAACGGTGTAGACTAGTCCTAAAGGGCCTAAATTCAGGGAATGGAGTGGTCTGTCTGCAATTTAAAGTGTACAGTGTTACCCGCAGGGTTCCAAAGGGTGAGTATACAAAATTTGGTTCAGGTCGGTGAATCGGTGTAGATTTGTGCCAAAGGTCCTAAATGCAGGGAATGGAGTTGTCTGTCCTAAATTTCAAGTGGACAATGGTACCCGTAATGTTCCAAAGGGTAGCTAGCCTATACAAATTTTGGTTCAGATCGGTGAAACGGTGTGGATTTGTTCCAAAGGGCCTAAATGCGCGGAATGGAGCGGTCTGTCCAAAATTTAAAGTGGGCAGTGTTACCCGAAGGGTTCCAAAGGGGAAGTATACACAATTTGGTTCAGATCGGTGAAACGGTGTAGATTTGTGCCAAAGGGCATAAATGCCGGGAATGGAGTGGTCTGTCAAAAATTTCAAGTGGAAAATGTTACCCAAAGTGTTCGAAAGGGAAGTATACAAATTTTGGTTCAGATCGGTGAAACGGTGTAGATTTGTATAAATAACAGACAAACAGACAGACAAACATTGAGCTTTATATATATAGATTTATTTATTTATTTAGTTAATAATTTATTTGATATATATGATTTCAAGAGTTTAGTGCTTTTCAGTCGGTCAACACGAATGTACCCAAAAGAGATGGGTTATGCCCTAATCCTGAAATAAATTACATGAGATTAATAAAACACTAGGATGACCAGTTTCGATCGTCAAGCGATCATCATCAGATCCATTACACTTAGGCTACAAAATCTATGTTTGAAATACAGGTGAAAATATTTACAATATGTACAATTATTTAGTTGCAGTATTGGTACTGCAACTGTCAGTGTATGCTAAATGCAGTATATATGTTAGGTGAAATGCTAAATGGTGATAGCTATCCGGAGATTGTACTTTAGAGAGATTATATGGTTGTAAACTATGGTTAAACTATACAATTTTTGGCTAACTACTTATCTGATTGTCTTCCGTATCTTCTTGTTTACTTAGGCAACACTGAACATATGGCTTCAAACACCACAATATATATGATTTATTTATTTTATTTGGTAGTGTTCAGATTATCAGGGTTCGTTTGTGGGTGAGGACTGAGTGAGTACAGAGTGATAAGATGTTGGAATTCGCTTGACTGAGCGAGTTTCTTAGCGAAGTAGGTGTTCAAATAGATAGCCTTCGACATTAATGCACATTTCAGCACGGCGTTGAATTGACATTTGGGCTCGTTTGGGCATTGCAGGTGTTACAAAGCTACACGCCTCCATAATATTGTTTCGAAGACATTCAGGATCTTGCATGAATGAACCTTCGATGTGGAAAGCAGTATCACAACTCATACGCCTTCAGGTATGATAAAGGGACGAGAAACCGTGGAGCAATGGTGTAAGTGCGTGGGACGTAACAGATCAGTGTGATAGTGGTGGGTTCGAATCCCACCTCCGCCAAATATTTTTATGCACATTTTAAGCATTGGGGATCAAATACAAGGGCATTCATGCGACATTTGACCAATACCATGCAGTGTTTATTTAGGGTTCAATGTGTACTGGCTTGACACACAGTGCAGCCTACTAGTCGTTCATCGCCATGTTCTCGGCAGACGAGTATGTTGATATGCTGGTAATATACGGTGAAGCAAGACAGAACGCACAAGACGCACAACACCAGTACCAAGAGAGATTTCCACACAGAAGGCTACCAGCCACAAATAACTATAGGACGGTGTGGCGACGTTTGCGTATAACTTTGTCACTTTCTCGAACAGTCCCTTTGAGAGAGTTGCCAGTTATGTATAGGTGCTACTACTGAGATGCTTTTTGACACTTTTCGGGACAATCCTCACACTAGTACCCGCGCAGTAGCTCAACAGGCCAACATCAGTCAGTCGTCTGTGGTACGGATCTTGCATGGTAGTTTGTTTCATCCCTATCACCAGCAACTACATCAAGAACTTTTCGGACAAGATTTCGAATCTCGGGTTGATTTTTGTGCATGGATCGTGGAACAAGTGGCATATAATCACGCGTTTTTGTCTCACATTTTATCTTCGGACGAGTCTCTATTCCACAATAATGGCTCTGTGAATTGTCAGAACATGCACTACTGGAGTATTTAAAATCCCCACTGTTTGAGATAGGCATCAATTCAGGTCAGATGGGGAGTAAATGTCTGGTGCGGTATATTGGGTGATCACCTAATTGGACCATATTTCTTTGAGGAACATTTGACGGGAGTCCGGTACCTACAGTTTCTCCAAGACCAACTGCCAATGTTGCTAGAAGATGTGCCCCTGGGTGAGCGTGTATCCATGTGGTATCAACACGATGGAGCTCCACCTCACATGTCAGCAGCTGTTCACAACCACCTGAATGCTCACAACCCGTTCGATGGATGGGAACAGGAGGACATGTCACCTGTCCTGCTAATTGCCTGATTTGACACCACTCGACTTCTTCCTGTGGGATTACTTGAAAGGCAGCCGCAGGTTACTAAAGTACTGTCCATGAAGAGCAATCTCCTCCCATGCTTCCAACATAATCTCCCACAATGCATCCTGCGAACTGAGGCCAGTTTTTCCTGATATGCCGTTTCCACTTTGCCCACACATGCTCAATGGGGTTAAAGTCTGGAGTTCGAGGGACCCAGTTGAGCAGTTCAATGGAATCCTGCTCAGAAAACCAGTCCTGAGCACTACTGCTCATGTGGATTGGAGAGTTGTCATGCACGAACTGAAATACTGCATGTGGATAGCGCTCATTCACACTCGGAATCATAATATTCTGCAAGATGTGAAAATATTGGTCCGATGTGAGATGCCCATCAATCCGATGAAGCACTCAAGCCGCATCAGACGACATCCACCCCCCCCCCCCCCCCCCAGCACGACACAGATAAGTGGCCACTACGTGTGCGCTCAGCCACATACCGTTTCCCATATCGGGTTCCACGTGGCTTGTAAACACGAACCTGTCTGACCTCTGCCGAACAGAAACGTCTCGTCAGAGAAGATGACCTGATCCCAATTACGATTTAATTCCAGCTCAGCAAGTCACACCGGTCGACTATATGTTGTTCGGAGATACATTCTTTGATTACAGGTTTTCTGCAAGCAATTCCTGTTTCTCGTAATCGTTTACGGGCCGTGTATGGACATCGAGGGAATTTGGTCGTCTGCATGAGGAAGAGGCTGCATTAGCGGCCATGGTGAGATATATTATACTATATGTCTATTAATAGCGACATGTTGACGTTCAAATCATCAATAATTGTGGGAAAATTCCGCCCTGAAAAACTTGGGGAAAAATACTTTTAATCGCCCATATTCCGATAGATTTGCCATTCCATTGTGCAAGAGTGCAGTTTCGTCTTCAAACAATACTCGCAATTGCTATTAAAAAGCGCAATGGCACTTAACAGCAGCAGGTGTATATTTAGACAAAACCATTGTTTCCCATGGGCAACTGTTGGCTATGTGGCGTGCTCACGAGTATCCGTACAACAAAATCGTTATGTCTCAGCACAACATGCCAGAACCAAAAACGTAATTTTGAAATGTGTTCACATAAGGTAACATCGTATACCCTGTAGACTTTCTCAACTCTATGGAATTCCTATTTTTCGGCTTATACTAATATACTGTATGCATCAGAATTTTCCAAGTTGAAATAGACCCACCCAGCCAGATTGCCGTAATAGAATATACCAAAATTATCAACAATAATGCATCATCGGCATTTTCTTCAACGCGTGCGAAGAAATTAAATAAATTAATAAATAACTAAATGAAAAGTAACTAAATAAATAACTAAATGAATAAGAAGTACACATTGATCACTAAATAAACATTGGTAAAATGTGGCACGCATACCTTAGAATTTGATTTCTATTTGCATACACATATTTGGCGGTGGTAGGATTCAAACCCGCCACCCTAACACAGGTCCGCTACCTTCTACGCACTTGTACCATTGCTACACGGCTACTCGCTCCTTCACCTTGCCTGAAAGCGTATGAGATGTGATACTGCTTTCCACTTTGATCGTTCAATCAGGTTTTTTATCAGTAAGCCTCCTTACCCAGCGTTAATTTCGTATTACACTGAAACCGTATAATTGGCAAGTACTTTGTACATGCATTGTATAATCACTTGTCGCACACATGTTTTTGTAAAGGTCTTGCTTCAATGTCGTCATAAATCTTGTTAAGTCGTTTAGGGTCATTGTGGCTTGTCAACAGAGGGGGAACTGTCGACCATGCTGCATCAGACGTTGGACGTGTGGCCGAAAACTAGAAAAGTAAGAGGCAGAAGGCTCGCCCAGTGTATGTAGGCCATATACGAAGTACTTATGTACCATTAGATGAAGATGATTGCATAGGTTCAATATTCAAACGTTTACTTCGACCGCATGATTAGGACACAAGAAATAGAAACGAATTTTAAAATTTCGCTTAGCAATTGAATTAAATTAGACGCCATTAGATTATATTTCGTACAGACATTTACCCTGCCAAGTTTCATTGCGCTCGAATGTATAAATCGCAAGAAAATTCCATTTAAATGTTTTAATTTCACTTAACAGTCATATTGGTTTTGTACTTGACAGGTTTTTGAAATTCACAAAGGTGACCTTCTAGTAGTACCCTTTATTATCGTGCAATATTTCAGGGTGATATATGTTACTGTTGCGGAGATATTGAATAACAGTAAAATATTTCGCCTGGCCGCCATGTTGGATTATTTAACTGTTTTAAAATGTGAAGGGCATGGTCGAGGTCGGACGAGCTAATAGTATGCACGCACTGTGTTTCATTGAAATCGCTTCGGCCGTTTATATTTTATTAGGAAGAGGGGGGGGGGGGAGGGGACACAGATACATACGCACACTCACACGCGGACGAAAGGTGATCTCATAAGGCTATTTTATCATAAACGAGAGGTTGGAGGTAGGTATCTTCAGAAATAGTGACAACTTTGTTTTAACATGGGGTGAGCTGTAACAACCTAAAAACCCCAGTTGTTACCTTAACATTTCGATTTTGATGCTAATTGTTCTAAAATGGCTACAATATTTCGACACTGAATGATGAATTTGAAATTTTAACTTTATATTTATCACGTTGAAATTCTTTGTCCAAGTGCTATTTAATCGATCACGTGATTAATCTATTAAAATGACGGGAGTTAATGTGAAGGATCAGTTGAATATATGAAAGCCGGGTATGTTAGTTCTTTATAGAACTTCTTGTTGGTAATTGGCAAGTAGGTATTTTAGAATACCCAATTTTAATATCAGTGGACTCGAATTAGATTGACTCAAATGAAGCTGTGGTATTGATATAGACTGTCCTTGAAAATATTTTGAACAGGGAATGGATATTGGAGAGGTTGTAAACAAACCAGTATGTTCACAGATCAGAAGCTGCATATTGAGCTACAAGACCGGACGTACAACAGTAACAAATATATTCTGACACGATTCACATGCGCGGGATCTCTGCAACATCGCGATATCACATCATGCGCAACCATGCGAAGAAACTGTAATGAAATTCCGCACGGACTACGTGCGAAGGCGAAAAATATATGTAATATCTCATCTCCTTCCAAGCAGACGTCACATTGATGCCATGTGCCCTTACGAACAAACAAAGCTGTCGTATTCACTAAGAGTCTCGAGACAAGAAACAATTGGTGGAAATAGTCTAACATGTTCCAGTAATAGCCAGCACAATACTTATGGGAAACAATTAATGATTTTTGCTTTGGGGTACCGGGTTTCCGAGAATAAGTGCAGAATAAGTCTCGTTATAAGTCTGAAAACCGCAATGATACATAAACAACAGCATTGTTTTAATCAATTACTTTAGCGACCAGAGTCATTCTGATCACCTTCTCTATGTACTTGGGTCTATGTTGAATTTATTGTTTAACCTTTGCTCCTGTGGCGAGAGTTGCAGTTGGTGTATATGTCATTGTTAGGGTCTAGGATCCTGATATTTACCCTTGGACTTAAAATAGGGTGCCGTCACTGCATTCGCTGGGAGGAACTACCAAAGAATGTAGAGAAAAACCACACTCTGGATGGCCACTTTCATCACCAGGATTCAAATCTCCAAATCTCCAAAAGTACTTTTGCAATCATGGAGATTGAATCAACATTTTGGATTCAGATGGTGGGTTTCAACTAAATGACAATGAATTTAGAACATTCAGATTGCAATTGGAATAGGTTCATTCAGTTAAATTCTAGCATGATGTCACTGCGAGAAAATTAGTTTTAATATTTTGCCGAGTAATAGTGTAGTCATGACCAAATTTATGAGCCATGGACGATGGCTGAGTGACCTTGTAAGTGGTTTCATAGACGGGACACCAGATACTGATGAATATGCGAGGGCTATTGGTATGTTTTCTGAGTCTTGGTCCTCCTTATGATCAGGTGGCTATGACTAACCAACTCACAGGTTACTTCACTGAACTGTTAAAGTTACAAGTTATGCGGCCCTGTGCAACTAAGAATCGTAACCAGCTTGACTTGCAATCTCTGGAAACCTTTTTTGAGCAAGCCACTGACATATGGGAGTGATGGAGTCCCACTCCAATCCTGAAGATCAGGTGTATAAGGAGGTAGGGTAAAGTGGGGAGTAGAGCTGTACGTCAAGAATACCATAGACGTAACATAGTTTCCTCAAGCTACGTAAATTAACCAGTAATTTGGAAAGCTCAGGAACGCGTGTAGAGATTGTTTCAGTATATGCTCCAAGTGACAGGTCGAAACGGGATAAGTAGGCATATCTTATGAGGCTCTGAGTAGATGGGTAGAGAGAGTAACAATAAAACGTCTAGTGCTGATGGGGTATTTCAATGCTAGGATAGGAACTAAGACTGTGGGGAAAGAGAGTGTAATGGTTACGTGAGGTGAGGATAGGGAAAATAACACCAAAGGGAAATAAAAGCTATTCTGGATTTCTAAGCTAGCATGCGAATAGCTGTTGGAAGCTCATTCTCGAAGCATAAATAGATTCACAGATACATGAGGGAGGATAGAGGAATCAGGTCAATGTAAGAATACATAATTTCTGTCAATTTAGTAGATTTATAAGGCATTGTAGTGTATTCAGAACATTTCATGATGAAACAGACTTCAAACTGATCTGCTGAGAACTGGCCTAGTTAGACCTAAGGAGCATAGAGTGAGATCTGTTAGCAGACGGAACAGGGTTGAATATCTCAAAGATTAGCAACTTAGACAGAACTTCATAGACGTCATCTGTGAGAAATGCCAAAGAGTAGAAAGTAGGGAATTTCCAGGACATTTAATCGGGTTGGTCAGGATACAGGGATACGGTGATAGAAGTAGTAGAAGTAGTATGTAAAGGAAGGTATAAATACACTTCTTGGTGGTGTAATGGCTTCTGTTAGCCCTCACTGTAGGCTGACAAGTGAAACGGTTTTACTGGCCCTCACTATTGGGTGTACAAGTGTAACGTTTCTACTAGCCGTGCCTTGCACTTTGAAACACAAATGTACTGTTTACTCTGACTAAGATATGTTGTATTAATGGGCGCCAAGACCTCAACGCTATGTTGAAATCTAAATTTAAATTTAACAACACCTAGCTCTGGTAGAACACCTTCAAGAATTTTTCACTCAGATCGTGGTATGATTTGATCATTAACCCAACTAACAATTGTATCAGGAGAAGGAATTTGGTCTGTATCTAATGCTACCTACTGAAAGCAAAGATTGCATGGTCAAAAGAAAAGAATTTATTACATAAAACAAGTATGGCAAAAATTAATAATAATAATAATATATTTTAAATTTAAATTGGAGCGTTGCGATTTGAATATTACCGCTAGAGAATTACGTGAAAACGGAGTCGGCTGAATTACTGACTTTACTATTATTCCCAAGCTATGAAGTTACTGAAATACTGAATATGAACAAAGAAACGAGAGTTTATGTAGTTGTGAGTCATTCGCGCTTAATTGAAAATTTCCGTAGCATTTCCCTCGTACTGGATGTTGAAGAGAGCTTCCCACAGCCTTCTGGACGTCGTCATCTTCTTTGTTAGTTGAAGAGATACTTGTAGAAATGTTAACTTATGGTCCGGTCACACCGGAACCAACCACACGAGCAACCACAACGGTCAAGTTTTACAAAGATAATCGCCCTGCCTCCTCGGCGCGCAAACAATATAGGCACTCGTCACCTCCCCTCTCCGGTGCCGTCTTCTCTTCGCCCGCTCTTCTCTGATTGGCTGAGCCACCACGCGATACTCCCCTCCTCAGGGTCATTACACTCGGCGCGACGATGATGTCGATTACCGGTCCAGGCCATTTCGCCTTTTCTTGAAGAAGCAACCCCGCTTGCGTCATGCTTCTCGACAAGAATAAGCCTGTAGCCGAATTCCCAGTGACTTATCTCTCTCAACAAACTCTAACTGACAACACTCCGTAAAATTCCGTAATCATATAATTTTCCGCGATAATGTTGTTCGTAATAATTCGCTTGGTAGTGTTTTCTATAACATCGAAAACCTATCTGTATACTTATAATCTTATAAAAAACGCTCCAAAAAATACCTTAATAATAATAATAAGTTACATGAAAACTTCTCTTGGCTGAACAATTTGCCGCGTAAATAAATATTGAATGGCTTCCTACTGACTTATGTCAGTGGCGTAAAATACCCTCGAAAAACACGTTACATATTCGCCTCGGATCATCGGATGATTTACCGTGACGACGGTCCATCATGCGATTATCCCAGACACGTTAATAAATCCACATCCAAAATACATATTACATAAATTAAATCACCCTAAATCACATATATATACACTCATAATTTTCTTTACGCTATTTGCGTCAAAGTCTTTAGTCATTTTTGAATGCCCTGTGCAACCAGTCCAATGTTTTTCGCTTAGATTAATGTTCCACGGATATTTCCACCTCTCAAATATCTCTATGTTGGGAAAGATATACATAAAAAATGTGTGAGCACTGTGTATATATGATGTCACATCACACGCATCAAAGGTGTTCTGATATGTATATATCACCACAGAACTTCCTAATTTCACTGGAGGTCGCTTCCTTCTGGTGAAACATAATTTCACAGATCTCACTGAGCACACGATCACACTATTGTGGCAGCGCATCGTGACCATAATACTTTATCTCTCTGTATATAATACAAAATTAATATTGACTTCTGAAAAAAAAAACAGTAAGTGCGCATTACATATAACACCAAATATTTCTGTCCCGTAATCGCCCTGTCTTCTTAAGTTCCCGTAGACCATATTCTACAAATACTAGTTCGCAACTCAGACCAGTTCTCCTCACTCAAATAATACCTTTATACTAATTACCTTAAGTTACACACTTACAATTCTTACATGGCGAGGCCCTAAACAGAAATCACGTGTGCTGTTATGTTTGAGTTTCATGAAGAACTGTCTCGCCTTCTGGTGGCCCATCTTTTGTCTCGTGGACGCCTTAAGCAAACATACCCTGTTCAAGCGCTCACCCATCTCTAGGAGACAAATGGGAATTCACTAGCGCTACCAAATTCTGGCCTTGGTGTATCTAGACATTTTAGTGCTCAAGAGCATCCGACAATCGCGTCATATTTCCCTGTACCTTAAAAATTCTCAATTACTTACATACTACCCCCCTGTGTGACTTCTGATACGCCTGCCTGGAAGACCAGATCTTCCACGCACCAAATACCACACTTACTCATTTGATAGGCTGGCTCGCCAGCTAAACACACTCACTTTATGACACATTCTTAATGTCATCACGTTGCTCCACTAGCATATTTCTCAGTGTCTGTAACGATGCCCTGTTGCTACTGTCCACACATGCACATATTAAAATACCGTCCTCTGCTTTAACCACAGGATAATCCCTACATAAATTAGTGTCCCTTGATAGCATGTCTGCAAGAATGTTATCTTTACCCTTAATATATTTTACTGTGAATTCGTATTCCTGCAGAGCAAGAATCCACCTACTAACTCTGTTAGAACTGAGTTTACAAGTCCTCATATACAGTAATGCATGGTGATCTGTATGGATCTCAAATTTCCCCCCTACTAAATACATTCTAAATTTCCCTAAACTGAAAACAATTCCTAAAAGCTCTAACTCAGTAATCGTGTATCTTTTCTCTGCTGCTGTCAGTCCTCGCGAGGCTAAAGACACAATGCACAGATTACCCTCAGCAATGCCTATATGTGAAGCATTTGTCATAACCACATATTCCTTATCTTTCAAAGGATATTTCAGCACTAGAGCTTTCTCAAAACCTTCCTTCAGCGCTCTAAAATCCTGATCATGCTTGGACTCCCATCTCCACCGAGTCCCACTCTTAAGCAATTCCCTGAATGGTTCTACCAACCCTGAGTATTTAAGAACGAACCTCCTGAAAAAGTTGCAAATTCCCAGGTATGTTTTTAACTGTTTAACATTCTGTGGCACCTCTGCGTTAAGTATCGTATTAACCCTACTTTCCTCTGGTGTCACACCTCTACTCGACACCCTATGACCTAAAAATGTCACTTCTGACTGACAGAAAGACGACTTAGACAGCTTCAATATGAACCCTGCCTGATCTAACTTCTGAAAAACTATATCCAAATGACGTAGATGCTCCTCAAAACTGCGTGAACTAATTACCATATCATCAATGTAAATGGTTACAAACTCTCCTGTGTCATCCCCTAATGCGACGTTTAAAGCCCTAATTAAAGCTGCAGAACTACTCTTTAACCCATAAGGTGTTCTACAAAATTGATAAAGGTTATATTTATGACTAAAAGCTGTAAATGGTCTATCTTCGTACATAAGTGGCACTTGCCAAAAACTGGAACTCAAATCTACACAAGTGAAATACTTCTTCCCCTCAAATGTTTGCATTAATTCCTCTATTGACATAGATTTCAGCTGATCTGAACTAATTCTACTGTTAACCAAACGAGCGTCTAAACAAATACGAACTGTGCCGTCGGCCTTGGGTACCGTGATCAAAGAATTAACATATGGACTGTTAGAGTGCTCAATAATCCCATCTTCAAGCATCTGGTTAATTTTTGCCTCAACTGCACTCTGATAAGCGAAAGGTACAGGATATCTATGTCCTGTGAATACTGACCTATCAATAACGTTCAATGAATGTGTATAGCAATTGGCCATACCAATGCGATCCTCAAAAACTCTCCTATTACAAAATAATGCATCATAGAGCCGAACATATTGTTCCACCTCTGTATTTCACTGAAATGCAGCATCACGTAACGAGTCCTCTAGACTACCGTTCGTAATCACACTGCCCCAAAACATGGAGAACCCCGCTCTACGGCTGGCGATATCTCATTTAAAGTACAAATCACACCTACAACACTACTTCTCTGAATATGGTCATTGAACGCTACTTCTACTTCAGAATCCCCCCATTTAAATTTCAAACTCCCTACATCATAACATAAGTTACCAGACACTCTACTTAGCCACTCTGAACCCAAGATAACACTGAATACTAAATTTGGAATTACAAGACAAATCTGCTTTTCTATATGATTATTAATTTTAATGTCTACTAAAACTTGCTTAGAAATTGCTTTAGACCACTTCCCAACAGCTGTGATAACAAAAGTGCTTATAATTGGCATCTCCTCAAAATTTACTCCAGTTCCTTTCATTTTATCATAAAATGCACTACTTATGCAACTCTTCATACAACCACTATCAATTAAAACATCTGTGTACGCCTCGGACACGTTAAATTTAACTATGGGGCTCTTACTAACCACCTCCTGAATAATACCTTCATCATTTAGTCCACGTATTAATTCATTTCTTACATTTAGGTCATAGGGTTCCTGTATAAGTGTATGGACAGGGCATGTTACAGACTGAGATTCTGACCTTACATCGCAGCCTGGTTCGTGTTTAAAGTATGGCTACCACTTGATGTAGTACTACTCACTACTGCACTGGTCTGGTTGTTCTGGGTTGCCTTAACGGTATCTCTCTGTCCGTTATTACCATTGGGCTGATTCCCTCCTTGACCCCTGTTCTGGTTATAATTATTATTGTTATTATACCTCCCTTGGTTACCCCCAAAAATCATTATTTCGGTCTTGATTTCCCCTGAAATCATTATTTCTACCTTGGTAGTTCGAACCGTACCCATTTCCTCTGTACTGATTTTGCTGATTATTATTATTTTGGTTCCCCCTATTTTGAACGTTGGCCCCTTCGCCACTGTTCCCTTGAACTTCCTGATTCCTATTCCCATTAGGCCTGTTATTATGGTTACCCTGGTTCCTACCGAAATTCTCCTCGTAACCACCTCTTCACAGAGCATCGAATGTACTTAATAAATTTTCCACTTGTGAAATTGATATAACCTTTTGGATACAGGCAGCTTCTTTGATTCTATATGGAAAATGTCTTAATAATAGCCTGACTACATCACTTTCCTCCTTCAAACCATCCAGATATTTACACGTCAATACCTGTCCTAAAAAGTACTCGGTCATAGTGTAGTTTCCTCTCGGGTTATATTTCCCACACACAATTCCCTCACGATGCTGAGACTGAATTACCTCATTCCAAAATTTCTCACAAAATTTAACTTTGAAATCTGAAATATTCTACAAATTGTCTCTGTAGACAGCAAACCAGTTTCTTGTCTCCCCTACAAACGCTTGCTCTAAAATCTCAACTACCTGGCACCACTCAATACTACCATCTTCCAACCTCTCCCCGAATTTATTTTCTATTGTATTCATGAACTCCATTGGACAACCCTGCCGATTACTGAATTTGCCTAGTTCTATTTCCCTGTGTGTGCTATTCACATAAACTGGCCTACTCTGACTATTTTCCTGCCTAATTCTAGCTTTCAACTTCTGTTCTAATTCAGCAATTTTCTCCTCAGCTTTTCTTTCAATATTAGTTACAGTTAACCTAATGCTCCCTTCCGATGCTTCAACTTTACCACTTAACTTAGCTTGTTTCTCATTAATCTCATTAATGCTTTCCTTATTCCTCTCCCTTAAAATATTAACTTCAGTGATTATTTCTGCATGAACTTTATCAATTCTTCCCCCCAGCTGTTCTTTAACCTCTTTAGTTGCTACCTGAATCTTATCAATTTCTCCCCCCAATTGCTTTTTGACCTGCTGTGTTTCAAGTAGCACTAGTTCTTTTAAATTTTCAGCCTGTGTACAGATTCTAATTTCTAATTCCTCCTGTACTTTTCCTAATTTTCTGTCTACATCTGCAATAATCTCTTTAGCTTTTTCTTCCATCACCCCTCTGATCTCTCCTCTAATCTGCTCAAATTTCTTATCTAATTTTAGATTGTTCTCTTCAAATTTCTCATTTAATTTGTTCTCACTTCCTTACTGCACTGTTCCAATTTAGGGTTTAGAGCCTCTGTACTCTCTTTATTTTCCCTACTGTTTTGTTCTAGTTTAGCATTAAACTATCGCTCAATTCCCTATTACTCTGTTTATTTTCCCTACTATTTTGTTCGAGTCTAGCGTTTAAAGCATCTGTACTTATTTTATTTTGTAGCATAAACTGAAGAAGCAAACTCTCTAACCCTGCTTGACTGTTTTGATTACCCCCCTCAGTATCGGGATTTACCTCCGACATCCCTGTACTGCTTTCATTTCCAAGACTAGCCATACTGCTCGTATCTTCACTATCCAACTGGTGACCACTACGCAACTTCATCTCTTCCTCAACACTACCCATGCTGATACACACCGATAAATGAGAAACCCCCAAAATACGGGCACAGAAATCTATACCCTTCTCCTTCCACAAATGTTATTAGGTTTTCGGCTCCATGTTGGTAGCGACAATTGTAATGCCTTCTATTAGCCCTCACTGTTGGGTGACAAGTGAAACGTTTTTACTGGCCCTCACTGTTGGGTGTACAAGTGTAACGTTTCTACCAGCCGTGCCTTGCACTTTGAAACACAAATGTACTGTTTACTCAGACTAAGATATGTTGTATTAATGGGCGCCAAGACCTCAACGCTATGTTGAAATCTAAATTTATATTTAACAACACCTAGCTCTGGTAGAACACCTTCAAGAATCTTTTCACTCAGATCGTGGTATGATTTGATCATTAACCCAACTAACAATTGTATCAGGAGAAGGAATTAGAATGCTACCTACTGAAAGCAAAGATTGCATGGTCAAAAGAAAAGAATTTATTATATAAAACAAGTATGGCAAAAATTATTAATAATAATAATATATTTTAAATTTAAATTGGAGCGTTGCGATTTGAATATTACCGCTAGAGAATTACGTGAAAACGGAGTCGGCTGAATTACTGATTTTACTATTATTCCCAAGCTATGAACTTATTGAAATACTGAATATGAAACAAAGAAACGAGAGATTATGTAGTTGTGAGTCATTCGCGCTTACCAATGGAAATTGCCGTAGCATTTCCCTCGTGCTGGATGTTGAAGAGAGCTTCCCACAGCCTTCTGGACGTCGTCATCTTCTTTGTTAGTTGAAGAGATACTTGTAGAAATGTTAACTTATGGTCCGGTCACACCGGAACCAACCACACGAGCAACCACAACGGTCAAGTTTTACAATGATAATCGCCCTGCCTCCTCGGCGCGCAAACAATATATGCACTCGTCACCTCCCCTCTCCGGTGCCGTCTTCTCCTCGCCCGCTCTTCTCTTATTGGCTGAGCCACCACGCGATACTCCCCACCTCAGGGTCATTACACTCGGCGCGACGATGATGTCGATTACCGGTCCAGGCCATTTCGCCTTTTCTTGAAGCAGCAACCCCACTTGCGTCATGCTTCTCGACAAGAATAAGCCTGTAGCCAAATTCCCAGTGACTCATCTCTCTCAACAAACTCTAACTGACAACACTCCGTAAAATTCCGTAATCATATAATTTTCCGCGATAATGTTGTTCGTAATAATTCGCTTGATAGTGTTTTCTATAACATCGAAAACCTATCTGTATACTTATAATCTTATAAAAAACGCTCCAAAAAATACCTTAATAATAATAATAAGTTATGTGAAAACTTCTCTTGGCTGAACAATTTGCCGCGTAAATAAATATTGAATGGCTTCCTACTGACTTATGTCAGTGGCGTAAAATACCCTCGAAAAACACGTTATAGTGGAAAGACAGAGAGATCGCTATGTAAAAGTAATAAAAATGCTTGAAGAAGTAGGTCCAAACCAGGATTCAATTCGGCAGACAGAGACCTTTATGTAGGGGAAAGGCATAGGACCAAACCCAAATACGGTAACAGTACAGTTGGAAATGAAATCATGGGAGGGATTTAGATATTAATAGGAACAGATACGCCAGGCGGCAGGAAAGCATTTTAGGAGTGTTTTATTCTGTGCAATAAAGAAAATAATGAAGGAAATGAGTGGTATATTTGATCAATTTGAGAATTTTATTCTAGATGCCAAGGAAGCACTTAAGATTTGTTAACAATAATTCCAAAAACGGTATCAAATATTAACAGAATATCTTCAGACAATGTGGCAGACGTTGAAATTATGCAGTAGAAGAATGAGGACTGCAAAATAATTACGTTTAAGGAAGTAGAGAGGATGGTGAATAGACTACAATGTCACAAAGGCAAAATTATATAATTATTGGTATTCTGCCCGACAGTAGGCCCCTTGCCCCTGAAGAGGCTTCCTCATCTGGAGTTTACGTGCGGTAGAGTGGCCAGCGCCATTCCGCTCTTCCATTCCCCGCCAACAGAGCGCGGTCCCACTGATCCGGCTTTCCATCCAAGGTCCAACCACGCCCAATGGTGCTTAACTGCGGAGTTCTCACGGGATCCAATGTTTCAACATGGACAGGCCGTTGGCTGAAGGCAAAATATGGTGATTTATAATGAATAGTCAATAGTTTATGCAGAGAGGATAACATAGTCCTGAAATCTACATTCTTCCAAAAACTTTCTAGGAAATAAACTACTTGGGTTTCCCCAAAGCCAGTTTGTGGTGAGAAACAACTTGACCATGTTGCTATTAGCAGACAGTCTACAACGGAGATACTCAATGTGAAAGTTGCTAAGAGTGCAGGTATACATTCAGACCACTATCTTTCTCTCATTAAATTCAAAATTAGACCAATATATAAAAATAAAAATCATTATCAATCCTAAAAGTTTGATACTTAAAAATTAGCTACAGAAAATAATTTCAAAACACTTTTGGAAAGCAGAGCACCTAAAAACTGGGAATAACTTCAAAGAGACTTAGTACAGTCAGCGTAAGAAACCATTCTCCTTAAAAGAAAACGAAAACAGTCCATTGACAGAAAGGCACTTATTAACATTCTGAAGGAATTTGAACTTGATAACAAGACAACTGAAATAATACAAGCAATACTAACGAACACAACTTCGAAAGTTAAATTTAGAGGGGAACTTTCAAAATCTTTCAAAATAAAGTCAGGTGTGAGACAAGGAGATGGTCTGTCACCTCTGCTTTTGAATTGTGCATAGGAAAAGGTAATTCGAGAGTGGAGGAAAGCCATCAAATCTAAAGGCGTTCAACTAGGAAGACATCCTAATAAAATCACTGTAGATTGTTTAACTTGTGCGGATGACATTGCATTACTTACTGACTCACTGGATACTGCCCAAGAACAAATTAGAGAGTTGCAAAAACAGGCAGCCAAAGTCGGACTACAAATATCATTTGAAAAAACTAAGTTCATGACAAACATCATGATGCCCCCAAAAGTATCACAATTCATGACAGTTCAGTATGTAAGACAAATACCTTTAAATACCTAGGAGAGTGGATAATGAGTGACTCACAGGAAAAGACAGCAATAGAAACGTGTATGCATAAATTACAAAAGTGTTTTCATATGACAAAAGATATATATAATTTAAAAAAACTTATCCTGGAACACTAAATTAAGGCATTATCAAACAGTGGTCAGACATGAAACTCTATATGCAGCAGAAACACTTAAATTAACAAGATTTTGTGATTTAGACAAATTAGAGAAGACTGAAAGATGAATTATGAGAAAAATACTGGAAGCTAAACGCAGAATATAGTGTTCAGCCCCAGGGTCGATACGACCCTAGGACCTCAAACATCTACACATCCAGAGGGGGATTATGGACACACGCCCCTGAATCTACAGACGGCTGCACAGCCACTCACACATCTTCACCATCAACTCAAGACCACAAGACCCACTTCTACCCTAATACCAATACACCATTTCACCCTACAAAAAATACCCCTAAAGGCTAAGCCATGAGCCTCAACCAACACATTTCATTTACACAAGCAGGCGCAGCGGTATTGCTGTCAGCCACGCTTACGACACATACATAAACATTTACACACAGAGCTCTAACAGTGACGACACGCCGAGTCAGCAGCTCGGGAACCCTTAAAAGGAGGGCCCGGCGATGACCTATCATCTGTCGCGGCCCTCGGCTCTGTGCTTCTCGATCCAGCTCCAACGCATCGTCATCGTCAGGTTAGATAGAGTGTGCTCAGATCTCTTTGTATACTTGCATTTATCCCTTCACACCCACACTTGTACTTTGTAATACATTTGTTCTCCACTGAATGAGACATCACATTAATCACTACTGATCAAATAAACACTTGATCAGTAACCTACACTTGCACATTATTTTACTTTGGCTTTACACCTGCATGCCCAACCCGTTCCTTCCTAATTGCCCCTGACCGTGAATGCTAGGAAGTGCTTCGTCAGGTGTTTCATTGTGCTCTCATAGTAGTAAGCCAGCCAGCGGCAAAGTGCCGACACTGCAAGCAAGCTCGCTCTTACTCACTCACACTTAACTGCTACTATTAACTAATAGCTCCCTCGTAATCGCGCATCCCTTGATAAGTAAGCGCGCCCCTATACATTTATACCCCCATCACTTTACATCCCCTTACAGACACTTACACCTGCAGTTTCCCCCAACTACGGGAAACTTGCACCCTTTCGAAAACCACCCCTAAATTGTACATTTACACACCCCTGTTCATCCCATCCCCTAACACCGGGCTTGAACAATAGGTTACGACCAAATAGAGAGTTATATATGAAATGTGAAAAATTAACTGATGTAATGAGAAAGAAATGATTACAGTTTTTTTTGGGCAAATCTATAGAATGGAAAATAGAAGACTAACTAAACAGATCTTCAACTTACTGACTAGTTACCAATCCAAACTCACATGGTTCATTGAAATTGACAAAGATTTGACAAACGCCAAAATTCAGAGAGACACAATAGCAAACAGATCACTCTTCAGAGAAGCTATTCAAAAGGCAAAATTTCAAGAAAGGAAGAAACATACAACTGGCTGAAAGTGGACTCAAGAGGAGAAAGATCGTCACTCTAGAAGGATGAAAGAAATTTGGAAACAACGGAAATTGAATACAGCGGACAATACCCAACGTTGATTCATCGTACCCTCCAAATGGGTTATTCGAAAGAAGAAGAAGAATAGTCAGTGAAGAAACGGTTACATATGATAATCGAATTGTCATGGGATCTAGGAAATATGCCCTCTGACTCGACAAAGCAGTAATCGCCTCAATGTATAAGGAAAGTGACAGGAAAGAATGGTACAGGTATAGATGTATTTCTTCGATAAGTTTCCCAGGTAAAGTGTACTCAGGCATTGAAGAAAGGAGAGTTCGATCATTAACCTGGAGTAAAATGGATGAAAACCGGAGTGGCGTTAGAACACATTGGGGATGTCAGGATCAACTTTTCTATATGCGCCTAGTTACTGAGAAATGCTACGAGAGGAAACACATTCATGTTTGTAGATTCAGAGAAGGCGTGCGAACGATTACTTAGGGAGAAGATGCTAAGCAACCCTGAATGATTATGGTATCGAGAGAAGATTTCATCAGACAATCAAATGTACTTATGTTGATAATCAGGCTGAAGTGAAATTTGATGGCAGGAAGAGTTCTTGGTTTAATATTGTTACAGGAGGGACACAAGGCTGTAACATTTCACCGATACCATTTGTTTTATATATGGACCGTTTGCTTAAAAGCCTAAATTGGCTGGGTTGAATTTAGTTAAGGTTAGGCCGATGCCAGCTAAGGCTTCTACTGATGACCTGGTTGTAATGACAGACTCTGTCGATGGTTTGGACGGTAACGTTTTATAATATGAAGGTCAGCATTCTAAAACGAAGGTATTGCCAGAAGGTAGAGTACTGTACTAGTAATGAAGAGATAGAAGCTAAGTTAGAAATGAACACGTTAGTTATACCTGTTCGTACAAGCCGACTCAGGAAGGTGGGGTCAAGCAATGAGAATGGTTGAGAAGAGAATACGAAGTATTTAAATGATGACGATATGATGATAATTGTTGTTTTAAAGGGTTTAATGAACTCGGCCATAGAGGGCAAGCGCAGGTGTAGACCAAGCAGGTGATGTTTTTACGATTTCAAGTTGAGTGGTTTAGAAGCAAAGGAGGCTGCAGTTCTAACTGCTAATAGGAAACATGGAGGCGACTCGTACGCAAGCAGAGGCATTCAGACTAGACTGGCCTCTGCATATCAAAACAGTCGCAAAGCAAAATGAATGAACGAATGAAGTAGCATTTAGCCCATATATGCCCAACTTTTTTTTCGTCTCATATTTCTTTCATATCATCATGGATTAGTCCAAGGGTTCCCCTCATTGTGTAAAAGTTGTTAAAATACTTACTTTGTGTTCCTGTCTTGAGATAAATGGCGCCCCAAAAATGGGGCTGTGGGCATGGATGGGTGCAGGTAAATGTAAACAACCTTTGCTTGACATTTGATTTTATTTGTTGAATGTAGTCAAGTAATATACAAGAAATTTCACAAGAAGGATAATAAAATGCAAAACAATATTATTCAGAACAAGATTAAGATATTATAACTAAAATATACACGTTGAAATTTCAACTCAGGGAAAACTTCACCATCCGGATAGGATGTCTATAAGCAAAGACATTTTGGTCTAGCATGTCTACAGCACCCATTCAGGGGTTTTACTCAGCAGCAAATGTTTTTCACAAACACTCAGGAGTGGAACTTCACGAAACAATTTGCGTGGCAACCGACATCACATTTCCTGCACTTCTTTGTAGTGTTCTTAGGGCATTTTTCACATCTAACCTGTGTTGGATTGGTTATAATTATATGACCAACGCCATCCAATCTCACTTCGTCTTGCATACTCCTTTTCACAGGTTTCAAAGGTCTACCCATTGTAGGCGGTTTGTGTATTTTCCAAGGTAGCATTGGACAATATAACGAATGAAGCCCAGTATGTCATAAGAACCTCTAGCCATGCCCGCGGGGGTCATCCTGTACAACTGGAATGCATTGTTGGCACTGCAGATCAAGGGAAATAGTATAAGTTGCCAGTACCATTTCTTCATTCTTATACCGGGTCTATAGGCAGAAACATTTTGGTCTAGCCTGTCTACACCCCCCATGTACAGATTACACGGAGCAGCAATTGCTGTCTGCCTCACTGACAACCTCGTATTTTCCTTACAATTCCAACGACTGCATGTACCCATTGGAAAAACACCTATCTTGTTAGATGCAAGAGTTACTACGTTATTGTCATTGAATATCACAAGAGTTATTCCTGATTCTACATCTGTAACTTGGTCATAACTTCCTCGTGGTAGATTTTTCACTGTAGCAGGATCTTTGAGGGGAGCCTTTTCAATACGGTTGCTGCGAATCGTTCCAGTGCAGTCGTTGCCATCGCTAGCCAGTTTTGAAAGCAGAGGCAGGGAAGTTAAATAATTTTCTGTAAATATACTGTAGCCCGAAATTTGAGGCAGTTTACTCACCAAGTCTACAACCACTGAGCCCCCGACACCCAGTTCAGGATGTGTGTTACCTGTGCAGGCACCCTGATAAGGCTCAGCTGGTAATCTAATCTTGAACACATCGACCACACTTTGAAACCGAATCTTACAGGTGTGTTTTGATTGTGCTGTTTAGTTACATGTCTTCCAAAGTATGGAACCATGGACTCATCGATGCTCAAATAGGCATCTTTAGGGAAGTACTGTAACCACTTCTCATTGAGATGATCCCAAAGGAGGCACACTTTTGCAAATTTGTCATTGGGATTTAAAGAGTTGTTATCTGCAAAGTGTAAGTAGCGAAGTAATTCCTCATTCCTGTTCCTTGACATGGAATTTGCAACTGCGGGATGGTAGGTGTCAACACTCGAGTCCCAGTAGAGGCGGTGCCTAGCGGGAGTCATATATCCACTCAGGAGTAAAATGGCAATGAGTAACCTGATATCACTTGTTTGAACATCAACATTATGGTTGGTATTAAACATGGCAAATCCTTTGGATTCTCTGACAATAGTTTCTATTATATGATCATCCCAAAACATCTCAGAAAGTTTTGCTGGAGATTTGTCTACACTTGTGATTTCGGATCTTACCCATTCACGTTCTGGTTTGGATGGTAAATCTACGCGTTTCCATTTGCGTGATGGTGGCAATGGTTTCTTCTTCCGAGATCGTGGTGCTCTGGAGCTATCACATGCAGTAATTGGAGGGGTGATCTGATCTACTTGGTTGGAAGTACTGGGTAATGTGTCATCTCTTTCCTCATTACCTGCTATTTCCACTTCCTCAAGACTATTGTCAGTGAGTGTAGTTGCCCGAAGTTGATTCCCGGACAAATTATTCAGGTCACCATGTTCATTCTCATCACCACTTTCTCCGTCATTCCGGAGGTGATTTTCTGGAAGACTGGTATACACGGTAGCATTTACAAATTGCTGATTAGTTTGCTCCTGAATTGCCAGTATTTCATCAACAGTAAGCCTAAATGATAACAAATCATATGTAAATATAATCAGCATTTGATGTAAAATCTAATAGTAGCCTACAGTATAAGGATATTGAAATCCAATGATAATTATTTAAAAGGTTGTGGGTGGACACCTAATCAGTTAGAATAAAAGGCCTGTCTATTTATTACATGAATATACAAATATGACACCATTATTTAATTTCATCTAAAAAAATAATTGTAATAATATCGCATATAAACAGTGTACCCGTCTGTGTCCACCGCCCCATTTTTGGGGCGTCTTATGAAATGCCCCATACAGTATTCCAATTAGAGGAAACTGATAATTTTTCAATACAGCATCACTTATTAACTTACAAAGAACACAGAATCACAGTGCCACCCTTAAAATAATAAGATATTATTGAATTACTTACCTCTTTTGAGAAGACATTTCGCATTCTGATAATGGACTGTAGTCAACAATGTATAACTGTTCTCAGAGAGCAGTTGTTTGTTGACAGGCACCTACATCATATCCAAGAATGCCAACTCACTTGATCTACAACACCAAACTCTCTCAGAAAAGCAGTTTTCATTTTTTTATAACTATTAATAACAACCGCCCCAAAAATGGGGCGATGGGCATATATGGGTTAGAATAATATTTGTTAAGGTCAACATCATCGTGCAACGGACATGAAACTCCTGAAGGACATGCATGTGTGATTATTCATACCACTGAGACCTATTCTTTTACTAGACGATCTTGCTACTCGAGTGGCAACAATTTCACTCCTCACGAAATCGCACAGTTGGCTATATTAGCACGGGAGAGTCTTCTTGGCATAATATCTCCACGTTCTTCACGTCTACATATACAGTAAGTGAAACGTCTGGCAGTGGCATACATGCTGCACTGACAGCATATCATGACCACAAGAGGATATTGGAATTTCGGAGTTTGACGGTTCGAATCCCATTGATGACAGTGACCATTTCAAGTGAGGCATATCCTTATTTTACACACAATTTTCAGTTGAATGCCGGGATGGTGCCTTATTTCAAGTCCTGGGGTATCTACACTAATCTTTGACCCTCCACACACTATTACAATTAACAAAGAAATACAGGTTATCAGACAAGGGGTATTACACATCCAAGTACACGAGGCTGCTGATCAGTATACCTCATGGCTCCAAAATGAATTAACCCGAACAAGAACAATAAATTTACATCCAACTATTTCTTAAATTCCCAAAATCACTCCACAGGCCAATGCTATATACACTGACCGGTATGGAACTCTTTGTAAAACAAATCATATTATCCATTTAGGAAATCCATAGAGTAGTTCCTGAGATTTGCAGTAGTTCCTGATTCCTTAGGGGCTTTGTGACATCGTGGCTTTGTAGCTCCGTGCACTTGGGTGTGTGTAGAAATTGCCTGATAACCTGCGCAACTGTGATGCCTGTACTAGAGTGTGTACTTGTAATACAGGTAGGATTTGGCGAGAAAACGGCCCTGGCCTTAAGTTAGATACCATCCTGGCATATACCTGGAGTACAACTACGAGACCACGGAAATCCACTTTCAGGATGACTGTGGTAGGATTCAAACACGCCTCTTCTAATTTTTACATCATGAGGCTGAGTTCCAGCCCTCTGACTAGAATTAAATTTCTTGGCAGAGCCTGGAATTGAACCCCGGTCTCCGCGCTGACAGCCATGAATGCTAGCTGAGATTTGTGAAAATGAACACACATGAAGATGGAAGATGAAAATTTCCTAATTTGTATATTGTGAAATTTTGTTGAATAAATGTAAATTTTGTAATCCATACGTATTTTTACTCCACATTCAATACAGTACACTATGATACAAGAACTGATGTATTACGAGAACATTGGATTAATTAACCTTACTATGTGCAAATGAAGAAAATAGCATTTGTTAAGAACAATATGATATTTAAAATGCACTGAAAGTAAATATCATTATCTATATAAATTTCATCATCGAAAATAGACAGTACCACCCAAGTGATATTTCTGTTCCAATTCTTTCCAAAGGTTATTTATCACGCTGTAATCCCCGACGACCGGAGTCAGCCCATTAGTCGCTTACTGGGGCGAACCCCCCCCCCCCCCCCAAAAAAAAAAAAACACGATTGTACATTCGCACCTAAACCAGACTGGACGCATTGTTTACAGATCACCAGCAGACTGCATGAGATAGATTTAGAAATGTCACTCTGCATGTTAATGTAAGCAATTCAGATTCAATGAAGTTATTACAGTACAATGCCGGAAGCAAAATAGCCGCTGCATAAGTTTATACAGGTTGTAATAATTGAAAAAAATGAAGTCCGTTACACTGGTGGTAGAACAGACTACTGTATTCTAAGCTTCCTAGGTAAAGAATATGTCACCTATCTTTCAATTGAAAATTAATCATTAAGAAGTCAATGTTTGCAGGATTTGCAGAAACTCTTCAAGGTGGAAACGAGTTGAGGTGAGGTGGGACGACGGCGGAGGGGAAGTTGTTGCGTAATCGGAGCATTGACCTAACCGGTTGAGGGGTCATATCAGCCATTATGAGGATTGCGGTACTCGTCCCGTAAGAAAATTTGTATTGCTATTGTTCTTGTTGATGATGTTGAAATCGCACGCAATAGCTTGGGACGATAGAACTGGTCGTGTTGCGTAGCCTACTTTGTAAGTGTGGAAGACATTGATTGATGTCCATGTAAAGGATAAAATAATTTCAATAATCCGGCCTGGTGTCCCATTGGTGTCCGACACGTTAGAGAAATAAAGTGGGACATAATTCCGACATCCCGTCGTCTATTCAGAACTAGCATTTAAGACGGAAGTTAAATACTTGATGTTGTTTTGTTTGAGAAGCCTGGCAATTTTGGTCATTTAGCCCTAAGTAGTTGGGTGTGGGTGGAATTTGTCTGATAACTTCTGCTTTTGTGGTCTCTGTAGTAATTTGGGTATATGTTATTGGTTTTACGTCCCTTTTAACTACACTGGCTTTTAGAGTTGGGTATATGTAATCCAGGTGAGGATTGGGGAGAAGGCGGCCGTGGCCTTAAGTTAGGAACCACCCCGGCATTTGCCTGGGGTAGAAGTGGTAAACCATGGAAAACTACTTCGGAGATTTAATACTAGTATGGTGCCACATGTACATAATAATAATAATAATAATAATAATAATAATAATAATAATAATAATAATAATAATAATAATAATAATAATAATAATAATAATAATAATAACAATAAAGCAAATATAGCGAGTTGGTCCGTCCTATCAAAAGGCAATGGGATTTAGAACGGGTAAAGGCCATACCTATCATTGTCTCAAGTACGGGCGTGATCCCATGTACGTTTATGCAAGACTTTAAAAAACAGGATCTGGATACTCAACTGTTCAAACTAGTGCAGAAGGCGGCAGTTCTCTCAACAACTCGAATCGTCTGGAAGTTCATGGGAAGCGATTTCGACTTTCCAGCTTAGAAGTGGCTGTTTCAGTAACTATACTTCGGTTCCCAGAAGCCCGTAAAGTTATGCTGGGATGTACCAGCAATGTGCTATATGTACTGTATAAAACAATAATACTAATCTAATGATATCGAGGCTGTGTAGCTCAGGCATAACGAATAGAATAAGAAGTGATATCACTGGCCTAGTACGCCCGGTCCGCCGCAGCGCAGCGCTGGCTCCGATCTGTGATGTAAGTTAGCATTGGCGCTTACGAGACTTAAAAACTTGCGACCTGTTTTACATGTTAAAACACAGCAAGATATCCTCATAGGCGCTAATAAGTTCGACATCTCAACTTACTTTACTGTGCCCAATTATAATTTAATAAGTCGTATCCTGTAATAGTCCAGTTTCGACAATAAGCGAAGACAGAGAGCAAGTTCAAAATGCAATTAGTTTTGCCAGCTATCGGTAAATTAAAAAGAAAAAAGAACGGAAAAATGAACCTCGCTATCAGAAAGGATTTCTTCACATTGTTACAGATTTTACATTCCCTTAACAGACTTGCAACACAGCCAAAAATAAAAATAAACAGTACGAACGCAACTCGCGTAGGGCATTGACATACAAAAGGAATATTACCTGAAATACACAGTAACAATACGAGAGAATATAATTCGCAGCGGAAAGTGAAACACATAATTCAAATTTTTAATAATAATAATAATAATAATACAATAATAACTAAACTGAGGAGTCATATTATTTCTTTTAATTCTTACCTTCCTTCCCTTCTATCACACATTTGTCAAATTTAACAATTAAATCTTCTGAAAAGTGAGCATCACAGATGTAGAACTTTTCAGTAAGTTCCCTATCCTTCCTTGGTATGGCCCATTTCCACTTGATAAAACGTTCCTTATCTTTAGGGGTTTGAAAAACCGTCTTACATCTTTACAGTCCCCATAGCCTGATCTGCATACTGGTGCAAAACAACAAGGCATCTTCACTACTCGCATTAAGCACTCATGAAAATGTAAGGGCTAAACTGCTGTTTACTTGCATTAAATAACAATAAAATTAACACACGAAGATAACCTCAACACACGACAAGAAATTAAATTCCCTTTCAGTTAATGCTTCCTACAATAGCATTTCAGGTATTAATACTATGAGATAATAGTGTAAGCACTTGTATATCAATAAAAGTTTGTACAGAACACCACCAAAACACTCTGACCGATTAAATACTTAATATATCGCACATAAACACATAAACATATGTGGAAATCAACGATCTCAAATCGACTGAAGCGCTGCGTAGCGGCGAGTGCCAACCCGATCCCTATTCATTACGTGCTATTGAGGGAGAAGAGATCACACTTCTTATTCTATTCGTTATGGCTCAGGTATTAGAGATCTATCTTTCACGAGGGTACGATCTAGGCTTAGTCATGTAATAAATGAAGGCGATCAAATACGAAAGACTTAAGCCGATGGACGTAATGGCACGCACATGAAATTCTGTGAACACAACAACCCGGAATCTCGACATCCCCGAAAAAAATTTAAATAGTGTGACTAAAACCCTGTTATTTTCTTTCTTTCTTTCTTTCTTTCTTTCTTTTTTATCGTTTAGGCCTACTTAGGACCACGGGGCTCGTATCTACTCTTCGGTACTTTCTTCCTCCAATAGTTCCTAATTTTCTGACTATGAGTCAGTCTTCATTCTTCTGTCCACTTAGCTCCTGTCGTCTTCTTAGTTGTATGGGACGTTGGGAAAACGTCTTGTCGGATGACCTGACGGAACATAAGACGGTCACGAGCTTCTCCCAGTGGGATATCTAGTTGTTCGATATCTGACTTAACTGACGCAATCCGTTTGTTCTTAGAAGCCTTGCTTCTTCTTGTTATTGTGAATATCCTGTTGGTGGGTCTTATTATTATTATTACTATTATTAAACAAATTATAAGAAATTATATCTTTACTGAACGTTATTTATTTTTAAGTAGGGTTACCATTGTTTAGGACGTTAAGTAACTAAATATTTTTGGTAACAATGATGATGGAAGTGACTTGCAAGCTTGTTGTGATGGTTGTTGTTAATTCATTTTAGGAGCTTGGGATATTTGTTTGTGAGTCCCGTGTAGCTGGGTGAGTGTTGGGTTTGTCTGATAAACTGTGTTTCTGTGGTGACTGTAGTAGTATGTGTAGCTGTGGCTATTAGGGTCGTGAATGATGTTGGTGCCCCGGGACTCCAAGTACGATATTATCCCGGCATTTGCTTGGAATGCGCGTGGAAGAAACCGGGAAAATTTAAACTCAGGATAGACACTGTCGGTGTTGAGTTCGGACCTCCAATCACTGGACTTGCTGCGATCGTGACGCACGATTAAACGCGTATGCCTACACCGCGGGGGTAGGAGAGAAAGCAGTCATGGTCTTATGAACGTACATCCCAAGTTTGGCCTTGTGGTATGCCACGGGAAATCATCTTGTGGCTGCCGATGGTGGGAAGTAAGGAAAGCTTGTAGTATTACATCACCGTAAATATCGCGATCATCAGCTACTGGAGCTCCTTTTTATGTGTAATCTAAATCAAAGGATATGGCATTTCACTTAGAAAATCTCACAAGCATTGTCCGGGAATCGATCCCGGTTTACCTTGGTGAGAGTCTAACGGCTTCACCGCTGCACCACCACGCACCTTGCCGATGGTGGGTGTTGATGCTAAGCATACTGTACAACTACGAAATGGTTTTAATGCAATATTGACTTTGACAGGTTTTCTAGTAGACTATCTGTAGGGTTTCGAAAATCTAAATGCATGTTTAAATTTTTTTAGTGTATGTATTACAGTCGTCATTACTTGCATATCAGCCGGTATTAGTAAGCTGTACCAAAACTAGTAACACATGCAGATAATATTTAAAAAAAATATTTAATACTGTTAATGTTACATTATTGTGATATGCCTGACGAATCTGACGGCAGTACAGATTATCTGTGAAACATATTAATTATTATTTACAACATATATACAGATTATATTTCAATACAAGAGTGCATGCATTTTTTGTAATGATAATGATAATGGTGATAATGAGAAAAATATTAATGTAAATAATTAATGACACAAAAAGTTACACTATAGTAGTTATATTAATAAATTTATGTTATGAGTTAATGTTTAGTTAGGACATAGTTTTTAATATGACGTATAGCTAAGTGTTTGCTGTTCATGTTTGCCAATCCAGGAGGTAGTTCATTAAGTAGTGATGGTATAATATATTTTAGTCTCTTGAAACCATAGCTATTTATACATAAATATTTTACATATTTACTATTTGTTATGGCTCTTGTTTGTATGTTGTGAGAGACCTTATGCCTGAATCATGGATCATGGTAGTAGAGATTCAGTACAGTAATTTGAAACAACTCTTTAATGTTAAAATAAGGGATATCAGTGAAATATTTAAAGAACCTGTTTTGGCTATCATGAATATTATTAATTAAGGTTGTGTTTTAATTTCCGCAAGCTGCTATAGCATATCTTAATTTGCTTTCAATCAGAGCACTATAAATGGTTTTGTAAGTATTTTTAACTACATAAAATCGGAGATTGTAGAAGGTGTAGAGGTTTACTCAGGTTTTTCATTATGTTTACTGTGTGTGTGTTCATTTAAAGGTGTTCATCAAGGGTGTTTCCTTGGTATATTTGTGTCGAAGTACTATGTATGTAGGTGTTACATTTGCAACCTGCCAGGATGTTTTGGTGTATGCATGATATGCTATGGTGCGTTAGTTTGTATTTTTCTCATGTGAAGTGATAAACTCTGATGTGCATTATTTTAGATTTGGTGGTATTTATATACAAATTATTGTCATGACACCATCTTGTGATGTCATTGAAGTCTTCTTGAAATGTATCAATAGCTGTTTTAGAGTCTTTGTGTATGGTAAATATAGTGGTGTCATCAGCATAAATAAATATTTTACTGTGTTTAATGGCTTCATTCATGTCGTTTACGAACAGGTTATATAGTGTAGGTGAAATAATACTGCCTTGAGGAATACCCTGTGTTCCTTCTGATGTGTCACTGATAGTGTTATTGATCATAACTGCCATTTCCCTGGTTTTTTTTGCAGATATCTTTCAAATAGTTTGTAAGTCGTGCCTCTTATTCCAATATCGTGTAATTTAGCAAATGGTTTATTGTGATTTATTGTGTCAAATGGTTTAGTAAAGCCAAAAAAGTGCCATTATGTGATTGTTCTTATTTAAGGCATTATTTATTACATTGGCAAATTCAACCAGGAGTAGTTCAGTACTTTTTCCTTTCCTAAAACCGCATAGATGTCCCTTTAAAATATCATATTTATTTAGGAAATTGTTCAATCTCTTATCCAGACATTTTTCCATTATTTTGTGTAGGATTGATAAAATGCATTTTGGTCTGTGTTGCCAAATTCTAAGTGATCGCCATTCTTATATATTGGTTTAATAATTGGGTATTTCAGATATTTTGGTATTATGCCTGATTCGAATATCTTGTTTATGAGATGTGTTATGATTGTTATAGTTATTTTAGATGTTGACTTCATGTCTTCCAAGCGTATATTGTCAGCACCGGGCGATTTGTCTGTTTTTAATTCCTTAATTATATTCTCTATTTCATATTCATCAGTTTCAAGTAATGTAAAAGAATTCATTAATGTGTTTCTATTCGATTGACATATGTTGATATTACAGTTATGAGCTAGGCTGTTTATTTTTTCACTAAAGGTACTGTTGAATTTATTGACTATTACTTCATTAGTATAAGGTTTGTTTATGACTTCATTGACAGTTTGTGTTTTCCGAACTGATATATCATTAATGACTTTCCGCATTCCTTTATTATCGTTTTTGCAATTATTTATCTGATTTTTATAATATTGATGTTTTGTTTTGTTTATTAGCTTATTTAATTTGTTTCTGAAAGCTTTGTATTCCTTTTTATTGCAATATTATCCTTGTTTCTGAGCATTGTTTTGTAGAGTCTGTCTCTTTCCTTACATTGTATTTTTAGGTCATAAGTGAACCATTGTTTGATTTTTCTGTGTTTACGTGTGGTTATGTAAGATGCTTCTTGGTAGATTTCCTTAAATTTGGTTGTTATATTGTTATATATGTCATTAGGATTTTTTAATTCAAGGCAATCTGTCCAGTCTGTGTTGTTAAGGCTTGAGTGTATTATAGTATCGTTCATTAGCGTAATGTACGATTCATTATCTTGTGATTGTGTCTTAACATTTTTTGGCCAAATACCTGCATATGTTATGTAGTGGTCAGCGATGTCTGATTGTATGACTGCAGAAGTATAATGATCTAGTCTGCTACGATAGTATATGTGATTAATATATGTTCTCGAGTCTAAATTTGGATCATAACGAGTACATTGAGTGATAAGTGGTAGGAAACCATAAGTTGCCATAATATTTGTATATTTGATAGCTGATAGACTGATGTCAATTGATAAAGTATCAATGTTGATATATCCTAAAATGGCGTATTCGCTGTACTTACTGGTGTTGTGTCATATGTGTTTCCAGTTCATCAAGGAAGTCATTTATGTTAGTTGCTAGGTGGTCTGTAAATGCATGTTAATCCAATCTTTTTGTTCATGTGAAGTATTTCTATTACCATTGATTCATGAGTATTGGAAATGTGTGAATTGTGTGTTCTAATAGCAATGTTGTTCCTTACATATATGGCTATGCCTCCTCCTTTACGATTTGTTCTATTTCAAAATACAACATTAAAATTATCCTAAGTAAGTAGGTAATTATTAGATTCAAGTATGTTAATTTCTGTTAGGCAGATAATATCCAGATCAATAATTTTCTTACCTAAGGTTATTGTTAGATAATTCCAGTTATGTTTATATAGATTGAATATTTAGAGAAAGGATATGGATTTCAGCATTATTTCTAGTCTTATTACCATTTTTTATGACATCGGGTAGGCCTAAATTGAGAAATGTGAGTTCCTTTTGTGTTCCAGAAACATTTATATTGCCATCCCAACTGTTCATAATATCAATTAACATAATAATTCAATAATATATATATACATTTTCGTCACGTGAGATTCTCAATATACCAGATTCCTGTTTTTTTCGCGCTAGAATTTTGCCGTTTTTAACCCAAATGAATTTCCAGTTATTTTCTCTGGCCTGATTTTTAGTTTCTGTAGTAGCTCTCTGCAGAATGCGGTTAGACTTTCGTTAATGAAAAACCTAGATTTAGTGTTCCCATGAGTAAAGATGCCCTTTTCTTTTCTATAAAAATTCATTCTTTTTGGATATAGAGTTGAATTTACCACTATTGGGGGGATTTTGTTCTTTGTTTGCAGGGGGGCTTCAGATCTACTTCTAGAGTCTCGGCAATTTTGTGGACAATTTCATCCAGGCATTCATCTTTCAGGCGTGGCACTTCACATATTTCAATGTATTGTTGCCTACCGTTCTGTTCCATTGTGTGCACTTACTCGTTTAGATCTGATAATATTTTGTCTTGTAGGTTCTTTTCATTTTTTATGGTTTTTATTTCTGCTGTAAGTGATTTCAGAAGTGTCTCATTTGACTTAGTTTCCTCAATCAACTCACCATATTTTTGGGCAATAAAGTCGGCACTTTTTACACTTTCACTCACTTGGTTTTTCAGTTCACTAATCTGTTTCTTTAATTCTAAAAACATACCTCTGATATCCGATGCGTGTATTATGTCCATGTAAGGTGTTGAGGGAGGAGTTGCTGTGTCATCGGTGTTGGCAGATGGTTGGGTCAATGTTCCACCGCTGACGACATTAGGTGCTGACGTGTACGTGTTGTTACTGTTGTATATTCATAGTGATATTTCCCTCTGCATCCCATGCAGGATATATAGTCACCATCACTTGGAAGTCCTTCTTGACAACGGTCGCAAACCATTTCCTTGATGTACTTAACTTTTTGCGGAGCACTCAGGTACACGTCTACTTCTTCCAGTTGATCCACTAATAATAATAATAATAATAATAATAATAATAATAATAATAATAATATATATATATATATATTACGAGGGTCTGTGGAAAATCTTAAAAAAACACTTTGAAGGGTCCGCACTCCACAGTAGTGTGGGATTCTTACCAACTGAAAACCCATCCCTTTTCCCACGATGCGTTCATCAACCCGGAACCGCTCTCGCATTACTTCAGGGTGATGTTGTGCTTACTTAGCCTTCCAGACTTCTTCTTTCTTAATTTCTTCTTAAGGGCGTTCGTACGCTTCCAAATCCCGCTTCTTCTGGCGAAGGATATCTTCCACATACACTGCTACCTGATCCCATGATTGCTGGTTTCGTAACATCACAGAAATAATATTATCTGGTGTCAGTTGTCCCAACTCAGTTTCCTCATATTTTGTCCTAATCACCCAATGGCCGCACGCGAAGAAGGTGTGAAGTACATCATCGGTGTCGTCACAATATATGCATATTACACCACTCGCTCCGCCTATTCAAAGCAGGAATTTCCGGAAATATCCGTGTCCTGTTAGAAGTTGTGTGAGGTAATAATTGACTTCACCATGGACTCTTTCGACCCATGTATCCAGGCGTGGTATCAGTCGCTTGGTCCATTTACTACGAGGATCACTTTCCCATCTGAGTTGCCATCGCCTCATCCGTTGATTAAAGGCACGCTTCTACGCACATTTCTTTCCCAGCTCTCCTTGTGTAAGCCGGATTTCATGTCGCTCCAATGCAAGTAGATCTATAGGGGCTATTGCTGCCACCGGGAGGATTGCAGGTTCAGAAACCGTGCGGTATGCACATGCAATACGTTATGCTGTCCTCCGTTTTACAGCAGCTATCCTTTTCAGATACCATGAAAATGTTAAGGATTGGAGGGGTAACGTTCTCGCTTGCTGAGCCCAAGTTTGCAGGTTCGAAACCTGGCGCAGTCAGCTGGCATTTGAGGGTGCGCAAATGCGAGGGAGCCGTGTCAGTACATTTACTGGCACGTTAAAGATCCCCTTCGGGGCAACATTCCGGTACCCCGGCGTCTCGAAAAGCCAGGGTAGTTAAAAGGGACGTAAAACCAATCACATTATTATTATTATTATTATTATTATTATTATGTTAAGGATTGGGCCCAAACTTCAGAGCTATACAGGATCACTGACTGAACCGTTGTCATGAGGAGGCGTCTTTTACTTGAATTTGGGCCGTTAATATTGCCCATCAACCTACCAAGTACTGTCATGTATTTTACTGTCTTATCTGTCGCTCTCTGAATATGGTTCCAGAATGTGAACTTGGAGTCAAGTGTCACTCCTAAATATTTTGTACTCGTAGATGATTCCATCACTGTATCTCCAACAGTCATTGGTACAAGAGTCTGAATCCTTTTCCATGTCAGAAGAACTATCTCCGTTTTATGTTTTGCTAGTGTTAGCCTGGTCGTAGACTGTTATCCTTCTTGAAGATTCCATCTAGGTTCCGTCTAAAGTAAATGAAGGTGATCAAATACGGCAGCCTTATGTCGGTGTATTTAATGGCTCATATAACAAAATAATCATGTGAACTCAAAATTCCGGCAATTCGACATCCTCAAAACATAGAAGTAGTGAGTGTGCTAAAAAGTATTATTATTAATATTATTATTATTATTATTATTGGTGATATGGCATTCATTTCAGCACGTAAGTGGGACAAATCAACATAGCATCGGCTTGTTTTTAAGACTGTATGACAACTTCTTTTAGGGTGGTACATTGAGGAACGAGCAAACTATTTTTATTATTATTATCGTTATTGCGCTGTATTTGCACAAACGTAGACCATAACGGTTCCTTCCAATAATTTAGCACATCTTTATAATTTCAATTTCCGAATGGAGGATATGCACTATATCGTAGACCAATAAGTTATTAATAGGAAATACGATTGGCTGAATCCTAAACAGATCTACAACCCCTAGTCATGTAGGCCACTCCCCGTGACTGAGTGAATCTGTTTTTCATAGGCTCGGTTTGTGTATTCATTGCTATTGGCAGAGGTCACTCGCCTTCAGACTCTCATCTACATGCCACAGCTTTGCGAATGAAGTGTATTCCCTTTTCCGATACATTGACCGATGACTTTTGTAATTTAATTCCACCTACACTAATTAAGATACGACTAAATTTCATGAAGATATTTCCTTAGAATATCATCTTCTATCGGCAGTGTAACGAACTTCACGTATGTCAATGACACCCTGTTATGGTCCGGTCTTATGGGAACTGCCATATACAGAAGTCCCTCCCTTAATAGCATACAGTATATTTGTTATGGAGTTGGTTGATGGAGTACCTATCAGCACCAAGATAAGCATAACAGGAAATCTTTATGGAATTTTCGTCGGACATTATTCCTGGTTTTCCTTCAGCTGGGCAATATTTTCAGATGTTCGAACTCTTTTCGGATTGCTATAGTTTTTATTCGCTACTTTCCCTGTTTCGCTTCATTTTTCCACTAAGGTTTGCATTGAATCCTTTTCTGGAGGTTCCGCCAAAATACTCACAATCTTAAACTCTTAACTCTTGCGCAAACAGTTTCGCACACGTTTTCCATGAATTGTGCTTTACATAACACTCGCCAATGAACACACGCTGCTTCATCGTTAGCACCACTGTAGCATTCATCTGGTCACAAAACACGTCTACCCCGCTCACTCACTCAAACGTAATGACACAGTAGATACAGTGAAAATTCGCTAATGAAATTAATAAAATATCTGATCGAAGAGAATTTCAGTTAAGTGCAAGATGGTGTCTTTGAGTCGAGTGAGATTTTCCAGACTTACTGTGTATTATCAGCAAATATACCAATAATTCTACTGTGCGTGTCGTACGTTTATAAGTTCCATGTTGAACTGCATGTAACATCCATGACATAATAGGGATTTTAACCAAATGTTGGATAATACAGTACATGTCATAAGATATATTTGTGAACATTCTGATTCCACCATCAACATAGTTATTCTCCGTGGATATTTGAGCCGTAGACTCTCAGTATAACAGCTTCCATGTGAAGAAGCAATTTCGAACATACTGTGCTGTACCATTAGTCTATACTATTTCAGTGATGTTTTGAGCAAATTTTTTTTATGCAAGTGCAACCAGGATATTTCCATTATTCCATTGGCTTCGTGGCTCAGGAATAACGTTCTTGCCTGCTATTCCCAAGGTTGTAGGATCGAATCTTGGCAGAGTCAGTTGGCATTTGAGGGTGCGCAAATGCGAGTGAGCTGTTAGTAGATTTACTGGCACGTTCAAGTTCCCTTTTGGACAAAATTCCGTCTCCCTGGCGTTTCTAAAAACCTCAGTAGTTAAGAGAGACATAAAATCACATTATTACAGTAAACTCCACATATAAAATTGATAATAAAATAGGTCTTATTGGAGAAATAGGGATTCAATCTTAAATTTTAAGAAATGTATGCTTAGTAGTTCGTTGCGGTACCACTTATTTTCGAATGGGAAACGTATTGTCCTTTATAGCTATGTCTTCCAGCGCTTTTAAAATTGGCACACACATTGCTTTTTAGAAAGTGTACCTTTTCCGAGCTTTAGATTGTGTTTCTCAGACGGTTTAATAAAGCAGTTTTTCCTTTTGGAAATCGTGTATTTAATGTAGATTACCCATCCATACACACACCAGGTACTCAAGTTTAATCAAACTGAGGCAGATATGTAATCATCGGGCACTTCTTTGCTGTCTACATTGTTTGGAAAGGGATCAGTTCTCTTCGATAAACTCTGTTACAGCTGGTACATCCACGACCAATCACACAATGGAATTCCTATGTGTGAGGAAAATAAAACACGTTGGGTGATATATTTTCTGACGATTATTCATATTGAATGAGATTGGAAGATAAAGGGTTGCCTCAATATCTGGCACAGCATTTTAGGACTTCTTGTCCGTATCTTCCTTAATGTACTGCACCCGAATCCCGCATAGTCATAGCCTATATCCGCAAAGATACAAAAGGATTGAAGGGAGGTCGATACCCCCCAGGTTAACCAACACTACCCTAACAAGGATAATGACTAGGGAACCCTCGATGCATACCGGCCATGCAACAACACTACCGATTAGTTACACATTTACAATGAAAATAAACTATCCTAAACACAAAATGGTAGGACGAGAATCTCGGATCTCGGGTGTGAACGGTGAAAGTTGAGACTAACATGAATTCTAGTAACTAATTCGCAGTATTATCGCATGTCGATTGCACGAATGAAATGATGATCAGATTTATAAAAACGAACAGGCAAACAATAACTAGTGCCTGGGATTTATTTCCAAACAAATTACAAATAAGAAAATTATCCCTATTACCATTAAAATAATCAAGTAAGTTAAAATTTACTGTTACACGCGTCAGATAGTTGTACTATCTGTAGAATAAATGTTTTTGAACATTCTTGTCACAACAAAGTAATTATGTTAAGTTTCATAAAATATTTACGTAATTAACAGTCACCCTGCGGCTGTGTCACTGAAATAGTCTGATTAAAATCAGCTGTTCACTCACAAAAATGAAGTTAACATTACAAAAACCCTACATTATTCACGGGCGTGCGTAAAATGTAACTATCTACTCTAATAATACTGTTATAAATTATATAAGGTTTTAAATATTTACATATTCTACAGTTATCATGCTTCACTCGGTTTAAAATATACTATTAACACTATCAGTCGCGATCTGACAGCTTCATAGTGTCTCTGTTACATTAACAGTTCTTTGAACAATGATTCAACCAACGATCAAATTCTCAGGTACTTCTAGTGGTATGTCATAATAAATAAGTTAAAATATCAAACACTTAAGTTAAATACAGCTTAGAATGCCGTGTCAATAAATAAAACAATAGGATAAAGAGCGATGCGAAACTACATAAAGACTCTATACGTTTCGTGGATCATAAACAAATACTCTCTGACATAAACAATTCAAACATTAACCTTTGTGTTAACTCTACTTACTCATCCTGTGACAATTCGTTGCTCCACATAGCAATATATTCCTTTCTTCCGCAATACAGTGAACAATACTTATCAATGGCGTTTACTACGCTCCAAACATTTCATACCTCCTTCCTCTCCTTACTATAAACAATCTTCAAAACTCCGCACGGCATTACTTCCATGAAAAACCCATCTTGCTACACAATTGTAGAATAATTAGTGATTTTACTAGGTAACTACGCTAGAGTATATTACCGTTCAGAATGCACTCCTAACTACCAACTCCACTCTAAATTATTAAACCTCGTGCACCAATTACAATAATTACATGTTCGTTCACAATAATACAATTCACAAAGTACTTCTTATTCCTTTCATTAGCGCCATACGTTCACTTTGATCCATAACAAACTTGTTTTTCCATGTTACCAAACGTTAACAATGTTAATTTTTAGTTCGCTCGTTTTTAGTTGTCAATAAAAATAATTACATATCCTCACGCTTCTGGTGTACATTTAAATATATGAACAATTAATATTTAAGTTGTTTTTAACATACAAGACCGCAGGTAGACTAACATATCCCCTGGTCTATTCATCTGAGTTAAACAATGTTTCTACTTTAATTGTTGAAAATATAGGCATCATTTGACCTCAATTGTCACTACCATGATCCTATTTTATAGTGTATACTCGTAATATAATAGTCCAGGTCTCTATAGTTGTCTAATAAGTTGTATTCCGCTATTGGAATTTTATAACATTCAAATTGTTATAAATAAATATTTCAGATGTATATTAACATCGTAATGTCTGTTAAATAATATATCAGCATCTCACAATAATGCCTTACTTGATAACAATACAATATAGATATATGTGTAAATATATACTTTCGCTGTTCCACATAGAAATTGTTAATAACAATTATAATGGTTAAATATTCTAACAATTTGTCATTATTGACGCTCTCCTCTCCAAAATACAATGTAATCGAAGCCTTCTCTCCGAGATACAATATTATCGAATAATCGAATAATCTCTTTGATATAACATGTAGTCAAATAATCGAAGCATTCCTTTTATAAAACGAGTATCGTTCAAAAGTGAGTATCTTACAACGTTTCCTTCGAAATAATAAAATACAAGAAACGCAAAACTAAGTTGCAAATACATGAAATAACGTCTCAAAAGACACACGAAGACATGAAACTCTAAAATTTTAGCTATTAAAAACCAAGACTAAAGATTAGAATTACTACAAATGAAGTTGGTCACTCCAAAAATGGATTTCTACTATTACAACAAAACTACATATATTAGAGCAAACGGTTGTTCTACCTTGAGATGTCTTCTACAGCCAAGAAATATCTCTATCAGCTGTTCTAGATATACCGTCGAAGCTGCTATCGCTCGCCTCCTCGAGAAACCAGTCACTGCCAAGCACGTGCAAATCAGCTGTGAGCGACCCCATCTCAGCCGGGCTGCAATCACATGCTCTGCGTCTCGGCTGGAGCTGCTAACGTTGGATCGTCCATCTTCACGGTCAGCGACCTGGGAACTGCGTTTCTTGGTTCGATTGGCTGCAAACAGTCATCTGCTTCTTATCCCTGAACTGCTGGGTGGTCTCGCCATCGTAGATCCGCAAGTCCTGAGTTGACATCTCGTCCTGGTGTTGTTGGACATCTTGCTTGTGTCGTAGAAACTCATATTGGAATACTGCAGGTTGTTGCGCAGTTGTAGCTGTGTTGATCCTTGATTTAACAAGTCACTCTGACTTCCCAATCCATGGTATAGATAAACCTCCTTTCATTTATTTAGTTCTCCATAATATTCTCTTCAGTATACGCAGAATAAGCTTTTCCTGCCTTACTTAAATTCGCTGTCATCATGTAGACTATAATGTAGACTATGATGTAATGATGCTGATTATATATCGTGGATTTCGTTGTAGCAATATTGTAACTTGCAATAGACAATACTGTTAGTTATTGCTTCTCTGTAAAGTGCTGTTTCAAAAGCGAAGTCTCGTTCTGATGATGTTATACTTTCATAAACGCTGATCTTTCCAATACTAATGTAATTTCGCATTGCCGGCTCCTCTTCTAAACTTCCTCGGCGATTCCTTGGTCATTCGACAGCACAACAGTGCTTGTCGACCGGGCTTTTGTTGCGTGCAATAAATGTTTCTCTTCTGTGCGCGTGCGTCAAACGCGTCCACTAGTGTCAAGTCGCTGCGAGAGAGTCACGCCACGCTTCTCTCCTCGGCGGCGAGTGTCACCGCTAGCCTTCCTCAGCTAGCCTCACACTCATGCATTTTAATAGAAATATACTCATATTTGCTCTATTATTCAATAATTTATATTTCTTTTCAACCAAATAAATTTCATATTGCATTCTACACATGTAGATGTGCTTATTTCACTTTATATGTGCCAAATTTATATAAAAGCGATTCCCACAAAAATTGTGTGCTTTTATTTGATTGGCTACTGAAATATTCTGATTAAGGCTCCTGGATGTAGCCTCTTAGCCACGGGTCATGTGCATCGCTTTGTTATGATCGCCTTGCTAACCAAAACTGGATTTCTAGTGCCAAACATGAAGCTTTGTACAATTTCCAGCTTCGAAAGATCGAACTCATCCTTAGTTAAAATCTCATTCACCAGAATATTTCCAAATAATAAATTCCTCAAAATGCTTCAAAATGCTCCAAAATACTTTCATTATGCATCATTTGTATCCCATGTTCTTGTTGTTTGAGTCTTCAGTCTTTTGACTGGTTTGATGCAGCACTCCATGCCTCGCTGTCCTGAGCTAATTGTTTCATCTCTACATAGCTACCACACCCTACATCCAAGGCAATCTGTTAAACATATTCTAACCTTTGTCTACCCCTACAGTTCTTGTCCTCGACCCTTCCTTCCATAACTAAGCTTGCTATTCCTGGGTGTCTTAGTATGTGTCCTACTATCTATCTCTTCTCTTCATTAGCAGTCGCCAGAAACATCTCTCCTCTCCCACTCGTCTTAATACCTCATCGTTTGTAACCCTATCTACCCATCTGATCTTCATCATTCTCCTGTAAAACCACATTTCAAATGCTTCAATTCTCCTCTTTTCTGCTGCACCAATAGTCCAAGTTTCACTTCCATAGAGCGCCACGCTCCAGAAAAAGGCTTTCAAAAATGACTTCCTAATACCTAAATCTATGTTCGATATCAACAGATTCCTTTTTTGTAGAAATGCTTTCTTTGCCTGAGCCAATCTACTTTTTATATCCTCTTTGCTTCGTCCATCTTTGGTTATTCTGCTTCCTAAGTAACAGGAATCTCCTACTTCCTTCAGATTTTCACCTGCCAGTTTGATCTCCATAGAGGATTCTGATTTATTTCGGCTGCATTCCAGTATTTTTGTTTTAAATTTATTAATTTTCATCATGAATTCTTTCCGTAAGACGGAGTCCATACCATTCAAAAACTCATTCAAATCCTCAGGCTTGTGGGCCAAGATGACCATGTCATCAGCAAATCTCAGAGTTGAAATTATTTCTCCTTGAATCTTCACTCCCACTTTAAAATTTTCTCTAATTTCCTTCATTGCTTGTTCAATGTAAAGATTGAAAAGTATGGGTGATAAGTTGCAGCCTTGCCTAACACCTTTCTGAATATCAGCTACATATGTAATTATTAAATTATTTTAATTCCAAATTTCCAATATAATTATTAAATTATTTTAATTCCAAATTTCCAATTTTTCCTTCCAATGGTGCACAAGTCGTTCGAACCTCGGCTCAGTCAAAGGCCCTAAGCTGGGCTGAATTTGAGTTCAGATCCACACCCGACTTATAAATAAAGTATAAAACAGACTTTATTTATCACTTGACTTGTTAAATACTGGAAATCGAATTCATCCTTAATGAATCCTAGGATAAAATCTTTTCAATTTTGAATGGTTGTACTTTCCTATGGGTCGTTCGTCTTCTATCCTGACGATTTCATAACAATTGTTGTTGAAAACTCCCCCAACCTTGAATGGGCCTTTGAAAACATTGGCAAATTTGACATATGTCTTCTTCAAAACGTCAGCTTTAACGGGCCTCCTAAATAGGACTAGTTCTCCGAGTATCAGTGGTCTGCTGTACCTCTTTCCAAAGCCTCTCTTCAGCCGTTTCTCCGCTTGTTAATTCAAGTGCTCTCTAGCGATTTCTATTCTTGTTCCAACGATGGTTCGTCATCTTCCGGAAGATTGAAGATTCTGCCCCACGGCCTAACTGGTTTTTCATCGAAATGAAGTGTCACTGGAACTTGGTTCGTGCTCTCATGCCTTGTGTTATTTATGCAAAACTCCATAAGTGGAACTACGCTTACCCAATTAGCGGGGTTTTCTGAACTGTAGAGGCGCATGTATATCGAGGCCTCTAACATGTTCCTCTCAATAGGATTTGTCTGTGGACTACGGATGGAACTAAATATATGTCCAATCTCGAGTCTTTCCATGGCCTGTTGAAATTCCGTAGAAGTGTACTGTGTTCCAAGGTCGGTCAATAAACGTTCGGGTTTTCCTAACTTAGGAATTATGTTTTTCTATAAGTGGTACAATACAGATAATTCCAAAGGTTTAGTGGGTATTATGGCTTTTGGCTTCTCCTTCAAAAGCTCAGAATTATACTTATTTCTCTGGCATAGTTCACATGTTCTGATAATAACAGATATGGATTCCCGCATGTTGCTCCAATAGAACTTCTCTTGTGCAGTACTGTACGTCTTGTCTACACCTCCGTGACCAACAGATTTGTGAAACAACCAAACTATGGGCACTCTCAAGCTAGGGGGAATTGCAATTCACACCTTCTTGTGGTCAGTGTCTACGTACTTGCATACAATTCCTTCTAGTAATACATACTGAGTAGCTTTCTTCCGTGTTTTCTCATATGCTTCATCGACATTCTGCATCTTTCCTGACAAGAATCCGAACAAATTTCTCAAACTAGTATCCCTCTTCTGACTAATGGCTATCCTCCTCAGACGTTCTAATGCTGCCTGATCTTCATCTTCCAGTTATATTACATTGACATTCACACTCCTCTCTGCAGTTGGATTTCTGGATAGAAAGTCTGCCAACAAGTTTTCCTTACCAGGAACATGAACTATTGTGGCGTTAAATTGTTGCAGTAACAACGTCCATCTAGTCATCCTGTCACTAGATAAATCTGACTTGAGCATGAATTCCAAAGCTTTGTGATCTGTCCTAATAATGATCTGGTGTCCAATTAAAATCTTCTTCCAGTGATGAAGAGCATTTATCACTGCCAAAGCCTCCAGCTCTGTTGTGAAATAATTTATTTCATGGGGTTTAAGTTTTCTACTGTTGGAGGAAATGTAATGGATGTTTCTCTCTTGATCCTTCTGGTACAGAATTGCGCTGATTCCGACTTTTGAAGCGTCCGTCTCAACAATAAATGAACGTTCAAAGTCCGGATACTCGAGCTTAATGTTATCTCTGAGCATCTGCTTTGCCAAAATAAATGCATTCTCAGCTTCTGTTCCCCATTTCCATCGGTTATTCTTCTTCAATAACTCGTGCAATTGTGCCATAACTTCGGAATAACGAGGACAATGGCTGCTAAAAAATTGACATAGACCTGCGAAAGCTCGCAGGTCTCGGATCTTCTTCGGTCGAGGAAATCTTAAAATAGCATCAATTTTGTCTTGGTTTGGATGGTAACTATGTTGATCAATTGTATGCCCCAGGAAATTAATCTTATGTTGGAAGAAGTGACATTTACTGAACATAACTTTCATATTGACCTCTCTCAGGTTCTCCAATAATTTCTTTAAATGATGTAGGTGTTGCTCGGGATTTTCTGATGAAATAATTAAATCATCCACATAGCATATAACACAAGCTTTCACTTCTTCTGTGCGCTTGCTATCCAATGCTCTAATTAAAGCAGGGCTCGAATTTAAAAATCCAAACGGAACGCGTTCAAAACAGAAGCTATTCTGCTCGAACAAGAAGCCTGTATAGCATTTGCTGTTCTCAGTTAGTTCAATCTGAAAAAAGGACGAAGTTAGGTCCAATACACTGAAGCATGAATTCCCCTTGAACTTCCTTAATAGTTCTCTGATCTAAGGCGGTCGGTCGTGTTCCTTTTCCAAGAGACTGTTGAGACCCCTAGCATCTAGGCAAACCCCAGACTTCCATTTGCTTTCTTCACTGCTGTGATTGGGTTCAAGTAAGGTGTCGCCTGTTTTCGGATTATCCCACCCTTTTCCATTCCTTTAATGAGATTAGCAACCTCTGCTTGATATTTTTCAGGAATAGGGTATAGCTTCTATTGAAATGGTGTATTGTCCTTCAGTTTAATTTCATATTTAAATCCCTTTATAAGACCTGGTTTATCATTGAAGAGGTCGGAATATTCCTGAATTAATGCTTCCAATCTGCCTTCATAGACCTCAAACTCGTCTGCCTTTTCTAATTCGACTTCCGAAATAATCTTCTCGAAATATTTTTCCGTGGTTTCCTTTTCTATTACGTATTCATTTCATTCTTCATCTTCTTTGCCGTTGTTACCCTCGTTAAACTTCACTATGCCATTCTTTAGGTCTATCACTGCACCTGTCTTAGTGATGAAATCTATCCCCAGTATAGCATCGAAATTAATTTTATTCAGTACTATAAAGATTTGTTCATAAACATGACCATTTATAGTGAACTTCATAAGTGCTTGTATTCTACATTTCATCGTCTTATCGTTGAATATGCCACGAACGTTAATAGATGAAACTGGCATTGATATTATAGACTTTCCATCTTTCAACTTGTTATAGCAGCTTTCTGACAAGATAGATGCATTCGCTCTCGTATCTAGGAGTGACCTTAAATTCTCTCCTTCGGTCGTAATTTGTAAAATAGGTAAACTAGCTATTTTTCCTCTCTCTGGCTCGTCTCCTTCATACAATAAGTCTTCATCTTGTACCTGATAGAATTCGTTCACGGCGATCTCATGCCTATTGTTGGTGGACACTGTTCCTCCCTCTACTTCCGTTTTCCAATCGGAGTTTTTTTTGTACCCCGCTCAGGTTCTGTTCCTGAGTTCCTGAGTTCGAGGCTTGAGGTTGTACCTCTTCTCTTCCTTGACTATTCCTTGCCTCATTTTCTCGGTGGCTGTTTCTATAGTCTTGACTTTCCCTGTCTCGATCTTGGTAATACTGTCTAACGTTTTCGTTATCATGCCAACCCCTCTGTTGTTGTTGTTGTTGCCTTGGCTGTTGTTGCTGCTGCTGTTGTTGTTGTTGTTGTTGGCGGGCTCAATTATCGTCGTTCCAATTTTTATATCGGCGATAACCTCCTGCTGTGCCTCTATTGTTCCGGTCGTAATAGTCGTACCTCCGTGCATCATTGTTTCGGTGGTATCCTGTCCTTCTCTGACCATTACTCCAAATTCTCGCCTGGTATCTGCGATACGGCGGTTCATAACGGTTCCTCCCATATGCATTGTTTCTACTAGGACCTGGTCTACTTGTATCCGTCTCACTTCTTCTTGTGCCCTCTCTTGTGCTAATCTGGCCTCTTCTTGGGCTTTTCTTATAGCTTCTTGAGTTTTCTCTTGTGCCTTTCTTATTTCTTCCTGTACTTTCTCTTGCGTCTTACTATTTTCTTCTTGGAGTTTTCTACACTCCTCCTGAACTAAGGTTATACTAGCTTTAGTAACTGACTGAGCTAATGCTAACTCTCCCTTCATTTCAGACTTAACTGTAGCCACTGACTGCTTTATCTCTCTATCTAACTTCTTAGTACTATCGTGTGTGGATTTATGGAGGGCATCTACATCTCCTGTTAACTGGTTCTAACTTCCCTGGATCTTTTCCAGAATGGCCCTGATATGGCTCATATCTCCCGACGACATAATAATTTCACACTTGAGAAATAACGAGGTATCATCTATACTACTTCATGGACATGTCAGAGTGACCAACTCATTTAAATTCTACAAAGGAATACTTCGATATACAAATTAAAATTCAATAACTTAACGTCTACGAACTTATCTAACCTTAATCTAATAAATTGGTCTTCTTTCACTTCGCAATCCCTAACTAATATTAAGTTTCGACAACAAGAATTTAACTAAATTTGACTGTAATATGACCAAAAATGTCATTAGCTGGATAAACAAACATGCCTCTAACAAACTCTACTCCACAAATTTGGCAGTGTTTATTAACTTAAACAACTTTCCAAAAATTTGGGATTGGCATTTCTAAATAAACACAAAATCAAACAAATATCTTGTACGGTTGTCGTTGTAGACTACACTGTCTCAACACAAACGTTGCCAAAACACGTTTAGGCGCCAAGAAATTACTACCTATATGCACCCGAATCCCGCATAGTCATAGCCTATATTCGCAAAGATAGAAAAGGATTGAAGGGAGGTCGATACCCCCCAGGTTAACCAACACTACCCTAACAAGGATAATGACTAGGGAACCTTGATGCATACCGACCATGCAACAACACTACCGATTAGTTACACATTTACAAAGAAAATAATCTATCCTAAACACAAAATGGTAGGACGAGAATCTCGGATCTCGGGTGTGAACGGTGAAATTTGAGACTAACATGAATTCTAGTAACTAATTCGCAGTATTATCGCATGTCGATTGCACGAATGAAATGATGATCAGATTTATAAAAACGAACAGGCAAACAAAAACTAGTGCCTGGGATTTATTTCCAAACAAATTACAAATAAGAAAAATAATCCCAATTACCATTAAAATAATCAAGCAAGTTAAAATTTACTGTTACACGCGTCAGATAGTTGTACTATCTGTAGAATAAATGTTTTTGAACATTCTTGTCACAACAATGCAATTATGTTAAGTTTCATAAAATATTTACGTAATTGACAGTCACCCTGTGGCTGTGTCACTGAAATAGTCTGATTAAAATCAGCTGTTCACTCACAAAAATGAAGTTAACATTACAAAAACCCTACATTATTCACGGGCGTGCGTAAAATGTAACTATCTACTCTAATAATACTGTTATAAATTTTATAAGGTTTTAAATATTTGCATTTTCTACAGTTCTCATGCTTCACACGGTTTAAAATATACTATTAACACTATCAGTCGCGATCTGACAGTTTCATAGTGTCTCTGTTACATTAACAGTTCTTTGAACAATGTTTCAACCAACGATCAAATTCTCAGGTACTTCTAGTGGTATGTCATAATAAATAAGTTTAAATATCAAACACTTAGGTTAAATACAGCTTAGAATGTCGTGTCAATAAATAAAACAATAGGATAAAGAGCGATGCGAAACTACTTAAAGACTCTATACATTTCGTGGATCATATACAAATGCTCTCTGACATAAACAATTCAAACATTAACTTTTGTGTTAGCGCTACTCACTCATCCTGTAAAAATTCGTTGCTCCACATAGCAATATATTCCTTTCTTCCGCAATACAGTGAACAATACTTATCAATGGCATTTACTACGCCCCAAACATGCCATACATCCTTCCTTTCCTTACTATAAACAATCTTCAAAACTCCGCACGGCATTACTTCCATGAAAAACCCATTTTGCTACACACTTGCCGAAGAATTAGTGATTTTAATGGGTAACTACGCTAGAGTATATTACCGTTCAGAATGCACTCCTATCTACCAACTCCACTCTAAATTATTAAACCACGAGCACCAATTACAACATTTACATGTTCTTTCACAATAATACAATTCACAAAGTACTTCTTATTCCTTTCATTAGCGCTATTCTTTCACTTTGATCCATAAAAAACTTGTTCTTCCACGTTACCAAACGTTAACAATGTTAATTTGTAGTTCGCTCGACTTTTAGTTGTTAATAAAAATAAATACATATCCTCACGTTTCTGGTGTACATTTAAATATATGAACAATTCATATTTAAGTTGTTTTTAACATACTAGACCGCAGGTAGACAAACATATCCCCTGGTCTATTCATCTGAGTTAAACAATGTTTCTGCTTTAATTGTTGATTAATATAGTCATCATTTGACCTCAATTGTCACTACCATGATCCTATTTTATAGTGTATATTCGTAATATAATAGTCCATGACTATATAGTTGTCTACTAATTTGTGTTCCGCTGTTGGAATTTTATAACATTCAAATTGTTATAAATAAATATTCAGATGTATATTAACATCGTAATGTCTGTTAAACAATATTACAGCATCTCACAATAATGATTTACTTGATAACAATCCAATATAGATATATAAATGTATACTTTCGCTGCTACGCATAGAAATTGTTAATAACGATTATAATTTTTAAATATTCTTACAATTTGTCATAACTGTCGCTCTCCTCTCCAAAATACAATGTAATCGAAGCCTTCTCTCCGAGATACAATATTATCGAATAATCGAATAATCTCTTTGAGATACCATATAGTCAAATAATCAAAGCATTCCTTTTATAAAACGAGTATCGTTCGAAAGTGAGTATCTTACAACGTTTCCTTCGAAATAAAAAATACAAGAAACGCAAAACTAAGTTGCAAATACATGAAATAACGTCTCAAAAGACACACGAAGACATGAAACTCTAAAATTTTAGCTATTAAAAACAAAGATTAAGAATAAGAATTACTACAAAATGAAGTTGGTCACTCCAAAAATGGATTTCTACTGTTACAACAAAACTACAGCAAACGGTTGTTCCACCTTGAGATGTCTTCTACAGCCAAGAAATATCTCTATCAGCTGTTCTTGATATTCCGTCGAAGCTGCAATCGCTCGCCTCCTCGAGAAACCAGGCACTGCCAAGCACTTGCAAATCAGCTGTGAGCGACCCCATCTTAGTCGGGCTGCAATCACCTGCTCTGCGTCTCGGCTGGAGCTGCTAACGTTGGATCTTCCATCTTCACGGTCAGCGACCTGGGAAATGCTTTTCATGGTTCGATTGGCTGCAAACGGTCTTCTGCTTCTTATCTCTGAACTGAAGAGTGGTCTCGCCATCGTAGATCCGCAAGTCCTGAGTTGACATCTCGTCCTGGTGTTGTTGGACATCTTGCTTGTATTGTAGAAACTCATATTGGAATACTGCCGGTTGTTGCGCAGTTGTAGCTGTGTTGATCCTTGATTTTCCAAGTCACTCTGATTTCCCAATCCATGGTATAGATTAACCTCCTTCTATTTATTTACTTCTCCATAATATTCTCTTCAGTATACGTAGAATAAGCTTTTCCTCCCCGACTTAAGGTCACTGTCATCATGTAGACTATAATGTAGACTGTGGTGTAATAATGCTGAATATATATCGTGGATTTCGTTGTAGCAATATTGTAACTTGTAATAGACAATACTGTTAGTTATTGCTTCTCTGTAAAGTGCTGTTTCATAAGCGAAGTCTCGTTCTGATGATGTTATACTTTCATAAACGCTGATCTCTCCAATACTAATGTAATTTCGCATTACCGGCTCCTCTTCTAAATTTCCTCGGCGATTCCTTGGTCATTCGACAGTACAACAGTGCTGGTCGACCGGGCTTATGTTGCGTGCAATAAATGCTTATTTTCTGTGCGTGTGCGTCAAACGCGCCCACTCGTGTCAAGTCACTGCGAGAGAGTCACGCCACGCTTATCTCCTCGGCGGCGAGTGTCACCGCTAGCCTTCCTCAGCTAGCCTCACACTCATGCATTTTAATAGAAATATACTCATATTTGCTCTATTATTCAATAATTTATATATTTTTTTCAACCAAATAAATTTCATATTGCATTCTACACCTGTAGATGTGCTTATTTCACTTTATATGTGCCAAATTGATATAAAAGCGATTCCCACGAAAATTATGTGCATTTATTTGATTGGCTACTGAAATATTCTGATAAATGCTCCTGGATCTAGCCTCTTATCCACGGGTCGTGTGCATCGCTTTGTTATGATCGCCTTGCTAACCAAAACTGGATTTCTAGTGCCAAATATGAAGCCTTGTACAATTTCCAGCTTCGAATGATCGAACTCTTCCTTAGTTAAAATCACATTCACCAGAATATTTCCAAATAATAAATTCCTCAAAATGCTTCAAAATTCTCCAAAATACTTTCATTATGCATCATTTGTATCCCATAATACATATATAATTAATAAATTATTGTAATTCCAAATTTCCAATTTTTCCTTCCAATGGTGCACAAGTCGTTCGAACCTCGGCTCAGTCAAAGGTCCTAAGCTGGGCTGAATTCGAGTTCATTATGTTTTACCCGAATGAATACATGTACATTTGAAAATAATACCCTGAAACGACTAGCGTTTTTTTACATTTACCCTTAAATCCAGGGATGGTAAATAGAGCGAAATTAAAATAAAGAGGAGTGAAATTATAAGGTTTAAACACACAGAAGTCTGAAATGAAATTATATGTCAAGAGAAATTAAAATACGAGTATGTTTTTTGAACAGTATTGAAAGGAACGAAATTAAACGCGATTCGTAGAACTGTATTAAAGAACAAATGGTTTAGTGATTGAAATTCGAAGAGAAATTACATTAGGAATATACTGTACGGAATGAAATGCAAGTAGTGAAATGTAAGGAGCGAAATGTTTAAAACAAACCATTTCGTGAATTAAAAGGCATGAAATTCGGAATTAGATTATAACTGGAATTAAACTTTTTCATGAAACTCGGAGTGAAATTAAATTTAGAGTGAAATTAAGCAATAAAATGTGAGGAGTGAAATTCGAATAATAAACCTCCATTCATAATAAAAAGGAACGTAATGCATGGAGTGAAACTTAAATTGAATGAAATCTGCAATGAAAATAATTCGTAAACTCGGAATCAAATTATATGTGATATGATATTAAATGTTGATCATGGAATGAAATTAAATGTGGAACGAAGAAGAAACATAAGTTGGAAATAAATTAAATGCGGAATAAAAGTAAATCTTGGGGTCGGAGTGAAATTAAATATGGAATGAAATTAAATTCGCAGGTTGATTGAAATTAAAGGAATGAAATAAAATTTTGAGGTCGGAATGAAGTAAAATGTGGAATGAAAGTAAATCCTGGTGGTGGAATGAAATTAAATCTCAGACTCAGAATGAAACTAAATGTGAAAAGGAATTAAATCTTCAGAACGAAATTAAATTAAATATGGAATAAAATTAAATTATGGTGTCGGAATGAAATTAAATCTTCGACTCGGAGTGAAATTATATGTGGAATCAAATTAAATATTGCGGTCGGAGTGAAATTAAATGTGGAGTGAAATTAAATCTTGAGGTTGGATTGACATTAGATCTTGTGGTTGGAATAAAATTAAATCGTCAACTGGGAAATAAATAAATATGGGATTATATTAAATCTTGAGGTTGGAGTGAATTTAAATGTGGAACTAAATTAAATCTTGAGGTCGGAGTGAAATGAAACGAGGAATTAAATTAAGTCTTGAGGTCGGAGTGAAATGTAATGTGGAACTAGGCCTAAATGAAATCTTGAAGTCGGAGTGAAATAGAATGTAGAACTAAGTTAAGTCTTGAGGTCGGAGTGAAATTAAATTCATACAATTTAATTATATTCCGGCCGGAGTGAAATAAAAATCATACAATTTAATTCATTTCCGGCCGGAGTAAAATTAAACTCATACAATTTAATTCTATTCCGACTGTAATGAAATTATATCCATACACTTTAAATAGATTGAATATTTAATTTTTTCCGGCCGGAGTGAAATTAAAACCGACAGTGGGGTTCAAACCCACGTCTTTCGAGTTCGCAGAGAGCATGGCCACATGTCCTAGCACTGTGCGCTAGCAAGCGTAGCTATCGCTGTCTACTTGGTACACAAATGATTCCTAATAACAAATCCTGTCAGATATATTGAATGCTGGTTCAATTATTCGCTTGGTCGTCATATTGACTAGGTAAAAGGCATTAAAATTTGAAATACACAATTGTTATTGCACTAAGACCTCACCAAGTTCCATTGTAATCGCTCTAGCCACTTAGATTTTATGAAGATACACACACACGTACGCACACGCATTAAAGGTGATCCCACAAGTCTATATTTCATAAAATGAAACTAGGCTCAAAATAATAATCCGGTGAAACACGATTAGTTTTTTTATTATTCTTTCGTAAGTAGAATTTTGGTATTTAATTGCAAGTAGAACGTTAGTATTTTTCTTAGTAGAATTGCTCTATTACTTATTCTGAAAGGGAGTAGCAGCTTTTCAGAATACATCAATTCTATACTTGTCTTATAGACGGTTAAGCTATTGATAATATAAGCCAACTAATGGCTACACTGCGTTCGGCTGCACGGCTGAAAGCAACGGGAAACTACAGCCGTAATGCTCTTCCCGAAGACATGCACTTCTCTCTATGCATAATTACATGTCATGATGGCCTCCTCCCTTGTAAAATTCCAATCCGGAGGTAAACTAGTCCCCCGTTTGGATCTCCGGGTGGGGATTACTCGAGAGGGCGTCGGCATCATAGAAATGGCAAAGAGGAAATCTGACATTCCACGGATCGGAGCGTGGAATGTTAGAAGTCTGCTGGGAAGTGGAAGGTTAGAAAACTTAGAAAGGGAAATGGATAGGTTGAGGTTGGATTTGGTTGGGATTAGTGAAATGCGCCGGCAGGAAGAACAGGACTTTTGGTCAGGAGACTATAGGGTCATTATTAATAAATCAAACAATGGGCAAGCTGGGGTTGGTCTCATATTGAGTAGGAAACTTGGACAGCGGGTGGAATATTATGAGCAATATAGTGAACGGATTATTGTAGCAAAAATCAATACAAAACTTACGTTCACCACAGTGGAACAAGTCTATATGCCTACCAGTCCAGATGATGATGAAGATGTTGAAAAGGTCTACGAAGAAACAGATGAAATTCTGAGGTATGTCAAGGGTGATGAAAATGTTACATTAATGGGAGATTGGAATGCTGTGGTAGGAAAAGGAAGAGAAAGGAAGATAGTAGGAGATTTCGGATTAGGTGAAAGGAATGATCGAGGACCCAGGCTGATGGAATTCTTCACCGAGCTTGAGTTGGACATAGCTATCACCTTATCCAATAACTACAATAGAAGAATATACGCATGGATGTGACCAGGAGATACAGGGCGTTACCAAATCGACTTCATTATGATCAAGCAGAGGTTTCGAAACCAGATTTTGGATTTTAAACATATCCAGGTGCTGACATAAACTCTGACCACAATCTGGTTGTTATGAAATGCAGATTAAAGTTGCAGAAACTGAAGAAAAGTCAAAAGCCAAAAGGGTGATAAATAGACAGACTGAAGGAGAAGGATGTAAACGAAAGATTCAAGAAGAGTATAAAGGAAGGACTAATAAAAAATCCTAAACAAACTTCAATTGCAGACGAAAGGGCACTTTTGAAGAATGAAATAACAAAATCCGTAGAAGAAAACATTGGTAGGAAAGAGAGAATAGGTAGAAAACCGTGGATCACTCAGGATATACTAGAATTGATGGATGAAAGGCGGAAACACAATAATGTAAGAGATGAAAACGGGAAAGCAGAATACAGACGTCTGAGAAATGAGGTTAACAAGAAGTGCAAGGAAGCGAAAGAGGAATGGTTGAAAGATAAATGTGCAGGTAATAGAAAATTGTCTGAAATTAGAAAAAGTAGACACAGCTTATCGAAGGATTAAGAATACTTTTGGGGAAAAGAAGACTAAGTGCTGTAATATTAAGGACACAAATGGAAAGCCTCTAACATATAGGGAAGAAAAGGTTGAGAGATGGAAAGCTTACATAGAGTGTTTGTATAAGGAAAAGGAGATTGAGAATCATGTAATGGAAAGGGAGGAGGAAATTGATGAGGATGCAAAGGAGATTTAATATTGAGATCAGAATTAGACTGAGCATTGGAAGATTTAAGCAGGAACAAAGCACCAGGCATGGATGATATACCGATTGAGTTGCTACGCCGCATAGGGGATGAAGGTCTGATCAGTTTATTACACTTGGTGTGTAGGATTTTTGAGACAGGTGAGGTACCCTCTGATTTCAAGAAGAATGTTACCATCCCTATACCAAAGGAAGTGGGAGCTGACAGATTTGAAGATTACCGTACAATCAGCTTGATTACTCATGCTTGAAAGATTCTGTCAAGAATAATTTACAAGAGGATAGAAAGCCAGATAGAAACGGAGTTGGGTGAAGACCAGTTTGGTTTCAGGAGAAATGTAGGAACAAGGGAAGCTGTACTAAGTCTTAGGCTGATTTTTGGAGGTAGAATAAGGGAAGATAAGAGAACGTTCAAGGCATTTGTAGACTTTGAAAAGGCTTTTGATAACATTGATTGGACTAAATTGTGTGACATTTTGAAAACGATTGGAATAAAGTGCAGGGATAGGAGGGTGATCTACAATCTATACAGAAACCAGACAGTAGTCATTCGAGCTGAAGGTCATGAGACGGAAACTGGTATTCAGAAAGGTGTAAGGCAGGGCTGCAACTTATCACCCATACTTTTCAATCTGTACATTAAACAAGAAATTGGAGAAGAAACTGAAGTGGGAGTGAAGATTCAAGGAGAAATAATTTTAACTATGAGTATTGCCGATGACATAGTCATCTCGGCCGACACGCCTTAGGACTTGAATGAGTTTTTGAATAGTATGGACTGCGTCTTGAGGAAGCAATTTATGATGAAAATTAATAATTGTAAAACAAAAATATTGGAGAGCAGTCGAAATAAATCATAATCCTCTATGGACATCAAATTGGCAGGTGAAAAACTAAAGGAAGAAGGAGACTTATGTTACTTAGGAAGCAAACTATCCAGTGATGGACGAAGCAAAGAGGATATGAAAAGTAGGTTAGCTCAGGCAAGGAGAGCATTTCTACAGAAAAGGAATCTGTTGACATCGCATATAGATTTAAGTGTTAGGAAGTCATTTTTGAAGGCCTTTGTCGGGAGCGTGGCGCTCTATGGAAGTGAAGCTTGGACTAATGCTGTAGCAGAAAAGGGGAGGATTGAAGCGTTTGAAATGTGGTGTTACTGCAGAATGATGATCAGATTGGTAGACAGGGTTACAAACGAAGAGGTATTAAGTCGAGTGGGAGAGGAGAGATGTTTCTGGTGACTGCTAATGAAGAGAAAAGAGAAGTTAGTAGGAAACATACTAAGACACTCAGGAATAGCAAGCTTAGTTATGGAAGGATGGGTCAAGGTCTAGAACTGTAGGGGTAGACCATGGTTAGAACTTGTTAAACAGATTGCCTCGGAAGTAGGGTTTGGTAGTTATGTAGATATGAAACGATTAGCTCAGGACAGGAAGACATGGAGGGCTGCATCAAACCAGTCAAAAGACTGAAGACTCAAACAACAACAACAACAAAACATTAAGTAAAATGGCCTCAGGTATTAATGTTATATCCCAGAATTTCATTGGAGTGAAAGGTTCCGTGACTAGGCTTCTGCCCGACGTGTCCCGGGTTCGATTCCCTGCCGGAACATAAAGGACTTAAATCTCCTGGGGTTAATTCACATGGCTCGAGGACTGGGTGTATGCGAAGTCATCGTCATCACGTCATCCTCATTATGGCGCGCAGGTCACCCCCGGGTGTGAACTAGAAAAACCGGCACTCGGCCTCTCAGGACACCATACGATTGAATAAGGCAAACTCTTCATTGTGAGTGCCATTCCACGAGGAATAGACCGTATTTCTATGGCTAAAATTTCGCTATATTTATTTCAGAGCTTTATATTCACATATCGTTAAATTCTATTGATTTGTATTCACGTCGGAACAGAAAGAAATGACCGTTAATAGTTTCATTCCAACAGGAATAGAATTATAGTGTATGAATTTAATTTCACTCCGGCCGGAATAGAATTAAATGCTCGTTCGAATTTAAGTGTATGGATTTGATTTCACTCAGGCTAGAATGTAATGAAGCGTTTGTTCAAAGTTTCTTTCCAAGCGGAATAGAATTAAATTGTATGGTTGCAATTTCACCCCAGCCGGGATAGAATAAAATATTCGATCAAATTTAAGTGTATGGATTTAATTTCACTCTGGCTAGAATAGAATTAAATGTTCGTTCACAGTTTCATTCCAACAGGAATAGTATTACATTGTAAGAATGTAAATTCACTCCGCCCGGAATAGAATTAAATGCCCGTCAGAATTATATTCCATGGTTTTAATTTTACTCCGGCTATAATAAAATTAAATGTTCGTCCAATGTTTCGTTCCGAGAAGAATAGAATTGCCGGAATAGACCTAAATATGTTGTTCATAGATTCATTTCGAGAGTAATAGAACTTGATTTCATGCATTTAATATAATTTAATGTTTTATTCACAATTTAATTCCGAGAGGAATAACATTGAAGCGCATGGATTTAATTTACTTCCCACTGGAGTGGAAACCAATGTTTCCTTCGCAGTTTCATTCCGAGGAGAATTAAAAATAATCTTTGTGATTTAATTTTATTCCTTTCGGAACAAAAGTGAGTGTTTCTTGCAACATTTCATTCCGAGAGGAATAAAATGCAATGCAATTGATTTGATTTCACACCCACCGGAATTGAATTTTATTCTGAGAGGAATAAAATTCATTATTTCATTCCCAATTTTTTTACTTGTTGGAGTGAAATTATATGTTTCACTCAAGGTTAAATTCCATGCCAGAATAATATTGAATTGACTGGCTGAATTTAATTCCATTCCTGCTCCAGAGTGAAATATAAAATTTCGTTCCCTTTGCCATCCCTGCTTAAATCAGATTTTTTAAAAATTAATTGTATTGAATGCATAGCACAAATGGGATGGCCGAGAATCGTGAGAAGTACTTTGTACAAGCACATATCTTGTAATGTAAAAAGGGGAGCCCCAATTCTGTGAATGCATGGGCCCTTACTTCATATGCATTGCAAACTCATGTAGAATCGAACCAATTCCACCTGTAGGGGATATAGTGATTAGGAACTATGCTCTGCAGTGTTAATTTTAATGCCAATCAATATTCTACTCCTAGTGGAACTCGAACCAGTGAATGTGGACCCATTAAATTCGTTTGCACCCTAATTAACTGATCCTCAACATGGGTCACATAAACGCCATGCATAGGGGAATTGAAAATTACGGTTACCGTACGTTCAGTACAGTAACCTGTTCCTTCGATTTAACTACACATGTAGGAATATACCCAGCGGCTTGAACATGAAAAACGACTGCGTGGGTGACATAACCAGTACCACGCCTTGGTAACCTTTGACATCAAATCGCTGTTCGATAGTGACTGCCCTCACTTGCGTGGTTTTATAATGTGTGGCCAGCGCTAAAATAAAAAGTTGGAATTTTGGCACCAATTAGCAGTGAAACACCTGTGCTGTGAAAGATTATACGCAAGATACGAGTTAAAACTGGTTATGAGATAAGTACCTTGCAGTAAGAAGGACATGGTGTTTAACATTATACGTTCTTGCTAACCCTTACATGAACGTAACGACAACTTCTTTTTCTCCTTCTTCTTATACTTGTACAACTTCTTCTTGTTCTATTAATGAGTTTCTCCCTATTGCAAGGTACTTTCTCGCGGCTACCTTCTGTCTTTTCTGTGACTTTGGCATGGGTATGAGTACCATATACACTTCATACCACCAAATGGATTTTAACCCACGCTCCCTTAAGTGCATGATAATAGTTAGGAGAGAATTATGTACAATTGCAGAATCAGCTTGGCGTTTAAGACACAGTTTTGTTACGCATTAAAAGAGGAAGTATTTCTGTTGTGTTAAAACACCCCAGTTAGGACTCAAACCTTAATTGCCTGCATTCCCTACAGGTGCAATAGATGCTACAATACTTTTTCGACCAAAAGATTACAAAATGTTTTGATGTCTTAAGTAAGTAGAGCATTCCTAAAGTAATAATTTCTGCATATTCATCGGAAATAACCTAGCACTTTATTGATATTTGTCGGGATGCACTTATTTCAAATCAAATATGAATTGTTGTTTATTGATTCATTTATATTCTGCTCCGTGGTGTAGCCATGCGCCTGAAATGGCGCAGTAGTATCACTATGCAAACTAGCACTAATCCCGGACATCAGATTATCGAATCCTGGTACGCTGAGCGTGGATAATGCCGGTTTGTTACCCCACACACCTTCAAAGAAAATTCTGGGATGGTACCTTTATTAATGGCCCGGTGGCTTCTACCCCAATCCTTGAGCTCCATAATTACTGTAAGATGCACTACTATGGTCACGTCGCAATACAGGATATTGGACAATTGCATACGCTACTGAGCACTGTGCACTGATGACTAAGTTGTCCCAAGGTTCTAAGATCAATTAACAACAATAACTTATTTACATTCTCTTTGATAATGGGCTGCTTATCTTTATTGCACGCATGGTATCTGAACTTATTTTCCTTAAATGCCATTGTATTATAACAAGATGAATTTACAAGGAAATCATAGCCATAAATGGGTCATATGTTAGTATACACAGTAACTCGTAGATAAATTATGACAGTTATGAATATAACTCCGAATATATGACTTAGGAAAGCAAAGTGGGAACGTTTAGGGAGCGATATTCCATCAATATTAAACTCATGTAGAACAATAAGAACCTCCTTAAATCTGGACTGAATTTATGATATAAGACGTGGAAACAAATCATTTCCAGAACGCAGGGATGTCGACTAAGTTCGGATGTGAGGTTGACAGGTTGAGGCTAGTGTACGTGACGTATTCACTATGACAAGGAATATTGCAAACTGTCCTCCAACTTCGAGAAGAAAAACAATAGATGTTCATATTATTGCAACCCTCTTTATGTTGCTACACACACCATTTCTCATCCTTCAAGCATATACTAGAATGGACAGGCTGACCCAGTTTCTGCTCCTATTTACAGCTGATACAAATTCCTGAGGGGATTGTCCTCCAGCTGCACTCCACCCCCCAATCTAAGATACCCTGATTCTTCCCATCCCATAATCACAGGGAATTGCACACATTGACTGCATTTACTTTGATTTCTACCCAAAGTTCGGATATGCTCCCCCAATGAGCGCATTATCACACGTCCTGTAAACAGCAATACGCAAGATGTATTGTTCCCCAAGCTACCATTTCTACTGCAATGTGTTTAACATGGATTTCATTTCGTATTATAAGAAACCAGACTTCCATACTTGTAAATCTTGGCCATCTTTGTAACCGAGTATTGAATAAGAAACATAAAGGTACCCCATTCTTGAAGAACATATCTCCGGGTGGCGGGAAAAAGCACATAAGTAAAAAATTCTCATTTTTGGTTTATTTCACTTATGTCATCTATAGAGCTAAACTGACATTGAGGTAAAAGCACATATGTCAGTCTGCCTTCTTTAAAAGATATAATTGAAAAACACAATCACCTATTTCACAGCTGCACAGATATGCTAGAGGAAGAATCACTAAAGTCAACTTATGTTATTGTGCTCATTGCCTTGAGCCTGTCTTGCTACTTGAAAAATCACTTAAGTCAACTTGTGTACTTTTGCTTCCCTCTTTCTCCAGTCTTGTGTGACTTAAATGATTTTCCTCATTTGTTTATAAACTACACTACTTTATAATATTATTATTTAGGCTGAAATTACTGAATTATCCCAAAAAATATAATTTTATAGGCATATGCCATAGAGTAAATAATGTCAATCATAAAATAATTCATTGTGTAACTATTGGCAGTAGTCAGTTATCTTCCCACCAAATTAATGCATTTCCTTAGTGTGATTCTATATGTGTAAGCAGCGGCTCACACAATGTGTTCAAGAGGCCTTAAACTGATGGAGCTAGCTTTAGATAAGCTGAAAGAAAATAATCAGAATGAATGTTTAAGAGGTAGGTACAGGTTTTTTACTTCCCACTAGTGGTAGAATAATAATATTTGCTTATGTTACAATATAACCTTAAACTATGGAGTAAATTTCTGATCAAAATGCCTTGAAAACTTATTTACTTGTGAATTTAAGCATTAATATAATTTTATATAGGGTACATTATTATTGTGTTACACAGTCGGAATGAGGTATCTATTGGAGGAAAAACTTTAAGGGAATGAATGAGGTGCTTCTCGTCTGGCATTGTCATGCAGATACAAAATGAAAATGAAAATCCACAGCCTGCTGCCAGTCTCCGACCGGGTCAGGAATGGAATTAATGAAGCCCCCATCTAGCGGCGAGGATATGAACTGCGCCGGCTGCCGAGGCCTGACGCACTCCTCTGGGGCAATGATTAAATGAATGACAGATGAAATGAAATGATAGTGGAGAGTGTTGCTGGAATGAAATTTTGACAGGGAAAACCGGAGTGCCCGGAGAAAAACCTATCTGCCTCCGTTTTGTCCAGCACAGATCTCACATGGAGTGACCGGGATTTGAACCACGGACCCAGCGGTGAGAGGCCGGCGTGCTGCCGCCTAAGCCACGGAGGCTTCGCAGATTCAAAATATTGGTCATTATTTACTTGCTAAATGTAGTTATAATGTATTTACATTGCTAGGCAATGAATTTAATTAGGTGCTTTATATACAGGTGTCCAAGAGACCAGAAAGGGAAAATTTGTCGAGGACTCTTAAGCACCATAACTAAGTGTTTCGAAGTGAGAATAGTATACATAGTTGTCCTACAACTACTAGCCTGGAGCAAGAAAATCCCGTTTTCACAGGAATCTACAGCGTCCGACCAAGTAATCTACAAAATGAGATATTAATTGAAATAATACGTGATAATAGACCACAATTTGCATTGTCTTATGTATGTAAACTAGTTACCGGTACTATTTATTATTTTGTAGATGGTGTATTGGAACCGGAAAATATCGGTTCTGATGGTGATATCAAAATTGAAGATCACCTGGGGTTTTTGATTCTAATTGAAATTTTTAATGTGCAAGAACAATATTGTGGGTTTACAAGCAAAACACATCTGTCTTCTAATAAAAGGAGGTTTTTTGGGTTTTCACAGCCTCTCTTTCATTCCCAATATCTGCCCTCAGAACAAGGATATTTCACTTTAAAAATATGCAATGAGTTCGTTAGAGTGTCTAGAATAGGTAGAAGTATTAATCTATTTCACCGGAATGAAACACCGGAATGAAATTCCTCTCTTGAAACTTAGCAAGAAAATGATAATTAAATAATTAGGTAGCAAAATTTGCCTGGTAAGACTTAATGGATAATACCAGAGTGTAGAGAGGAAAATATGGCATAGGTTAGTGGGATAATGTCTGCTGACTTAATGTGTTTTGCTTGTAAACCCACAATTATTTCTTTATAATGTTAGATTTGGTGAACTACTACAACTGAATACTACTAATGTTTTTGATGCCGGTTATATAAGTGCATTTGGTGATGTAACTTCTTTCTGTTTTAGATAATGGATCCCAGATTCTGTCATCTGATCAACATGCCAAGTACAGTCCACGCAAGTCCAGTTCATTGGGAACATCTGTTTTTATGAAACGTACACAAAAGTCACCGGACAAGCAACTATTATCCAACAAAGTGTTATGCAGTACTAACGGCACGTTAGGGAACAATACTATCGATGAAGGTGCACCATACACTGCGACTTTACTAATACAGTCATCACAATTAACACCGGTTATCCGACAGATTTTACACACACCCAAAGTACACGGGGCTACTTGACCGCGTTTTCGCAGCCCCTAAACTAAGGAACCAACCAACCAACCAACACTGCGACTTTAAATCGCAGGAACACCCCAAAGAAGAGTCGTTCCAAAAGAAAAATGAGACAAGAATTTAGAAACCTTGGACAAATGTACACAACGGACAAGGGGAAAACCATCAAGGCAAGACGTAAGAACTGTAACTGTAGAAGTAAATGCAAAGAAAGAATTGACGAGGAAGCTCGTCTAAACAACTTTGAAGAATACTGGAACTTGGGGTCTTACGACAGATGGTGTGCTTATGTTTCTTCCATGATGACAGTAGTCGAAAAAGCCACTTCCAGGCCTTGAGTCAACTCGCCTGATAAGCAAAAGTACAGGATGGTCACACACAAATACTGTTTTGAGCTCATGGTCAAATAATTTCAGTGTGTAGGCAGTGTTTCATGAATACTCTTGACGAAACTGATAAATTCATTAAGATAGTTGGCTTGAAGAAACGTTTGTCCAGGTGTGGGATTCCTTCTTTAGACTCGCGATGAAAACAGACACCATCAAATAAGTGGTCTGAAGAGAAACTCGAGGAAGTCAGGAAACACTTGCGGTCATTTCCTGCTTACGAAAGCCACTACGAACGGCAAGAAAATTATCATCTCTATCTGCCATCTCACCTTACCCTAGAAAAAATGTACAAACTCTAGCAAGACGTAACAGCGACCCCAGTTTCTTGTAAGGAGCATTTTGCCAAAGAGTTCCATAAAATGAAACTGAAGTTCAAGAAACCCCATGTAGATACATATCACAGGTGTGATACGTTGCAAATGGTGATAAAAGTATCTGATGATCCAGAGAAAGCCCTTGCAGCAGTTCAAGAAAGGGATCAGCACCACCTTGAACAAAAAAAAGCATACGATGAAAAGAATAAGATAAGTTAAAAGCAGCAGAAAACAATAATATGAATTATTTTACGTTAGACCTGCAACAGTGTATTCCAACACCTGCTGTGAGTTAATCAATAGCATTTTATAAGCGACTGTTATAGACTTTTAATCTTAGCCTACAGTTCATGACAATGTTACTGCAGAAAGTACACATTATATGTGGCACGAAGCTGTTGCAGGTTGAGGTGGCAATCAGGCTGCCTCTTGTTTATAAAATAGTATATTATGCAACGAGCCTATAATGGCAATAATTATGACACGAGTATGTTTATAAAACGAGCGTATGCGAGTTTTATAATTTCCATACGAGTGTCTTAATTACCATTATAGGCGAGTTGCTTACGACTGTTTATGTTCGACGATAATTATTATAACTATTTTATGTTCGAACATAAGTATTCATAAATATCTCTCGAGATTTCGCCAGTTTTATGTACTGAACAGAGCGCATGGGACGCAGGGAATGCCTTGTATTTGACCATGGCCTCTTCGATTACCCCACTATGACACTAGGAAACGCAGTGAAATTTAAATTAGAAACTCAGTGCAGGTGCGATGTTATCCTTATCTAATTGGTCAAACAACTGTTTCTTGAGCTGTGATTGGTGGGAGAAACTGTTTCATAATGAAAAATAGTGTATTAATGACCATCATTATGATACAGTTTTCTGACATATAATGGTCAGGGTCGAACATAAACATCTTAACGGACTTCCTTCGCATGCATCAAATGTGATCTTTTATTCTGATACGTGTGAAGAACAGAATAAAAATTCACATGCAACAGCAATGTTTACCAAAGTATTGCAAAAAGTATCAGGCATCGTCACTATTGGCCACAAATTTATGGTACCTGGACACAGCCACGTGGGGGGTAGATTCAGACCATTCTGTAATTGAGAAGGAGAAGAAGAAAACAGATCAACAAGTGTACCATCCACATGACTGGTACCAGCTGGTTCGGTCAAGCAGTACAAGGTTCACTGTCGTAGAGATGAAACAAGAGGATTTTCTGGAGTTTTTAGCACTTCTCAAAGGCCCGCTTGTGTTGCGAAACAAAGATGAAAGAGGAAATGCATTCAAATGGCAAAAGGGTAAGTGGTTCCGTTACGAACCTAATTTTGGAGAAGTAAAATTCAAGACAACACTTTAAGAGGAAGAGCAATTTGAAACGCTGTCACTGAAAAGAAGTAGAACCAGTGCGAGTGAGATTTGCGTGAAGCAAATCACAGATAAGTCTGTTATTAACGCAGACAAGAAAAAAGATCTAATTTGTCTCCTCTCTCTCTTATATCCACTGTGTTCCACCAGTTCTACCATGAACTTCCAACTTCCAGCAAAAAAGAGGATACTGACCCCGAACTGGTGGAATTTAGTGATTAGAATGGTGAGTTATTAGAGAGTGATATTACTTTGTAAACACTTCTGAGTTGATTTTCAGTGTTCTTAAACTTGAACTATAGTGAGGGAACAATAACTTAAGTCAGTGCTAACTTCTGCACAAAATCACTTAAGTCACCAATTTCTTTGTAAAACACAAATTTCCTGCCTGATCATGTGTTTAAATAAATTTGGTGTACCTGAAGAAGAGTAATATGTCATTTGTGTACCTTTTCTTTGTGCATTCACTGTAGGCTTTATAAAAACGTCTCTTCTGAATAGTTGCAATTTTTGACTATGTGCCTTTCCCCGCCACCCAGAGATATATTAATGTACTTTCGAACCACAATATCATGATCACCTCCCACATTTTAAAGCGGCGCCGCGCCCATGAATAAAAGTGACATGTTACTTGTGCTAAGATGGAGAGTATATACGGACAGCGTGAGGCATCCAGCACGGGTATCATTCTATAGTATCATGGGTAAAGGAGAACAGTTATCATTATTAATTTGTCTCCAGGTCATACAGTAATATATCGGCTCATACAGTGCGTACTACCAAGACACTTGTGCGTGTGGTGGACCTGTGGATAGAAGCGCATTCTTCGCAGAGACGAGCGGATACTAGACCACGCAATGTGACCACAGCACATACCCGCATGGCCTTATTTATTGAGCAATTTGAAGGAACACAGGCATAAGACCAAATTCCTTCCTTCTTGACATATCTAGTAAAAAATACAAAATACATCAATGAGATGAAAGAGAAAAAGAGTACACAATTGAAGAACCAAACAAAAATGCTACACAAGAAATTGTTAAAATAGACACTATAGAATGGGAAAAACTGTACAAAAGAAAAAAGTGCACGAATTAAAGGAGAAACGAGTACCCAGTATTCAAGGAACAGCTGCTTTTATTTGTTTATTGAATGAGTTAGTGCCAGTGAATAAATCTACTTGAACATCGATTGAATTATAAAGTGATGTATTTTAAGTAAAGGCTTGTACAGCTTAGTCACAAGAATATTATGGTCAACTTTATCGAAGGTCTTTTCTAAATCCATGTATATCACGTCAGTTCTTCTATTGGTATCTAATGCGTTTGAGTAAAACCCAGCAAATTTGTAATAACAGATCTGCTGGGCATAAAGCCGTGCTTACATCGTGAAAGCTTCATATTAATATGATTGTAATGCTAGAATATAAAAATGTGCTCATAACCTTTTACTATTGCATTTATTACTGAAATAGAGCGGTAATTCAATATCATTTCAGATTTGCCTCCATTTGGAATTGGAGTAAGTTTAGATATTTTCCACTTTTCAGGAAATCTGGATGTCTTTAAAGATATCAATACCAATATGTTCATACAGCCCTTATGTACGGTGGTATGCCATCAGGCCCTCAGGATTTCTTAGGCTTTAATTTTCTATTTATATTTGTTCTTACTTCGTCCACCGTTATGTGAGTCATGTTCAGCTTATCAAATCTTGGTAAAACAGGAAATTCATTTGAATTGGTCCACGTTATAAATAAAATCCGTTTTGTTATACACTGATGAGAAATACTTTTACTTAATTTTTACGGATGGGATAATAGCTCGTGCGAACCATACTGGATATTTCGATTTTCGAATGAATTTCTGCTTTGGTACACAATTTTCGAAATATTTGCAGAGTGATGAATGGAAGAAATCAACAGCATGATCAATGTATTTGAATTAATAGAGTTAACTCGAGTCGAAATCTCGTATGTTACAATGGGGATCAAAAAATCAGTATTTTTGAAGTTGTAATATATACTAATATATAATGTATATTAAGCAATGGCAAGTTCTAGAGATGTTGGGATTGCGTTCTGGCAACTAAACAGTGCACGCCGTGTTGACTCTAGATCAAGGTAGGCTAAGAAACGCAGATAATGCTGAAAAAATCTTAGCAAAAGAAAAGCAAGGCAGATCATAAGGGGTGCCAATAGAAGACTACAAGATGCCTTCGGAGGGGATGAAGATGATCCAAACTATAGAGCAGGCTCGTTTTAACTTTGAATTCAATTTCCCGTAAGTTCCCTTTTCTTGTATTTAGGGAACATTTTCTCAGGTTCTGTTTAACCTAGAACCAAGAAACTATAGGAAGCAGTTAATTAGAGTGTGTTACACACACTGAAATAATTTCATGTTGATATGTAATTTAGAAAAAAAAATATAATGGTGATAATGTACCGAAAATTGGAGGTAAAAAAATTCTTAGGTAAAAAAAATATATACATCTTCTTCATTATTCCCACTAAAAAAATATTATCCTTTCAGTATACGCACAATACCTATGTTCCTACGCTGTAAAAATTTGAGTTATGTAGCTATCATGGTTTCCAAGAAAATGTACCTATAATTTACCATTGTGAGAATATGCGATTCTATTTCCCCTTAAATGGGTGGTAATGCTAAACAAATTGCAGGGTGATGTAAGTCGCCAGGTACCAACGGAAATTCGTCATTCTTCAAGTCAATTTGAATATTAATGTCTTGAAATTACAATTTTGAATATTGTTGCGTGATGTCGATCTGAGATACGAGATGAGTAGTATAGGCGGCGGTATGGGACAGACAATTAAGTGTGGTTAAAAGTACCATTATATTTTCTTCAAAGAAATTATGGATAAAATGACCTTAAACTTCTTGAAAAAATTTGTCCAAAGAAAATATGGTTATCTTAACCATTACATTTTTTCAGATAAATTATGGTTAGGACTAACCATACTTTGAATTACCTTTTATGGCTAAAGATAACCATAAAAAGTACCTATAATTTCATATGAAATTATGGCTACAACCAACCATAAAACACTATTTAATTTTTGGTTACTATTATCCATAAAAATTAACCATAAAAATAATAAAAAGTTATGGATAACGTAGCCATAAAATTACCAATGTTATTTTTAATAAAATATGGTTAAAAGTAACCATAAAAATGACTCTAATATATAAATGACAAAGTTATGCTTACCTCCACCTATAAAACGTAACACAAATTTATCCTACAAACACCTAAAATAATGGCTAAAAGGAACCAGTAAATTTTTAAAAGAATTAAGGATAAAATAATGGCTAAAACAAGGCTAAAATTATCAGTTACTTTTTTAGAAATTAGGGGAAGAATAATGGTAAAAACAAGGCTAAAAATTCTGACGAATGTTTTAGAAACAATGGATAGAATAATGGTTAAAATAACTAGTGACTTTTAGAAATTAAGGATAGAATAATGGTTAAAACAAGGCTGTAAATTCTCACGACTTTTTTTAGAAATAATGTTTAAAACAAGGCTAAAATTACCAGTAACTTTTTAAAGAAGTAAGGATAAAATAATGGTTAATACAAGGGTGTAAATAGCTATAAAAATGATGTGTACACTATTATATTTAGTATCCCCAAGGAAGTGTATCAATTATGTTGTCTTCTTCTTTCTGGATCATACGCTTGTCGTAGTCGACTTTAAATTCTTTGGCAATATTTTTATTTACAAGGCTTTTTGTTTTCTTATCTCTTGTTATCATGTTATTGCTTATAACAACCTTATTATTAGAACCTTGTATTAAGTCAGTCATTGTCTTCATGTTAAGTTTTTTGGCATTTTCGTGGTTGAGAGTAAATCCTTTGATCTTGGTAACCTGTTTGTCTTTATACGTTTCGTACGCATAACTCTTAGGACATGTGCTTATCCAATCAGTACCATGATCATCTTTGCCAAATTCGTCAGTCCATTCACCAAGCATACAACCGGTCTCTACGGTGTTTGTTCCATCATCTATGTAAACAATACTATCAGTGTCATAATAAACTACTGCCTTTCCTAATCTATCAAGCATATCGTATAATCTTATTCTAGCATTGGAAGTGGTGAAAGCTGCCACAAATATGTTGGTATTTGTGCTATTTTCTACATAGAAATCATTGTAGTGGTATGTTACCTCAATTACTTCATCATTGATGTACATTATATTAGTAATTTCTATCTTATCGTCTAATAGCAATTCGTACCACCTCTTAGGGTCATCAATGAACTCTGTTTGTGATATGTTTTGCCTCTGACCAAACTTTCCCCAAAGAGAATTTAAGCATATTTTAGCAACAGCTCGCTTACCAGCGTTGGGTTTAATTTTGTCAATATCAAGCTTTATACCTTGTTTTTTTCTTATTACTCGGGCATATTCTTCTTTAGATTTGTAATCACCATCCCAAGGACTACTTTCTAGCTTAATTTTCATAAAGGTTTTAATATAGTCCTTGAAAAGCTCATTACTTTTCTCTTCAAAATGCCATACTTCGTAAACTTTCTGTATTTTGTAGCCTTTCTCAAGAGCCTTATTAAGTTCGATTGTAGTCCAAGTTCCAAGAAGCGCCCTCTCTTCATCACTGTGATTACAGCGGCCGACCTTTTCTTCTGCACACTTCGCGCACAGGGTAAACATTAACTTATCTAGCTTCACAGGAAGGACTGGATGATAAAGACCTCTTGGAGGAAGAACTTTACATTTAACTAAACCAAACCCGTCTTTATTGTATATTTCTGGCTTAAATATTTTAGTGGGGTGCCCTATAGTGTACATGTCATAAAACATAACTGTTGGATATAAACTGCATATATCTATATATCTCAGCTTTTTTCCAGAAACTTTCAACTTTGTGGCATTTGTCCTACCACCGAAGAATGCGTCCCTGGGGTTTAGAGGTTCTACAACATCTTTTGTTTTATTTAGGCTTTCCTTATAAGCTTTAGAATTTTTCCATTTTCAGCTCCACATCTCTACAACCTTGTACCCGGCATTTTTAAGAGCTTGTGTTCGCTCTATAGTTTTTGTAAGCAAGTCATCCATAGTTTCATTGTTGACATAATTATTATTATTATTATTATTATTATTTATTTACCAAAAATTGTGCCTACAATTTATGGACGGCAGATAGAGAAAGGGCAAGCCCAACATACACAGCAGTGTCTCCATCTCCGTTCATTAAATCTAAACAAATCTCAAATGTTACATTATACAATTTACACCTTTACATTTGCTATATACACATAATCTGCTGTACATGACGTCTATATCATACAATTCATAAATAAAAGGGAAGACACAGGCATGCACGCACACATATACACGCTCACACACGCATACATACATACATACATACATACATACACGCACGCGCACACTCCCAATCACTCACAAAGTTACATTATACAGTATATAAATTCAATTTACATGGGGTTTTAGTCCCTTTAGAGCCTTCACTTTGCGGCAAAATTGTCGTGGAGGAAGGTCTTTTATTTCACGAGGCAGGTCATTCCAAAGTCGAGCAGAGCAATTATAGAATCCAGATTGATAATCTGTTGTCCTAGCGAATGGAGGAACAAGGGTGACACCCTGTGCTCTACGGACTGAACGATATGCCAGCTGAAGGCGGTGAAATGGGTAGAGTATAATGGTGCCAGCTAGAGATTTTCGGAGAAAGGTGAGGTCTATTTGGCTACATATGTCATTGATGGATGTTAATGGTTTCGTCAAAACTTTGTTACCCTGATTGTAAATGAGTCGCTCTGCTCGACGTTGGACTGCACTTAACTTCCTCATGTTTTCCTCGGTAGTGGGATGCCAGGCAGGAAGTCCATACAGAAGAATGGGCCGTATCGTGGAGAGATACACCGCTCGGAGTGCAAGGCTTCTGAATCCCAGAAGATTACGTCTTGCAAATCCTAGAATTCTAAATGCCTTACACCTAGATTCTTCAACGTGTACATTCCACTTCAAATTGCTGGAAATGTGTATTCCCAGCATTCGCAGTGAATTGCACATGGGAAGAACTTTGCCGATCAGTGAAAGGCTATGTGCAATAGGCTGTCTGGCCCTACTTAGCCGAATATATTTACACTTGTTTACATTCAAGGTCATCTTATTTACATCACACCACAGTGCCACACTGTCCAGATCTTCCTGTAGTGCTTTGACGTCATCATTATTTTTTATGGCTCTGTAAATTTTGAGTCGTCTGCATACTGCGCCATCGTGGACGTCACACAGCTTGGAAGGTCGAGGGTAAAAACCATGTACAACAAAGGCCCAATCACCGACCCCTGTGATACTCCCGAAGTTACCACTATGTTCGGTGACTTGGCCCCGCCAAACACGACACACTGCGTTCGACCTACCAGGAATGACGTCAACCATGTAATCAGCTTGCCTCCGATGCCATATTTGCCAAGCTTTAACAAGAGTCTTTGATGAGGCACCTGATCAAAAGCTTTGCTTAAGTCCAGGGCCACACAGTCCACTTGGGAGACGTTAGTCTGATCCAAAGAGTTCTGCCAGTCATCAATCACTTTTGTCAAAAGAGTTGTACAAGATCTCCCCGGAACGAAGCCATGTTGGCTTGGATTTAACAGGCCTCGCTCACTCAGGAATTCCAGTATGTTCTTAGCAACCAGGCGCTCCATACATTTACAGATACCAGACGTTAGAGAAATCGGGCGGTAGTTGTCCATGCCTTCCTTGTCACCATCTTTGAACACAGGGACCACGTTAGCATGTTTCCACTCTTGTGGTAGCGTCCCGGTGTTAATGGACTGGTTGAAAAGTGCGCACAATGAGGGTGCTAGGGCCTCTGCACAGTAGTGAAGGATCCGAGCAGGGATTAAGTCTGTTCCTGTCGCGGCATGGGGTCTAGTTCTCCGTAAGCTGTCCCGAACTTCCTGTTGTGTGAAATACAGACTGGTTAGGGGAAAGAGAGGGGATGATGTCCTTGGTAGGAACATTCCTTCACTGGTGTCAGGTGGAGAGAAGTTACTTTGGAATTTACAGTTGAACGAGTTGGCTATGTCTAGTGGGTTGGAAATTGAAAGTCCGTTATGTTTAAAGCTCTGTGGTGCGGTGTTGCCACTTTTGCTCCGAATGAATGTCCACATTGCCTTGGGATTAAAGCTTAATTTGTCCATATACGTACTGTAGGCTTCACGAATTGCAGATTTGGTACTATTTCTAGCCAGCCTATACTTTTCCCACCTGCTGTCACTTGGGCACTGTTTCCACTTGTTATAGAGCTGATTTCTCTTTCTTATTTTGGATAGTATGTCCTTTGAGATCCAAGGTGTTTTTTTCTTATTTTTAATTGTAACCTTAGGGATCACTTCATCGACGCACTGAAAAAAGATTTCCTTCCAAGTATGCCAGGTACCATCTATATCTACACTGTTGGTGACTGAAGGTGTAATGACCGGTAATCTATCAAGTAAAATTTCAGAAAGGAGTTTCCAGTTGGTACGGGAGTAATTGTAAACTGTTCTGGTTTGTAATTTTGGACTGTTCTTTTTGTGGGTAAATATAGCTAGGAGGGCTTGGTGATCACAAAATCCAGGGATGACTTGTAGAGACTGAATTGAGGATGGAGAGTTTGTTAGGAAGAGATCGAGGGTTGAACGGGAGGTCTCAGTGATACGGGTAGCTTCAAATATGAGTTGATGGAGGAATAGATCATAGAATGCTGTAAGGAAGTTGTTGGATATAGGATTATTTGGGATAGGAGCGGCATTTCTATTCCATGTGATTTGTAGGTTGAAATCACCAACAATGTAGACAGCGTCATAATTTTGTTGAACATTTTGCACCCGTTTTAGGGAGAGAATCAGCTCATCATTCATCAGCTGGGACGATTTCGGAGAGCGATAGACTGATCCGATCAGATATTTACCGTTACTGCATTGAACCTCCACCCACACGGCTTCAGCGTCAGTTTCCAGCTGATGGACGCGAGTTGCATTGTACTCAGGTTTCACAGCAATGAGAACCCCGCCCCCTGAAGTCTGCAGTCGGTCCTTCCGGAACAGCTGGTATGTGTCTGGTAACACCTCCCGATCACCTACCACCCCAGAGAGCCACGTTTCACTGCAACACACGATACTTGGATCTAGGGCGGTTACTGTAGCATGAATGTTTTGTTTCCGTCCCGGCCGCGTGATGCTCCGGGCATTGAAGGCGAACAGTGATAAGTGTTTATTTACAAGTGAACTATTCAGGTTATTTACACTATTTACAGAGTCACTGGGAATATCACTGGTATTGTTGCACAACGAGTCGGTAAACGGCGGCATAGCACATTGCCAACATGTCCACGTTTGCGTGCCTTTTTTAATGCACCGGAACTCCGAGGTACTGATTTTAGCACACGTCCTGTGACTCGACATGTTACAATTACTGCACTGAATATATAACTGATTTTTTCGGCCGATTTTTTCACATATTGCGCATTGCAAAGGTCCAGGGTTGAGTTCTATGTCGCCGCTTAGAGCAAGCGCTAGACAGCAGAGCGAGAACCCGGTAGCAGGTAGCCTTGCGACATCTCCCCCTCCTGCTCGGCGTGGCCGGCTAATGGTGGCCAGCCCCAGACCTTCACTGCCACAACATGTCCAGGAATGTATTGTGCATTTGTCACTCACCAGAAGTTTTTCCATAAGGGGTTGATTCCTCAGATCCTGTTCACCATTAACGGTCACAGAATGAACACTTCTTGCCACAGTCACTGCACATTTTACCATTAAAAATACTAAAATTACACGGAGCACACTTCCCTTGATGCAGGCACGCGCCGCCATCTTGGTTGATAGTATCGCCTGAGTAACAGTCGGGACAACCATGCCAAAAACAACCATGATATTGGTACACAGTTTTAGTCATATAGTCGTACCCATCGACTTTGGCTCTACAAATTGTGACCTCGCCACCGTTTAATGCGTGTCGAACATTAGGGAACGAACTTAACCATGCTATAGACTCCTTACTGAACATTTCCTTTTTTTGCTCTTTGACTACAGCAATCGTGTCTTCTTTAAGGAATTTTGACCTGTAAATTGCCATACAAACACTGCCTATAGTTATGTATTGGAAGGGGTCTATATTTGCTATTTCTAAAAATGACTGTCTAAAGGCGAGGCAACCTCGCCGTAATATATCGACATCAGAATGGCAATACTCGGCTAATTCTTTCTTAAAGTCAAACACGTAGTTTTCTTTCACTTTCTCAGCGTGCCATTCTAAGAATACTTTTCTAGCATCAGGTTTCATTGTATTAACACCATAGTATTTAGTAGTTGGAATGGACCCTACGTAATTTTGATTTTCTTTCTTGTTGAAAAAGTGTGGAAAATACCCCTTTTTTAGTTCTTTTAATCCAAATGTTTTGGGAAAGGATGCGAGACCTCCTTGGATAAAGTTTATGCTGTCAATTATTCTGAGCCTTAGGGCTGGTATTTTGAGCTCCATAATTTTAGACCCTTGGTAAATAGTTTTAGGCTTAATGCCATTATTGACGCAATATTGTAAAATAAAATGCGCATCATAACCTTTTGCATTGTGTGCTATACACGTAAAACCTTTGTGGTTGTCAGATATTAGCCACTGACAAAATTCGTCATTTTTTAGGAAAGCCCGCCTAACACCATTAAAGTCATAAACGGATACAAAGTTTGGGACGTGTACTCCGGTATCTTGTTCAGCTTCGTAATCGAAAAAGTAGTAGTTTTCCGTGTAAGTGCACCATTTATATCGCTTATCAGCCTTTCCATTGCAAATACAATCTTCCATACAGTATCCCCCACGGTTTTTCTTTCCTTGCATATAACATTGGTGCTCGTCTCTTTTCACGATATCATTACAATTCCAACACTTAGAGTACCCACAATTGTGCTTATCACTTCTGTTACATATCTTATTACACTTTTTGCACTTGTAAGCTACCTCACACACTCTCTCATGGTTATCAACGCAATCTTTACCAAAACAATATCTATTGCACTTTTTACAGTATACTCGGGGTCGCATACCTTCTGGGAAATCATGTTTTGGGCACAAACACAAATTACACACATTTTTATCTTTTTTACACGAGTGCTTGTCCTGATGATCGTAAGGTATATCACATTTTTTGCAGTAATATGAACTTCCATAAAAACCTCGTATATTATTAATGGAATCATAATGGTCGTTATGCAAGTACAAATAAATTGTTATCGCGTCATTTACACCTGAGGCCTGGATTACCTTGTTAAAATGGGCAGCCGAAACAACTTTAATCCGAACACCCATGAGATGTGCAACACTTCTAATATCGTCTAAACTAAACCCATCTTCACAGTTCATTCCGAATCTTGTGCATAACTCTTTCGCTAATTTTTCTTGCAAACTCCGTCCTTTCCTAATGTAGGAAATTTCATTATCAGTTAATGTCCTGTCAAGTATATTTCTAGTTTCATAGGTTAGGGCTGTGATTATTGCTCTTGCCCCGCACAGGCTATCGGTGTTGGTTATTTTGTTTATGCTTCTTTTAGCCATAACATCTTTAGCAATATTGACTATTTTCTTACGCTTTGCTCCTTTGCCTCTGGGTATTTTGTAAACCTCGAAGTGAAAAGTGGTATTGTTAATATCTACATTTTCATTAGATGTTATTATTCTTTCAATCTGGTCAAGTAGATGTGAAGCATTAACTTTTCTTTTTCTTTTTGATGAAATCATATGGTTAAAATCATTATTTTCTGCAATTACTTTCATCTGATCACCTGGCTTAAAATCAGTTAGTTTTCTTACTTCTTTTATGGCTGCATGCACACCTTTTCTGACCGCTTTCATTTGTTCTATTGGTTTTCCTTGCAAATCTTTTATGTGTATAGTATAAGCTGTCTGCCATACGTTAAACTTTTTGATCAGCACAGTACGAACACCTTGATGAATTTCGAAAGGTGACTTTTTAGCTACTGTTTCATTAAATATATTTTTCTTAAAAGGAAAAATTTGGCCCAATTTTTGCTTCACAATTTTTAAGTCCTTAGATTGAACAGGTTTTGGTTCCTTTTTAATTTCAAAGAGGTTTTGATCGAATCCAAAATGCCTGATTTTGTCCAAACGTTCCTTTTCTTTCGCTATCAAATTTAGCAACCCTTTCTTTGAATGAATTACTGAGTAGCCCTTAATTTTGTTTTCTCTGGCGACTTGTTTTAGTTCACGAACGCTCTTCTTAGGCAGCTCTGATTCTTGATACGTAAACAAAGCACTATCTCCGGCATTACTCCAAGCACTGTTTACAGCTTCAAGAAGAGCAGCCTTCTTCATCTTGTATAGTCCTTTTAGTTTGAGTTCCTTTGCTAGAACCCTTAGTTCTTGTACAGTTGCACCGGTTCGGTGCTTAATATTTTGTTTCAAATCCATTTATTATATAACTTTTTTTAATAAAAAATTTCATTTTTTAAATAAAAATAATTATAAGACATTACTCGAGAGAAATGATAGTAAAATATTTATATAAATAAATAATTTATATAAATTACATTTTGCATTATAATTGTTACCCTAACAAAGGTTCAATTAAAAATATTATCTCATGAAAATCAGAATCAATTTGCTATCAACTATCTGCGTAATTTTGGATACTTGACCATTTTATTTTAATTTTTTATAGGTAATAAATGGAAATCAATTTCTCAAGACGCTCAACAGCATCAACGAACAAAAGACGTTTAAAAAACTCAGTGAGTTAGAAATAGGGAACGAATACCTTATAACAAATGTAGAAGGTATAAACACAAAATATGGAAATAAAACTTTTCTAGAACTTAATAGTGAATTTAAGGTTATATTGCCTGACAAATACAACAAGGTGCTAAGTTGTGGAAAGGAAAAAAAGAAAATGATAGGGTTGAAAATGGTATACCACGGCACAAAAGAAGTCTATGGTGGTTGCAAAGCGCACAATCTTGAATTCTTTTAAACATTTTCTTAAATTTTCGTAACTCCCCGACAAATTTTAAGTAGAAAATTTATGGTTTTAATGGTTAGTAACCATTAAAATCAAATACCAGAATTAAAGTAAAATTATGGATTCCTTCGTAGCTTTATAAAAGCTGTAACAGCTATCTATGTCATCACCATTAAGTTCAAAAAGATAATCTATACTATCCTCAGACAACTGATTTATACATACTTCTACATCTTCAGTAGGATGTAGTAAAAACAGGAAGAAAGAAAGGGTTATTCGCTTTACTCGGGCGTCCATTTATATATACAGAAATATTATAATATAACATTTTCTTTATTAACCCAGCTATTGTGAGAATTATCAAAACCCAACCATTTGACATATGCCCGATTTCCTTTCTTTCTTAAAACTTTTTCAACAAGATATGCCTCTGGATACTTTGTTTTCTGTAATTCTTGCTCATAAAAGTTCCCCTTTATTTCTTCCGCATTTACATCTTTCAATTTGTACGTAATAGGGTCGGAATAAACGATATATTTTATTTCAAATATTTCAGTCGACCAATTTCCTGTGTATCCTTTTTCGAATATACCTTTTAGTTTACTAATTCTGACTTGATCGCCAACTTTAAATTTCGCTTTTTCTTCCGCTCCTACGCTTACAGTGTAAACAGTTTTCAACAAATGTTCTTCATTAGCTTTGTTTACGTTTTTTGGCTTCATATTTATAGTTGTGTGCGTCGTATTATTGTAGCCATTAATTAACTTTGGTAAAATGCCAATCCAGCAGTAGTTTCCTTGAATATCAAACTGCTTCCACATTTTCTCTTTTAAGGTCCTATTGAATCGTTCTACAACTGAAGCTTTTACTTCAGTAAAAGTCGAATAATGATTGATATTAAATGTTTTCATTAATTTTGAAAATTCTTTATTGTAAAATTCTTTACCGTTGTCTGTTTGAAGATTTTTGGGTTTTCTGTTTTTTAAAATATCATCAAACGCTTCAGCAACACTTTTACCCGTTTTATCTTTGACTGGTACACCCCAGGCATACTTTGAAAATACATCAATGACTGTTAACAAACACTTGTAGCCTTTATTAAGCTTCGATATCCCCTTTATTTTTCCAGAGTCCATTTCTACCAAATCCGCTTGCCAAATGTCATCAATGCCGTGAGTTGTAACCCTCCTTCTCGGAAAATTCTTCCTCATGGGCTTATGAATTTCGTTTATAATTTCCTCCCGAATGCTAACGGGTGGCTCTCTAATTTGGGTAGAACCCCCTATTTTTACACTCTCATTAACTTTTTTTTTCAAACCGGCTTTTCTTACTCCCACACTCGGAACATAAACCTTCGATTCTAGTTCGACCATTTTTTGTCGAAAGGGTGTGAGGATGCAGTGTTTGAGTAAACGTTTTGCACTTTAAACACCAAATGTGATTATTCATTTATTAACTAATTAATTAATTAAAATTAATTATAAAATAAGCATTGGTTTACTCAGACACCCAACATTGAAGAACGCAAACTAACTTACAAGAAACAAGGGTCTACCCTTTGTTGAGGAAATTAACTTTTTTAGGATTTCCTCTAGAGCTATAAATAACCTTTAATAACCCTTCATATGTTAAAAATGTTGAAAGTGAACCATTTTTTCTGTTATCCATCAACTCGTCATTGATTAGACTATCAATAACAAAAGTTTTATAATGTTCTGGCGAAGTATAACCTCTATCTTTATTAAAAATTGTGACTTCGGCAAAATCTTTCATTCCAAATATTTTAGATATATCTTTTACAAGAAACAAGGGTCTACCCTTTGTTGAGGAAATTAACTTTTTATATTTATATTTATATTTTAATTAATTAATAAATGGAATCAATTACCGATATTCTGAACAGCAAACTTGTCTATAATAGCAAACAAGTGGTTATTGCTATTGATGAAAATAACGATTCATGGTTTAAAGCTAAAGATATTGCTTTAATATTGGAGTATAGAGATACAGATAAAGCAATTCGAAAACACGTTGCTATTGAAGACAAAGGTACATTCGATACCTTAAATAACCCCGCCGTTTTGGCGGGGTTAAAAAATACACATCCTCAAACCATATTTATTAATGAATCTGGGTTGTATTCGCTTATTTTATCATCTAAAAAAGAGGAAGCTAAAAAATTTAAGAAATGGGTAACGAAAGAAGTCCTTCCATCAATTCGAAAGTACGGAGAATACAAAATTAAAAAAGAATATAAGGACCAACTAGTTGGGTTAATGCAGAAACTTCAAATAAAGGAAGCAGAAAACGAATCTCTTACCCCATTAGCCACACCTCTTGCACTTAAAACTAGTAAGAATAATTGTCTGCTTATTATAGATAAGCATGAACCAAACGAAAAGTACAGGTACTATGCAATAAGGGCGCAGAGACAACAAGTGAATCAAGCAATCAAAAAAATATGCAGGCGGCACCCCGATTGTGAAATAGTTTATGAAAAATATAATGATCCTAATAGCGTAAGGTTGTATGTGCTTATGAAAGAACAAATAAAAATTAGCTATTCGGGAAACCATTTCAATATTCCATTTACTCCTGATCTTCTTAAAGGAACAATAGAGATGTTGTATAAAAACCTGTTACATTAGACTGTTTTTAATGGATATTTTCTCCATTAAAAACTAAAACATTTTAACATTAGTGTTATTCGACCGATTCATCAGGATGAGGTTCATATGCATCAAGTATTACTTCACCAAACATCGTCACACTAACATTTATTGGAAGTTTTAAAATTACGCTGCCCATTTTATTTTTAAAGCATAAAGCATCACCAGATTTAACGTTGAAGGGCTTACTAGTATCTACCATAATTTTTTCTTCTTTGGAACGTGCAATATAAACGTCTAATACTGTTTTAATAGCGTCATCTGTATATGAAGTAAATACTTTATCTGGGTCTACGATACGAACAAATATTTTCCTAATCGTTGCGTTGTATGTAAAAATATGCTTAATTTTATCTTTCTCTGCAAAAAGGTCCTTTTGTAATATTATCCTATCAAACACCTTTCTTTCTAAGTTGTCAACCTTTTCTGTTAATGTTGCTATTGGTGCAAGACAAGTAGTGGCATATTCCGAGAACAATTTTTCTATTTCTTCTTTCGTGAAGTAGTTATCTTTAGGAAAATCCCCTTCAGTAGTAAGTGGTTTGAGCTTTTCTAAGAGATATTGCTTATTAACTACATCTTTATTGTTGATTGGATCTTCAATATTCGCTATCCTTTTACCTTGAAAATCAATCCATGTTTTTGAAACAAAAAAAAGCTCACTAAGGCGTTTATTTAGAGCCGTAACTAGCCTTGAAAATCGTTTTTCTAAATCATCCTTTGTGATAGCTTTAATATTTAATGAACTACTCTCTCCGTTTCTAATTTTATTTCCAAATATGTCCATTTATTAAATCTATAATTTCGTTAAAATGAGCGGGATTAGGGGAACCCAAATTCGAAAACAACTTTAAAACAAGGACACATAAATTACCACATATATATTCATCAAACATTTGAATTCTTTCGGCGTTATAAAATAGGTTGCTAGCTCCCAAATAATTTACTAGTTTTTCAGGAACATCTCCACCAAATGAGTCAAAGACGAATTTTTGATTACCCTTTTTAAAGTAACAAATCCAATGAGTACCTGCATGATCCGACGTATCCAAGTTTACAATTCCTGATTCACAATCATTAGGTTTTGTAGGCAGTTCATCAATCATAAAAACATTTCGAAAATGCTTTATGTTCATTTCGTGTATTATTTTAAGAATATCGAAATTACTTAAAGGGTGCTTATAGATGGAAAGTATATCACTCAATATCGATGAAATTTCTCTTTTTTTTAAATTTTAGTTATTCCCAAACAACCTTGTCCAGTCTTTTTTTCGATCACCAGATTATGTCTAATTTGTTCAGCCAATTCCGCATCTTCTTTTTGCTTTTTATGAACAGCGCTTGTAATGGCTGCAGCGCCACCTGCCAGCGAACCAATGGCACCCAATGCAGCTAATATTAATGGCAAAAATCCTCCTTGGTGTTCATTAATTCCAGAACCTTCTTTCTTCCTACTGAGATATTCGAATATTTTCTTTACAATTGGAATGGACAAACTTATAAGTAAGCTACCACCTTTTTGAATTTTTCTTGCTTTCTGCTTCTTTTGTGTATCTGTCAAGTACTCATCTAGATAGTCATGCTTTTTCAGATCTTCGTTGGAGAGTTTTATTTTAATAGCTTTGGGTTTTAGTTTCCCTTTTTGGGAAACGTTGTAATCAATACTAAATCCTTTCATTTATTTAATGAAAAAATTATAAACAAAAAATTTACAAATTTATACTCAGACGCCCCAACCATTTTCATCTAACCCCATTCCCATTTTTCTTTTTCCATACATTATTCCAGTAACGGCTGTAGCTGCTAGTCTCTCACTCAAGTTAGCATCTTTACTGAATATTCTCTCTTTTGCAGCCTTTTGTAATTCTTTATCTGCTTGATGTCTGTGCTCTAATTTTGTATGGTCGCGGTATGCTATATCATGTAATTTACATGCTTCGTCTAATGGGTTGGAACCCTGAACACCTTCGGCTAGTTGCTTGTCTAATGGATTACCAGGACCACAAAATTTATATCCCGGGAGTGTTAAGTCAATATTATTTTCACCTATTTTATTAATCATCCAATTAACTAATCCTTTTCCATGTTTTTCAGATTCCCAGAATGTATGGGGAATGTTATTTAAAAATCTAATTAGATATGGAATACCTTTAGGATTATTAACAATGAATTCATTAAACTTACTCGTAAGCATCTTCGTTATTCCAACCTTTTCATTGTGATAGACGTTGTTTCCAGCATTTTCTTCGCCATGAATTACCATTAATCTGTCTATTAATTACCTTACATCATCCAGCCACACATATTCAATCGGTGCTTTTGAATATTTTTTTACAAAACCAAATCCTGATTTAGGAGGAGTGGTTAGAGATGCAGCTCTTTCTTTTCTACTAACTTTTTCTGAAAGCCATATATCCTTTATCAACGTATTATATTTTTTGCCAACACTACTTTTAGGTTTAGTGCTATTTGGGTCATTGTTTTGATACATAGCATTTGTAATTTTTAAAATAGTCTCATATGTGCTGCGGTCTTCGTCTGTATACTCATCATCGTTAGGTATATCATTTAAGGTTAAAAATAGCATTAAACCCTTTGTAGCTTTAAAATTCTTACCCTTAATTATAATATCGTCATTACTGAATTCAACTTTTGAGTCACCTATATAATAACCCTGATAGTTCTTATCATACCTTATTCCAAATTTAGGGTCACTAATTCTAGGTAAATATTTTGAAATTATTACCCCTAAGTGGACCGTAGAATAATCAGTTATGCCTTTCCTCTTAACATTTTCTTCACTTTTATCATACTCTTCATCGGCCTCTTGAAATAAACTCCTCCCCTTTTCTTTCTGAAGTTGCGACTCTAAATTCTTTCTGACCTTTCTTGCCGATTTTAAAGCTTCTTTTTGCTCATCAGTGACATCATATTCATCCAAGAAATGGGAACCTTCGGAATCTGAAGGAAAGCCTTCTTTATAGTCAATTCTGTAAGGAATTAATTGCTTTTCCACTTCTCTATTTTCTTCTATAGCTTTAATAAAATTTTCACCGATGTCATTTAATTTGTTGCCTAAAACATTAACAGCATCTATAACAGGTTGATCTTCTTTTTTATACTTCTCGTATTCCGTTATAGGCTGCTTCTTCCATATTCGAAATTCGTCTTTTAATTCTTCAAATTTCTTCCTATTCCTTCTTGCTTGTTGAACTACCTTTTGATCGTATTTCGCAAACATCTTTATTATAGGTGAAATTTTAAAAAAATTACGTTTGATGCTAACATTGACGTTTGACATTTGACGCTGACATTGACGCTGTACTTTGACGCTGACATTGACGCTGACATTGACGCTGTACGTTGTACGCTGACGATGTTGGTGTTAGAATACTTAACCCAAAACCTGCCAATACCCCTGGAGTAGTTACCCAACATTTAGAAACGTTTTAATTTTATTCCTATATTTACCATCGTTAGCTTTGCGATTCATATCAATAGTAATAAAACCAAACTCCTCATTCCAACATTTGCTGCAAATATTCTTAAAGTCTTCAAATTTCATATCGCCACCAACAAATTCTTGATAAATATGATTTAAATTGGTATTATCTTGCCTAAATATGTTTAAGAAATTTAAGTTATCACGAACTAATTGTTTTGGTATTTTTGAATACGTTTGAGCTAAGTAAAAACAGTCAATCCCTTTATGTCTTCCTCGTGTAAAATATTCTCGAACTATGTCTTGGTTTTCCAGTAGGAAATCGTCGAAAATTACAACTGACCTATCTTCACATTTATCCAGGGGCATTATGCTTTCATCGTCATGAATAAATTGTGCAATGGACTTTCCTAACTTCTCTTCGATTTTATTAAATTTTTCCATAAACTGTTGATACTTAGATTGATCTAAACTTTTAGAGAAGATGTAAAGGTTGTTTATTTTTTCCCAGTTTAACCATCCAGGTGCCAAAATATAATTGTCAATCATTAAGGTTGTTTTACCACAATTACTGGGGCCTATTATAGCACAACGAATGGAATTCGGTAATAATTTGCCATGTTTGTTCTTTACTTGCTTTTCTACAAGTCTTACTTGTGGGTCCCAATCTACAACATTTCGTTTACTCATTTTCGTTTATTTTATTAATTAATTAATGAATTAATAAATGAAGAGAATTTTTGAACTAAGTGGTAAAACTTCGGTTTTAGAGAAAAGGTTAAATGTTCCATTGCGAGATGAATTTAGAAAAGTTGGATTAATAGGGTTTTACTCAACCTTCCTAACACCAAATATTACAACAAAAAACAATAAAGTACACTATGAAAAAGTATCAGGTACGATAACTGAAATGTTTATTCCACCAGGTCAATATAATGTAGAAAATTTACAAAAAGCTATTCAAGGTCAAGAACCTAACATTAGTATTGAACAAAATAAAATTCTAAACAGATTGGAAATAATTAGTGATTATAAAATATATTTTGACCAAGAAGAAAGTATTGGTTCAGTTTTAGGTTTTAATAATCAAATTGTAGAACCAAAAACCAAAACACTTGCCCGGAACTTACCTAAAATAATTCCGTTCGAAAATATCCGCGTTCATTTCAATTTAGCGGATGGAATGTTTGTAAAAGACTCTGAGCATTTTCACCGTGAAACGAATATTATAGCATCATTTAAACCAGCCCTAGAATGTAGTGCTCCAATAATTTATGAGCCGAATTATCCTGTATTTTGCCCAGTTTTCGATAAAATTCAGAATTTAAAAATTACTGTGACCAATGAGAATGACGAAGTAATAGATTTCAACGGCGCAACAGTTACTGTAATTTTAGAGATGAGTTAATTATTTCCTCTTCATTTAATTTTCTATTATTTTTCTTATAATAAATGAACAAAGTAGAAAGTTACCAGTGGCAGTCTTTTCCTGTAAATGAAAAGACTAAAAACAATTTAAATTTGCCAAACAAGGACGTGGAAATAGATATTAAAGTTGGTGATGGTTGGATTGATAATAATGCGCACCTGTATATTACTTTCAATGTAACTCATGCTGATGGAACTGATTACACTAACTATGAAGGAAAGTCAAATGTAAAGCTAATTGACAATTACCCCACTCAATTTTGGAGCACTGTAACCGTGAAAAAACGAGGACACACTATCTATCGAATTGACAATCCAAATATATCTTCAACGGTTCTGTTTAATTTAACAGCCTCTTATAGTGATAAAATGATATATTCAGGTAATTTTCTTAATAATGGTAAATTGCAGAAAAAATCAAATGAGTTAAGGTACCCTTTAAGTCTTCTTGGTGGCTTTTTTAAGGATTTTAAAGAGATTATGTGGGAAGGAGATTTAACTGTTACATTTACATGGAGTCAAAATGCGAACGATGCTTTGTATAGATGGTGGACTAAGAATCCCGATGGGGGCAATGCACCTGGAACTCTCCCGGAGGAAGGAAAAGTTACCGTAAAGTCAATGGAGATAAAAATTCCTGTTGTAAAATACGAACCAAATTATGAGCTTGAACTGAGAGAAAAAATACTGCAAGAACCACGAATACCTATATCATTCTTTGACCTTCAAACTCAAGAAATTTCAGGCCTAAGTGGGAAAAGGAATTTTGAAATAGATATTACTAATTACTACAATTCAATGGAGTTTGATCTGCCATATTTCATTTTTGTTGTGTTTCAAACTAATAAAAAAGGTAACCAAGATATGAATAGTTCCAAATTTGATCATGTTCAGCTTCAAAATTTTTACATGAAAAACGGAAGAAACGAAATGTTTCCGGAAGAAATGTGGAATATCAATCCTCCTAATACTTATCTAAATGCCTATTATGCTTTTAGGGACTTTAAGCGTATAACTGAGCTAAAGTATGATGTTGTTTTAACCCCCACAGAGTTCATTGCTTCTTATCCTATTTATGTTATCAATATAAGTCGCCGTATAAATGTAGTAACACCTCAGAAAACCAGTATGAAATTGGTAGCAACATTTAATGCCAATATACCAGAAAATACGCTTGCTTATATAATTATGTACGGTAAAAAGAATTTAACCTATGATGCTAAGCATGGAATAGTTACTGAAAACTTTTAAATGTGAAAGTAGTTGTTATTATTTAATTAGTAAGAGTTTAGTTTTTAAGTTCAATTGAACTTAAAAACTAAGAATAAAAAAAGAGTTAGTTTAAATTTGTTGAATTTGAAAGGGCAATTAAGTTTGCAGTATTTTCTTATTTAAAGATAAAAAGCAGTTAATAAATATGGAACCCGAATACGCCGTTATCGTCCGTTGCGTCGACGTAAATAATGTGCCTGAGTGTATTAAGAAAATAGTCTTCGATTACTACCTCAAGCTGCAAAATTTGCAACTAACTATCTTAGCACGCGTTAGTGATGAAAGTGACTGTGTAGAAATTGGTGAGGCATTAATGGAATTAGAAGAGCAAGTAAAGAAACTAATAGTTTCGGCTGAGCACAGTGCGAAAAAAGAAGGAAGAAGTTAAAAATAAGTTATCAGTGAACTTGACCAGGAAACTCCGTCAGCCTTGATACGCTCTTAGTCGATAAGATAATCTTGTCAGCATGCACTCTCTCTCTGTGCCATCCGCTCACTCGCATGGAAGTGATGTGCTAAATTAAATATTACTTAGCCCCCAGCTGTTAGTCTTGTTACACCGGAAGTACTAGTAGCAAAGCAATAAACTACGTAGTATGTGCAGCGCGATCTATTAGCAAACAATAAAAGCTCTTCGTAGTGCACTTCTCGTAAGAAATTGCACCACATAAGGCGTTCAAACTAAGCTTCCCATCGCTTTCCTCGTAGCTCAGGAGGACAAGTGTTTTGTTTGTTGAGATTTGTTCGCTTAGAAACGGAGGCGCCCCGTTTTCTATGGTTCGAATCCCACTCAATCCTTTCAAAGAAATAACTGAGTCATTAATAGAGAGAGAAAAGAGGAGTAAGGAGCAAATGCTCTCCAGGGTCTGTTAGAGGCATTCTGAGAGATGCAAAGTAGATGGGAGTGGCCACTCAAAAGGAAAGGAATGAGAAGTTGGAAGGAGAAGCTGAAAAAGGAAAAAAAACTCCCTAGGGGTGTCGACGAGGAGAAATTAGAAAACCAGCGCTGGCTTCGAAACACCCCTGGGGGTTTCTCTGAAATGTCGGAGTTTTGCAAAAATTTTAACCATTATTCTATCCTTAGTTTCTAAAAGTCACTAGTTATTTTAACCATTATTCTATCCATTGTTTCTAAAAAATTCGTCAGAATTTTTAGCCTTGTTTTAACCACTACTTTTCCCCTAATTTCTAAAAAAGTAACTGATAATTTTAGCCTTGTTTTAACCATTATTCTATCCTTAATTCTTTTAAAAATTTACTGGTTCCTTTTAGCCATTATTTTAGGTATCTGAAGGATCAATTTGTGTTACGTTTTATAGGTGGAGGTAAGCATAACTTTGTCATTTATATATTAGAGTCATTTTTATGGTTACTTTTAACCATATTTTATTAAAAATAACATTGGTAATTTTATGGCTACGTTATCCATAACTTTTTATTATTTTTATGGTTAATTTTTATGGATAATAGTAACCACAAATTAAATAGTGTTTTATGGTTAGTTTTAACCATCATTACTATCAATATTTTTTATTACGTTTTATGGTTAGTAGTAGCCATATTTCTTTAAAAGTTGGTGAACATTAAATGGTTAATTTTAAGCATAAATGTGATAGTGTTTTATGGTTGGTTGTAGCCATAATTTCATATGAAATTATAGGTACTTTTTATGGTTATCTTTAGCCATAAAAGGTAATTCAAATTATGGTTAGTCCTAACCATAATTTATCTGAAAAAATGTAATGGTTAAGATAACCATATTTTCTTTGGACAAATTTTTTCAAGAAGTTTAAGGTCATTTTATCCATAATTTCTTTGAAGAAAATATAATGGTACTTTTAACCACACTTAATTGTCTGTCCCATACCGCCGCCTATACTACTGAGATGAACTGGAATAAACGACGACTGATCATGGACCCTTCATTAAAATTATAACTGGCGTTGATAATTTCAGGTAGGTTGAAATCATCCACAAATAGTCAGTCAGATGTTATAAGTAAAGCCCCGCGCGGATGCGGATAAACCCGCGGATATTCGCAAATATTTTCGCCACGCGGATATAGTTTGCATGGTTGTGCGGATAGCGGATACGCTGCGGATAATGTTTCGAGTAAATTTGCGGATAGTTTTTAGAATACACATTTACGATAATATTACATATTTGATATGCCAATCTACAGCTTCATGCTTAAAAGAGGAATACTCCTATCCTATAGTCTATTGCGTACGAAATATCCAGGCACGTATTGCACTTTTAAACGAGAAGATTATTTTACTCATATGCTTTCAACTACATTTAATTAAGTACCCTATGTTTGTAGTAGATGCTCTTGACATCTCATCATCAATTCTCACTGCCATTATTACTATACGTACGAGATATAATGCTGCCAATAAGCTTGTTAGTTCATCGTGGTGACATCATTAACATCCCTCAAGTCAGCTACATCGCCGTCTAAGCTATCCTGGAAGATCTGCTTCCAGGTTTATCTGTAGATTTATTTCCAACTTGGCACTGAAGCACGTTGGCTGTGATATTAAAACGGAGAGAGTTGAGTTATGACATCGACTATACGAACATGGATGGATCAAGAAGCAGAAGGATGATGACTGACTTGGAATTTCCGGCCAAATGCCAATCCCTTACTCCAAGCGTAAAGAGAAGTTCACTTAGTGAATGTTACCGCGACCGTGAGTATGAACATCATTTCACCAACAAGGATAAACTATCAATAAAAATAAAACAAGCTGAATATTCAATAGCGCGTGAAACAAAGCTCAAGTCAACGATATGGCAGACATTTGGTTACGTTTTCAATGGAAACGAAAAGGTGAACGATATAACTTAGTAGGAGGTTGTTCCTGTAAAAAAGTGTATTCATACTCAGGACACGAATCAGGCACATCAAACTTACTGAAGCACAAGTGCGAAAGTAGCCATAAAAGTATAGCCAGTTTTTTGTCTAAAGCGGAGGTCAAGGAACCAGAAGTGTCATCCTACTTGAAGTCCCTTGCAATGAAGCAAATTGTCAGGATCGACTTTCTCCTCAAATGTCTAAATGTGTAGGTTTAACACTTTATGCTTTATCTAATAAATTAAACACAATATTGAAATATCAGCGAATTTTGATAAAAGTCATGCGGATGAGGGGCGGATGCGGATAACAGTCGTGCGGATTCGGGGCGGATGCGGATAACAGTCGTGCGGATGCGAGGCGGATGCGGATAACGTTTTGTTTATCCACGCAGGGCTCTGGTTGTAAAACTATCAATATTTTCAACGTAATTATAGTATCCTTCATATACAGAATGTTTAGAAGAGGGAGTAATGTAGACAACATTTATGAATATTTTGCGAGTAAGATCCTGAATGTAAAGGGTTAATGATTCACATGTTTGCCCGTTATAGATCGAACACAATTTGGATTTATACCCTTTTTGACTGCTACTGCTACTCCTCCTCCACTAGTCTTCCCAGAAATTAACATATCTGTATCATTTATGAACATTACATACCGATCATTGCAAAACTCACTATTCATAATATCCTGTCCCAAGAAACTCTCTGTTAATACAATTATATGACAATCACTAGAAAGTAGATTTTTTACAAATACGACAGCTTTTGTCCTAAGGCCCCGAAAATGTTGATAATAAATGGACAATTCATTTCCAGTTATTAGTATACAATTATAAATGCAGAAAAGACATTTCAAATCAACTAGGTTGGTAATACTGGTGTTCTAATGTTACATGCACTTAGATATAAATCAATAATGCATACCAAAGTATTAAATGGAGCCAACGAACAGCTAAATAAATTTCTGTGCCAGTACATCGAGATCACAGCTTACTTAGGTCCTCATTAGTACTGATGACATGGATAGGACTTCCTTCTACTTTCCTAATCATGTTCATACCACTTCTACTAACCCAAAGGTATTTATAGTTTTTCCCCCCGCAGCAGCTGCTTAGCCTTTGCAAATAATACTCTTCTAGCTGGGGCAAGTGATTGATTAATATAAATTGGGTTGAGAGTTAACATACCGAGATGGGTTGTAGATGTGGTTAGCATGACCTTTCGATTGGAAAGAAACTGCTCTTTGTAGGGCCTTCTAACAAAATTGGCTATAATTCCTAAAGTTGGACGATTGTGAACCTTTCTCAAACGATTACAGGCATCAATCATGTCCTCCCTCAAATCTAAATCTAAAGCCTTGCCTATATCAATTACAGTCTTGGTTGGTTGGTTCTTAAGTTTAGGGGCTGCGACAACGCGGTCATGTAGCCCCGTGTACTTTGGGTGTTTGTAGAATCTGTCTGATAACCGGTGTTAATTTTGATGACTGTATTAGTGTGTGTTATCTGTCTTTAATTCAAGTAAGGACAGCAGACTTTTGAATTTTTCAAATAGTTCCTACTTTTGCCACCAAACGCCACCGTCAACGACTACTTTTTCAGAACTTAGCTACCAGACGCCACCGCAGTCGGCTCTTGGCAACGAACGTAGCAACCTAAGAGCGTTGTTTACATTCTTAACCTATACAATTTAGCTTCACACAGTTGTAATTAGTGGAAGTTTCTTTAACATGCCATAAATCTATGACATGGGACCGCCGGCTTTACTTTCCCTCCGAAGGAAGGCATACTGAGGGATTTTAACGCTCTTAAAAAATCCGACGACTTCAGCCGGATTTGAACCCGCGATCTTGGGCATAGAAGCTCAGCATGCTACCGACTACGCCACCGAAGTCCCATAATTACAGTCTGTAAAACATCTTCTTTGTGGGACTCAGGAACACAAAATATTTCCACAGTGTTTGACTTTGAGTGTTGTACAAGGTCATCACACCTCGAGGCAAGGTTATTTTCCACGTTCGTCATATGCCTGTTTCCTGATACAAATTTGTCTATGATTGCTGGCTATCAATAATTTCCTGTTGTTTACTAATAAGTTTAGCCTACTACTTTCATCCAGTCTCTCGTGACAGACATTAATAAAATTCCCCAATTGTCTCTCAATGTCAGTAGTAGATTTGTTTACATTGTCCAACTTCTCCTGCATAGATTGTAGTAGTTTGTAAATTTCACCAACAGGTGGCACCACGGTCGCTGGCTGGTTTTCACTGTGTAAATCGCACGCCTCTGGCTATAGCACTGTATATACCTCCATATTTGATTCTGAGATAGCATATAGTCTACATCCGCTTTGTCGAATACATAGAATAAGATGTGGTGGACTGTATAAAGAAATATATTTTACATTGTATGTACATGATTAAACACTGAACAAGTACAGTAGATATTACATGCGTGTGATGACACCATGTCCGGTAGCCACTGCTACCTGCTTGCAAGTGAGTCCTGCTTGACGCAGGTAAGAAAACGACCCTTCCTCTTAATGGGTCAACAACCCTCCAGCAGGGGGACCAACTGTCATTAGAGTATGTACAGTGCCAGAGTTGCCAACATACCCCCCCCCCCTTGAAATAGCAAATATTTCAAACAACAATTAAATACTGTCACTTTGTTCTATTAACTGGAATAAGAGTTGAAATAAACACTATGTACACAAACATTTAAACAATTCACTTCTCTTCACTCAACAATGGGCACAGCCTTGACACTGCTCTTTTCAAAAGAGCTCCGCTGGGTGTTTTGATGGTAACAACCCTCGTAACTCCGTCGGTTCCTGGATGCACTGCTGCGACACGGCCCAGTTTCCAATGAAGTGGAGGCACGCCCTCTTCCTTCAGAACAACCAGAGTGTCGATTTGTGGGGATTGTCCGGGCGACCGCCATTTAGAACGCTGTTGGAGTTGTCCGAGATATTCCTTGGACCATCGACGCCAAAATTGCTGGAACATAGCCTGAAGCAGTTGCCAGCGCTTCAGTCTATTCAAGGGAGTCTGAGACACATCTTCTTCCACAGGAAGATGAAATGAGCCACCGATCAGGAAGTGGGATGGGGTTAATACTTCCGGATCATTGGGATCAGAGGATAGTGGGCAGAGGGGGCGCGAATTCAAAACTGCCTCTATCTGTACAAGCACTGTAGTCATTTCTTCAAACGACAATGCAGCATTTCCTACTATTCTCTTAAGGTGATACTTAGCTGATTTAACTGCAGCCTCCCACAACCCTCCGAAGTGTGGTGAACCAGGAGGACTAAAATGCCACTGAATCCCCTTCTCAGTAGCAAAGCTTATGAGTGACTGCTTGGTATTCATGTCATTAAAGAATTTCTTTAGCTCACGTGATGCACCTACGAAATTAGTTGCGTTGTCAGTGAATATGTGGGTGCAAGTTCCTCGTCTAGCCATGAATCTTTTCAGTGATGCTAAAAAAGCAGCTGTAGACAGATCGCTTACAAGTTCAATATGTACAGCCTTTGTGGCAAAACAAACAAACATAGCTATATATGCCTTAATCCGAGCGCCCTTCCTGGAGGAAGGCCGTAAATATACTGGGCCACAGAAATCTATTCCTGAAGATGCAAATGGTCGACTGGGAACTACTCTCCTTTCAGGTAGCGATCCCATTATCGGTTGATACGGCCGAGACGAGAATTGAAAACACGTCTTACATCGATACTCACAACCTGTCATTAAATCGTCAACATAAAAATCCCGCCGTATTACATTCGAAGCTTCAGGAAATTCCTCCTTAGTGTCATTCGCCAATTGAGAGAGGCATCTTGTGGCCAGGAAGGGTGCACATGACGTGCCATATGGGACTGTTTTGAGACGATAATGTTTAAGCTCGTCCTTAGGGGACTCCCTCCACACGATACGCTGAAAGTCAGTATGTGCAGGTTCTATGAGGACCTGTCGATACATTTTTTCTATGTCAGCGGTCAATACATAGCGATGCATGCGAAATCTAGCCAATATTGAAAATAAATCATCTTGAACGATCGGTCCTACTAATAACAAATCATTGAGGGATAATACAGAATCGCCCTTCGAGCTGCCATCAAATACCACGCGAGTGCGCGTTGTCAATGAATTACCCTTAAATACACAATGATGCGGAAGGTAGTACTGTAATGGTTTGTTTATCTCATTACTGGGAATTTCCTCCATATGATCCAGGTCAGTGTACTCTCTCATAAACTGTACGTACTCCGACTTGACTTGGGGCTGCCTTTCAAAACGCTTCTCTAGGCTGTGAAACCGTCTAATTGCCTCATTAACATTGCTACCTAGCTGACTCGGGTCCTCTTTAAGGAGTAGTGGGACTATGAACCTACCCTGTGGATTCCTTCTGTGACCGTCAGTAAATAGCCTCTCACTAATCTCTTGCTCAGAATGTCCTTGGCCAAGCAGTGCTTTCCCCGGCTCATTGAATATCTTACCTGACACAAAGAGGCAGGAAGAACTGTTATCTGCGTGCTTTTCAGACAAACCAACACTACCTGCTGCTACCCAGCAAAGAGCCGTGTTGCGAAACAACGGTAGTTTGTTTGAGAAACTGTCGAGCTGAAATTGTTCTGCGCCGATAAGATCGTAACAGAATTCTGCTCCAATGAGAATGTCTATGGATGATGACACATTAAATTGAGGATCCGCAAGGTTTTCTAATATAAACTCTGGAATACTCCAATCTGTGATGTTGATATTTTTAGTGGGTAAGCACTGACCAGTAATTGAAGGTATTACGTGAAATGTCATGATTCGTTCAAAGGAACCGAACCGCGAAGAAATCTTTGTTCTTACCACCGACCCCACCTTGATGGTAGTGTTATGCAACCCATGTATCGGAACATTAGTCATTGTCTTTAACAATCGTAATTGATGAGCTAATTCCCTGGTTATGAAGTTGAGTTGCGAGCCGCTGTCTAACACAACCCGAGCATGACGGGTTTTTCCCTCTGAATTGTTGACATTCACTACTGCTGTCGACAACAATACATGAGAGGAAACATCATTGTTGTGATTGTGCAATGAAACAGCATTACTACTATGTTGCTCATTATGTGGAGACAATGAAGTATTATTGGACACAATACTCTTGTTTGAAGTTTGACTATTATTGTGGTTCGATGACCCTTGGTCCCTGTGAAGCAAGGTGTTGTGTTTATCCTTGCACAGCTTACAACATGAACGAGTGCACTCGTTAGCGAAGTGATTTCCAGACAGGCAATTAACACAGAGCTTATGCTTCTTGATCTCCCGCCATCTGTCATAAACACCCATAGAAGTGAAGGTTCTGCATCTAAATATGGGATGTTCCTCCGTGCAAAGCGGGCATTTCTGATTTTTCTGTGAAAGGAAACAATTTTTTCCTGGGTTCGTGAATGGCCTCGGTTTGAAACCAGATGCATTCGGTTTAGATGAAACGCCTACCTGCTTCAGCTGTTTTGTGCGATCACAATTCTTAGTTTCGATCGATTCCAATGCATTACATGTTTCGAGTAGAAATTTGTCCAGTGTCTGATACGATGGAAGATCAAAGGTTGGTAACGAGGTCTCCCATTTTTTTAATGTTTCAGCGTCAAATCTGTTTGTTATTAAATGTATCAAAATGGCATCTAATTGTTCTTCACAAGACAGACCAAGCGCTGATAGCGACTGTATGTGCCTTCTGAAGCCATCATACAAGTCTCTTAATGCCTTGGAAGATTCTACTTCTATTTTGTTAATCTGAAGGACCGAATTAATGTGGGAGGAAACAATTGCTCGCCGGTTATTGAACCTTTCATTTAACAGGTTCCACGCTATGTCGTAATTCGCTGCAGATATTTCTAGAGACTGTAACACGTCTGCCGCCCTGCCTGATACCACTGATTTTAGGTAATGAAATTTCTGTATTTTTGACAAATTTGCATCTTCATGAATGAGATTCTTAAAGGTATCGGCAAAATTGGGCCATTCTAAATAATCACCTGCGAATGTAGGTAAACTTATTTGAGGCAGTTTAACTGAACGTGTTTGCGAACTGGAAGTTGATTCACCAATAGAATCACTTAGCGAAGTTGCTGACTTGGAAATTGCACTGTTTATGGATCTTATAAGACCAGATGTTTTGAAGTATTGCTCCTCAAAGTCGGAGCGATAAGATTCTTGTTCTGCTTGAAATGATTCATCCTCTTTCAAATCCTCTATTTGTGATTGAACTGTTTCATATTCTTCCCAGATTTTTGATAAGTGAGCCCGTCGATCTTCCAACTGATCTACGTCCTTAGATTGAGAATCTAATTTCTCTACGAAGCCTTGTATGCGAGATAAGCTAGCCTTTAACCTACCCCTTTTGCTACATAGTGATTTTATCTTTTGTTCCATTTTTCACTAGCAATTCCCAATAAACTGCTGAATGATAATTGGTTTCACAACAAATGTGTGAATCTCAAAGAAGCGGATGTAGACTATATGCTATCACAGAATCAAATATGGAGGTATATACAGTGCTATAGCCAGAGGCGTGCGATTTACACAGTGAAAACCAGCCAGCGACCGTGGTGCCACCTGTTGGTGAAATTTACAAACTACTACAATCTATGCAGGAGAAGTTGGACAATGTAAACAAATCTACTACTGACATTGAGAGACAATTGGGGAATTTTATTAATGTCTGTCACGAGAGACTGGATGAAAGTAGTAGGCTAAACTTATTAGTAAACAACAGGAAATTATTGATAGCCAGCAATCATAGACAAATTTGTATCTGAGATAGCATATAGTCTACATCCGCTTCTTTGAGATTCACACATTTGTTGTGAAACCAATTATAACATTCACTACATTGAATTTTGGTTGTTACGTTTTGCCTAGGCACGGCCTTTGAACATACCAATCAGGTACTCATCGCTACACTCTTTGTATATATCGACTTGAAAGGTAAAGATGTAACAGTTAGGATACCCCGACACTTAACTTCAATTAGGTTGGTAAGACTGGTGTTCTAATGTTTACATGCACATTACGACCATAAAAATAGCATATATTCAGCAGTTATATGGATATCTACCAGTCTAAAGTATATATTGAATAGTCCTGTGTAACTTACTGCACCCGTAGAGACATGTTTAAGTCGTTCCACTTCAATATTCACCAGAAATAACACTGTTTATACAGAGCACCAACTGACCCAACCGCCTTACGCCATGTGATTGTGGGCGTATTGCGGCGTCCTCTGTGCTGACTCATCACTGAAGCACTACCACAACTGTGGTGATGTTTACAACGACGGTTCAATGTTGTATTTTGCGGGTTGCACTGGTGGTACCCATGCAATTTTGTTGAATTCCAATGTACACATATCACATACGTCTCAGACTCAATGGGCACTTAAACTCTTTTTTCTGGTGCGCTGAGTGGCAACATGTAGTGTTTAAGGAGAAGCAAAGCTTTAACCAGCCCTACAGTGATGTCCGCATTCGTGTTAGAAGGTTCCGTGGTGACTGGAATCTGGCAACCTACATTGTTGTGCGGCATAGTGGACAAACGCCAAGTGTGATGGTTTGTGGTGTCATTGGATACAACATGTGATCTCGACTTTTGACTATAATGCGCAATCTGAAGAGCAGAGATTTTAAAGCCCAGGTAACTGCTCTATCAGACAACTATTCATACCACATTTCAGCAGGACAATTCCCACTCACATGCAGCGAAGGATGTGCAAGCCTTCTGCAAGTAATGAGGAGTACCACTGCTCCCGTGATCTGCACGTTCGCCTGCCTTATCACGCTTGGATCATCTGTGGGTTATTGCAGCTCGGAAACATTTTCGTCATTGTCCTGTAGCAACCATAATTATTTGAAGCATTGTGGAATCGTTTACAAGCTACGTAAAGGGAGATTCTCCAGGAACATATTCAGGACTTCTTTGATCACATGCAATGCTGTATAGAGGCTTAGAATGCAGCACGTGGGTGCTCCACATAGTATTTAATTCTCCAGGACAGAGATCATGTTCAATTCTGTAAACCTATTCCTTAGTGTGATGTCATATAAATGTATCATTTCAACTTTGGTTTTCCATTCGACCACATGCACAGTATTATCCTTTATGTTGGAATTTTAGCAAAGCGTTTTCGCTTGATACTTTTTAATAGCAGGTTACGTCTTAATTGTGCAATTACATCCTGACTTTCAGATTATGTGATTTTATAGTACGCACAGCTGCTATCTTGAGTGGAGTCATCATTCGTTTGACTTGGGCTAACAACCCTCTTACAAGATATTACCTTACTGCTACTATTCGTATTTATTAATCATTATTTTCATTTTGATGTTCTGTGATTTCAAAATGGTGACTGGGAGTCTAGCATACATTCAATCAGGAGAAGTTATCACTTGCTTAGCACAGATTAACTGCATGTGTAGATAAACTGATGCGAACATTTATTTATTAGGGCACGAGTTGCGTATTATAGCATTTAAATGTTTTGTAGGGATGCCATCTTGAAATTATAACGCTGGACCCATTCGTGATTTGGTCTTCGAATGCTCCCCTTAATAAAGGACGATTTTTACAAATATATGTTTTCTGTTAATTAGTTAGGTCAATATTTGATTTAGGCACTGAACACTTAGTTGACCACCACTTTAACGATATTAAGATGGCAGCGATGTAAGACGAGAGTCTGAGATGCCCTCTCCTAGTGCTTCCCATGTAAAAAAATATTACATACTGTTTAAAGTGGGAGTGAAGATTCAAGAAGAAATAATTTCATCCCTGAGATTTGCTGATGACATTGTCATCTTGGCATGCACGCCAGAGGATTTGAATGAGATTTAAAATGGCATGGACTCCGTCTTGAGGAAAGAATTCATGATGAAAATAAATAAATATAAAATAAAGATATTCAGAAAAGAAAATTTTCTCCTGAATGCATGGGTATAATTATAACTCTTTGTCCTTTTCCAGGAGTATAATTGAATGTTGGTTGTAGTAGATTGTTGAAATAAGACGTGCTATATGGATATAATAATATGATTGATTGAAACCTGACCTGAGTTATATATACTGTGCCCGTTGGAGGAGGTAATCTGGTCACCACCAACCGTAATGTGGCCTCCCAGATGACCCCTTCCACGAGACGCATTGACGGAGCGGATCGGAATGCACTCCTTTTGGGACTAGCCGGCACAAGACTCTGCTTCCCTAAGGAATCAGATTCCCATCGCAGCGATTGTCAGAGACACTATTGAAATGCAGCCCCAAAAGATCAAACTACTAAATAATAACATCCAGACTTAAGACATATTCGTGGTGTGTTTATTTTAAGTGCCATACCCCTATCCTACAGTCGGAGGGTTTGGAAAAACGGCTAATCTGAAGCTAGATATACAAAAAGAAAAAAACAACTCTTAAATTTAATGAAGAGCCCTCTCGTCAGGTCCTAAATACAGCAAACTGAAAATCAAAGCAGGGGAAATATACCGAAACAAAATGATTATACAATGCCAGATGATGCTTCTGGGGAGAAGACATCATGTTATAGAAAGGTTGTCAAACATGACAGAAGAATTAATTGACTGTTACCATCCTATGTTTACATTTACGATAATTTACTTCGAACTAATCCTGAATTAACTAAAAACGGCGTTAGGCGTTCGTGATAAACAAACTAAAGAAAGATGTAATGATTGTCAGTTATCATTACAATACAATGGTACAATTTGATACAACAACAAAGTTATAAGAGTATGAGAAGCAGTAGGGTAAACATTGGGATTACATGTCAATAAATAAATCAAACACTCAACAAGAATCTTATTATTCCTGCCTACATTCAGATGAACAACTGTTTGTTATTCACCGTCATCTATCAGTGTGCATATGAATGTGAGAATCAAAGTCTGCTAAGTAACAGCATTCTCAGGATCGAGTCGCGGCCCATAAGTTCTGAACTTTTGGTTGGCGTACGATCTCCGTCGAAAAGTCTATCCAGGTCAGCTACTAGGCATTCTCGGAAGAATGAAACACTTAAGCTCAATGCATTGGTCGGCTAGACTAGAAAAACAAGATCAAGATTTAACATGGATTACGAGTTAACGGTAGTATTAGCATCGTCGGTTTAATAAACAAAATTGACGTTCATGATTTAGTTCTAAGTTTAATGTCCTAGGTTTATGAGTTCATTATTTATGATGGTTGGCCTAAATGCAAGGCTTCTAACGAGTGTGTGACCATCTCGTGGTACACCTCAACAAGATATACGTGGCTCGGGCACGTCAACAATAACACATCGGAGCTCGTAAGAAACACAGTTACCATTCCACCTCGGACAAACTTGTTCAGTTACATAGATTTGCCGGCCTACACTGGACTAAATATGGTAACCAAGCCAACGTCGTGTATTGAAGACACGGAATAAAAACATTCACTTTCAAGTGAGAAATAACAAAGGCCTTAAAATGTCAAACCTATCAAATGGTTACTCATATCAACATAATTCATGACAATAATAGACTGGACTCGCTTACAAATACCTGCGAGGATATTTACGAAATAATGCATGACTTAACTGTACCCCTGTACTATGACATTCCAAAAGAATCATAACTTGATCAAGGTTAATAGTATAAGCATTCACAAAACTTGGCTTGTAATGAAGCCTTCCTTGCAGTGTCTAGAGAAAATAAAAGAACTGGGTCGTTTGTCAACTGTCTCACATCTGAGATCGTAGGTATCCTGGGTAATATCACAGTCGCGACCTTGGCAAGCATCTGTCATCTGCCCTCCAAGTGCACTGTAATAGCCGCGATACTGCGTGTAAGTGAATTCTGCTCAAGGCAAATGTCTTTCACTCGTTTCATTTCACACCGGGTTCACAATAAAGATTCGTTAATGACCCTAGCATACACTCTGTAGATTTAGGTATCAGTAGTAAAGAATATAAAATAGTTGTAGACATATAAATTACAAATATAATGATACGTTTGCTTCTGCAAACCAAAGAAGCCTAAAGGAAAGATATCTCTCTCCGGTTGAAAGTCTTTGAAATGTATGCCACGCCACTGCTGGTTGCAAAATGCACACATGCGCACAAGACACATTTAAATAAGTTTTTTTACAGTTCTACACACCTAAACTTCTGGTGGAAATAATTGAAATGATACGATTATCGTGTAATCGGGATTAATGAGCAAGTTAACACAGGCTTGACTCATTTTACAACGATGTGAATTCAACTTGATTCTGGTGGCAAACTGCTCACTCTAAGAAAATGTATGTACAATAACACAGTAGGTTGGGACCTCCCATACCTAAACGATACGCCCGTAAAATAATAAGGCAGTGGCGTACAGAAATATGATCAAAAGGGGAGCTTCGGAAAAACATGAAAATAAATATCCAGCTATAGCTGGATTAAAAAGATTGCTCCCGTCAATAATGACGACATTCAAGTTCCGATAGGCGGAGTTACCATTTGACACAATATTGCACCGTGTGTAAACACACAAAAAATCGGCGACTAACTCTATCTGGAGACGAATTGCATAGAAGCGTGTTTAACGTGAAATCACCATAGAAGGTGGCTAAATAGAAAGAAAATCCTACCTGATGACTGACAACAAACTTACGGTTGCTACTAACTAATCCACCCATGACCATTCACCGTTTAGAAATAGATCTTAGATCATGACTCACAGCTATTAGACGTTACCTCCTCCGAAAGAAAAGGGACTGAGGGGTTTATCCTTTATCCAAGGTATCCAAGGAAATCTTCTCTGCTGCAACATGAGCATGGTTATCCATCGGTCTTCCTCCATGGCTGTAGTGTGGCTTAGGTGCTTGGCGTTCCTCCCATTGGAATAAATTAAGCCATCATCGTCTTCTTGGTCATAATAGGACAGTTAGAATTTACCACTTGGTAGAATGCTGACATCTTGTAGTAACGTGAGATGACGAAAGTAACACTGCTTCTAGCGTGGATTAAATCACAGCTTTTACGCTTCAAATTTGCAGACTATGTTTAGTAAAAATGGCCTTGTCTGCTTAATCACAGAAGCTAATATCAGACACTAAGCACGTGTCTACTCACGTGTGCTCACTGCACATGGAATTAATAATCTGCCTAGATCGGCTTAATCTTGATCGTAATAATTTCGGCTTTAACACAGCTCGATAATTAGGAATATGAAATGAGTAATATTATCGCTCATTTCACGGTCGTTTCACTGTTATCAAAAATCACTTTGTGTCACGATGGTCGGCCATTTGGCGTTACAGTTGACCATGTGATCGTTCACTAGGACTGGAAAATTACTATTTCCGCTCGAAAATATTATTAATTTGACGACTTCACGCGAATTATGCACTTCACCAGCACACTTTGTGCTCAAATAAACTGTGATCGTGTCGGATTATTGTCGATTCCTGATTACGACAAACGTGAAAATCCCGGTCTACTTCAGACTTCAAATATTAACGTGTGCGCGCGTCGATCGCACAGAAAGGAGAGTGGCTTGCTCATGGAAGCAGGCGTTCAAGCTCAAGCACTTCCTTTGTCAATTAGCAACTAAATCCGTTCCACTCGCATGTCTGCGAGGCATACCTGTGTCTTAAATACAATAAATTAAATATAAGCACATGAAAATGTAGCTAATTATGCTGTATGCCTTTCGATTATAAATTTGAGGTTTCACATTAAACTTCTTGAATCATCATGAGAAATTATCCTTAGCTTCTTAACAGAGTCAAATGTACATGTGAAGCGGTGGCATGCTTCTAGGATGCGTTCATAACTCTCTGATATAATAAATTCCTTCGGTTCTCGTAAAAGTTATCACCAGCATGAGCTATACGGACTCAATACTCACACTAATACAGTCATCACGATATCACAGTTTATCAGACAAAATTTTACACTCACCCAAGTACATGGGGCTAAATGACCATCATATCAACGCATCTCAAATGAAACAACAACAACAGTTTCCTACCCAAATCCCTCTTCATATAAAAGTACGCACAGTAGTAAGCCTACAGACATCACATTGACATAGGTTATCAGGAAACTGCTACACACACACAAGTTATCGGGGCCACAATACCATGATGTAACTAAACCTCTAAAGAATTAACAATAAAAACCACCACAACAATAGACTCTACCGCACATCAAGAACAACGTTGAAGTATGTGGTGTTGTAAGTATATCTATATCTATACTCATATAATAAAGCTGAAGAGTTCGTGTGTTTTTGTGTTTGTGTGTTAGTGTGTTTATGTGTTTAAACGCACTAATCTCTAGAACTACCAGTCCGATTCGAAAAATTCTTTTTTTATATGACAGAGGAATAGTTTAGGCTGTGTAGCATGAGGCTACACCTCTCAGGTAACCTTAAAGATTGATTTTTGTTCAGTAATTCGGTAGATCAAGCGCTCCCGAACAGCTCTATCCACATGCGCTGGCGTTATGGTTAGTGATACGTACACCGTTTCAACTATCTGAACCAAAATTTGTATACGTACCCTTTGGAACCCTGATGGTAACACTGTCTAAGTGAAATTTATGACAGACCAGTCTATTCCCTGCATTTAGGCCCTTTGGTTCAAATCTATACCTTTTCCCCGATCTGAACCAAAATGTGTATACTTACCTTTAGGAACCCTGCGAGTAACACTGTTTACATGAAATTTCGGACAGACCACTCCATTCCTTGCATTTAGGCCCTTTGGCACAAATCTACACCGTTTGACCGATCTGAACCAAAATTTGTATACATACCCTTTGAAACCCTGAGAGTAACACTGCCTACGTGACATTTTTGACAGAGCAGTCCATTCCCTGCATTTAGGCCCTTTGGCACAAATCTACACCCTCTCACCAATCTGAATCAAAAGTTGTATACTTACCCTTTGGAACCCTGCAAGTAACACTGTTTACATGAAATTTCGGGCAGATCACTCCATTCCCTGCATTTAGGTCCTTTGGCACACATCTACAACGTTTCACCGATCTGAACGGCAATTTGCATACTTACCCTTTGGAACCCTGCGAGTAACACTGTCTGCATGAAATTTTGGGACAGACCCCTCCACTCTCTATATTTGGGCCATTTGGCACAAATATACACCGTTTCACAGACCTGAACCAAATTTTACACTGTCTGCTTGAAATTTCGGACAGACCACTCCAATCCCTGCATTTAGGTCCTTGGCACAAATCTGAACGACATTTTGTATACTTACCCTTTGGAACCCTGCGGGTGACACTGTCCACTTGATATTTTGGACAACGCTCCCCAGTCCCTACATTTAGAATAACAGTCAAAATTAACTTGAAAACCACGTTTTAAGGCCCTAGAACCATTCATGTTCGTAGTAGTGTAACTGTAAGAGTATTTTAATCATTCTATTGTTGACGGGCAGTTCGGGCTGCATCAGGTCACCCCTACCAGTGTTCTGGTGTAGAATTGCGAAAATAGTTGCGTCTTGCGCTGTTTATAAATTGCAGTCACGGGGAGTAATTAGTGCAAAAAGATTTCTTAGGCCCCTTTTAAACAGTTATCATCATGAAAATATTATGCCTCTGTGTAAGTGCAATGGTGTTGGTGCAGTACACTGAGGTTACCAGCTGCAATAAGCGTTGGTTCTTTCAAATTTACCGAAATTATTCCGAAACTTATCGTTAAGCGCTTTGTGGCGATAAATGATACTATTGCTACCTCAGTAGCTTGGGACAGCCGAAGTTTTCCAAGGAGTTCTGATTATTTTCCTACGGCGCTATGTGCCAAAAGACGACACTATTGGTTTCCACATTTCGAACAACCAATGAGATATATTCCCTAGGCAGTGTCTTTTATTTCACTTACTCCTCTTCCTATTTTTAGCCTACTTTTCACATTTTGCAAAAATGAGGAAAAAGTAGACATGAGATCGGGCAAATGTGTGTCTGTCTGTCTGTCTGTCCTTCTGTCTGTCGGTCTGTCTGACTGTGTGTGTGTCCCCCCCTATCAACTCCTGAACGGCTGCAGCAATCGAAACAAAATTTGGTAGGAGTAAAGATCTATACCTGAATATCTCACGGCCATATTTGAAAATGATGTCAGTGCTACCAACTGCTGAAAAATCGCATTTGAAAATTGAGCTCCATGTTGGATATCTTGGAAGGTATGCATGGGAGCTATTTCAAAATTGGCACACGTATAGATAATAATATTTCAGTTTAATTTCCATGAGGCCATACATGGCAGTGTTGCCAAAATGATTATAAGCCTGCTGATAGGTCCAAATTTTAAATGCATATAACGTCAACACTATCAATTGGATTTCAACCGAATTTCGTATGTGGTATGTGTACATAAACAGATATGACTGAGCGTATTCTTAAGAGCCACCAGGGCTGCCAACTGTTAATAAATGCTCTCAATTTTTATTAATCCAAATACCCATATATCAGAAAGTATACAAGCCGACAGCTTTAAACTATGCACACGTATAGTACCTGACATTCTATATTGATTTGGAGTAACTTATATACGTCAGTGCTACCAACATGATTCTAAGCTGCTGATAGGTCCAATTTTAAAATGCATGTAACTTCTATACTGACTAATGGATTTCATTCAAAATTGACACAACAATAGATCATATTATTTCAGTTTATTTCTGACCAATACATGTATGTCATTGTTGCCAACATGATTTTACGCGCGCTCTTAGATCCAATGTTTAGCTGCATGTAACGTCCATGCTATCCATTGGACTTCAACCAAATGTTGAATTCTGTACCTTAAGAGATGGAACTAAGAATATATTCAGTCACCAGGGCAGCCAACTGTAGTTCTCTATTAGGCTACATTATGCCAGGTATACAGTATTTCGAACTTATTAGAAATTTTTATATTACCAACTTAATTTCGTCATTATTCTAGATAGATCCATATAGATTAATCATTGGCATGCATCTTAAATTTCAAGAAAAGTAGGCTCTTTAGTTCGTTACGGAACTTCTTGCTTTTTTTTTGTAAATTTGTTTGAAAATTACATGTGTCAGTGCATTAGTTAGTAAATAGCTGTTTCCCTATTCATAATTATCATTACGGGAAAATGACCTGAATATTACGTCCATTATACCGTACGACTGATCACCCCCACTACAACAACCGCCACCACCACCACCACCACCACCACCACCACCACCACCACCACCACCACCACCGCCGCCACAAAAAGGTATATTTTGAAAATATTGTTTTCTGTTAGTTTAAGTATCATGTGCCAGTTCTGTGGTAGAATTCATTATCATCCATAAAAAAAAATCCACCGGGCGAAGCCGGGCACTACTACTAGTATATCATATTTTTGATCGCACATACACACTATATATGCTTAACATTGTAACGTGTGAGTAGGTATAAATCAATAAATACAAGAAAATACGAAGTAAAAGAAATTGAACCAGCTGGGATTTGATCCACTGACCTCCAGATTTTGAGTCCAGGTCGCTACCAGGACACCACACATGCCGTACACTATTTCAAGGTTAACAACTGGTTTAGTATAAATCCACAATATTTGGTCTTAGCGTTTTCTGCCTCTTCTATAAATCATTTGATACTGATATGTTCTTCAGTTCATTCCTAAAAGTATATAACCTTACGAAGTTACGGAAATATATAAATTTACGAGCAAACAATAGCGACCACTTAACACACCGGGACGGCACGGACAAGCACGATATGGCACGGTCAGCCTGAACTGTTAGTCACTACTGCGGTTACATATTCTATCTTAAAATGCTAATATCCTACCGGTCACCTCCTTGAGGACAGTTAAAACCTCCCTATGTACGATGATCGTATTTGGTAAGGCCAGGCCTTGTTGAATCGTAAGTTACGGTTTGGCTATAATACTTGCATGATTCATACATACGCTATCTTAAAAGTATATGGCTGATGGACCTTGTAGCTTGGGCAAAAGACGCTTCTTACATTAAGGTTTATTGTTGCAAAATGTTGTAGAGATCGGATGATTAGGTTAGTCGTATTTTGATTTAAGCTCAGAACATTTGAGTGGGCGCCATTTCTTTTTTGTTAGGATGGCAACAATATACAACATGTCACTAAGTTGTCCCTTGCTAGTGCTACCTCTGTACCAAAGGTAGTTCGATTAGATTCGTTTCGTTGTGTTTGAATATATAGGGGGGATCGATTTGCACTCATACACGGCCGCCATCTGCAAACTGTTGGACTGATGACCTTGTAGTTTAGTCAATAGACGCATCCTACATGAAGGTATGATGTTCCAAAATTTGGTAGAGATCAGATGATTAGGTTAGTCGTAATTTGATTTAAGCTTTGAACATTTGGGTGGCCGCCATTACGTCAAAATGACGGCGATATAAAACATGACACTGAGGAGCCCTTTGCTAGTGCTACCTCCGTACCAAATTTTGTTCAAATCGGTTTTACAAACACACATACACACATTCTTACACACAGACACACAATTTTTGGCCCTGCGTAGATCTCATAAGTCTACTTTCATTTTTTTTGCAAAAATCGAAAGTAGGCTAATATTGGAATGCAGCCGAAATATATCAGAATCCCCTATATACATCGCATTGGCAGGAGAAATGCTAAAGGAAGTAGGATTCTTCTGTTACGTAGGAAGAAAAATAACCAGTGATGGACGAAGCATTGAGTATATAAATAGTAGTTTACCTCAAGCAAGGAAAACATTTCTACAGAAAAGGAATCTGTTGACATCGAATATAGATTTAGGTATTAGGAAGTCATTTTTGAAAGCCTTTGTCTGGAGCGTGGCACTCTATGGAAGTGAAACATGGATTATTGGCGGGGTAGAGGAGAATAGAATCGTTTGAAATGTGGTGTTACAGGAGAATGATCAAGATCAGAAGGGTAAATAAGGTTATAAATGAAGAGGTATTAAAAAGAGTGGCAAAGGAGAGATGTGTCTGGCGACTACTAATGAAGAGAAGAGATAGGATGGTAGGAAACATACATAGACACCCAGGAATAGCAAGCTTTGTTAAGGAAGGAAGTGTCGAGGACAAGAACTGTAGGGGTTGACTAAGGTTATGGGTAATATATTAAAAGTATTGCGTTGGATGTAGGGTGTGTTAGCTAGGTAGAGATGAAACAATTAGCTCACGAGAGGGGAACATGGAGTGCTGCTTCAAACCAGTCAAAAGACTGAAGACTCAAACACAACACATGGTTTATTTCGTTTAGGGTCCGACCTCGGGGAGAATTGAATTGCGCGTTAGGCTTTGGCCTGAAGGGTCCCGGCTTTGTTTCCTTGCCTCGGCATCGGGGTTCATAATCTCCCGGGATTCATTCTCATGTTTTGGGGACAGGGTGTATGTGACATCTTCATCATCACTCCATCCTTATTACTGCACAGTCTAGAAAGACCTACAGTCGGCATCCCAGGGGTGTCATTCGACATTACTATTACGACGTTTGGGAATTGATAGTGGCAATGAAATACATACGCAAGACCGGGTGAGTTAGCCGTGGTCGTTACGGCATGACTGCTGGCAGTCGCTCACATCCGGGAGGCGAGGAAGTTCGAATCCCCCCGCCGGCTACCATGAAGATGGTCTTCTCTGGTTTCCCAACTTCCTTCCAGGCAAATGCCGGGGTTGGTCCCTACCTATAGGCCACAGCCGCTACCTTCCTACTCCCCGTCCTTACATTCCAACTTCCCACCCCAACGGTACTTGTAGCTCACCCATTGGGTGTCCGTCTCGAAGCAGCTACAAAGCTGGCGAGCCGAACATGTCCTCGGACACTCCCGCCACTAAAGAAAAAAAAGTACACAATGACAGACAGACGGACAGATATTTCTCGTGTGTAGATCTCATAGGTCAACTTTCATTTTCTGCAATATACAAAGGTAGACTAAAATTAAGGAGCAGATGATCACTGTATATGTTAGGTTCCCTGTCTTTTCACTTTGTAGTCGTGGAAATATTTCACTCGATGCTCCTTTATAATTCAGTGGCTAAGAACTCAATAGTAAATGTGAGTCTGTTACAACAGGTGATTCTATTCTTTGTGGCCATTTGTCGTGAAGGTGAGAATAACTTGACATTCAATGGTTACATATATCTGTTTTGCGCTCTTCCCCTCAGTTATGGGGCTGCCGACTTACATCCAGGAGATCCATCCGACCCATAATCACGTATGGAGCCCCTGCATGGCACCCAACCTGTTTATATGGAGCACAAACTGAGCCAACCGCCTTACGCCATGTGATTGTGGGCGTATTGCGGCGTTCTCAGTGTTCATTCATCGCTGAACCTCTACAACGACTGTGGAGATGTCTACAACGACGGTTCAATGTTGTATTTTGCGCGTTGGACTGGTGGTACGCATGCAATTTTGATGAATTCCATTGTACACATATCACATACGTCTCAGACTCAATGGGCACTCGAAAGAAAACATCAGGAAACTTCAAAGCATAGATAACCCAACCAGAAAATTCATTAATTCCGTCAAACCCTCAAAAGTGCCCACACTCCAAATACTTGAAACCTTTCAATTGTTAGATATGCTCCTAAAGATATGTTTTACTGGTGCTTACAATAGTAATCCCTTACTCCACCAACTAAGATACAAATCCGTAACTCGTGGACGAGGAGTGACCTTGTACCCTATCCGGGCCCGTACTGCAACATTTCAGACCACCCACTAACAGCGCGCAGCGCAAGCTTGGAACTCCCTCCCTGGTGAGATAAAATACTCCTTCGGACATAACTATGAGTATAAATCAAAGCTCAAAAGGCACCTGAGAGCTAACTGATTCCAGGTTGTAATATTTTTTTTTACATTGTGACTGTTTGTTCATGTTTATGTGAATGCATATTTTGTACATAAGTTAATGTGGTGCAGAGACACTGCTATATTAAGGGCATTTAATGCTCAACTCTGCCTCCACTCACAGTTTATGTACAAATATGGGATGCTGAGAAAAGATAGACAATATTAATAATGTAGCCTCACCATTGACTTTACTTCTGTGGCTTATTCTACTCGAGTATACTGTATCGTTGTGAGGGAGCTACGTATTTTACCATACAAAACTCCCAGTGCCTTTTTCCGTTGTTATCGTTGATCTTGGGTTCTCCATTTTCCATACCGCTGTGTTTATCACCCTCGCGGCCATTCAAATTTCCATGAATAATGACATCTTCCAAGTTGGTGTGTAATCTACTCTTCCTCAATGTCTAGTCTTGATTTTTTCGTTGGAAAAATTGAATTCATTAAAACACTTAAATTAGTTCTGCTCCATTTAGCGAATAATACTACTCCAACTCTGACTCATTTCTATTTAGTACCCGACAGTCGAAGAGGGGGAAACCATCATCCAGTTTCTGGTATTTCCGGGCTTGTTTCTTTGATCCGTTACAACTAGGTAATACACAGTTTGTTTTATTATTTCCTTCACTAGTTCAGTTTCTTCCCACTTATACCTCTGGTATTCCAAGTGCCCAAGACTGTAATCCATAGTACTCACCCGATCATCGTCTTCCGGAAAAGTCTCATTTTCTTCCTTGATTTGATTTAGTAACTGTATGTTCTGAGCAGCAGGTAACTTTCTTACTAACTTCTATCCAGATGGGAGGGCTGCTTCATTGTGGCAAAGAAGATTGCCATCAGTTAGCTTCACAGCATTGATTTTACTGACATTTACTCTTGTTCTTGTTGTGTCATTGAGGGGCTTGGTCATCGTGGCCATTAAGCCCCGTGAACTTAGGTGCATGCAAAATTTATCTTGATAATCTGTGTTATAATAGTGTGTGAATTTGTAATTAAAGTGAAAATTGGGAAAGACGGAGCCGTGGCTTTAAGTTAGGAACAACAAGAATACAATTTCTAGACAGGCCCTGAAATCGAGTACGGAACTCTGGGGTTACAGCCAATAATACACCATATAATGTTTGTCTTCCCTGGGGTGGATGGGTTCTAGACAAGCTAACATGTCCCACATATAAGAGTGTCTGACAGTGGCTAAACGAGCATGACGAAGACTACCAACTACATTCATTGTCCCAAAATTCACCCGACTAAGTCCCAGATGAGTATATGTGGCACGACCTCAATGATCATGATTATGAATGAACACTTGGGATCGGAGAGAAACTCATTCTGAGAGCGGCCGGTGAGGATAACGCTGTATAACTCAACTGGCTGTAATGTTCAATGGTATACTAACAGAAAGATTCCTTGGCATGTGATTTCACCAGAATTGTCTTCTATTTCGGGCAGATTTTGGATGAATTGCAACCGTATGTTTTTCGGTGACAACAACATCCACGAAACGTAATTGTTTCAGCACGAGCAGTTGCAGGAAATAAGATGCAGTGTTGATGCATTGTGGAATCGATAAATAGTATGTCTTTGTGATTACTTTGATAGCATACAGTATTTCTGCAATTATCCTGATCTGGGATTATATAGATCATAGATCAGGAATGAGCGAGAAAACCCCGAGGAAAAATCACTCAGTCTGTTCGCCGTGAGAGTCAATGTTCAAACCTCAGACCTATAGAAGTGCAGCTCATCACCCTCTTGCTGCCACTCTCCGCGATTCTATGACAAAGAACGCGTTGGGCAACTTCAGCTGACTAAGCTATGTCACATATGAATAAAGATTAAGTCTGAAAACTTCACGGGGGAGACCATGACATTTTATGCAAATTTCGTCAGTCATTCATGCCACAGACTGATAAATTAAATGCCTTTTACAAGATCTTACACACCACACACATTGTGCACTACCTCTCGATGGAGCAGTGAAGGTCAACATAGTCTCACGCCTTAAGAGACTCGCATATTATTGTATGTTAATGCTTAGGGTAAAAGCAAATTCTCACGTCATCTTCATCTCCATATGATTTCCTGGATTAAATCAAGTGTAGGAACATTGAAAAACACTTGTTTTATAATTGCATGAAAACATAATACAAATTTGTAAATGTTGGTGTTTAAAACGTGACAATTTACAAACAACGTAGTATTTAGGCCCTGATTGTTCGTATGTATATGTTGTCTGCCTTCTACTAATCACCAGATTCTAATCAGCGTGTTACTTTATTGCGTATTTCAGAAAGGTTTCTTACAGGGTACTTTCTACTTACTAAGTTTCGTTTTAACTGCGCCATTTTGTGCCTGTATAGATGGTTATACCTTACCTCTAAATAGCCTACTTTCAATTTTTGCAAATAAAATCGCCACCATCTTGAAGGAAAAGTAATGCCGGCCAACCAAATGTTCAAAGCTTAAATCAAATTACGACCAACCTAATCATCTGATCTCTGCTTTGGGGGCATAGTTGGTAGCATGCTGAACAGTTGTGCCCAAGATAGCGGGTTCAAACCCGGCCAAAGTCGTCGGATTTTTTAAGAGCGTTAAAAATCCTTCAGTATCTTTCCTTCGGAGGGGAAGTAAAGCCGGCGGTCCCATGTCGTAGATTTATGGCATGTAAATGATCCTTCCACAGACTAAACTTGTGAGAAGCTAAATTGTTAGGTAAGATTTTGTCGGGACGCTCTATGAAACTTCCAACTTTCACCACTAGATATCATTGATATCTGGCGGTGAATGTTGGAACTACTTGAAATTGAACGGAGCTTGTAGCTCACCCAAAGGGTGTCAGCTGGAAGCAGCTACAGACTCAGGTGAGCCGAACATGTCCTCGGACACTCCCGGCACTAAAAGCCTTACGATAAATAAATAAATAAATAATCTGCTCTCTACCAGATTTTGCAACGACATATCTATATGAGAGAAGCGTCTTCTGACCAAACTAAAAGGTCATCAGTTCAATAGGTTGCAGATGGCGGCAATGTATGTGTGCAAATCGATTCCCCTTATCAATTGAAACACGGTGAAACCGAATTGAATTACATTTGGTACAGAGGTAGCTCTAGCAAAGGGCACCTCAGTGTCATGTTTTATATCGCCGCCATCTTGAAGGAAACGTAACGGCGGCCACCCAATTGTTCAAAGCTTAAATCAAATTCCGACCAACGTAATCATCTGAACTCGACCAAATATTGAAATCACATACCTTTCAGTGGGAAGCATCTTTTAACCAAACTACAGGGTCATCAGCCCAATAGTTTGCAGATGACGGCCATGTAAGTGTGAAAACGGATTCCCCCAATCAAATCAAATATGGTAAAACCGAATTGAGCAAAATTTGGAACAGAGGTAGCACTAGCAAAGGGCAACTCAGTGTCATGTTTTATATTGCCGCCATCTTAAAGGAAACGTAATGGCGGCCACCCAAATATTAAAAGCTGAAATTAAATTATGACCAACCAAATCATCTGATCTCTACCAAATTTTCGAAAACATACCTTTATGTTGGGAGCGTTTTCTGACAAAACTACAAGGTCATCAGCCCAATAGAATGCAGATAGCGGCCATTTATGTGTGCAAATCGATTCCCCCTATAAATTCAAACATGGTGAAACTGAATTGAACGAAACTTGGTACAGAGATAGCACCAGCAAAGGGCACCACAGTTTCATGTTTTATATCACCACCATCTTGACGGGAACGTAATGGCGGCCACCCAAATGTTCAAAGCTTAAATCAAATTACGACTAAGCTAATCATTTGATCTCTACCAAATTTTGCAACAACATACCTTTATGTGGGATGCGTATTTTGACCAAATTACAAGGTCATCAGCCAAATAGTTTCAAGGTGGTGGATGTATTAATCATGCAAGTACTATAGCCTAACCGTAACTTACGATTAAACAAGGCCTGCCCTCAAAAATTCAGCTGATCGTACACAGGGAGGTTTAAAGGTGACTGGTAGGATATTAGCATATTATAATAGAATATGTAACCGTAGAAGTGACTAACAGTTTAAGCTCACCGTGTCATATCGTTGTGGGCCTGTGCCATCCCGTTGTCAACATGGCCTCTATGTTCCCTCGTAAAAACATATATGTCCGTAACTTCCTAAGTTTACATCCTCTTAGGAATATACTGAACAAAATAATACATATTTAGTATCAATGGTTTTTAGAAACGCCAGAAAACCCTAATGAAATAGTTGATTTCAACACAAAATATGATACAGTTATACTAAACCAGTTGTTTATCAAGTATTATCGTAGGACATCCGTGGCGTAATGGTAGCGACTTGGGCTCTTAGTCTGGGGGTTCGTAGTCATATCACTGCAGGTTCAAATTTCTTTACTGCGTTCTTCTTGCTATTTATTGATTAGTAACTGGTCGCACGTTATAATGTTAAGCATATATATTTTAGTGTGTATTTGCTATCGGAAATTTTATATATAGCCTATATACTTATAACACTACATATTTTAACACTCGATAACAGCGATTAATATTCGTTGACTTTGATCCGCGGTAGAGACTATTGTTGTTGTTTTTGTTGTTGATTCTTTTGGGGTTTTGCCGCATTATGGTTTTGTAGCCCCATTTATTTGGCTGTGTGTAGAAGTTGCCTGATAACCTGTGTCACTGTGATGTCTGTAGGCTTACTAGTGTGTGAGTCATGTACACTACCCAGCGACCCCCTTACTAGCCATGACCAAAACTTGTCAACCACTAATAATTATTATTTTGGGTTTTAGATAATAATTTTATTATTATTATTATTCATATAGGAAACTCTCTGTGAGGTTCCCAGTGTATATTCTTAACAAGGAAGTTAGGACATTGCGCAAGTCCGCTCCAGCCCACAGATAAGACATGTATCAGTTAAAAGCAAGCTCTTGTAAACATTTAACACTCAAAGGAACATAATTCCATTTGCTATTTCTCAGAAGCATTAAACCAAGAAGCTAGGCATTGTGGTAAACACATTCTTGTTACTACAGACTGTCGCCAGCTTTCGTAAGGACATATATTTTCTTTCTTTCTCATTTAATTCCTAGTATTGAGGAATTGGAGAACAATAGTAAGTTACGTCCCGTGCCCCAGCCCTGATGCTTATGCTCAGATTGGCTGTCACCCCCTCTTCTCACTAGAGATACTCACAATTGGTGAATCTCTGCTTTGGCTAACAGAGGAAGCCCGATTGTTCTAGCCTTCTCCCACCAGAGAAATCTGATGTTAAATACTGCTCTACAGGTCAGTCTCGACCTCTTTCATTCTGACATCTTTAGACCAAATGGTCACTGCTAGAGACCTGTCTCTGTATAAGACAGACTCTTTCTTTCTAACATATCATCGACTATGTAGACACTGTGTACGCTCTGACACACGGCAAACAAGTCAGGCTTCGCATAAATGTACATATTGTATAGTACTTATGGGGTTGGTAACCAATAAATAACATCTAATCTCAGTGTCGTCAATTCTTTTTGAATATAATAATAACTCAGCGCGAGGAAAAATCGAGAGGACCGAATTAAGCAGATTCTCAAACAATTATCCAAGCAATAAATATAAATATTGACAAGTTAAACATTCTCCATCTAGACAACCCGCCGGAGATCTACAAACTTATCTTGTGTACTTTTAAACGTGGAAGGATTTGGCTAGGAAGCTGTTGTTGTTGTTTCATTTGAGATGCATCGACATCATGGTCATTTAGCCCCGTGTACATGGGCGAGTGTTGATTTTTTCTGATAACCTGTGTTATTGTTATGGTTGTATTAGTGTGGGTATATATAATTCAGGTGAGGATTCAATCAATGAACGTTTAATATGCGTATAGCACGTTTTATTCCAACAAGCTACTACAACCAATATTTAATTATACCCCTTGAAAAGGATAACGAGTTATAACTATACCCATGCATTTAGGAGAAAGTAGGCTATATGTACTTTACTGGACATCTTGTTTTTATTAAGTAGCTATAAAGGATATTCATTTCTAATTTCGAAAAGTCAGGATAACCGCAGCGTGCTACATTTAGTGTGATAAATTTTTCACCAATGCTACTGATTCCGCTTATATAATACTCCTCTCCAAATAAGGTTTGTCTTAATTGTGCAAATATACTGTATATCGAGTTACTAATGTGTGTACTTTAGTAGTTCGTCTAGTCGCCATCTTTAACGTATGATGTTCTTTGTTTTGGGCCTACGAAGGGACTTTTAAAGTTCTACCTGATTTATAATTTATTTTAGTTAGTTATTATACTGTAGATCTAAGCTACTGATTTCTTTTATTATAATTTAATTTTTGGTGATGGACCCAGTGCATTTTATTCAATGTTGAAATCATTTAAATAGCATGACTGAGAACCCCTATATGATAGTCTACATAATTTGCTAAGATTGGTCTTAATTAGACAATTACATTCCGAGTTTTCGATTGCTTTGTTCCGATTATTCGCTCTGGTAGCATCTACAATGTATGGAGTGTAGTACCTTTCCCATGGTCATAAAGCCCCATATACGGTCCTTCGTTGTCCCTAATGTTCGTTTCTCCAGCTCATAAATATTGAAAGTTAATGATTTTTATATTACATACTTTAAAATTGGCGGCTGTGCGTTATATTCACGCTCCCATAGTTATCTCTTTGGTAACAGAGGATCCTTACGTGCGGCTGACTGAATGCCATATACCGGCACTGTGAACGCTGATTCATTGAATCATAATTTATGGATTATAATACTTGCATGATTCAAACACTCGCCATCTTATAATTGTTTTTATGATGACCATGTGGTTTAAACGTACGAAGTTTTCCATATTAAGGCATGCTTTTCCCAAATGTGTTGCAGATTCGATCGTAAGTTTAGTTGAGATAATACTTAAGTTTTGAATATTATGTTGGCCACCATTTTGTGACAGTTAAAAGGTTGGCGATACAAAACATGACACTGAGGCACCTCCGCCTATTGCTACCCCCGTAGTGAGGGGGGGGGGGGGGCAGACATCCACCCATACTGTACATACATACACACAGATAAACACACGGATATACATGGCCCTTGTAAATCTCGTAAATCTACTTTCATTTTTCTTTTACAAAATTAGTAAATATTTATTTTTGGGGCCGTGTGGTCTCCTAAGAGGCTGAGTGCAGGCCATTCTAGTCGACGCCCGTGGACAACCTGCGCGTCGGGATGAGAGATGGAATGCATGAAGATGAATGAAAGTGGCCAAGAATGGGGAAGGAAGCGGCCGTGGCCTGTCGGAAGGTACCGTCCCAGCATTTTCCTGGTGTTGAAAATGGGGAAACTACGGAAAACCATTTCAAGGACGACCTATCGTGAAACCGAACACACGCATCTACGGAGTCAGCAGAACCCCATGACCTAACGCTGTGCTTTAGCCCACGTATCATAATAATAATTATAATAATTATAATACATATAATAATGCCAAGTGACAGCGAATGATCAACGTCATACGATGATACACAAGCTGCACATTGCATTATCACTGTGAACTCGACCTTGTGTTAACTGTTTTTGAAGCTTGGAATATCGCCGATATCATTTCACTATAGTTAGAGCATAGACTACCTACTTTTGTGCGTGGTTTCTGATTTACACAAAGTCACTGACGAACCGATTCTGCAATTCGTTTCCTTCCGGCAGAATCACATGTGTCATTGGTAAACAAGCACCTATATACCTCTTAATCTACTTCTTCCCAGATGAAGACATGACTTGTTGTTCTGAAGCACGTAGCGCTCACACCAGGGAAGGCACCACTTACGACTGCTCACTGGCAACAATAGCTCGTCCTCAATGAGCTCATTCAGCTTGTGGCAGACACATTGCCACTTCACTGGCCCTCATTACCGTAATGCCCAAACAATTGAGTTTCCTCCTTGTTAAGTACGTGTGCCTTGAGGTTCAGACGACATTCACGGGATAGTAATCGCTGTAACTTCCGTTTCAAAGGGAGATCGTCTTAGTAGGATTTAGGAAACTTACAGTGGAAAGGAGCATAATATAACTTTTGTACATGCAGCTAATATATCACTAGGATTAATATTAAAAATATGGACTCTTTAGCTTGCTGATGCGTACACATGACCGTGCAGAGACACAAAAGTTTCCTCTTGTCTTCATGTACTTTAAGTACGGTGTGTTGTCTTGTAATTATATTTTGGTATTACATTGTCCACAATTGTTCGTTTCATCTCGCAATTATAAAAATTAGTATCAAAAAGACAATGTTTGTATTCCCAAAGTGCGCTAATCAACTTTAGTTGTGGAATAGTAAATTACCATGCTAAATTCTCATGTGCATAGTGAGAAATACAAAATGATGCTTCTATTGTGCATTCCTATAAGTGGATAGTATTAAAATTTGTTTGTCTTGGAAACCCTTACCGAAATAAAAAGAAACATGTGTGTTTATGACACTTTGTGCGCATATGTGTTAACGGAGACTGAACTAATAATAATAATAATATCGTATGGCCTCGGATGCCGGGTGAAAGCATTGTTATTTTACACCCAGAGGGTAGCTTGCATGTCGAATTTCGTTGTTCCTTGAAGCACTATGAAAGTCAAGGAGGTCAGATATCTAAACTCCTTGAACACTACAGCACTTTCTAGTAGAGAAATGAGTAACTTTGTGTTGGCGGACACACCCGAGATTAATTTTGCCATTATGAACACGGCCTACTTTACTTAGTAAACTGAATAGAATTATACGAGTAAGCATAGTATGGCAATGTTAATAATTTCGAATTTCACAAAGAGATAAAAAGTTTAACCAGCACGTTTGGATAAACATGTCTGTGAGTATGTACTGTATATCCCCAGGTACTATTTCCTAAGCCCGTGACACATGTTGAACAAAATTTGCTGAAAAGGAATTAACGCTCCCCAGTGCTTTAAAAACATTTTACACTTAGGAGCTCTCTAAGCAGAAACGAAATGGTGGCCACTCCAAATTTCATTCTCTAAGTCGACTATTGCCTAAACCAATGATTGGATTCTTCCTAAATTAAGAACTTCCGTGACATCCTATAAGATGAGTGGACATCAAAGTTACAACTTTTATTTAAATATGGCTCCGTGCGCAATTTTGAAGTATTCTATTTCTTCCGCTGTGTGTATATCCCCCTTTCAATTCCTAAGCGCCTGGAAAATATTCAACAACATTTGTTGGAGAGGTTGCTACCCACCCGTGCACCTTAAATACACTTATCATATTGCAGCATCTTAGCGAAAATGATGTGGCGACCACTTGAATTCTTATTGGACAAGTCAGTTACCGGCTAAATAACCACTGAGTCCCTACGTAATTTTATTTTTACGTGGACCTACCATATTATTAAGGGAATTGCACCTTAATATTATAAAATTCTGAGTTAATTATTTTTCAACATGACGGCCATGCGTAATTATTATAATGAATAGCGTTCGTTTCAATAGAACAAAGCTCACAATTATCGACATTTAGGAAGCGTCGTTTAATGAACTAAAGTTGTCCAAGTTAGAAAATGATACTATTGAATATTACACCCAACCACCAATTATGATATTCTAAAATATTAAAATTGGTCATTCCACATTTAATAAATCCAAATCATTTCATAGAGTACATAGTGCACCCGATAGTGCATGTTCCATAAGACGTTCGACTGCCTGGATCATCGGCATGATGTCAGAGACTTTGAAACATCATTACACTTACTTGGAATGGATTATTAACTCGTTGGACCTTGCCGGAAATCCACATTTATGAGTATTGTAATCTACGAATATTATGTACATGTTTGGAATATTTTGGAAATTATTTGGAGAAATTTTGGGATTTTTGAAAGTATTTGGAATATTTACAACATCACAGAAGGGCGAATAGAGGATTTTAGTACGTGCATGCCTCGTGGAGACAGGTCTGTTTTTGTGACCGTGAATTGAAATCCTGGTTAATGGAACATTGATGGTGTATCCGACTTACGCCGATGGAATCAAGTGCATCCTTGTTTATTTCATAGTAGGAGAAGCTTTTTGTGTATTGTAAAGTGACTGTGAGGCAGTACTTACCATATTTTTACATATTATTGCACCGTACAAGTGAGTGAAGACATGACTGTTGGCTGACCACATGGCCGCAGGTCCCACGTTATCAAGGTATTTTTCAAACCACTAATCTTCGTGAATATTGAGATAAAACATCGCTACATCATCTAGTGTAATATTAAATCTACGTAAATTTGATGAATGGGAACAGTGATTTCTGTGATACAACTGGATCACGTGTTTGTTGTACATTGTAAAACACAAGTCTTTGGTGAGAAAATATCACACAAGTGATATATATTGACAGCTGTGGCGGAGTGTGAAAGGCAATTTGTATGTCCGCACTGTAACTTCAGTGAGATTTCGACCGAGTTAAGTAACGTGGAATAAGAATCTGTGACTACAATTCATTCGACAACATGGAATCTACCACGCATTAAATTAGAGCTGACCTGGATCTCTACTACATTACTGCACGAGGGAAGGATAAGGAGTAAACACAATGCATAGGGGGAGCTGACGATGTTAATCCAAATGCAAACCTAGATGGAGACGGCTGGAATCAAAGCCAGAACTCGCTATGACACCACAAGAGAAGCTCGAACCATGTACTGCACGAGAATGTTAGTGAGACTACATGAATTCTGTACACATTTGTTAAGGGTCGAAATTGTAGATTAGATTTAGATGGTTCACGTTTTACTTGCACAATCGTGAGGAAGGCCACTTCTTATTCTAGACGTAAGTTTGATCATGGCTTATATTTTTCATACACGCCAAGAGCAGGCGAAGTTTTTCATTAGGGATCGTATCATTTTAGCGAGCAGGCAGATGGGTGTCTTACGGTCCATACAGTTACAATATCATGGTGTAGGAGGTTCGAGGCAGTGTCCTTGCGTGTGGAGAAGTTGTAGACTACACTGTGATATAAATCCTACCTGGTTAATCAATGGTAAAATCTAGAAGGCAGTGATATTTTTTCTGACAGCATCAGACGGGAGGAACTTGTTTCATAGCACACATAACCAAATGCTAATGTTGAGATGTTCATTTTTTTTACTTGACATTGAAAGACGACAGAGGCAGAATTTATGGAATGTACTCGGAAGCGGGACATCGCTAGTTCGATGTAGGTCTTTTGTTGAGAACTTGAGAAGGCATAAGGTTAAAGAGAAAGCATTTGAATTGTGTATTAAACAAGCTAGTATAGAAGCAGTTGTTGGCATATTGATCTTAACTTTATATTCACTAGAGTACAGCTGATTGCCAGAGCAACAGAATGTTTTGCCCATGGATAAGCAGAGTGTATAAATTAGAGAGCCATGCTAACGGTTGTCTTGTAGCAGATATTGAGAAGGGAGAGTTATGGTTATTGCTCATGTGTTAGGAGCTGATGTTTTTGCCAGCAACATGGTACGTTTTTGTCATGTTGACTGATGATGAAGGACTGACGAGTCCATGTTATTGTTGTGGAATACAGGATGTCCATAAATATGGTGAACAGTGGTTTTTCACTGAAATGAACGAGATTCATGATCAATAAAATTTACAAATACACTTTAAGGAATAAAAATTAATAAAAATTCAATTTAATAATCAAGTGACACATTGCTAGAATAATTTCTGGAATCTAAATACGATTTAAATGCTAAACTTAAAATTACCTTTCATGACCGACACATTATAACTTGTTGATCTTCGTTTGTTTTTGATACTTTCTGACTCTATCCCTATTTTTGAGATGACGTTAAATGAATGTCGTGATAATGGAAGTACACGCATTACATTGAAAGCAATGTGATTCGTGGTGGAACGCCCCAGCAGCTGCCAACAAAACTTTCCTTGTACAATTATGATGGTTTTCCGCAAAGAGCGAGAAATCGTGTAGGCAAGTGCGCCACTTACGCAAATATTAGGAGGATTATTACTTTGTAAACATTAATCTATGATAGGACATGATTGTGCATAGTTTTGATTTATATTTGCTATAAACACTTATCGTTTATGTTCACTTAACGTCAATTAGGATTCACGTAGATGAGTAACGTAAAATTAAATGTTGGAGGTGATACCACCCTAACGAAGCTATTGTTATTGTGTTTGTAAATGTAAAAGAATGTTGGCCTTGTAAACAAGTAGATGGGTTGCTTTGCCGTAAATTCAGTGATGTTATTATTCTTATTACTTATTCCTGATGTATTGCGTAGGGACGATCTACGTGTCACTCTCTTAGTGAGTTTGTTATCGATTTTTGTGATTAGGATTTTGAGAGCTTAAGTTAGATTTTTAGTCAGGATTTTAACTTCTTCTTTTGGGCAGATAAGTTCGGACTAGCCATTGGTTTCCCTCTCATAAATAGGATAGGGATCTGTTCTTATTATGAATAAATTTGTTGGATTTTAACTTAAGCCTGGCCTATTTCTTGTATAGTTTTTTTTCTGTGTCGATGCATTCCTCTGGCCTGGTTTAAAATAGAACCCCACCTATTCCTGAAACGCCCGAGTACAGTTTCTCGTGCTGAACCAATCTAGGAATGTGTCGTTTCCCCGAGATGTGTGCTGGTTGGAGGAGGGTCTTGGAAGGGCCGTTTGTAACCGATGGCTCCCCAAAATCCTCGTATAATGGGCACCATAGTTTGATGAGGACACCGTAGCACAGATAGCATATATTAAATATTATTCATTAAAATATTAAATTCGATTAGAATGTAATTGAGCTATTATGCAACCATGAATAATAGTGAAAGAGCTGTCCTGAAGGTTAGAACTTATTCCCACGCATTAAAGGAGTAATGCAATGAATATTGAGCACATCCACCGTCATGAATATATGATAAGGTGAAATATAATAAACCTGGAATTTTGGAAAGTGAAAGTAGTTTAGTAGATTTGCTGAAGGCGCATGTGCATAGATATAATGCATGACAGGTGGTGAACATGCGTATTATTAAACACTAACATATAAAGAATTGGGTGTAATTAAGCAACTAAAACGAATATTGGTATGAGTCTTTTGTAAGCCACTTGAGTTACATAAGCCACAAGGATGTCAGAATGTAATTTGCGTGTAATTTATCTGTAAATAAAAAAATCACCATTTGATACCCTTAGAATGTACAACATAGCACATGGATTGCATTGTACAGGAAGGGTACACTGCTGAAAACAGATGTACATTGATTTCATACAAACAAGGTAGCGGTCATGCATTTCATTATAACATTAAGATCAGTACATAGGTTAAAACTGAGCAATTACCAATAATGGTCTTGAAAAGGGAGCATTATATAAGAGTTCATAGTAAAAAAATGTCTTAACTCTATCATTCAGAATATTATACGAAACCATTGAGAATCCGGTGACAATAAAACCAACATGGTGGCCAGGCGAACATTTTCTATTTATCGAAATTTAATGTTTTTCAGTCATTCAACACGATTGTACCCAATTGTAATGGGTGGCCCAGTTCAGTGCAGGTAGCGGGTGGTGGCAGCTGCATGGAAATGGACAACACATTACTCAAACAGCTAAGTGCACAATCCACAATAAACTGAATATTTGATAACAATCACATAATCACATTAAGCAAGCAAATCTGAAGGCCAATCACCACCATTAGTACCTCAACAAATAATCAAGAATCTTGACTAGTTGTGCTAGCTTACTGAACTAACTAAATAACTGTATATTGTGTACCCATCTGATGGGGACAAGAGTCGAACCTATGATATTCGAGTCATGAAAAGGAAGGAATATGCATACGACTTTAAGTTACATAAGGGGCCAGCCGTGAGGCAATGTGAAGCAACTCACGCATGACTCAAAGCAGTTAATGTTCCTTATCTAAGTTATAGGATGCAAGCCGCGTCTGAGTCATAAGCATTCACACGCAGTGGAAAAGTTGGGTAGTGTAGGCAGGCAGAGGATTTAACGCCGGAGCCGATTTAGCACTTTATTTGCAACATTGGATTGCAGCCCAACACCGTAATGTTGTGAAATAGTCTAATTTCTTGGAAACCACGAAAAATTATATAAGTTTTGGCACGCTAATCAGAATAACTCTGGGAGTTAGGAATTTTGCGAATATAAAAATCTTTAATAAATGCACAGGAAGAAAGGGCTGATTAAAGCTACGTAATGCATGGGAGGAGCAAACTGGTCGCTGGTAGTAGGAGGTAAAAAGAAATCTCAACCACGCAGAAGAGGAGCTCTTTTTAATTTTTATAGAAATTTGCTGTGATCGATTTTTGAAAAATAAAGAGGAATTGTAACGTTTAGATCCTCAGGAACCCATAGATAATTTTTATACGAACGTAGGACAGCTGGTTCAAAAGATAGTTTTGAGAAGGACAGCAAAGTAATCTTTTTTATGAATTATGAATAAACAGCGAGGCCGTGAGCCAGAATGTATTCAGTCTTCAGTGTCCGTTGTGACGGGACACGCTGGATCAATCTTCAGCAAGCCTGAGGGCGTTTCATGCTTCACCGAGTATTCAGTGTATGGATCCCTCGGAGGAGGTGATACCGCATCGCATCGCCAGTTCGCCATAATACGCTGTGTCGTCAGCGAGATTAAGTCTTCATTTCTAGCCAGTCCAAGTGGGACTTGACGCCGCGCCATAAGAACACTAAATCGAACGTGGAAGTCTCAAGGGTGGGCCATGGAGTTCGATCCAGAAATAAGTATTCGAAGCAGAACATAAACGTTAATTCGAAACCACAGGAAGGCACCGAGTGCATAGAACTATTCGAACGAAAAGTCGTGAATATAAACGAACAAGAACGCAACAGAAGTTCACAGTTAGGTCCAGTCGAAACACGTTAGCAGAAACAGTATCGCTAGTGTCAGGACAGTAATAGGATCTCATGGTCTTGGAAGGAAAGCCATGAAGACATAGGACCGAGTGGCGAAGTAAAGAGGAAAAGACGCGCTCACAGTAAAAAGTATACGCACTCAAAGTATAAAGTATACAAGCTCAAAGTGAAGAAAAGGGCAGAACATTGGAAACGAACAATACGAACTTTGTTTTAGCAATAATAGTTCGAAAGTAACAAATTCCGCAACCAGTTGTTGCCGATATAAACAAACCACGTTAAGTTATTGAACCAGGGTGTTTAAACGTTGGAAAAAGACGATAGAACTTTTGAGTCAAGACCAGGGGTCAAAACCAGGAGTAGTCGCAGAGATAGAACGTGTAACCAACACGAGGAAAGGAACAAGACTATCGTCTACGAACGTTTTGGAAAAACCACCATTAGCGTCCTGAGATACGGCAGAGACAATTACACTAGGTGTAATACATTGCAATTATCATAGGAAAAATAGGACTAAACCCTAGAAGGTTTTTATACACGTGTGAAGTGTAAATTAGTGAATAATCAAAAGGTTTAATTTAAGTGTGAAGTGTATTTAGTGATTTATGAAAAGGGTTATATAAATTTTGTGTGTAAGTGTCCCCAAGAATGGGAAAAATTATTTCTATTATTGTAAATGATATGTGCAAAGTGAAAGACACGTGTGTTATGTTGTGCCATTATGGTCGTAAAATGTTTTGAATTACGACAATATGGACGAAATATTTCACGAAGCAGATCCATAACTACAAGATGGGATGAGTACAGATGAATTGTATTATATGTGACCATTGTGTAACCAAATTTGATAGTACCATTGTGAAATCTTATGTGCAAAGTGATTATACTAGAAATATCAGTGATGAAATTGCAATTTGTAAAATTCTGCCAGAATGATAAGAGCCGCATAGATGAAATATTTGCTTTTTAAGAAAGTGAAAAACCCAAAGGCACGCAAGACATATACTGTTAAATGAGGGAAGGAACCAAATAAAATTGTTGTTAATAGAACAAATGAATAATTAATGAAGATCAGTGATGGTTAATGTAATAGTAAAAGGAAATAAAGTTAAGTATAACGTAATAATACGCAAGTGAGCTAGTAAGCTAATAAATTATGTCAGTTGAAAAATAACTAAATGTTGAAAGTTGAAATAAATGGTTAAAGTTGTTAACAAACCAAGAACGGTTAATATACGTTAAAGTAATATGAAGGCATTGTGACCTTAGTAAATAAATCAGTGGAGGCGTTAAGGCCTAATAAATATAAAGTAAACAGAAACGGACCACAGTAATTGAAGTAATGAGTAAAATAGGTAGGTTCGCTGTTCTTGAGAGGATACCGAACTGAAAAGTGATTGAACTATTTGAAGATCCAAGTTGAAAATATATATGTTGTCGCCAAAAAAAAAAAAAAAAGGCTGAAGTAAATCTAGAATCCAAGTAGGGCTATATAATGAGTAAAGTTACATGCAGAAGGACGATATGTTAACCCTCTTAGTGCCAAGCCATTTCCTGAAATACTTGCCAAGAATGCCAAACTATTTTCAATGATCATGCAGACTATTCGAAAAGAAATCATTAATACCCCATTTTCAACAATAGAATCATTACTTTCGCTTTGCATTATAACCAATACCCCATTCTTTCATACATTATGTTCGAAAAAGTAAATACTGCATCTAAACCTTTATAATGGAGGTTATTCTGAAAATCTTTCAATTTTTCAATTTTTCTTTGTAAAAATCAATTTTGAGTCTAAATTAAGGTCATCTAAGTGTCAAATTCGAAGAAATACTACGTTTCCAGCTGTATAATGCTCTTAGATACATCTGTAGGCTGAAAACGTCAACAAGAAGAAAACAACTGCACCACAATTTTGGCGGGAACGAGCGTGATTGGGGGAGCGCTAAGGGAGGGCGTGAATACAAACTCAAACCTATCGCGTAACGGACTTCGAAGGAAAAAATTAAACACCTCACAGGCAAGCCTGGAACCTCACCTTTCCAACAGTATGAAATAATCACGGACATATGCCTAGAGTAATCTGCAAATATAAGATAAACAGCGTGCCGATTCAATCGGCTTTGGCACTTTTGGCGCGAGCAGCGAGTGCCGATCCAATCGGCGCGTGGCACTAAGGGGGTTAAAGACTGTGGGGAATCGTCGGATAACCGGGGATTTATACGCCAGTATTATTGTTGAATCACAGTGACGGAGCCTCTCACTACAGAAATGTATGATTCTCACGCAGTCAGGATGCGCGTGATGGAATAAGTTGTCGTAAGACTGGATGGATGATTGTGTGTCAGGCAGTTGGCCGTATTGCAGTGGAATTGATTCCCAATCGTGCGCAATTCTAGCCCACCAACCAGACAGGGCATGGCGTTCCTGGTTGGTTAGCTATATATTTGTATTACCAACGCAGCAGAGTTATTAATTGTAGTCACTACGGGCTGAAAATACGTACTTGTTAAATTCCCTAACAGCATAGAACCACCCTCCAAGTACTGCATTAGTAAACGTAAAAGATTATTAGATTGTGCGCAGTCAGCACAATGAGAATAGGTGATGAAATCCTTGGATATTCAATGATAAAACGTGGCCGTCGTAGAGGAAGCGAAACATATGGTTTCTGAATGAATGGGGCAGGTCGTTATTGTTGTGGTAGGACTAACCGCTATCCGCCCTCTTGAGGCAGAGAGAGCTGATTTATTACGGTCAGGCGAGAAGCCGGTAGACTCGTGAAATCCGTCAATGAGTCAGTAAAAGCAATAAGATAAGACCTAGGTTTGAAGCTTGTTTAAATGAACTGTAAGAAGCAGAAATATTTGCCTGGTAATCTAGTTATTATACGTGGAGAGATCCTCCCGCCTAATAGCCTTAATGATATGAAATAAATGCTTTTAAATGTAAAAATTGGTTCCTTACCCTAAAGAATAAAACGGGTTGAGAAAAATCATGATGCATTATTTTTGAAATGTAAATGTCCTGATGTCGAAGCCCGACAGGGTGGAAACTCAGCGAGGAATAAGTTAAAGAACCACATATTAGAAAGGTTTAAAGATGTGAATGCCAATAAAGCAATGTAATAATTTCATGAAATGGATTATAAGAAAAATCCAAAATCGTAAAGCAAGATATAATGACGAACATTAGGGTCATTTGTGTATTGAACTTGTTGTACATGTTTACCATTGTTTATATGTTGTGTTGTAATTTTGTTGTTTTTGAGTTCTTTTAAAGAATTAAGAAATAGTATAGTAGACTTTGTTCTAGTTTTCTTTATAGCTTGTACATCCTTGTTGTTCACATTCTAAATACTTGGTCATACAGTGGGAATGAACGGTACACACCCTGATCTGAGCTAGTTACGGATGATGACCTTGTATTTCAGCATGTCAGACGGGTACAATTGTAAATATCATAACCCAAACTTGTAGATACAGATTCAATAGCCTATGTGTAAGGGATCTGATGATGATCGCTGTACGATTAAAACTGTTCATCCAAGTGTATTTGTTATACTGTAATGTTTTCCAGGATTAGGGAACCACCCATAACAATTGGGTAGAATCGTGTTGACCGAATGGAAACATTACATTTTGATTATTAAAGCTACACTGAACAAGTAGTTCCGTGAAGAACTAAATAGCCTATTTTCAAATATCAAACTGTTCTTTTCGATTCAAATTCTCCTCCCTATTACAAGGATTGCCCATGTGGTATGCTAAATAACTTTTGGTTCACCACCTATATATTTACCAGCACCATTACCATGAGACGTTATGTGCTAGAATATAAACTTTCCAATATCGGTGGTTAATATTCTTCCCGTGAGATGGCATATTTTTGTAACGAACCCCAATAATTATTTTTAGAAAAGTCAAATTAATGCCATTAGATAAGGATTGTTATTATAGCCCATCATACCAATCATATTTTCAATCATCGGAATAATATACGAGAAATACAAAATAAGGTTCAAAATTTCGAAATTACACATCTTGAATTTTTGGAAACAATTGAACATCATTAGATGCCTCTATACTAAGGTCTGAATAAAAATTCACTGTGGTGAGTTTCATTGCACTCGAGGGATTAGATCGCCCCAAAAATATTTGAAAATCACTTGGCCGTCATGATGTTTTGTGCTTTTCCGGACTGGGGAATGCCATGTATTTGTCCTTACTTGGCAGTTCTCTAACACTATTCAAAATTTCAGTTTGATTGCTTCGATAGTTTCGGAGACATTGAGAACGGTTAAATATATCCTATGGACGCTATGTACGATTGCTCTATACCGACAGCCTTATGCTATAGACGTGTATGCCAGCAGATAAATATTATAATAGTGGATCATTATACCAACTTACACATAAATCGCTTGTTTAGGACACGAGAAATACCAACATTAAAAACGTAGCACAGTCACCATTTTGAAATTATCATTGAAATTGAATTAAAATAGACGAAAATATATTAAGCCTTGTATGAAATATTACCGTGCTAAAGGTCACTGCTCTTGGTTAAATAAATCAAGGGATGAATCCATAAAATAATTAAGTTTGAGTCTCTGCAATGTTCAATTTGTGTGTATCAGGCTATTGGAAGGCCCATGGGTGATCGTATATTAACAGCCTCTATCAACATACAAAATTTCAGTTTGATTGCGGTAACACATCCGAAGATATTGAGAATTTTCTAAATAGGCCTATATCGGATGGCCACTATGTTAGATTGTTCTACATGTAAGTCATAGATTTATTAACCAATATATGAGGATAATTGGCCTAGGTTTATTATTTAAACGTTCACTTCGATCTCATGATTAGGACACAAAAATAGAGAACTTCATTCTAACATTTCGCTCAACCACCATCGTGCTTCTATTAAAAAGTGAGTTGAATTAGATGTCAGTAGATTAAATCCTACATAGGCACTTAACTTACAACGATTCATTTCGGTTGATTAAATCTCAAGAAAATACCATATAAATATTTTAAACTTGCTTTGCCGCCATGTTGGTATTATACTGTGCCCGTCAGAGGAGCTGTCAGGGTAGCCAACAACCGAAATGACATTCCAAACACCTTACCTGCCGGACCCATGTGCCTAGATGATCAGGTGAATTTCTTATAGGCCATAGCGTCACGAGAACTATGATCCAAGGGATCCGTGGTAACATGGTGTCTAAAGGACATAGTCGGCCCAAGAAAATACACCTTAACAAGCTAGACTGAGAAAAGAAACATCCAGACTTATGAAAAACTTGAAAAATATTTATTTAAAATATGCAAGCACCTATTATAGTTCGGAGGACTTTATCGGCTAATCCGTAAACTAATAAATAAAGAAAAATAAAGAACATGGCCCTACCTGTAAACTACGGTATACCCTCGCGAAAGATCTAATTTACAAAAATAAGCAACAACAGCAACGCTAGGAAAATGGTACAATAAGGAACCCCAAGTCAAGTTACAAAGATCAAGCTAATAACGGAATTCACATTTAACAGGGCTACAAGAACAAATCTAAGTTACGATGATACCATTTCCTTATTTACATTGAACGTTAATCAATTTAGCTAAATCCTGAAAATTTACACAAAATTTACGGCGATGCCGACCGTTAGACAAAACAATTACAACAAATCTACATGACAAGCCATAAAAAACATTAAATACACTCTTATGAACTAAGTGCTCATCAGCACAGCAAGGTAAACATTGGGATTTAAACAGTACAATAATGAATGAAACGCCAGGCCATATTCTGTATATATTCCTGCCTGCACCTTGGATTACTCTTTGTAAACCAATATCATCTAAGTGTGTGTCATTTAGGTTGGCGGCTGCGTAGTTAAAACTACGACTTAGTCAAGCTCCACCAGCTACGAACCAAAGGTTGAGCAACACTCCGTCGATCAAAAATAGTGTCATCTGTCCTAGATTATTTCCATCATGAAATGTAAACATCAACAAGGCGTCGGTCAGCAGGTCCAAAATGCAAATGGATCATGTTTAGTAGCAATAAACAATTAGATATTAGTTTGTTTATAATGATTATGCGCTTGATTATTAATTTATCGGTTTAATTGATTGTTGGTTTATGGCGGTAGTGCTGACATTCCTAAATACCTTGGGCTCAGCAGTAGCGTCTCGTGCGGGATCAAATCTCTGCTGTCACATCGACATCAAAGTCGGAAACACCTTCATCGAGCTCCAAACGCTCGAACAAACAATATCACAAGTTATTAGTGGCTCGCGGCTCACTTAAATAACCTCGGGCAGGCCTGGCAAACACATCAGTTATCTCCCATAAATACCTAGTCTACAGAACGAAGTCTGGACACAGTGCAATACACGCACTGAAATACATGAATAGCCTCTAACACAGGCGTCTACAACTAGCCTCTCCATAACAATAAACTTCAACATAATACGTAATTACACTCTCAACCAGTGTCAAACGGTATTCGATGTAGTAGCGAATCAAACGTGTGGCGTTTGCCAATAATTCATCATAACAGAAAACATGTGATTGTCACAAACTGGCTGCCTAGACCTTGACCTACAAATGAAATACAAAAGCTAACAGTAAATAATGCCCCAAGCATTTGTCAAAGGTCTGATAAATCTGTCTCACATATGAGTGTGCTCTTGTTGCATGCTGGGAAACTACATCACCTGTCTGTGACATTGAGCTAGGCTCTTAACTTACAGTCACCTCTCGGACGGTTATAAGAACACAATAGACTGAATGCGGCAGTTTTCTCCAAAGAAAGTCCATTAGAAAACTGGCCTTGTTATTTATCCCAGTATAACACTTCAAATAACTTATAACAAATATAAAGCTTAAAAGCACGCTCTAAAAATATACACAAAGACGTAGCATGTCTTTCAAATCAAAGAAAAGTAAAAGATAGTTATAACACTCGTTCTGGATGTCTTTGCAATCTGCAGATATGTCACTTCATAACTGCTCTGTGTTTAATAACCAATTATCACCTGACACAAATAAACAAAATAAAAGGTGCAAAATCTCACATTCTCTGAGTTTGCTAATGATACGATGAGTACAGGGTTCGATGCTAAACTGCATTGAAATATCACTTCCCTGACTATGTTCTACACTTGAACAGGATGGCTTCAAAGCTCATCTTAATGAAAGGTAATAGTTAATTTACATAATTGATAGTTTCTGTTGACTATCAACCGATACGAACTTATCTAACGAAATCAGTGGCGTGACAAACATTTAAATAAAAGGGGTGTTATAAAATAACATTTGACCATGGCGTCAAATCACCATGTCAAAGAAAACTATACACAAAATCGCCATATCAGGGTTGAACAAAGTAGTATCAAAGACTACAGTCACGTTTAGTACCGAATAGACCTGCCATCTTAGCGACGCCCACCAGAATGCACTTGATTGAACAGAGTTCAATCACCGGGTGTCTCACAATCACTGAAAGTGAATGACAAAAATTAGTGCTGACATTACAAACCCTACCTAATTGCTCGTCAAGAAGTTCGGTTGATTCTAAAATCTACTCTAATCTAAGCTACCACAATAGAACCATACATGGAAAAGAATAGATAAACTCACAAGATTAGGACGTCTACATCTCGCTCACCCCAACGAATTGAGTGATACAAATCATCCTCTGGCTTCTGGACAAGCTTTGTCCATACTTGGCCTCCATCATAGGCCTTATCCATGACCAGGGACTTAATTCGTCCTCGTCGTTGACGTCGTGATGTCGACAGACTCCTTCCCATCATGGTAGTGGTCATATTCCTAGGTTTGGCACGTACATCTCCTACGGTAATCCTGGATCTTCTGTCATGCTGTAGTTCCAAAGAAAGGCTCCTTCAGATCCTGGGGTCTCTATCTCATCATTCCCATTGATGATAAGCGGTGAAATGCGTCGAAGACGTGGTCGTTAAAATAAAGCATTTTTGTAGAAAATAACCACTTGAAAATAATGAATTCGTTGCACTGCTTTCACTCAAGCTAGTTTTAATTGTGGCAATAAGCTCACAGAAGCTACACGGCGCAGATTGTTATAAAAATTGCCCATGCACTATCTGCTTTCACCTCACAGATTCTATGATTATTGGATCTCGTGGCATCCATGTGATCCACAGTTAAATTCACTCGCTCTTGCGATCATAATAATATTCACAATTATTTATGTTGAAATAATGCACTTCAATAAATATTAGATCACTGTTACTGATATTTTTCGTTTTACACGAGGAAATGGATTTTTCCAAAAGCACGTGGCTAAAAATGTGGTGTTCCACGTTATGAAAATATTCACAAATTTCGATGAATTTGAAATAATTACTGCACAATTATACACTGGCTTTAATTATCACTCGATAACTTCACAAACTGGTGCTAATTAATGCACGATGCAGATTGATAACTTCTACGCCTACTGCAGGACTATTCCCATCGCCTTTCCAAGACGGACTTAATAACGCGTCCTACAAGGCTGGAAAACCATACTCGTTGCTGGATCTAGCAAATCCTTTAGTCGTGCAGAGACTGATTCCTTCCGGTTCGCCTGTCTGCGATGATAATACCATACCGAAAACAATAAATAACATACTCCAGAATGTTTCGATGATACAGAAAGACGAAACGTGATGATCTGAGCCTAGTAGGAAGTTGAGACATGTTAATAAGGACTCACATAAAAACATAATGGGTTTCTCCCAAGTCAAAAGTGCAACCATCAATATCTCCAAAGTATGTCAGCATACAGCCGTGCTGCTGGTCTGTGGGTGCGTTTTAGGATGATGCATCCCATTATCAAAATGCGTTGCAATGAAAAATATCACATGAGCCTAAGCTCAGCGGGCTCAATACTTAATATTTTTAAGCATCAAATGGCTGAACGAACTTTAGTATTATCCATTACCATACAAAATTTCTTGGTGATACCTGTAATCGTTTCAGAGACATAGAATGCCAGTGAAATATTTTTCACAGCCGCCATGTTGGATTTGTAAAACGTATTGAAATGTGAAGGGCGGATTGGTTTAGACAAAGCAGTACTATGCTCTTATTGAGTTCCATTAAAATCGCTCCAGCCGCTTAAGATTTTACAAGGGAGATACGCACATACACATAAGAGTAGGGGGGCTGTACAGGTTCTAACGCATAGCCTACTTTCCTGGTGACGTCATCCATGATGGCGGCCATGACGTCATCCAAGATGGCGGCCATGACGTCACCGAGACGTCATCAAAAATGGCGGCCCTGACGTCACAATGACGTCACACAAGATGGCGACCATGATGTCACCATGACGTCATACGGTCATGACGAAGCCATGACGTTACATGGTCATGACGTTGTCATGACGTCGGGCAAGATGGCGACCATCACGTTACGGCTATAGCATAACTAACCTAGCCTAACCTAACCTCAATTACGAGGGGTGATCAAGAAGTTCCAAAATGTTAACCCATAGCCTTCTTTCCTGGTGACGTCACCTACGAGCTGTGATCAAAAAGTTAATCCATAGTCTACTTTCCGGGGGACATCACAACGAGGGGTGATCAAAAATCTTGATCCATAGCCTACTTTCCACTAACCAAAATGGTGACTAACCAAAATGGCGGCTAACCAAAATGGCGGCCATATTTTAGATTCTAGATTTTAGATTTTAGGAAAAGTTCCAAAATGTTAATCCATAGCCTACTTTCCTGGTGACTTCACAACGGCCTACTTTCCACTAACCAAAATGGTGGCTAACCAAAGTGGCGTCTAACCAAAATGGCGGCTAACCAAAATGGCTGCCATGACTTAACTAATCTAGCCTCACCTAACCACACCTACGAGGTGTGTTCGAAAAGTTCCAAAAATGTTTAATCCATAGCCTAATTTCCTGGTGACTTTGCAACGAGGTGTAATCAATAATTCCAAACCGAACGCATGGTCGGATTTTGATAAATGAGGTGTCGAGGCTGATTTTTCCAAAATTCCAAAAATGTTGACCCATAGCCTACTTTCCTGGTGACTTTGCAACGAGGTGTAATCAAAAATTCCAACCCGAACGCATGGTCGGATTTTGACAAATGAGGTGTCGAGGCTGATTTTTCCAAATTCCAAAAATGTTAATCCATAGCCTACGTTTCTGGTGACTTTGCAACGAGGTGTAATCAAATATTCCAAACCGAACGCATGGTTGGATTTTGATAAAATAGGTGTCGAGGCTGATTTTCCCAAAATTCCAAAAATTTTGACCCATAGCCTACTTTCCTGGTGACTTTGCAACGAGGTGTAATCAAAAATTCCAAACCGAACACATGGTCGGATTTTGACGAATGAGGTGTCGAGGCTGACACCCCCTTTTTCCGAAATTCCAAAAATGTTGACTTATAGCCTACTTTCCTGGTGACGTCACCTACAAACCTGGCAAAGCCAATATCTCCCGAATGCATGGCCGGATTTTGAAGAATGAGGTGACGAGGCTGACACCCCCTTTTTCTCATATTTCAAAAATGTTGACCCATAGCCTACTTTCCTAGTGACGTTACCTACTAACCTGGCAAAGCCGATATCTCCCGAAAGCATGGTCGGAGTTTGACAAATGAGGTGTCGAGACTGACACCCCCTTTTTTCCAAAATTCCAAAAATGTTGATGCATAGCCTACTTTCCTGGTGACGTCAGATAAGTTTATGGGATTAACATTGTAGTGATAGAAGCCATTTTCCAGTGTTGCCTAATCCAATTACAATGGGCACAATTTCCGTTGACTGACTGAAAACTTCTTTAATAGGATTAACATTGAACTAATTAGTTTCCTCCACTCTACACCTCGTGGTGTAGCTGCTAACATTCTTGATTATCGCCCTAGAATGGAATAGTGACAGTGGAAAAACCGGTGTAGCTTGAGATTGGAAGAAAACAGGAGTTAACCAAGTGAGGTCGACAGGAAATAAGATTGAGAGGAGCCTGGCACAAGTAAGTGAATGCAATGCCGAACACAGCTGAGGCCCTGTGATTGCTTACGCACGTTCAACGAGATGTGAGCTCTTGGCGAGAAACATGAAACACAACTGCCCGCTCGCATGCATGTAGCGCGACCTTGAGATAATGAAAACTGCAACTCTAGCATGATGACAGTGTTAAATTGTACATTCTCTAAACATGCTACATGTTAGATTGCATATATGTACTGCTATATGAATTATTGGATATTAAAATGAAATCAACTGTGAATCTATTGAAAAGGAATTGTCTTGGCATTCGCCTGGTGGTGAAAATGGAAAAATCATGAAAAGACGTTTTAAGAGAAGTCACACCTGAATCACTTTCGTAGCGTAGCGGTTAACATGATTAACTGGCGCTCCCCAGATGTTTTGGGTTTGATTCCCGGCTCTGTCAAGCAATTTAAAAAGTGGTATGAGAATTGGAATGAGGTTTACTCAGCTTCAGCCTAGACCCAAATGAGTAGAGAGAATTCGATTCACACACCTTAGCTATTCTTGAAGTGGTTTTCAGTGATTTCTCACATTTTCTTTGAGCAAAATGATGTTATGATACCATAAGGCCACGGCAGTCTCCTTGCTAGAATGAAATGACGACAGGGGGAAACTGTCTCTGCCGGAGAAAGGAAAAAACTATTAGCGTAGCGGTTAGCTTGATTAGCTGGCGCTCCCCAGAGGTTCTGAGTTTGATTCCCGGCACTGTCAAGAAATTTAAAATGTGGTATGAGAATTGGAATGAGGTTTACTCAGCTTTAGCCTAGACCCAAATGAGTAGAGAGAATTCGATTCACACTTTAGCTATTCTTGAAGTGGTTTTCAGTGATTTCTCACATTGTCTTTGAGCAAAATGCTGTAATGATACCTACGATAAGGCCACGGCAGTCTCCTTGCTAGAATGAAATGACGACAGGGGGAAACTCTCATTGTCGGAGAGAAGAAAAAACTATATATCATCGCTTTGTTCAGCACAAATTTGCATGATTAGCTGGCGCTCCCCACAGGTTCTGGGTATAATTCTCTGCTCTGTCAAGGAATTTAAAAGTTGTATGAGAATTGAAACGAGGTCTACTCAGCTTTAGCCTAGACCCAAATGAGTAGAGAGAATTCGATTCACGCTTAAGCTATTCTTGAAGAGGTTTTCAGTGATTTCTCACATTGTCTTTGAGCAAAATGCTGTAATGGTACCTACCATAAGGCCACGGCAGTCTCCTTGCTAGAATGAAATGACGACAGGGGAAATCTGTCATTGCCAGAGAAGGAAAAACTGTATCTCATTGCTTTGTTCATCACAAATCTCGCATGGAGTGACTGGATTTAAACTATGGACTCAGTAGTGAGAGACGAGCGTGGTTTGCCTAAGACATAGAGGCTTTAAAATGCGAGTGGCATACACCAAGTCTCTGAGCCACATGAATGAATTCCACCATTCTTGAAATGGTATTCAGTGGTTTCCCACTTTGTATTGGAATAAAATGCTTAGATGATACCTACTGTAAGGCCACGGCCGCCTCCTTTACACTTCGTCGCCAAATCATTTCACTCTTTCAATCCCAGGTTAACAGAATAGAAAATGAAGAGGCGTTTTGATACAAGCATATGAAATCAATGCTAAACATAGCTAGGACCTTGTGATTGCCAATCCTACATCCCACTAGATGCGAGCCCTCAGATTTTGTAAAGGATGAACTAGGTAATACTGTTTCTTTATTTCATCATTTAGCAACAGTTAACTAATAGCTGAGATCTTGAAACAGGATGTGATGTTGCAATACAAGCTATTGTGTTTGACAAAAAAGCTGATATTGCAGATAATTGAAAACGGAAAACTTATTATTAATGTCATTTCCGTTTGACATGCCATGTCCTGTAAATTGTTTTTTTTTTTGCAAGCTTGCAATATTGAACACTATAAATGCAAGGTCATAGCTATCATCGACACTCATTAGTCTCTCATTACCGGCGATTAATGCTGCAGTCTTATCATTTATTATAAACAACTTAAGAAAGCAGTGGCGTTACTTGGAGCAAAAAGAAAACTATTTGTGAGGTATGTATTTAATAGATTAAACATTTTAAACAGTTTAAATATAAATCAAAGTGTATGTCATGGATTGATTGATTGATTGATTGGTTTATTTATTTACAGATAATTGGTTATACCTAATCCAGTTGGCAACAACGGCTATTATTAATTTGATGCCACTGACAATACAAGTTTAAAAATCCGTGTTAAAACGACTTGACCATTTTGTCCAGTGTTCATGTACATGACTAGATGCCATTGACAATACAAGTTTGAAAATTGATAGATTATTTGCAAGCATAGCTACTCGTATACTTTAAATATTCGTTGCATGCCAGCCCTCGATTAGACCGACTGGAAAGCTTCTTTAATAGGATTAACATTGAACTAGTTAGGTTCCTCCACTCTACACCTCGTGGTGTAGCGGCTAGCGGTCTTGGTTATCACTCTAGAAGTGTGGGTCCGATTCCCGATGTGCAAAATAAAATTCTGATATGAGGGCTTGAATGAAGTACACTCCAACTCGTGAGGTAAAACTGTGAAGAGGAGGGTTCGATTCCCACTCAATCATTCTGGCTTCTCATTTCTACTGTACTCCAGGCAAATGCAGGGGTGGTTCCTAACTGAGGCTACGATGACAATACTATTTTGTGTATCCGTGTTGAAACAACTTGACCATTTGTAATCTACGCCTCATGGTGAAGCGGCCAGCGTTCTTGGTTATCACCCTAGAGATGTGGGTTCGATTCCCGATGTGCAAAATAAAATGCTGATGTGAGGGCTGGAACGAGGCACACTCAGGCTCGTGAGGTAAAACTGAGAAGAGGTGGGTTTCATTCCCACTCAATCATTCTGGCTTCTCATTTCTACTGTACTCCAGGCAAATGCAGGGATGTTTCCTAACTTAAGGCTACAATGGCAATACTATTTTGTGAGTCCGTGTTGAAACAACTTGACCATTTATAATCTACACCTCGTGGTGTAGCGGCTAGCGTTCTTGGTTATCACCCTAGAGGTGTGGATTCGATTCCCGATGTGCAAAATAAAATTCTAATGCGAGGGCTGGAACGACGTACACTCAGACTCGTGAGGTAAAACTGAGAAAAGGAGGGTTCGATTCCCACTCAGTCATTCTGGCTTTCTCATTTCTACTGTACTCCAGGCAAATCCAGGGATGGTTCCTAACTTAAGGCTACGATGACAATACTATTTTGTGAATCCGTGTTGAATCAACTTGACCATTTGTAATTTACACCTCGTAGTGTTGCGGCTAGCGTTCTTGGTTATCACCCTAGAGGTGTGGGTTCGATTCCCGATGTGCAAAATAAAATTCTGATGCAAGGGCTGGAACGACGTACACTCAGACTCGTGAGGTAAAACTGAGAAAAGGAGGGTTAGATTCCCACTCAGTCATTCTGGCTTTCTCATTTCTACTGTACTCCAGGCAAATGCAGGGATGGTTCCTAACTTAAGGCTACGATGACAATACTATTTTGTGTATCCGTGTTGAAACAACTTGACCATTCGTAATCTACGCCTCATGGTGAAGCGGCTAGCGTTCTTGGTTATCACCCTAGAGATGTGGGTTCGATTCCCGATGTGCAAAATAAAATTCTGATGTGAGGGCAGGAACGAGGCACACTCAGGCTCGTGAGGTAAAACTGAGAAGAGGAGGGTTTCATTCCCACTCAATCATTCTGGCTTCTCATTTCTACTGTACTCCAGGCAAATGCAGGGATGGTTCCTAACTTAAGGCTACAATGGCAATACTATTTTGTGAATCCGTGTTGAAACAACTTGACCATTTGTAATCTACACCCCGTGGTGTAGCGGCTAGCGTTCTTGGTTATAACCCTAGAGGTGTGGGTTCGATTCCCAATGTGAAAAATGAAATTCTGATGCGAGGGCTGGAACGAGGTACACTCAGACTTGTAAGGTAAAACTGAGAAGAGGAGGGTTCGATTCCCACTCAGTCATTCAGGCTTTCTCATTTCTACTGTACTCGAGGCAATTGCAGGGATGGTTCCTAAATTAAGACTACGATGGCAATACTATTTTGTGAATCCGTGTTGAAACAACTTGACCATTTTTAATCTACACCTCGTAGTGTTGCGGCTAGCGTTCTTGGTTATCACTCTAGAGGTGTGGGTTCGATTCCCGATGTGCAAAATAAAATTCTGATGCAAGGGCTGGAACGAGGTACACTCAGACTCATGAGGTAAAACTGAGAAGAGGAGGGTTGGATTTCCACTCAGTCATGGCTCCTAACGTAAGGCTATGATGGCAATACTATTTTGTGAATCCGTGTTGAAACAACTTCACCATTTGTAATCTACACCTCGTGGTGTAGCTGCTAGCATTCTTGGTTATCACCCTAGAGGTGTGGGTTTGATTCCTGAAGTGCAAAATAAAATTTTGATGCGAGGGCTGGAACGAGGTACACTCAAGACTCGTGAGGTAAAACTGAGAAGAGGAGGGTTCGATTTCCACTCAGTCATGGCTCCTAACATAAGGCTATGATGGCAATACTTTTTGAGAAACCGTCTTGAAACAACTTGGCCATTTATAATCTACACCTCGTGGTGTAGCGGCTAGCGTTCTTGGTTATCACCCTAGAGGTGTGGGTTCGATTCCCGATGTGCAAAATAAAATTCTGATATAAGGGCTGGAACGAGGTACACTCAGACTTGTGAGGTAAAACTGAGAAGAGGAGGGTTCGATTCCCACTCAATCATTCTGGCTTCTCATTTCTACTGTACTCCAGGCAAATGCAGGGATGGTTCCTAACTTAAGGCTACAATGGCAATACTATTTTGTGAATCCGTGTTGAAACAACTTGACCATTTGTAATCTACACCCCGTGGTGTAGCGGCTAGCGTTCTTGGTTATCACCCTAGAGGTGTGGGTTCGATTCCCAATGTGAAAAATAAAATTCTGATGCGAGGGCTTGAACGAGGTACACTCAGACTTGTAAGGTAAAACTGAGAAGAGGAGGGTTCGATTCCCACTCAGTCATTCAGGCTTTCTCATTTCTACTGTACTCGAGGCAAATGCAGGGATGGTTCCTAACTTAAGACTACGATGGCAATACTATATTTGTGAATCCGTGTTGAAACAACTTGACCATTTGTAATTTGATTAACGCTTTTTTCAATGTCGATATTGACAACTAGGTGCCATTGACAATACTATTTTTTATGAATCCATGTTGAAACAACTAGACCATTTATGATTTGATTAAACGTTCTATCCAGTGTCAATGTTGATAACTAGATGCCATCTGACAATGCATGTTTGCAAATCAGTGATAAAACAACTTAACCATTTGGGACTTGATTAACACTCTATCTAGTATTCATGTTCATGACTATATGCTACTGGCAATACTATTTTGGGAATCCGTGTTGAAACAACTTGACCATTTATAATTTTATTATCGCTTTATTCAATGTTAATGTCGACTACTAGATGTCATTGACAATACTATTTTGCGAATCCGTGTTAAAAAAACGACTTGACCATTCGTGATTTGATTAAACGTTATATCCAGTGTCAATGTTGACAACTAGATGCCACTGACAATGCTAGTTTACAAATCCGTGTTAAAACAACTTGGTGATTGTTGTTGTTGTTGTAACAATGTTGATACTAGAGTGTCATAGTTATGTTTTTTGTTTATAGATTATCATGGAAGGTTTGAATGCAATCGGCCAAGCCTGTGGTCTTGAACTCAAGAAGATGAGCGACTTGCCTATTCATACACCTTTTCGCATTCATAGAATAAAAAAATAAACACGAAAATTGGAATCCGCGCTCTTTGCATTTGTGAAGAGTTGGAAACTTTTCTTCCTTCACGTTTTGATGATGTGCCTGATAATGTTTTTGAAGATATCAATACAAGTAGTCAACCTGTATATTTGATTTATGAAGGAAAAAGCAATCATCGATGTATGGTACGTTTTGAATAAACAAAAAAGGAAAACAATATAAATGCTTGTTTTCTATTTTCGAAATCATAGCAGTGATGATATATATTTTTGATTGTTTTTTTTATCCTAAAGTTTATAGGTAGATAAAAGTTATTCCCCAACCATTCCACTAATAATTAACAACACGTCTTAACCCTCCGGCAGGCGCGCCCATTTTTGCAACATGCGCAGGCGCGCGGCGCACATTGTGCGCCATGCGGTTTTTTCATTTAAATGCTGACTTTCTGTGGATTTATACCTGCATACTTATTTAGGGATGTTTTAAGTAGGTTATAATGTGATTGAGTTATAAAAACGCTTCAATTATGCTAGTAAAATTCTAGGGTAAGCAGGCCAATGTATTATTTACAGAATAATAATATACATTAAGGAACAGCATTTCTTTTAGTTTTTAGACATCGTTACTCGGGAGAACACAACTTCCACAGTGATAGTTTTTCTTAGCATGCTTCTTACAAACAAACTTCCTGCACTGAACAAACATGACGGTCGTATTGACATTCTTAGACCGTCCACATGTTTGTCATTTTCCTCGCGTTTTCTGGACGTATTGCACAGGTTCCTCTGCAGCTTCCGTACGGTACTTGATGAGACATTTCTTTATATCAGCAGGTATGCTTGGCATCATAGCGCGACTACTCATCTGCTCTTTCATCAGTTGCAGAGCTAAATTTCTAAGGAAGACCCTCTTTCTGTCTTTAGGAGTGCCCTCATTGAACTGAAAAACAATTTGAGCATTTATCCCGGCCATATTCATCACTGCATAAAAGAGCACCAAAGGCCACCTCTTCGTAATCCTAGCCACTGTGTATGATGAACACATCTGAACCACCGTATCTACTCCCCCTTTAGTTGCATTATAGTCCAGAATTATGTGAGACTTGTTTGCGGCTTCGTCGAGTGTTCCGGTGTCATGCATGGTAGAGAGTAAAATAACAACTTTGTGTTTCATTGTAACTTGAGATACTAGAGCTAAATCTTTTTGATACCCAAATGTTGATGATCATACCTCTCTAAATTTTTGGGGTAAGAACTCAGCTGGCAGTTCTCTCTGTTTTTTTTTCTAAGAGTTCCAATACAAATTATTTTCTTTTCAAGTAGCTCCCTTGCCAATGGTACACTTGTATACCAGTTGTCCATGGTTAGGTTTCGGTTAGAGCCTTTTATTGGGTCCACTAATCTATGGACAATTGCAGATGGCGAATTGTTTACAGAAAAAGGGCCATCTGGCTGCATCCCGCAGTAAACTTCGAGGTTACCGGTGTAATATGGTTTAGCATCACAGAGGGCAAAACGTTTTAATACGTATTTTGCCGGTTTATTGGGAATATACTGGGTGATTGCACATCGCCCCCTAAATGGTCCCAATTTCTCGTCGACAGTAACGTACTCACTCAACCAGTAACTTCTTTTACACCTATCGGTAAATCTATCAAGCACATATCTGACAGGAGCAAGCTTGTCTGTTTTCAACCTCTCATCTCTTGTCGCCTTGTCTTCAAAGCGCATACAACGCAGAACAAAGAGGAACCTTTTGACACTCAAGCAAGCACGTAGAATTTCAAGTCCAGTACCATCTGTGGTCCAGAAGCTTAGCTTCTTCATTCCCAATAAGTACAATACACCAAAGACAGCAATCATTTCACATCTCGTTGTGTCCTTTGCATCCCTTTCTCTAGAGTATTGAATTTATTCTCGTTGACGCACAATTAATAAGTTAGTGCACCTAACAATTTCGTCTAACATATCAGTGTCTATAAACAGCAAGAACGCATCAATTTCCTTTTTTACATCTCTGTACCTTAAAACTGGCATTGACAATTTCTTTCTCAAAATATTTTTGCGTTTGGTCTTGGATTTGGTTGAGAAATCAGTTTTTCTCCTTTTTGTTTCTTTGTCCTTCCCCACGAAATATGCACTAGCTACAGGCTCACTAACATCGTCATCGTCATCGTCACAACTCTGTTCAGAGTCAGTCTGGTGGTCGCTGAAACTAACTACTTCATTCTCTGTATCTGAAGCTTCACTCTCACTGTCTTCCTTGCTTGATTCAACGGGGTGATCATCCTGCAAGTTGTTTACAAGTTCACGGATAGCCTCGTCATCAATGAACGCTGTTCTGAAAATATTATTGCTAATATGAGCATGAAACTTACCAAATTTTCCCAATTTAAAACCGAGAAAAACAGAATAAATTTGGAATAAATGAATATGAATGAAAATAATGTCAACCGTACATGGGCGTGCCTTAGAGCTTGTTATACGACAAAAACGTCATTATAAATAGGCGGAAAAGTTAAATATTAATCATAGATTGTTGCTACAAACTTAATCAGCGTTAAGACAATCATAGAGAATAAAAACGAAACAAAGCTACTTGGATAGTTTTACTTACATGATAAGGCGCGCGGCGCACTGAGTGCGCCAAAGGTGTGTTGTACAGGAAATGTGTTTCTAATGTGGTTACAATCACAGCTACAACAATCACGTTTTCGTCACACGACAGAAGACACTCCAGTGAAGGAAGAGGCGGGCGAACCACATGATGGTGCGCATTCCATCCACGCACCACGTGAAATATCTACCATGGCGCACTCTGTGCGCCAGCGCGCCCGCCGGAGGGAAATGCATCACTGTTATGATAAGCTATAGCATTATTTCCCACCTGCATTTCTCTCCCACCCCTCAAACAATCATCAAGCTGATTGCTGGGATTACAAAAGGAGTATCAAGGTAGGTATTTTTTCAAGTGTTGATATTCAATGACTTGATGAATATTTCCATAGCTAGTATAACATAGACATTGGTTAGCACTATGTAAAATGAAATACTACTTTAATCATGTTCTAAGATTAAGGGTATTCATTCTAAGTATGGTTCTTGCTCAATCAAATACATGTAAACAGCATCTGTGGTTTGCTTGGAGCACTACATTGATAAACACTCACACTTAAAAATTTCCATTTTTACTTTTAGATTCCCTAGACATTTTGTTAACCTCTCTTTTGAGCATCACCAGAATATTATTCAATTCACATTCTGACGATTATAGTTATAAGAATAGCCTTGATAAAAAGCCAATATATAAGCCAGCACAAAAGCCAATACATAAGCCAATACAAAAGCCAATACATAAGGCAATACAAAAGCCAACACATGGGGTTAGGATAGGTTAGGATGGGATATGTTACATTAGGTTAGGCGAACTAAGTGTAACGTTATATAGCCTGTCTTAAAACAAGTCTAAACGTATAAGCCAACACAAAAGCCAATATATAAGCCAGCACAAAAGCCAATACATCTAGCCAATACAAAAGCCAATACAAAAGCCAATACATAAGCCAATACAAAAACCAACACATGGGGTTAGGTTAGGTCTGGTTATGATATGTTACGTCGGGTTAGGTGAGCTATGGGTGATGTCATAGCCAGTCTAAAAGAAAGTCTAAACTTTTAGAACATGTCACGTGAACCTAACCTAACCCCATGTGTTGGCTTTTGTATTGGCTCTTGTGCTGACTTAAATATTGGCTTTTGTGTTGGCTTATACGTTTAGACTTGTTTTAAGACAGGCTATAACGTTACACTTAGTTCGCCTAACCTAATGTAACATATCATAGCCTAACCAAACCTAACCTAACCCCATGTGTTGGCTTTTGTATTGGCTTATGTAATGGCTTTTGTATTGGCTTTAGCATTGGCTTATGTATTGGCTTTTGTGCTGGCTTATATATTGGCTTTTGTCTTGGCTTATACGATTAGACTTGTATGAAGACAGGATATCCATTTACATTCTGACGATTATAGTTATAATAATAGCCTTGATAAAAAAGTCAATATATAAGCCAGCACAAAAGCCAATACTTAAGCCAATACAAAAGCCAACACAAAAGTCAATACAAAAGCCAATACATAAGCCAATACAAAAGCCAACACATTGGGTTAGGTTAGGTTTGATTGGGTTATGATATGTTACATTAGGTTAGGCGAACTAATTGTAACGTTATAGCCTGTCTTAAAACAAGTCTAAACGTATAAGCCAACACAAAAGCCAATACATAAGCCAGCACAAAAAGCCAATACAAAAGCCAATACATAAGCCAATACAAAGCCAACACATGGGGTTAGGTTAGGTTCACGTGACATGTTCTAAAAGTTTAGGCTTGCTTTAAGACTGGCTATGGCATCACCCATAGCTCAACTAACCTAATGTATCATATCAAAGCCTCTACAATCCATGATTTATCAAATAGCAATGAATGCATTGGCAAGCATGGTCACCGCATAAGCCTCTGCAATCCATGATGTATGATACTTTTACAGACTCAGCGATTTACACTATTCAACATTCAGTCATCGCGCACGTGTATAGCTAAAGTTCAAAGTCAACACCTACGCGAGGTCATGTGACACATCTACTTGCATTTTGTCATGTACGAATCAAAAACAGAATGTGACTTGTTAGCTTACATGTTGTTTCATTCATTCATTCATTCATTCATTCATTTATTTGCAATTGGGGGTGTGTCCCCCGGTGGCAAATTGGGTAAAGATAACAAATACATATATACATAACACTTCAATAACAATTAACAATTAAACTGGAGTATTTACACAAATAGACAGTCTTTTCTTAAATACACCAATATTTTTGGGAAAAGGCTCTAAGACTGCGGCAGGTAGAGAGTTCCAGTTATCAATGGCACGGTTAACGAAATAATATTTACCATAATCTGTACGCTGTGGTCGGCCCTTAACTTTGAATGGATGATCACTCCTGCTCATGTAAGTGGGTTTTCCCATACGTTTGCCAAGCTCACCCCATGCTGGTTGATTTGTATACGTGTTGTACATAGCGCAGAGTCTAGATTTCATCCTCCTAGCCTCCAGTGATTCCCAACCAAGTTTCTTTAACATACGGCTCACACTGCTCCTGGGATTAAAGTCACTGAGCACAAATCTAGCGGTCTTTCTTTGTCCCATTTCCAACTCATTGATGAGCCCTACTTGATATGGATCCCAAACCGCCGAGGCGTATTCCAGAATAGGCCTTACAAGTGACAAATATCCTAATTCTTTAGCAGAGGTCCTACTTCCTTTTAATACCCTCATTACAAAGTGCAAGGATTTGTAAGCTTTAGAAACTACACATCCTACATGACTACTCCATTTCATATCATTCATTACGTGAACGCCCAAATATTTGCAAGAATCTTCTTCTACAAGTATTTCCGAGCCAATATTATATTGAAAATCTTGCCTTTGCCCTTTCCCTATTTTTATGAGACTATTTCCTTGTGTTTATTTTCATTTTATTTTCAATCGCCCACTTATAGACCAGGTTCAGGTCGTCTTGAAGTACTGCGTTGTCTTGCGAGTCATGTATATTTCGATATATTACACAATCATCCGCAAACAATCGACAATCACTATGAATTCCATTTGGTAAGTCATTTATAAACGCCAAAAATAACAAAGTTCCGATTACGCTGCCCTGAGGGATACCCGACGTTACGGTAATTTCATCCGAGAATGGGCCTTCGACTTTTACTTTCTGGGAACGACCCGTCAAAAATTCTTGGATCCACAAAATTACTCTTCTATCAATCTTCGTTGAAGCTAATTTATGGAGTAGCATGTCGTGTGGTACGACATCAAATGCCTTCGCAAAGTCTATAACTACGACGTCGACAGAAACTCCATTGCCTAACGATTCGCTAACATCTTGAAAAAGTGATAGCATCTGACTCTCGTATGAGTAACCTTTCCGAAATCCATGTTGCCTATCATTAAACCATGATAATCCTTCCCACTGCTCCCTCAAGTAGTCGCAAATGAGATGCTCCATCTGTTTACAAACGATGGACGTAAGGCTAACCGGCCTCCCAATTCAAGTCTGCTCCCTCCCTTAAATATTGGGACTACCGTAGCTCTTTTCCAATCATACGGGATTTGCGCATTGTTTATGGACTCATTAAACACCACCTCTAAGTATCGTGCCAAGGCCCTACCTCCTAGTTTAAGTACTTCACTAACAATATTATCAGGACCCGTCGATATATTGTATCGTAATTTTTGTATTAGCATTACAATTGCCGACTGGTTTATTTGAGAAAACGGGAACCCCTGATTCGACGTTAAGGTCCAACACACAGCTATTGGATTTATTGAACACACTACCGTAAAAGACATTTAATTCATTAGCAATGGCCTGTTTCTCAGCAATTAATTTACCGTCACCGGACATTATCATAGACAAATTATTTGAATTTCCCTTCCTAACGTAACTGTAATTTTTTTCCACCCATCGCCTTCCGAACCAAGTAAACCTTGCATATAATTGTCATGAGCAGCCCTGGGTAGATTATTAGCTTGGGAATAACCTAACCCCCACGGGAAGATGATAAAGAGAAGGAGGTGGGTTTCGGACTGGAGAAAAAGGATGGAGAAATAGGAGGAGAGCCCTACAAAAGTTATAATTTCAACTTTAAATATACTCAAAGGCGACTGCCACTGCAAATCCGCTCTCCGATACCTAAAGTGAGTAGGGACCTGGGCAAAGCTAACGGGAAACGCAGCTGGAACTTGGGTGGTTTGCAAGAGAGTGGCTTTAGTGTATTCCCTCTCAAGCATACATATGCCTACTATGGGGAAAGGTGATGGTCTGGCAAGACAAAGAGTAACAGATTTATTGTGTATCTGTTTAAAGGAGTTTGTTTTTAAACAAGTAACTTGAAGAATGCCAATAATCTGAATCGGTTTCAATATTTTTTGTTTTTGAAATTGTAGAATTCCTAAAGAGCGACCAAATGCTTCCAAAAAGGATAGGGATAAAGCAATTATACCTTTGGGAATAATTTTGGTAAGTAAACCAATAGTTGCATTTGGAAATGGCTAAGCTTTTACCCAGCAAGGAACCGACTAAAATTTCAGGCAAGGAGAAACACTTATATTTTGAAAAACTAACCATAAGTGTTGGAGTGAATCTCCACAAGCAGGAAACTGGCGTAGTGAGCTATGCTTGCCTTACTGGCCAGTTAGAATTAGCTTTAAAAGCTAGGAGAGGCTTTACCAAGTTACCAACTAAGAGTTTTTGCTCAAATGCAACAAGTGGTGAAAGCCCTATCAATAGATTTATTTGCATTAAGTGGGGATAGTCAAGGAAGACACGATCTTGCCTAACCGTTATGTTCGAGAAATGATAAAGCAGAAAAGAACGATTGAATTTATTTAACAATGTTGGGTAGTAGTTTTTTGACAAATATATAATTTAGATTTTGTAACAAATGGAGTCACAGACCTCCGAAAAACATCTAAAGCTTGCGCCAGGCAATTAACAATTCTTTTGGTTTCAAACCTTTTATAGACTTTAAAATCTTCGTAAGATTTTGAAATGGCGAAGATAAAATGAAAAATTTTAAGACAATTGAAGTGATTAAAGTTAGACAATAAATCAAGTACAAGTTGTGTACTTTTAAGAAATTCTAGGTAAATATCTTAGAAAGAGTACAACTTCGAAAGTAACAACAACAAAAGCAGGAAGAATAAAAGAGAAGTTTCCATAACTTCTTATATTAAAGCTGAATTACTTTTTAGTGATTATACAAATAGGGCAGGTCACTTATTGTGAAACCTGAAGAGAAAAGTCGAAAGGAAGTTTCTAGAACTCCTATGTTTAAGTAGGGATCACGAGACTAATGGGGCAAGTTTCCCTTTCGTGAAACCTAGAAATAACTCACTTATGAGTTGAAAGAATTGTATTCCCTAATTAGAAGGGAGAAACAAGATAATTTGAGACGTGTACCAGACACGTAGTTATGCAGACATTAATTCGTTTTAAATAAATCAAGAGAGGGAGGACACTTATTGAGAGTGACACCTCATTGGAAACGACCTAAAATAACAATTTTATTATTATGGTTTGTTAGTAAGAGGTTTGGGAAAGATCAATTGGGATTGAGGATAAGTGTTCATGGCCGTATTTATAGTATTCGGACGAACGTGACGCGGATGAAATGTTGAACAAACACTGTTTTCACTATAGTCTGTTAAATAGATGAAAAGTTCACTGTAGTAGCACAAAAAGTTTATGGCAAGGAAAGTTATTGCAATGATGGAAAATAACTAGTTACACTAGATATGCGAGAGTCTCTTGCTTGAGAAAGTTGTAGATTATCGTTGAATGCGCCAGAGAAAATCCCAACGGAGGACGAAAAATTAGCTATTGATTAATAGTTCATAAGGAAGGTTCCTTAGTTTGAAAAAGTATTCCCACATGTGAGTGGAAAATACATGACAGTATGACTGGTAGATAGAGTGCAAGTTCTGGAAGGTTCCAGAGCAATGATGACTTGGTTAAATTGGGTAGAGAATCCCTCGGCGAAAGCTAGATTATATAGACAGTGGGTATTTTGGAAATATCCCTCGATGTGAGATAGCATCTCAGAAAATCTTTCATGTTGAAAGTTAAACCTGGTAGTTTAAGTAAGATCAAGAATATCTCTTGAAAGCAGTTATTTCCGCATAGCAACTTTCACTGGCTATACAATCCAAATAAAACCATTGAGCTATTAAAAGACGATGAGAATGAGGTTATAACCTGAAGTCGGTACTTATCTTTGCTTCATGTAGAAGGCGATGATCCTTTTGACGGTTGATGTTAAAATTATATCATGGCGTAGAATTTGAAATTTTGCCTCTTGAGATGAGGAGGCGAGCTCTAGCTGAGCTCTAACTGAGTCGACTTCCGACGTACAAGTGAGACACGCTCAGCGAAGCACGGAGGGACCAGGGAGGGGAAAAGAGAGGGGACAAAAGGAATACATATAAGAATAGACAACTTAACAAAAATAGTTCTTTTCTTGATGAAATGGTCTTCAAAGAGTTGATAGTAGGCGACACTAGCGCAGCCTGGTGGGTGAAAAAGTAGACGAAGTTCTCTTGATCACCGAGATGATAGCTGGCGATGGCAACGAGATCTGGTGGCCAGATTGATAAGGAAGTCCTCTTGAACAGGGAAGAATTGAGGAACTTCAGAGATTCGCTGCTAGAAGACGCTATGTGGGTCATGGAAGATATATATCTAGAACAGACTCACAGGTAACATGAGAACCATAAACAGCAAGGAGAAATTAGAAGATCACTGTTGGTGTTTGATTAAAAGGAAGGACTGAACTATAGCAAATAGAAGTAAAAGTTCAATCTATCTTACCGTGTATTCCAAAGAATACACCAAGCCCTCTTTTTTAAGACGAGCTCTCTTGATAAGGACTTAAATTTCAACTTATACTTGTCACTATCATGTCTTTTATTGTATAATTTCCTAATTTTCCGTTTAAGACTCCTGATTTCTCGTGTGTAATACTCAGGACCTGGGTTTTATTTCAGTAATTTAAATGGGACAAATTTATCAATAGCGCTATTTACAATTTTCAAAAAGTTAGTCCACAGGATATTAATGTGATTTCCTTCCCACAAATAGTTCATTCAAATTTACCCTGATCCGCCCTGCGATACTGGAATATGATTTTGTTTGCTATATCCGAGTCTAATTTTGTAATGACACCGTATCTAATATTTAGATCAACCCCAGAATGCTCACTAATTCCCGGTACTTTCAGACAGTAAATATACAGCTCTACAGGCCTTACAGATAAACATCTAAGGTATTATTGTCTCAAGTTGGGGAGTCAACTACTTGGGAAAATTCCCCCTCCCTTATGCATTTGTTTGCAGCGCTCTGAGCTTGACCACAGCCAGTTGACTCACCAGACCAGTCTACTTTGTGGAGGTTTAAATCTCCGGAAATTATTATGTTCTTTTTCATAGCATTACCCATACAAGTTTTATCATACAGTGTGTCGAGGAGAGAAAAGTTATGTTTCGGTGCTCTATACGCCCCTATCACCTGAAGAGGGAATTTATTTCCTTTATCCGTGATTTGTACACATAACATTTCATAATCCATATCAGCCCACTTTAAGAAACTAGCTATATTTTTGCGCACACAAATAAATAGCCCACCACCTCGCTTCCACGATCCCTTCTGTACATTTCGTAGGTCCCTTGAATTATTTCGTTACTATTGATATCCTCTTTTAACCAAGATTCAGTAGCAATGACAATGTCCGGAGAATGTGCCTCTACAAGATTCCAAAATTCAATGAATTTATTTCCTATACTCTGACAATTAACCTGCAGTAATCTTAGAGTCTTACCTCCACACCAAATATCCCGAAATAGCTCCTTCTGTTCCCGTCGGCTGGCAACCTCTGGACCTGCTCCTCCTCACAAAGGCCGGCACGAACCGATAACCCTGTCATGTAGGCTCCCTAGGTTGAAAGCGCCCCGTCGATTTAAATGCAGCCCGTCTCGGGCGAAGTCTCGGCACCCAATCCAGCAGTCAGCATCTACGTACACTAATCCCAGTTGTGCACATACCCAGTCCATGCGGTCATTTACAGTCTTAACTCGTCTTAACGGAACATCTCCCCGTCGTACAATGCCACTCATTATAATTTTCGCATTCCTAAACTTGCTTTTAGCTTTTCTGTCTAGTTCGTATAGCTCCCCCTTGACGTAATCAGCTGTAGCTCTCTTCTTAAATCGTTCGTCCCAACATGGAGCAACAACACTTTAACTTTTTCGGAGTCCTCTAAATTTGCTTCTTCCACTTGTTTGGCAAGCTGGTCAATTTTAATCCCCGGATAACACCGCACTTTCGTACCTGATTTCTTTGAGATATCCGCACTCTACCGTATCATAGAATCACCCATTATCATTACGTCATCCTCAGATCCCACAGCCTGGATTGTAGCTTCATTCCCTGGAATACGCTCTGTCAGATCCTTTAACGTCTCCTCCGATTCATTAAGCTTTGCCTTCAAATCATGTATAATGAGATCCCTGGACTTAATTTGCTGCCTCAAAAGTTCTGGATTGTCCCAGATTTTACAGAACCAGTTACCTGCATCACATTCGTCCTTTTTCACCCGAACACAGCCAAAGTGAAACCATGTCTCGCACAAACCATACATCACGCCGTTTCTCAAAACTTTGCTACACGTAGAACACTTCATAGACACCTGAATAACACTAGAAGTAGCAGGACCTGGATTTACTTCCACTCCACCCATAACTAATAACGCCGCTATTACTAGGGATATGAACAACAAGTTATTCGGACCCGATGTTGCACACATGCACTGGGAAGCCCGGTTCCTCTTAATAATCCTGGCATTCCACGCCCCGATACTCGCGCGATAAGCCTCCACCGAGCAGCCCATTATCACCTTATCAGCAGCAACAGGAAAACACGTCCGCTCACCACAACTGACTTCACATGCATTCGTCAAAATCCAACCATGCGTTTGGTGGATATCAGCTTGCCCCTGAATGTATGGCGGGTTTGTGTGTGACGTCACCAGGAAAGTAGGCTATGGGTCAACATTTTTGGAATTTTGGAAAAAGGGGGTGTCAGCCTTGACACCTCATTTGTCAAACTCCGACCGTGCATTCGGGAGATATTGGTTTGCCAGGTTAGTAGGTGACGTCACTAGGAAAGTAGGCTATGGGTCAACATTTTTGGAATTTTGGAAAAAGGGGGTGTCAGCCTCGACACCTCATTTATCAAACTCCGAACTTGCATTCGGGAGATATCGACTTTGCCAGGTTAGTAGGTGACGTCACCAGTAAAATAGGCTATGGGTCAACATTTTTGGAATTTTGGAAAAAGGGGGTGTCAGCCCGATTACAACGACACCTCATTTGTCAAAATCCGACCATGCATTCTGGAGATATCGGCTTTGCCAAGTTAGTAGGTGACGTCACCAGGAGAGTGGGCCATGGGTCAAAATTTTTGGAATTTTGGAAAAAGGGGGTGTCAGTCTCGACACGTCATTTGTCAAATCCGACCATGCATTCGGGAGATATCGGCTTTGCCAGGTTATTAGGTGACGTCACCAGGAAAGTAGGCTATCGGTCAACATTTTTGGAATTTTGGAAAAATCAGCCTGCACACCTCATTTATCAAAATCCGACCATGCGTTCGGTTTGGAATTTTTGATTACACCTCGTTGCAAAGTCACCAGGAAAGTAGGCTATGGATTAACATTTTTGGAACTTTTCGAACACACCTCGTAGGTGAGGTTAGGTGAGGCTAGGTTAGCTAAGACATGGCAGCCATTTTGGTTAGCCGCCATTTTGGTTAGTGGAAAGTAGGCCGTTGCGAAGTCACCAGGAAAGTAGGCTATGGATTAACATTTTGGGACTTTTCCTAAAATCTAAAATCTAAAACATGACCGCCATTTTGATTAGCCGCCATTTAGGTTAGTCGCCATTTTGGTTAGTGGAAAGTAGGCTATGGATCAACATTTTTGATCACCCCTCGTTGTGATGTCACCCGTAAAGTAGGCTATGGATTAACTTTTTGATCACACTTCGTAGGTGACGTCACCAGGAAAGTAGGCTATGGGTTAACGTTTTGGAAATTCTTTATCACCCCTCGTAAGTGAGGTTAGGTTAGGCTAGGTTAGTTATGCTATAGCCGTAACGTGATGGTCACCGTCTTGTGCGACGTCATGACGAAGTCATGACCATGTAACGTCATGGCAACGTCATGACCGTATGACGTCATGGTGACATCATGGTCGCCATCAAGTGTGACGTCATGGTGACGTCATGGCCGCCATCTTGGATGACATCACGGTGACGTCATGGCCGCCATCTTGGATGACGTCACCAGGAAAGTAGGCTATGCGATAGAACCTGTACAGCCCCCCTACAGATACGCACACACAAACACACACGCACATGGATAACAGGTGCTGTAATAAGCCTATTTATGCATATGATGATAATAGGCTAAAAAGGATTTGAACAAGATAAAATTTATTATTTAAATGGACCGTTTTCTCGACCTAAATATCCGAGTGCAGTGAAACTTGGCAAGGTAAGTCTGTATAAAAGTTATATTATAATGGCAATTGAATTCAATTTTTATGAGAAACTTTCGAATGCACCTGCGCGAATTTTTGAAATCACATTCTTATTTCTTAGCCCAGTAGAGATAATATTTTGGCTTTCAAAAGGTGGCAAATTCGTTTTTCAGATATGTTGTATGTATTTCCCCTCTAGTGTAAAATCCCAGTTTTCGACCTCCCCCTCCTTGTGTGTTGTCAGCCATCTTGAAAATACCGCCAAGAAAAAGTACCTTATTAGGGTTTTCGTCCGTAACTCACTTCCAGTGCATTTTAGGCAAAATATTTTCGTCGTTAAAAAATTGTAAAGAACGCTAAATTTCCTACAAGTTTCTTATGTGACATGTTGAATAATTCGGAACAGGTACGTGAACATTTGCAAACGTGTGAAAAGAACGCCAAATGTTATATATGTGAGTGGTTTCGCCTTAATAACTTTCTTTTAGTGCAGTTTAGTGCAAAATTCATAATAACCAATCTTATACAGGAAAATAGACTGGAAACTGAATAAAGAAATGATTATATGTACTGAAAATGCACTACTAACTGTGTTAATATCAGTATTCCTGAAAGAAATATTATCGTTAATCATTATGTATGTACTATATACGTGTAGTTCATGGGATTCATGCAACTTCTAAAGAAAAACGTCATTTTTTTAAAACAAAAACACAAATTTTCACCATATTTTCAAATACTTATATTTCAACGAAGTACAATTTGAAAATAGACCTATTGCTTTATGTCAATGATATATAAAATATTCAGTTAAAAGTTCATCATTTTTATTTTACTTTTTGTTTAGGCTTAAATTTGGTTGATGCATATAATTCATTACTTCGAAAAATAGGGAGTAGATCGTCTTACTCGGCCTCTTTGGTGTTGAGTTCCACCTCCGTTGCATTACCGCTGGATTTGAATACACAATGAAAACATACAGTGCAGCATCGTAGTCCTGCATCTTTGCAGCTGCATTTGTTGCCACAAATCTTTTTGCATTGGCACGGAATCATGTTGAGCAATGCCAGTTGAGCTGGTGCTTTATTCATGAGCACAGGAGTTAGGCCACCAATATTCTTCTTCCAGCCCCAGTTGAGGGCGGCCTTTTCATACGCCATCCACGTCTGAACATGCAGATAAGTTCTACATGCGTTATATTGATCTGCATCTGTTGTTGGAGGTAGGCTTGCAAAATAAAATTCGGCGTTTGTAGCAGCTACAGCAAAGCAAAGTTACAGAGGTGTTTGAGTTACCTTCACAACGGGCCACAAGGAATGTTGTAGTGGATTCCGCGATCTTCTCTCTTTCTGCGGCTGAGTCTTTGAAAATGGCAACAGTTTTATTGCGAGAAGCATCAATCTCAAGTGTGGTACAAAACTTGATTTTCCCGTGCTCAAACAGAGCGTAGGTGGTATCGCAACCACTTATCGAATGGATAAATAGAATGTTTTTCATAATATTTTTATATGTGAAGGATGTTATGGTGTACAACGCATCTCCCATGTCACCCCCTCCAGATTTGCAAGAGAGCACATTGCCTGGTGCTAAAGCCGTCACAAAAAATAAAGGAGCAATGCCTTCTCCAATAATAACAGATTCGTGTTCGGACGGCAACGAAATGGCAAATTTCACAAATAACACATCTCTATCTTTTGTTGCCTGCTTGCTGGCCATTATTTTGTGCTTCCAGAAATTCCTTCCGAAGCAATGAGGTTAAGCGTCATTTGTCTATTTTATTCGATAACAAGGACGTGCTCTTCAGTGCTTTTCGTGCTTCTTTTATTTTCTTCAGTAGGGTAACCATTGAAAACTACAGCAGTATTTGGAGCATGTTGATGTTGTACGTAGGTCACGTATTTCTTAACAGTAGCAGAAAAACATTCGCTCCTATTCCAGTGAACTCTGTGTAGGAGGTAGTCTACATCAATTATATCAATTTTCCTGTTTCCTATTTGTGTCACTTCGCAGGGAATGGAAAGAGAACAAGTCCGTACACGATTATTGTTTTGAGATGATCATCAAACTGCTTAGAGATGATCATGCTGTGGAACAGCATGAGTGGATCCTGAGCTACATTTCCTTTGTTCGTGATGATGTGGTTAGCAACTCTTGCCAGAGAAACCACTGCCGCTTTACCTTGTAAATGTACGTTCAAAAAATTACTGTTCACAATTCCATTCATTACTCTAGAAACAACCTCGCAGGAAAGGTGGCAGTTGTCGTATAAGTATTGGTAAATTTGTTGAAAATGAGTGTTTTACTTTAAAAAAAAGTTATTCCCTAGAATTTTCATGATTCTCATAAACTACACGTATCTAGTGCATACGGAAGCAAGGAAGCTTGTGGCATCTGAACCACAGGAAATGCATTTCACTTCGAAAATCTCATATGCATTGACGGGGAATTGAACCCAGACTGCCTTGGGGAGAGGAAGACTGCTTAACCGCTAAGCCACCTCGCCCCCGTATATAGTACATAGACCTACATAATGATTAACGATGATATTACTTTCAGGAATACTGATTTGAAAAGAGGTACCGGTAGTAGTGTATTTTCAGTAGATATAATCAGTCTGTGTTTTGAGTTACCACTTTACGAACCTCTACAAGATTTGTTATTATGCATTTTGCACTAAACTGCACTATCAGGAAGTTATTAAGGCGAAACCACTCACATATCTAACCTTTAGCGGTTTTATTTTCACACGTTGGCAAATGTTCACGTCCCTATATCTCAGTACCTGTTCCAAATTATCGAACACGTTACCAAAGAAACATGCAGGAACGTTAGCGTTCTTTACAATTGGTAAAGACAATACATTTCCTAAAATGCACTGGAAGTGAGTTACGGAGCAAAAACTGAAAAAAGGTGCTTTTTCTTGGCGGTATTTTCAAGATGGCCGACAACACACAAGAAGGGGGAGGTCGAAAACTTGGATTTATCACGAGAGTGACAATTCATACAGCATACCTGAAAATCAAAATTACCCGACCTTTTGCAAGCCAACCCCTTTCTTGTGCTCACTCTACTGGGCTACCTTGTGTCGTTTGCGTAATGAACCACCGTAATAATCATCATTTCCAGGTTCATAATTGTATGGTATAAATATTAAATAATGCAACATGGCGACCATGCGAAATATTTCGCAGGTTCGCTGTATCTACCAAACTACTATAGGAATCGAACTAAATTTTGAATGCTAAAAGAGGACTGTCAATTAAGTACATACATGTTACTTTCAAGAACCTGGCACACACAAACATAACTTGGCGACCACGCATTTTCTAATATTCAAAATGATCTTACTGACTATCTTATCCCTTGAGAACAGTGAAACTTGGTACAACGAACTTTTGTTCAGCGCTTAATATATCGACATTTAATGTTGTTCAATTGTTTTCAAAAATTAAAGATATCGTGAGTTCGAAATATTGAAAACATAGCCTATTTCTATTTCCCGTATCCTCTTCAAGCGATCGTGGGAAGTTTCATGCAATAACCTATTATAATAAATAATTATCCAATGGTTTTGAAATATGTAGCTTACCTATGCTGAAAATTATACAGGGAGCCAGGAAACGTTCTCTGCAGTGTCTACATGCGTGTGCGATAGCTACCATCAGTAGTTACGTTGGCAGCACGACTGTCGCTTGTATTAAACCAAACAGTAAACTTTGTACTCACCACAGCCATTCATAACAGATGCTGGAAATGCTGATGACACATACGCTCGCATATTGCAATACACACTGACGATTTTGACAGCCTACAGCCCACACGTGTGGGATTCACCCTGTCAAGGATAACGTGCTAAACTGCTGGCAGAAGCCGCCAGTCACTGCGGTGAACATTTCCTGGCGCCCTGTATATTCTCGCACATAATGTTTAGCCTACTTTGCAATCGAAAATATTATACAGGGTGTATTTTATGTACCTTTGGAGAATGATTGGTCGTGTAGGGGACGGGTATAGAAGTAATTTTTGATAGGGAACTTGGGGTCGGAGCGGCCTCCTTAACCCCTAAAATAAGGGTTGATTCAGGCCCTCCACCCTGTAAGTTAGGCAACCGGCCCAATCCTATATTACCTTTCATAATACTTTAACCTTCGGCAAGAACCCGGGACTACCGGCCTTTCGCACCGCAACGCTATCCATTACGCCAGCGCCACATGGTGAAATGAATCTTGCCAAGAGTTAAAGGGTTGAGAAAGGTAATAGAGGCTTGGGTCGGTTGCCTAACTTATAGGGTGGAGGGCCTGAATCAACCCTTATTTTAGGGGTAAATGAAGCCGCTCCGACCCCAAGTTCCCTATCTCAAATTACTTCTATACCCGTTCCCTACACGACCTATCATTCTCCAAAGGTACATAAAAGACAGGTATATATTAAGACCACATATTTCAACACTCGACTACAGCGATTACAATTCTTTGTCCTTGATCCGTGGTAAAGACTATTGTTTTGTTGTTTTTGTTGTGATTCTTTAGGGGTTTTGCGGCATCATGGTCTGCAGCCTCATGTAATTGGGCGTGTGTAGAAGTTGCCTGATAACCTGTGTCACTGTAATTTCAGTAGGCTTACTAGTGGGTGCACTTTTATATGAGGAAGGATTTGGGTAGGAGGCTGTTGTTGTTGTTGTTGTTTCATTTGAGATGCATGGACATCATGGTCATTTAGCCCCGTGTACTTGGGTGAGTGTTGAATTTTGTCTGATAACCTGTGTTACAGTGATGGCTGCATTAGTGTGTGTATATATCATTCAGGCGAGGATTCAATCAATCAACGTATAATATCCGAATAGCACGTTGTTTTGTAGTTTACTTATCGTACATTTTGATTAACCCGCACCCCCTCCCCTGGCACTACAGCCCATGACGGGCCTAGGACTACCAAACGACCACTGCCCAGCCATTTGGCCTGCATATATTGGGGTGACGCGTGGCCAGCGCATCGGGTCCCCTTGGCCGTTAATCTTGGTTTTCGTGACCCGGGCGTTGCCTCGCTGACAGACAGCTACTCAATTGTCTCCACGAGGCTGAATGCATCCCGTTTCAGCCCTCACGTCAGTTTCTAAAATCCCCGACGGAGCCGGGAATCGAACCTGGGGGCGTCCTACCACAACACCACGGAGCCGGCACATTTTGTAATAATGGCGTATTATTTTCAATAAATGAACGTCTATTATTGATATACCATGACCGTTCTTTCATAAAGATGATAAACTAAGGCCATGAGCTGGATATTCTGGTTCACAACTACGAACTGTTGCATTCATGCAGTTTAGATAATCACCAATTTGGTCGCATATTTCCCAGTGCTGGAGATACGTTGATAAGATGATGATGATGAGGATAATTGTTGTTTTAAGGGGCCTAACATCTAGATTATCGGCCCTGTTGATAAGAGTCATCTTGAGTAACGATGAAAGCTTTCATATATGTCAGGGCTTGCACTAGTACCATAGTAACACCATTTTGCTGTCTAATGGGCATTGTGTTCATTGTCTAAAATTACTGCAACATTTGTATATTGATTGTTGAGTTTGAAATTGTTGCTCTATACTTTGTCATATTGAAAGACGTGTGCAAGATACCTGTTAATACATCACGTGGAAAGTCCTTTTAATAGGCGGGGTAGGTCTTCAATGGAAATGACCAGTAGAATACATGAAAGTAAGCTATTCATTCTTCACGGAATTATTTATTTCAATTAAAATGTTTGTTGCACTGAAAGAAATTCATCTGCTAAAGTTCAGAGAATTACTACCTGCCATACACCAATTGAGTATATGTGTACTCCAGCTGCCTCTCTGCACTGTCAGTAATGTGTTGTAATATGTCACACGTGTATCAGAGAGGGAACTTATTTTATGAACTGATCCATTCAATTGGAGTGCCAGCTATTCCATGAATTACGTAACAGAACTGTAAGTAAATATCATCCATCTATTTATGAGGTATTTTATTCTTGTTATTTTGCCTTAAAGCCCCTCGGTAGAGGTTAAACGGGTCTACTTTGTTTCACAGCGTATATGTCATGCCATAGCTCGGAAGTTAATTCCAGCACGGCGAGAGCAATACGTCATTTTAAGTCTTGTGACAGCGTGCCACGGTTGCTAAATGGTCCGCTATTATTTACTTTGGTTCAGCGATACCTGACCACCCCTCTATGGCAGTAGTCCTGTTACAGCTCATGTAAGCTAACGACTAGGAATATTATTTAGCCCTTAGCTGATTACGTTGGTGTCGAATTTAATACACATGATTACAATCCATGAATCAGAGGGAATAACTATTGTGTAGATGTTGCAGTCACTCGTATGAAATTCCTCCGGACATATTGTACATTGGAGCCGTCTGGCAAGATAAATGAGCTCGCATGTCATGACACATTTTCCATAGGGTATTTTATCTCTACACCATTTAATTTCTCATTTAAATGGCTTTTATCGCTAGGAACTATATGAAAGCATTCAAATCACACACTTACAGAATAACTTCGTTTGTGTTTTGTCGGTCATTCTCAAAAAACCTACGAGCGTACCAAGCACGTCCTAGCTCCATTATTTGTTGTTAGCATTTTCGTTACTTTTCATCTACTTATAACTGGTTGGAATCACTTAATACCCAAACTAAATGTTAGTTCCTCCTTATCTGAACACCTACGGAGTAGTTCGTAAGACTCCAAATTACCATTCTTCTCTGAATTGCATGGCCCCAGTTTCAAAACCGACGAACAAGTACAGCTTTTTGAATACTGGATTTTAGCGGTATAACTAGGCATCCAGGAGCAGGATTCCCCAGACCAGGCAACGCTGAATACGTGAATATACTGTAGTATACTAAGAGAATGTTGGTTTAGTAAAACAATAAGAAGGTTTAGTTACCTTATTTAAACCTGACTAGCAAGTTAATGAGACCTCCCTTTTACTTTGTATTTGCGTTAGGTAGTGCAGCATAAAAACAAGATGTTCAGTAAAGAACATATAGCCTACTTTCTCCTAAATGCATGGGTATAGTTATAGCTCTTTGTCCTTTTTAAGGAGTATAATTTAATGTTGGTCGTAGTTGCATGTTGAAATACAACGTGCCATACGGATATTAAACGTTGATCCATTGAATCCTCACCTGAATTACATACACACGCACTTATACAGCCATCAAAATAACACAGGTTATCAGACAAAATTGAACACTCAACCAAGTGCACGGGGCTAAATGAACATGATGGCCATGCATCTCAAATGAAACAACAACAGCTTCCTACAAAAACAACAACAACAACAACAATAGTCTCTACCGCGGATCAAGGTCAACGAATATTATTCGCTGTATTGGAGTGTTGAAATATCTGGTGTTATAAGTATACTAGCAACCCGACCCGGCTTCGCCCGGGAACAGTTATGAATGCATTACGCGATAAGCGCTTTTTTCCAGTGTCAATGAACAACGACCAATATCCGTTTTACGTCACGGCATGATGGGTTAAAATCACTGACTGGACTATTAATTTTATTAACATGGAGATGCATGTGCAACAAATCCTTGTCAAACGTAATTTAAGAATGGCGAGGTGCATGAAACACAAATCCCCCTTCCGTCCAATCTTAACTTGACTGTGAATTTTGCGGAACGAAACGTTCACAGGCGAAATGAAGAAAAGCCAAGTTGCACTTCCAGGGAAACTCCAAACACAACCACTCTTCTCTAAAATTTTTAACTCAACACGACTCGACAGTTTGCTGCAGGCTGTATCTGGGGCAATAAGCTCGTCCGCTAGCTAAGATGTAACTGGGGTGATAGACAAGCCCCTAGCTAGCTCGTAAATTGCCGCCTCAGTAACTGAATAGAGATTGTTGGAAGAAATGAAAACGTAAAATCATTTATAGTAGGCGATGTATTGAAGATAGGGGTATGCGCTCCCGGTTTTTTTTGTAGAACTTTTCATGCTGAACAATTCTTACACTCATAGCTTATAGATATTTTTAACGTTTTGCCCAGCGTATTCTTAAAATGCGCACTGACGCCAGTTTTTTTGACCTTTTCACTGAAATCGTTAGGGCTTGATTTCCTTCGGTCATAAATAAATAATTTTCAACAGAAACCTTCCTCGAGATATTCTTTACAGAATGGTGAAAACCGCATCAAAAACCATTCAGTGGTTCTCGAGATTACTCGTGACATCCAAGAATCGGGGACTTTGTTTTATACTAAGTAGAGATTATGCGCCAATCTGTAAAATTTAATATAATATAATCCCCCTTCCGTCCAATCTTAAATTGACTGTGAATTTTTCGTTCCGAAATGTTCACAGGCAAAATGCGAGTTGCACTTCCAGGGAATGGCGAATTGAATGAAATTCAAATCCCCCTTCCGTCCAATGTTAACTTGACTGTGTTTCACAGGCGAAATCAAGAAAACCCGAGTTGCACTTCCAGGGAAACTCCAAACAGAACCACCCTTCTCAGAGGTCTTAACTCAACACGACTCAACGGTTTTCTGCTGGCTGTATCTGGGGAAATAGGTTCGCCCGCTAGCTATGCTGTAACAGGGATTATAGACTCGCCCTTAGCTAGCTCGTAAACTGTCGCCTCAGTAGTTGAATGGACACGGTTGGATGAAATTAAAACGTAAAAACACTTATAGTGGGCGATGTATTGAAGATAGGCATATGCTCTCGCGGACTTTTTTTGTAGAACTTTTCATGCTGAACAATTCTTACGCTCATAGTTTTAAGATATATTCAACGGTTTGCCTAGCGTAAGCTTACAAACCGCTAGGACGCCAGTTTTTTTTTTTAGAATTTTCACTGAAATCGTAACTGCGTGGTTTCCTTTGATCATAAATAAATTATTTTCTATAGAAATCATCCTCGAGATATCCTTTACAGAATGGTGAAACCCGCATCAAAATCCATCCAGTGGTTTTCGAGTTTAGCCGTAACATCCAAGAATCGGGGACTTTGTTTTACACTAGGTAGAGATTAGATCGGTGGAACAGTGTAGATTTGTGCAAAAGGGCCTAAATGCAGGGAATGGAGTGTTCTGTCCGAAATTTTACACAGACTAAACTATTCCTCTTGAATCATGCTGTCATATACAAAAAGAACTTTTCGAATCCGACTGGTAGTTCCAGAGATTAGCGCGTTTAAACACATAAACAAACACACAAACTCTTCAGCTTTATTATATTAATATAGATAATATTTTCGATTGCAAATACACACTCTTATGCTTAACATTATAACGTGTGAGTACTTATAAATCAATAAATACAACAGCAAATAAACAAGGAAAAAAAAATGAACCTGCAGGGTCGCTACCAGTACGCCACAAATGCGCTGCGATAATACTTGATAAACAACTGGTTTAGTATAACTGTATCATATTTTGTGTTGAAATCAACGATTTCATTAGTGTTTTCTGGCGTTTCTATAAACCATTTGATACTAAATATGTATTATTTTGTTCAGTACATTCCTAAAAGGTTATAAACTTAGGATGTTACAGTAATATATGTATTTACGAGCAATAATAGCGGCCATTTTTACAACGGGGCGGCACGGACCCACAACGACACTAAACTTTTTGGGACAGATTTAGTGGTGTAATTCTAATTGAGAAGGTGTGTGAGACTTTTGAAAACGAAGCATGGGGGTGATAGTAGTAATTTTATATTCCAAAGCATTTGATGTGCCCTGACATATCTGTCATGTTATCTTCTTTGACATCTACCTCTATTTTTCTTGATGAGCTGAGTGTGAGAAGGCGCGACCTCGCCGCGAACATTGCCAATCTAGTGGAAGTGTTTAACTGACTCAAGGTCATGCCACCTGTTTACGAGCTAATATTACCCATAATTTCAAAGTGATTCTTATAGCAAGACTACTGCTGTATTTTCTGACACACGACAGATGTTGTTCCCATAAAGGTTTTGTTTCAATGCTCGGTTACGATATAAATTTAGGTCATTGCTATTCGCTGGAGTTCATTACAAGACTGTTACGTCACATTTGAAAGTCGCATATGCTCACGATATGTAATCGTTTTTTTTTTTTTTCATGAATCTGTAACCTACGAAAGGAAATGATTCCCTGGGTTTGAGGAAGGACCAGACCATGTATAAGGTTAGTAACATGTGTTATTGCAGTGCCTACTGGAGGCTGATGATGGGATAGACATTGTTCACCCACATTGTTCATTGATGTTTTCCTGTGATATGAATGCTTTTATAATCATATTTAACCAAGGTTCAGCGAATCTGAATGCCGCGTGTATTATTGTGTTTAAAGCTTGTGTTATTGTGCTACCCGTGAGGTGCTAGTCAGTTGAGCTATTGCTAGAGACAACAGTGTGTGCTTGTTTTCGGCATGTGACTTTACGGTCATTAGGAGTCTCAACTACACTGTGAGGGATGGAAACAGCGAATTAAAAGAACAACTAAATCATGAACCTAATTATCTTAATCCGACGATCTTGAGCAGTTGATAAATAATGTCAACAATTTTAAACTCGATCAACCATTTTTCTTATTGTTGACCGACGTATTGGGCCGATCCTCTTTGGAGAAACTGAAATTATTTGGACTAGCTGATACTAATTTGAGACGACTAATGTCACTTATGCCACTGTAGTTCGTAACTCATGAGCACCAGTGGCTAATGCGATGTCTGACGCAGTATTTATTGTGGAATTGCCAACCTATTCACATGCACTTAGATGACGATTAGATGCAAAGGGCAGTCTAATTAGCGTAGGCAGGATCATTTAATAATTAAGAGTGAATTCATTTTATGTGTGTTTTCCCATGTTCTATGTACTATTGTGTGTATTCTTGAAATTGTGTTCTTTTGTTTGTTTATCACGCTAGTATATGGTTGCTATTTTAGATTTTTTTTTTTACGGATGCTTCTCACCCTTATTTAAAATAAATGATGGGTTAGCTAACTGATTGACGTAAAAGTAAATGTCGGAAGTGGTACCACCGTATCTGAGACTATTTTCTGTTGGTGCGTTAAATGTAAATGTATTCTTCTGGAATGTGTTGGATTAGTATTCTTGCTTTACCTAAATTCGATGATGTGATTATTCGCTTTCTTAACAATTTATTGTATTTGCGTAGGGATTTAATTCTTTTTTGCCACTTTCCAAGCTTGCTTGTTGTGTGATTTTTGTAAGAAGAACTTTCGAGAGGTTAGATCTTAACGTAAGTTTAGGAACGAATTATTTATTTTTATACTTTTATTAGTTTTGCGGACTAGCCGATTTTCAACCCTCCGATGTAGGATAGGGGTTTGGGATTTTATTGAATAAATTCTTACGAATTTTACCTACGCCTGGATCTCCTTATTGCCAGCTTTATGTTTCGGGGGTGTGATCCTTTGGGCATGTCTATGACTTCCCCCCCCCCCCCTTTATATCTGATACCCCCGGGTTATCAGTCTCGTGCCAGAGCTGGCTTGAGGAACACATTCGATCCTCTCAGAGTGTGTGATTGGAGGATTGGGGTGTCTGGAATGCCATTTGAGTCTGGTGGTTACCTGGCAATCCTGTCTAAGGGGCACAGTATATAATATATGAATAATAAGTAAATGACACTCAAGGAAAAAAACTACACGTACTAGTAATGATCACTGTTATAATGGGGGTAATTTTAGGATTACAGGGCTTGACCTCCAAGCGGTCATCATCAGATCTTGATCGCTGGGTTTGAAGTTTACGTTCATATACACAAAGCGAAGCAAAGCAAAGCCAACTCCGTACAGGCCATGGAGGCCCAGGGAGCAGTGGAAGGTAGAGGCTTCCACTTTTTGTGACATCGGCACTAGATGGGATGGAGCTGTCAGCTCCACGCCCGGCCGTCTTTGCTCCCAGGAATTACCCTGGTACTCGTTTCTGGTGTAGGCTGACTGAACCCCAGGGCTATTTGCGTTTACGAAAGTGGTAGTTTTGTTTCTAAAATCCACTACCTGGGTGGGGATCGAACCCACTCCCTTTCAGTTAGAAGCTCAGCGCCTCTACCGACTGCGCCACGCAGCCCCCTGTTCATATACACATTGTATCTAATTATATGTAGTGTAATGCGTTTATGTGGTGTTTATATTACGATTTGCAGTTTGAATCTCGTTGCATATGATTAATTAGTTTTATAAGCGTTTGTGAACTATATATGAGTATTATGCACACGTATACAGTAAAAGCAACGCAATATAATAAATTAAATTAGAACATGCACTTGAATGTATATGGTTTCTTATCCAAGCGCTAACGTTGTACTACAGGTGATACACAGTCATATGTCTACTCCAAACTCAGTAAATTAGTCGAATTGTATCTGAAATTTTAATAAAATTATGGTCTTTGTTTCATCACGAAACTACTTCTTTAATTTAGAATATCGTCGGCATCATCGATGACACATTTTCTCTCCAACTCAGAGAAGTAGCAGCCATTCACGAACGGGCAATTTGCCTGAGATCAAATGAAAAGTTGAGGACAGCTGAATCTGACACACCTCAAAATTCAATTCTACCAATCAAGCAAGCAACACACTCCGTCCACGTGAACTTTGAAACAGCGTGGCCTTCTTTGGCTTGTAACATGTTTGCCATCATACCTTTGAGTGTACACGGGGCTATATGACCACGATGTCCCAAATGACGTAAATGAATTAACAATAACCGAAATGTATTTTTATGTGATTGAAGTAGTGGTTAAATAATGTTTATTAACTTCTAGAATTATTATACATGGCAACTACCATCGCAGGATTCGCCATGAGTGTACGTGAGTGGGACTTCGTTTAGCAACTTTTCATTTTATGCATAATAGTCGATTTACTAATGGCAACATGATGAATAGACAAATAGTTCAAAGCCACTTGTAAGCAATTATTTGTAAATTGAATATCCAACACATGTGAAATACATTTTAATTGGTGCAACAGTTTTAGCTAAAGGCGGGGTTCTGGGGGTAAAAATGACCTTTCTAATGCAAGGTGGTAGAACAGCTGTCTGTGGAACTCGAGTACTTGTTGAAGGTGGGTAAACTGGTGGGAGAGATTGCCGACAGCCTCCTGGCAGTTCTATCCCGCAGGGACCATTTACTGTGCCCTCGGGAATGTTTGGTGAGGGTCGACGTTAGTCAATTCCCCAAGGGTTCCACTGGGGGAGATGGTGAGGAGAGAGAGAGGGAGAACCTCCCCATTGGAAATATTTGAATGAACCTCTTTTTCATAAACCGCAGTCCACTGTATATTCGACTCCAGGCACTGTTGATATTTATCCTGTGTTTTTTAAGTCTACAGTTGTTCCTGTATTTGTAATTCTTAGCATTGCTGTCAATATTGCATTATTACTTTTATCACAACATTTTGGTGAAGAGTACAAACTGCAACAAGTGATGAGGGATAACATTAACTAGAAAGAGAAAGAATGGTTGCTTGCTGGTAATGGAGATTACCAGATATTCATCATCTAGCTCTGCAAAACATATCCGTTATTCGATGTTCCTCAGTTTAGCCGAAGACACAATTTTACCGCCCAGGAAAGTCACACTGATGGAACACATGCCAATGGGGAGCTCGACTTCAGGCACATGTTTATGCTATGGAATGTCGCAGGACGTAATCTGGAGGTCTTACTAACGTTTTAGAAATTTAATAAATTAGTCAATTATTTGCTACGGAATTATAGTACCGGCGCGCACCTGCTTAGAGGCAATGTGCTTAAATAAATTGGGCGGGGAATAAACTTATCTACTCACACCAACTAACCATGTACCGTGACATCAAGAGGGAGTTGTTAGTCCGGAGATCAAAGGTTCTGACATAGGCCATCCATTCCACACTCCACCTGGACAAGTGCCAAATTGGTACCTTATTTTAAGTCCTGCGTACATTGACGAATCCTAGACTCTACTGTTATACAGACTACTTCAGTCACCACAGAAACATAGGTTATAAGACAAATTCAACTCACACCCAAGTGCACGAGGCTGATAACCAAGATGTTGAAGGCTGTGAAATGAAGTACCAACAAGTAGTTCCGTGAAAGACTATGTAGCCTATTTTCATATATCCTACTTATATGAACTTAATTGCCTCTATGAACATAGAAATTTTCAGTTTGATTGCTGTAATAGATTCCTAGATATTGAGAACTGTCTAAGTAATTCGGATGGTCACCATGTTGAATTTTTATACATAGGCCTTAGAGTTATATACTCTTACATGAAGATTATTGTGCAGGCGTAGGCCTATTATTCAAATTTCAATCGCACGGTTAGGACACAAGGATAAAAAACGAGATCTAAAAATTTCGCACAGCAGCCATCTTGTGGTTATGAAATTAATTGAAATGAATTAGATGCCAGTGGATTAAATTTTATATAAGCATCTTGGGCTCGAATGGCTCATGGCCGAAGACACAATTTTACCGCCCAGGAAAGTCACACTGATGGAACTCAAGCCAATCTAGGAAGCTCGACTTCAGGCACATGTTTATGCTTTGTAATGTCGCAGGACGTACTCTGGAGGTAGTTCCAACGTTTTAGAAATTTAATTAATTAGTCACTTCCATCCCTTCCCATCCCTCATGAGGCCCCTGTTCGCTTTGCAGGTGAGGCCGCCTGGGCGAAGTGCTGATCACACCTCCCCAGTTGTATCCATCCCGACCAGATGTTCCAAGCTCCTGGACACTGCCCATCGAGGCGGTAGTGGTGAGTTCCCTCGCTGAGTCCGTGGGAACCACCAACCTAGAGGGTAAATTGACTAAATAAAAAAATAATAATAATTAGTCAATTATTCGCTAAGGAATTATAAAGACATTTGAAATCACTGGGATATTAATACGATTTTTCTCCGATTTTTGGAAGTATTTCAGAAATTGTAAACATCGCAGATTAGTGAGACAGTATTTCTAGAGTCAGGAATGGACCAACGTGTTACACACCTTGTGGTCTGCCGTGAAGGTAGACGCCATTGCAGTTTGGTCATCGTGGACTGATTGCCACGTTTCTTTTGTGTGTGAGTAAGCATGTATATCAGAGAAGTATTGGGTTGATTCGGAGTGTAATTCTGACACCCAAGTGTAAATACTAAGTGATTGAGTAAGGGCTGAATATTTGAGAAACATTGTGGCAGTGATTTTGTCATTTTTGATATATTTGTAATTTTTCACGACTAAGGAGTCGAAACGAGCACTCGCACGTGGTACTACGACAGGTTGGAAAATTCATGAAAGCAGTTCAGAGATTGTTAAGATGTTATCTGTTATTGCAAAATTAATCTGATTGATTTACCGAACAGTATTTCTGGAAACCTGTGGATTTTGGTTACATGAATAACTTGATAAATCGTGTAGTTTTGGAAAGTAGTAAAATCTGCGAAGGACGTTGCAAAAGCAATCTTAAAGCCAGTGGTAGAACAATAAGGGCATTCGTGACTACCCGCAACAGTGTAGAGTTAGTGCAGACATTTTCAGTATAAAAGTAAAGAACAGTGAAGTCGCGACAATATTTTCAAGATGCTGAACTTAACCATGCCGGATAACCACATGGCATATTCATCAATTCCATTGAGGAGGCCGAGTATGGTGTGTCAACCATCATGATGGGGATAGCCTATCCCAGATTAATACCAAAAAACGCAAATGCAAACGTTGACTGGGATGGGTCGGAAGGCCAAGTCCATGCTGCAGGGTGGGAATGCTACAAATGTGCAGTATGTTATAGTTTCAAATACATGTTACGTTCAGAGCTGTGAAGAGCTGTTGTTATTTAGCCATCTTTGTGATCTTGTAAAGAACAATGGACCATTGTATGAAAGGAGGGCCAAGTTATTGTTGTGTCTATTTAAATTAGTTCATATGGGAACCACTTCCCAGGTTCACAGTGACGAGATGTGAATCACAAAAACTTCATTCATGTATGGTAGAATTGTTGGTGGAGTTAGTATGTAGTACTTGATCGCACTAAATACACAATTGGACAGGCAGGCATTATTTTAGTAGAAAATCTAATTATAGTTAATTTTCCAGACAGAACATGGTCTATTATTTGGCAGAAAATGAAATCTGCGAACACCCATAACCGCATTGCGAGCACAATGCCATATGAATCAAATGTTCGTGTATGCTCTCAGGGAGAATATAATTATATAATTGTGTTATTTACACAGTGAAGTAGCCATCATGGCTGAATGTGTTTGTGTTTCGGAGCAACAGCTCCTTCGCATTTCAAGTGTTGTGTCTTTTGTATCATGTACATTTTTGTAAATACAGTCCACTAGTGTTACTTCGACATTTTCACTTATCCCCTGATGTTTCATCTGGGGCACTTATGTCGTATACAGACATATGTTTTGGTCCTACACGGGCAGGATATCCGCTTCATCAACTGAGGCCATGTGGTCCCGACAAACGCTAAAACTGCTGTATTTAATTGAACCAGTGAGAAATACGTATGTAGAGACAATACTAGTAAATTATTGTGAACAATGCAGGCTCAATTGTAATTTATTTATGAATGTTTGTCTGTTCGATCTAACTTATTTGAAAATTGAGCACAATGGCTGCCAAATAATGCCGCCACCGTCCCCATGTGCTATGCCTTCGTGTCGCCTCGGCTAGTGTCGTTTAGCTTCGGTACATGTGCTTGATCGCAGCTGGGCACGTAGCGCTCGCCAGCCAGCATGATTCATGTTTACAACTCAGCTGTTGTATTACAAATTTAATATTTGAATAAGTTAATTCATGCAGCGGGACTTGCAGAATTACACAATCATGATGAATATTGTATATTCGTAAAGGCATATCCAGTATTGTGAACGTTTCGGTGTGCAGTAGAAAGCATCAATGGACGCATGTTTGAGGCCATGCGTGAGTTCTCGCGACTTCCAATCAGCAGTGTAGCCTTCGATTCCTGACGGACACAGTTCCATTCAGTAGTGCAGCCTTCGATTCCTGACGGACACAGTTCCATTCAGCAGTGCAACCTTCGATTCCTGACGGACACAGTTCCATTCAGTAGTGCAGCCTTCGATTCCTGACGGACACAGTTCCATTCAGCAGTGCAGCCTTCGATTCCTGACGGACGCAGTTCCATTCAGCGGTGCAGCCTTCGATTTCTGACGGACGCAGTTCCATTCAGACATCCTGAATTCGATATCCAACCGTTGGGTGACGACGCAGACTGAAAGAACCTCTACACCAGATAAGTTAACATAGGCATTTCATAGCAATTCCTTCCCATACCCAGCAATCCTTCCTGTGCATGAACCATTTTAAGCATGTCTACTGAACGTGAGATAAAGTCACTGACCAAGCGCAGAGGTGTTCTCCGAGCATCCCTCACGAGACTCCATACCCAAATTAATGAATTTAATAATGAGACTCCTAATGAAGAATTAAATGTGAAGAATGAACGTTTATTAACTCTATTACCAGAATTTAATGAAATTCAAAGCAAATTGGAGGATTTGGATGAAAAGAATTCTCATGAGCAGGTCCGGTGTGAATTCGAAGATGATTATGATGAACTTAGGGCTAAGCTACAACAGTTACTAAATACCCATTGCACACATGCCTCATCTGTCTCTAGCAACGGTAGAGAATCTACAAGTAGTGTGCCCAATGGGACACGGCAGACTGGCATCGAACTCGGCTCTTATCAAAGAAGACCAGGCCCATGATTCTGCCTAGAGTCGAACCATTGATCTCTGAGGGGGAACAGCTACAGGGAACCCGAAGAGCAATGAGTTATATAATGACATATAATAATATAGCATGATTTCACGGCTAGAATGTGAATATTGTAAGAAAATGCAGTTATATGTACGTTTTGGAAGCATAGAAGCATGAAAGCAAGCCAGCTTGACAGTTTACTAATCGCAGCCAGCGGATGGGCGGAGATTCGTGACGCCGAAGGAACTTATTTCGTCTGGTCCGTCAAGACAGCTCGAAATTAATGACTCTGGGGTTCACCGGCAGACAACGTTTGAGACTGGAGAGGGGGTAATTGTCCACGGAAATTAATTGATTGCAGCCAATTGGAGCATCGAAATGGAGTAAAATGTACAGCCAGGTGAATATATTCTAGGAGAGATAATTTAGGAGTGGTTTCACGCCTAAATTAAAGCCTATATCACTAAATAAGCCTGTGAACACAGAGCCTACGCGTGAGAGGAATGATTTGGAGACCCACACGAGGGGATTTACCATGGTGGCGTCATGACGCTATGGAAGAAGGCAATTAATTGTAATTAATTGGCCGAAGCGATCGCTTGCACGCGAGTGATTATGGGACCTTCACACCTAGACAAACGAGGTGTATGCGTCATTTTGAATGGAAATGCATTATTTCAAGAAAGGAGTCGCACCCGTATGTCCTGTGGACTACGTTTTACGAGAAACCTTTATATAGGGGAAGCAGCGCAGACCAAGCCAGTTGCTCTGCAGTTCTTCTCCAGTTCGTCTTGACTCAACACGTAACTAATACGCTGCCAGAAAGTGCGCGAAATGTTAGAGTATCAACGCTCATGTAAATTTGAAGAACAATGGAATCGCATCATACAGCTTCTTAATAGTAATCATGAATAGCGTAAGATTTAATCTACAGCAGATATTTATCCATTATCATACGCAAATATAACTTCGCTACATCGTAGGAATAAATTAGGATGTTTTTGGACAATAAATATACCAGGAGGTATTGTCATAGTTGTAAATGACATATTATCGACAGGATCACTACAATAATGGGAGCCTGGAAGGCATCACCAATAAACTTGACAGTGAACTGAACAGTATTGAAGGTAACGAGAATCGAACGCACGCACACGCAGATAGACTTTCACGGAGACCAGCGGTTGTCGTAGCTGCATCGCATCTCTGAGGTCAGGCGTTAGGAGGAGTCCAATTAAGGATCCACATGTGAAATAGTGCGAAAAGTGTATGTAAATTTTATTATAGTGATTTCAAAAGTGTTTATGTGTATTGTGTTATAATATGTATTGTGTTAAAATGAGAAAAGCCAGTGATAAAAATATTATTACCGTGTGACGTGTGAAATATAGCATGATGGCTTAGACCAAGTATCATGGTAGGCGCGTGGCTGGCATGCTGGAATAATCCAGCGAAAATGAAAAGTGAGTACAAATTCAAAATGTTAATGTAATTAGATAGTTCACTATACAACGAAGCATCATTTAAGACTAAGATGTAATAGTCACTTATGTACGAGCTTTCACCACTCGTATTTTGATAGAGTATGGCTTGGAAGGTGATTTGTTTAGGGCCATTCAGGCCTAAGATAGTGATGAATGTAACGGTAACGTTAAATTATTATTATTAATAATAATAATATGGGGTCGGTAACAGTAATAAGTAAAGTATTAGGCGTGTCAGGCCTAGAGAACGTACAAAGTGTGTCATGTCTAATGTAAAGACACTGTATTTTTATAAACAGTAAGAAAGTAACGTAAAATCTATCGAGATATGAGAATTTTTCAGTGTCAGTGAATAATTGAATGAATATTTGATATGGTCAATTCTTAGGAGTGTATTTGAGAACCATTAAAGTAATGTAATCCAGTAATTTTATACTTGTTTTTGGAGCTATTTAATGCTTTGGCTTAAGAGTAATTGCAGAGAGGACGTGAGTGCTTTAATGATTGAATCATCTATGAGAAGTATTGTTTGAGCCGCATACAGCGGGCAAGTAACGTAGAATCAAGTGATTTACGTCCATAAAGTTCCGGGGACCACTCTAACATAGCTTGCACGTTAGGTGAAAGGTTGGCTAATCTACGAGATAGTATTGCCATTGGAGCATACTTATATTATTCGCAGCGGATTGGAACGGAGCTTGTCTGTATCCATCGCTTGCAGGAATATTGCCACGAGGGATGTACTTCGAGACCCCGTGAGCTCATGTATTAATTGATCTGCCCTGAGAGGAGAATCATGTTCGTCGTATAGGAAACGCAGATTTCCTTATTATTGTCGGCAGCTGCTGATGAGAAATCTTGTATTCTCAATCATGATGCGCGCCCGAAGCCACTAGTAATCGCCACAGAACGGCAAGGCTATTACAGGATCCATCCCCAGCCATGAATGTTAAGTAGGAGCCGAGTTGAGCCCATTAAACTATGAATATAGGTGTTAAATAATTAGAATGATTCAAATACTAGAGACAACACTCAGGGTAACTCCATTGTACTGCATATTGTAAACAAAGATGACCTTGCTAGCAGCCAGAGGGGTGTGATGAATAGACCACGAGGACGGCAGCCATCTTGTGCGGCCAGCTGGAACTAATTTTATTGCCTGCTTGAAAGGGAGGTCTGGTGACCTGCTCCCTTTATTTTAGAAGCATAGTGGGACACGGAAGAATCTCGATATTTCGAAATGTAATTAAGATATGATTGTTGTGATGATGCCAATTGATTTAAATGATGTGTTTCAACACACATAGCTTGTTGGATCATTGTGATCGGATAATATTTGGCCCAGTTATTCTCTGAGGAGGAACGCTGCACAAAATAATTATAGGCATCTTTTTAAAGTGCATTTTTGCCCAGATCACACTAATTTATGCAAACGGGTAGATGATTTCAATGACATGATACGTTTGTAACGATAATAATTTCGACCAGACCCAGAAAATTGTTGTATGGTGAAACTATAAACATTTTTATCCCTGTGTATTTTGGAAGGGAAAACGTACCACTTTTAGCGTTTCTTATTGATGGGAAAAAGAAGACGATTCACGCGACACAACACTTGTTAAGTAAGGCATAAGATAATGAATTTATGTTAATGAAAGTAAATGCCCATGAGAAGGGATTAATGTTTAATTATTACAGAATTAATGCCATAAAAAGTGATATTATGACCTTTGTGTTGTGATACTCCAGTTTATGTTAAATTGTGCCACATGAAGAACACTATGGACGCTCGTAGATGTCTGAAAGTATCAATGATAGGATGCTAGAAATATATTTGAGAGCAGTGAAGCACTAATTGATAAGAGACTCACAAATAACCTTGATTTTCATTGTGGGAAGTAAATGTAAATTATCCTTTGCTTGTATTTTTGTTGTATAGCCATGAATTTATATAATTAAATGTTGTATTTAGGAATATGTTGTTTCTTTCATGTAGAGTAGTTACCTGACAGACTCAAATCCTGAGCATGTGGTCGTATGGTGGGCAGGAACGTCCCATACCTCAAAAGACCGTGAGTTAGCTGGGATACGAACACATGTTCCATATGATGACAATTGGGTACAGTAGTAATACAGGTTCGTACAGTTTGCCCAAGATACGGTTACCAGAATTTTCAGGTGATGTTACACAATTCATGCATTTCCATGACCTGTTTGATTCATTAATACTGAAGAATCAGTCTTTGGGTAATGTTGAAAGGTTCCATTACTTAATGTCAGCACTGCGTGGCAATGCTCATCAACTCATTCAAAACATTCCTCTTACTGCAGATAACTTTGAGCTAGCTGATACAGCAATTCAAAAGTAATAGTAAATGCACATATCAAATTATTGTTATCTCCAGATATCGTCCAAATGGAATCATCTTCTAGTCTACGCACACTTTTGAATCAAGTACAGTCCAATTTAAAGGCGGTTGAGTCTTTGAATTTGAATATTCCCCTACATGAAATCATAATAGGTCAAATCATACTTGACAAGTTACCTGAAGCCACACGTAAGCAATGGGAAATGAGCAACAAATCCAAGGAACTATCTACACTTACGGAGTTGTTAGAATACCTTGAAAGGCGGGCTCAAACCCTTGAATTAATTGATTTTTCACCTACTAAGGGTCACAGTGATAAGATCAGTTCATACATTGCAATTAACAATAATTGTGAAGCCTGTAAGGGGCAACATCCAATCTTCAGATGTGATACATTTTTAGGTTATGGTGTTAATCGTAGATACAACCTAGTTAAGCAGCATAAGCTTTGCTACAACTGTTTGCATGAATCACACGCTATAAGTTCTTGTCCTTCGAAGTCAACATGCAAAACTTGCAACGGTCGTCACAACTCACTGTTGCATTTTGATTCTGGGAATCAGCAATTCAATGCCAACTCGTCTAAACAGTCTCAGCAAGGAGCTATCAGCAGATGCTCAAACCCCGAGTCCAACCAGGCTCACAATGCTCAAGTTCGTGGTAACTCTTCCAGTTATTGCACTATGAAACTCAAACCACAAACTCAAGTTCTACTTTCTACAGCAATAGTAAAGGTAAAGGAGAGTGCTGGTAGGCTACACTTAGCTCGTTGCTTATTGGACAGTGGCAGTCAAAGCAGTTTTTTAACCAAGAGTTTGGTCCGAAATTTGGGCTTAAGAAAGGCCAAGAATCTCACACCCATCGAAAGTATTTCTCAGTCCATGTCTGAAGCCAAGTATAGTGTGAGCGTTGAAGTGCAATCTTCCATAAGCAACACACGCCACAATGTTGAATGGCTGGTCCTATCCAAAATTACAAGCGACATGCCTAGTCAGCAGGTACCCTATGAAGAGTGGGAGCTCCCTAATGATATTCAGTTAGCATATCCGAGGTTTTATGCCCCAGCCAAGATAGACATGCTTCTCGGTGCTGATGTATTCTTTAGAATTCTATAGAGGGGACACAGGACGAGACCAGGGAAGTTTCCAGTCCTACAAAACACAGATTTTGGATGGATTGTGTCAGGTTCATATGAATCCACCTCGAGAAAGAGAAACAATGCAGCAGGAGCGTTTTTCCTTCGTAATGATGTTCACCTTCATAACCAAGTACAACGATTTTGGGGAGATCGAAGAACTTCACGAGCCAGTCAAGTCGCAAGAAGAGATTGAATGTGAACAGCATTTTTCCGATCATGTGACACGTGATGCATCTGGGAAATACATATTCAGACTACCATTTAAGCAGGATCCAAGTATATTAGGCAATTCTTTAAAAACAGCAACTAGCAGATTTCAATACCTTGAGCATAGGCTTAACAATGATACGCAACTGAAGGTAGATTATGACCAGTTTCTCACTGAATACCACGAACTAGGTCACATGGATATTGTTAATTCTAGTATGGCAACATCGGTAGCATACTACATGCCGCACCATCCGGTATTCAAGAAATCCAGCACTACTACAAAAACTGGAGTTGTCTTCGACGTTGCTTGTAAATCGAGATCAGGAAATTCACTTAATGATATTTTAATGACGGGTCCTACTATTCAACAAGACTTATGTTCGATTGTTGCTAGATTTAGAACTCACGCCATAGGCTTTACAGCTGACATCGAGAAGATGTACAGACAAGTTAAGGTTGATTCCAGAGACAGCAGTCTTCAATGCATCCTTTGGAGAGCTTCTCCTAATGAGCCTATCAAGCAGTACCAACTTCAGACGGTCACATATGGCACATCATCAGCTCCATTTCTAGCAATAAGATGTTTAAGGCAATTGGCATATGATGATGGACAACAGTATCCGCAGGCAGCATCTGTCCTTCTTCGTGATTTTTATGTAGACGAGTACATTTCATGAGCAAGTAAGGTTGACAATGCATTACTCCTACAACGCGAACTGATCCAATTGTTATCCAAGGGAGGCTTCAAGCTCCGCAAGTAGTGCTCTAACCATCCAGCATTGTTAGAGGCGGTTCCAAAGGACTGCAGAGAGACGCAGCTTCCCCTTCAGATTGATTCTGGAGAAAATATAAAGACTTTAGGTCTACTTTGGCATCCAGCGAGAGACAAACTACAGATATCCACTGGTGTGCAGAAAGAACAAGGAAGTGGATCTCCAGTTACCAAACGCAAGGTGTTATCGATTGTGTCGTCAATTTATGACCCTATTGGGCTAATCAGTCCTATTGTCATCGCATTCAAGATGTTTCTGCAGCAACTATGGCAAGAGAAGATAGGATGGGATGATGAACTTCCAACGGAACTTCTTACAAGGTGGCGTACTCTGCATTCTCAAATACCATTGATTGACGATATATATATTAACAGAGTTGTGCTCAAGAAAATTGTACTCAGGTGCAGTTGCATGGCTTCGCTGATGCATCCTTGAAGGGCTACGGTGCATGTTTATTCCTACGCTCGTCAACAGATCAAGGTCACGTAATAGCACATTTCCTGTGCTCCAAGTCCAGAGTGGCTCCACTGAAACAGATCACGCTACCCAGACTAGAGTTGTGTGCAGCAGTACTATTGTCACAAGTGGTTAAAAAGATGTGTCATGTTCTCAATATTGAATTCCATAGTATTCATCTGTGGACAGACTCAAAGATTGTTCTCGCATGGTTAGCAGGAGAACCGTCAAAATGGAAAACTTTTGTTGCGCACCGTGTGGCTGAAGTGCAAGGCAACACTTCTGTAAGGGATTGGAAGCACGTAGCATCAGCAGACAATCCTGCAGATCTAATTTCTCGAGGAACTGATCCTACAAACCTTTTAAATAATTATCTTTGGTGGCATGGCCCTGAATGGCTACAGTGTTCGGAACTGAACTGGCCCACTTCCAGTGAACAACCTGAATCAGAGATTCCTGAGCAACGCAAGATAGTGCTTAGTTGTTCAGTCCACTCTAATCCTGCAGACGTGCTCACAAGATTTTCTTCCCATCTCAAGCTACAAAGAGTTTTAGCAAACTGTTTATGATTCGGGCACAACACTAAACACAAACCTTCAGAACGGAAACATGGTCCATTAACAATAGAAGAGTTGCAGCAAACTAACATGGCATGTGTTAGACTAGTCCAGTCAATAGCATTCCGCGAGGAAATAGCTGATCTTTTGAAACACAATGCAGTGTCAAGACATAGCAAACTTTAAAGTTTAGTACCATTTTTAGACAAGGATCAAATCCTGAGAGTTGGAGGAAGACTAGAGAACTCCAATCAAGACTACGATTTCAAACATCAGATGATTTTGCCCGCTAACCATCAGTTTACTGATTTAATAATCAAGAGGGAACATGAAAGACTCCTACATTCAGGAAACCAGTTGACTTTAGCATCCATCAGACAGTGCTACTGGATCATCAATGGAAAGTCGGTGGTTCGAAGAGTTATTAACACTTGTACAAATTGCTTCAGGTTCAAAGCCAAAACTACACAGCAAGTAATGGGACAGTTGCCCTCAGTTCGTGTGTCTCAAGCAAGACCATTCCGCAACACCGGCACAGACTTCACGGGCCCTTTCTACTTGAAGATCGGCAATCCACGTAGCAAGACCATTGTCAATGGTTACATATGCAGTTTCATATGTATGTGCACCAAGGCCATTCATTTAGAAATCGTTTCCGACCTAACCACTCAAGCTTTCCTCGCAGCACTCAGGAGATTCATCGCAAGAAGAGGATTATGCAGTAACATGTACTCTGACAATGGTACAAATTTCCAAGGTGCTAGTAGAGAGCTCAAGGAGCTCAAGAAATTGTTCAGTCAGGAACGGACTAGAGAGGAGATCAGTAACTTCGCCAGTAGTTGTGGAGTTAGGTGGCATTTCATACCTCCTCATGCCCCTAATTTTGGAGGGCTTTGGGAAGCCGGAGTAAAATCCCTCAAACATCATCTAAGAAGAGTTCTCGGAACACTTCATTTCACATATGAGGAATTGGCTACATGAACTGCGCAAATTGAAGCTTGCTTAAACTCACGTCCCCTTCTAACCCTGTCAAATGATCCTTCTGATGCATCTACCTTGACACCAGGTCACTTCCTTATACGCGAACCCCTCACTACTCTTCCCGAACCTGATTTAACATTATGTAAACGGCCTTTGTTAACTAGATATAAGGTTCTTCAACAAAGACTCCAATCCTTTTGGAAGAGATGGTCATCAGATTACCTCACTCATCTGCAGCAGCGCAGCAAATGGACGACCTCCTCCTGCAACGTATCACCGGGCACTGTGGTGCTGATACGGGAAGACAATGTTCCCCCACTCCAGTGGCCCCTTGGTGTTATCACAGAAGTGCATGGTGGTAAAGACAATGTGGTAAGAGTGGTTTCAGTTAAGTGCAACAGGGGTATTTTTAAACGACCAGTTTCCAAGGTAGCTCCGCTACCAATTCAGCAGACACATAGCCTAATTTTGACTGTTAATATGTCAGTGTTTTAAGTTAGTGGAACATTTCAGTGTTTCCATTTCAGATTATTGAAATCCATGTATTTCAAGGTGGGGAGTATGTTTGCTCTCAGGGAGAATATAATTATATAATTGTGTTATTTCCACAGTTGGCAATTTTATTTATTTATGTTTAGGTTGGCAGCAGTGACCTATAGACAGACAGTGAAGTAGCCATCATGGCTGAATGTGTTTGTGATTCGGAGCAACAGCTCCTTCGCATTTCAAGTGTTGTGTCGTTTGTATCATGTACATTTTTGTAAGTACAGTCCACTAGTGTTAATTCGACATTTTCATTTATCCCCTGATGTTTCATCTGGGGCACGTATGTCGCATACAGACAGTTCGTATCATTTAATACATCAGCAGGAAATAGTGATGTTTTTTTATCTTCGTTTTTGTATGCATTGGCAGAGCACAACTATTAGGGGCAAGACTGCAATTTGGCATACCTTTATCGACTTTGTGAGGAACCTCTTACGTACCACTTCGAAACTCTTCGCCGGAGGAGGCAAATGTAACTTCTGTAATTTATTTTTATTTGGAAATATTTGACAATCTGTTAAGGAATGAAATTTTTGCAGGGCCAGGCGAACGTCAGATGTGTGTGGGTATTCAAATACAAGAGAACATGAACTGATCTAGAGGCAGGTTACTAGGAATTCAGTTAATTTCGTGCGACAGTGCACATTTCACAAGGCAGTGAACAAGCAAGATCGGCAACCTAGAAACATCTCATTGCCAAGTCACACTGGTGACCTAGGACATTCGAAAGTATTGATTATTTCGCTTCATTCATTTACACTATTATGAAGCCGATGTTATATGGCCAGTAGAAGGACACTTAGAGATTGTGTAAGCAAATATGAATGTAGTTTTTCTAGCGGTTGGAGCTGCAGGGTAGGACTGCTACAATTGTATAGTATGTTATAGTTTCAAATACATGTTACGTTCAGAGCTGTGAACAGCTGTTGTTATTTAGACATCTTTGTAATCTTGTAAAGAACAATGGACCATTGTATGAAAGGAGGGCCACGTTATTGTTATGTCTATTTGAATTAGTTCATATGGGAGCAGACATAGTTCGCCCAAATTAAGTTTGTATGATATTTCGGAAACAGATGATGGATTTTTTCACTGTTGGCCAGTATTAAGGCAAGCTATTGGAAGAGGCAAATATTTGTTGTTGAAGATAAGTGTTAAGTGGTGACTGTCGTGTACTAAAAGAGTGAATGTTTTTGCTCACGGTATATTGGTGTTATGAATTGAAATAGTGGCTTCGCTACTGAATGAAAAAATCCACAGCCTGCTTCCAGTCTCCGACCGGGTCAGGAATGGAATGAATGAAGCCCCTAACTAGCGGCGAGGATATGAACTGTGCCGGCTGCCGAGGCCTGACGCACTCCTCTGGGGCAATGATTAAATGAATGACAGATGAAATGAAATGATAGTGGAGAGTGTTGCTGGAATGAAATTTTGACAGGGAAAACCGGAGTACCCGGAGAAAACCCTGTCTGCCTCCGTTTTGTCCAGCACAGATCTCACATGGAGTGACCGGGATTTGAACCACGGACCCAGCGGTGAGAGGCCGACGTGCTGCCGCCTAAGCCACGGAGGCTCACTCGCTACTGAATGTTGGTATTAAAATGGTCGTGGTAAATTATTTCAAAACACTATGAGAGCTAAATAAATAATGAAACTGAATAGTTATAATAATACCATGACAGATATTTTCTCAAATAAATAAGCGAACAAATGATTTTATAATTAAATTATAGTTATAAATTTGAATTTAATTTTTTCTCTAAACTTCGAATTTCATCTAATCAGATGGCTCCTAAATACAAGCCTAGGACAAGGTGACACTTTTGTATCGATGGATTGCAATTTATGGCATAATCCCTGGAAGTCCAGAAAATTGCAATAAGTAACGTCAGTCGTGGTTCTTTATCACGATGTTTCGAACAACATTGTCTACCGCACATAGATGACAATCAAATGCAATGAGCAGGTGATTCGCGTAGGAATGACGCAAATTGCGTAACAATAGGAGGGTTTATTTATTTATTTTTTGTTGACTTTTGTGTATATTTTTGTGTATACGAATATAATTTTCTTTTGTTAGACAATCCAATTGTGTATAGCTTTGTTTTTCGTTGTGATAGGCGCTTCTCGCCTATACTTAACGTCAGATATGATAAAATAGATATTATTACAGTAACGATAAATGTAAGAAAAGGACACCAACGTAACTTAGATTATTCTTATTGTTGCAAATATATGTCAATAATGTTTCTTTGATTGTTGGCGTTTAGTATAACTTGTTTTGCAGTAGATTCAGGGATGTGATTATTAGTATTTTTAATTACATTTTGTAATTGCTGAGGAATCAATTATGTGTCATTTTCATGGCTTGCTTTTGAAATTTTTGTAATACGACTTTTGCGAGTAAGTAATTTAATTTTAAATTAGGGACGAATTATTATTGTTTATTTAGTTTTGCGGATTAGCCGATTTTGCCCTAGGAAGTAGGCTAGGGATTTGTTGTGTTTAATAAATTTCCGAAATATATTATAGGTCTGGACTATTTATTTCTTATCTTTGTAGTTTTTGATGTGCTTCTTGGGTTAGTTCCTAATATTTTCATCTCTCTACTAACACCGCTAAAACCCTGTGATACTAGTCCCGTGTGGGCTGGTCCGAGAGCGCATTCAATTCTCTCGGATATGTGGGTTCGACGGATGGGAGTGTCGGAATAGCTGTTGCGGTAGGCTGTCTCCTGACCTCTCTCTCTAACGGGCAGAACACACCGTACCAATGTTCAATGCGCTCGGATGGTTAAATCGCGAGAAACATCCTTTTGATTGTTTTTATTTTCGCGTCGCGGCCATGTTGAAGTTGTGCTCACCCGATTATTGAATGTCCCATAGGTGAACCTATGTTTATAGCCTCTATCAACATACAAAATTTCAGATTGATTTCCGTCATTGAATAATAAATATTGAGAACCGTCTAAATATTTCGGATGGTCGTCATGGTGGATTTTAATACATGTAGGCCATAGATCTATTTACTATTAGATGAGGATAATTGTGTAGATTCATTATTCCAACGTTGACTTCGATCGCATGATTAGCATACCAGTTTAGATGTCAGTGCATTGCAATTGGCATCGTCATTTGCTGTACCATGTTTCACTTCGTTTGGATGGATAAATCGCGAGAAAAGTCTTTTTTAATATTTCAACTTCACTTGGCCGCCATCTTTGATATTAGTTAACAGGTTTATGAAAATCACATACGTGAACTTCTAGTAATGCCCTTTATACCGTACAATATGTCAGGGTGATATGAGTAATTATTTCTAAGATATAGATTGCCGGTGAAATATTTCACACAACCGCCATGTTGGGTTGGTGAGACGTAATAAAATTTAAAGAGAACGATCGAAGTCGGCCTAAATAGTACCATGACCTTACTGAGTTTCTTTGAAATCGATCCAGCCGTTTAGATGCCATTAGGGATCACACACACACACACACCGACGCACACACACACGGTCAAAAGGTGATCTAAAATCATATCTTTTTCATAAATGAAATAGGCTAAAATGCAATAAAATGTGTGCAGTCATTTGACAAAATAAACACAATATAGTATTGTAAGGTAGCAAATTCCCAAACATAACTCACATCAGCACACATTGAGCACTGAGAACACGTGTCCAAAGTCACATGATGAAGCATTATCTCAACAAACAAATACAATCCTGAAGATTTGTGTACCAGAAAACTCTCTTCATGGTACCAGTTTATCAACTTTCCCAAAGACAGTTCGAATAAAACCATAGCAATACATGATCCTTTTCATAAATTAACATTCGTTTAATCTATAATAAAATTATAATATCTACAGAAATAAATTGGGGCAGATGAGCTCAATGTGTCATCCTTTAAAGCAATCATCAGTAACACCAGTACAATAACAAATTATCTGCTAGAATATACAGTATATAGCCTTCAGTCTCAGTTAAGTCATTCTTAGCTGTCGCCCTGGAGGTTCAGGTTTGATTCCCGGTTTTGCCAAGAAATTCAAACTCTGTTGTGAGGGCAGGAACGGGGTTCACTCAAACTCGTGAGGCAAAACTGAGAAGTGGTGGGTTCGATTCCCATCTCAGCCATCCTGGATTTCAGTGATTTTCCACTTGTACTCCAGGCAAATGTCAGGTTGGTTCCTAACTTAAGGCCACGGCCACCTCCTACCCAACCCCCAACTGCATTACAAATACACACACTATTACACTATTACTCAAGTACATGGGGCTAAATGACTACGATGTCACAAAGCCCCTAAATGAATTAACGAGAACAACAAAATTTAAGTTTACTCCTGTGTAGATGGCATCTTTCAGTTATGAGTCATTGGGGTTAATTTTAAGAAAACTCATATGCATGGCTTCTATAATTTTACTAAAGTAAGCTAGGGAATTTAGGGTCAGTAGATAGAGATTATTATTTACTTCAATTATACGAAACTTAATTTCAATTGCTTGAATGGGATACGAGGTTTCAAATTATTCGTTTTTATTTTGTACTGCCACAATCTTAAATTGTTGGAATCAATTGAACAATATAGAGTCCTACTTTATATTAAGATTGCCTGTGCAATATTTAACTCCTCCTGGTTGATTATATCGTCAGAAACATCATTTTATTTCATTAATTTTCGTATGACCAACATGTTGATATTTTGTTTATCAGGATGAGTAACTCATGTGCATTTAATGGGTTAACGGACATTTACACCTTAAGAATTAACCCAGCTCCAAATGGGCTATAGAATTCATTTCAAGGATCGTTTGGGCTGATTTTCTCTACCACTTACCAAGAATTGGCTGTTTCCAAGGTCCAAGTTTTAGGGTTCAAATGAATTACTTTCGCTGCATTTGATATATTATTCAGATCGCATGTTCTCCCAGGTAACATTACGGGATTGTAAATAAGGCAGTATACATATATTATAATAGAATCTCTACTCTGAGTGTAATGATGCAGCATCAAGCAATACGTCCGGAAATTAATTGAGAACTGAGCAGAGAACAGTCTGAGGCCAGATTTCCTTACTAACATTATGTGCGCATGCTTCACTGATAGTTTCAACATGACATTGTACCAGCATCTGTCATGAGATTTTATACGCGTTTTTTTTTAATGTTCGAAATGTTTCAAATTTCAGGTAAACATTAAAAGGAAAATAATTGGCCTATTACATGCAATAATATCAGGTCAGCACAAATTTGAACAGAAAAAATTAAAATTGTTCATGATACTTAACATGCATGCATATAAACGTCATTTAACCCTTTATAGGTTAGTGGTCTGTATATTAACCACCTGCTATGTCAAAGATGCTGATGGTTGAATATTTCTTAAAACCAAATAATATGTTTTATATTCTTGACCTGAGATGCTAGATGAAATTTAATTTTTTTAAACAAAATCTAGTAAAACGTAAATAACACAATAAGAAAGAATTTAAATTGAAAATAAGTAAATTGAAAAAATTAATAAGCTTATAAAATTAAAATTAAAATTAAAAAAGCTTATACAATTAAAAATAAATAAGCTCTTAAAATAGAATTATAAAACAATTAAGACCATTAACAATATAATAATAACATTATAAAACATTTCATCATCATCATTAATTGCATTAAACGGGCCTTTGAGGCCTACAGCAGAAGAACAATAGGAAAAGAAGATATTACAAATATTACAAAAACCAAAAAATATTACAAAGGAAAAAATATTACAAAACACGAAGAAAAAATCCAATAAAAGGAAAGTCAGTCGATCACAAGAGGAGGTATTAACTCCGCCATTGCCGGTCCCAAGCCCGGATGAGAAAAGAGAAGGATTATAGGATGGGCCAACCCCCTATCCACTGTAAAAAGAACCCGGTTAAAGAAAAAAAACAAAAGTAAATAAATACTTTTAAACATACAATTACTAAAGTAACACAAAATAAGAGATATATATATATATATATATATATATATGAAAATTTGGCAAAAATAATTAAATTTAAACAAATACAAATAAAATATTTCAATAATAGTTCTTCCCTATAAAGGGTTAAACTGTATTAAAGCAGATATGTTTACTTCTCAAATTATTTTGTCCTGAAGGAACATAGGCTACTTCTCATGTCTTGCAGTACAAGGTAAGAATTTCCAATGCCTTAGTAAAATCAATTCATGTCTGAGAATAGTTCTAGCGATTCCGGAGACCTCGACATTCCCTCATAAAATTCCCCCTAAGAGTTTATTAAACTATGTCAATTGCGTGAAAATTCAGTGTTTAAAATTGGTAATGATTATGTATTACTCACTGTAATGTTATAGCTCCTAACTTATCTGCGTCTCGAATACTTAATTTCACTTGACGGAGATACACAGGTGACGTGCCCTGAGGTCAAACTCATCGCAACTCGCAAGGGTCAGAGGTTTCCGACCATGTGAAGTGCGTGATGTCCTCCTTGGTTTGCTTCTTATTGTTTTCTGATGGAAAGTATTGCCGACCTTTGACATCATAAACCAAGGGAAAAATAAATGAATTTTGTACTATGACAATGTATTCGCGATTAAGGTTTGGTAATTCTTAATATTCGCAGTGATTACAAACAGTAATAGCACCGTCATAGACCAGGGGTATGAGTAGTTACCGTAAGTACAGACGGCTCGATACCTCCTCTTCTTGGACCTCACAAGGAAGACTTCAATCCCGATGGAAGTGCTGGAATGGGGCACCTCATGAGATCAGCTGAGATTGCAACGCTGTCTTCGCCAAATAAAACAATTCTCCAAGGTTTAATTTTGAGCAACGACTGCGGCAGGCCAGTTCAACTGAAATGGTTCAGTGGCAGCCAAAGCCAGCCATGCTGTGACCATAGCCGAGGAACGGCAGACGGAGATGGTGCGCAGAATAGGGATAGCGGACGGGCGGGCCTAAATATTATGGATGTTTGTTGTCGATTGGGCCTACTTTTCATATTCTTCAAATATGATGTAAAATTAGACATCTGAGATAAATCCGGGAGGATGTACACACATCAAAAAAAGTTTTGCATCACCTCGGTTCCAAGAGTTCCGGAACCTTTAAATACAAAGGGAATAGAGATCAACACAAACAACATTTCAGCTCGTTTTATTGCTCATGAGACCCACACATTGCATGTTGTACCATCATACAGCTAGACTTTCAGCATTTGTGGTCCAGATTGCAGTACACACCACTACCTCTAATACCCAGTAGCACGTCCTCTTGCATTGATGCATGCCTGTATTCGTCGTGGCATACTATCCACAAGTTCATCAAGACACTGTTGGTCCAAATTGTCCCACTCCTCAACGACAATTCGGCGTAAATCTCTCAGAGTGGTTGGTGGGTCAAGACGTCCATAAACAGCCCTTTTCAACATATCCCAGGCATGTTCGATAGGGTTCATGTCTGGCGAACATGCTGGCCACTGTAGTCGAGCGATGTCGTTATCTTGAAGGAAGGCATTCACAAGATGTGCACGATGAGGTCGAGAATTGTCGTCCATGAAGACAAATGCCTCTCCAATATTCTGCCGATATGGGTGCACTATGGGTCGGAGGATGTCATTCAGGTATCGTAAAGCCGTTTCGGAGCCTTCCATGACCACCAGTGGCGTACGTCGGCCCCACATAATGCCACCCCAAAACATCAGGGAACCACCACCTTGCTGCACTCGCTGGACAGTGTGTCTAAGACGTTCAGCCTGACCAGGGTGCCTCCAAACACGTCTCCGACGATTGTCTGGTTGAAGGCATATGCGACACTCATCGGTGAAGAGAACGTGATGCCAATTCTGTGGGGTCCATTCAGCATGTTGTTGGGCCCATCTGTACCGCGCTGCATGGTGTCGGGGTTGCAAAGCTGGACCTCGCCATGGACGTCGGGAATGAAGTTGCGCATCATGCAGCCTATTGCGCACAGTTTGAGTTGAAACACGACGTCCTGTGGCTGAACGAAACGCATTATTCAACATGGTGGCATTGCTGTCAGGGTTCCTCCGAGCGGCAATCCGTAAGTAGCGGTCATCCACTACAGTAGTAGCCCTTGGGCGGCCTGAGCGAGGCCTGTCATCGACAGTTCCTGTATCTCTGTACCTCCTCCATGTCCGAACAACATCGCTTTGGTTCACTCTGAGACGCCTGGAAACTTCCCTTGTTGAGAGCCCTTCTTGACACAAAGTAACAATGCGGACGCGATCGAACTGCGGTATTGACCTTCTAGGCATGGTAGAACTACAGACAACATGAGCAGCGTACCTTCGTCCTGGTGGAATGGCTGGAACTGATCGGCTGTCGTACCCCCTCCGTCTAATAGGCCCTGCTCATGCATGGTTGTTTACATCTTTGAGCAGTTTTAGTGACATCTATGAACAGTCAAAGGGACTGTATCTTTGATACAATATACACAGTCAACGTCTATATGCCGGAGATCTGGGAACCGAGGTGATGCAAAACTTTTTTTGATGTGTGTATAACTGTCTGTCCTTCTGTCTCTCTCTCCGTGTGTCTGTGTGCGTGTGTGTCCCACATTAGATGCTAAACGGCTGAAGATATCGACGGCAAATTTGGTAAGAGTGAAGATCTACACCATAAGGCCATATTTAGAAATAATTTCAGTGCTACCAACTCCTGAAAAACATAATTGGAATTTGGGCTCTATGTTCGATATCTCAGTACGTGTGAATGGGAACCGTTCCAAAATTGGAAAACATATAGATTATAATGTTCAGATTACATTTCAGGAGCCCATACCAGATACTGCGGCCTACATGAAACTAGGGGTGCTAATGAGTTCAATGTTTAACTACCGCACTAATATATGGCACAAAATTGGCACATAGGTAGATGGTTCACATTAATTTTGAACAATCCATACATGACAGTGTTCCGACTTCTGTTATTTTAGGCTCTTATAAAACGAAATCAGTCCTTCTTATTGCCTAGTGGCTGTCACTGCTGAGGCCCAGATTCGATTCCCGGCTCTGCAATGAAATGAATTTCTGGTATGAGGGCTGAAACGGGGTACACTCAGCCTCTTGTGGAAAAACTGAAAAGTGTCAGGTACGATAAATTCCTACCTCAGCTATCCTGCAATTGGTTTACCGTGACTTCCCACTTAGTCCATACTCCGGACAAATGCCAAAATGGTTCCTCACTTAAGGCCCCGGTCGCTTGCTACCAAACCTTTACTTCGATTACAAATGTACACACTAGTACAGACATCACATTGATACAGGTTTTCAGACAAATTCTACACACACCCAACTACACGGGGTTACATTGCCATGATGTCGCAAAGCCTCTAAAGAATCCACAATACAGCAACAAAAAAAGTGAAATATTGTCTTCACTGGTGTCTCGAAGGATGGATTCACACTGAAATTTAACTCATTCAAGATATAATTTAATTGTAGCCTTGCCGGCAGTTATTGAAATCAAGAGTTATAACACTTTCTCCTTATCAAAGAGTATAATTTAATGTTCTTGTGATAGACATTAAGTTTTTATCGTCCATAAGACTACACATTTACTTTGTTTCGCTGTAATTCCGCTTTTTCATCCAGATTAATTGATTGCAACATTAGATAAGTGCGCCAATCCACCATCTTGAATTTATGGAATCGTTTATCTTGCGCCTTCTGCATACAGAGCCTTTCATCTGAAACTATATATTTGCTGTGTTTCGACATTACAACTGCAATAAATAGAGGAATGTCGATATATAATATATTCAAAATGGAAGCTATGTTCTATATACAGTGCGATAGCCTAATGATTGATGCAGGCGAGCTGTATCGATATAAATATCTAATCACTGAGACATATCGAAATGGTACTTGATTTAAGACCATGATTGCGTTCTTCCCTATCCCGGATTCGTACTCTCCCTATAATAACTTCATTCTGATTAATCAAAGGGATTTCTCTCATACACATTGGGCTGATGACCATGATGCCCCAAGCCGTTCCTAAAGCAATAACAAAATCATGGAAGCATATTATGCATTGGCAGAATTGCTTTTCAGTCATCAAGAGTGTGCCCATTTATAGGATATGGAGTAACAATTATCATTAAAAGGGGTTGCCGGCAAGAACCCCACTAATCAAAAAATGACAATTGTGGGAAACCGAGAAAAACTGCATATCTTCGTCCCATAAATAGCTATTTTTTGTTTGTTTTGTCTACTTACTCACTAGGCATCAGGAATGTTATCCGAACTCATTGAGTGTTACCAAATTATATTCTCTGGGCGTGATGAAGGAAAATTGATTTGACTAGTGGGGTTTTTGCGGAATTCTATACAACACTACTAAGATAATACATAATAATATTATACTTATATACCGTATTAATTACAAGTTATTTATTAAAGGAAGAGGATGCAAATGTGACATACAGCATACAATGTCAACTGAAAACATTAATCTTCACATCCAGCACTATTGTCATCATCGTCTGTTTCATAGTCTGTCTGGCTGCGTGGCTCAGGGGTACCGTTCTCGCTTGCTGAGCCCAAGGTTGCAGGTTCGAAACCTGGCGCAGTCAGCTGGCATTTGAGGGTGCGCAAATGCGAGGGAGCCGTGTCAGTACATTTACTGGCACGTTAAAGATCCCCTTCGGGGCAAAATTCCGGCACCCCGGCGTCTCTAAAAGCCAGTGTAGTTAAAAGGGACGTAAAACCAATAACATTATTATTATGTTTCATAGTCGCAACTGTTTGTAGATACATCCACTGATGCAGCTGTGCCAGAGAGTCTTGATTAGTACTCTTTGCTTGAAGGATTTGCGAGGTATTCGGCAAGTTTTAATATGTCCTTAGCCTTCGCAGGTTTCACTGCAGGAGGGGATGTGAAAGCTCCTGGTAAGTTGTTTGCATCAGGAGTTTTGAACTTCGGATCTGTGATGATGTGGCGGCTCCAAGGATCACAGTACGTTTGTCGAAAATATACAGCTTTATGTTTGAAGTCACACCGCATAGATCGAACACTCTGAAGCCTGGATGCTGGCTTTGGCTTTTTACAAAACAAACTGTCGGTTGCTTTTTTTAAATCCTTGAAATCACGGTGGGTGAATATATCCAAACTAAATGGAGGTGGACGTGTTCGGGTCTTCATGATTCATTCATCCCAGGTTTCGGGAAGTTTAGCGATGGTAGTCTTCCTGCAGTGAGCAGAAATAAGGGAAAAGTCTTGGTCATTTGGTAGGTAGCTATGACCACGAACAGAAAAAAAGGTATATAACCCTTTTAAACAGTTTGAGAATGTGCACTACACAGATGAGGAAGTAAACCATTGTTTTATTTTTGTTTTGCCTAGGACAACTGTCACTTATTAAAACCAGCTCCTCCGTTACCTCTGAGTGTGGGATGCTGTTTATGAAAAGTAGCAGCAATGAGATAACCTCATTGGGACCCTGCTTTCCCCACTTTCCAAATATCTGTATATTTTGACGTTTCCTGTTCCCAAATCCTGTATCCCAAAAACATAATACCACAACTGACGCATGTAGTATACAACACTCGTTTGTGAATGAGGAAGCGGTAAGTTCTGCATAAAATCAAACGAGATGCAGTTAACTTTTCCCTGTCTGGCTTTCCGAATGAACGCTCTTTTATCAGCCAAGAAAGCCTCCACTTTCCTGAGGTGAACGGCTTTCTCATCCTCAAAAGCTTGTCTCTCCCCACTATCTTTAGCTGGGTTTATTTTTTGCTGAAGCGAATCGCATTCTTTGCAAGTGTCAGATCTGGGATATCCGTAATGGATATTGAACGTTTTGAAAACCTGCCAGTTGTAGGGCACATTTATTTGGTAGGCGTTAAGGAACTCGCCATGCAAATCCTTGACAGTGAGGTCTTCTGGCAAATAGCGCCTATTGGGATTATCTCTCAGTGAGTAGTGGAATTTCCGGGCAGGGAAGGACATTATATGGGCCTCAATAACCTGTACAAGCTGTTCTGGTGCTTGGCGAGGCAGGTTGGTATTTCTACCACGATTGTCTCTAGGAGAGCTCCCACAGTGAACTAAGTTATTTTGCAGTCTCCTCACTCTGTCGCAAGTAACTCCATGTAAACTTACAAAAGCATTTTTGCAAACAACAATATCGTTTCATGTTAACCGCACTTTGTAGGTGAATGTCGCGCGAACCTGCAGTCCTCTCCAGTCATGCGAGCTGGTACCAATTTCCCAACGTGATTGACGTGTTCTTTACTACGCACCTTGGCATCACGAATGTTATCCACCTTTTTCGTCTTTCTTGCTCTCTTTCGCGGCCATTCTGGACCATTTGTGTCCATATTAACATAAAAACTTGGAGAACAGGAGTATAACCTACAGGAACGAGGCGTTTGTAAACAAACGTGTAACTTATCAGTTGTTTATTGGGAGTTGAGCAGAGCGCTCCCGTGGCAGCTACCTGAAGCACTACTGACTAGTTGTGTTCTTGCTAGCAACAGTCCAGACTTGTGGGGATTTCGCCGAATCGCCGTAAGTTTAGAGACATAGATAGTACGACTGGAGGTGTTTATGCCAACATCGGTTGTGTAATCCCGTGCGTAATGCTGAACACTACATGATGGCGCCTGTAACTAATTTTTCGATTTTTTTGACTAGTGGGGTTCTTGCCGGCAACCCCTGTACACTTATTAACACACTTCCCGAACGTATGTGGCTGGGGGAAATAACTAAATGAATAGTTTAGTTCGTCAGGCGAACAACATCACATTAAGTTTACTAAAGCTTAAAATAAGTTCAGCGGATAAGTATATAACTGTTATGTACAACAATACAGGGTGTCTCAAAGAAATGTACTAACAATTCGAATGACTATAAAGTGATTATTTATGAACATAGACAAGTTTAAGGGCTTCAATTATAGAGGAGACATGTAATTAAAGACTCATGTTCGCAAATGTTCAAATTGATGACCGTCAGTGTCCAGACAAAGCTGATAACGCGAAGCAATGGATTCGCAACCGTTACGACAAATTTCATTTGGAATTTCGTGACAGTGTCTGTCAATTTCCAATTTCGTGTTGGAATGTAGGATTTCCAGCGCAGACGCTTCATGATGCGATGGACGCTATCTCTTGAGATGTGTGTCTCTCGAGCCGTTTGTCGTAGTGATTTTGGTGGGGATCGAGTCAAGGCTTCCTGCACATGTTCTTCTTTTCTAGGACTGGTGGATGTCCGTGGTCGTCCAGAACGTTTCTTGTTGACGTTGTGAACGGTTCCATCTGCTTCAAATTTATCTCTGATGCGAGCAATGATCCGGTGCGTTGGTGGCGGTTTGTCGAACTCCTCGACACTGACGGTGATCAATTTGAACATTTGCGAACATGAGTCTTTAATTACATGTCTCTTCTATAATTGAAGCCCTTAAACGTGTCTCTATGTTAATAAATAATCATTTTATAGTCATTCAAAGTGTTAGTACATTTTTTGAGACACCCTGTATTGATAACTACTAAGTTACAGGAAGTTTTATATGTACTTATGTGAAGCGTCAACATTTTATATATTTTTTCCATTAATCCATGGTATTTGCTGCGTCTTTATTGTTGTTATTACTGTTTTAGTGGTCAAGTAAGCAAACACATTGTCTCGTGAACTTCTACTGTGGCTAGCTGTGACCTGATTGGTGTTATGCTCCTTTCCATTTCAAATCCTTTTTGGACTTATGATTTTTATAATATATTTAATTAAATTATTAAGACATGCACACACTTATAGGCCCTACATACAAAATAAATTAAAATATAGACGTCTAAACTTAGCTGTTGTCTGGGTAGTCCTGTAGCTCTGTCCGTTACAACTCACATCGCACCATGGAATAACTAGTGTGAACCTCGGTAGGTCTTAACGTTTATTTGTTGTGGCGCTCTCTATCACACTTCCACAAACTATAAGTAGCTGTAGTTGGTACGCCTGAGCGGTATTAACACCATCTGTTACAGTCTCGTGCAACATACCCTGTCTTGTGAGTCCAAGTATAGAAGTAACTTACGTTATAAAGAAACACATAAGAAAATGAAGGCGAGAATGAATTGCGGCTGTCATTGATGTGCCATGTCATAAAAGTACAGCCACTTCAGTAGCAGACATGCAGGACGTGCATAACTGGGATAATCAATGAGGAAATAACTACATAACATTTTCAGAAACTTAACTATTTTGTGTTCTAAATGTAGGATTATTTCATCACAATAAGCTACCTGAAACTAAATACGGGTGTCAGAATGAACTGCATGTGGCATGTGTACATGCCAAACGATTTCATTCGGCACAGTTTTTTACATGTTTCCAGTTTGACAGGAATGTCTTGAGGGGATAACATCCCTTGGGTTAATCATGAGTATACAGTAAGACTTGAAAATGTGATCCCCGTCGGAATTTGAACCTGAATCTCCTGCTTTCTCGACATCATACGTTTAATCGCTTACATTAACCTCATCAGAGACATATCTCTCAGCTTTAGATTAAAGGAGCGCTGAGCCATAAATTCGCAATACAGAATAATTCACTATCATCGGCATTGCATTATTAGTATGTCTAAATCGGGATTTCGATCATCACCGTAAGAAGCGAGTGAATCCGTCGAGTCAAAGTGTCTGAGGGTGTTGAGAACAGCTGTCTTGTCTTGTTTGGCTAATATTATGTCAAACTGCATCTGTCGACGTGTTCAGCTTCCCACGCAAACATATCAACTTCTAGCAAGTGACAATCTGTCACCAGGAGTCGTGTGACATGGCGCCATTACCCAAGGTGGAATGGAACGAAACGAAATATATACATATATATATATTGCACCTCTGTCTCCACATTGTGGATGAAAATACCATTCTTCGATCTTCTCATGGACCAAATGACAGTTTATGTTTCATTATATTGTGTGTAATTGCATGCTTCATCAAATTTAAATATGAGTTCTGAGCAAGTTTAGGATAATTGGCGTAGTACATGGCATTCCAGTCGCCTCCGTAGCGTAGCGGTTAGCATGGTTAGCTGCCACCCCGAAGGTCCTGGGTTCGATTCCCGGCTCTGCCACGAAATTTGAAAAGTGGTACGAGGACTGGATCGGGGTCTACTCAGCCTCGGGTGGCCCAAATGAGTAGAGGGGGTTCGATTCCCCCTCAGCCATCCTCGAAGTTGTTTTCCGTGATTTCCCACTTCGTCTTCGGGCAAATGCCGGGATGGTACCTTCTTCAAGGCCATGGCCGCCTCGTTCCCTCTTCCTTGCCTATCCATCCTCACCATCCCTTACCTTCCCTCATGAGGCCCCTGTTCGCTTTGCAGGTGAGGCCGCCTGGGCGAGGTTCCAATCCCACCTTACCAGTTGTATCCCTTCCGATTCGATGTTCCCAGCTCTAGGACACTGCCCGTAGAGGCGGTAGTGGTGAGTTCCCTCGCTGAGTCCGTGGGTTCCACCAACCTGGAGGGTGAACGACTTAAAAGAAATAACATGGCATTCCTGAAATAATACCTCCTTGCATTTTTGATTAGATGTAGACCTTCAGGCATGCTCCGCGACAGCGCTGGGGGTAGCAGAAGCAAGTGCGAAGATCAGTGGTTCAAACAACGGTTTGACCGTGTGGTTTCTCCCGGGTTCTTTCTTTCTTTCTCAAAATGCAAGAATCGTTCTAGATAGCAAATTCCACTATCTTAAATCCAGGCTAAAATAATTAATCACACTGCTAAAGGCAACACAAAAACACAGTTTATCTTAATCCACCAAGTATCCACGATATCACAGGAACCTAAAATGAATTAACAACGATGGCAACAACGCCAGAATACTGAAGTGATATATTTTTACATGGAGAGAGGCTTACTGATTAGCAGTACATTCCTTTTCAATTTTGAATCAGTGTTTTTTGTTGTTGTTTGTTTAGATGCATAAATCATGCGCTGGAAATATTCTGAGTCATTTCTGCTGTTCGTTGCATACACCCTGGCTGATAGGAAAGTTGATTAACTATAGAATAAAAATATGTCAATATTGAAAATAGTCTCGAAAAAGCCCACTATTCACCATGACAACGCAATTAGTTTTTGTGTGAAACATGAGCAATGATATATATCAGAAATGTTTCTTGTCTGCCTCGTTGCTTAGTGGCCAGCATTCTCGGCTGTCACCTCAGAGGCTCGGTGAATGCCGGCATGGTTCCTAACTTAAGGCCACGGCCGCCTCCTCCCCAATCCTGATATGAATAACAAACACACACACACACACGAATATAGCCAACACAATAACACAGGTTATTAGAGAAATACACACACACAAGGATACGGGGCTACATGACCACGATGTCGCAAAGCTCCTAACAGAATCAACAACAACAACAACAACAACAACAGAAATAATTCTTGATATCCGGATTCATGAGGTTCAAAGTTATTAATTATTATACACTATAATACTATTGAATATATAGTTCTACAGCTCCTAGCGTGCCATAGTTGGAAAAATAAGAATTCTCTGCCTTTACTTGACTTCCAACACCTGCAATTGCACCGGTTAATTTGATCTTATACGCGTTAGACTACCTAAGATAACTTTATAACGGGTGATTGGAATCAATGTGAACCGGGTATATGGGCGTCACAGGATTGGTTATACTGATATACAATTTGAAAAAAATAGTCGATATCTTGCGCCGGTGTAATTTTTTCGGCTGATGAAGTTAGCCAATTAGATCGCTTTGCGGGCGAATTCTAATGGGCTTTGCGAGGCGATGTTGCCAACTCTGCCCGTGGTTAAGACTGGCTGGAGAGCGCCAACTAAAAGAAATAAAAATCTTCGCCCGCGGATAGATTTGAACATGGACTTCCCGGTTATCAGGATCACGGCATTGCAAGTACGCTACGGTGACATCGGCTGTGATTTACGATGTGTTTTTATGCTGATATCTCGGCCGTGGTAGCTGCTAGTCAATTGCCTCTTTACAAAAATATTTTGCCCGAGCGAGTTTGTTTTATTCAATATCAATGTTTACATCTTAAACACAGTATGGGTTAGTAAATGTTAGTTACGAGTTGTAATTGCAAATGTTATTCAATTAATGTTGATAATTAATTTAAGGGGTTTGAGACATCTTGGTCATCAGTCCCGTACAGCTGTGTGTGTAACTTGTCTGATAACCCGTCCCGTACTGCAGTGATGACTGTAGTTGTGTGTGCAATTGTCTCAGGGACAGGTATGGCACAGGTGACCCGGGTCTTGAAGTAAGGTACTATCCCGGAATTTCCACGGAGGAAGAGTGGAAAAGCCCGGTGAAAAACCACACTCAGTGTAGCCAATGTCTGCACCTGGATTTGAACCAATGACCTCTGGACGTGCTGCAACTGCCCTCGGGACTGTGATGCACGATTTAACGAACAGGACTACGCCACAGGACAATTATCAATTAATTTAAAGGATTGTAAATATTAGTTGTAAAATTAACCAATCAGAATGAATTAAATTTTGCTCTAATTAAAATTACAGTTTACATGAATCCAGTCAACAGTAACCCAATTCAACGCCCCCGCCTCCTCAAAACAAAAATTAAACATTAACTAATTTTTCAAAACTTAGAACAAAAACGTTTTTGCACTAAGTTAACCCGATAACGCTGTGTGTTGGTTTTAGAAAACACGAAACAAATGTACCATTTCAGGGATGCCGTTAAAACGTTATTCTGCAGCATGGCAATGCTCAGTAAATCGCACACCATGACTGCATAGAGGAACTCGACATCTGGAGAGCAATGGTTTGAATCACGGCGCTGACAGCTGCCATCCTGTTTGTGGTTTTACCCCAGGATTTTCACATTCCCTCTAGACGAATGCCTGGCTTCACGTCCCAGGGCACCTATCTTAATCCTAACCCTAGAATTAGAGTTACATACACTATAACCGTCACTACAGAAAAACAGATTATTAGTTAAATTATTTACCCAGCAAACTACATGAGGCTGATGACCAAGAAGTCCTAATGAGAGGTAGATGATCTCGCTGTTCCACCTCTTTATATATCACAAACTACTTAACCTACTAACCAACCAACTAACTATGATGTCCCAAGCTCCTAAAATGCATTTTCTACAACAAAACAAATCCCTGGCGATGTCGACAGTTGCTAAGCTTGCGTTGTAATGTAAATCAAATCCATTGCACGCATATCTCGAACATTTCCGTAAATGACCGATCGCCACTGCCGAGTAATCAGCATCAAAACAAATATACCACGGGTAACTGTCAGCGTCAACGTAGCCTAGTTGGTATGGCGTGATCCTGTCAGATCGGAGGTCAATGTTCAAATCCGTACCCTGACAAAGTTATTTCTTCGATTGGTGCTCTGAATCCAGTCTTGAACCACAATACTGCACTTCAGCAGCTAATAAAATGACACCAGCGCGAGTTACCGACTTACTGCTTTGAAATTATTTATCAGTATGGCAAATCGTCAAACTCTCGTATATACGGTTCACGTTGCTTCTTAAAACCTGTATAGCCAACGGCTTGTTTATTTTTTAAACTATGGCCCCTGAAGAAAACGCTCATGGACCCGGTTTATGTTGTTTCCAACCACTCTGTACATCTTTAATGTATTTCAGAGATGTTAAGTAAAATGTAATATAGAAAACTATTATTTATAAACATTGACATATATGGCATTACCTCACATGCCACCTTAATAAAATGGGTCAGATAGTACGAATATTTCAGTGATTGGCACTCTCAAGCCGGTCTTTACCGCGGACAGAGTTTCCGGAGTTTGAATTCGCCCGCAAAGCGATCTGATTGACAAAATTTAGCAGCTGACAAAATCATGGTGCAATGTATCAATTTATTTTTATCAAATTATTTATCATTATGACCAATCACCTAACGCTCATATACCCGGTCCACGTTGTTTCCGACAACTTTGTATACAGCTATGTTAAGCAATCTAACACGTAATAGATGAACCTAACTGGTGCAATTGTAGGTGTTGTAGATGTTGTGACCCTGCTCTAGGAATCTTGATTGAGGATAAAAAGAGGCGTCTTCCAACTGCGCTGATAGCGACATGTCGTGTCACTCCTAGTGGCAGACTGTCACTTGTGAGAAGTTGATAAGTTGGCATGGCGAACGGAACACGTCCGTAGATACCTTCGTGATAGGGATCGCCTTCCTTGGAGCCCTGATTGAGATAAGCACACCCATGTTCTACACATGTTTTATTGGCAAAAAATCTGACAGACAAGAATGTCAAAGATGCTTCTGTGTGATCCACTGATTGGTATGCATGAGCAGATCACAGTAAATTGTGAAATAGGTTGGGAACCCACCAGGCATTTATAATTCGGTAGCTGCCTCCAGGAAGAAGATAAATGAAGACCCCACGGAAAGTACGAGGTAAGTCCATATTTTTCAGTTGATGCAGTTTTCACCATTCTGTAATGGATATCTCGAGATTGATTTCTGTTGAAAATAATTTATTTATGATCAAAGGAAGCCGAGCAGTAACGATTTCAGTGAAAAAAGTCGAAAAGAAAACCTGTTCAACATAAATCTTTAGCAATGTTGACAACCAACCATTTCCTGGTGGTGAATTTATGAACTGAGGGCTATGTGGGATTTCCTTGTACATATTTTGAATTTTATAATTTTAAATGATCTTGTCGTCTTCGTGGTTGCGCTGGGGTCTGGCATTACGTTACGGTGACGGGACGAAATGTACCCAGATGCACTGAGGTGTGTGACGTCATAGTACCGCTTGGTGCATGTGTTTCCCGACAATCTCTACTTCGTTAATATAAGACAAATATCCCCGATTCTTGGATGTCACGGGTAATCTCGAGAACCACTGGATGGATGTTGATGCGGTTTTCACCATTCTGTAAAGGATATCTCGAGATTGATTTCTGTTGAAAATAATTTATGTATGATCAAAGGAAGCCAAGCAGTAACGATTTCAGTGAAAAAGTTGAAAACAAACTTGGCGTCCGTGCGTTTCTTAAGCTTTGGCTGGGCAAACCGTTAAAAATATCAATATTCTATGAGCGTAAGAATTGGTCAGCATGAAAAGTTCTACAAAAAAGTCCGCGAGAGCATATCTCTACCTTCAATACATCGCCCACTATAAGTGTTTTTAGACTGGATGGAAGGGGCACGTCCCCGCGCGCTCTGGTGAGCGTGACGGCATCCCGCGCGCTTGACCTTGCTTTGCCCTTGGTTTGCACTTGCCGATCACGAGTAATTTGAAACAAGATAAGCAAGATAAGTATTATGCAGATAATTTTCTAACATGTCAAGAGTCTTTAGCTTCGAGCGAAGCGAGAAGCCTCCAGTCATTCCAGCATTTTTCAGCATTTGTAGCATTTAAAATGATACAAAGTCTAGTCTTTCAGACTGACTGTCACTTTTTTTAATTAAGTAGGCCTACATAATCTGCAGAATAAATAAATAAATTCACGCAGATTAACCAATATGCACCGTTTTCAAGGCTTTCGATAAATAGAGGTTGGCGTGTCACAAAATAACTCAACCCCATGGCCCAAACTTGACTTCATTTTTGAATTCAGCACTCACGGCATAGCTAAGAACACCATTCATACTGTTTGTGTCGAAAATGCTGTTGTATTTATTTTGCCAGCTGCGTCTCAGTATTGAGAGTTCTGACTGCATAGAAAAGTGACTTGTAAGTGACTGCTTGTTGTTCTAGGACCATGAAGGGTTGTTTTTTGTGTTAATTGTGCTTGACCTTACGGAGAGACGTCCCTGAAACAATGTATCGCAGAAAGTCAGCACAGAGTCACTTTTAGTTATGGTTGTGCACTATTTTACCCTTACGTCGCTCATTTCTTTTATTGCTCTGTACTGACGCATATTTTTTTCAGTTTACATTTGGAACTCTCGCTGCGAGAGCATGCCATTTCACCAGACACATTAATACATAGGTTGTCTTAAGGATTTCCGAAAACCATTATCACATGAAATGTGAGGCCCATACAGAAATTCTGAAATTTGATCTTGATTCAGGGACGAATTATCTTCCAGAAACAGTGTTTTCTATGTGTTATATATTCAATTTGTTTGTAACTCATGCTTGTTTGACAATCAAAAGTTGCTATCACCAATTGTGAAGAAACTGTGATGATTGTCATGCTTCTATATCTAATGGAGCGGACAAACTTGTCATCCTTGGCAATGATTACTACCCACTAACATTGTTTATGAGTAAAGAGCATTGACCTTCGTCTTACCGAGTTGAGCCCATGAGCAAAGAACTTTGCACTACGTACATGCCCCACCCACCAACACCCACATGCCTGTCCATGGCAAAGTGGTTAACGCCTCAAGGATCAGCAGGAGGTAGATCATCCATTAGAAATCATATTCTGAGCTATCGATACAATGAATCTTGTGATGCCGCCTCACACCATTTGTTTAATTGGACATGTCGTGCAGTTTTGGCTGTCAAGATTTGATTAATTGTGTGCCACTCTTAAAGGCAGAATAGAATCACCTCTAATAGTATTCTCCCTGTGTAGTTTAACAAAAAATATTGCCATTGTAGCTTGCCACGGTGGGTGAGTGGTTAAAGTGTCGGTCTACTAACCCTAAGCTTGCAGGTTCGCTCCTGGCTGTAGTAAGTGGTTTTGAATGGCGGCAATAATACGACACGCGTGTCATACGATATTGGCATGTCAAATAACCCATTTGAATTCAGTAGGCCGTGTTTATAATGGCAAAATTAATTTCGGGAGTTTCCGCCAACACAAACTTCCTCATTTCTCTACTAGAAAGCGCTATAGTGTTCAAGGAGTTTAGATATCTAACCTCCTTGACTTTCATAGTGCTTCAAGCAACAACGAAATTCGACATGTATGCTACCCTCCGGGTGTCAAATAACAAAGCTTGCACCCGGCACCGGAGGCCATACAATATTATTATTATTATTATTATATTACCATTGTAATATCCTAGGCAGCACAGGAATCGGGGTGGATAGCAAACTGAATTTTTACTGAAAAAATAACCACGGAGAGATGGCTCTTGTAACACTTTGTAGCACAGTGGCTTGCATCCTTGGTTGTCACTCCCTGATGCCCGGGATCGATTCCACGCTCTTCCAAGAAATTGTATTCTAGTCTGATAGCTGAAACCGGGTACACTGATCCTAGTGAGGCAGAACTGAGAAGAGGTGGCTTCAATTCAATTCCCACCTCAGCTATCCTAGTTTGGTGTCCCACTTCTACTCCAGGAAAATGCTGGTAGGGTACCTAACATAAGGCCACGGCTGCTTCTTACCAATAAGTAGCCCCAACTACAAATACACACACTAATACGGCCATCAAAATAACATGGGTTATCAGCAGGATTACACAGCCAGGTACACGGGGCTGAATGAACACGATGTCGCAAGCTCCTAAATAAATCAACAACTGAATGAGGTTTGATGTCATGAATCTCAAAGGTGTCTCCGAGAAGACTACACTGAATAGAGCATGTACTGCTGCAAGTACGAGGGTTGATCAGAAACTAAGATTACGAGGCTGATAATCCTGGAGTTTCATATGTTATAGAGATCATCTAGAAGGTCGACGATTCCCGTCAGAGGAGAAGGTGAAACACTTCGCAACGACGCACAGTGTGTCGAATCCCATATCTAGGTGGAAAAAATTCACTGTTGAAAATGAAAGCGAAAACTGGCTCATTCGATAGTAAACAAACCAGATGGTGACCTTCGGTCTTCCTTTCCGCTCTCTGGTGCGTAGGAGGGAGGTTATAGGTGCTGAAACGTCTTCCTGGCAGTTATCAGGTCATTTGATAGGAGGTGTCGGAGTGAACCGAACGTTGTGATTCTAGTGAGTTCAACGAGGTGTTGTCTTCTGCGGCTCATGGAATAGCGAAAAGAGGTATGTGTTCGCACTTTTATGCGTAATACAAGCTTTCTGAACTAAAAAAAATATTTACTTTATGAGTGCCTCATAGTGCCACTCTACTTTAAACGTCATTTGATAGGAAATTTAATGTAGATTCAGGATCTGTAGTGGTTTGGTTGCGCACGAATGTGTATGATGGTTTATTTTCTTATTTTCAGTGATTATGTGGACATTACCGCGAGAAGAATTTTTCAACGCGTGGCGGTCGTGCCGTAAATAGGGGCGTACATACGTCATATTTGAATATGTTATGAATAAATTTGATCCTACAACTCTTAACTGACACTCAGGTGTAGGCGCTAAGAAAGAAAATTAAGTTGATATCCCATAATATTAACAAAATGGGAGAGTGCAGGAAGAACAATGCCACGTACATAGTGTACCCGTTCGTCCTGGGGATGCGATGACCCATCTGCTATTACATCGCATTCCTGGATTTCCAGGACAGAGCGGAGTTAAATGAACATCTAGTCAAATAAGGAATGTGTCGGAAATTCAGTTGAAATATCACAAAAGCAGAGGGTAACACGAGATAAAGTATCTCCAGGGTCGTTACGGGTTTAAATTTAATTTTAAAAAATGCAAATATAAATGGGCGCCATCAACTGAATCCCTAGCAAACCACATCCTTCCTGGTTAAGCCTTAATTAAGACAAGGAAAGAAAATAGGAAAATCACATCATCATCAGATCACAACTAAGATAAAAACAAATTTATTCAACTTGATAATCAGTCAGACAGACATATTAAACACTCATCCTACCTGAGAGCATGGTCGAATGCCAACGTTAAATTGTCATTGTCCAGAAAATCGAACCATCTCTATTCTACTCAAAGTGTATTTAATCCAAATAAAATAGGAAAAATTTCTAAAGTTCTCTTGGGTTCTCAGGATCACCGTAGCACTATGTCTCCACAGGACATTCGTGATAACTGAGACCTAATTTCTCTTTAAATTAACATCATGAATGTGGATGTAAAAAATATAATTAATCTCTCTAAACACACATATTATAATCACATATTTAAATATCACATAATTTATGGCTTGCATGGCATTATTCATATGCTGAATATGTTAGTAAATTGCTCCTAAACATCGAATAATTAATTTACACTATTTACACTGTCATTAATAATTGCTTGTTTGTGAATCACAGAAAATCCACTACTCATTGGTTATACTCATCATCATCATCAAAATTAAATATTTCTCACTTTAGTTCTCATCTCATAATTCAATATATTCAAGTCAGAATAATTAATTCATTATTATCAAATCATTTAAATGAATATTATAATCATCAATTCTTTATGCTTTCTAATTATTCACACAATCTCCTTTCATCATCTTATTTAGATTAAATCATCTTAAATCATCAATATAAATTGTTTAATTCATCAACTCAAGTTGCAATTCTTCAAATCATATCTCAATTAAATTTATTTAAGTCCATTCAAATTTATTAATCATCAGCTTCTTTAATTAATTATCACCTTCTAATTCAGTTATTCATCATCTAGTTAATCATTTATTAATTTATTTAAATCAGTTTATTTATTCAAACTTTAATTCATCCATTTATTTAATTCATTGATCTATTCCAAAATTTAATTTATCAACTTATTTAAATTTTATTCATCTGGTTATTTAAATTTTTATTATTTCATCTAGTCATTCTGATTTTTATTTCATTAGGTCAGATCATTAATATGCTTAAATTTCAGATTATTATTTCATTAATTATTATTATCAGAAAATCTTGTATTATCAATATTATTTATCTGTTTAATTTCCTAACAAATTGTTTAATAAGGTTTATAGAACGTTGTCTTACAGTTTTATCACTTCCAAGTTATATCTCGTATTCAATTATCATGCCAAAAAATATTATTGCCTTCACAAATTCCCGTTGGATCTCACTATCCACAACTACATTATATATTCTCACTTTATCAAATATCACATTTGAATACCACAATTATTCCACAACACTCCATAAATATTCAGCGCACAGCATGAATCTCAAAAATTATGCTAGACTGGGTTCGACAACCTCATGTCTGCTTCAAAATACATTAGCAATATTGCAACTTCCACTTGGCAACTTCCACAAAAAGCCTATTACAAACTTCACTCAACCACGTTGCATGATCTACAAAAAATATAACTGGCTTCAGATTATCAACGCACACAATCTCCAATAACTGTAATTAATCTGATCACATCTAGACAACTTGTTAAACAATTAGGAAAAATATTACCTTAGTAATCGAAATCAAATTCAAGATCTGCTTTCAAATAGCATAAATTCTCTTAAAATTCTCATAAATTCACTTCACAGAAAAACACCAATGTGCTATAATCTCTACATCGAAATATGCAATACTGATCTGCCTTAAAATAAATCTGACCATTAATGATTCATCTTATAAGATTCAATTACTTTAAATCCTTCTCAAAGGTATCAAATTCAATCATGAAAAATTATCAAAAGCATCTGCTGTATCAGCTGTTAACTGAAAGTACTCTCAAAAGAGTATAGCAACAAAATATTGGATTGGCAAACAAGAATTACGAAACGTAACCCTGCTGACATGTATTTTTAATTTAATAAAATTCGACTGATATGTGACTAGTAGTTTCTTGTTTGATCCTCTTACAATCTCAAGTACACTCGGATGATAAAAATGAGTTCCTCAATGGCAAGTAAGATGAATATCCACCACACAATCGTATAAATATGAAAGGCCTTGCCCCGTCGTCTAACATGATAATGCCCTGAACGATGGGTAAAGATGTGTACCACCACGCAATCGCCTAAAACGAAAGGCCCCATCTCGTCGTCTGATGAGTGAATGTACCAGATTGGAATCAACAAGTCTCTAGTTGTCATATAAAAGCGATATTCATTCACTTGAGTGAATAACACCTTTTATCTCCAAACAATCCAATGGAAAAAATCCCTAATGATGAATAATACACACTCGCTAGTATGCAATGAACTGACGAAGTAATTTAAATAATCCAATTGCAGATCACGAGTTCGAAATACTCGCCACAAAAAAATAACTATCCAAGAAAACTATCCTTACTGGAAAATGTCTAAAAGACCAAACATCTGCTTAATAAAGCCAACCAATGGTGAGACTTTCGTATAATGGTGCCTGCCATATCATATGGTAACGCCATATTCTAGCAAAATTTGGAGCAAATAATGTTTAAGCCATGTCTAAATAATTGTATAACTCCTACTAGAAAAATATATACATGTATGCCCAGTGTTCATGAAAATATCATATCAGAAAGTCATAACTCTTACAGTACCTTCTCATATCAGCTGTTAATATATTTCAAAGATCGTCGATTATCCTCGTGTGTAATAAATTTCTCGAAAGATCGACGTGAATATCGTTTCACCCACGCAATAACGATCGCCTTCATATCCCAAGTGAATCAGCTGTTAGACCTCCTCTTCTTCAGGAATCGAATCCATCGCTCCGTGGTGCCATCGCGTCCCTGTCTTCGTTTACTCCGACATGATGAACTGCATGTTATCCATAGCGGATACTGTCCAAATCCTTACGTAAAAGTTCATAAAAGCAGTGTACCCCATATTCTTCTTCTATGTTACGCCACTGTCCCATACAATGTTCGGTTTGCTTGTTAAAAGTTCAATCTCCACAGCGGTTAAGTCTCACTTGCAGAAAATAAATTTTATTTATGAGAGTGTATAAGTTTTTGAAACACCCTGTAGCTGTGTTCGTACTCGATATTTTATGATAATTCATGAAAAGGAATTCTATTAATGCACATGCCAATGTTCATAAGTGCATATAATTGTAACAGTTCGTTTGCTTAAAAGCGTTAATGTTATTTGGACCCCATGGTCGCTCTACATGTTCCGTTATGAAATGCATAGTCGTAATGTCATTTGAATATCTAAGTTCATTTGAAGTTCACTATTGCAGTATATTATGACTATCTGCGTGCACAATTCTATTACTAAATACAAGTCCCAACTCAATGTTGTAACTGAATGTTGAAATGAAGTTCAGCTTCTTTAATGTTGCCTGCGTATAAAAGTCGGAACTAGCCCGCTCTGATCTACTGCACTGTTCCAGAATGATCTACGCTTAAAGCCGGCCTCGCCGTACCGCTTTGCTGTGCTGTTCTGCGTTACAAAATGCAGCTCGAAATAAAGTTCTCAATCTCGTATTATAATGCTGTTCTGACCCCGGCCTTCTCCTGCTTACACGGCCCGCACAGCTTGCCTCGGCACCGGTCCTCTCGCCGTCTACCGTGCGTTGCTCGCCTTGGCTCACTGACCTACTTCCGCTCTCCGCTTGGTTAAGTAATACTGTCGCTTTCACGCCACGTTGCAAATGCTGTGCACCGCTCAGCAATGCCGTACGCTCTGCGCATGTGTACCACTCAGCCCTGACGACTGAACTCGACTGATGTCTCTAAACTCCGTTGACCAGCTCCTACCTGGCGCTGTCACGTGATGCTCCCCCACTTTCTACGGTCTTGCGTCACAAGTATAATCTCGACCACCTTCATCTCGGCTATTAAGTTATACAATAACTTAGGGATTATCTGTCTTTCTTCAAGTTATTATCATATATAATGCTTGACATTTCTTCTCTTCTTAGATGATATAATACTATGTTCCATACAGATCTTAATAAAACTTTAATATTCTTCCCATAATTCCATCCTTGGCCTTCTACGTCATTTCCTGACATTCCTCTCGACTCGATTTGAGCGCTATCTTTACAACTTTTCCCATAAATCTCAACTACGGCTCAATGTCAGCTGGCGTAGCCGATAGCCTCAACTAGGTATCGGGTACATCTCTCCCGTACATCTCCTTTTTTATCAGGCTTGAGAAAGAAAATAAACTCTCAGGCATTCTATACACAACATATGTACACGATAGCTCTACAATCCTCTTATTCAGCATAATGATACTTTATAATGCTAGCTGCGTTAAAAGTCCCCACAACTTCATTAGTATCCATTCTGACTATCTTGTGGCTGTTATTTCGGTATGTTTCATCAATTCGGAATGGACCCGCGTACAATGGCGCAAATTTATGGTAGATCTTCAGTTGAAGATTCGATGTGACTGGCTTCCTAATCAGCACCTCGTCATTTTCTTGAAATGGCTCGTGAAACCTCCTTCCTGCGTGTTTCCTGGTTCTCTTCTCCGCCTGTCTTCTGAGTCTCTCTCTCCTGCCATCTCGACTCTTCTTTCTTGTGTAGGTTGAGGATCTACTGGTGCCTTCACGATTCGGTCCCATGGTCTATCAGGTTTCAATCCATGATGGACGGAATCTGTCCTGTGCTTTCATGTATGGTGGAATTCAAACATTGACTAATGATGGGTATCACTTCCATCCATCTGTGGTGTTGTCTTGACACATATAAGCGACACATTTTACTAATTTCCGGCATAATTCTTTCGGCTGGATTTACCTCTGGATACCGCACAGAATTAAATACATGCCTAATTCCCAAACGTTCCATCGCAGTAGAAAATTCCATACTGGTGAACTGTGATCCATGGTCACTCAACAAAATTTCAGGTTTCCCCATACTTGGAATAACTGTTTTCTCTAATCTGTTGATCACGTACTTGGATGTAGCTTTCTGGATAGGACATAGAGATACGTATTTAGAAAATACGTCTATTGTCACCAAAACAAACTGGTTTCCTTTCGTCGAACGAGGAATCGGACCGAAAATGTCCGTAGCGAAAAGTTCTCTCGGCTTACTGGGTAATATTGATCTAGGAACTTCCTTCATTAGCTTAGATGAATACTTGCTTCGCTGACAACTGTCACAGGTCTTTATGACGTCGCGGATCGTTTGTCCCATTTGTCTCCAAACGAAAGTTTCTTGAGCAAGAGCCAAAGTCTTGTCTACACCTACATGAGCTGCGGTTCGGTGTATCATCCAAATAACTGGTTTGACAAGCTTGGGTGGGATCACTACTCTAAGCTTAGTATGATCCTGGTCGATATATTGGCAAATAACACCTCCCATAATGTGATATTTTCTAGCTTCTATCTCAGTTCTTCGAAAATCTGGATCAGCGTTGTCCATCCTGCATATCTCTTCTGAGTTTGCGCTAACATCTTCAACTTTTCTAGAGTTCCCTGGTCCTCTTGAATTAGATTTATATGGTTGACAATCACCTCCCCACAAGGGTTTCTGCTCAACACATCCGCTAACAGATTTAATTTCCCAGGTCTATGCACAACAGTTGGGTTAAATTGTTGTAAGAACAGAGCCCATCTGGTGATGCGGTCACTTGCTAAGTCTGTCTTCATGATAAATTGGAGGGCTTTATGATCTGTGATCACCGTTATGTCATGTCCAAATAACATCTTCTTCCACGTCTTAAGAGCATGAACCACTGCTAATGCCTCTAACTCGGTTGCATAGTAATTATTTTCACAATTCCTGAGCTTGCGACTGGTGAAAGCTAAATATCTGTGTTTGTTGGTATCGTCCAACTGATATAGGATCCCACTGATGCCTATTTTGGATGCGTCTGTCTCCACAAAAAAATCTTCTAGCAAAATCTGGGTATTCAAGTTTGACATTCTGGATCAACATGTTCTTAGCTGCTAAAAACGCTTGATTGCATCTATCGTCCCATTTCCATCGATTTCCCTTTCTTAGCAAATCCTGCAGAGGTGCCATCGTTTAAGTATATTCAGGACAATGTGTTGAAAAGAACTGACACATTCCTAAAAACTGCCGTACTTCTTTAAGCTTTCTTGGGGTTGGAAATTCTGAAATAACCATGATCTTCTTTGGATTGGGCCTATAACCATCTCCATCGATTCTATGTCCAAGAAATTCGATTTCTTCCTGAAAGAACTGACATTTGTAGAAATTCACCTTGAAGTTCGTCTTCCGGAGATCTTCAAAAAGCATTCGAAGGAGCCTGATATGCTCTTCCGCTGTCTCAGACGCTATAATCAGGTCATCAATATAGCTCACCACATGCTCCTTACCTGCATCTGATAAATTCTCATCTAGTGCTCGGATCATCACCGGACCACTATTCTTTACTAAAAAAGGTAACCTATTGAACACTTATGTTTTATGATCAAATAAGAACCCTGTATACTGTTTGCAGTCTTTTGCTAGCTCTATATGATAATAAGAACTAGTCAGATCAATTGTAGAAAAGAAACTTTCCTCTGAATCTGCGCAACAATTCACGAATAACAGGTGGCCTGTCGTGTTCAGGAAGAACTCTTTCATTAAGGGCTCTAGCATCTAGGCAAATCCTCAGCTTACCATTAGGTTTCTTGACAACAGCTAAAGGATTCAAATAAGCAGTCGGCATCTTCTTGATAATCCCATCTTTCTCCATATCGCTTATCATTGTACTGACTTCCTCCTTCCATTTATCCGGAATGGGATATAAATTCTTATGGTATGGTTTGTCATCCATCAACTTGATGCTATAGGTAAAATTCTCTATGAGTCCTGGTTTAACATTGAATATGTCCTCATATTCTGAAATTGCTTGATCAAACTGCTCCTTGATTTCTGGATTTATCTTACTCTTCGTGTTAGTTTTATCCTCTATAGACCTTTCAATGCTGCATACTATCTCGTCCAATATATTCTCTCTAAAGAATGTCATCTCGGATTCCTGATTTTCTATGACCCCTTCTTGAAAGTACATGCGCCTGCTCTGCATATCTATGACCTGGCCACTCTCACTTAAGAAATCCACTCCTAGGATCATATCGAAATGTAGTTGACCCACAACTAGGAACATCTGTTCAAAATATCTGGTTCCAATCCCAACATCTAAAAGTACCTGACTTTTACATTTCATACTTTTGTCTGGGATCACCCCTTGAATTTTGCTAACAACAGTTGGCAACATCGTAATTTCTCCTGACAATTTCAATTCATCCAGGCAGACTATGGATATCAAGCTCACCATAGCTCCCGTGTCCACTAGTGTCTTTATTTCCTTTCCCATGACTTCCACACTGATAACTGGCAATTCATGTCTATTCCCTCGATGTACTACGTCTTCCTCTTCAATTAAATCCTCGTCCTTGACCTGATACGTTTCAACAATGATGATTGATTCCCAATGATTAGCATTCTGATCTGAAGTTAATTTGTCGTTTTTTTTCCTTCACCACTCGTGCTTGCTCGATTGATATCTCTAGTTATCTCTTCGGGTGGTGCACTAGGCTGTCTACCTTCTTGCCTTGATCTTCCATATTCTCGATTGTCTTGTCTTTCATTTGGATCATTTCTTCTGCTATCCTGCCTATCGTTCTGATTAGACTGCTGACCTTGGTTCCAGTTGTATCGACCTCGATATCTATAATTGTACCTATTCCTATTTTGGTATCTGGAATTCTGATCATAGTTCCTGTATCTACTGTTTCTTGCGTCCTGATCGTATGGCCTCTCATATGGGCCTCGATATCGATCATTCCCACGAACGTTGTGAATATTACCTCTATTCCCATCGTTCCTTCTGTTTCCCCAGGAATCTCTCCTATCCGTCTGTGCTGCGTTATCGACAACTACCGCATTCACCTCTTGCGTGTTTCGATTCTCGTTCTTTGCAGTTCTGGGTGTAATTTGAGCGCTTGTGTAATCTAATCGTCGTAAGATATCGTCATAATGCTCAAGTGTGTTCGCTCCCGATGCTATGAGTGATCGTTGTACCTCAATTGGCAACTGTCTTGCTATAGCTTGCAAAAGCTCTTCTTCTGGCAAAGGAGGAATCAAAAACTGTAACTTAGCCAATTGCGATGTAAAGTAATTAGCATAATGCGTTGGATGTGACGTAGAGTAACGCTTCGAATACATTTCTGCTCTTACGTTCAGCTGCTCCTCTGCACTCCAAAATCTCCTTAAGAATGCTATGGCAAATTGTTCCATATTCGCAAAATTGCTCCTGAATGCGCGAAACCAAGTTAACGCAGGCCCGTCTAAGGCGCGTTCGACTATCCTTAGTTCTCTTTCCATGGCTACTCTATGTTCCGCCATATAATCGCGAATATCTCTCAGAAATTCGACTGGTGTGACTCCTGTGTTCCCTGAAAACTTCATTGGCTTATCATCCAGATTTCTGATGATGGTCACTGGACCTGAGTATCGTTCACTCGTACCAACCGTACTCCTATTCGAATTCGGATTATCTTGAGGGGTTGAACTAGCCCTTTCGAATGTTACATTCTGTTGCGTTTGACGGTATTCTCCCACGCTAACCCCTTGATTGTTCATACTGTGGTCTATCGGTGTCTGAATTATCGATACTCCCCCCCGTTGTAATACTTTGACTTGTGAAACTATTTATTATAGATTCTATTTTAGTCATCCTATCTTCTGTTCTTTTTTCTACCGTCTTGACCTTAGTCTCCAAATCATCTAACGACGTAACATTCTGCGTTCTGTTACTCTCTTCTAAATCGTTCTATAATTTGTCTATCTTATCTTCGCATGTAGTCTTTACTGACGCGACTTGTTCCTTTAACTGATCAACATCTGTCCTAAACTGAGTTGAACCTATCTTCATCGCTTCCTTATTCTCAGTAAATCTAGCTTCCAAGTTCGCCATACCTGCGATTAATTTCTCATCCAACCCTGCACGTTTTTCGTTTGCTTCGGCATCGGCCTCACTATACCGTTCTTCCACTATTGCACCGACTCTATTTTTGAATAAAGCTAAGTTTTCATTAACCTTTTGCTCTATATCATCATCAATTTTCCTAATGTCTATCTGCAATTGGTTTTCTAAGGATTTTAAGTTAGAATTAATCTCTCCTAAGACTTCCTCTTTAACGGTCCCAATTACTGACATTAAACCTTTGATTTCATTACCTAGATTCATTTCTAGACCTTTGATTTTAGATTCGAAAGATACTTCGGAAGACCACTCTTGTATTTTGCCTACATCTGCCACCAAAGCATCAATGTCGAATCTCAACTTCGATACATCTGATTTAATGTCTTTCTGAATAGACATAACATCTGTTCTTAAATTAAGAATGTTTTCTTCTTCTCTAATTTCTAAATCAATAATATTCTTTCTTAACATTTGCACATTTTCCTCTCCTTTCATTTCTACAGCTTTTATATCTAATTGTAAAGCCTTAAAGATTTCATCATTGTTTAATGTTAATCTATTCTCCAAACTAGTTAAATTGTTTTTCAACTCTGTGTTATTCTCTTCACTACGAGCTTGTAATCTAGTTTCTAATAATTTAAAACTATCTTTCAAGTTAGCTTCACTAGCTTTCAAATTATTTTCATTGCTAGCTTGTAATGATTTTAATTCATCCCTACTACTGGACTGTAATCTATCTTCCAATAATCTCAATTCATCTTTACTACTTGACTGTAATCTAGTCTCTAATGACTTTAAATTATCTTTCAGATTGTCTTCATTACTAGCCTGTAAAGCTTCCATGTTTTCTTTACATCTAGCTTCTAACCTAGCTTCTGACTCATTTATCTGTTCTTTAACTTCTGTTTCCATTTTAGAAATAGTTACTGCAATACTAGACATGCCATTCTGTAACTCTCCTAACACCTTAGCTAAATCTTCCGGCAACATAATTATATCTTTCAATAAACGTTTTATTCAGAGACGTTAGATAACAACACATCACAATGTATCAAATCCTGCATTCACTTGGGTATAAGAAAAATGACTTATAACTAAACATGATATAACACTAATATGATTAACGTGATCACTGGAATGGGCATACAAGTATATTGTCTGACTAAGTTTAATAAATTTTATAACACAATTAAATGAAATTGAGATCAATCTCTCCGTAATCTAAATCTGATGTGATTCCATAGAATAAACAAAATCGAAGCCCCACAGATGTGTAAAGCCAATTCTCCCTCTCTCTCTGTACCCGTTCGTCCTGGGGATGCGATGACCCATCTGCTATTACATCGCATTCCTGGATTTCCAGGACAGAGCGGAGTTAAATGAACATCTAGTCAAATAAGGAATGTGTCGGAAATTCAGTTGAAATATCACAAAAGCAGAGGGTAACACGAGATAAAGTATCTCCAGGGTCGTTACGGGTTTAAATTTAATTTAAAAAAAATGCAAATATAAATGGGTGCCATCAACTGAATCCCTAGCAAACCACATCCTTCCTGGTTAAGCCTTAATTAAGACAAGGAAAGAAAATAGGAAAATCACATCATCATCAGATCACAACTAAGATAACAACAAATTTATTCAACTTTGATAGTCAGTCAGACAGACATATTAAACACTCATCCTACCTGAGAGCATGGTCGAATGCCAACGTTAAATTGTCATTGTCCAGAAAATCGAACCATCTCTATTCTACTCAAAGTGTATTTAATCCACATAAAATAGGAAAAATTTCTAAAGTTCTCTTGGGTTCTCAGGATCACCGTCGCACTATGTCTCCACAGGACATTCGTGATAACTGAGACCTAATTTCTCTTTAAATTAACATCATGAATGTGGATGTAAAAATATAATTAATCTGTCTAAACACACATATTATAATCACATATTTAAATATCACATAATTTATGGCTTGCATGGCATTATTCAAATGCTGAATATGTTAGTGAATTGCTCCTAAACATCGAATAATTAATTTACACTATTTACACTGTCATTAATAATTGCTTGTTTGTGAATCACAGAAAATCCACTACTCATTGGTTATACTCATCATCATCATCAAAATTAAATATTTCTCACTTTAGTTCTCATCTCATAATTCAATATATTCATGTCAGAATAATTAATTCATTATTATCAAATCATTTAAATGAATATTATAATCATCAATTCTTTATGCTTTCTAATTATTCACACAATCTCCTTTCATCATCTTATTTAGATTAAATCATCTTAAATCATCAATATAAATTGTTTAATTCATCAACTCAAGTTGCAATTCTTCAAATCATATCTCAATTAAATTTATTTAAATCCATTCAAATTTATTAATCATCAGCTTCTTTAATTAATTATCACCTTCTAATTCAGTTATTCATCTAGTTAATCATTTATTAATTTATTTAAATCAGCTTATTTATTCAAACTTTAATTCATCCATTTATTTAATTCATTGATCTATTCCAAAATTTAATTTATGAACTTATTTAAATTTTATTCATCTGGTTATTTAGATTTTTTATTATTTCATCTAGTCATTCTGATTTTTATTTCATTAGGTCAGATCATTAATATGCTTGAATTTCAGATTATTATTTCATTAATTATTATTATCAGAAAATCTTGTATTATCAACATTATTTATCTGTTTAATTTCCTAACAAATTGTTTAATAAGGGTTTTAGAACGTTGTCTTACAGTTTTATCACTTCCAAGTTATATCTCGTATTCAATTATCATGCCAAAACATATTATTGCCTTCACAAATTCCCGTTGGATCTCACTATCCACAACTACATTATATATTCTCACTTTATCAAATATCACATTTGAATACCACAATTATTCCACAAAACTCCATAAATATTCAGCGCACAGCATGAATCTCAAAAATTATGCTAGACTGGGTTCGACAACCTCATGTCTGCTTCAAAATACATTAGCAAAATTGCAACTTCCACTTGGTAACTTCCACAAAATGCCTATTACAAACTTCACTTAACCACGTTGCATGATCTACAAAAAATATAACTGGCTTCAAATTATCAACGCACACAATCTCCAATAACTGTAATTAATCTGATCACATCTAGACAACTTCTTAAACAATTAGGAAAAATATTACCTTAGTAATCGAAATCAAATTCAAGATCTGCTTTCAAATAGCATAAATTCTCTTAAAATTCTCATAAATTCACTTCACAGAAAAACACCAATGTGCTATAATCTCTACATCGAAATATGCAATACTGATCTGCCTTAAAATAAATCTGACCATTAATGATTCATCTTATAAGATACAATTACTTTAAATCCTTCTCAAAGGTATCAAATTCAATCATGAAAAATTATCAAAAGCATCAGCTTTATCAGCTGTTAACTGAAAGTACTCTCAAAAGAGTATAGCAACAAAATATTGGTTTGGCAAACAAGAATTACGAAACGTAACCCTGCTGACATGTATTTTTAATTTAATAAAATTCGACTGATATGTGACTAGTAGTTTCTTGTTTGATCCTCTTACAATCTCAAGTACACTCGGATGATAAAAATTAGTTCCTCAATGGCAAGTAAGATGAGTATCCACCACACAATCGTATAAATACGAAAGACCTTGCACCGTCGTCTAACATGATAATGCCCTGAACGATGGGTAAAGATGTGAACCACCACGCAATCGCCTAAAGCGAAAGGCCCCATCTCGTCGTCTGATGAGTGAATGTACCAGATTGGAATCAACAAGTCTCTAGTTGTCATATAAAAGCGATATTCATTCACTTGAGTGAATAACATCTTAATTTCTCCAAACAATCCAATAGAAAAAATCCCTACTGATGAATAATACACACTCGCCAGTATGCAATGAACTGACGAAGTAATTTAAATAATCCAATTGCAGATCACGAGTTCGAAATACTCGCCACAAAAAAATAACTATCCAAGAAAACTATCCTTACAGGAAAATGTCTAAAAGACCAAACATCTGCTTAATAAAGCCAACCAATGGTGAGAATTTCGTATAATGGTGCCTGCCATATCATATGGTAACGCCATATTCTAGCAAAATTTGGAGCAAATAATGTTTAAGCCATGTCTAAATAATTGTATAACTCCTACTAGAAAAATATATACATGTATGCCCAGTGTTCTTGAAAATATCATATCAGAAAGTCATAACTCTTACAGTACCTTCTCATATCAGCTGTTAATATATTTCAAAGATCGTCGATTATCCTCGTGTGTAATAAATTTCTCGAATGATCGACGTGAATATCGTTTCACCCACGCAATAACGATCGCCTTCATATCCCAAGTGAATCAGCTGTTAGACCTCATCTTCTTCAGGAATCGAATCCATCGCTCCGTGGTGCCATCGCGTCCCTGTCTTCGTTTACTCCGACATGATGAACTGCATTTTATCCATAGCGGATACTGTCCAAATCCTTACGTAAAAGTTCATAAAAACAGCGTACCCCATATTCTTCTTCTATGTTACGCCACTGTCCCATACAATGTTCGGTTTGCTTGTTAAAAGTTCAATCTCCACAGCGGTTAAGTCTCACTTGCAGAAAATAAATTTTATTTATGAGAGTGTATAAGTTTTGGAAACACCCTGTAGCTGTGTTCGTACTCGATATTTTATGATAATTCATGAAAATGAATTCTATTAATGCACGTGCCAATGTTCATAAGTGCATATAATTGTAACAGTTCGTTTGCTTAAAAGCGTTAATGTTATTTGGACCCCATGGTCGCTCTACATGTTCCGTTATGAAATACATAGTCGTAATGTCATTTGAATATCTAAGTTCATTTGAAGTTCACTATTGCAGTATATTATGACTATCTGCCTGCACAATTCTATTACTGAATACAAGTCCCAACTCAATGTTGTAACTGAATGTTGAAATGAAGTTCAGCTTCTTTAATGTTGCCTGCGTATAAAAGTCGGGAACTAGCCCGCTCTGATCTACTGCACTGTTCCAGAATGATCTACGCTTAAAGCCGGCCTCGCCGTACCGCTTTGCTGTGCTGTTCTGCGTTACAAAATGCAGCTCGAAATAAAGTTCTCAATCTCGTATTATAATGCTGTTCTGACCCCGGCCTTCTCCTGCATACACGGCCCGCACAGCTTGCCTCGGCACCGGTCCTCTCGCCGTCTACCGTGCGTTGCTCGCCTTGGCTCACTGACCTACTTCCGCTCTCCACTTTGTTAAGTAATACTGTCGCTTTCACGCCACGTAAAAAATGCTGTGCACCGCTCAGCTTTGCCGTACGCTCTGCGCATGTGTACCACTCAGCCCTGACGACTGAACTCGACTGATGTCTCTAAACTCCGTTGACCAGCTCCTACCTGGCGCTGTCACGTGATGCTCCCCCACTTTCTACGGTCGTGCGTCACAAGTATAATCTCGACCACCTTCATCTCGGCTATTAAGTTATACAATAACTTAAGGGATTATCTGTCTTTCTTCAAGTTATTATCATATATAATGCTTGACATTTCTTCTCTTCCTAGATGATATAATACTATGTTCCATACAGATCTTAATAAACCTTTAATATTCTTCCCATAATTCCATCTACTCGACTGGCAGTGCCTTCTTGATCCTTGGCCTTCTACGTCATTTCCTAACATTCCTCTCGACTCGATTTGAGCGCTATCTTTACAACTTTTCCCATAAATCTCAACTACGGCTCAATGTCAGCTGGCGTAGCCGATAGCCTCAACTAGGTATCGGGTACAATAGGTAATCTACCTATGGAAGCTATTGAGTTACTTAATGCCCCCAAGGAACTTTGACATCAAATGATGAAGACCAGTATAGCAGTGACTACGATGCTCTGGACTCTACAGAAGAATCAGGTGACGAATGAGCATTAGACATGTTGCTATTATTAAGGGGAGTGAGATTAATGAGAACATTACTTGACGAATGGACGTTTTCTTTTTATTTGCAATAGGAGAAATAGGCCTAATATTCAAAATATGTTGCCTTTATTTCCATGCTTTTCTAGAGAAATAATATTGTTTTCGTGTGTGAAGTGTGTTTACTAAAACTACGTCATTAACAGGACTGTAAAATTACATTTTGTTTTAAAGAAATTGTTTGTATGATTTTGACGATTTTTATTTTATTTTTAGAAAATAAATGTTATTTAGTGTGCATATTTCGTTGTTCTCTGTTTAATAACAATTTAATATACGTTTTTAATCTGGATTATTTTACATACAGTGACTTCGTCTATTCCCTCAAATAAGGTGTAACTAGAATACTTGACTGAATGTTACATTGTTATTCATATTTTATCCATTTTTAAATAGTATGTTTACCACTGTCATAAACTATCATATACACATCCAAATCGTGATTTTTACTACCAAAATGGATGATTCTTGTGTTGCTTTCGGTCATTTTTTACACCTCACTTTACCCCTCACCCCTAAATATATACCCCCGAATGTCGTACACAGTAGACGATGCCAGAAATGAATTCAGCGACCTTGAAAACGGTATATTGCCAACTTTTAATAGAATCCGAGCACTATTAACGAAGTTATTAATTTTTTCCACCTAGAATTGGGATTCGACACACTGTGCGACGTGACTAAACACGCAAGAACAGAATTTTTACCATGAGGGAATATTCAACCTCGACCCATGAAGCGACAGGTGCCTAAACCGATATGGAGACTATGTCAAAAATAACCTACTATATGTACAATCAGTTGGCTGTATTAGTTGCATGAAATAGAATGAAAATGTTTAACTGCAGGCTTTGAAACCTTACTTCTGATAACCCCACGTATGACCAATTTTCTATGAGTAAGAATCCATACTCACACCGATGCAGACGGATCTGATAGAACGATGTTTAAAGAAAATACATTTAGAAAAGAAGCTATACAAAAGCAAACCACAGTCTATGAGTGAGATGTAGTAGTACCCGGCTTCGCCAGGTGGATTTATTTATTTGTTTTATGGATGCTATTGAATGCGCTACTGAACTGACACGTCAAACTTACAAATTAACAGAATACATATGTTAACTAAAGAACTAAAGAGCCTACTTTTCTTAAAATTTAAGATTCATGCCAATGATTAATCTATATGGATCTATCTGGAATGATGACGAAATTAAGTTGGTAATAACGAAATTTCTAATTAGTTCGAAATTCTGTATACCTGGCATAATGTAGCCTAATAGAACACTATAGTTGGCAGCCCTGGTGACTGAATATATTCTTAGTTCCATCTCTTAAGGTACAGAATACAAAATTTGGTTGGAGTCCAATGAATAGCATGGACGTTGCATGCAGTTAAACATTGGATCTAAGAGCACGCGTAAAATCATGTTGGCGACAATGACATACATGTATTGGTCAGAAATATTCTGAAATAATATGATCTATTGTTGTGTCAATTTTGAATGAAATCCATTAGTTAGTATAGAAGTTACATGCATTTTAAAATTGGACCTATCAGCAGGCTTAGAATCATGTTGGTAGCACTGAAGTATATAAGTAACTCCAAATTAATATAGAATGTCAGTTACTATACGTGTGCATATTTTAAAGCTGTCGGCTTGCATACTTTCTGATATATTGGTATTTGGATAAAATAAATTGAGAGCATTTATTAACAGATGGCAGCCCGGGTGGATCTTAAGAATACGTTCAGTCATATCTGTTTATGTACACATACCACATACGAAATTTGGTTGAAATCCAATTAATAGTGTAGAAGTCATATGTATTTAAATGTTGGACTTATCAGCAGGCTTATAAGCATGTTGGCAACACTGCGATGTACGGCCTCCTGGAAATTGAACTGAAATATTAATATCTATACGTGTGCCAATTTTGAAATAGCTCCCATTCATACCTTCCAAGATATCCAACATAGAGCTCAAATTTCAATTGCGATTTTTCAGCAGTTGGTAGCACTGACGTCATTTTAAAATAGGGCCGTGAGATGTTCAGGTATAGATCTTTACTCCCACCAAATTTTGTTTCGATTGCTGCAGCCGTTTAGGAGTTGATAGGGGTGACACACACACACAGCCAGACAGACTGACAGAAGGACAGACAGACAGACAGACAGACAGACACACATTTGCCCGATTCATAAGTCTACTTTTTCCTCGTTTTTGCAAAATGTGAAAGGTAGGCTAAAAATATAACATTTTGTGGTGGTAAATAAGTAACATAATGGTTGTACTACACAGGACATTTTCCCCTAATGATAATGATAATATTGAACAGGAAAACAGCTATTGACGTCAGAAAAGTTGGATGGCGCAGCCACGCGGTAGAATGTTGAAGCTGTAACATAGTGACTGGTGAGCATGGTGAAGCATTGACGTCGTGATGGAAACAGAAAGGAATTTGTCAAATTCGAGGAGGTACTGCTCTGTATACGGTTGCAAATCGTATAAAGCGGGTACGAAATCTCTTCACTACTTTCCTGTACAAAAAGTTCAGAGAGAAAGATGGGCTTCGGCGCTGTCAATTGGAATATGTGTTACACGTTACATGACAGTGTGCAGTCTGCATTTTTGTGAAGACGACTTCTTTCCACAGCATAAGCACCGGTACTGTTGATTATTGATAGTTATTGTCTCTAATTTGTATTCACAAGGATTTAGCTACATCAAAAATACTGATAAACTTGTAGCCTAATACGTCTGTGCCGTAGGCCTACATAGAATGTAATCCGCTCTTCGTAAACTTACTTTAGGGGTTATTCCGATTGACAATAGCCGAATGGTTAGAAAACTTAAGAAAAATGCTGTTCCTAGCCTTAATTTGCCAGAGAATTAATATTCTTGCCCTTGAACAGCAAGTATGTGGGTCAATATTTGCAATATTGAAGTATGATTTGGCTTGAATTGTGTTTTTGGCTATGATCTCCTTACTGTTGAATTTAGTTGATTAATGTGTAAAATCTTAGTTTTAAGTACCGTTTTGGTGACCCATCATCCCAGGCAGGCCGGTAAAACCTATACTACCCAGGCAGATAGGTCACTTAGCCGAAATTTGGAAGTTATAGTGATGTTAAGTATACATATACGGTAATGTAGCAGGACACCTGATCGGCCTAGGCTATTCTAACTTTAATTAGTTCCCATTTCAGGGTTTTTCAGTTTTGAGTGCGAATAGTTGGTTTGAAAGTTGTACAACAGTAAGGAGAGTATGTTTTCTATAGGTTTTATTTGGTATTATGGTTTATGTAGATCTGAGGAGTGAATTTGATTTGGTTTAAAGTGTTTTAGATCTGTTCCGTTTGCTTATGACAAGTTCAAATGGGGACTCCAGCTTTTTTAAATATCTGTATTTTAAATATTTAATTAAATATATTGATAAAGAGGATGCCTCCATTTTAACTTGCCTGTGGCAAGAGATTAATAAATGTATATTCTTGCCTTTGAACAGCAAGTATGTAGGTCAATATTAGCAATATTGAAGTATGATTTGAGCATCCCAAGTAACGCTTCTTTGAACCCAAAATATTCATGCAAATTCAGGGTTGCTGGATTCAATTTATTATCAGGGAGTCGTGCTTTGTGTTATGTGAGATATATATATATATATATATTGTGAAATTATAAAAAACATCGATACCGCTAGGCTCCCAATTACAGGCTTCATATATGTAACAGCAGACAGTAAATGAACTATCTACATGTGGGTAGTATTTTTAACTGGTAGTAATTAAGCACTGCATTTAAATTGATTATAAAAATATTTCTATCAACGAAAGAAAATATGTAGTATTTTGCCATCATAAATTAGAACCCATAACAAACGCACACCCAATCTCAGTCATGCTTACTTCTCGTCACTATCTCGCCGCCATATTGGAATCAGCTGACCGTAAGCTCCTCCCCCGTTTCGGACGTCAATACACTAACTACAGTACTGACACATGTAATTTACTGTAAATTGAAAAACGTTATAGAAAGAGGAGTAAGTGAAATAAAATTTGCTGCCTATATAACATTAGCTGTTAGAAAAGTAGAGACTGATAGTGTCATCTTTTGCCGCATAGCGCCGTAAGAACATAATCAGAGCACCTGGGAAAACTTCGGCAGTCCCGAGCTCCTGAAGGAGCAGTAGTGTCATTTTTCGCCACGTAGCACTGTAGGATAACGATCGGAGTACATCAAAGAGAATTTGAAAGTACGAATACTTATTGCATCTGATAACCTCAATTGTACTGCACACACACCATCACCTTTATACAGAGGCTTATAATATTTTTAAGATGATAACTGTTTTATGGGACCTAAGAAGCCTTTTTGCACTAATTGCTCCCCATGACTTCAATTTGTAAGCAGCGTACGATGTAAATATTTTCGCAATTCTGCACCAGAACACGGGTAGGGGAGGCGTAATTCACCCCGCATTGCCAGCCAACAATAGACTCATTTAATTATGCTTACAGTTGCACCTCAATTCCCAGGATCTCTGGACCCCTACTACAAAACCAAAGTATTTCCTACACGGTTGGTTCTAGGGTCATAAAAGGTGGTTTTCGGGCACATTTGTCTGTCTGATATTAATACAAATACACATCGTTTCAGCAAAGTGGGCAAGTTTTACGTCCAGTATTTTGTTTCTTGCCTTGCGAGGCTTAATTTGAACCATATTTAAAAAAGCTAACACCATTTCACCATACTGAGCCAATCATTAAGTCACAAGTTTTATTTTAGGCATTGCAATGCTTATATTGAGCCTAGATTGGTCCTTTGACAAATTCGATATTTCGTCCAAACGGCCTAAATTGCAAAGAATGGAGAGGTCTGTCCAATATTTCAATTAGACAGTTTTACCTGCTGGGTTTCGAAAGGTAAGTACCGTACGTAAAATTTGGTTCAGGTCGCTGCAACGGTGTAGGTTTCTGCCAAAGGGCCTAAATGTAGGGAATCGAGAGGGCTGTCAGAAATTTCAAGTGGACAGTGCTACCTGCAGGGTTTCAAATGCTAAGTACGTCAAATTTGGTTCAAATCGGTGAAATGGTGTAGATTTGTGCCAAAGGATCTAGATGCAGGGAATGGGGAAGTCAGTCCGAAATTTCAAGTATTCAGTTTAATCAACACCACCTAGGTACATTGCATTCAAACAAGACGGTGGGCACAGAAGGTAGAGATGCTGGAGTACGCCGAATGCCATGGCCCATATGACGGGTCCCTTTTAACTGATCCTCGTCAGCAGCGTATATAGGCTATTATGATGACTTCAACTTTTAGCGGTACTTACCTTTACATGCCTAACAAACAAATATAGTGTAGTACTGAATAAGCTTCTTGTCGTCGTTCACCAGAAAATGAAACCTCACGGGAAAGTAAAGTTGTACCCTTTTACCTACCAATACCTGTTGAATCCCTGGATAGCAGCTGGATCGTAGAACCTGAAAATGCCCCGGCTCTAAAGACCCCCCAAGTTCTACCAACAGACACAGGGATAATAGGGCCACTCGAATACCTAACAGGATGTATTAAGACTGACCAAGGCTCAGAAAAAGAAAAAACTAGCTCAAAACACGAGAATTCTTCAAAAGGAAGAAAGAATCTCAAAGGTGTGGTAAACACTAAAATACGTAGCGATGGCCCCCTTAATACACCCTTCCATCACCTCTATAAAGCATCACGCAATAATTAAAACCAAGTAGTAAAGTGATTTATTGTAAGAATAAACAAGACAGAAGAATATCAATTTCGTCGATACCACGACCAATCAAAAAAAAAATATATAAACTGTATATAACGCTGCCCAACCACACAAACTGAGGTTGTAAAGTGATCTATAAAGATAAATTCCATCTCAAAATAAGATCCTCCCTGAATTTCCCGAACGCGAAAATGTCGATGGATTAGACCTACAGCATGGATCTAGGTTAGCAACAAAGGCTAAGCGACTAATGACCCATTAGGCAATCCATTTCGAAAATCACGCTCAGAAAACACAAGTTAAATCTGTTATAAAAAAAACTGAAGAAAATATAGTCCAAGGACTCGAAGTAACATTTAGAATAACTGGGTTCGAAAACTTCCTAGTATCTTAATCAAAATACGAAAAGGAAAATTCCCCTCCAAAGAATACGATAATCCAAGCGAAAGTGCTTAAAGAACAATGCACTAGAATATGAAAACTCAACCAACGTTCTCAAAAGAAAGTTGCGTTACTATAATGTTCTTACACAAGAAAAACTGTAAATCTTCTTCCTACTTTTGCTTCTCGACAAATAAGAATGAGCATAATAGTTTAAATACTGTAAAATACTACTGAAATTATTAATTTATTCATCAAAATTACACAAAGGATGCACTCATTTTTATGAGTCAAAATCCTGGCATCATAGAAGGTCAGTTTCGAAATGAACATCGAACCCGCACTTCCTACTGAACCATTTAAACTACAAAATCAAATATGGCAAAGTGGTATTTATAAATGTCCACGCTACACTACTGTAACAAGTTGAAGTGATCAGTACCTTTGGCGAATCTAGATGAGGAAAAAAGGATATCGTTGGCCATAATCAGCTCCAAACCAACAGAAAATATGCTGGACTTCAACTGGGTTTCCATAGAACGAACCAAAGTCCTCCCAGGCTCGAACAACACCCGATCGGTCGAAATAGTTCCAACATATCCTGGCGATATCTTCCCATACATATTCGAACACCAACGGAAGGACCGCACACAGTTTATCAACTCGTCACGACGCGAAGGTGAACTCGAACAGTCACTAACAAGTTCCAATATGTGAACGCGCGTGTGAACAAGTTCACGAGGGTCGACGCGGTCCCTGACAACACGAGAGTCGCGTGCACACTTCATGCTAAATGAAAGTTGCCTTCGACTAGTCCCCGCTGTACCCTGCTAATGCAGTATTCTTAAATCAATTTAGCCTACCATCGTAGTGGATATAAGCTTCATATTGTCCCTTCCCCCTGACACCTTGCTTGAGAATGTACTCTTTTCAAGAAGTATAATCACAGTGAAGAGTGAATCAAATCTAGGCTGCATTTCCACGACGGATTATATGCAGAGTTTCGTGACACATCACGGCTGAGCTCGCTGTCGTGATTATAAAAGTATCCATCCGCATGGCCCGTTAGTTGCTGTAGACACACAGTCGCAGAGGTAAATTATTACATGTTTAAGACCATGTCTGAGCCCTATTAAACACGTTTCTACTTCACGTAGAATGCTTAACGAACTAGAATACACTTCAGCACGGTCACACGTTTTTAAAACTCCCGTTAGCTGGCGATTTTACTTTCACTGATTTCCAGCTCAACCCTCTGCGCTGTCAAGTTCTATACACATTGCGCTCTGCACGAGGTCGCCTGAGTCTCACATCTGCTTCCCCCACTACCACACGTCATGACTCGATACGAAATATATCGCAGTCGAAACGTAATCAGCAGTGAGTTAACATATCATCTTCTGTTCTTCATACTTTCTTAATAATGGCTTTCTTAATAATGGCTTTCTGCCATGGAAATATACATATAGACACATGTATCTGCTTACATAAAGCGCTAAATATGCATTAATTTGTATTAATCACTCTCAGGTGAATCGATCGATATGGTGTTAGACACAGTCAACATGGTTATTATCGATGACCTTCGGGCTTCTCGTCGGAAACACGAGCTCTGCCGATCTCGTTCATGATAGCATGGCTTTTTCTTGCTGCAGACCAGCTGTTATGATCGACTTCAGAGGCTAGTTAGGAAGTTACAGGGTGTTCCCAAAATACTGTAACCATGTCTGTACTTAAGCCCTTTTATGAATAATGGTGCATTTTCCCTTTGATGCCTTAAATAAAAGTCTCCTCAACTTTTATTTACACCATTCCAGGTAATCTCAGCATATGTAGCATTATTCAGTCAACACTCAGTCTATCTTCTTCACATATCTTTTCAGGTTCTTTGCATTGAAACGACCTATCATTTCTCTTCCATTTAGGCTTACTACCTCATAACAATTATTTCCGAACGACCTAGCAATCTTATAGGGTCCGTGGAAGACATAGGAAAACTTGGTGAATTGCTTCTTAGCCACATCTGCTTTCGTCGGTTTCTTGACGAGAATCATCTCGCCTACTCTCATCGGTGGCCGATATCTTTTATTTCTGATTCGTTTATGCCGCTTCTCGGCTGCATCCATCAAGCTTTCTCTAGCTGAATTAATTCTTTCTTGGACTGTAGGCTCCCTGTCCTTAGGTAGAAATCTCACGATCTCTGTCCAGGCTCTTTCTGGCCTCTAAACAAAGCCTCAGTTGTCCGTTCGCTTTCTTTACCACAGTTACTGGATTCAAATACGAAGAAGCCTGTTTTTTTATTATACCATCTCTCTCCATTTTATCTATGATCTCTTTGACCTCATCATGGTATTTTTCTGGGATAGGATAAAGCTTGGCTTGATAAGGGGATTCGTCTATTAGCCTAATCTGGTACTTGAAGTCTCTAATCAAACCAGGTTTATCATCGAAGATGTCCGCAAACTGACAAATCAAGTCGTCAAATTCTTCTTTCACATTTTTAAATCCCTCGGCTTTCAAGGTATATTGTTCCCTCACTTGCTCAGTTTCTTCAACTACGTGATCTAGGATTTCCATTCTAGGGATATCTCTATTAATTTCGTTTCCATCCATTTCTTCCATCACTACATCCTCTGTACTTTCTTCCTTGAATCTTATTATTCCTTTGTCCATGTCGATGATTGCTCTAGCTTGAGTAATAAAATCGATCCCTAGTATGACGTCAAAATTAATATTCTTAACGACTATAAAAATATGTTCGTAACTTCTCTCATTGATCCAGAATTTCATTAGAATCTGCACTTTGCATTTCATAGTTTTATCCTTAAATATCCCACGAATTTTTGTTGGAGATGCTGGAAGAATGGTAAATTGATTTTCTGGTTTCAATCTTTCAAAACAGTCCTCGTCAACTATTGAGATCATAGCACCTGTGTCCATCAAGGCTTTACAATGTTGTAGACCAATAAGTATATCAATAACGGGAAGTTCAACTATCCTTCCTCTCGGTTTCGTTTCTGGTTCAAATAGAAGGTCTTCGTCAGTAGCTTCAAATATTTCAAAAATCGTGATATCAGAGGAATGCGTGGCAACGTCAGTTATTAATTTCGCCCGGAAAATGGCGTTTTTTTTCTCGATCCGGAGCTCTTTCTGAACTCCGACCTTCTCTGCTAGTACTGGGTTGTGACTTATCTAGATTTTCATCCTTTCTTTCCTTCGATTTTCTTCGTCCAACCTCCGTGGACTTATCTCGCCCTCTCTTGAGCCTCTCCTGTTGCACTTTTTTATCGGACGCCTCCGTTCGATAATTGTTGTATCTTGAGTACCCTTGATTTTGTCTATTATCTCCGTTGTCTCGGGTATCTCTATCATTCCTATTATATCTGTTATCTCTATTGTCTCGGGTATCTCTATCATTCCTATTGTATCTGTTATCTCTATTGTCTCGGGTATCTCTATCATTCCTATTGTATCTGTTATCTCGATTATTTTGATCATATCTGTAATTCCTATCATAAGGCGTTTCTCGATGATCATTCCGGTCTCGATCATTATCTCTTCGATAAAAATTTCTCTCCTCGTAGCGACGTTGCCAAGGCCTCTCCTGGGCGTCCCTACGTTGGTTTTCCCATCTCCTCTCTTCCTGATGGGTATTTCTAATAGGACCTATTCTATCATCTCTTCTTTGTTCGAAACGATCCGTCTGCTGTGTACGGTTCATCATTACCGCGTTTACAACTTTCGATTCCTGCCTGGCATTTTTGACTATTGTAGGTTGCGTCATCATACTCATGTGATCTAATCGACGTAACAGGTCATCTAACGACGTTAAAGACGATACTCCGGAAGAAATAATTGATTTCCTTACTTCCGCAGGCAATTGACGTGAGATAGCTTCAAGGAGTTCTTCCTGGGTTAACGGCGGCTGAAGAAAACGGAGTTTTGCTAACTGACACGCAAAGTATTCAGCGTAGCTGGTTGGTCCTGTACTGGAGTACTTGCGTGAATAGACTTCTGATCTCACATTCTGTTGGACCTCGATCGACCAAAATCTTTGTATGAAGGCTTCCGAAAACTGCTCAAAGTTGTCAAATGTGTAACGAAAAGCCCTGAACCATTGTAACGGAGCATCGGTGAGAAACCTTTCCACCATACGTAGCTCACGCTCACGTGGCACATGTGACTCCAAAAAGTAATCTCTTAATGTCCTGACAAATTCGATTGGTGTCATTCCATCCAAATTGCTAAACTTCCTAGGTTTGTCATCAAAATTTCGTATTATGGTTACATTCGGTGTCCTTTCCAATGATTTCGAAGTATAATCACCCACGCCTACGTTGGGGTTCGGAGAACTAAAAGTTTCCCTGCTTGTTCGAATGGGACTCGAATGTTCCATTTGACTAAGCCGAACGTTGGGTTCGTTGTTGGAAGATTCCTGTATCATCCTTTCCCTACCATCAGGTACTATCACTTCAGGTTGTTCAACTACAACTCGAAAATCGGACTGTAAAAGTGATCGCAATTGATCTTTTAGAGTATCCAAACTGATATGCCCCTCTAGATTAATTTGCTCGAGACCCTTTCTAATTTCATTAATCTCGGAAGTTTTCTTCTCCCTGACCTCATTTAACTCTATCTTACTTTGGTCGACTTTAGTTTCAACACTGTTAATACGTTTCTCTAAATCGGATATGTTATTAACCTGAGTATTTTGAATTCCATCCATTCTTTTGCTTAGATCTTCCCTAACATTTATTATGTCTTTGCTATTAGTTGCAAGACCAGTGGCAAGTTTAGATTCTAACTTAGATTTCTCAACTTTAAAACATTCCTCATTAATTTTCATAATATCTTGACGAAATGTTACAATATTATCACTTATGATCCCTTTCAAATCGATGTCAAAATCATCCCTGAGAAGTTTCGTATGATCAGTGACTTGAGCTCGGAGTGTCCCCATTTCACATTTCAACTGTTCCAGGCTATTCTGGGTCTGATTAGTGTCATGGGAAAACTGCAGCTGAAGTGCTTCTAAATTTTTTTTACTGAGCTTCACACTCTTTTCAAAGTCTAGTCTAATCTCAACTTGAAATTCTTTATTAGATTTTTCTAGCTCCATTAACTTAACCTCTGTCTGATTTTGACTAGATTCGATTTTTCGGACATCTAGCTCCATTTTATTTTGACTGGATTCTATTAATCCCACATCTGTTCTTAAATCATTGATTTGGGATTGCATAATCCTTACATTAGAGTTTACATCCTTTACAGTTTCCTCAATTCCCCTTTGACTAGTCTGAATATTGTTAAGATCTGTTTGGATTGATGTTTGACTAGTTTGCATATTGTTAAGATCTGTTTGGATTGATGTTTGACTAGTTTGCATTGAAGTTTGACTATTTTGGATTCTTTCTTGGGCAACCTGTACCAGGCCCACATTAGCCCGTAATGTACTGATATCTAGTTGAGTTTTCCTATTATCGTCCTGGATATCTTCGATATTAGATTCTACACTGGTAACCTTCTTTTCTACCCTTTTAGAACTGTCATTGATAGCCTTCAAGGAGGATTGCATAGTATCAATTTCCCCCCTGATACCTTCAGCAACTGCATCTTTTATCACTACCTGACTTTGAATAACAGTTTCAGACATATGGTCTAATGCAGATTTAGTTTGGACCTTAATATTTTCTATGTCCTGATTCAAATTGTCCATTTTATGTTGAATAATTTCAAACATCGTCTTAACGTCACCAACAGTCACCATATTACCTTCAGACATGCTTCACTACACTTCACAAGAAATAAGAATACCACACCAACAAAGCACAGCGAGAACATCTACAAACAACCACCATTTACCATATATGCTCATTCTTATTGTCTGGCGTTACCTTAAAATAAACTTATGTCTAAACACAAAGTGCCCCATTTCATTTGGGATCGACCATATACAATTGCGTGTTGGTTTATATCGGTGAAGGTCTATGATTCTACCATTACTTAAATTTTAAATTTACTACAAATACTTCTATTTTTAATGATGTCAGCAATGATCATCAGCCGGAAACAAGTAGAACAAATTATTAACAAAGCGTGTGGCACCACTCCAATACATAAAATAAAATAAAAATTAATAATGGTTGCAATACCACTTGTGGGTCAAGTAGCTCGAGTATCCTCGTAATTGCTTTGTTCCATAGGAATTCCAATAGTTCGTGCCAAAATATTGGTTCACCATTATTTTATCTCCTTGATTCATAGTCACACAAGAAACACGGTGTTCCAATTCGCGATCTGTGTTACATGATCATAAACTAATTTCCACTTTGTACTTTCAGTTTCAATTTTGGCAGAATTATGGCATTCAACTCCCTGGTATTCGCTCTGGTATTCCAGTTTTTCGAAGCCCCTGAGCTGGGCGCCACCTAATGTACCCTTTTACCTACCAATACCTGTTGAATCCCTGGATAGCAGCTGGATCGTAGAACCTGAAAATGCCCCGGCTCTAAAGACCCCCCAAGTTCTACCAACAGACACAGGGATAATAGGGCCACTCGAATACCTAACAGGATGTATTAAGACTGACCAAGGCTCAGAAAAAGAAAAAACTAGCTCAAAACACGAGAATTCTTCAAAAGGAAGAAAGAATCTCAAAGGTGTGGTAAACACTAAAATACCTAGCGATGGCCCCCTTAATACACCCTTCCATCACCTCTATAAAGCATCACGCAATAATTAAAACCAAGTAGTAAAGTGATTTATTGTAAGAATAAACAAGACAGAAGAATATCAATTTCGTCGATACCACGACCAATCAAAAAAAATATATATAAACTGTATATAACGCTGCCCAACCACACAAACTGAGGTTGTAAAGTGATCTATAAAGATAAATTCCATCTCAAAATAAGATCCTCCCTGAATTTCCGGAACGCGAAAATGTCGATGGATTAGACCTACAGCATGGATCTAGGTTAGCAACAAAGGCTAAGCGACTAATGACCCATTAGGCAATCCATTTCGAAAATCACGCTCAGAAAACACAAGTTAAATCTGTTATAAAAAAAACTGAAGAAAATATAGTCCAAGGACTCGAAGTAACATTTAGAATAACTGGGTTGAAAACTTCCTAGTATCTTAATCAAAATACGAAAAGGAAAATTCCCCTCCAAAGAATACGATAATCCAAGCGAAAGTGCTTAAAGAACAATGCACTAGAATATGAAAACTCAACCAACGTTCTCAAAAGAAAGTTGCGTTACTATAATGTTCTTACACAAGAAAAACTGTAAATCTTCTTCCTACTTTTGCTTCTCGACAAATAAGAATGAGCATAATAGTTTAAATACTGTAAAATACTACTGAAATTATTAATTTATTCATCAAAATTACACAAAGGATGCACTCATTTTTATGAGTCAAAATCCTGGCATCATAGAAGGTCAGTTTCGAAATGAACATCGAACCCGCACTTCCTACTGAACCATTTAAACTACAAAATCAAATATGGCAAAGTGGTATTTATAAATGTCCACGCTACACTACTGTAACAAGTTGAAGTGATCAGTACCTTTGGCGAATCTAGATGAGGAAAAAAGGATATCGTTGGCCATAATCAGCTCCAAACCAACAGAAAATATGCTGGACTTCAACTGGGTTTCCATAGAACGAACCAAAGTCCTCCCAGGCTCGAACAACACCCGATCGGTCGAAATAGTTCCAACCCTGGCGATATCTTCCCATACATATTCGAACACCAACGGAAGGACCGCACACAGTTTATCAACTCGTCACGACGCGAAGGTGAACTCGAACAGTCACTAACAAGTTCCAATATGTGAACGCGCGTGTGAACAAGTTCACGAGGGTCGACGCGGTCCCTGACAACACGAGAGTCGCGTGCACACTTCATGCTAAATGAAAGTTGCCTTCGACTAGTCCCCGCTGTACCCTGCTAATGCAGTATTCTTAAATCAATTTAGCCTACCATCGTAGTGGATATAAGCTTCATATTGTCCCTTCCCCCTGACACCTTGCTTGAGAATGTACTCTTTTCAAGAAGTATAATCACAGTGAAGAGTGAATCAAATCTAGGCTGCATTTCCACGACGGATTATATGCAGAGTTTCGTGACACATCACGGCTGAGCTCGCTGTCGTGATTATAAAAGTATCCATCCGCATGGCCCGTTAGTTGCTGTAGACACACAGTCGCAGAGGTAAATTATTACATGTTTAAGACCATGTCTGAGCCCTATTAAACACGTTTCTACTTCACGTAGAATGCTTAACGAACTAGAATACACTTCAGCACGGTCACACGTTTTTAAAACTCCCGTTAGCTGGCGATTTTACTTTCACTGATTTCCAGCTCAACCCTCTGCGCTGTCAAGTTCTATACACATTGCGCTCTGCACGAGGTCGCCTGAGTCTCACATCTGCTTCCCCCACTACCACACGTCATGACTCGATACGAAATATATCGCAGTCGAAACGTAATCAGCAGTGAGTTAACATATCATCTTCTGTTCTTCATACTTTCTTAATAATGGCTTTCTTAATAATGGCTTTCTGCCATGGAAATATACATATAGACACATGTATCTGCTTACATAAAGCGCTAAATATGCATTAATTTGTATTAATCACTCTCAGGTGAATCGATCGATATGGTGTTAGACACAGTCAACATGGTTATTATCGATGACCTTCGGGCTTCTCGTCGGAAACACGAGCTCTGCCGATCTCGTTCATGATAGCATGGCTTTTTCTTGCTGCAGACCAGCTGTTATGATCGACTTCAGAGGCTAGTTAGGAAGTTACAGGGTGTTCCCAAAATACTGTAACCATGTCTGTACTTAAGCCCTTTTATGAATAATGGTGCAGTACCGTAGGAAGAAATGAAACATACACTATTTAACTGTTCCTGGATCAATTTACGGTATGTCAATAGTCAACGACCATTGAAACTGCGTAAATAAACAATAGTAACATATACGCATTTGTTATAATCAATTTCAATACCGTATATGCATAAGACCAGGTTTTTAGCTAGATATCTGGTCTTGCCATCTAAACAACTGTGCCGTTCTTCACGAAATTATCCGGGTACCCATTTCATCATTTAAACTATACGTATAGTATATGATGTTGCTATCGGCAACACAGTGCCCAACCGCAGTGACAATTCGGAAGACAAGATGGATCAGCACCAGGTATGAGTGGGAGTGTTATCTCTTTACCATCTTCACGATGGAATAGAGTATTCTGTCTGAAGTCTTGAGCATTAAAATGCAGCTCACAAACCTAAAATTTGCAATTGAATCATACTAAGTAACATTTATTGAAGTTACAGTATATGATGAGTCTTTCCATGCTGAATGAACTAAATTTGAACAGGCCTACTTTTAATGTATGTGATTAAAAAAAAATCTTCCTGTTTAAATTATCCCAAGAGTAACCTACATAACCACTGCAAAATTGTGCATATTTTAATTCTTTATGTTTATTTTTTGAGTTAAGAATGATCCCATCACACTCTACCGGTACCTTATTACTAAAGCGCCATGAGAGAAATTTCACCAGAGCAACTGCTCCAATGGATGAGGGGTGGGTGACCTTGGGTGGGCTGGTACATAGTAACGTATGAACCTCAATTAGAATCATATATACTAGCCTATAGTATTGTTGATTTTTAGCCTACTTTTCACATTTTGCAAAAATGAGGAAAAAGTAGTCTTATGAGATCGATCCGGGAAAATGTGTATCTGTCTGTCTGTCCTTCTGTCTGTCTGTCTGTCTGGCTGGCTGGCTGTGTGTGTGTGTGTGTCCCCCCCCTATCAACTCCTAAACGGCTGCAGCAATCAAAACCAAATTTAGTATGAGTAAAGATGTGCACCAGAATAGCTCACGTCCATATTTGAAAATGATGTCAGTGCTACCAACTGCTGAAAAAATGCACTAGAAATTTGAGCTCCATGTTGGATATCTTGCAAGGTATACATGGGAGCTATTCCAAAATTGGCACACATGTAGATAATACTATTTCAGTTTAATTTCCAGGAGGCCAACCATGACAGTATGCCAAAATAATTTTAAGCCTTCTGATAGGTCCAATGTTTAAATGCATATAACTTCTACACTATCAACTGGATTTCAACCAAATTTTGTATGTAATATCTGTACATAAACAGATATGACTGAGCTTATTCTTAAGAGCCACCAGGGCTGCCAACTGTTAATAATTGCTCTCTCTATTTTTTTAAATCCAAATACCAATATATCAGAAAGTGTGCAAGCCAACAGCTTTAAACTATGCACACGTATATTCTGACATTTTAGATTAATTTGGAGTAACTTATATACGTCAGTTCTACCAACATGATTATAAGCCTGCTGATAGTACCAATTTTTAAATACATGTAACTTCTATACTATCAGTTGGATTTCAACCAAATTTCGTATGTGCAATGTGTACCATAACAGATATGACTATAAGTATTGTTAAGAGCAATCAGGGCTGCCAACTGTTAATAAATGCTGTCTATATTCTTTTTACCCTAATATCAATATATCAGAAATTATGCAAGCCAACAGCTCTATACTTTGCACACGTATAGCACCTGACATTCTAGATTAATTTGGAGTAATTAATTCAAGGCGGTGCTTCCAACATGATTCTATGCCTGCTGATATATCCAATTTTAAAATACATGTAACTTCTATACTAACAAATGGATTTCATCCAAAATTGGCACAACAAGATATCATAATAATTCAGATTATTTCTGACCAGCACACGCATGGTATTGTTGGCAACATGCTTTTACGCGTGCTGATAGATCCAGTGTCTAACTGCATGTAACGTCCATTGGACTTCAACCAAATTTTGTATTCTGTACCTTAAGAGGGGGAACTAAGAATATATTCAGTCACCAGGGCTGCCAACTGTAGTGCTCTATTAGGCTTCATTATACCAGGTATATTTTGAACTAATTAGATATTTCGATATTACCAACTTAATTTCGTCATTATTTTAGATAGGTTCATATACTGTAGAATAATCATTGGCATGAAAAGTAGGCTGTATAGTTCTTCACGGAACTTCTTGTTGTTTGTATGAACGTATGAACCATATGCATACCATTTAGAAATGTGAGCAGAATGAGTGCTGGGTGAATTGTGTCTCACGACTCCGCAGCCCTACTGCATACAGAGATGGTGTATTACGGATCTCTAGATCCATGCTGTATTTCACGCATAGAACAATGATACCATATGGTAAAATTAATAGCCTGTGAACGTTACAGTACCTCCGAACAGTCAGTTTGCATTACTGAACAAAAGGATGTTGAAAATTTTATGAATTAGCCTATTGCAGTGATAGCCTCCAACTTACAGGACAGGGCATTTAAAGCCTACTTTCGATTTTTGCAAAAAATGACAGTAGACTTATGAGATCAACACAGGGCGAAAAATTGTGTGTCTGTGTGTGTGTCTGTGAGGCTGTGTGTCTGCGAGTGTGTGTACTCTGAATGTCTGTCACCCCCTATCAATTCGAACACGGTGAAACTAAATTGAACGAAATATGGCACAGAGGTAGCCCTAGCAAAGGGAACCCCAGTGTCATGTTTTATATCGCCACCATCATGACGGAAACGTAATGGCGGCCACCCAAATGTTGAAAGCTTAAATCAAATTACGACTAACCTAATCATCCGATCTATGCCAAAATTTGCAACAAAATACCTTTATGTAGGGAGCATCCGTTGACCAAATTACAAGGTCATCAGCTCAATGGTTTGCGGATGGCGACCATGTTTGTGTGCAAATCTATTCCACCTATTAATTCAGACACGGTGAAACCGAATGGAACGAAATTTGGTACAGAGGTAGCAATAGCAAAGGGCACCTCAGTTTTTTTTATATATGGAAAAAAGTATAGTTATACTTCAGCGCTTCATGAACATTGTAATTGAGTCCTCTTATTTTTACGAAATGATGGGAAATCAGATGTCGGGAGGAACAGGTCATACGCCTTGTTACCTTGTAGCTATGGCAGGCTAGACACTACAAACATGAATACTGCGGTGTGAGCGACACAATGTACGTTGTGAGGAACGAACACTGACATTTTCTAGTATGGAACCGAGTGTCGTTGCAAATGCTAAATGCAGTCAAGCGTGTTAGCACTTTGTGAAATTATGGCATCAAAATGCAACTTTCGTTTCGGTCAAACGCGAATTACTACTATGATGAGCACTTTCTATGGAACGCGATGGACTATAGGTGGAATGACAGTAACAACCGGTGTTGTTCAGATGTCTGTCTGGAACCCGTGCGTTGGCGACTGGGAACCTGAGGTTCGATCTCATAGGTCCAGGAAGATCCAGGACATTTCCATGTGTGGAGGAGAAATGATATGGGAGGTATGTCATTGCTTTCAATTCCATCTGCGACGGGCGAGAAGGTACAGACAATCAAGCTTCATTATTAGTAGTAATGCATAGATATTGTTATGTTTTAGTAGCTGTCATATTTTTCTTTTTTTATTAGCATAGTCGTTGGGTAGAATTTAGGCATGACATTTTACTCATGTGTGATTTTATTCTCGACTGGATTTTGATCCCAATATGGAATGCATCCTTTTCTTAGTGTGTTTTTACACAATTAAAATTAACTTATTGTAATACATGTGGGAATTTCTTTATCGTAGGGAAGAATATCATCATAGGAGAAGAGTTTTTTACTTCTTCATTATTCTGGATAGTCTTTTGAACATTTATGGTTGTCTATTTATGACACATTTTTTCGCGCTCCCATTTATCGTTAGATCTATATTTTTAGAAATCTTTCTGATTTTCTTTAGCTGGAGAGTTGTTCTTGAATATTTACTACATTATATAGACCGTTTTGAGTTTACTGAGAACACACATAGTGTGATAAAAGTTAGGATCTTCTATCTTTTGCTAAGAGATATTTCTTGTTTTAGTGGACTATAGTGACAGTAGGGTTTCCTAATCGACTATGTCGGCGCTTATCATTACGACCACCCTTGTCGATGGCGTAGAAACCTTATATTAGTTTCTAGAATACATTTGAGGAGAGTTATTTCTGATTTTGCTTGATAAATCTTGATCCTTATTAAACTTCTAGTTTTGAAACACGATTGTCTATTTAATATTGAGCTTATTGAAATCCATTCTTAATGGTATTTTCAGGCATTCTGAATCGTTTACTTTACGAGCTGACAATATTATGAAAAGCATTCATATTCTTTTAGTCAAAGAAAATCCCAGATTACTGAATGTGGAGGCATGACTTTCAATAGATGTGTGATTATAATTAACTATTGTACAGCATAATTAATAATTCCAATGATAATTTGGAGGAATAAGTGATAAAGTTTTTAAACAGTTTATATGAATTGTTACGATTTTGTATAACTATGGTAACACAAATCTATTCGCAAACTGTAATTAGAAAATATATTAGCAATGAAATTCTTCGTTTCACCATTGTGGGTGACTAGAAATGACAAGTATATTAATAATGAATACAATAGGAAAATGAATACTCGGTGGAGTAAATTTATAATATGGATAAGACCAAGTGGTGGCACCATTGAATTATGTAATAATTAAATAATTATGAAATGGTATTAATGGAATCCATTGTTGAATGGATATTATATAAATAGTCCAGTGTGACATAGGCTGATTATAGCATTACAACAACAGAACTTAATGGCGATTATGTGTTACTTGGAAACATACATTTTAGGCATGAATATGAATGACTTTGAGTAAAGCATCTTCAATATCCTATTTTTGCAAATTACTTCAATGCTGAAGTAGTCACATAATCTTCCCTTCTGGTTAATTTGAAGATTGTAGTGGATTTAAATTGAATTTTCCGCTTATACATGCGAAAAAGGTTATTGGGTCTAACAGACACCAATTAAATACCAAACTTACAATGAAACCACAAAAGCAAAATACACTCATGGAGGTGTTTAATCAAGTATATTCGTATAACAATCAGAGAGGTGTTGTGACATTAATGTATGTATGTATGTATAGAAATTTAATTGAGGGTTATAATTATGTGTATTTAGTAAAATTACCTTCTGAATTTGAAATAAGCTGATATCAGATCCAGTAGGAGGATTTTGAATGGTCCTTTGCAACCCATGTGTGTAACATTTTTGTTATTTTGAGCAAGATGCAGTCTTCGCAGTGAGGTCTGTGGTCTGCATTTTTGTGTTTCAATCTTGACTTTTGTGAGGATTTTCTTCGTTTTCTCAGATCTCAATCTGAGGACATAGCACTTCTTGTTATGTCAGTTTATTGAATAAATATTTTCAGTCCATTTTAAATTCTACGATTGTGGTGATTTATTGAAGTGAGTGGAGGTCACGTTAAGAAAGCCATTGCTGAGTATTTCTAGGTGTTCTTACGCCGGAGATAACGTTCTTTTGTGAATCTCGTGTTCTCTTGAGCTGGTTTTTGTTAGCCATGGTTTTTCTGAACGTTGCCTGGTTAGGTTACCCTGTGCCCTATTATCCCCGTCTCTTGTTGGTAGTATCAGGGGGTTTTCTAGCCGAGATTTTCCAGGTTCTACGATCCAGTGACCTTCGAGAGATTTCAACAAGCTGATGGTAGGTAATTTCGGGTACAGTACCTACTCTAAGGCCACGGCCGCCTCCTTCCTGCTTCCTTGCTTATCCATCCCCATCTTCCCGTCCCTTCCCATCCCTCATGAGGCCCCTGTTCGCTTTGCAGCTGAGGCTGCCTGGGCGAGGTGCTGATCACACCTTCTCAGTTGTGTCCACACCAACCAGATGTTCCCAGTTCCAGGACACTGCCCGTAGAGGCGGTAGTGATGAGTTCCATCGCTGAGTCCGTGGCAAACACCAACCTAGAGGGTAACATCAATTTTAAAAAATCTTAGATTTTAATAGCAACGTAGGTGTTAAGAGCTTATTTCTTAATCAGACGAACAGCTTTAGGTCTGTAACACTCTACGAGTAGTCATTATCTGATTTAAAATTGAAGAGTTCAACTCATAATTCCTGTATAAGTTATCCTTGACTCACTCACTCGCTCACTCACTTATCACTGAAGCATAAAACAAAAACAAAAACAAAAACAAAAACAAAAACAAAAACAAAAACAAAAACAAAAACAAAAACAAAAACAAAAACAAAAACAAAAACAAAAACAAAAACAAAAACAAAAACAAAAACAAAAACAAAAACAAAAACAAAAACAAAAACAAAAACAAAAACAAAAACAAAAACAAAAACAAAAACAAAAACAAAAACAAAAACAAAAACAAAAACAAAAACAAAAACAAAAACAAAAACACAAAAAAACAAAAACAAAAACAAATGCATAAACATAAACATAAACATAAACATAAACATAAACATAAACATAAACATAAACATAAACATAAACATAAACATAAACATAAACATAAACATAAACATAAACATAAACATAAACATAAACATAAACATAAACATAAACATAAACATAAACATAAACCAAAACATAAACATTCTGCTTGCTCCACAAGAGCCATAAGCTGACATTTGCATCGTTCAATCTCATAGAAGAAATTTGAAATGTTGGAACCCAAAATAGTTGGGTGGTCTGGGGAGAAATATTATAATTATAGGTACGTAAATATATTGTAATTAAATTTATAGTTATAATCGGCTATACTACAGACAAAACGCTTAATTTCATTTTTCTATGTTTGTTTTAGGGAACAGTGGAGTCATAACATACTGAACAGTTACGACTCATAAATGTAGGAGATAAAGCTCAATCTTTACTAATTTACCAAGTCCTAATAGATATGAGCCTATAATACGCTGAAGATGAAAATATGAGGAGGGGACTGAAAAGGAAAACATATTTCGAAACAATTGATTGGAGAATGTCGTGTATCATCGACATATATATTTACGTACAATATATAGCACACTAAACAACTTCAACACCGTACAATGCCCACTAATTATCATGGCTGTTTAGTTTCAGAAATTAAGAATCATTAATACGGGAAAGTCGTGCAATGCATCGTTCATCCATGTCTCATGTTGAACTATATTTGGAAATTCCTCTCCTTGTCAGTAGGAAAATGATCTTATGGCTCAAGGATATCTCCGTTTCGTTTACCATATAATTATTGATTTATGCGTTATTTTCCTCTCAAATTTACTATAAGTTACAAGTTTATTTTTAATGTTAAACCCGATCGGTCAACATTTCAGTAAAGCAACTGGAATACATTTCACTCTCGATATAAGGCAACGACTACGATTTCTCAATGTATACCAAAAAATTAGGGATTTGATTCACAAAGGTTCCCCTACACCTCAATTAGCTAGGCCAGTGGCTAATATTTCAGCAAGAACAATTCAATACTCTCCAATTTTTCAGCTGAACAAACAACTTAGATTCCTCAATAAATCTACTAGTTCTTTTTAACATTAACCACAATGTTAAGTATTCAGACAGATACTCCTACGCCTTTGCGCTGGAATGCCTTGCTGTTCGGTGATTTATTCGTAACCTTTTCATACAGCAACAGTCACATTTGAGTCTACCTCCTGTGTCGAAAACTATTAGACTACTCCAAACGATTGGAGGCGTAACCTCTTCTTTAAATGTTCAGTTAATATTTCATCATAATGCCTGAAATAATGACATTTAGAAACTGTATATAGGGTACCGCGATCGGTTCCTCAATAACTATGTACTCACCGATGTATATTGGATTGAGGGTATCGCACGCTGTTGACTAAATAAATAAATATTATGTAGATAATTTAGTGCACGATCGTAACCGGTCAATCACTTAAAAATCGTAAATTCATTAATTTGCCTTGATGGTGTGATATTGCTGCTTGAGGAAGAGGAAATTCTGAGTCACCTGTCCTTCACTCCATAATATTTGTGCTGTTGACAAATGAGATTGGAGAAGACTTAACCCATTAAAACATGAGAGTATCATGAAGTTAGCGGATGGGCCATGAAACGCGAGAGAGCAAGGGCTTCCCAGATCATTTAAAAACCTAATACCGTAGTGGTCGAATAAACATAAGAGTTTGGTGAATGCGGTTGCCAAAAAGATGAGGAAACGTAGCCTTGTTCTTCTCACACTCTTCCGATAGGGGCAGATGACCTCGTAGTTCCGCCACTTAAAACAACAATAACTAACTCCACCGATAACTGTCTTGTGTTTGGATATAATTTTTTTGTGTCTTAATTGAAGGAGTATATGGCCCGAATATACTACTTTTTTGTGGTATATTCAACAGGTTATAAAATAGAATCCTCGACATCTGCGATGAAGCACGAAATCCAGGAAGACTTCAAAACCACATTTCACCGGCTCCAGTCGTCCGTAAATTGTAAATATTTTCACCTGTATTTCAAACATGGATTTTGTAGCCTAAATGTAATGGATCTGATGATGATCGCTTGACGATCAAAACTGGTCATCCTAGTGTTTTATTAATCTCATGTAATTTATTTCAGGATTAGGGTATAACCCATCTCTTTTGGTTACATTCCTGTTGACCGACTGAAAAGCACTAAACTTTTCAATTGAAATAAATTAAAAGGAGGCGAGGACCGGCGACATTTCGTTTAATAGTGTTGGTAAGTGACCTAATTTACTGCACTAGGCACGAGTGAAACATGTTGAATTCGCAGATATATTATGAAAACATTCTGATATTCAGGGAGGTTCAGCAAACCATTGAACACCGGAATAAGGAAGTAAATATCAACGGTAAATAATAAAAAAAAGAAGGAATACATTAGATGGAGGATAACAAGTAAAGAGGAGCTTCGAATGCCGTGAAGAGATTTTGGATAAAAATAAACATTTTAATTCGTAGACCACAAACACAGCTTTAGATCTTTTGAATTACGTATGCAGTCTGAATTTACAGCTATCGGGGGTCAGACGAGTGATATTCTTATGCACATGCAAAGCGCGTTGCACAGCGCATTGCTCTCTGTGAACCCTTAGGCTATGGTGATCGGTTTATAGGCATGAGGGAGACGCATTAAGCTTACTGTGAGTAGAAGTAAAGTAGTGATGACTGAGGCCTCATATTAATGATGAGGTAAGCATGCAAATGCAGATAATTTCCAACATTATACCTAAGTGATCAGCGGAGTTCATTAATATATCCAGTCCATTTGGATTTGAAATGGTATAGTGAAGTCATCTTCACTGGCACCAGCATTGTGCTCAGAGCTGTCTCTGACGGCCTGTATATTTATAACTAGCAACGCGCCCGGCTTCGCCCGGTATCTTGAATGGTTTAGCCAGCGTAAGTTTAAAGGGCGAACGGAGGATGTGTCCCGGACGCAATTCAGAAAAGCCAAAGTGAACAGCCAAATCCAAACACATATACTATTTTTGAAGTCTAGACTCGACACGACTCGACAGTTTGATGTTGGCCAAATCCGGGGTGATAGGCTCGCTCAATCAAAAGCTACTAATTTGAATTTCCACTGAATGGAGAGAGTCGGAAGAAATCAAAACGTAAAAACACATGTAGTGGGCGATGTGTTAAAGATAGAGATAGGCTGTCGGGTACGTTTTTGTAGAACTTTTCATGCTGAATTTTTCTTACACTCATAGTATTGTGCCCGTTAGACAAGAGTTTCGGGGAACTGCTGGTCTTCTGACCAACACTCAGTACTCGGGGAATAATGCATTCATAGACTGGCCTAGCACAAGGAAACTGCACTCGGGGGGTATCGGGAATATGAGAGTTCTATTCTTACGAGCAGCCTTGAGGAAATCATTCACAAGAAAACACAAAAAAAAAACATGAAAGAAGTTAAAATCACACGAAATGTATTGAAAAAATCAGAGATCCCTAGCCTGCTTCTGAGAAGTAAAAATCGGCTAAGCCGAATATAAACTGCCCTGAAAGAGAATGACAAAATGTCTCCTACCTAATATTTGTATTAAGCCTCTCGATGTCCTATCCACTAAATCGAAGAAATAAATCAATCACTAAGAGAGAAATACGTAACGAGTCCCTAAGCAATTACATCGGAGATTTAATCATAATAATAATGACAAGCATGAATCTACTAGCAAGAAAGATATTTACTTGTTTACAATGCAAAGTAGTAGTTAGGTTAATCAGTAGCACAATAAGAATAGCTATCGAGAGAAAATTAAAACACAAATCTATGCATATTCTTATCCTTCCTGGACAAAAATAAATAAATAACAAAGCTATACGACACAAATATTACATCATGAAAAATAACCTCCTAAATGCAGAGCAAATGGCGCACCTGCCCACCCAATGTCTTGCTGTTTGCAAAGAAATGGTCGTGAGTATGAGGAGGGAAATGTTATGTTGGCGACTGCAGTGATGGACTGCCACGTCTTACATCATTAGATGATCGACGTCTCAAAATCGAAAATAGCCAAGATTGTATAAAACGGAGCGACGAAGATCACAAACTCTAAGAAATTGGTCAGATACAAAATTTAAGTTTACCATTATCAGGTTAGAAATCATTGTCATTTAGTTCTCCGTTTCATTCATAATCCCGTCCTATGATTATGAATTTTCATTAACTAATAATTAATTCTTAAAGTATAATTGCATTCTTTTAGTGACCATTAAACGTGCTTCGTGTAGGTATAAGTGTGGGAGAAAACATATAAATTACTTCAAAAGTATCTGCGAATCACTGTTCGCCAAGTTCAAGGACACCCTATGTTCCATAACAATAACACGGACTCGTCAGTCTCCCATCATCAGTAGACAGGCCAAAAGCGCACAATACTAGTGGAATAGTACCAGAACACATACTTGCTAAAAATACGAGCGAAAACGTCTCCCTGAAGAGCTCTACTTATCTAGACAACACAATAATATGATCCTAAAGTGTATAGAATGTCCCATCCAATCATTCAAATTCGTAATAACTGCATCAATGTTTGCTCATTCAGAACCTAAATCTATTATGTAATATTCGAAAACATTAATGACTTAGTGTCCAATACACTATAATATGCTGTACTCAAATATGTTATGAACTGTTCCAGGTCTAGACCTCTTTCAAACCAGTGATATCTCGCAAACAAAACACTCAATTCCAATCAGTCTTATACAGTCGTCGAAGTAGTGATCAAAAAAAGACAAAACAAAGTCTCCTTTTATATCTCTTACCGTGTGGTAACAAACAGGTACGCAACTGGCAAAAAGAAAAGAACAAGTTCCTCCGCTCACAGACTTTACAATTCGCATACAGAAATCTTGCTACAAAACTAGCGAGCTCGGTCTCGGATTAAATAACGTTGGCCTTCACTCAGCCATGCAAAACATCAGTTAGCATTCCACTGCTCTTGCTATTATGTCATAGCCTCCTAAAGATTTAACTTCACAATATGACGTGGCCATGCATTCGGTTCGTAAGAAAAGATATTCACAAAGATATTTACAAAATAGCCTTCCTCCAGACTTAATATGAAATGAAACGGTGACCAACAAGTAATATACAATAGACGAAAATATGCCTACCTATAAGAATGTGCGTTGAGTAAGGAAATCTAAAACTATTCTACTCTTTGTCAAACCCAAACAGTAAAGTAGTCGAAGCGTTGTTTAAGCCTCGCCTGGGTAATGTTACGGGAGTAATGGCCTTCCTCCCAGCCATAATTTATGGGCTCCAGCACATCCAAAATCCGTCGCACTCCCAAGGCATGGTAGATCACTCCATCTGAACCTCTCGTAAAGAAAACGGATCAGTTGGCGGTCAAAGTGAAAGGTCGTGTTTTTCCCGAGCTCTCAGGTGTGCTGAAATGGGTTGTGCTCTGGAGTGTTATCGGGCGAGGATCGGACTGTGGTATGCGAAGGGTAGTCGGGATTTCCGGTGTTTGTGTGTGCGTACGGGCCCTAGCAACTTGTGGTTCATAGCCCTAGTGATAGCTGCATTGCTAGTTATTTGTGGAGTGGAAGTGAATCCAGGGCCTGTTACTCCAAATGTGAATCAGGCAAATGATCCAGTGGCAGCATTAAAGTGTTCGACGTGCAGTAAAACATTGAAGAATGGTGTTGAGTGTGGACTATGTAAGAAATGGTTTCACTTCGGCTGTATTAAGGTCAAGAAGGAGGATTGTGATGTGGGAAATTGGTTTTGTAAAGTATGTGATACGCCGGACTGTTTGAGGGTGCAAATCAAAGCAAGGGATCAAATAATACAGGAACTTAGAGCAAAGCTTCGTGAATCAGAGGAAACGGTGAAGGATGTGACTGAACGGCTTTCTACTGGGATCAGTGTGGAAGAGGGCGTGCAGGAGCAAACTGAGGATGACGTTATCATAATGGGTGATTCTATGATACGATGGAGTGCGAATATCTCGAGGAAATCAGGTGTGAAAGTGCGGTGTTATCCGGGGATTAAAATTGACCAGCTTGCCCAACAAGTGGAAGAATCAAATGTAGAGGACTGTGACAAAGTTAAAGTGTTGTTGCTACATGTTGGGACGAACGACTTGAAGAAGAGGGCTACAGCTGATTACATCATGGGGGAGCTCTACGAACTAGGCAGAAAAGCTAAAAGCAAGTTTAGAAATGCAAAAATTATAATGAGTGGCATTGTTCGGCGAGGATATGTTCCGTTAAGGCGAGTTAAGACTGTAAATGACCGCATGGACTGGGTATGTGCACAACTGGGATTAGTGTACGTAGAAGCTGACTGCTGGATTGGTGGCCGTGACTTCGCCCGAGACGGGCTGCATCTAAATCGACGGGGAGCTTTCAATCTAGGGAGCCCACATGACAGGGTCATCGGTTCGTGCCGGCTTTTGTGAGGAAGAGCAGGTCCAGAGGTTGCCAGCCGATGGGAACAGAAGGAGCTATTTAGAGATATTTGCTGCGGAGGTAAGTCTCTAAGATTACTGCAGGTTAATTGTCAGAGTTTAGGAAATAAATTAATTGAATTTTGGAATCTTGTAGAGACATATTCTCCGGACATTGTCATTGCAACTGAATCTTGGTTATATGAGGACATAAATAGTAGCGAAATAATTCAAGGGACCTACGAAATGTACAGAAGGGATCGGGGGAAGCGAGGTGGTGGGCTATTTATTTGTGTGCGCAAAAATATAGCTAGTTTCTTAAAGTGGACTGATATGGTTCATGAAATGTTATGTGTACAAATTTCGGATAAAGGAAATAAATTCCCTCTTCAGGTGATAGGGGCGTATAGAGCACCGAAAGATAACTTTTCTCTCCTCGAAACACTGTATGATAAAACTTGTACGGGTAATGCTATGAAAAAGGGCATAATAATTGCTGGAGATTTAAACCTCCCCACAGTAGACTGGTCTGGTGAGTCAACTAGCTGTGGTCAAGCTCAGAGCGCTGCAAATAAATTCTTAAGGGAGGGGGGATTTTCCCAAGTAGTTGACTTCCCAACTAGAGACAATAATACCTTAGATGTTTATCTCGTAAGGCCTGTAGAGCTGTATATTAACTGTCTGAAAGTACCAGGAATTAGTGACCATTCTGGGGTTGAATTAAATATTAGATATGGTGACATTACAAAATTAGACTCTGATGTAGCAAAAAGGGTCATATTCCAGTATCGCAGGGCGGATCAGGCAAGTTTCAGGGGTATTTGAATGAGCTATTTGTAGGATGGGCATCGGAAGGAAATCACATTAATATCCTGTGGACTAACTTTTTGAAAATTTTAAATAGCGCTGTTGATAAATTTGTCCCATTTAAATTGCTGAAACAAAACCCAGATCCTGAGTATTACACACGAGAAATTAGGAGTCTAAAACGGAAAATTTGGAAATTATACAATAAAAGACATGATAGTGACAAGTATATGTTGAAATTTAAGTCCTTATCAAGAGAGCTCGTCTTAAAAAAGAGGGCTGCTCATGACAGTTATATGCAAGGTTTACTTGGTTCGAGAGGTGATGGGTGGAAAAAAATTACAGTTATGTTAGGAGAAGAAAGGGAAATTCAAATAATTTGTCGATGATAATGTCCGGTGGCGGTAAATTAATTACTGAGAAACAGGCCATTGCTAATGAATTAAATGTATTTTACGGTAGTGTGTTCAATAAATCCATTAGCTGTGTGTTGGACCTTAACGACGAATCAGGGGCTCCCCTGTTCCAAATAAACCAGTCAGCAATTGTAAAGCTAATACAAAAACTACTTTTCAATGTATCAAAGGGTCCTGATAATATTGTTAGTGAAGTACTTAAACTAGGAGGTAGGGCTGTGGCACGATACTTGGAGGTGTTGTTTAATATGTCAATAAACAATGCGCAAATCCCAGATGACTGGAAAAGAGCTACGGTAGTCCCAATATTTAAGGGAGGGAGCAGACTTGAATTGGGCAACTACAGGCCGGTTAGCCTTACGTCCATCGTTTGCAAACAGATGGAGCATCTCAGTTGCGACTACTTGAGGGAACAGTGGGAAACATTATCATGGTTTAATGATAGGCAACATGGATTTCGGAAAGGTTACTCATGTGAGAGTCAGATGCTATCACTTTTTCAAGACATTAGCGAATCGTTAGACCATGGAGTTTCAGTCGACGCCGTGGTTATAGATTTTGCGAAGGCATTTGATGTCGTGCCGCACGACATGCTACTCCATAAATTAGCTTCGACGAAGATTGATAGAAGAGTAATTTTATGGATCCAAGAATTTTTGACGGGTCGTTCCCAGAAAGTGAAAGTCGAAGGCATATTCTCAGATGAAATTACCGTAACGTCCGGTATCCCTCAGGGCACCGTAATCGGAACTTTGTTATTTTTGGCGTTTATAAATGACTTACCAAATGGGATTCGCAGTGACTGTCGATTGTTTGCGGATGATTGTGTAATATATCGAAAGATACATGACTCACAAGACAATGCAGTGCTTCAAGAGGACCTGAACCTGGTCTATTAGTGGGCGATTGTAAATAAAATGAAAATAAACACAAGAAAATGTAGTCTCTTAAAAATAGGGAAAGTGCGAAGACAGGATTTTCAATATAATATTGGCTCGGAAATACTTGTAGAAGAAGATTCTTGCAAATATTTGGGCGTTCACGTAAGGAATTATATGAAATGGAGTAGTCATGTAGGATGTGTAGTTTCAAAAGCTTACAAATCCCTGCACTTTTTAATGAGGGTATTAAAAGCAAGTAGTACCTCTGCTAAAGAATTAGGCTATTTGTCACTTGTAAGACCTATTCTGGAATATGCCTCGGCGGTTTGGGATCCATATCAAGTAGGGCTCATCAATGAGTTGGAAACGGTACAAAGAAAGGCTGCTAGATTTGTGCTCAGTGACTTTAATCCCAGGAGCAGTGTGAGCCGTATGTTAAAGAAACTTGTGTGGGAATCACTGGAGGCTAGGAGGATGAAATCTAGACTATGCGCTATGTACAACACGTATACAAATCAACCAGCATGGGGTGAGCTTAGCAAACGATTGGGAAAGCCCACTTACATGAGTAGGAGCGATCATCCTTTCAAAGTTAAGGGCCGACCACAGCGAACAAATTATGGTAAATATTCTTTTGTAAACCGTGCCATTGATAACTGGAACTCTCTACCTGCCGCAGTCTTAGAGCCTTTTCCCAAACATATAGGTGTGTTTAAGAAACGACTGACTATTTGTGTAAATACACCAGTTTAATTGTTGTATAATTGTTATTGAATTGTTATGTATTATTATTTATTTGTTATGTATATCCAATTTGCCACGGGGGGACACACCCCCATTGCAAATAAATGAATGAATGAATGAATTTCCAGGTGGGCTTGACTTTGACTCCAACGTGCGATTTTGATGATGGTAGCGTATATTCACCAGATTTAGCTCTAACGTGTTGACATTATACTGGTTACACTGAAGTGACACAAGTGCGGTATTAGCAAATGGACTTAACACTCCGCAACAGGCTTCACTAAAATCATTGGGATGATATTTGCACACCAAAAACTGTACTCTTTACACACGATGTCACCAGGTTATCGTGCAATATCGTATTAATCATGTACTGTAATGTGAGTTCTACAGACGGCCATGATGTCGTGCAAGGTCTTTGGTATATGCACCATGTGTAGACTTATAGATTTGGCAAACATTGCCCAAAATTGCAGAAAAATGATTAATAGAACGTCTCACTGCACTGTGCTCACTGTACTGCACAATTGTATCACACTTTCAAACAGAAAACGTTTAGATTAGCAATTCCACGTCCTGATCACTTCACTGATATAAAGATACGTCTTCCTACCATGAGGGTAGACAAATTAAGTGTGTCACGTCGCAGATGATAGAAGCAAGCTGTAACCGCTTGAACCAAGTACTCATTATATTAATCCGTTTCGCATATCCGCGATGTTATACCTTTACCAAATAAATAATTCCAAAATTGAAAAATATTGCTTTCAAATAATTCCAAATGTTTCAAAAAAAAGTAGAAATACTGGATGCTCCAAAAATGAATTAACAGGGTAATGAATTAAATCAATGTGCTCTCAGAGATGACATTGCGTTCAATACTGTTCCAATGTGACTTCTTAGCAATCAATCTGAAGCTGCAATTACTTTCAAAATCGACGATGTGCAATCGAGAACATACGCCTCTCCGTTGACCAGGTAAAAATTGTGGTAGTCAAATTGTATTTCCAAACAACTCTAGCATCGATGATACTTCTTCAGATTGGCAACGTTGTATATTCCAATCCTCTCATCCATCTGTTGTTCATTAATTGCATAGCTCCCATAATATAAAGTCACAAATTTGTGATACACCCTCTCAGTTGGATTAGAGATACAGGTTTTCCTTATAACAACTAGGTCGTTCGCGTTCAGTGCTCCACGAAAGCGTTGGTGCCTGACCCGACGTAGTCGTGTCCGTGCTTGTCTTTCCATACACTCTCTCACAGCGATAATTTTGTTAAACATGTTGGAACTGCAATGATATGACGCCAGGCTCTTATAGGTCTCAGATTTAAATGTAGCTCTGCGGGTCATGACAATGAGAACTTTGGTCCATTTCCAATGCTGATCTGCACAATACAGACGCATGTACTTGCCCAATTCAGCCATAATTCTCTCCGAAGAATTACTCTCTGGATGTCTTATAGATGACAACAGATGAGCAATATTAAAGTCTTGAATAGCTTCAGCGAATTTGGTTGACGTAAAATTTGATCTATGTTCCGTGAGTAATTATTGAGGTATCCCAGCTTTTGGTATCACTTGACGATTGATTCTCTGGATAATCTACTTTGCAGTAGCCTTCTGGTTTGGGTGTATCATTGTATATTTTGTAAACACTTCAAGCGTTACAACAATATAACTATTTTCCTACCTACCTTCGGGATCGGCCCATAAAGATCCATCGCGCAAAGTTCTCTAGGTTCAGTTGGCGATATAGGTCTGGGCGCTTCTCACAATAACTCAGAATTGTATTTGTTGCATTGGCATGGATCACACACTCTCAAGCATCGGCGAAAGTCTCCTGTATGGTAGCTAGGGTTTTATCCGTACCAGAGTGTCCTGTGGTTAAGTGAGCCAGTTCGTTAACAATTATCTGGTACCTAGGTGGTACCACAACACGAAGTTGAGTGTGATCTGCGTCTAAGAATTTATAAAGTAGACCTTCGTACATGACGTGGTTAACAGCGATACGACCAGCCTTCGTTAAATCAGGATCATTAGCATCCATCTTCCTTTATAAAAATCTAATAATATGCCGTAGCTCGTTATTACGTCTCTGGCCTATTCCAAGATATTCCAATCTCTTTAGGTGCTCATCACATTCTCCCACGACGTCAATGGCATTAACATGCTGCTCCGGATTGCGGCTAAGGATATTGGCTAATACATTCTCCTTGCCAGGACGGTGTTCAATCGTAAGGTCTTACTGTTGAAGAAATAATGTCTATCTCACTATGCGATCGTTTGCCAGTCTTGTCTTCAATAGGAATGTCAGTGCTTGGTAGTAAGTCCATACGATAATTCGCTGCCCCCGGAGCTATTTTCTCCCGTAGTCTATAGCATAGGCTATTGACAACGCCTCTGGCCCGTTGGTGAAGTAGTTGTTTTCATGTGGGCGCAATCTCCTACTCAAAAATGCGATATAGCGGCGTCGTCGGTCCTCATCTTCCTGCAACAATCTTGTCGTACTCAAAGTTAGCAATCTCCCCGGGGTAGTATCAAATATGTCCTTATACTCAAGCAATAAATCATTCTAAGTCTGCGGTAATTGCTTTGGCATATGCTCTTTCAATTTAATCTCCTCCAGGTCATTAGAGATCTCTTCTAAAATTCTCACCACTCTTCCTTAGTGGTTGCACTAAGTTGTATTGGATCAGACTCTTAAAACTGTACAGTGGTGGATTTGAGGTTGATAATCAACTCATATTGGTGGATGAAGTCAGCTCCCAAAATTGCTGCGTATCTAATATAAATCATCACAATGAACTCATGAATATATGCGTAACCACCAATAATTAATGAACAAGACAACTGCAGTTTGCATTTCACTGTGCGGTTCGGGATTATTCTTCTTATCTTCATGTTTGAAACAGGCAATATTTTCAAAGAACCTTGAAGTTTTAGTTGGTCATATAAGCTCCCGGAGATCATGCTAATCATAGCTCCGGTATCCAAAAGCGTATTTCCCGTTACATTATTTATATATGCAGCGATAATAGGCAACTCTCTTAACCGCGCGTGGTCCGTGGTTTGTCGTTCGTCTTACAGCTCTTCACTTATAAGTTGCCAGAGTAGTACCTCTGCTATTACTCTGGGTCTATCTAAGTTCTGTTTCATTGCCGGAGAAACGGCGTTTCTTAACTTGGATCTAGTCCTGAAGTACTAGGTCTGTTATGATCCTCATGTGATTCTCCTCTACTTATTGGTTCCTCCCTTGATATCTGAGGCACTTGCTCAGCATCTCTTCTACCTCTCAATTCTCGTAGATATTGGTGGCTCTCCTCCGCTCTACTTTTCCAGTCTCGATCTATTAACGCATTGTGATCCACCCGGTAGCGCGATGGCCTCCGCGGTCTCGGGAATCTCTTGGAATACTGCCTGCATTATATCGGCCGTTATTGTCGTCAATAAACACTCTTCGGTTCCATCTGGTATTATTATTCTTTAAAGTCTGGTATCGCCTCCAATTGAAGTCTTCGACTGAGCATTCGCACTCGTATGGCGTCCAGTTCCTACTCTGGAACGTTCTTCCTTCTGGAGTAGTGTCATATTTAGGGTAATTGTTTTTGTGAACATCGGCATGGGTTTGAATCATCCGGTCTACAGATGTTATGGTAATATCCCGAATATCTCCCCTATGCCTTGGATTTATGAATTGTTCATTACTGTGATCCAATCTTCGTGAGATGTGGTCGCAATCAAGAAAGGTGTAAGCTCCTGAAGCTACCAGTATTTTCTGAACATCCATGGGGTATTGTCAGCATATGGTCTGAATTAGCTCAGATTCAACCAATGTGGGTTGAAAACATTGAAGCTTGGCTACGTGAGCCGTGAAATATGCTGCATATTAAGTGGGTTGAGTTCTCGCATATTTCTTGTGGTACTATTCGGCTCTTATATTTTGCTCAATCTCTACCGACCAATAGGTTTTCAACAAAGCCTCCTTGAACTCCTGATAGTTGTGGAACGAATAGCTAAAGGCCATGACTCATGTCAAACAATTGCCATTAAGTAACATCCAACTTCCCTTAATTCGCGGTCTGGTGTAACCATTATTTCTCGCATGTAATTTTCCAAGCTTCTGAGGAATTCAACTGGGGTTGTAGGTCCAGTTCCATAAAATTTATGGGGGGGGGGCGGTCCTTCATTAGCCCTCGATAACATTATGTTAGTACTTGGAGTTCGGTTCACATTGGGAAATTGATTACAAGTTGGGGTTTCAAATCTCATAGTTGTAGGATTTGAATTTGGACTCGTATCTTCCCTCGGTATATGAGAAATTCAGCGAGCTTCATCTGCCTCGGTAAACCTCCGTCCAGTTCTTCTGTCTTTTGTTCTGCAGTCGGTTCTCTTCTGCTTTGAATAGAGTTCATCTGCAGCTCTATGCGCTCTAACTTTCCCCGAACGCATTAGTCAAAATCATTCATTTTTTTAATCAGTTCAACATCAAACCCGTCAGGGAATTTTCTGACAATTTTTTGTGATTCTTCGTTGGCCTTCCGCGTCCCCAATTTTACCGTAAGCATTCGCTTCTCAATTTATTTTCTCAAAAAATTGATATCACCCTTATGGTTGGTGTTACTTGCGTTCAACTCCTCCTTCCAATTGTCTATGTCCTCTCTGACATTTTATATTTCGGTAGTCTAGACCTCCTTCAATAAGTCGTTTTCCTTTCTGAATTCGACATGGATTTCTTGCATTGCCGCGAAATTTTCTACTACTTCAGCCTATACGGTCTCCATATACTCCGTAGCCTTCTTTATATTCAGATTAACAGCTACCGCTACTCCCCTAGTAAATTTCATGCCTGCATTAACCGTGCTAACTTCTGATTTAAGTGTGTCGACGTACTGGTTAATTTCTTGCATCTTGTTATCCATAGCGTCCATTCTTTCGGCAAGACTCTCCTGAGTTTTGGAAATCTGAGCCTCAACTTATTCAATACATACGTTTGTTCTATAACAAATTTTCTTCCAATTCTATCCTTGTGGCGTCTAATCTAGTGTTGAGGTAGTCCCAATTCTCGATAAGCGTATCTATGCTTGCATTAAATTCAGCCCTATTAGTGCGAATTATAGCTTTTGCAACCTTCAAGTTAGCCTTGGTCTCAGTTCTGTACGCCTCCATCTCAGCTATAATATTGTCACTAACGTCATATATTCTGTCCCTGATGTTGTTACAGTTAGTTTCCATTTCGGTTCTAATATTATTTATGTCTGCCCAAAAATTGTTCAGAGCCTCATTCTTTACTACCATATCAGCCCTAATGTTGTTCAGATCTACTCTCATGGTATTGCAATTATTGTTCATATTCGCCCTAATGGTGTCACTATTGACTTCCATGTCTGCTCTTACGCCATTTACATCTGCCCTAATATTATTCAGTGCCTCATTGTACATTTCCATATCAAATCTTACACCATTCATATCAGCCGTTATATTGTCCATTTTCATTCCCTAGACTTGAAGTAGATCAGGCAAATCTGCCAGCACATCTCTGCACTTCTCCTCAGCCATATCAAATCGATTTCAATGAGAAATAGGGAGAGCTCCCGATCTTAGACGTATGCCATAAAAAACCTGGTTGGATTGAGTAGAAAATCTGCTCTTTTGATAAATTTAGGGATCCCTGCTGTGCCTCTGCCCCAAATGAGGTGAAATAAGAAAAAAAGCAAAGCTAAGAAAATTTAATTTTACTCAAGAGCAGGTTGGTTGCAAAGTCAAAATACCTTACATAAATTTTAAGGAGCCACCTAGTCACATGGTCTGACCTCTACATGTGAGTGCCATGCAACTTTCCAATGGCAGTACGAAGTCTCAGTTAGTCACTGAACTGTTGGAGTGCTAATAAAAAATACTCTCAAATTAAGCCCAATCATGGTAACTCGAACCTTCGTTTCGGTGCTAACCATGATGGGTGCCAAAATACTAGGGTCCTTATGTGCCCGTCAGACGAGAGTTTCGGTGAACTGCCGGTCTTGAACAGCCCTTCCAAGACCCTTTTCTGACCAACAAACAGTACTCGTGGAATAATGCATTCATAGACAGGCCTAGCACAAGGAAATTGCATTCGGGGTGTCGGGAATAGGAGAGTTCTTTTCTTACGATCCGCCTAGTGGAATACATTCAAAAGAAATCACAAAGAAACCATGAAAAAATAAGGCCAGGCTTACGTTAAAATCACGCTGTATTTATTGATAAAATTACAGATCACTTGCCAGTATGTGAGAGTTAAAAATCGGCTAATCCAGATACAAACTGCCCTGAAAAAGAATGTAAAAAATGTATCCTATCTAATATCTGTCATAAGGCTCTCGAAGTCCTATCCACAAAATTGAAGAAATAACTCAATCTATAACAGAGTAATACGTAACGAGTACCTAAGCAATTGCAACGGAGATTTAATCATTATGATAAGCATGAATCAACTAGCAAGAAAGATATTTACTTCTTTACACTGCAAAGTAGTTGTAACGTTAAACAGAAGGACAATAAGAATAACTATGCTACGATGGTATTCTCTCCAACATTTAAATTTACGTTAAATGTGAGCTACTCCTATGTGATGTTAATTTACTCATAATAAACGAGACGCGTTTTTCCAATGAAAACTGAAACTCCAATCTATGCATATTTTTATCCTACTTGGATATAAATAAATAAATAACAAAGCTATACAACACAAATATTACATCATGAAAAATACCGTCCTAAATGAAGCGCAAATGTTGTTGTTGCCGACGCATGGTCATGAGTATGAGGAGGAAATGTTGGTGACAGCAAAGACCGCCACGTCATACGTCGCATATCAAATTCTCAATTTTTCAAAAATCTCCCGTCATTAGATGATCGTCGTCTGAAAATCAGGAACATTCAAGAATGTTTTAAAATTAGCATCGAAGATCACAAACTCAAAGAAATTGGTGGGAAATGAAATTTAAGTTTACCATTATCAGGTCAGAAATCATAATTATTTAATTCTCGGTTTAATTCAAAATCCTGTCACTTGATTATTAATGTTCATTTGATTTATAATTTATCCTCAAAATATAATTGTATTTTTAGTGACCATTAAACGTGTCTAGTGTAGCTCTAAGTGTGGGAGAAAACATCTAAAACACCTCGAAATACCTGTGAATCACTGATCACTAAGTTCATAGACACCCTCTGTTCCATAACTATAACACGGACTCGTCAGTCTCCAATCATCAGTCGACATGTCAAAAGCGCTCATTACCGCTGAAAAGGTACCAGAACACATACTTGCTGAAATACACGAGCGAGAATGTTTCCCTGAAAAACTCCACTTTTCTAGACAACACAGTAACATGATCCAAAAAAACATCTGTTAGCATTCCACTGCTCTAGCTATTATGTCATAGCCTCCTAAAGTTATAACTTGGCAATGTGACGTAGCCATGCATTCGGGTTGTAAGAAAAAATATTCACAAATATATTAACAAAATAGCCTTCCTCCAGGTTTAATATGAAATGATACGATGACCAACCAGTAATATAACACAAACGAAAATTTTCCTACCTATAAGAATGTTCGTTGAGTAAGACCATCTTCAGCTATTCTACTCTTTGTCAAACCCAAACGGTAATGTAGTTGAAGCATTGTTCAAGCCTCGCCTGGGTCATGTTGCCGAGTAATGGCCTTCCCTCCCAGCCATTATTTATGGGCTCCAGCACATCTCACATCCGTCGCACTCCTAAGGCATGGTAGATTACTCCATCTGAACCTCTCGCAAAGAAAGAGGATACATTTCCATGTGGGCTTGACTTTGACTCCAACGTGCGATTATGATGATGGTAGCGTATTTTCACCGGATTTAGCTCTAACGTGTTGACATTATACTGGTTACACTGAAGTGACAGATGTGCGGTATTAGCAAATGGACTTAACACTCCGCAACGGGCTGTACTAAAATCATTGGGATGATATTTGCACACCAAAAACTGTACTCTTTACACACGATGTCACCACGTGATCGTACAATATTGTATTAATCATGTACTGTAAAGTGAGTTCTACCGGCGGTCATGTTGTCGCGCAAGGTCTTTGGTATATGCACTTATACATTTGGCAAACATTGCCTAAAAATGCAGATAACTGTTTAATAGAACGTCTCACTGCACTGCCCTCCCTGTGATGCACATTTTTATCACTCTTTCAAACAGATAATGTTTAGATTAGCAATTGTCACTTCACTGATATAACGATACGTCTCCTTACCATGAGGGTAGACAAATCAAGTGTGTCACTTCGTAGATTGCGGAACTAAGCTGTAACCGCTTGAGTCAAGTACTCCTTTTATTAATCCGTTTAGCATGTCTGCCATGTTATAACTTTACCAAGTGCATTGTATAATTCCAAAATTGCAAAATATTGCTTTCAAATAATTCCAAATGTTTCCAAAAATAGTAGAAATATAGGATTCTCCAAAAATAAATTAGCAGGGTAATGAAGTCAAATCAAAGTGCTCACAGAGATGACATCGCACTCAGATGCGCTCAATACTGTTCCGATGTGACTTCTTAGCAATCAATCCGAAGCTGCAATCGATCTCTAAATCGAAGATGCACAATCGGGGGCAGTATATAGATATTATTAACGGTTTACCCAGCGTAAGCTCAAAAGGTGCACGGACGGCAGTTTTTTCTTCGACCCGATTCACTGAAATCGTCACTGCTTGGCTTCTTTTGCCTATATATGAATGTTTTTCTGCAGAAACCTTCCTTCAGGAGTCCTTTACAGAATGGTAAAAACTGCACTAAAATCCATCCAGTGGTTCTGGGGATTACCCGGTTTAATCCAGTAGTCGGGGACTATGCCTTATACCGTACTATGTAGAGATAAGCGACAGAAGCATTTCATCACATAGCATTTCGTTACGAAAGTCTCCTTCCCCATGTCGTACTTTACGATCCTAGTATTTTATTGTAACTTAGCTAATGACACTGTTCAGTAATATTTCAACAGCCTGTAACCTTGATCTTAGTGGTTCATTAGCAGCACCTCTCTGATCATAGGTACAGCAAAGTCCGATGCAGTTGCAGTGGCAACTTGAGATCTTACTTGATCTCGGGAAATGCTGCAGCCTCTCATCACGGTCGTGGTGACTGTTTTAAGGCAAACGGCCTCATAAGAGTTACGTTTAATGTCACAATATGGCATAATGTAGTTTGGAATAATAAGTAGCTAAACGTTCGAAATTCTCAAATGTCTTTGCTGTAAATCATGATCATTTGAACTAGTTTCAGTGAATGTTGTTTCAAAATTAGGATGCTACATGAAAGTTATTCCTGCAGAGTTCACTTTAATGTTCTTATGAGTTCATCACGGAAAGCTTGATTGTCTTGGAACATTGATTGCTCTTACCCCCGAATGACTGAATTGATATTATGGGCATTGATTACATGAAAGAGAAGTATTTTGGTAGTTCTGGCCTCTACAGGGTAAGGCAATAAGTGGGTTACGTCTTCGTAGAACTTCATGTTTACTGCCGTGCGTTTTGTTTAATTGTCACCACGTGAACTACGGATTAGGTAGTCCGTGTTTGGTGTACCTTCAACCGATGACGGAAATGCGGAATCTTAGAAATTAAAAGGTATTCAAATCAATTGCTCAGTTTTAGGATACAGACAATTTAAAGGAGTATATGCATGCGTTTATTGTTTGAAAGCAACATGGACAAATCAGGATATTCGAATAATAAGCTATTATCTCACCTTTATCTGAAAAGGATTATGAGAATCGGCCGAAGGTTTTGTATCTTAGAAGCGTATTATCCATTCTTTCAAAGTTGGTTTGCCTTATGTAGATATTTGTTTAAAACAAAATAATCGGTTTTAACCCAGGACCCTGTCTGGTGATGATCATGAATTGAAAATGGGTATTTAATCCCTTGGCAGTGAAGAACCGAAAGATGGATAGGTGACCTTGGCTAATAAACTCGTGTCAATTCTGCGTCTGGTTTGTTAAGTACTATGTGTGCTTTAAAAGTATTTGACACATGGAACATTTTTCACGACTGTTGAAATGTGTGTACGCACAGTTAAAGAGGCTCTGTTTACAACAGTGTGTGTGTTTTGCTTTAAAAGCATTTGGTGTGAGTGACATTCCCAACACAGCTTCCAAGTATCATCACTGAAGCCCAAATGTGCATATGAGAGATGCGTTTTCAAGAACATGTTGAGTGATAAATTATAGTTAATGTATTCCTCAATCCGTGAAAATAAACGCTTGGCTTGTAGGATAAGCAAAAGGCGGTGTTGGCCATTAATTTAGTGAAGGCTGAATGGTAGGCGCGGGATGAGGGCCAGAAGTGTTTGTGGTGCCTGTCAGCGGCTGGCTTTCTTTGTTCGGTCCGGACACAAGGCGGGAAGAACAGGATGCTCTGTGACGTATCGCATATGGCACCGAACACCATTTATTTCAATCCCATTGATAGAAAATAGATATCTCCAACTTCAGAATTATGCCCTGGATAGCTGTATTAATTGGTTATTGAGCTAAGGCACCATGCTCGTTATTTACGGTAAATTTCTCAGCAGGAAAAGGTGTCTGGGCACATCCTCGTTGCGTAGTGGCTATCATTCTGGCTGTCACCGTGGTGGCCCAGGTTCGATTCCTGGCTCTGCCTAGAAATTAATTTCTGGTCTGATAGCTGGAACGTGGTATACTCAACCTCGTGAAACAAAATTGAGTAGAGGTGGGTTCGATTCCTACCTCATCCATCCTGGGAGTGGTTATCCCTGGTTTTCCCACTTCTATTTCAGACGAATGCTGCGATTGTACCTAATGTAAGGCCACGGCCGTTTCCTGCTCAAATCCTATTACAAATTCACGCACTAGTAAAGACATCACAGTAACACAGGTTATCAGGCAAATTCATCACACACCCAAGTACACGAGGCTACATGACCGCGATGTCGCAATGACCCTATAACAATCATCATCAACAACAAACCCAAAACTACACCAATAAAATATTATTTTTATTACGAGTATTATTATTATATATTTTTCACATCATTACCACGGCATAGCCTGGACACATTTTAGTTACGGACTGTTTATTATTACCTTTATTATAATAATTATTATTAATTTCATTATTGTTATTATTATTATTTTTATTATAATTAACCGATAGTGGTGGCTCCGCTCGCTAAAGCGCAGTGTCCGGTCATGGGGCTATGCTCTCGGCTGACTCGATAGACGCGTGGGTTCAAGCCCCACCGTCGGCCGTCCTTGAAATGGCTTTCCGTGGTTTCCCATTTTCAACTCCAGGCAAATGCTGGGACGGTACCTTCTGACACGCCACGGCCACTTCCTTCCCCATCCTTGCCCCGTTTCATGCACCATCAGTCATTTCAACCCCGTTGGAAAACGGGAAAAATAAGGGGTTGACATAAAATTATTATTTTTTATTATTATTATTATTATAGCTATTATTATTATTATTATTATTATTATTATTATTATTATTACAGCCCTTCATTAGCAGAAGTGTCAAGGAGCAACGGAACTTCCTTGCATCTAACTAACACTACCTCCAAAGAAATCTCAACCAGCCAACCTCGATTGGCGAATTAGAAACTTTCAAAGTGCACTATTTTTAATGAGTATCTTTCGATTTCAACACTGGCAATTGGTAAAAATCAAACGTGTGTTCCTAAAAACTGAAAAAACACGTTATATAATCTTAACCGTTTGATTTACTCGCTGTAAAGCCAATAAAATTATGCCATCGTAATAAATATCGTTTCAACAAAGGAACTCAGCTCTGTCATGAGTTCCACGTCGTAGAGCATGACAGAGCACAGTGAACGAAAGATGTGCTACAATACCAGTGTGTTAACATAATTTAGAATTACTTCGTTTGGGAACTGTAGGAGTGCCAAGATAAGGGCTTTTCTCCTTTTACAATAATATGTCACAAAATAAGTTCAACCTCAAAATGCACGTAATGTTTACATATTGCAGCTCTCCCGTTCTTTGGTTAAACTGATGAAATGCTACACATTAATCTGAAGTGTTCTTGGGTTCGATAAGGACCAAGTCGTGCGATTTTATCACCATATTGTTATATTATCTTGCTGTTAGTGACATCAGCGTCATAATTTAATTCTCATTAAGACGTAAAGGTCACATAGAGGTATGTGTTCGTAATACATGCACTAGGTCTTCCTGAAGGCCTCGCGCCATTATTATAGTGTATCATGCTTTAATATAACTTAAATCATTGTCTGTTTTCTTTAGGCATTAATTAAACAAGAAGTTAACAAAGGGAGATACGAGGAAGACAAAATTAAAAACTTAATGAAGAAAATATATTAGAACTAAATAGGATCCGTCACCTTCTGAGGCTTCGGAGCTTCTGGATACAGAGGTCCTGGATTTGATTGCCATGTCTGTCAAGAAATTTAATTATAATCATAAAGCTGTAACGGGCTACACCTAGACTCTTGAGACAAAGTTGAGACGAGATGTGTTTGATTCCCTTCTTAACTGCCCTAGAAGTGAGTAGTGGTTTTGTGATAGTTCTGGCTCCACCTCCACCTCTTCCTCCCCTGTAGCTTAACTTAACATATCCTAAGGTAACATAATCTAACCTAACCTAACTTAACCAAACCTAACCTAAACTAACCAAACCTAACCTGAGTTCTGGTGTCTGTTCTGGCCCCACCTCTGCCTCTCACACCTCTATAGCTTAACTAAACCTAGTCTAACCTAACCTGACTTAAGCTAACCTTACCTAACCTAACCAGAGTTCTGAAACCTCTTCTTTCTCATGGGTTTTAAACCCTCTTAGTCATTTAAGATGATGATCAGACCTTAACCCAACCTTACCTAACCTAAGAGGTGTGATCAAAAAAGTTCTAAGATGGTGGTCATAGCTTAACTTAACCTAAGCTTACCTAACCTCTGAACCTCAAGATGGTAGCCAATTATTCACTATGGATTATTAGCTATCGATTTAGTAGTTAATAATCAACTATTAGATCATTTCCCTGAGATTTCCGAAAATCGGAATTATCTTTAGTTGGTCAACCGAAGATAGTAGTGGCTAGGGAGGATACGGTGAGGGTAGTTTTATAATGTATTTATTTTATTATTTATTTATTTGTCAGGGTAGCTGAGAGGTGAGTAACTGCAGACGATCAATTTCAAGTAGTTCCCACGTTTTGCTACCAAATGCTGCCGTCAACTAAGATGGTGGCCATAGCTTAACCCAACTTGGGTTCTGAACCCTACTCCTCTTCCTCATGTTCCAAGATAGTGACCATAGCTTAACTTATCATTTCCCATCCAAAACTGAACCGAACCCAAAACTAACTAAACCGAACTGAATCGAAACTGGACTAAACCAAATGAATCGGAACCGTGGTTTGAAACCTCCTCTTCTTTCTCTAAGATTGTGATGGTAGCTTAAATTCGTTTCACTATTTATGATTCCAGGGAGGGGGGGAGGGGGTGGCTTGCACCCCCTGCCGGCGCCCATGAATAATGTAGCTGAAAGTATCACATCGGACGAAAGAACATAAACTTATAGCACCATCCTTTTAGGACACAATCATCTTTTGGTAGATTTTTGCCTGGCTCTGAAAGAACGAATGTCTTCCAGGAGCCGTGAAGAGCCTTTCAGCTAAAAATAAGAATACTTTCGAAGCACCGGAGATATCAGCTTGGCTCAATAAATATTAGTGTTCAAACATTCTTAGCATTAATCTGTAACCAGCTTTCAATCTTCTGTGAGTGCGATTTGTTTGTCTTGAGGGAAGAAATGAAAGGTAGATCCACAATATCTATATTACTTTCCTGCCGGGAGAAGAAGCGGTATGTTGTAATTTGATGTCACAGTAAATACCAAGACAACGAAAGATATAGAATGCATTAGAAGGATTCAAGTAAAATATGAATTTTGAAGCCATCAAATATTCTTCCCGAATAAGACAAAGCGTGAGGGTGAAGTATCGTCGGAAGGGATTCTCCCAAATATATTTTCAAAAAATAATTGAATAAAGTTTAGCTTCACACGTTTTACGTGAATACAATATGCAAAATTAAGAGGATTGCTTTTGTCATTGCAGCTCACTATAAATAAAATTTGACACTAGGCATACTTTAGTTTGCTAGTTAGTTATTGAGGTTTTACGGGGCGTAAATACGAGGTCGCCTGCGCCTCTTAAAACACATTAAAGTATACAAATTTAGAATTAAATTAAGAATTTAGAGGTTGATACAGTGGAACATGGATAATTCGAACTTCTATAATTCGAAATCGTCTTTAATTCGAAAATTTTCTCGGTCCCTAGCGTTTTGTATGTAATCAATGTTAAAAATCCTTGGATAATTCGAATATTTTTTTGGTTAATTCGAACTCTTTTCGTCATCGGTAGAGCGCAGAATTGCATTTCAGTTGATGGTTGGGAGGAAATAGTGACTTTTCCCATCTCGTATGAAGAATTTGTTAATGTTGATAAAGACGATGCAGTTTGTGGCGAGTTTAGTGACGTGGACATAATCACCGAGGTGATCAGTAACGCCAACAAAGCATCTGAAGATGAGGGCGGTGATTCTTTGGAGGATCAGTAACGAATGATTCCGAGTGCGGAAGAAGCATCCAATTACGTCCAACAACTCAGAGTATTTTTTTAAAATCAACACAACGTATGTGTTTCTATTTTTCAATCACTATATGACGTAGATTCATATATTACTCGTGAGAGACATTAAATCAAGAAATCAAACTAATATCTCGGGATTTTTTGATAAACATTAAATAAAAACAGTAAATGTTGTTTATTGTGTCCAGTATTTTTGTACATAGCCTACTAACAGTATCTAGAAATATAGTTATTTGTTAAATCTTAAAATTTGAGTAATTTTTGAAACATTCTTTGTTTAATTCGAATTTTTTAAATGTCCCTTGAAGTTCGAATTATCCAAGTACCACTGTACTTATATATGAAAAGATCGAAAATAAATGTAATTTTACTGATATCAGGATATAAAACAAAGAAATGGGAAGCTATTAATATTCTAAGCCTGAGTTATTCTGTACGATTATGGCCACGTGGACCAAACATTCCTGTTCCAACAACAGCAATATTTTTATATGTGTGTAACGGAAGTTGTTCTCACAATGTTCCAATTAGGTTCCTTAGTCTCTTACAGAGATAGAGCAGAAAACTTAAGTTGCATAATCATGGGTAGTTTCAGTGCATCTTTTCCAGGGAGGGGGGAATTATCATTTTCATTTCATTAGCCCCCAATTTTCGTTTCATTCCTCATTTCTTACTTGCTTCGTGAAATTCATTATTCTGCTGCTCGGAAACTTTTGACTACTTTATGGGTAGAATGGGAGGAATATTTTGCTTTTAGTTCAGAGGTTTTGTCCATTGAAGTTCGCTTTTCTTACTTTGTGATTCATTGTTAATTTTCAGTTCTTGAAACCAGGCAAAAATTAGTGGCATCACCATGTATCGACAAGAATAGTGGCACCACCATGTATCGACAAATATAGTGGTACCACGATGTATCGACGAAAATAATGTTATCACCATGTTTCGAAAAAAATAGTGGTACTACCATGTATCGAAAAAAATAGTGGTATCAACATGTATCGACAAAAATGGTGGTACCACCATGTATCGACAAAAAAGTGGTACCACCATTTATCGACAAAAATAGTGGTATCACCATGTATCGACAAAAATAAAGTTCAAGCAGTTCATTAAAATGTTAATGTAACACCAGTTCGCCTATTCTCTAAATAACTGGACATATTTTCACACACTGGTACCGTATTTCTAAATCACTGAGTTAAATTAACCTGTGGAAATATGAATCTGCCTAATAATTCAAATAGCACTGTCTCCAAATATCTAGTTTGTACTGGTCGTTACAGCAGATGCATCATGATTTTCGTCTCCTTCACACCATATTGGGAATACTTCGAATTATTCTTCTTAGCATAATGCAACTTGTACGAAGTTATAAATTCGTATTGTACCTATATCATAACTGTGACACCCATGGTTTTAGCAAACTTGCGTTTTAGAATGAAAATATTCAGTTAGATTATTGCTGACCGTCAAGTAAAATATATTAAACTCACTAAATCACGTACTTCTAACATAGTCGTTTTCATAACGACATAGACACCGCAGGATCATTTAACTAATATGAATTTGTACTTAAGAATGTCACATAATCTATATTTTCGTGAGTTAGGAAGCTGATAATGTCTGTTCTCTAATTATCTTCTTTCAGAAGCACATGTTCATCAATCCCTGCCTGAACTTTGGCATTATCACCTCATTGATCTACTGTATATTGAATTGTAACATTCAGTCGGTCAACACGAGTATACGCCCAATTAAATTAGTATTAAATTAGATCCTCCGCTCATATAAGTACATGGTGCGCATCAAAAATTGCCTGCCTTGCAAGAGGATTCCATTGGAATGATATACAACATTATGAAGTCTATCACTATTGAATTCATCATTTTGTCTTGACTGACCTGAAGCCTCCGTGGCTTAGGCGGCAGCACGCCGGCCTCTCACCGCTGGGTCCGTGGTTCAAATCCCGGTCACTCCATGTGAGATCTGTGCTGGACAAAACGGAGGCAGACAGGTTTTTCTCTGGGTACTCCGGTTTTCCCTGTCACAATTTCATTCCAGCAACACTCTCCACTATCATTTCATTTCATCTGTCATTCATTTAATCATTGCCCCAGAGGAGTGCGTCAGGCTTCGGCAGCCGGCACAGTTCAAATCCTCGCCGCTAGATGGGGGCTTCATTCATTCCATTCCTGACCCGGTCGGAGACTGGAAACAGGCTGTGGATTTTCATTTTCTTGACTGACCTGCCGTCTACATTCGATTGAGAGTGCGAATCTCGGTCGCTTTGATAACGGCGCAAACATCGCAGGACAGTTGAACTATTATAAATCGCTTCGATTGTAGAAGATATAACACTACAGGTTAAAAATATACAACAATGGTAGATAGCTATTCATACCTGAATAAGCTGGATTTCGTCCCGGCAAAAGCTGTACTGGGCAGTTGCTGAACCTTACGCAATTCATAGAGGATGGTTTCGAAGCAGCTAAGGTAACTGGAGTGGCATTTGTCGATTTATAGGCAGCCTACGACACTGTTAATCATCAGCTTCTATTTGCTAAAGTCTACACTCTGACTAAGAACTCCAGCCTAACCAGGTTCATTGCTACTCTCCTGCAGAATCGGAGATATTTTGTGGACTTCCAGGGGCAACGCAGCCGTTGGAGACTACAGAAGAATGGCCTACCCCAAGGAAGTGTTCTCGCTCCATTTCTGTTCAACGTGTATACAAATGACCAGCCGATAGCTCCCAACACCAGGAGTTTCTTGTACGCTGACGATCTCGCTCTTGCTACACAGTGTAAGGATTTTGAATCAGTGGAGAACAACCTCACGAGTCCTCTTAAGGATCTGTCCAAATATTATATCGTAAATCAACTGAAACCAAATCCCTCCAAGACACAAGTATGTGCTTTCACTTGAGAAACAGGGAAGCCTTTCGTAAACTGAAGGTAATATGGTCAGGAGTTGAACTGGAACACTGTTACTCCCCAAAATTTCTAGGAGTGACACTGGACAGAGCTCTTACCTACAAGAAACACTGTTTGAACACCAAGTCAAAAGTTCACACCAGGAATAATCTTCTGAGGAAACTGGCCGGATCACAATGGGGTAGCCAACCTGACACTATTCGAAAATCTGTAATGGCATTGTGTTATTCCGCTGCGGAGTACGCCTGCCCGGTTTGGTATAACTCAACTCATGCTATACAGGTAGACGTAGCTCTCAATGAAACGTGTAGAACTATAACTGGATGCTTAAGAACAACACCAACAGAATGCCTCTACCAGCTTGCAGGAATAGCACCACCTTCTATTCGACGAGAAGTAGCTGCAAACAAGGAAAGGAAGAAAGTTGTCCAGGAAGCAACCCATCCTCTACATGGGCAGGAACTACATGCTCTGAGGCTGAAGTCTAGGAAGAGTTTCTTAAGAACATCCAAAGAATTGAAGACTACATGTGAAAAAGCCAGGCTAGAATTATGGAAAGCTAAGAAATCTCCTCTCCTAGGCTGGAAAAGGATAGCCGAAACTTTACCTCCTGGTCATGATCAAGATTGGGTAATATGGAAATCCTTGAATAGATTAAGATCAGGAGTGGGCAGATCTAAGATCAATCTTGCAAAGTGGGGCTACATTAAGGAAGATGACATACAGTGTGACTGTGGAGAAGATCAGACTGTGAAACATATGCTTCAGTGTACACTGTACCCGACCTCCTGCACAGAAGATGAACTTTATGAAGCATCACAGAATGCAGTGGAAGTGGCCAAGTTTTGGTCAAATATTATATAATGTTTGTAGTCATAGTATTTGTATCTGTGTTAATTTGATGTTTTCTGACTCGAGAATAATAATAATCGTAGCAATAATTTCTTTGTTCAAAAAAATGAGCTACCATACTACTGTACACCTTAAGAATAAAAATGTACAGCATTTCGCAGCACGAATAACGATCGCGGTAAGGCAAAACGGCGCAAAATTAGACGAGAGTAAAATACAGTTAGAGCCGTATTTAGGGCTCCTGATGCCCCTGGGAATAAATTTTAAAAAATCTTTGCTACCCCCGACTTAAAATAAGCACAGCAGATGTATTTAAGTTTCCTTAATATATGGGTCTGTTTCTTATCTGTTTGTATATAAATATTAGTGGCAAACACTACAAATATGCGTTACCTAATATTGCAAATAGAAACAAGATATTCAGTAAAGAACATATATATATGTATGCATGTATTCTTTATTGTCAGACAGATAGACTCCAGATGCCTACATTCTCCTAAATACATGGGTATAGTCATAACTCATTGTCCTATTCAAGGAGTGTAATTTAATGTTGATTGTAGTAGGCTAGCTTGTTGAATATCAAAGTGCTATATTTTACTGGGTGTAATTGATATAATTGAAGCCCATTAGACAGGTGATAGAAAAGACTATTCTAAGCTTCCTAGGTAAAAAAATTGTCACCTATCTTTAAATTGAAAATTAATCTTTCAAAAGTCAATATTTTTAGGTTTTTCAGAAAATCTTCAAGCAGAAGGTAGGGCGGCAGTCTGGCGGAAACGAGACGGTGCGAGGTTGGACGACACGCGGAGGAGAAGTTGTTACGTAATCTGAGCATTGACCTTACCAGTTGAGGGGTGGTATCAGCAGTTATGAGGATAGCGCTTCCGTCTCGTAAGAAAATTTGCATTGCTGTTGTTGTTGTTGTTGTTGTCGTCGTTGTTGAAATCACACTCAATGGCTAGGGACGTTAGGACCGGTAGTATGGTGGAGCCTACATTGCAAGTGTGCAACTCATTGATGGATGTTCATAGTAAAAAGTACAAAATAATTTCGATAATCAGCCCTGTTGTGTCATTGGGGTCCAGCACGTTAATGAAATACAGTGGGACAAAATTCCGACATCCCGTAGTCTGTTCAGAACTAGCATTAAGACGGAAGTAAAATACTTGATGTTTTGTTCGGAGGCTAAGCGATTTTGGTCATTTAGCCCCATGTAGTTGGGTGTGGGTATAATTTGTCTGATAACCTGTATTTTTGTGGTTTCTGTAGTAATGTGAGTATTTATAATTCAGGTTAGGATTGGAAAGAAGGCGGCCGTGGCCTTCAGTTAGGAACCATCCCGGCATTTGACTGGGTTAGACGTGGGAAACCATGGAAAACTACTTCCAAGGTTTAATACTGGAACGGTACCATATGCACATAATAGTAATAGTAATAATAATAATAATAATAATAATAATAATAATAATAATAATAATAATAATAATAATAATAATAATAATAATAATAATACATTAAATACAGCGAGTTGGTCGGCCCTATCAAAAGGCAATGGCATGTAGAACGGGTAAAGACCATACCTATCATTGCCTCAAGTACGGGCGTGATCCCAGGTACCTTGCTTCAAGGCCTTAAAGAACTGGATCTGGATACTCAACTGTACAAACTAATGCAGAAGGCAGTTTTTCTTTCAACAACCCGAATAGTCTGGAAGTTCATGGGTAGCGATTTCGACTTTCCAGCTTAGAAGTGGCTGTTTCAGTAACTAGGCTTTGGTTCCCTGAAACCTGTATAGTTATGATGTGATGTACCAGCAATGTGTTAGATTATATGTACTGTATAATACAATAATAATTTAATGATAGCAAGGCTGTGTAGCTCAGGTAGTAGAGTGCTATCCTTCTCGAGTGTTCGATCTAGGCTCGTTTATGTAATAAATGAAGGCGGACAAATATGACAGCCTTATGCCGATGGCACGTACAGGAAATTCTGTGAACACAACATTCCGGTATCTCGACATCACCGCAAAAATAAAAAGTGTGTTAAAAACATATTATTATTATTATTATTATTATTATTATTATTATTATTAAACAAATACAGTAAAAAGAGATTATGTATTTACTGAATGCTGTTTATTTTTAAATAATGTTCCAATTGTCTGGGACGTTAAGTTAATAAATATTCTTGGTAACAATGAAGATGGCAGAGACTTGCTAGCTTGTTGTAATGGTTGTTGCTAATTCATTTTAGGGGCTTGGGACATTTATTTATTAGCACCGTGTAGTTGGGTGAGTGTCTGATAAACTGTGTTTTTGTGGTGACTGTAGTGGTATGTGGAGCTGTAGTTATTATTTTCGTGAATGTGGTTGGTGCCCCGGGAATCCAAGTTCGATACTATCCCGGCATGTGCTTGGAAATCACGTGGAAGAATCCTGGAAAATCTGAAATCCGGCTAGTTACTGTCGGTGCTGAGTTTGAACCTTCAATTACCGGATATGCTACGATGGTGGTGCACGATCAAATGCGCATGCCTACACCGCGGAGGTAGGAAAGAAAGCAGCCGTGGTCTTATAAAGGTACATCCCAACGTTGGCCTCGTGGTATGCCACGGGAAATCATCTTGTGGCTGCCGATTGTGGGATGGAGGGAAGCTTGTAGTTTTATATGACCGTAAATCTCGCGATCATGAGTTACTTGACCTCCATTTTGTGTGGAATCCAAGCCACAGGACATGGCATTTCACTTCGAAAATCTCACATGCATTAACCAGGAATCGAACACGGTCTACCTTGGTGAGAGTCTAATAGCTTCACCACCCCGCCACACGCCCCTTACCGATGGTGGGACTCGATGCTAAGCATACAGCTACGAAATGATTGTAATGTAATCTCGACTTTGACTGGTTTTCTAGCTCCAGTAGTGTTTCGAAAATCTTCAGGCATGTTTTTAATTTTAGAGTCCATTTATTACAGTCGTCATTACTTGCATATCAGCCGGTAATGGTAAGCTGTATCAACACTATCAGTTGGCAGTCAAAGTGAAAGGTCGTGTTTTTCCCGAGCTCTCAGGTGTGCTGAAATGGGTTGTTCTCTGGAGTGTTATCGGGCGAGGATCGGACTGTGGTATGCGAAGGGTAGTCGGGATTTCCGGTGTTTCTGTGTACGTACGGGACCTAGCAACTTGTGGTTCATAGCCCTAGTGATAGCTGCATTGCTAGTTATTGGTGGAGTGGAAGTGAATGCAGGGCCTGTTACTCCAAATGTGAATCAGGCAAATGATCCAGTGGCAGCTTTAAAGTGTTCGACGTTCAGTAAAACATTGAAGAATGGTGTTGAGTGTGGACTATGTGAGAAATAGTTTCACATCGGCTGTATTAAGGTCAAGAAGGAGGATTGTGATGTGGGAAATTGGTTTTGTAAAGTATGTGATACGCCGGACTGTTTGAGGGTGCAAATCAAAGCAAGGGATCAAATAATACAGGAACTTAGAGCAAAGCTTCGTGAATCAGAAGAAACGTTGCAGGATGTGACTGAACGGCTTTCTACTGGGATCAGTGTGGAAGAGGGCGTGCAGGAGCAAACTGTGGATGACGTTATCATAATGGGTGATTCTATGATACGATGGAGTGCGAATATCTCGAGGAAATCAGGTGCGAAAGTGCGGTGTTATCCGGGGATTAAAATTGACCAGCTTGCCCAACAAGTGGAAGAAGCAAATGTAGAGGACTGTGACAAAGTTAAAAGTGTTGTTGCTCCATGTTGGGACGAACAATTTGAAGAAGAGGGCTACAGCTGATTACATCATGGGGGAGCTCTACGAACTAGGCAGAAAAGCTAAAAGCAAGTTTAGAAGTGCAAACATTATAATGAGTGGCATTGTTCGGCGGGGAGATGTTCCGTTAAGGCGAGTCAAGACTGTAAATGACCGCATGGACTGGGTATGTGCACAACTGGGATTAGTGTACGTAGAAGCTGACTGCTGGATTGGTGGCCGTGACTTCGCCCGAGACGGGCTACATCTAAATCGACGGGGCGCTTTCAACCTAGGGAGCCTACATGACAGGGTCATCGGTTCGTGCCGGCTTTTGTGAGGAGGAGCAGGTCCAGGGGTTGCCAGACGAAGGGAACAGAAGGAGCTATTTCGAGATATTTGCTGCGGAGGTAAGACTCTAAGATTACTGCAGGTTAATTGTCAGAGTTTAGGAAATAAATTAATTGAATTTTGGAATATTGTAGAGACGTATTCTCCGGACATTGTCATTGCAACTGAATCTTGGTTATATGAGGACATAAATAGTAGCGAAATAATTCAAGGGACCTACGAAATTTAGAGAAGGGATCAGGGGAAGCGAGGTGGTGGGCTATTTATTTGTGTGCGCAAAAATATAGCTAGTTTCTTAAAGTGGGCTGATATGGATCATGATATGTTATGTGTACAAATTTCGGATAAAGGGAATAAATTCCCTCTTCAGGTGATAGGGACATATAGAGCACCGAAAGAAAACTTGTCGCTCCTCGAAACACTGTATGATAAAACTTGTACGGGTAATGCTATGAAAAAGAGCATACTAATTGCTGGAGATTTAAACCTCCCCAAAGTAGACTGGTCTGGTGAGTCAACTAGCTGTGGTCAAGCTCAGAGCGCTGCAAATAAATTCTTAAGGGAGGGGGGATTTTCCCAAGTAGATGACTTCCCAACTAGAGACAATAATACTTTAGATGTTTATCTCGTAAGGCCTGTAGAACTGTATATTAACTGTCTGAAAGTACCAGGAATTAGTGACCATTCTGGGGTTGAATTAAATATTAGATATGGTGACATTACAAAATAAGACTCTGATGTAGCAAAAAAGATCATATTCCAGTATCGCAGGGCGGATCAGGGCAAGTTTCAGGGGTATTTGAATGAGCTATTTGTAGGATGGTCATCGGAAGGAAATCACATTAATATCCTGTGGACTAACTTTTTGAAAATTTTAAATAGCGCTGTTGATAAATTTGTCCCATTTAATTTGCTGAAACGAAACCCAGATCCTGAGTATTACACACGAGAAATTAGGAGTCTAAAACGGAAAATTAGGAAATTATACAATAAAAGACATGATAGTGACAAGTATATGTTGAAATTTAAGTCCTTATCAAGAGAGCTCGTCTTAAAATAGAGGGCTGCTCATGACAGTTATATGCAAGGTTTACTTGGTTCGGGAGGTGATGGGTGGAAAAATTTTTACAGTTATGTTAGGAGAAGAAAGGGAAATTCAAATAATTTGTCGATGATAATGTCCGGTGACGGTAAATTAATTACTGAGAAACAGGCCATTGCTAATGAATTAAATGTTTTTTAGGGTAGTGTGTTCAATAAATCCAATCGCTGTGTGTTGGACCTTAACGACGAATCAGGGGCTGCCCTGTTCCAAATAAACCAGTCAGCAATTGTAAAGCTAATACAAAAACTACGTTCCAATGAATCAAAGGGTCCTGATAATATTGTTAGTGAAGTACTTAAACTAGGAGGTAGGGCCGTGGCACGGTACTTGGAGGTGATGTTTAATGTGTCTATAAACAACGCACAAATCCCAGATGACTGGAAAAGAGCTACGGTAGTCCCAATATTTAAGGGAGGGAGCAGACTTGAATTGGGCAACTACAGGCCGGTTAGCCTTACGTCCATCGTTTGTAAACAGATGGAGCATCTCATTTGTGACTACTTGAGGGAACAGTGGGAAACATTATCATGGTTTAATGATAGGCAACATGGATTTCCGAAGGGTTACTCATGCGAGAGTCAGATGCTATCACTTTTTCAAGACATTAGCGAATCGTTAGACCATGGAGTTTCAGTCGACGCCGTGGTTATAGATTTTTCGAAGGCATTTGATGGTGTGCCGCATGACATGCTACTCCATAAATTAGCTTCGACGAAGATTGATAGAAGAGTAATTTTATGGATCCAAGAATTTTTGACGGGTCGTTCCCAGAAAGTGAAAGTCGAAGGCATATTCTCGGACGAAATTACCGTAACGTCGGGTATACCTCAGGGCAGCGTAATCGGAACTTTGTTATTTTTGGCGTTTATAAATGACTTACCAAATGCGATTCGCAATGACTGTCGATTGTTTGCGGATGATTGTGTAATATCTCGAAAGATACATGACTCACAAGACAATGCAGTGCTTCAAGAGGACCTGTACCTGGTCTATAGGTGGGCGATTGTAAATAAAATGAAAATAAACACAAGAAAATTTAGTCTATTAAAAATAGGGAAAGTGCGAAGGCAGGCTTTTCAATATAATATTGGCTCGGAAATACTTGTAGAAGAAGATTCTTGCAAATATTTGGGCGTTCACGTAAGGAATGATATGAAATGGAGTAGTCATGTAGGATGTGTAGTTTCAAAAGCTTAGAAATCCCTGCACTTTGCAATGAGGGTATTAAAAGGAAGTAGTACCTCTGCTAAAGAATTAGGCTATTTGTCACCTGTAAGACCTATTCTGGAATATGCCTCGGCGGTTTGGGATCCATATCAAGTATGGCTCATCAATGAGTTGGAAATGGTACAAAGAAAGGCCGGTAGATTTGTGCTCAGTGACTTTAACCCCAGGAGCAGTGTGAGCCGCAAGTTAAAGAAACTTGGGTGGGAATCACTGGAGGCTAGGAGGATGAAATCTAGACTCTGCGCTATGTACAACACGTATACAAATCATCCAGCATGGGGTGAGCTTAGCAAACGATTGGGAAAGCCCACTTACATGGGTAGGAGCGATCATCCTTTCAAAGTTAAGGGCCGACCACAGCGAACAAATTATGGTAAATATTATTTTGTAAACCGTGCCATTGATAACTGGAACTCTCTACCTGCTGCAGTCTTAGAGCCTTTTCCCAAACATATAGGGGTGTTTAAGAAAAGACTGACTATTTGTGTAAATACTCCAGTTTAATTGTTGTATAATTGTTATTGAATTAGTATGTATAATTATTTATTTGTTGTGTATATCCAATTTGCCACCGGGGGACTCACCCCCCATTGCAAATAAATGAATGAATGAATGAACATGTAGATAATAATAATAAAATGAAAATCCACAACCTGCTTCCAGTCTCCGACCGGGTCAGGAATGGAATGAATGAAGCCCCCATCTAGCGGCGAGGATATGAACTGTGCCGGCTGCCGAGGCCTGACGCACTCCTCTGGGGCAATAATTAAATGCATGACAGATGAAATGAAATGATAGTGGAGAGTGTTGCTGGAATGAAATTGTGACAGGGAAAACCGGAGTACCCGGAGAAAAACCTGTCTGCCTCCGTTTTGTCCAGCACAGATCTCACATGGAGTGACCGGGATTTGAACCACGGACCCAGCGGTGAGAGGCCGGCGTGCTGCTGCCTAAGCCACGGAGCTCTAGATAATAATAATAATTATATTTATTATAATAATAATAATAACCAACAAGCTTCAACAGTGGACTCAGAAAACATTGCACGGCCGCCATCCGTATGATCTCAGTCAAGGATATGTCGACATACATGCGTCGAACAGCTGGCTGACCCATGCGGATCTATTTCGTGAGACTGAGGAGTTCATGATCGCGATACGAGATCAGGTAGTGGCTACTAAGAACTACCGAAAATACATCATTAAGGCATCAGAAGACAAATATAGGAGATGTCATCGCGAATCGGGGACCATCCAGCATATTACAGGGGGCCGTTCAACAATTTCATCTACGTACTACTTGGAGAGGCATGACCAAGTAGCCAAGACAATCCACCTGAATCTGGCAAGGAAGCACTCCTTAAGTAATAATGATCTGCCTTATAATCAATACATTCCTGATGTTGTTCTGGAGAACGATACACACAAGGTATTCTGGGACAGGTCAGTGCCAGCAGGCCAGGCATTATTGTTATTGATAAAATGCAGGAGGAAACTCTTCTAATAGACATCGCAGTCCTAAATCGCATAATATCCAACACAGTTATGCTGAGAAAGTGACGACATACATGCCTCTGGCTGAAGAGATCCGATAGATGTGGCGACAGGAGTTTGTCACTGTATTGCCTATCATAATCCCCTCCCCTCCACATGGCGGCTGAGTGAACAACACGGCAGTGAGTAGCTCCGAAAACATTGTGTATTTAAGAGTGTATTCGAGGAAGAACCTAAACCATATATGTCACCCGTCCATATAAGTGCATACGTTGCCCAGTAACTAATAAGAACATCAATTAGAATTACTAACTTCCTCGTAAATTGGTTAAATAGGAGTTTTCACCTGCATCGGCAACATGGGCGACTGTGGAGAGTGTGGTGGTAGCTTGGGGAAGGCTGGAAAGTTACAGTGTGGTTCATGTAAAAAGTGGTTCCACAAGAAGTGCGTGAATACATAGAACAGATTCACCGAGTGGCTGTGTGTGCAATGTGTGGACTATAGTGCAACTATAAGTGACAGTGTAAGTGACAAAGACACTCCATCAATGGAGAATATTTACGGAATGCTGAAAGACTTAAAAGAACAACTCAAAATCATAAAAGACGAACAAAGAACGAGAGAGACTGATCTAGGTAACTCATTGGAATTGTGCCATAAGAAACTAGACGATTGTGTAACATTAATTTCTAAACAGCAGACAGAAATTAAGGAATTTAAAGGACAGTTTGACACATTAACCCAGCAAAATGTCAATCTCAAGGCGAAGCTAAAATCCCTAGGAAACCGCCTAGAAGAATCTGAGCAGCAGTACACACATAGGAATACGGTGGAATTACACGGTGTCCCGGAAATTCCTAACGAAAACATTATTGCAACTGTGAAGAAAGTAGGTCAAGCTCTGGATGTGGTCATCACTGAAACAATGGTAGATGCCTGTCATCGACTGCCTAAGTCACCTAATCATCAACACAGTGGCATCATCTAAAAATTCGTTCGGCGGGACGACTAGGAGCATTTCATGGAGCGTCGCCGGGTGAAACGGAATCTCTCCACTCGTCACGTCGGTCTTCCTGGGGACAGTGTAATTTATGTGAACGAGAGTTTATCACCAGAGAAGAGGAAATTACTGTGACAAGCTCGGAACATCAGGAGAGAGAAGGAGTATTCTTTCTTGTGGGTAAGAAATGGACACATTAAAATACGCAAATCTGAAGGTTCTCGAGTCATCGTAATTCGAAATGAGAATGACCTGAACACTCTCTAATGGTATCAAAACCTAGATTATCCATTTATTATCAAAATGTAGGAGGAATGAATACAAAATTAGATTTATTCAATGAAAACCTGATCACCAAAAAGCATGACTTAATTCTAATTACAGAAACTTGGTTATCTAGTAAAATCGCTGACAGTGAGGTCTGTTGTGATATGTAAAGAGTATACAGGGCTGAGAGGCTTGCCAGAGCAGGGGGTGGGGTGGCTGTCTTGGTTCGGAGCGGATTAACAGTACTCAAGGTCGAAAGAATGACTGGCAGCTTGGAATGTCTATTAGTGAAACTGGTTATTGGAGGAAATATTTGGTACGTCTGTAATGTTTACATTCCACCAGCTTAAAAAGTAGAATCGTACAGGCAACTATACCTGTGGTTGGAATCCAGCACAGAAATATATGATAAAAATTTATTAATCTTTGGTGACTTCAATATCTCAACAATACAAAGTACAATAATTAAAGATGACAATAATCACAGAAGAGAACTCGTGAATTTTATTAATTATCTTCAGCTAAAATCTTATAATTCAGTACTAAACCGTAACGGGAGGACGCTGGACTTAGTTCTATCCAACAAACCCAACATAAATGTAACGGAAAACACAGACCCACTCTTACCGCTGGATCGCCACCACCCAGCTCTGGATGTGGAAATATCTCTAACTATATGTCGAAACCAAGTAATTATCCAGCCTAATGATACCTATAACTTCCAGGAAGCCGATTTTGAACAAATGTACACTCGGTTGAGGGATAGTGCCTGGGGGTCAAATATACGAGTGCACTGATGTAAATACTGCAGTAGACCTGTTTTATCAGATTTTTAACACAGTACTTGGCGAAACCGTTCCTATATGTAAACGACAAACGGGCAGAAAATATCCTGTCTGGTTCTCTAAGGAAACAAATAGTAAATTGAAGGAGAAGGAACACCATAGGAAGGGAAAATATTACTCAGATCATCATAGACTACGTTTTGAAGAATTAAGGTCAGAAATTAAAAAGGACATCAAATTATCTTATAAGAAATATATCCATAATATTGAACAAAACATTAGCAGGGACTCAAAGAAATTTTGGATGTTTATTAAAAACAAGAAAATAATGAAGAATTGGACAGGGGTAATTCCATTGTTGAAGGTTTCGCGTCATATTTCAAATCAGTGTATGACTCTCAGTCAGCCCAATACAAAGTCCCAGCCTGCAATTCGAAAACTCCCAACACCCTTCACATAAAACTTGTCTCAAAGGAAGAGATAGAAATGGCATTTAAAAAATTAAAACCTAAGTCGTCGGCTGGTCCTGATAATATTCCACCGTATGTAGTTAAGGGATATGCTGAAAGTCTCAGGGACCCATTACAATTTATATTTAACTTAGCCATACAAACTTGTACGTTCCCTGACGCCTGGAAAATCACTCGCGTCTGCCCTATACTAAAATCGGGAGATCCATCACTAATTAATAACTACCGTCCTATATCTATTTTATCTGCAGTAGCCAAGGTATTTGAATTCATATTGCACGGAAGAATATCAGTATTTCTCAGACCACTCGTAACAGATAACCAACATGGTTTCTTATCCAGGAAATCTACAGTGACGAATGCAATTAATTTTACTCAAATTATATCTAAAGAGTTAGATGAAGGAGGGCAAATGGATGTCATATTTACAGATTTCGAGAAAGCTTTCGACACAATAAATCACGATATCCTTCTTAAAACATTATGTATTTTTTGATTCTCCCACCCATTAATCAAATTATTCATCTCCTACCTCAGAGACAGGAAACAATTTGTTTTGTTCCAGAAAATTGTCTCAAAGGAATACACAGTTCATTCCGGAATACCTCAAGGCTCGAACCTTGGACCTTTGATTTCTCTGGCAATGATAAATGATTTGCCACGATGCATACTGCACTCAAATAGTCTTTTATATGCAGATGACTTCAAATTACTTAAATCAATTTCTTCCACTAATGACTGCACTCTACTACAAAATGACCTAAGTAATATACACAAATGGAGTATAGAAAACAAAGTAAACTTAAACGTGCCGAAGTGTGTTGTTATGATCTTTACACGTAAGAAGAACCCAATCACATTTGTTTATGGAATTGGACCTAAGTCATTGAAAACAGTGAGCGAGAAGAAAGATCTAGGGATTCTGTTTGACCGAGAGCTTGCTTTCACTTATCATGTGCAAAAGACGGTCGGGGATGCTTACCGCATGTTAGGGTTTATAATAAGAAACACTAAGCCATTCATTAGGACCAGTACCTGCATAAACCTTTATACTGCCATGGTGAGATCCAAGCTCGAGTACGCCAGCCAAGTATGGAGTCCCTGGCAGAAAACATGCATTAAGTCCATTGAGTAAGTTCAAAAGACATTCCTCAGATACTTACACCTCAAAATAACGGGCAATTACCCACACATGGTACCCAACGGTGAACTTTTGTTGAATTTCGGCATGACTAGTTTGGAGTCACGAAGGCAAGTAAATGATATGAAATTCTTTACAAAGTCATTAACGGTCAAATTGATAACTCATTTTTCCTATCGCTTCTAAATTTCAACATCCCTCGCTTAACTACAAGATCAACCATAACATTCAAAAATGATATAACCAATACCACTTCACATAAGAATTCACCTATATGGAGGCTTTGCAGTATTTACAACAATGCGGTTCGTGTAAACTGGAAACTAGATTTCTGTCTCTCAATCAGACCTTTCTTGGAAATTATAATCCAGTCACTCTAATTCATACTTGAAATAAAATTATCACACATAACAGAATCAACAATGTATATATGTGGATAGGCCTGTTCCCTAGTTATTAATGTTACCTTTTAGTTTATTATGTAATAATTTCAAAACCTGTTTTTATATTTGGCATTAGATCAAATTTAGATTTAGTTTTTATATTATATTTTTACTGCTATGCATTTTGATCTGTGTGAACTTCTTAGTTTTAAGAATTACATTAGGCTATTAATACTTAATGCAGACATATCAGGAAATGTATCTTACTGTGTAGGTGCACTATTATTGGGGCGCTGAGCCCTGTTGTGTACCATCAACAAATAAATAAATAAATACATAAATACAGAAGTCGCTGAAGGCCAACCTCGATAAACTGGGGCTCCACCATAATCAGCATACCAGTATGCAGAAGGTACAGTAGTTATTTTAGAGACCTGCTCCATAGTTCGTCCGTTCCTTAACCTACCTGTATAGAGAACTCCACTCCACCTTGCAACAAATGCCGATGAAATGGTGACCGAGCAACGTCGCTGCAGGTAACCTTGACACTTTCTTTTCACAACAATGCTAAACACACGTTTGGGTCCTCCAGACATAAGCAAACCCCAATCTTCAACCCCCTACATCAGTTACGCTCCTGAGGACCCAAACAATATGGTGAACATACGAGTATAATAATAATAATAATAATAATAATAATAATAATAATAATAATAATAATAAATATTATTATTATTATTATTATTATTAAAGCTCTTCTGGGCGTAAAGTGCTATCCTTCTTGAAGATTCGACCTAGGTTCAGTCTAAAGTAAATGAAGGCGATGAAATACGACAGCCTTATGTCAATGCATTTAATGGCACGTATAAGAAAATAATCATGTGAACTTAAAATTCTGGCAACTCGACATCCTCGAAAAACATAAAAGCAGTGAGCGTGTTTAAAATTGTATTATTATTATTACTGTTATGGCATTCATATCACCACATAAGTGGGACAAATCAACATATCATCGGCTTGTTTGTGAGACGGTATGACAACTTATTTTAGGGTGACACATTGAGAAACGAGCGAAGTATTATTATTATTATCGTTGTTGCGCTGAGTTTTCACACACTTAGACTTTATTGGTTCATTTCAAACGTTTAGTACATCTTTAGAATTTCAATTTCCTAACGGAGGCTATGCACATCCAATTAGTTATTAATACGCCACAAGATTGGCTGAATCCTAAACAGATCTACCACCCCTAGTCATGCAGGCCACTCCCCGTGACTGAGTGAATCGGTTGTTCATAGGCTCGGTTGGTGTATTCATTGCTATTGGCAGAGGTCAATCGACTTCAGACTCTCGTCTACATGCCACAGCGTTGGAGGGGAGAACGGAGGGGAGAAATCATCTGTGCTGCTGAGGGGAACGAAGTCTAAGCCCTTTTCCAAGGCATTGGCCGACGATTCTTTTAATCTAATTACACCTACACTAATTAAGATACGACTAAATTTCATGAAGATATTTGCTTAGAATACCATCTTCTATTGCCAGTGTAACGGATGTCACGTATATCAAATACACCCTGTATATTTATTGACTGAATCCTCAGATAAAATATGGACTAGCGAGCAAACAATATCCTCCATTTTTACCCTGTGGAACGGCTCGGCCCAGCACGATACAGCACCGTCGGCCTGAGCTGTTAGTCACTGCTCTGGTATAATAATTATATTATAAGATGTTAATATCCTACGGGTCACCTCCACGAGGAGAGTTAACCCCCCCTGTGCACGATAAACGGATTGGTGAGGCCGGGCCTTGTTGAATCGTAAGAAATGGTTAGGCTATAATACTTGCACGATTCATACGTCCGCCATCTTGAAACTATGGCTTATGGCTTATGACCTTGTAGCTTAGGCAAAAGACACTTCGCACAATAAGGTACAGTTTTGCAAAATTTGGTAGAGATCGAATGATTAGGTTAGTCGTTATTTGATTTAAGGTTTGAACATTTGGGTGGCCGCCATCAAGATTCCGTCAAGACGGCGGCGATATAAAACATGCCACAGGTGTCCTTTGCTAGTGCTACCTCTGTACCAATTTCGTTCAATTCGATTTCTTCATGTTTGAATTGATAAGTGGGGACAGATATACACACTCACACACAGACAGACTGTCAAATTTTGGTCCGTGTAAATCTCGTAAGTCTACTTTCATTCTTTTGCAATAATACTTAATACAAAGAATTTACCTGACATTTTTCCAAATATCATAGACAACCAATGGCCAAAACACCAATTATTTATATAACAAGGGGCTTCCTTCTTGCCTTGTCATTTGCAAAGAAGTTTAGGATTTCTTCATTAGTACAATTTCACTTTCAAGTCAGATTCAACGCCAAGACCACCAAGATGAATAAGGCGGTCCTTTTTTTTAAGTCCATAAATATAATCAACATTGCAAATATGCCACAGTGAATATTCACGTGTGTGTGTGAGGGGGGAATAACCTTTAATAACTTGACGTTTAATGCCCAAGAGGTTTTGTCCAGTTCTGCAGAAATGTTTCCGCCCCTAAAACCAGCCCAGTTTGTCCCCTCGTAATTACGGGCCTGGATACAGTAAATGATCCAATATTGTAAGTGCGACCTTAAAGTAATACTGTTTTACCAGTCAGCAAAGAAAACCTTGTTTGAGAGGTTTAGGTCCGCTAGCGATGTTACAATGTATAGAAATATCTCCATAACGTGCTTTCATATCATCACTGCTGAACTGAGGTGGCAAAAGTAGTACGCATTCGTGATAGTGCTTGGGAAACATACGGTATTTAACATACGGCATGACCATGTTGAAAACTACCGACAGTGGTAGCTACGCTCGCTAAAACACGAAACCAGGATATGAGACAAAATTCTCTGCGGACCCGGCAGACGTGGGTTTTAGCCTCATCGTCAGCCGTCCTAGAAATATTTTACCGTGGTTTCCCATTTTAAACTCGCGGCAAATGCTGCGACGGTACCTTCTCACAGACCGCTTCCTTCCACATCCTTGCCAGTTTCATTCATCTTCATTCATTTCATCTCTAATTAACTCCTCTTATGCAGTTGGCGTCAGGAAGGGCATCCGGCCATAAAACCATCTGCCACATAAGATTTCATCTTATCTCATCCCCGACCCAGTTGGAAATGGGAATAATAAACGGGCCGACATACTGTGCCCGTTTAGACCGGAGTTCGCACGACCACATATGCATTTTACCAATAATCAGTCAGCACGAGAGTCAAAATATCCCGGAGCGCCAGATGGGTTAAAACAAATCGTAAAAACGACATCAAATGAAAAAAAAAATGCTTTACTGATTTTTGGCTCAATGCAACAATAAGGATAGAAGGAGATTCAACTGGGCATAACACATCATGTAAAATTATCTCATTTTATTTTGAATTTAAAATTGACTGCAAAAATGCTCAAAGTAGCATCACTCACGTGTGTCGACCCACACTCCTATTTACACAATGTACAGAATTTTTCCAAACACATTTGACAATTAGCTTTGGAAACACAAGTCTGATTATTATTCCTGTAGACTGTGTTCCAAAATTATATTCATTTATTTGTGATTACATCCAGTTCAAATTTAATTGTCTCTACTGGAAATATCGTAGTTCACTGTTTGAATTTTTACATAATATTAACACTCGTAGAATAAATGTTCATAGAATTTTTAACTTTCACTTATTTTTCCAGTTTCAAAAATATTGCCAAAAAATATATGTTATTAATTCTGAATCAACACAAATTATTTACACATATTAATCACATCTGAAAGTATTTGACCTTGAGCATAGCATCGAAGAACTGTGGGAAGCACAACAAAAATTAACTGTTCTTCCGACATTAAACGTTTCGAGAAGTGACTCGATTATGAACTTCAAGTTCCTAACAAAATATATGATTTCTGAATCATCAACTTGATCAATAAATTGTTGAACCATTCAACTATTCGATTTTCCACTTGGAATCATTATTATGAAAAATATTTATATTCATGGCCATTTTAGTAATTTTCACAACTTGCAATTCTTCGACAGAATGCGGAAATAAGAATTGTAGCTTCATACTAAATTCATTTAGTTCATGGCACTAGGATTGAAAACATCCTTCAAATTATTCGTGGTTATAGAATTATTTTTAATTGGCAGTGGCCCATTCTATTATTTGTGTAAGAACACAATATTACAACAACAGCGGCAAAGGTCTTCCTCTGAAGAAGAATAAACTACTATCATGACAAATCCGGGTTCTAGCAAAATCAACGTCTTAATGGAATTCGTAAACAAGGTTGAAATAAGAACTGATGGTTTTCAAGAAATAACCTTCGGGTCATTCATACGACGAAATGTGTAGTTCCAATACTCCTATAAACCTGAGCCATCGAACCTGCTATTTGATTGATGCTCGAAAACAACCTCCTCATTCCTGCGACTTAAACATGCGCACCTGGGAATGGCATTTCAACTACTCCACACACATAAATTGTCTTCCCAAAATGTATACAATAAATCAAGCCTCTGCTTGTTATCAACACTGGAAGATTAATAAACTTACAAGTTTATTTTATTTTACCATTCAGTTCAACCCGTGAATTTACCATACTCATGATAATCTTTATTTCACTTTCGAATGTATTTACGTCATGATTGTATATAAATACAAAAATATCCTATGTGATACAATTATCAATTGCTTCCCGTTTCATGCCTCTCCGTGTTATCTGAAAAATATACTTTGCTCATTGCAAATATCAACTGTTCAACCAGAACTGAAATGTTGGTTGAATGCGGGCTTGCGCTAACCACTCTCCTTCGGAAAATCTCCTGTTCCAGACTAGAAATGATTAAACTACTTCATAGGCTCTCTCTCAATACATATGATTATTATAAAATATAATATCCAAGAATTATTTAGAAAAATTATAAAAATTATTATTATTATTTTTATCAGTGGATTATTATTATTATTATTAGTTATATTATTTTAAATATATTTAATTATTATTTCATTATGTGAGAATCCACATGTTCGAATCTTCGAATATGGAAAAAATATCCATTCCTCAACAAAAATAATTTAACTCAACCTTTACATCGACGGTTTTCCGTGATATCCCTAAAATATGAAATATTCAAATAAATGCTCGAAATGCTCGGTCATCGATCCTATACTGTTCTGAGTGCTGAAAATACTCAGAATAACTCTAATATGTCTTGCGTAAATCATTGCAAGATTTAAATACGAAGAAAAATAAATGTGTTGGTCATCTGCCGAAAAATAGTTTGTTCCAATTAGCTAGGCATAATATAATTCAAATGTGGCTTACATTTCTTGATGGTCTTGAAGCGTAGTGAACCTGGTCTGTACCAGATTTATCCATAGACATGCCCTATCGGACAAGCACGTATAATCCTTGTATCGGCCGCCATTATATACACACAATCCGTCTAACAAGACATAGTGGTAATATCTCTTGACGTTTGAAGTAACTGTTGATCCATTTTAATATTGGCTTCTGTTAACTCCATAACAGTTTGCTTAAATGGGGTCAGATCTAAGTGATCTATTCTCAGATATGTCAGTTGTAACATAACTCACGGTAATCTTTTCAGTACAAGAAAACACTGACAGTCTAACCAATCAACGGCTGTTCTGAAGATCGTTCCCTGGGCATGGCTTCACACCATCTACCATGCGCGAAGCAACATGTAGTTTCCCTGCGTTGGCTAATGAACAACACCGTGATAGACTGGTCTTCAATGTACTGATAGATCGGAGTGGTTATCAAGTTACAAATATGAAACTGACTGAATTGGACTAAAATATCCAAGTATTAGGTTATTACTGGACTGTGACAAAGTACAAATTCTAGACAAAGTCTAGCATATGTCCATGTAGAAATAAAAATATTTCACCAGTGTCTGTAGAAAAATATCAATCACCTTAGTGATTCTCCTTGCCGGAAACTTACTAAGTTCCACTCGTAGCGCAGCACTTTTGTGACTATCACAACTTTGAAAATAACTTCTGCGTAGATCCGGCAACCATGTGCCTTGGCTCAGCGTAGAAGCACCTTGCTAGGCAAATGCTTGTGTCGAAGTGAGCTCCTGATGCCTGTGCCGGCCGGCTTTTATTCAAAACTGCCAGGGTCACGCGTCATCACGCTGAAATCTGGAAATCCTCATGTCTCTGGTATCCCTGGTCCGATTTACTTGATACTAAGTGCATTCTCTTTCATTTGGCCGTGCCAGTAATCTGATCCAAGTCTCAAGTCTCTACTCCATGGCTAACTATTTAATCAATAAATAGCCTCGACCTCTGCTATTACTCGCTACGTCACTTGACATGCTGTTAGCGGTATATTCTTTCCAATTGCTTCGAGAAGCAATGTAGCGCGATATTCAAATATCTCAACTTTCAAAAGCGGCTGTAGCCTTTCCCTTGATATCTAGGTGTCTGAATCTTGGAATACCCATTCCTAGAGTTGGGCACATCCACCCCACACCTAGCAAAAAATAAAAATTGATTTTTTTATTTTTTTCCTATCTACACATTAAATCATCTGGTTCTTGAATAATAAATCTTCAAATTCGATGCATTATAAGTTCCCTCGATGCTACCAGTTCGTGTATTAGCGACTTCATAGCTTCCATTGTTGTTTACTTCCACAAAATCATCATCAGGTTTAATATCAAAAATATCGTGATACTCTTCCAAAATTTTTCCTAGCTCTGGGGACTCCTCCTCAGTGTAGACTTCTCTTCCTTCAGCTTCATGAAAAATCAGAGACCATTGAGCATCTCCCTCGATGTCTTCCTCTTCTTTTCCGTCGAAGTTAATCTCTTCGGTATTCTTGAATCTGATCGTCTCTGTCTTCATGTCTATCACTGCTTGATATTTCTGAATGAAATCCGCTCCCAATATCATGTCAAAAGCCATGTCCTTCATTACTACAAACACATGTCGGAAATCATGTCCTCCAATAGTAATACATAAGAAATAATTGGGTTTTGCACAGAGATATTTTGTTGGGTATTATTCCTTGGATTTTAATTCCTGATACTGGAATCTCCTCTAAATTCTCTTTGAGCTTCCACAGAATATAAAGCTTCTCACTCACAAGACAAAGCATAGCCCCAGTATCAATCAAAGTATCGACAGGCATACCGAATACTTCGCATGATATGATAGGCATTCTAATTCTTGTACCCATTTCTTTCCGTTCGTCATTCTGTTGAATTAAGTCATCATCCTCTGCTTGCCATTTAATAATTCAGGAAGTGAAAGTGTTTAAAATTCTATCTTCTACTGTGAATTCGAAGTTTTTTTTGTTTCCATTCCCCCGGGATTGTTGTGTTCCCGATGGACCTGGTTCATTGTGCTTCTGCTCCAAAAACTGCAAGTTATCTTGGTGTCTTGCTTCCAAGTTTTTCCTCGTCTCCTTGTTGAACTCTTCATTGGACTGACGAGTATCCACATTCCCTCTGTTATTGTAGTTGTTTCTACCATAGTACCTTCTTTCCTGGTACCTTCCTTGATTATCCCGTGGCCTTCTCCATCGAGTATTATATCGATTTCCACCATCCGGTCTTGCATAAGGCTTGTAACTGTATCTGTTACTGTACTGATTCCATCCTCCTTTATTGGGATCTTCCCTCGGCGTTTTCTCTTCTCGCCCCTCTCGAATCTCTCGAGGTGTTTGAGAATAACTATCGGCCATAACAGCGTACACAGCGTTGTTATTCTTTCCTCCCTTTTGATGGAAGAATTGAGCGTTCGTATGATCCAGCTTCTGTAATACCTCGTCAAATTGCTCCATATTATAGATGTCAGCAGCGATCAAAGTTCTTTGGACGTCTGCTGGAAACTGACGTATCAATGCAGTAATTAATTCGTTATCTGGAATCGGCGGATCTAAATGTTGCAGTTTAGAAAGCTGTCCAGAAAAGTACGTAGAGTATCGAGTAGGTTGTGACGTCGAGAATCTCTTAGAATATAATTCTGCTCAGACTTGCTGTTGGGTTTCCGGGGACCAAAACTTTTTCAATAACCCACGAGAAAACTCCTCAAAAGTGGTTAGAGTGGATCTAAAAGCTCTAAACCAAAGAAGTGCAGAACCTTCCAAAAATTTCCCTATCACTCGGATCTGTCTTTCCTTAGGGATCTTGGAATCTTTCAGGTAATCCCCTGCTTCTCTCAAAAATTCCACGGGTGTCACAGAATCTCGCCCTGAAAATTTAGAAGGCTTATCCTCTACATTCTTAAATACAGTTATGGGGTTGGATTGAAATACTGTCCTGACCTCATCCTGTCTTTGACTATCAGTTTCTCTAGCTGCTCCTAGATTTATCTGTATCTGTTCTTTTCCCCTTACACTTGGCATTTTCAACAGATGGTCAGACTGTTTCTCGTCCTTGATATGGGTTTTCATAGCCTCAAGTTCCTTATGGTTTTCTTCTGCCATTTTCTTAGTTTCCCTACAATTCTCCTTGACATCAGTGGATATCTGGTTCATCACAGCCTCGTGACTTTTCAATGACCCTGCCATATCTGATATGTCCTTCTGAGTTGCTTGGATATCTTTGGAAATTACTTGAATATGGGATGACAAAGATTCCCTAATCTCCTTGATTCCCTCTTGGTTCTCCAGCTTGAGTGTGTCTTTAATTTCATTGACAACTGTGGTTTTAATTTCAGTTTGTAATTCATTAATCACACCTTCTCTTATTTCTCCCATTACAAGTTCTTTGAATTGTTCTGTCAACCGTTGAACAACTAGAATTCCCATCTCATTACTCTCTTTCTTCACTCTGACTTCTAGGTTGATCATGTCTTCACCAACTTTCCTAAGACCATGTTCTATCCTATCAGCTAAGCTTTGGGATCTGAGATCGGCATCGCGAAATTTATCGTCCATTAAACTTGCGTTAGTAGCTAATGAAGTTTCGAGCTCATGTGTTTTTTCGCATAATTTAGTCATTTTACTCTCAAGTGACATTTTCAAAATTTCGGAATTCTCTTTAAATTTACTTTCCATAGAATTAAATTTACTATTTAAATTTTCTTTCGAGTTATCTTTTAAAGAATCAGAACTTTCTTTAAGTTTATCATTTAAACTTTCTTTAAGTTTATTTTCTTAAGAATCAGAATTTTCTTTAAGTTTATTTTCTAACGAATCAGAATTTTCTTTAAGTTTCTCATTTAAAATTTCTTTAAGTTTATTTTCTAAAGAATCAGAATTTTCTTTAAGTTTACTTTCTAAAGAATCAGAATTTTCATTAAGTTTCTTTTCTAAAGCCTCTGTATTTTCTTTCATAATGGCGGCTACACGCCGTCCAGCTTCTTTTGAACTCTCCTCCAAACTCCTCATCATCCTCATCATTTCTTCCATAATTTTCAATTATTATTCAAAACTTAGGGGTATACAATATTGGCAAACACAAGCTTATAACTAGAACAAGAAATATGAATAGCTAATTGGAACACTCTAATAAAATGAGATTTGTCCTAATGCCGACGTGATGGAAAAACAAAATTCTCTACTTTTACGAATTACATTTACCACAATATCACAAGAAAAATATGCAAGTTCTCAAATATCCTCCACCTGGATTCTAATAATGCGTATGTCCAGTCATCGAACGTTTACTACTGAATTTACTTGACGCCCTAATGGTTAAGCCATTATCAAAAATAATCAAACCTATTCTAATTATTAATCCAATTAAATTTTTAATTTTCCCCACTAATTGGGTTTCCTACTAATTTATTCATCCAAACCAAACATCTCTCAACTCCCAAAATATTTCTATAAAAATTATCACAATTTAAATCGGCATGCGATTGACCATGTCTAACTCGAGACCCACGTTGGGCAACATTTCTCTCCCTATCTTATTTTATGTGCCCGTTTAGACCGGAGTCCGCACGACCACATATGCATTTTACCAATAATCAGTCAGCACGAGAGTCAAAATATCCCGGACCGCCAGATGGGTTAAAGCAAATCGCAAAAACGACATCAAATGAAAAAAAATGCTTTACTGATTTTTGGCTCAATGCAACAATAAGGATAGAAGGAGATTCAACTGGGCATAACACATCATGTAAAATTATCTCATTTTATTTTGAATTTAAAATTGACTGCAAAAATGCTCAAAGTAGCATCACTCACGTGTGTCGACCCACACTCCTATTTACACAATGTACAGAATTTTTCCAAACACATTTGACAATTAGCTTTGGAAACACAAGTCTGATTATTAGTCCTGTAGACTGTGTTCCAAAATTATATTCATTTATTTGTGATTAAATCCAGTTCAAATTTAATTGTCTCTACTGGAAATATCGTAGTTCACTGTTTGAATTTTTACATAATATTAACACTCGTAGAATAAATGTTCATAGAATTTTTAACTTTCACTTATTTTTCCAGTTTCAAAAATATTGCCAAAAAATATATGTTATTAATTCTGAATCAACACAAATTATTTACACATATTAATCACATCTGAAAGTATTTGACCTTGAGCATAGCATCGAAGAACTGTGGGAAGCACAACAAAAATTAACTGTTCTTCCGACATTAAACGTTTCGAGAAGTGACTCGATTATGAACTTCAAGTTCCTAACAAAATATATGATTTCTGAATCATCAACTTGATCAATAAATTGTTGAACCATTCAACTATTCGATTTTCCACTTGGAATCATTATTATGAAAAATATTTATATTCATGGCCATTTTAGTAATTTTCACAACTTGCAATTCTTCGACAGAATGCGGAAATAAGAATTGTAGCTTCATACTAAATTCATTTAGTTCATGGCACTAGGATTGAAAACATCCTTCAAATTATTCGTGGTTATAGAATTATTTTTAATTGGCAGTGGCCCATTCTATTATTTGTGTAAGAACACAATATTACAACAACAGCGGCAAAGGTCTTCCTCTGAAGAAGAATAAACTACTATCATGACAAATCCGGGTTCTAGCAAAATCAACGTCTTAATGGAATTCGTAAACAAGGTTGAAATAAGAACTGATGGTTTTCAAGAAATAACCTTCGGGTCATTCATACGACGAAATGTGTAGTTCCAATACTCCTATAAACCTGAGCCATCGAACCTGCTATTTGATTGATGCTCGAAAACAACCTCCTCATTCCTGCGACTTAAACATGCGCACCTGGGAATGGCATTTCAACTACTCCACACACATAAATTTTCTTCCCAAAATTTATACAATAAATCAAGCCTCTGCTTGTTATCAACACTGGACGATTAATAAACTTACAAGTTTATTTTATTTTACCATTCAGTTCAACCCGTGAATTTACCATACTCATGATAATCTTTATTTCACTTTCGAATGTATTTACGTCATGATTGTATATAAATACAAAAAATTCCTATTTGATACAATTATCAATTGCTTCCCGTTTCATGCCTCTCCGTGTTATCTGAAAAATATACTTTGCTCATTGCAAATATCAACTGTTCAACCAGAACTGAAATGTTGGTTGAATGCGGGCTTGCGCTAACCACTCTCCTTCGGAAAATCTCCTTTTCCAGACTAGAAATGATTAAGCTATCATAGGCTCTCTCTCAATACATATGATTATTATAAAATATAATATCCAAGAATTATTTAGAAAAATTATAAAAATTATTATTATTATTATTATCAGTGGATTATTATTATTATTTTTAGTTATATTATTTTAAATATATTTAATTATTATTTCATTATGTGAGAATCCACATGTTCGAATCTTCGAATATGGAAAAAATATCCATTCCTCAACAAAAATAATTTAACTCAACCTTTACATCGACGGTTTTCCGTGATATCCCTAAAATATGAAATATTCAAATAAATGCTCGAAATGCTCGGTCATCGATCCTAAACTGTTCTGAGTGCTGAAAATACTCAGAATAACTCTAATATGTCTTGCGTAAATCATTGCAAGATTTAAATACGAAGAAAAATAAATGTGTTGGTCATCTGCCGAAAAATAGTTTGTTCCAATTAGCTAGGCATAATATAATTCAAATGTGGCTTACATTTCTTGATGGTCTTGAAGCGTAGTGAACCTGGTCTGTACCAGATTTATCCATAGACATGCCCTATCGGACAAGCACGTATAATCCTTGTATCGGCCGCCATTATATACACACAATCCGTCTAACAAGACATAGTGGTAATATCTCTTGACGTTTGAAGTAACTGTTGATCCATTTTAATATTGGCTTCTGTTAACTCCATAACAGTTTGCTTAAATGGGGTCAGATCTAAGTGATCTATTCTCAGATATGTCAGTTGTAACATAACTCACGGTAATCTTTTCAGTACAAGAAAACACTGACAGTCTAACCAATCAACGGCTGTTCTGAAGATCGTTCCCTGGGCATGGCTTCACACCATCTACCATGCGCGAAGCAACATGTAGTTTCCCTGCGTTGGCTAATGAACAACACCGTGATAGACTGGTCTTCAATGTACTGATAGATCGGAGTGGTTATCAAGTTACAAATATGAAACTGACAGAATTGGACTAAAATATCCAAGTATTAGGTTATTACTGGACTGTGACAAAGTACAAATTCTAGACAAAGTCTAGCATATGTCCATGTAGAAATAAAAATATTTCACCAGTGTCTGTAGAAAAATATCAATCACCTTAGTGATTCTCCTTGCCGGAAACTTACTAAGTTCCACTCGTAGCGCAGCACTTTTGTGACTATCACAACTTTGAAAATAACTTCTGCGTAGATCCGGCAACCATGTGCCTTGGCTCAGCGTAGTAGCACCTAGCTAGGCAAGTGCTTGTGTCGAAGTGAGCTCCTGATGCCTGTGCCGGCCGGCTTTTATTCAAAACTGCCAGGGTCACGCGTCATCACGCTGAAATTTGGAAATCCTCATATCTCTGGTATCCCTGGTCCGATTTACTTGATACTAAGTGCATTCTCTTTCATTTGGCCGTGCCAGTAATCTGATCCAAGTCTCAAGTCTCTACTCCATGGCTAACTATTTAATCAATAAATAGCCTCGACCTCTGCTATTACTCGCTACGTCACTTGACATGCTGTTAGCGGTATATTCTTTCCAATTGCTTCGAGAAGCAATGTAGCGCGATATTCAAATATCTCAACTTTCAAAAGCGGCTGTAGCCTTTCCCTTGATATCTAGGTGTCTGAATCTTGGAATACCCATTCCTAGAGTTGGGCACAATACAAGACATACACAAAACCATATTGAAAACTGGAGCTATGTTTTCATTGGTGGTTTACTGTAAGACAGCATAAGAACATTTTCTTTTTTTTATATACTGTACATATACCGGCACTCGTAAGTTATTACGTCAGCAGCAGTAAAGGAATTTTCTGTTTTGACAGTTGTCAGTAAACTATCAGTAACTTCCACTTTTGAAATAAACTGGTGGGACAATGAACAATCGGATAGGGGAAATCCGTGTAATTTGGGCCGACGTGTAATTTGGACTGATGTAACTTTTGGTATTTTGTTTGGCTAACCCTTGTCTCAGGCAAGGTCAGCAAGACAGTTGAGTGTCCCTTTCGCCCTGGGAGTTCTTCTATTTTCGGACTGAAGCTGGGGAGTTATGAGGAATATAAGTTTGTGACCGCATTCCTTGTAAGATTATACGACCAGGAGGTAGGGTGCTGTCAAGTAATTATTTGAGCGAAGAGTGTGTGTTGCTTTCACAAGTACTACTGAAAGATCGTGGTAAGTTCTAATATACCTTCATTCATTAATTTTAAATAATGTTCAAATTATTTGAACATTGATTAAATATATACATGGCGTGTAATTTGGACTGCCCGAGAGTGTGTAATTTGGTCCGTTGAAACAAATTTAATCGCTACGTTTCTTCATAGTGACCATCTCGTGGTGTGGCATCTAGTAAAGTATTATTGGCTGTCGGCCTGGAGGTCCGGGTTCGATTCCTGGCTCTGCCAAGAAATTTTAATTCTTGAGGGTGGGATGGAACGGGTTTTTATTTCTACCTTAGCTATCCTGGAAGTGGTTTTCCGTGGTCTCCCTGTTTCATTCAAGGCAAATGCCGGGATGGGTCGTAACTTAGAGCCACGGCCGCTCCCTTCCCAATCCTATCCCCAATTTACAAGTACATCCACTTGTACAGGCATCATAATAACACAGGTTATCACACAAACTCCACACTCACCCATGTACACGGGGCCACATGACCACAATGTCGCAATGCCCCTGAAATAAGCAACAACAACTTTCTTCCTAGTTTTATTTCTGATTCTGAAAGATGTTGGTTTATAATCTCAAAGGATTTTGTTGTTGTTATTGCTTATTTTGGTGGCTGCAACATCATGGTCATACAGACCTGTGCATATGGGTGTGTGTGTGGAATTTGTGTGACAACCTGTTTTATTGTGATGACTGTACAAGTGTGTGTGTATAAATTGCGAATAGGATTGGTAAGGAGGTGGCCGAGGCCTTAAGTTTGCATCCAACCCAGAATTTTCCTGGAGTAGAAGTGGGAAAACCACGGAAAACCACCTCCAGGATGGCTGAAGTGGGAATCAAACCTTGACCTCCGGGGCGACAGCGAAGAATGCTAGTCACTACATTACGAGGTGGTGTTATGATGATGATTGGATTCAGTGCGACGGTTGCAAAAGGTGGGTTCATGAAAATTGTGCCGAAATGAACGATGGATGAACTGCTTTTCTATTGTGCAACATGCCAAAAGTCACAATCAGAATTCGCAATATTGTATTTTATTGTTTAGTATTGCCTAATACATAGCTTAAATAACTTACAAGTGTTTATATTTAGCAGTCCAAATTACACATTACCCTGGTCGAAGTTACACGCCACCTGGTCCGAATTACACGATATTACATTTTCTTATAAACATAAATTTTACGTTATACGCTGAGATAATATTAACATTTATTTGCACCAAATCATTTCATACATTGTACTAATTATCGTCCATAAGATTTGAGAAAGGTTAATTACGGTCAAAGAAGTTATTGACGTTTAAATTTAAGTGGTCCAAATTACACGGAATTCCCCTATCAACATTCTCCCCCCTCCCACTCCCCCCCCCCCTCCACCACCTCCCTCATCCCCGGGAGGGCGCCTATGTCGTTCTTGGATCATATATAATAAGATAAAATTACATTACTTACCTTTAAATTAAATATAAACCATTCGTAGAGCATGCACAAGAAATAAATTACAAACAAGTGGTTCCGTGAAGAACTAAAGCCTATTTTCATATATCCTACTTATGAAAATTGCCTCTATCAATATACAAAATTTTTGTTTCATTGCTGTAATTGATTCGTAGACATTGAGAACCGTCTAATATTATGGATGGTCGCCATGTTGGATTTTTGTAGGTCTTAGATTCATGTACTATTACAAAAAGATTATTGTGTACGAGTAGTATTCAAACTTCAATCGCATGATTAGGACACAAGAAGTAAAAACGAGATTTTAAAATTCCGCACAGCTGCCATCTTGTGGTTATGAAAACAATTGAAATAAATTAGATGCCAGTGGATTAACATTTCTATAAGCACTTACCGTACCAAGTTTCACTGCACTCGGATAGTTAAATCGTGAGAAACTTCCATTTATATGTTTATACTTCACGTCGCTGCCATGTTGGATTTGTGCTCACCAGGTTATTGAATGTTCTATAGATGAACTTATGTTCATAGCCTCTATGAAGATTATACAAAACAGTTTGATTGCTAAAAAAGATTCATTGATATTGAGAACCGTCTAAATATTTCGGATGGTCACCATTTTGGATTCTTATATGTATAGGCCATAGAGTAATGTACCATTAAAGGAAAATTATTGCGTAGGTTCATTATTCAAACTTTCACTTCGATCGTATGATTACGACACAAGAAATAAAAACTTAATTTTAAAATTTCGCACTGCCGCCATCTTGAGGTTAGGTAAACAATTGAACTAAATTAGATGGCAGTGCATTACAACACGTATAATCATTTACTGTACCATAATTCGCTGGGCTCAGATGGTTAAATCGCGAGAAAAGTCTATTAAAATATTTCAACTTTGCTTGGCACCATGTTCGTTTTGTAGTTTACAGGTTTTTGAAAGTTACATAAATAATCTTTATCACCGTACTGTGCCCGTTTAGACCGGAGTCCGCACGACCACATATGCATTTTACCAAGAATCAGTCAGCACGAGAGTCAAAATATCCCGGGGCGCCAGATGGGTTAAAGCTAATCGCAAAAACCACATCAAATGAAAAAAATGCTTTACTGATTTTTGGCTCAATGCAACAATAAGGATAGAAGGAGATTCAACTGGGCATAACACATCATGTAAAATTATCTCATTTTATTCTGAATTTAAAATTGACTGCAAAATAAAATGCTTAAAGCAGCATCATTCATGTGTGGCGACCCACGTTACTATTTACACAATGTACAGAAATTTTCCAACACATTGGACAATTATCTTTGGAGACATAAGTCTGATTATCAGTCCTGTAGACTGTGTTCCAAAATTATATCCATTATTTATGATTAAATCCAAGAGCCTCCGTGGCTTAGGCGGCAGCACGCCGGCCTCTCACCGCTGGGTCCGTGGTTCAAATCCCGGTCACTCCATGTGAGATCTGTGCTGGACAAAACGGAGGCAGAAAGGTTTTTCTCCGGGTACTCCGGTTTTCCCTGTCAAAATTTCATTCCAGCAACACTCTCCACTATCATTTCATTTCATCTGTCATTCATTTAATCATTGCCCCAGAGGAGTGCGTCAGGCCTCGGCAGCCGGCACAGTTGATATCCTCGCCGCTAGATGGGGGCTTCATTCATTCCATTCCTGACCCGGTCGGAGACTGGAAGCAGGCTGTGGATTTTCATTTCATTTTTGATTAAATCCAGTTCAAATTTAATTGAATTTACTGGAAATACTGTAGTTCACTGGTTGAATTTTTTACATAATATTAACACTCGTAGAATAATTGTTCATAGAATTTTAACTTTCACTTATTTTTCCAGTTTCAAAAAATATTATCAAAAAATATTATTATCTCTGAATCAACACAAATTATGTACACATATTAATAACAACATCTGAAAAGTATCTGACCTTTGAGCATAGCATCGAAGAACTGTGCGAAGCACAACAAAATTAATTGTTCTTCTGACATTAAAACGTTTCGAGAAGTGACTCGATTATGAACTTCAAGTTCCTAACAAAATATATGATTTCTGAATCATCAACTTGATCAATAAATTGTTGGACCATTCAACTATTCGATTTTCCACTTGGAATCATTATTAAGACAAATATGTATATTTGTGGCCATTTTAGTAACTTTCACAACTTGCAATTCTTGAACAGAATGCGGAAATAAGAATTGTAGCTTCATAATAAATTCATTTAGTTCATGACACTAGGATTGAAAACATCCTTCAAATTATTCGTGGTTATGGAATTATTTTTAATTGGCAGTGGCCCATTCTATTATTTTTATAAGAACACAATATTCCAACAACAACGGCAAAGGTCTTCCTCTGAAGATGAATAAAATACTATCATGACAAATCCGGGTTCTAGCAAAATCAAAGTCTTAATGGAATCCGTAAACAAGGTTGAAATAAGAACTGATGGTTTTTAAGAAATAACCTTTGGGTCATTCATACGACGCAATGTGTAGTTCCAATACTCCTTCTTTAACACTGAGTCATCGAACCTGCTATTTGATTGATGCTCAAATAAAAACCTCCTCATTCCTGCGACTTAAACATGCGCACCTGGGAATGGCATTTCAACTACTCCATACACATAAATTTTCTTCCCAAAATTTATACAATAAATCAAGCCTCTGCTTATTATCAACACTGGAAGATTTATAAACTTACAAGTTTATTTTATTTTACCATTCAGTTCAAATCGTGAAGTTACCACACTTATGATACTCTCTATTTCACTTTCGAATGTGTATCTACGTCATGATTTTATATAAATACAAAAATATCCTAATTGATACAAATATCATTTGCTTCCCGTTTCATGCCTCTCCGTGTTATCTGAAAAATATACTTTGCTCATTGCAAATATTAACTGTTCAACCAGAACTGTAATGTTGGTTGAATGCGGGCTTGCGCTAACCACTATCCTTCGGAAAATCACCTGTTCCAAACTAGAAATGATTAAACTACTTCATAAGCTCTCTCTCAATGAATGTGATTATTAGAAAATGTAAGATCCAAGAATTATTTAGAAAAGTTATGAAAATCATTATTATTATTACTGGATTATTATTATTATTATTAGTTATATTATTGCAAATGTGTTTAATTTTTATTTCATTATGTGAGAATCCACATGTTCGATTCTTCGAATATGGATAAAATATCCATTTCTCAACAAAAATAATTATTAACTTTTACAGTTACCTCGGCTGATTACCGTGATTATCAAAAAAATATGAAACATTCAAATAAATGCTCGTTATGCTCGGTCATCGATCATAAACTGTTCTGAGTGCTGAAAATACTCAGAATAACTCTAATATGTCTTGCGTAAATCATTGCAAGATTTAAATACGAAGAAAAACAAATGTGTTGGTCATCTGCAGAAAATGAGTTTGTTCCAATTAGCTAGGCATAATATAAAATTCAAATGTGGCTTACATTTCTCGTTGGTCTTGAAGCGTAGTGAACCTGGTCTGTACCAGATTTATCCAGATACATGCCCTATTGGACACGCACGTCTAATCCTTGTTTCGGCCGCCATTATATACCCACAATCTGTCTAACACGACATAGTGGAAATATTTCTTGAAGTTTGAAGTAACTGCTGATCCATTTTAATTTTGGCTTCAATGAAATCCATAGCAGTTCGCTTAAATGGGGTCAGATCTAAATGATCTATTCTCAAATACGTCAGTTGTAACATAACTCACGGTAATCTTTTCAGTACAAGAAAACACTGACAGTCTAAATCAATCAACGGCTGTTCTGAAGATCGTTCCCTGGGCATGGTTTATCACCATCTATCATGCGCGAAGCAACTTATAGTTTCCCTTTGTCGGCTAATGAACAACACCGTGATAGACTGGCCTTCAATATACTGAAAGATCGGAGTGGTTATCAAGTTACAATTTATGAAACTGACTAATTGGATTAAAATATCCAAGTATTGAATTATTATTACTGGATTGTGACAAAGTACTTTCTAGACAAAGTCTAGCATATGTCCATATAGAAATAAAGTATTTCACCAGTGTCCGTAGAAAAATAACAATCACCTTAGTGATTCCCTCTGCCGGAAACTTACTAAGTTCCACATATATCGTAGCACTTCTGTGACTATCACAATTTAAAGATATCTTCTGCGTAGATCCGGCAACCATGTGCCTTGGCTCAACGTAGCAGCAGCACCTTGTCATGCAAGAGCTTGGTTCGAAGTGAGCTGATGATGCTTGGGCCGGCCGGCTTTTATTCAAAACGGTCGGGTCCACGCTGGATCACGCTGAAATCTGGAAATCCTCATATCTCCGGTGTCTCTGGTCCGATTCACTTGAGACTAAGTGCATTCTCTTTCATTTGGCCGTGCCAGTAACCTGATCCAAGTCTCAAGTCTCTACTCCATGGCTAACTATTTAATCAACAAATAGTCTCGACCTCTGCTACTACTTGCTACGTCACTTAACATGCTCTTGGCTGCACAAAGTTTCCATTCCATTCTAGAAGTAATGGAGCGCGATATTCAAATATCTCAACTTTCAAAAGCGGCTGTAGCCTTTCCCTTGATATCTAGGTGTCTGAATCTTGGAATACCCATTCCTAGAGTTGGGCACATCCACCCCACACCTAGCAAAAAATAAAAATTGGAAAATTTTTATTTTTCCTATCTACACATTAAATCATCTGGTTCTTGAATAATAAATCTTCAAATTCGCTGCATTATAAGTTCCCACGATGTTACCAGTTCGTGTATTGGCGATTTCATAGCTTCCATTGTTGTTTACTTCCACAATACGATAGGGTCCAGCGTAAAGGCTTGCAAACTTCGAGTACACTCGATTTTGCACGTCAGAGGGTGTTCCTACGCGCAAGGCTCTGCGAAAACGCTTTCCTCTCACTCTGCGCTCTCTTTTCTCAGCTTGGCTCCTCAACTTGTCTAAAGCTAGAGTTTCCCTCATCTGACGACTTGGTTCAATCTCAGGTGGAATAGAGATGATTCGATCCCATAATCTTGTTGGTTTAAGTAGGGGGTAGTAGGGCTTCTGCTTCACTTGACACTCCTGTGCCCAACAAACCAATATGGCCGCCGCGCGAAATTGAAACATTTAAATAGACTTTTCTCTCGAACCCATGGTCGGAGTTTCACGAATGAGGTGTCGGAGGACTTGAGGTGACGCCCCTTTGCTATGGACCACTCGTTATACTTTTGAAAAAAAAATGAAATTTTTGTTTTCGAAAGGAGGCGATAGTTGGAAAACCAAACATGATAGAACGTTGTGCCATGGCTCAAACGAACGGTCTTTATGACCTTTATTTTTTGTAATAAAACTTTTTTATTGTTTATGTTTTTTTGAAAAAAAAACTCGAATTTTGAAAATCCCATATTTTGGAAACTAGAAATTATGCAAAAAAGTTTGTTTGACATAAATTAATGGTCCCTACCCCCTCGACTCCCAAAATAAATTTCAAGTCTCTAGAATGAAAACCTGTAGTAGTGGGATGGGGACAGAGCTACTACACTTAGGAAGTTGTGAGCCCCTGCGACCTTGGAATGGAAGGAGCCATGCTAGGAGGGCGTGCTTTGATTCGATTTTTTTCGTCTCGTCGTGCTCTTTACGGGAATGTAGGTGTCGAAAATGTGAAAATCTGGAAACACGGTCTTTTTGGGGTAAAAACGTGATTTTAGACTTTTGCTATATCTCGCGAACCAAGTATGCTAGAGGCGTGTACGACGGGTCAAGGACTCGGAGTGACGTCCTCTTTGCTATGGACCACTCGTTATATTTCTTAAAAAATTTGGGAAACTCGATTTTAGGGTAAACATATGTTTTTTGTGATTTTTGCCGATATATCACGAACCAATAACGCTAGAGACGTGTACGAGGTGTCCTAGGACTCGGGCTTTCGCCCCCTTTCGAGTGTGGTAGATATTTTTTCCAAAAAATAATTCACAAAGGGCCTAACGCCCTACATGTTGAAAAACTTTTTCTTTTTCTTTACCTGTTTATAATGTTTATGAAGCGTGGTGGTTGAGAGAGACAATACGGCTGGGTGTGCGTGTGTGTGTGTGTTTCAACGAACCTGTCGCTAACCACAAGGACCATGCTTAATAGAACAATCGCTATTTCGGCTGGTCGGTGTATGACAGAGCGAGCATGCGTTTTCTGATTTTTTACCTTTAGCGTGTAAACGGTGATGAGAACTTGGTTCTATGTTGGTCGAAGCGAGTACAGAAAACAAACTTGCCGAGGAGCAAGAGGTGAATATCATTTGAGCTTATTGAAAGGCGTTGATCTGACTTGACAACAGGTGCAATGGAAAAAATGACCATGACGCTTGAAGGTGAAATAATCTGACCTTCGTGGTGGCAGGGAAGAGCGAAAGGCATGTGAACATGTGTGAAACCACATGTAGGCTAAACCAGTGACACCCTGTCTTGCTTCGTACGTGAAAAAATGCAAGTTCATGTGAAATTTGATCTACCGCAGGTGTTCATCTTGGACGTTATCTGTCCACGTGCACGATAACTGTTAACAAGTTACATCCTGTTTTGCTTCGTACGTGACAAAATGCAAATTGACGTGAAATTTGATCTGCCACAGGTGTTCGCCTGGGACGTTAGCTGTCCACGTGCTTGATAACAGAATGTTCAAAGCGTGGGAATCGCTGAATCAGTAAAAAGTATGATGCAACTTGTCGGAATGATGTCACAACCAATAGATAGGCAAGAGCTGCGAACAGCAGTGGTGGGAGGTGAAGGGAGGGAAAGGGAGAGGGGTAATGTAAGAGAGAACACAGGTGGAAAGAGAAAGAAATATGTGGAGCTGAGGACTGTACACATAGAGCTATAGGTGGTGTACAACATGTGTGAATAAATTAAAAATTGCACAGGTTCACACAACATGTAATTTATTGATCCAAGAATTAAACGTAGAGTTAAACCCTAACCATTTGACATAGAGTTTATTTCCTTTTTGTTTCAACACTTTTTCCACAAGATAATGCTGAGGAAATGCTGTTTTCTGAAGTTCATGGAGATAAAATCTACCTTTTATGGGTTGACGGTTGAGGTCCTCGAGTAAATAGGTGACTGGTGTGTCCAAGTTGACTTGACGAATTCGAAATAGTTCAGTCCCCCACTGAGGCGTGTAGCCCTTATTGAAGGCAGACTTAAATTTGCTCACACGAACAAAATCCCCAATGTTCAGTCGGTGACGTTTAGGATCGGCTGTTTTTATGGGGTTAAACAGTTTATCCAATCGCTGAATATTTTTGGTCACGAGGCGTGGCTTGGTCCCAATCGTTCTATGTTTGGTGTCATTGTAACGTGATACAAGCTCTGGCAACATGTCCAACCAGCGATACGTGCCCTGAGCTGTAAACGCTTTCCACATATGGGTTTTCAATGTTCGGAAGAACCGCTCGACCACACTGGCTTTGAGGTTGCTGTACGTGGTGTAATGGTGAATATCCTTAGATTTGAGAAAACTGGAGAAATCCTTGTTGAAAAACTCTTTCCCCTGGTCAGTTTGTAGCAGCTGAGGTTGACGTTTGGAGTGTTGAATAATATGTTGAAAGGCCTTGGTAACTAGTGGACCAGACTTGCGACGCACAGGTTCAACAAAGGCCATTTTGGAATAGACATCAATGACGGTCAACATATAGCGTTCACCGTCATTAACGCTAGCATAGGGTATCATTTCAACCAAGTCAGCCTGCCAAAGTTCATCCACACCTCGTGAAATCACCTTGAGTCGTGGATAGTGACGCCTAGCTGGGCGATGCAACTCGTGAGCAATACCCATTTTAATGAGTGAGGGCTTAAACAATAATTTTGGCATTTCGAAGTTCTTGTTCAATTTCTCGAATTTCCCAATCGTGACTGGTATGGCCTGCTTGACGTGAGGCATGAAACAACTGTAGCCGCTGGACGAGCTTATTGGGATTGTGCCAGTAGGTAACATCCACAAGGGGTTTTAATGGTTTAAATGTCACTCCCGAAGCGGACGCTTTACGACGAGTACTCTGACTGGTGGGAAACATTTTTGCAATGATGGTTTTATATTTTTGAGATATATTGGCATTCACTTGTTGAGCGGGATCATACTGTCTTTTGTGGGCATGGGTATCCAATAAAATGGATTTATATTTGTTAAGATCCTCTGACGTATAATCATGGGGAGAGGGGGTCTGAGAAAAGAGCAGCTTTAACAGTCCTGGCGTTAATTTATAGTTGATGTTTTTAATGACAGCTTTAGTACGAGCAAATTTAATGGATGAATCGCCAATTTTAAAACTATCATCCTCATAGCGAACACCATACGTGGTATCTGTGTTTCCAATAAATAGATCGGTGAAATAGGGTTCCAATGTTGATCCATAATATTTTATTAAAATGGTTTTCAGTTGAGCTTTATGTTGAGGGGTGGCCAAGAGTTGTGAAAACGGAGACGCCCTGGAAGGGCAAGGTGTTTCGACCATGGCCAAGGATTTCTTTTTTCTCAAAAACTCTGCAAGGGGTGCGGCCTTTTTTGGAGGCGTAAACACTTGTTCCTCCTCATCCTCAACTTCACTAACACTAGTCAAATCTTCCTGTTCCTCTTCCTCTTCGTCCTCATGCAGCGTCTGCGTGGCTTGTGAAACGGTGTGTAGCGTTTCAGATGGCTTGAAAGAGGGTTTCAACATGGCTTTTAGTGGAGGTGCTAAATGTTGCTGAATAAACAAAGCATGATTGGCACGTGATTGTTTCAATTGACGAAACTTTTGGCGAATAGTATTTTTTGCTCTAATAATATGCTTTTTCAATTGACTCTCTGCTAACGCCATGGTGTCTTGACAAATGACTTGCCGGGGAATGAGACAGGGCCTTAAATAGCAATAAAATGATCAAACCCTAAGCGATACCGTCCTTGGTTGAGTTCACTTTGTTAGTCAATCACAAAACAGGCATGACGTTGAGTGTTCCAGCACTTGGCACACAATTCTGTAAACATTTGAAAGGTCATATCCGGATTCATATGTTCATTATAAATGTGACGACAGTTCCTCTCGTCCTGACGAAATAAAACAATGACATTGGCATTGTCACGAATCAACTGTTTGGACATTTTAGAATACGTTTGCCCAAGATAGAAGCAATCGATATGTTTGTGTCGACCCATGCTGAAATAGCTTTGAATGATACCTTGACGTTCAGTGGATACATCATCGAAAATCATGAGTGAATCGGGCTTTACTTCATCCGGTGAAATCACATTTTCTTGCATGGAAAATGTAAACTAACCCATATTCTCTTTTTGTAATCCAGACATGACTTGATCCAGAAACACGTAGAGGGGTTGGTAGAGAGATCTTGCAAAAATATAAATATTTTGAAAACGCAGACCATTGGGCGCTGTGATGAGCGTTAGCAAAAGATTAGTCTTTCCACAGCCGGAAGGCCCCACAATGATGCAGCGAATGGAAGATGGAAACAGTGAACCATGGCGATGTTCACGTAATGTGGGACAGAGCTGGGAAACCATGTCCCCCACGGGGAATGACTCTTGCTGCTTAATAATCTTCATTTCAACTAAGGCTTAGACAGGCTAGCAGGTTGTCTATGTACAAGACACTGAACCTTGTCATAGAAACAGTAGACTAGTACTACAGGTTGACGATGGATGTCTTTGGACGTGCGTTGATGGCCAAAGCTAGGCCTGTTCCCATACATGATCCTAAACAAGAAACAGATCCTGCTAATAAACACTATGTGGATAGGTCAGTAGTGCCACGCACAAAACAGGGAGATTATGACTTTAAGGGAAAGCGGTTAACCCATGTAAAACATCCTCAAGTGTCTACAGACGTTACTACGAAAAAGTATGTGGATAACAAAGTGTATGAGTTTTATGACAAAGTGCCCCAGCTTACGGTGAATGGCTATAGCGCTAATCACCATCGGATTATTCACGTGGAAGACCCACAAGACGAAGACGATGTTTGTACCAAGCGTTACATGACCTATGAAATGAAAAGGCTTTATAAATTTTCCCATCTGTATTTTTAGTGTATCTAACAAATGAAAAACCTGTGAATGACAGAAACCATTTACCGCTAGTCCATGATCAGCACTTGACCTATGTGCTTGCTTCGGGTTTAAGCCACTGTCGATTACACTATGATGGAACCATTCACATCAAATATGCCATACCTGATGAGAACCATTTACAAATAAAGATAAATGGTCATAGGATGTTGGTCCATAAGCATGAAATGGTCAATGCAGGTGACGAATTATCCTTTCACCTCATGTTGACATGGGATGAAAAGCAAGCGGGGAAAACCATAAACGATTTCTCACTTTATGTGGAATTGGAATATACAGCCATGAAATAACCATTTGACGTTAGTTGTGATTTAAACTTTCTTGTGAAAGGTTGTTGGTCATTATCATTATGGTGAAACAAAGATATGTGGTGAGAAAGACCAAAAAGACTAAAAATAAGACCCTGTCCTTGGCAATGCCTGGGCTTAAGACATTCGTGGACAAGCCTTTGCGAAAGAAAAAAAGAACAAATAATGTATTGACCATAAGGAAAGCCTTTCGAGCAGCACAGAGACATGTTATTCCAAAACGTCGGCGACAGGTTTCAAACCAAGGGCGAGTGATTCCCGTCCCCAAACGAGCGGGATTTTTACCTGCATTATTTGCCGGTCTGGCTGCTCTGGGTTCACTTTTGGGCGGTGCCAGTGCAGTGGCGAAAACCATTAAAGCCGCGCAGCAGGGCAAACAACAACTCAAAGAAAGTCAGCGACATAATGAAACGATGGAAGCGATTGCCATGGGGGCTAGAAATGCCAATTTAAAGCCAGCCTTTTATCAACAAGGATTTGGGATTTCACCATTTCAAAATATTTAAAAAAAAATTTACCTCAGCCATAGCAAGACATGCCCTGACGCATCAACAAGTGGAAAGCTATGCTAAACAACTAAAGCTTTCTCATTTTCGAGGTGTGTTTATGCGAAACCAATTACCCCCACGATCCTGGAAACAGAAATGTGCTGTTGTCAATTTGGATGATCACCGAGGACCAGGAACGCATTATGTAGCATATGTCAAAGAGAGATCCATGGTATGGTACATTGACAGTTTTGGGAATTTGCCCCCGCCCATGGAACTAGTGACCTATTTTGGAAACAGGATGAAGATATATTATAATGTGAAACGAGAGCAAACGTTTAACAGCCAACAGTGTGGACGTTTGTGTTTAATTTTTTTATATAAGGCACAGCATAAGCAAAAACGTCACCAGTATGTCGACAGAAAGTAAAACGTTTACACTGCATGGACGTGGACCTGAAGTCAGCCTAGACTTTTACCCGCCTATCGAATTGAGTGAGAAACCCTATGGTTTAGGACTTGTTTCTCTTGAAACGTACAATCGAATATACAACATACGTGAAAATGTGAACAACAAGTGTTACTATGATGATTCTGTGCTCACCCTGAACTCTGGTGGATACACGATCGATGATATTTATGAACACATTTATGTGGTGTTGATCAATCAATATGGTTTAAAGTCATTTCTCGACGGAACGCACAAGTTTGAACTTGTAGGCAATACCAACACTCATCGCTGCAGTATTTTCTCTACCTTCAACATTGACTTTAAAACACACCCCGATTCCATTGGCCCATTACTAGGATTTAAACCACGTGTGTTGGAGCCCAACATAAACATGAATCGGACCATGAAGTGAAATTCATAGGACCATCATGTGTCGGTGACGTGTAATATTATTAGCCAAGTGTACACCAATCAAGAACCATCGCATTCGCTTTATGACTTTATTGTGACATCGCCCAATGGGTATATTATTCGTGAAAACCCTCCAGTGGTGCTTTTTCATTCTGTGGCTGTCGATAGTATTAGTAATATAACATTAAGACTGATCAATAGAGATCAACAACTCATTGATCTAGATTCTACCACACCAGTGACTTACTAGTTGGTGCTAAAGCCACAATGAAGTTTGTGTATAAAGCAACTACACCGTCTAGGAATGGTGTTAGTTGTTTGCCACGTGAATACACGTTAACATCTCAAGGCAAGCAGATTTTACAGCATTTGGGTTACCACGTAAACCCTCATAATGAATTCTATCCTAGAGATAGCGAACCGCATCGAGGAGCAACCAGGGGTGGTAAGAATTGATCTCCATTCCTATCAAGCTCAAACACCTGGACTCAATAACAATGATGAAATTCAATTTGTTATCAACAACCAAGATATTTACACCCTACCGCATGAAAGTGTCATTCAGATTGAAGGTCGGCTCACCAAAGCCGATGGCTCTACACCCACCACATCCAAGTTGGCCAACCATGGTTTAGCCTTTCTGTTTTCTGAAGTGCGGTATGTCATTAACGATATCGTGGTGGATAGTACTCGAAATGTGGGCATTTCCAGTGTCATGAAACTATACCCCTCTTATAGTGAGGAAGAAGGTAAAACACTTTGCATGGCAGGTTGGTGTCCTGACTCGACCAATGACTGGATGGTACACACCGATGGGACCTTTACTGGATATTTACCTCTTAAACTGGTTTTAGGCTTTGCTGAAGATCACCAACGCATTGTGATTAACGCAAGGCAAGTGCTTTACCTAGTGAGAGACAGGAGTGATAATAATGCAATCAAGGGAGCCGACAATGCCCCCATCGATTCAAAAATTCAACTACAACGCTTGCTATGGAAAGTCCCCCATGTGACCCTTGAAGATAGCAAAAAACTGGACATACTCAAAATGGTAAAGAGAGATATGCCTCTACCCATGGAATTTAGAAGCTGGGCACTCCATGAGTATCCGCTATTGCCCACCACCAACACACACAGTTGGTCTGTAAAAACAGCTCGCTATACAGAGAGACCTCTCTACCTGATCGTGGGTTTTCAAACGAATTGCAAGTATTAACAAACCAAAGATGCCACGCAATTTGATCACCTGCAATTGAGAAATGCATGTCTTTTCCTCAACGGAGCTGTGTTTCCCTATGAAGGACTGGATTTGGATTTTTCAAAAAAATAAATTTGGCCCCCTGTTCGACTTGTTTTCTAAATTTCGATGGTCGTATTATCAAAAAGAGAACGGCCCCATGCTACTACCCCAAGCTTTTAAGGCAAGAGCGCCACTGATTGTTTTTGACTGTTCTTACCTGGAAGAGTCTGTCAAGCCATCCAATATCGACATTCGACTAGATTTTGAAACGCATGACAATGTACCAGCCAATACCACGGCCTACTGTTTGATTATTCATCACAAACAAGTCAATTATTATCCACTATCCAACCAAGTGACGAGTGTATAAATAACAGGTCAACCCACGTCAAGCCGCTTAGTCATGTCTTGCTTTAAAGCCTCAAGAGACGTTACATCCATGAATTTAAACTCTGAGGAACAACGTTTCAAGACTTTTGCCACGTGGCCATTGCCTTTCTTAAACCCTCAAGCCTTGGCGGCCGCTGGATTCTACTATTTAAATACAAGGGATGAAGTTAAATGTGCCTTATGTCCCATGATCATAGACCAATGGCAGGAGGGCGATGAACCCATGCAGGAACATCAGCGCTGGTCACCCACCTGCCCCTACCTTTGTAGAATGGAAGTGGGAAATATACCCTGTCATTCAAGCTATCCCTCACTTGTGTCTCTGGGTGATGAAAAAAAAACAAGTTACGATACGTGTGGACCGTATGGTATCCATGGTTCTTCAGTGAGCAGCTCACCATCAAAAACGCCTAGTTTAGAGACATTGGGACATCATTGGTGTTATGGACGTTACAAACACAAGAGACTATATTGTTGTATCAGTTGCTATCGTCCTTATCCCAAAATGACAATAGCCTGTAAAACGTGTTATGATAATAAAATGATGTAATTCTTAAATTCTAATTTTTGCATGTCCCCCTGTCCTACCCTAACCTCTATTTGAAACTAGTATGGTAGGTAAGTCCATGTCATGATCACACCTGATCGCCAGTCAGTCAGTTGAACTGGTTCCAGGCAAGCGTCAACATGTTGCGCACACTCATTGTGGATTGCCAAGGGTTTAAAATTAGTGACAACAAATTTATATTTAAACAAGTGGCCATGATCGATTGTACCACGTTTTGGATATCGCAAGCTACGCATTTGCTATTTAAACCACCCCATGCTTTTGATTTGTTGTGCGAAAAAGACCGTAAACAAACCCAGTGGATTGAAAATCATAGGCAACTAGACTGGAATCAGGGAACCATTTCCTCTAAATATTTGGACGTGGTCATGAAAGCACACTTGTCCTCGGCCAATGTGGTATTTGTGAAAGGTAATGAAAAACGTCAATGGTTGCAACCATTTTTGGCGTCTTACTGCCAATGTATCGACCTCATGGAGTTGGGCTGCCCCTCCCTGCAAACGCTCATGGATACTTGTTCCTGTGGCAACATTACCCAGACAGCCCTATCGCATGCGTGGCATCTCTTTCATTGGTTATCCACTCATGCCTGCTGGGAGTTGTTAAACAAAATTATAACTCAAGATTTACCTGTGAATGACGTCAGTGAGATTTCTACAAGCGACGTGTAAACATCTACAGCACGTGATACCATGGAGAAAGGCAATGCTACGGACAAAGCCATCGGCAAGTTCTTTGTGTGCAAAAAGAAACTAGACAGTTTTACCAAAGAGGAACTCTTGGTGCTCCCCAAGTCATTCATTTATTATGTGGCCGCCAATGCAGTGAAAGAAATCTGGCAACATGTACCAAAATCATGGACTCAAGACCCTGTGTTGAGTGAATTGCAACCCTGTACGGATTACGATCACCATAAGCAAGTGGCCATGGCAAAAATACCGACTATGCGTCAGTGTGCGACTTGCCAGCTAGTGAAACTGTATCACGGTCATAAAAGTCCGTGTAAAGACTTTGTTGAATCATTCCACGAGTGTCATGGCGAGAAAAAGCAACAACAACAACAACAAACACAAACATCGTCCACAGAGGAGGAGGAAGACCAAACCTTTTTACCATCGATGGAAAAGGATATGCCAGACCTGTACTGGCAATGGCGTCATTGACAAAGTGATTCAATACTTACCTTTCGAAATCCATCTTCCAGGTTATCGTTTTTGCGGCCCTGGAACTCGTCTCGAAAAACGTTTACAACGTGGTGATGTACCCAATAATCTTTTGGATCAAGCATGCAAGGAACATGACCTTTCTTATCGCCATAGTCATCCTGGTTTAAGACATGTGGCAGATAAATTGTTATTGAAGAAAGCTAAACAACGTTTCACATCCAGTGATGCCTCAGTGAGTGAAAGGATGGCAGCCCTGATTGTCATGAGTGCTATGAAAGGAAAGTTGATGATGCATGGACATAAACATTGAGGAATTGAGGAGTGAGGAATTGGGATGTGTTTGTATTCTATTTTTCATTTGTCAAATGCCTTATGGTTATGAAATAAAAACCAAGGTTTGCCAGAGCACGATGTTTTGTGTTTTTATTATTTTTAAAAATCATGATGTTGATGGCTGATTTCTCATTTTCACATTTCACACATTGTTATTTTGCCAATTTGCAATTTACAGTTTTTGAAAACGTTCGTTTCAAGTTTAACGTTTTTGATGATATGGATTTTTCCATTTTGCTGATGACACATTTTAAACAATGTCCGTTTGAAGTTTTTTTGAATTTTCATATTTCACATATGGTCATTTCCAGTTTTTTTTAATGTCCGGTTACATTTTTGATTTTCCATTTTGCTGTTTTCACATTTTTCCATTTGGTGTATGTCGAAAGTTGAGATTTGACAATGATGTTCATGCGAGTGCTTGACCTTGATAATACTGCAATGTGTTTATGGGTGTTTGGAGAAACGTTGAGGTCTACAACTACTGCAGGTAAGACTGTTTTTACAAAAATAATGTCCTTTGACTGCCACATTTCAATGAAAAACAAAACTAATGACAAAACAAAATAAGTATAAAAGTGACATTTACCTCCTCCCCACCCACCCACCCTACCTCACCGTGTTTGCTCTGGTCAACCATACACACCAGCTTTCTCTCTCTACTCATGCATTCACACCTGTCTTTGGGAACAAACACAACCACTTTATTTATTCCCAAAAGCACATTCTCGACATGCACACTCATCCCAAAAAAAACTTTTTTTAGTTTACCATTTTACAATTTAAAAAAAAAGAAAAAAAAAGCTACTAGAAATCTTAGTTATTTCATATTTACAAAAAACTCAACTTTGTACAGCGTTAAAATAATCACACTATTAACCAATCAAAAAAATTTTAAAAAATAAGTTTGCATAGAACTTTTCAAAGAGCAAATGGTCCAATTGGTTTGCCACTATTTACAAAATCTACTATTTACAATGACCGAAACCAATATTTACAAAATACTAAATCTACAAGTTACATAATGCTATGTCCCATAAACGATTATACAGTGAAATCACACCTCCTCCTCCTTTCGATCATAACCCCAGGGCAGGCTAGTGAGCAGGTCATCAGCCCACACACGCTTGTTATCCATGGAGGCGAGGGTGCGTTTTCTCTCTTCCACAAGATACAGATGATGGTTGCTGGATTGAATCCTGCACTGTGTATGAGACATAGCTTTGCCCGTGCGTAAAACCGCTAGATAGTCATCAACACGTAGCGATTTTACCACTGCCCTACCTACACCTTTTGCTCTTTTGGCTTCCTTACAATCGAGTGTGCGGTAAGCATACATTTTTGAAGCCAAATACACGAATTCCGTCATAATGGAATCACCGCATTCATCTTTTAAAACGCCCATTACCTTCTTGTTTTTTATGGGCAGCTGAAACACGTTGTCAGCGCTATAGCAAGAGGTGTCGAACCAGTCACTATGTTGCCTCATGACGTCATAGGGGTTGCAGTGGCGAATGTGGTAAATGAATGAGTCCGTGTCCATATACAAAAGAGAGACGTCCTCAAAATGGCGTTTCGCAAACTCATAGTGGAATCGATACATGACCGATTTAGAAAAGTCTAAAATGACTTGACCGAAGTAAATGGGTTTATCCATGGTCACGCTGGTCTTACTCATTTCAATAGTAGCCAAATCCTCATCGATAATTTTGATCAATTTGAAATTTGGCTTGGCAATGTACCGCCGGGCACCCCACCGCCCCTCCCAGACATTCACCAATTTAATGTCACGGTATTTGCGAACATTCTCCATGGACTTGCCATAGATGCAGTTGTTCATTAATTAAAAAAAAAAATCAAACTGCTGTGTTGCCATTTGTCGGTGCTCTGTGTTGAGTCGCATGTATGGCTCAAGCCATGCTTTTTGAGCAAAAGAAATACCCCTGTGGATTTTCTTCAACACCAAGCCTTGGGCGAGGCATTGCACCAACATTTGAATATGTAGCACATACCGATTTTTGTGTTAAAGTGTGCCCATGAGTTTTTCAATTTTCACTTTACTGTCAGGGGGAACCATTCGCTCAAGACAGAATGGGAAATCGGCATGTTCATCATACAAGGATGAGGGATATTCAATATCCACTTCTAGCACATATCCACGGCCTGTTTCTTGGCTAGCCATGTTTACATCAAATTCTGATACTTGTTTCTCTGTCAGCCAAGCAAACTTCCCATAGGGCAAAGGCTGATTCATGACGTAACCATACAAATTATTCACGTCATAGTACATTAAGTACGATTCTTGTTTGTCTGGTGAATAATCAGGCATGTAGACATTGTTCGCTTTGGCATGGCGCTGGATAAGTGACACAAAGCCACCACGAATGCCCTTTTCAAAAAATAGAACCATGTCTACGTCAGTGAGTAAATCCAATTCCACTTGAGTGTATTTTAAAGCGGCATCAAACGAGAGTCCAGGACTCGTATAATAGTGAGCCGGGTCAAGACCGTAAATGTGTTGACACAAGTTACGGAATTTTTCAAACACATCGGTGAGCAGCAATACATCCAGTTTTAGGTAATGCAAAGCATATTCACTTAGCGTGATCACGCCAAACACTCGCCAAACTTGACATGCATGTGCATAGTCTTCATCGGAAACAGTACTGCGTGTTAGTTTCGAGTAAAATTTCTCTTGGGGTGGGAGTTTTTTTTGCTTTAACACGTCCCAGCTATTGCAGAAATCATACGGGAATATACCTTTCCGAATGCACAATTGAAACTGCTCAGGATCATTAAAATGCATTCTAGTATTTTTTAGTTCCTCTTCATTCAAGCCATTCACAAGGCTGTCTAGCGAGGATGACATAAACTTAAAGGAATCCAAAAATCGAATGCTTAAGTCGCCCAACCTCCATGTCAGGGCTGTAAAACGCTCATGGTTTTGGGGAATAATGGTAAACGAGCCCTTGTTGACATGACCCAATTCACGAATCAAAAACTGAATGTCATATTTGCCAGATTGTGGAAATAGACACTGATGAAGCGAGGAGCTGGAAAGTTCAAATTGCATTTACTATGCGCAGCTCCACGAAACTCCCCCGTAAGGTGTGAGTGATCACGAACGGTGTCTTCGTCACTGATCAGTGGCTTTTCGCAAATATGGCATGTCATGGCATGCTCATACTGCTGCTGCTGTTCTGGAGATAGGCTCATGGGTACTGGGTGGTCCAATAATTCCTGTACATGGTCGGCCAACTTGACAAGTTCATCCAAGTACCATTTGGCACAATCTGGCCCCTCGCGGTATTTGTAAACGGATTGTGTGGGGTCATAGGCACACACCACAATAAATCCTATGGCAAAAGGTTCATGTTTTTAAATGGGTGTGGTTGAGCTGATGGAGGGATCTGGTTCACATCCCGCCATGGGTGTAGTGAGAGCTTCGAAATCTGCATATACCACATAGGGAACAGTGTCACGCTTATGAATGTCCTTAAACTTTAACATAGCCTTGTCCCCTTGTGGCAATATCAATCTCACCGCTTCCTGAGAAACGCAATCTACCCTATGACGTTCCAAAAGCGTAGGGGTTTTAAAATATTGCAAGCATCGATCACAAATATGCCTTTTACATTTATATTTAGACACTTGTATGCTTAGCAATCTACTCAAGCTTTTAATGAGGCAATAGTGAATCACCTCTCCCTCAGACAGATATAAAAGATGAATGTGGTGACGTTTCGGTTCTTTTGTGGCATAAAGAGGACCCACAATCTCATTACCATCAAGGCCATACACCATGAATGAAAAGTCCTGGTTGTCTTGTTCAAACCTATGGATCTCGGTTAAGTCCATAGGGAACGACACTCGAGTTAAATTTAAAGTTTGTTTCAATTCTTCAAACTTGGCCTTGTACTTTCCTGGTCGAGAACCATTACGGTCTTGTGGTGGCTGCAAATACGCGGCCACACACCACAGGAAGCAATCATTGTCATAATTCTTTATATTTACCACAGCCTTTTTCAATGCTATTGCTGGTGGTGTTTCAATATAGCTAGACCCAGCATTCAACGGGTTGAAATGACAAATGTTGATTTGTAGATGGTGAATTTTGTCTAAGGCAAGGCCACTGGGTCCTTGTTGCAGTTTATCAAATTTTGATAGCAAGGCATTCACCACATGGCTTTGATACCACTCGTTCAGATTATCGGCTATCAAAAGCTCTTGCATTTTACTGCAAATATAAAATGTCTCTTTATGCTCTACGTCCTTCTTTTTATATATGAAATCGCACACCAGTTCTGTATTCACCTTTAAAGCCGTATGCAACCTTTGCACTGTACAAATTTCAATTTTAAAAATTTCAAAACAAGATTCTAAAAATTCTTTGGGAATCAAACTTTTTCTAACATTGACTACGCAGCCAGAGCACACACGTGATTTGAACAACACTCAAGGGGCTCCCAAGTTAACATATCAGCAGCAGTAAAAGACATTATTTTGAAAGAACAATCTCACTTGAGTTTTCAGCTGTAGACTGCTTGACAATGGTCCCACTTTAAAGCCACTTGGTTTTCAACTGTATTTGCTATAGCAGTGAACCCTTTTTTTTCAAATATCTAAGAAGAAATGAAATAAACCACCATAAGTATATCCATTCCATATAGTTTATGAATTTCATAAACAAAACAAAATCAAACAGGTTGTATATATATAAAAAAACAAATCTCACCTTGACGTGTAATGCTTTGCTATATTCCCGTCTCGTGGGCTAGTGTAGAATTGGTTTCCTCTTCTATCTGTCTGTCTTTCTCTTTCTTTAATATATTTCCCACAGACACACGACAGGTAGGCTATACACGTTATCTGCAAACAAATAAATAAATAAAATCATTAATTACCTAATCAATAAATAATTGCATGTATTTATATAAAAATCAATAATATATAAATAAATAAATATATACCTACCCCACAACAAGGTTAAGTATTTTCCACCAACACCAAAACTGATAAACAAGACCAGGGGTTTCATGCAACGCTGTGTGTTCAAAGGTAGTCACCTAAGTGAGAGTGGAAATGATAACGACATGTCTTTATATATGTTACGTTGCATGTATAATCTTTTTTTTTCACGCTTTGAACATTCTGTTATCAAGCACGTGGACAGCTAACGTCCCAGGCGAACACCTGTGGCAGATCAAATTTCACGTCAATTTGCATTTTGTCACGTACGAAGCAAAACAGGATGTAACTTGTTAACAGTTATCGTGCACGTGGACAGATAACGTCCAAGATGAACACCTGCGGTAGATCAAATTTCACATGAACTTGCATTTTGTCACGTACGAAGCAAGACAGGATGTCACTGGTTTAGCCTACATGTGGTTTCACACATGTTCACATGCCTTTCGCTCTTCCCTGCCACCACGATGGTCAGATTATTTCATCTTCAAGCGTCATGGTCATTTTTTCCATTGCACCTGTTGTCAAGTCAGATCAACGCCTTTCAATAAGCTCAAATGACATTCACCTCTTGCTCCTCGGCAAGTTTGTTTTCTGTACTCGCTTCGACCAACATAGAACCAAGTTCTCATCACCGTTTACACGTTAAAGGTAAAATATCAGAAAACGCATGCTCGCTCTGTCATACACCGACCAGCCGAAATAGCGATTGTTCTATTAAGCATGGTCCTTGTGGTTAGCGACAGGTTCGTTGAAACACACACACACCCAGCCGTATTGTCTCTCTCAACCACCACGCTTCATAAACATTATAAACAGGTAAAGAAAAAGAAAAAGTTTTTCAACATGTATGGCGTTAGGCCCTTTGTGAATTATTTTTTGGAAAAAATTTCTACCACACTCGAAAGGGGGCGAAAGCCCGAGTCCTAGGACACCTCATACACGTCTCTAGCGTTATTGGTTCGTGATATATCGGCAAAAATCACAAAAAACATATGTTTACCCTAAAATCGAGTTTCCAAAATTTTTTAAGAAATATAACGAGTGGTCCATAGCAAAGAGGACATCACTCCGAGTCCTTGGACCCGTCGTACACGCCTCTAGCATACTTGGTTCGCGAGATATAGCAAAAAGTCTAAAATCACGTTTTTACCCCAAAAAGACCGTGTTTCCAGATTTTCACCTTTTCGACACCTAGATTCCCGTAAAGAGCACGACGAGACGAAAAAAACGAATCCAAGCACGCCCTCCTAGCATGGCTCCTTCCATTCCAAGGTCGCAGGGGCTCAAAACTTCCTAAGTGTAGTAGCTCTGTCCCCATCCCACTACTACAGGTTTTCATTCTAGAGACTTGAAATTTATTTTGGGGGTCGAGGGGGTAGGGACCATTAATTTATGTCAAACAAATTTTTTGTATAATTTCTAGTTTCCAAAATATGGGATTTTCAAAATTCGAGTTTTTTCAAAGAAACATAAACAATAAAAAAGTTTTATTACAAAAAATATCGGTCATAAAGACCGTTCGTTTGAGCCATGGCACATCGTTCTATCATGTTTGGTTTTCCAACTATCGCCTACTTTCGAAAACAAAAATTTCATTTTTTTTTTCAAAAGTATAACGAGTGGTCCATAGCAAAGGGGCGTCACCTCAAGTCCTCCGACACCTCATTCGTGAAACTCCGACCATGGGTTCGAGAGAAAAGTCTATTTAAATGTTTCAATTTCGCGCGGCGGCCATATTGGTTTGTTGGGCACAGGAGTGTCAAGTGAAGCAGAAGCCCTACTACCCCCCTACTGGTTTAATTCCATGATGAAGCAACATGGGAATCTGTCCAGTACTCTCATGAATTGTAGAGTTGATGGATTCGGATGCTAGAGAGAACATCCATCCATTTCCAATGCTCATTTGGACAATAGAGGCGGCAAAATTTTGCTATTTCAGCCATTACGCGTTCTGCTGGATTGCTTTCAGGATGTCTGATAGAACAAAACAATTGTCTAATCCCAAGATTATTCATGACGGTTCTAAATTCTAAAGATGTAAATTGGAGTCCACGATCTGATAAAAGGAATTCCGGTTCGCCTGCTTCCGGAATTACGTTGTCTCTAATTCTCTTCGCACAATATTTTGCGTTTGCCTTCTGAATTGGGTGTAACATAGTGTATTTGCTGAAAACATCCATGGTCACCAGAATATATCGGTTACCTCTTTTAGACTTTGGGAGAGGACCATAAAGATCAGTCGCGAATATTTCACAAGGCTTAGAAGGAATAATAGGCCTTGGTAATTCTCTCAATAATCTAGAATTATGTTTACTCCTTTGGCATAAGTCGCATTCTCGAATAGTGTTCCTGACAGTTTGTCGCATTCGCTCCCACGAAAATTTTTCTTGTATCAAGTTGACCGTCTTATCTACTCCAGCATGACCTGCAATTCGATGTGCCATCCAGATAATGGGTTTATGCATTCGTGGAGGTATCACTACTCTCAGCTTCGTATGGTCGGGATCTGCAATTTGTAGATTAAACCATCTAACATCATAAAATCTCTTGAAATTCTTTCAGTTTCCACAAAATCATCATCATTTGGATCCATGTCTCCCTGTAGAAAACGAAAAATGTTTCTAAAATGTCGGTCTCTCCTCTGGGATAAATGCAACAATCTTAACCTTCTCAAGGTATCCTCATCCTCCTGCGTTAGGTTAACTTGAAAAACCTTAGATGTAGACTCCGCTGCTCTACTCAAAAAATCGGCCCCAATGTTCAATTTTCCAGGAGTGTGTTCAATAACTAGGTTGAATTGTTGAATAAAGATGACCATCTAGTTATCCTATCACTGGCAAAGTTTGTTCTCAAGATAAACTCCAATGCATGGTGATCAGTCCTCACAATTACTGAATGTCCAATTAACATTTTCTTCCACGACTCCAACGCGAAGATTACAGCAAGGGCTTCTAACTCTGTGGTGTAATAATTCCTTTCTGATGGACGAAGTTTCCTGCTTATGAACGCCAGGTAACGTCTCTTGTGATCGTCATCTTCTTGAAGAAGAATAGCTCCAATCCCTACGGTGGATGCATCGGATTCTATGATGAAATTCTTGGTAAAGTCAGGATACTCTAATTTCACGCTGTTTAACAATAACCTCTTGGCATCTTGAAATGATTGTTCACAATCTTCATTCCATTTCCATTTGTTTCCTTTTTTTAATAATTCCTGCAATGGAGCAACAGTCTTGGTGAAGCTTGGACAATGCCCTGCAAAGAATTGGCATGTCCCGAGAAAACTGCGGACATTCTTCACTCTAGTAGGTCTAGGGAAATGTGCAATCACCTGTATCTTTGTCTCATTGGGACGGTATCCTTCACCATCCAAAATGTGGCCCAAAAATTTTATTTCCTTCCGAAAGAACTGACATTTTCGAAGGTTTACTTTAAAGTTCGCTTTTCTCAAATCTGCGAGTAACATCTGAAGATGTAACAAATGTTCCTCCTTAGTCTCAGATGCAATTAGGATATCATCTATGTAACGAATTGCTATCCCTTTTACTTCAGGACTCAAGTTTTGTTCCAGTGCTCTGATCAAAACAGATCCAGATGTTTTGACCCCAAATGGTAGACGGCGGAATACATATGTCTGCTGGTCAAACATAAACCCTGTAAACTTTTTGGAATCTTCACTAAACCTAATGTGGTGGTAGGACGAAGTGAGATCAATGTTAGAGAACCAGACCTTGCCTTGGAATTTCTTTAACAGTTCCCTAATGATTGGTGGTCTGTCATATTCTGGCAGCAATCTTGAATTCAAATTTCGCGCGTCTAAACATAGTCTCAGACTTCCATCTGGCTTAGACACTACTGCTAATGGATTGACATAAGAGGTAGTGTACTTTTCAATCACATTGTTACTTTCCATCTCTTTGATAAGCACTTTTACCATTTCTCGATGCTTTTCCGCTACCGGATACAATTTAGCATGGAAAGGTGCATCATCATTTACACGAATACGATATTCAAAATCTTTAATTTCACCAGGTTTAATATCAAAAATATCGTGGTACTCTTCCAAAATTTTTCCTAGCTCTGGGGACTCCTTCTCACTGTAGACTTCTCTTCCTTCAGCTTCATGAAAAATCAGAGACCATTGAGCATCTCCCTCGATGTCTTCCTCTTCTTTTCCCTCGAAGTTTATCTCTTCGGTATTCTTGAATCTGATCGTCTCTGCCTTCATGTCTATCACTGCTTGATATTTCTGAATGAAATCCGCTCCCAATATCATGTCAAAAGCCATGTCCTTCATTACTACAAACACATGTCGGAAATCATGTCCTCCAATAGTAACACATAAGTATAATTGTGTTTTACACAGAGATATTTTGTTGGGTATTATTCCTTGGATTTTAATTCCTGATACTGGAATCTCCTCTAAATTCTCTTTGAGCTTCCACAGAATATAAAGCTTCTCGCTCACAAGACAAAGCATAGCCCCAGTATCAATTAAAGTATCGACAGGCATGATATGATTGGCATTTTAATTCTTGTACCCATTTCTTTCCGTTCGTCATTATGTTGAATTAAGTCATCATCCTCTGCTTGCCATTTAATAATCCTGGAAGTGAAAGTGTTTAAAATTCTATCTTCTACTGTGAATTCGAAGTTTTTTTTTCTTTTCCATTCCCCCGGGATTGTTGTTTTCCCGATGGACCTGGTTCATTGGGCTTCTGTTCCAAGAACTGCAAGTTTTCTTGGTGTCTTTCTTCCAAGGTCTTCCTCGTCTCCTTATTGAACTCTTCATTGGACTGACGAGTGTTCACATTCCCTCTGTTATTGTAGTTATTGTTTCTACCATAGTACCTTCTTTCCTGGTACCTTCCTTGATAATCCCTTGGCCTTCTCCATCGAGTATTATATCGATATCCACCATCCGGTCTCGCATAAGGCTTGTAACTGTATCTGTTATTGTTCTGATTCCATCCTCTTTTATCGGGCTCTTCCCTCGGCGTTTTCTCTTCTCGCCCCTCTCGAATCTCTCGAGGTGTTTGGGAATAACTGTCGGCCATAACAGCGTACACAGCGTTGTTATTCTTTCCTCCCTTCTGATGGAAGAATTGAGCGTTCGTGTGATCCAGTTTCTGCAATACCTCGTCAAATTGCTCCATATTATAAATGCCAGCAGCGATCAAAGTTCTTTGGACGTCTGCTGGAAACTGACGTCTTAATGCGGTTATTAATTCATTATCTGGCATCGGCGGATCTAAATGTTATAGTTTAGAAAGCTGTCCATAAAAGTACGTAGAGTATCGGGTAGGTTGTGACGTCGAGAATCTCTTTGAATATAATTCTGCTCTGACTTGCTGTTGGGTTTCCGGGGACCAAACCTTTTTTAATAACCCACGGGAAAACTCCTCAAAATTGGTGAGAGTGGACCTAAAAGCTCTAGACCAAAGAAGTGCGGGACCTTCCAAAAATTTCCCTATCACTCGGATCTCTCTTTCCATAGGTATTTTGGAATCTTTTAGGTAATCACCTGCTTCTCTCAAGAATTCTACGGGTGTCACAGAATCTCGCCCTGAAAATTTATGGGGTTGGATTGAAATACTGTCCTGACCTCATCCTGTCTTTGACTATCAGTTCCTCTAGCTGCTCCTAGGTTTATCTGTATCTGTTCTTCTCCCCTTATATTTGGCATTTTCAACAGATGGTCAGACTGTTTCTCGTCCTTGATTTGGGTTTTCATAGCCTCAATTTCCTTATGGTTTTCTTCTGCCATTTTTCTAATTTCTTCGGTTTCCTTACAGTTCTCCTTGACATCAGTGGATATCTGGTTCATAACAGCCTCGTGACTTTTCAATGACCCTGTCACATCTGATATGTCCTTCTGAGTTGCTTGAATATCTTTGGAAATTACTTGAATATGGGATGACAAAGATTCCCTAATTTCCTTGACTCCCTCTTGGTTCTCCAGCTTGAGTGTGTCTTTAATTTCATCGATAACTGTGGTTTTAATTTCAGTTTGTAACTTCTTAATCACACCTTCTCTTATTTCTCCCACTATGAGTTCTTTGAATTGTTCTGTCAAACGTTGAACAACTAGAGTTGCCATCTCATTGCTCTCTTTGTTCCCTCTGATTTCTAGGTTGATCATGTCTTCACCAACATTCCTAAGACCATGTTCTATCCTATCAGCTAAATTTTGGGATCTTAGGTCGGCATCGCGAAATTTATCGTCCATTAAACTTGCTTTAGTGGCTAATGAAGTTCCGAGCTCATGTGTTTTTTCGCATAATTTAGTAATTTTACTCTCAAGTGACATTTTCAAGATTTCGGAATTCTCTTTAAATTTATTTTCCATAGAATTAAATTTACTATTTAAATTTTCTTTCACGTTAACTTTTAACCTGCTTTCTAACAAATCGGAATATTCCTTGAGTTTATCATCTAAACTTTCTTTCAAGTTATCTTTTAACCTGCTTTCTAACAAATCGGAACTTTCCTTGAGTTTATCATCTAAACATTCTTTCAGTTTATTTTCTAAAGAATCAAAATTTTCTTTAAGTTTATCATTTAAACTTTCTTTAAGTTTATTTTCTAAAGAATCAGAATTTTCTTTACGTTTCTTTTCCAAAGCCTCTGTATTTTCTTTCATAATGGCTGCTATACGCAGTCCAGCTTCTTTGGAACTCTCTTCCAAACTCCTCATCATCCTCATCATCTCTTCCATAATTGTCAATTATTATCCAAACCTTTGGGGTATACATGTTGGCAGACACAAGATTATAATTAGAACAAGAAATATGAATAGCTAATTGGAACGTTCTAATAAAATGAGATTTGTCCTAATGTCGACGTGATGGAAAAACAAAATTCTCTACTTTTACGAATTGCATTTACCATAATATCACAAGAAAAATATGCAAGTTCTCAAATATCCTCCATCTGGATTCTAATAATGCGTATGTCCAGTCATCGAACGTTTACTACTGAATTTACTTGACGCCCTAATGGTTAAGCCATTATCAAAAATAATAAAACCTCTTCTAATTATTAACCCAGTTAATTTTTTAATTTTCCCCACTAATTGGGTTTCCTACTAATTTATTCATCCAAACCAGACATCTCTCAACTCCCAAAATATCTATATAAAAATTATCACAATTTAAATCGGCATGCGATTGACCGTGTCTAACTCGAGCCCCACGTTCGAAGCCATTTCTCTCTCTATCTTATTTTATGTGCCCGTTTAGACCGGAGTCCGCACGACCACATATGCATTTTACTAAGAATCAGTCAGCACGAGAGTCAAAGTATCCCGGGGCGCCAGATGGGTTAAAGCTAATCGCAAAAACGACATCAAATGAAAAAAATGCTTTACTGATTTTTGGCTCAATGCAACAATAAGGATAGGAGATTCAACTGGGCATAACACATCATGTAAAATTATCTCATTTTATTCTGAATTTAAAATTGACTGCAAAATAAAATGCTCAAAGCAGCATCATTCATGTGTGGCGACCCACATTACTATTTACACATTGTACAGAAATTATCCAACACATTGGACAATTATCTTTGGAGACACAAGTCTGATTATCAGTCCTGTAGACTGTGTTCCAAAATTATATCCATTATTTATGATTAAATCCAGTTCAAATTTAATTGTCTTTACTGGAAATACTGTAGTTCACTGGCTGAATTTTTTACATAATATTAACACTCGTAGAATAATTGTTCATAGAATTTTAACTTTCACTTATTTTTCCAGTTTCAAAAAATATTATCAAAAAATATTATTATCTCTGAATCAACACAAATTATGTACACATATTAAAAACAACATCTGAAAAGTATCTGACATTTGAGCATAGCATCGAAGAACTGTGCGAAGCACAACAAAATTAATTTTTCTTCTGACATTAAAACGTTTCGAGAAGTGACTCGATTATGAACTTCAAGTTCCTAACAAAATATATGATTTCTGAATCATCAACTTGATCAATAAATTGTTGGACCATTCAACTATTCGATTTTCCACTTGGAATCATTATTAATACAAATATTTATATTTGTGGCCATTTTAGTAACTTTCACAACTTGCAATTCTTGAACAGAATGCGGAAATAAGAATTGTAGCTTCATAATAAATTCATTTAGTTCATGACACTAGGATTGAAAACATCCTTCAAATTATTCGTGGTTATAGAATTATTTTTAATAGGCAGTGGCCCATTCTATTATTTTTATAAGAACACAATATTCCAACAACAACGGCAAAGGTCTTCCTCTGAAGAAGAATAAAATACTATCATGACAAATCCGGGTTCTAGCAAAATCAAAGTCTTAATGGAATCCGTAAACAAGGTTGAAATAAGAACTGATGGTTTTTAAGAAATAACCTTTGGGTCATTCATACGACGCAATGTGTAGTTCCAATACTCCTTCTTTAACACTGAGTCATCGAACCTGCTATTTGATTGATGCTCAAATAAAAACCTCCTCATTCCTGCGACATAAACATGCGCACCTGGGAATGGCATTTCAACTACTCCACACACATAAATTTTCTTCCCAAAATTTATACAATAAATCAAGCCTCTGCTTATTATCCACACTGGAAGATTTATAAACTTACAAGTTTATTTTATTTTACCATTCAGTTCAAATCGTGAAGTTACCACACTTATGATACTCTCTATTTCACTTTCGAATGTGTATCTACGTCATGATTTTATATAAATACAAAAATATCCTAATTGATACAAATATCCTTTGCTTCCCATTTCATGCCTCTCCGTGTTATCTGAAAAATATACTTTGCTCATTGCAAATATTAACTGTTCAACCAGAACTGTAATGTTGGTTGAATGCGGGCTTGCGCTAACCACTATCCTTCGGAAAATCACCTGTTCCAAACTAGAAATGATTAAACTACTTCATAAGCTCTCTCTCTCAATGAATGTGATTATTAGAAAATATAAGATCCAAGAATTATTTAGAAAAGTTATGAAAATCATTATTATTATTATTACTGGATTATTATTATTAGTATTAGTTATATTATTGCAAATGTGTTTAATTATTATTTCATTATGTGAGAATCCACATGTTCGATTCTTCGAATATGGATATAATATCCATTTCTCAACAAAAATAATTATTAACTTTTACAGTTACCTCGGCTGATTACCGTGATTATCAAAAAATATGAAACATTCAAATAAAAGCTCGTTATGCTCGGTCATCGATCTTAAACTGTTCTGAGTGCTGAAAATTCTCAGAATAACTCTAATACGTCTTGCGTAAATTATTGCAAGATTTAAATACGTAGAAAAACAAATGTGTTGGTCATCTGCAGAAAATGAGTTTGTTCCAATTAGCTAGGCATAATATAAAATTCAAATGTGGCTTACATTTCTCGTTGGTCTTGAAGCGTAGTGAACCTGGTCTGTACCAGATTTATCCAGATACATGCCCTATTGGACACGCACGTCTAATCCTTGTTTCGGCCGCCATTATATACCCACAATCTGTCTAACACGACATAGTGGAAATATTTCTTGAAGTTTGAAGTAACTGCTGATCCATTTTAATATTGGCTTCAATGAAATCCATAGCAGTTTGCTTAAATGGGGTCAGATCTAAATGATCTATTCTCAAATACGTCAGTTGTAACATAACTCACGGTAATCTTTTCAGTAGAAGAAAACACTGACAGTCTAAATCAATCAACCGCTGTTCTGAAGATCCTTCCCTGGGCATGGTTTATCATCATCTATCATGCGCGAAGCAACTTATAGTTTCCCTTTGTCGGCTAATGAACAACACCGTGATAGACTGGCCTTCAATATACTGAAAGATCGGAGTGGTTATCAAGTTACAATTTATGAAACTGACTAATTGGATTAAAATATCCAATTATTGAATTATTATTACTGGATTGTGACGAAGTACTTTCTAGACAAAGTCTAGCATATGTCCATATGGAAATAAAGTATTTCACCAGTGTCCGTAGAAAAATAACAATCACCTTAGTGTTTCCCTCTGCCGGAAACTTACTATGTTCCACATATGTCGTAGCACTTTTGTGACTATCACAATTTAAAGATATCTTCTGTGTAGATCCGGCAACCATGTGCCTTGGCTCAACGTAGCAGCAGCACCTTGTCATGCAAGAGCTTGGTTCGAAGTGAGCTGATGATGCTTGGGCCGGCCGGCTTTTATTCAAAACGGTCGGGTCCACGCTGGATCACGCTGAAATCTGGAAATCCTCATATCTCCGGTGTCTCTGGTCCGATTCACTTGAGACTAAGTGCATTCTCTTTCATTTGGCCGTGCCAGTAACCTGATCCAAGTCTCAAGTCTCTACTCCATGGCTAACTATTTAATCAACAAATAGTCTCGACCTCTGCTACTACTTGCTACGTCACTTAACATGCTCTTGGCTGCACAAAGTTTCCATTCCATTCTAGAAGTAATGGAGCGCGATATTCAAATATCTCAACTTTCAAAAGCGGCTGTAGCCTTTCCCTTGATATCTAGGTGTCTGAACCTTGGAATACCCATTCCTAGAGTTGGGCACAGTACATCATCTCAGGGTGATATCATAATAGTTTCGTAGATATAGAATGCCAGTGAAATGTTTCGCACAACCACCATCTTGAGGTTATGTAAATAATTGAACTAAATTAGATGCCTTTACATTACAATGTATATAAACATTTGCTGTACCAAGTGCTTAAGAGCTCCATGGCAGTAGCGCGCTACATGCAATAAGATTATGGCTTTTAAAAATAAAACATTTTACTAACATTTTATTGTAGCAAAAATCAATACCAAACCTACGTGCACCACAGTGGTACAAGTCTATATGCCTACCAGTCAAGCTGATGATGAAGATGTTGAAAAGGTCTACGAAGAAATAGACGAAATTCTGAGGTATATCAAGGGTGATGAAAATATTATAGTAATGGGAGATTGGAATGCTGTGGTAGGAAAAGGGAGAGAAGGGAAGATAGTGGGAGATTTCGGATTAGGTGAAAGGAATGATCGAGGAAGCAGGCTGGTAGAATTCTGCACCGAGCATGAGTTGGTCATAGCTAACACCTTATTCAATAACCACAATAGAAGAATATACACATGGATGAGACCAGGAGATACAGGGCGTTACCAAATCGACTTCATTATGGTCAAGCAGAGGTTTCGAAACCAGATTTTGGATTGTAAAACATATCCTGGTGCTGACATAAACTCTGACCACAATCTGGTTGTAATGAAATGCAGATTAAAGTTGAAGAAACTGAAGAAAAGTCAAAAGCCAAAAAGGTGGGCAATAGACAGACTGAAAGAGAAGGATGTAAACGAAAGATTCAAGAAGAGTATAAAGGAAGGACTAATGAAAAACCCTAAACAAACTTCAATTGCAGACGAATGGGCACTTTTGAAGAATGAAATATCAAAATCCGCAGAAGAAAACATTGGTAGGAAAGAAAGAATAGGTAGAAAACCGTGGATCACTCAGGATATACTAGAATTGATGGATGAAAGGCGGAAACACAAGAATGTAAGAGATGAAAAGGGGAAAGCAGAATACAGACGTCTGAGAAATGAGGTTAACAAGAAGTGCAAGGTAGCGAAAGAAGAATGGTTGAAAGAGAAATGTGCAGGTATAGAAAATTGTCTGAAATTAGGAAAAGTAGACACAGCTTATCGAAGGATTAAGGATACTTTTGGGGAAAAGAAGACTAAGTGCTGTAATATTAAGGACACAAATGGAAAGCCTCTAACAGATAGGGAAGAAAAGGTTGAGAGATGGGAAGCTTATATAGAGAGTTTGTATAAGGGAAAGGAGATTGAGAATCATGTAATGGAAAGGGAGGAGGAAATTGATGAGGATGCGAAAGGAGATTTAATATTGAGATCAGAATTTGATAGAGCTTTGGAAGACTTAAGCAGGAACAAAACACCAGGCATAGATGATATACCGATTGAGTTGCTACGCTGCATAGGAGATGAAGGTCTGATCAGGTTATTTCACTTGGTGTGTAGCATTTATGAGACAGGTGAGGTACCCCCTGATTTCAAGAAGAATGTAATCATCCCTATACCAAAGAAAGTGGGAGCTGACAGATGTGAAGATTACCGTACAATCAGCTTGATTACTCATGCTTCAAAGATCCTGTCTAGAATAATTTACAAGAGGATTGAAAGCCAGATAGAAACGGAGTTGGGTGAAGACCAGTTTGGTTTCAGGAGAAATGTAGGAACAAGGGAAGCTGTACTAAGTCTTAGGCTGATTTTGGAAGGTAGAATAAGGAAAGATAAGAGAACGTTCATGGCTTTTGTAGACTTAGAAAAGGCTTTTGATAACGTTGATTGGACTAAATTGTTTGACATTTTGAAATCGATTGGAATAAAGTACAGGGATAGGAGGGTGATATACAATCTATACAGAAACCAGACAGCAGTCATTCGAGTTGAAGGACATGAGAGAGAAGCTGGTATTCAGAAAGGTGTAAGGCAAGGCTGCAACTTATCACCCATACTTTTCAATCTTTACATTGAACAAGCAATGAAGGAAATTAGAGAAAAATTTAAAGTGGGAGTGAAGATTCAAGGAGAAATAATTTCAACTCTGAGATTTGCTGATGACATCGTCATCTTGGCCGACAAGCCTGAGGATTTGAATGAGTTTTTGAATGGTATGGACTCCGTCTTACGGAAAGAATTCATGATGAAAATTAATAAATGTAAAACAAAAATACTGGAATGCAGCCGAAATAAATCAGAAACCTCTATGGAGATCAAATTGACAGGTGAAAAGCTGAAGGAAGTAGGAGACTTCTGTTACTTAGGAAGCAGAATAACCAGTGATGGACGAAGCAAAGAGGATATAAAAAGTAGGTTCGCTCAGGCAAAGAAAGCGTTTCTACAAAAAAGGAATCTGCTGACATCGAATATAGATTTAGGTATTAGGAAGTCATTTTTGAAAGCCTTTGTCTGGAGCGTGGCACTCTATGGAAGTGAAACTTGGACTATTGGTGCAGCAGAAAAGAGGAGAATTGAAGCATTTGAAATGTGGTGTTACAGGAGAATGATGAAGATCAGATGGGTAGATAGGGTTACAAACAAAGAGGTATTAAGACGAGTGGGAGAGGAGAGATGTTTCTGGCGACTGCTAATGAAGAGAAGAGATAGGTTGGTAGGACACATACTAAGACACCCAGGAATAGCAAGCTTAGTTATGGAAGGAAGGGTCGAGGACAAGAACTGTAGGGGTAGACCAAGGTTAGAATATGTTAAACAGATTGCCTCAGATGTAGGGTGTGGTAGCTATGTAGAGATGAAACGATTAGCTCAGGACAGGGAGGCATGGAGAGCTGCATCAAACCAGTCAAAAGACTGAAGACTCAAACAACAACAACTAACATTCACAATATAAATAATAATAGCCTAACAATGATAGTAAGAAAAAAAGAGTAGACTAATAATACAATAATAATAATAATAATAATAATAATAATAATAATAATAATAGTAATGGAAAAATTATATACAAAAGACACAGTATCAGCCTAAAAACAAAACACCATATACCAGAAAAGATATTAACGTTGGTAGGTTGTCAGCTATTGTCCTGATTTTATAATTGAAATAAAATAATTTTAACTTAATGCAGTTGTCAGATATCAGAGGTATACTGCTCCAAGAAGCAGGATGAAAGACGTCTTTAGAGAGCTGCATTGCTCAAAATGTTGAGAAACTTACATAAATCGAAGGTGTTGAAGAGGCGTGAGGCGGTGCAAACAAAAGATTTATTGAACTTCATGGTTCGGTGTAGAGGAATCTGGAGTGTTAATTTTGTGTATCTGTTTTCTCGATTATGAACAGAATGCATTGGCGTAAAGGCATTGTAGAGATATAATGGGGTCTTGGTATGTAAGATTTTATGTGTCAGAATGGCACTGATAGCCATTTTTCCAATAATTGATTACAGCTCTGCTGTATACAATGATTTACTAGAAACACAGAACATCAAATTGCAAATAGTCCAGAATGCATGTGTTCGGTATAGTCTGGATGTAAGGCGAGATGAACATATCACACCTTACTACGTTCAGCTGAAATGGCTGAAACTGCGCTCGTGGAGTTCCATCCATTTCAGCTGCACGTAGAAAGGTGTGATATGTTCATCTCGCCTTACATTCAGAATATACCGAACACATACCTTCTGGATTATTTGCAATTTTATGTTTTGTGTTTCTAGTAAATTATTGTATACAGCAGAGACATAATCAATTATTAGAAAAATGAGAGTATTGATGAGGAGCTTACGTATGTTAAGAGGGGTGTAAGAAACAGTTATTTTCAGGAGATGCATAGTTGGCCACATTAGACGTATTCTCTGCCCACGAAGGGGTTCTATCAAATATCACTCCGAGATTGTTGACAGTGTTGCTATATTTAATATTATTATCTTGTATCTTGAAGGGTGGTAGTGAATTAAAAACTACTGAATTAAGAAGTTTTGTATATCCAATTGATACAAGTTTTGTTTCAGATGTGTTCAAGTTATGATTATAATTTAGGGCCCATTCATAAAGTCTGTCAATGTGTTCATTAAAAAAATGTATACGATCGCATGCCGTTTTAAGTGTCAGGTGAAAATAGGCTTGGAGATCATCAGCGTATATATGAACAGAACTATTTCGGAATGCATTAGAAACATCTTTTGTGTAAATCGAGATGCATAGTGGACCTAAGACAGATCCTTGAGGTACTCCACTTTCTATCGATTTCCAGATTAAGGAGGAGTAATCCGCGAGGACCACGCTCTGTGTACGCCTCGAACGGTAGGATTTGAACCAGGATAGAGCACTCCGAGAGAAGCCAAAAAAATTCAGCTTTGCTGTGATTTACACAGTTAAAAGCCTTACTGAAATCGAAAAGACATAAAACTGTAAGCTGACACTTCTCCAATGCATTCGTATATCAACGCTGACCGTTAACAATGAAGTAGTGGCACTATGCCCCTCTTTAAACCCATATAGGTAAGGATTGAAGATATTAAATTTATTTACGTGGTCACATACTTGTTCATGAACTATTTTCTCAAGCGCATTACAGTTTCTTTTCATGAAGAAGAACTACATCAGTAATGCCTTGTACCGTGCCCACTTAGAGGCAGCTAACTCTATAGAGAAGAAGGAATGGGATAACTACCAAATCATCGTGAGTTATATAACGCATTCTTGCGCTAACAAAAAGGTCAATAACTTAAACAATAAATTCTTTTATTTAGTCAACTCACAGAAAATACCCAGTAACCAAAACGCACCAGATGTGAACAATACCCATAATTTCCAAAGCCCAGTTAAAAACTTGACTAATATTACTTTCCACCAGAGCGATCTAGATTTTCTCCAAAAGGGTCCTAAACACAACTGGGAGCAAAATTTAAACAAGAACGATCTAACTATCCTAGTAGCTGAAACTGAAACAGCCATTAGAAAACTACCCATTGAAGAACAAAATGCTGTTAGGTTTGAAACTAATAATAAAATTAAGAAGATAATTAATTCGAGCAAGAGAAAGGTCAATGTAAGTTGCAATTTAAACAACAAGTTCAAAAGTATCATTACCAAAGTTCAAGACAACAACATAATAATAACCAAAGCAGATAAAGGCAACACAACAGTGCTAATGAATGAAGACGATTTCATTAATAAAACAATGGAGTTTCTTAATTCAGGCAGTTTCACAGAAGTCAAAAAGGACCCTACTAATGTCATTCAGAAACGGCTGAAACAACTTTTGAAGAACACCATTTTTGTCTCAGATGAGAAACAAGCAGATATGCTAGTAAGCATGAACCCCGGCATTCCCACTTTGAAATCTCTTCCGAAAATTCATAAACCTAACACCCCTATTAGGCCTATTGTGAATTTCAGGAATAGCCCAACGTACAAACTAGCGAAATTTGCCCAACAATTTCTTAATAAGCACTACAAACTGAAGGCCGACTGTTCTTTCGTCAACACCATGCTATTCTGTGAAAGAACCATAGACTTGAAATTAAACGAGAACAACACCATGCATTCGGTCGACATTAAAGTCATGTATACTAACATCCCGGTCAAGAAAACGATCAAGATCATTCAGGATAGATTAATTAACAATAGCGATTTGTCTAAAGTGGAAATCGAGGAATTCATTTCAATTTTATCCTTTGTCACAGACAACAACATTTTTTTGTTCAACAAGAAAATGTTTAAACAATCTGAAGGCCTTGCAATGGGTTCTCCATTGTCAGGTGTTTTAGCCAACATTTACCTTGACCACATTGAACATGAGAAGATTATTAACCAAATTAATGGCATCATTTTCTGGGGAAGATATGTAGATGATATTTTCATCATTACCAATAACCAAGTTCAAGCGATTGAACAAATATTAGATAATTTGATCAAAATAGACAGAAATATTAAATTCACTTTAGAATCAGAAGTAGACAACAAAATTAATTTCTTGGATGTAACTGTGATTAGAAAAGACAATCATATGCATTATAAAGTATACAGAAAACCAACGCAAACGAGTAAAGTTATACGGCAGGATTCTAACCATCCAGGCGGCCATAAGAATGCAACATTCATAAGCCTTATTAATAGAGCGTTACGTATCCCTTCTTCTGATCATGAACGGATGCAAGAAATTGATATTATATATCAAATAGCTAAACTCAATGGTTATAACCACAATTATGTCAGCAGATTAATTTACAAGTTAAAAAAATAGACCCTTAACTAAATTACTTAGAGAGGACACATCTAAGAAGACGTTTGCTACCTTCACCTACGTGGATCGAAGTGTGTACACAGTAACCAATATCCTCAAGAAACACAATCTGAGCATCGCCTTTAAAACAAATAATTCAAACTTCAACAAATTTTTTAACACAAATAAAGTTAACAGTATTGATAAACAATTAAAATCGGGAATTTATGAGCTCAGATGTAATTTTTGCAAATCAAACTACGCGGGACAAACAGGTAGGAGCATACGCACTCGTTATGCTGAGCATGTTTCGGCCATAAAGCACAGGAAGTTCTCAGCCATTGCGGTACATATGGAAGAAACGGGACATAAGTTCACGGACGTAAATAATGATGTCAAAATTTTGCATTACGCATCGAAAGGCTATATGAATGTTTTGGAAAATATTCATATCAACACTTATCAGAGATCTAATGAATGCAATAATATGAACGAGATTAACTTTGAGACTAACGTATTATTTGATACATTAGCAGATCATTTAAATAACAAAAAAAGAAAACTGCCTCCTCAACACCCGCCGTAATAGATTAATTCCTACATATATCCTGACTTGATCAAAATTTCTTGACACCACACCCAATCATCCTTACAAGGAATAAATATTTAACGTTTCACGTAACTCATTCATCACTTCAAATAATAAGTGCTTATTCCATGGTTGACATTAATATGTCTAATGACACAGGCTCAACAAATGAAGAACAAGAGAAAAAGTACGAACTGTATTTTTATTTTTGGTTAGGATTTCGATGTCATATGATGTTTCACACCAACATATGGGCTGAAGAAGGAAACATATCAAGTTTCCGAAACATGTACCTATAGTATTTTTAGTAAAGTAAAGTATTGATTTGGCGAGTGTAAATTGTGTTGTACATCTTGTAAACATGGTCAATACGGAACCTGGAACGAGTGCGGTTTATAAATAAAAATGTATTTATAATCAAAAGTAAAACTATACATATCATTCAGAAAAAAAATCTAGTTAGCCAGCTCTAGGTGGACGGTACACACAAGCAATGAGAAATTTAGTTTCAGTAACAGAAATGTCAAGTATAATGTATTCAGGCCTCTTATTATATTCACGCTATATGATATGTTATCCCTAAGGTAAACTGCAACACCACATCCAACTACGATTAATCTGTCATTTCTAATGACATTATAGCCAGTGAGAGAGAGAGCAGCATCTGGAATTAAGGGCTTGAAATAGGACTCACTTACTGCAATTATGTCAAAAGGCGAACCACGAAAGACCTGACAAAATTCAGATTTGTGAGAGGAGTCAACTAATGATTGAGCATTGATATGGTCAATGTTTAGGCTGTTTGTGTTTTTCCAAGCTGATAGAGAAAAGTATGCCTGATAAACTATGGTCAGATGGTACTGTACCCGTAATTACCTACCAATACCTTCTCCATCCCACGAGTACTGCCGGATCGTAGAACCTGAAAATCCCCGGCTAGAAAAACCCCCAGGTCCTACTCACAGGTGAATGGGATATTAGGTCACAAATACACCTAACAAGGGAGCATTACGAAAGACCATGGCCACAAAAGCAAAAGAAGCTCAGAGAACATGAAATTCCAATGAAAGAACAACTCGGGGTGTGAAATACCCCGAAATACCCAGCGATGGCCTTCCTAATACACCCTTCCACCACCTCTCTAAAGCATCACGCCATGTATACTTTTAACTAAAAGAAATTTATTCAGAAAAGGTGAACAATAAACAAGAAAATGAATTTCAGCCTTCAAAAGAATGCTCAAATATACCCATCCCAAAGGGTAATATAATCGGAGAATCAACAAGAAAACTCGTATCCAAACTGACACGTTAAAACAAAAATCTAAATAGCCTCTCACATTATGAGCAAACCCAAACAAATTATATTAGGTTATCGCATATCCTAAAATATGTTATAGTTCATTCGCCAAACTGTAATATATACAACATAATCAAATATCGAAGTTTGAGCTATATACAACAATTATAATTTACATTACTGCATCACGTATGCATTTTCATTCCATTAATCATGGATTAATATTTTTCAAGTCAGTGTTCTCTTGGACAACATTATTCTATCAATGACTTGTTTATATTTTTTGACTTGGCTTGTTGCAACCTAACAATTCAACATTTAAATACATATTATATTGTTTCAAATTTGTCGTAATCAAATTTAAATCCAACAAGCGGTAAAGCTAATTGAAAGTTTTAACTGACTCATCCATGTAAATTATTTCAACATAATTAATTAATTAATTAATGTTGTAGGCATTTATATTAATTTCATTTAAGATAAACTATCCATCCGGAATAATTTCAACACAATTTAATGCTTAGAGTAAGTATAGAATTGAAGTATAAAATGTCTGTTACCAAACAGCTGATCATACAACCTATCACAAGGATCTATCAAAATATTACTCGACGACGTAGATTTCCATAGGAATCTAAAAATACTTGGCTCTCACTGGCTCAATTCCAACAATAATCCACCATGAAACAAATTCATGTCTAATATCCATAATAATAAACTTAGCAATGCCCGCTGTATGCAGAATCATAATGTACATCTAAAATGGTCACCTGCTACTCTATATTACAATCAAATTTCAGTATCACTCATCAGTGATCACAAACATTCATAATAAATTCATAACCTCATATTTATACCGCACATACTGAAGTTTACACTTCCACTTTGAATCGGAGTTCATTTACTTTGTTGAAATATACCCAAAATGCCGTAAAATATCCTTACTGTGTTAATGTCTTGCCTCACAATATTTCATTACTTATTATATTCTATTATTAATTTATCTAGACTTTCTTAAAGTCTCTTGTGAGAAATTGCGTATAAAAGATATTTGCTGCTCGTCAAAATACCTTGAATCAAATATGAAATTGATAATAATAATTATTATGTTATTAAATCTTAAGTTACAAAATTGCACACAAAATATGTGGCTTACTCAAATAGAAAATTGATCAAATCAAAAATAGAGTTCAATACTCATTCAGATGGACTCAACATGCCTAACAATGCCCCCTACGCCATGAATCTTAGTTAACACAATTAAGTTAATTCTAGTTGATTCATTAGCACGCACTGTAAATATATATAGCCTGTCAGAAATTAAGTGAACTGAACAAAATCCTAATAAGACCTAATTTCAGAAACACCCTGTATCGAAACGATCGAAGAAAATTTCATTAATAGTGCGCTCATTCGAATACTGAATCATTTCAATGTCAGCGCAGAGTGCATGTACAATAAACCACTCTAATCTGGGATATAAAAAATATAGTCCAGTCATAATTGACCAAAACGTGTGAACACACACACAAAATTGTTCCAAAAACGATTGGAAATAAAATATTTAACCCCATAGGTTTTTCTTCCCGACAATGAAAGTAAGCAAAATCTACTACTTAAATTCATCCAAAAATAATTGTCACAAATTTAAACAACTGGATGTATTTATTTAATATAAATCAAAATCCGGGTAGGCAAAAGTCAGAAACGAAAAAATGACGAATCTAGACTCCGCTCTGACCATACAACAAAACAAAACTAACTAGAACAATTATGGTTATTTGAAAATACTTCTATGCTACTACTGAAAAAATTGGATTCCTTCTACCTTCAGCCACGTTCCGTGGTGATGTATAAAGGATAAAGCCATGTGCCATGGTAAAGATCCTCGACCTCCTCCAAGACACAAACTCCATACTCGAGTGGTCTCGGGACCCGAACCAGGATCACGAACATATCCATGCCCCCTTACGCCATCTCGACTGTACGCCACTGTCGAGCGATAACAGTTCGATTCACGAACACGCGTCTTTCGGTTGAAAAGTAACAATATGCGGTAGTAAGCTAGCATTTGCTTCGAACGATATGTAATACTCATCTTACTCAGATATTCATAATACGTTTTCACAATGTTTAATAGCATTGCACAGAAAATTGTGTCTTCAGACCACATGTTGTGAAATGATTAACCAGAGAAGCCTCTACTGTATTGCAAACGTAGTGCTTGTGTCAATGGTTTAGCCTAACATGACTAAACACTTATAAAAGTCTTTGAGCGTTCCCCCGGATGTCTGATTGTCCAACATCCTGTACGGGAAATAATGTTCCTCTTGCAAAAGAACTAGGCGAATATTACAGCTCGTTCTATTGTCCCACTCAACAAGAGTATAGCGAGACACAGTTCTCGCAAGGGCTAACTGTCCACAATAGCTGCCATTGACACAAGCTTTACTGCAGCTGTAAGTATCCTTCCGCAAATAGATAAAATGTGAAATGTTTCTGCTTATTTATATATTGGATCCATGCGTGAAATATGAAGGTGCATGCACTCCATATTCATGTGCTAAGAGTATACAGTTAATTCATGGTTTCACCGTACGTGGTTTCACGGTTCGCTTTACTAAAACTCTCGGAACACGACGTTACTCTTATAACACGCCCGTATTCCACATTTGGGTCCGCTTCGATTTCACATACAATCTGGTAACTCCACACTTGTTGCAATGCGCATCAGATCTGTTATCCCCTCCTCTCGGGTATCTTGGTTCGACTTTGCTCGCCGCTAGGGTGCAGTATGTACGTTTTTCCCATCTTACAGGCTTCTTTATAATGACTTAAATACATGTATACACCGGCCGCGGTGGCCGAGAGCGCTAACGCGTTACCTCGTGTCTCGCTGGCATCGGGAGAGCGTGGGTTCGAACCCCACCTCGGCCGTCCTGAAAATGGTTTTCGTGGTTTCCCATTTTCACTACCAGGCAAATGCCGGGACGGTTCCTTCAATAGGTCCACGGCCGATTTCCTTTCATAATCCCTTCCCTGACCCGTCCTGAAAAGAAAAATACATGGCCATTGGCTGCATTAATAAAATTATTAAATACATGTATACACATTCAAGCATTCTGATATGTTATTTAGAATCAATCCTACTGCGTAAAATACTCCCTTTTGCCTTAATGTTCAATTCAGTTCCTTTATACGTGTGTCGAGATTTTCTTGACGTCACGAATATCACATGTTGCTTGTCATGACTCCATTCTTTTCCAATGACGTGCTTCGAGCAGTCTCGCGCATCCTCGGCTACCTTCGGCCTCCTCCCCATGCAAGCCATTTACATAACGGTAAACACCACATGTTCCTGCTCCGAGCACCTTTCAAAGTTCGTCAACTAGTGGCGCGCGAGCTATGAAATAAATGGTTAATCTTCCCCCTTGTTGTCTCAAATAAAAATCGACTTAGTTTTTATTTGCATCACTTCTAGATATTCTGACATATGTATCATTATTTCATAGTTGATCTACACAATCTTTTTCACGTATTTCTTATTACCTTTCTGTCATTGTAATCTATTTCTTGAAAAAAAAAAATGAAATTAGGTGCAATAGTTCAAGTCTCCAATTACTTTTATCTTTTCCCTTCGCTCGATCAGGGGTTCTTACTCTTTCTTCACCCTGTCGACTTGTACCAGGCTGCGTCTTATCGTATTCTTTCTTTCTTTCTTTCTTTATTTATTTCTTTATACTTTCTTCGTCCACTTTCGTTGGACTTTTCTCGCTCCCTCTTGAGCATTTCCTGTTCCTTTCTTCTATTGAATTCCTCATTCCTGTAGCTTTTATAACGAGAATAGCTCTGATTCTGACTATTGCTTTGGTTGTAGGGTTCTTCTCTGTAGTTATTCCTACGATTATTGTATCCTCTACGATACTTATAAGTAGTGTCAATTGGAGAGTTGTGTCTACTAACTTATTGAACCCTCCTCGTATTTGCCCCGAACCTGATATCTTGCTAACCAATCATGGGATTTGAACATACAGGGTGTCTTAGAAATCGTAGTGATGCCCCCTACTTTCCTATAGGCTCTTTACTTAATTAAAAGACCAAAATTAAAAGGTAATTTGTGAGTAGTGGGGTAGTGTATGTTTTCTCAAGTCGCCCGCGTGCATGAATATGTATGCCTATGTTGGGAAAGGTTTAGGTGGTGGGTGAGGAGTAGGGTCGTGTGAGGGGTCATTTAGACGGTATTTTTCCGCTCTATGTGATGGTGAGGTTATTTTTTAAAATGGATGGAATTTGGAAACGCAATTTGGGGTAAACATGTGGTTTTTACATTTTGGCGATGAGTGTTTTTTGTATGTCTGCGCAATTGAGGGGTTTTATAAGAGAGCAGGATTTTTAAAAGATTATTTATAGATGAGTTTTTTTAAATATTTATTAAGAACCATCAAAACTAATAGGTCATGCGCTTTTTACTATCTCGCTAACCAATAATCGGATTTAAACACATGAGGTGTCGTAGGACTCGTGGTGAACCCCCCTTTCCTATGGACGTTTTATTTCCACTCTAAAATAGTGCTAGGTTGTAGGTTCTGCGTTACTTAGGAAGTTGTGAGCCCCTGTCGGCCTTGGGAAGGAAGGAGTAATGCTAGGAGGGCGTGTGTAGATTATTTCTTTTGTCTCGTTGTGCTCTTTACGGGGATGTAGGTGTTGAAAAGGTGAAAATAAGTTTTTGGGTAAAAAACTGCGTTTTTCACATTTTTACTAATTTTTGGAAAACCGAAAAAGTGAAGATAACGTGTGTGATATTATTTTTTTGTCTCATTGTTCTCCTTACGGGGATGTAGGTATGGAAAAGGTAAAAAGCTGGAGACATTTTTTTGGTCTAAAAATGGGTTTTTGTGTGTTTCCCTAATATTGGGAAAACTGAAAGAGTGATGATGACGTGTGTGATAATATTTTTTCGTCTCGTTGTCCTCTTTACGGGGATGTAGGCATGGAAAAGGTAAAAAGCTGGAAACATGGTCTTTTTGTGGAAAATGCGTTTTTATGATTTTCCCTAATATTGGGAAAACTGAAAAAGTGATCATGACGTGTGTGATATTACTTTTTGTCTCGTCGTCCTCTTTACGGGGATGTAGGTTTAGAAAAGGTAAAAAGCTGGGAACATGGTTTTTATGGAAAATGTGTTTTTGTGATTTTCCCTAATTTTTTGAAAACTGAAAAAGTGATGATGACGTGTGTGATATTATTTTTTCGTCTTGTCGTCCTCTTTACGGGGATATAGGTATGGAAAAGGTAAAAAGCTGGAAACATGTTTTTTATGGAAAAATTTTTTTTTGTGTTAATTTTCAAGTTATTTGGAAAACGAAACATGTGATTTTTATGACGGGCATGTTGATGTATTTGTGTCGTTGTCCTCTTTACGGAAATGTAGGTATTGAAAAGCTGAAATGTTGGTTCCCGTCATTTTTCGAGATAGTTGAGGAAAACGGGGAAAAAGTAAGAAACCAGATTTGAAATCACGTTATGTTAAGCGCTATGATGTTGGGAAAACGCATATACATTATTATTTTTATAATTATTATTTGACATGGCTTGACTGTGCTCACACGCAGAGAGGGACTTGCTTGGTGAAATGAGAATTGAAAGCTTTGAGACTGGCTCACGGCTAACAGACAGACAAATGGTCTTATCATTGTACGTGCCTCACAGCCAGAGAGATAAGAGGCAGGTGTCATTATACAGTATGTGGCTTTATACTGAGTATGGCATAGTCTTGGTTCATAATGGACTTATCATGCAGCGCAAAGTTTCAAACCATGGGTGCATAACATCAAGATAAAACATTGAGATGGGGTTGAACAAATAGGTTATTGGACATGTAAAAAAACAAAAGGGTGCGATTAATGAAAGGTAATGTGATACATCTTTTTGGAAAGGGAAATTTTTCTAAATAACTAAATAAATAAATAGGGTTTTATTACAAAAATTATGTTTATTGACCCATGAATTAAACGCGGAAGAAAACCCTAACCACTTTACAAAATATTTCGCACCTTTGACTTTAATTTCTCGTCCAATGAGATAATCGTTGGGATAAAATGTTTTTTTTGCACTTCTTCATAATAGAATCGTCCTTGAATGGGTTGACCTCTCTGATCTTCTAAGGGATACGTCACTGGTTGACCTAGCTTGACTTGACGAATTTAAAAATTTTTGTCGACCACTGTGGAGTATACGATTTTGAAAACACACTTCTATGTTTACTGATGCGAAAACAAATCTCCGATTTTAAGGCGGTGTCGCCTTGGGTCAACCCTTTTTATAGGGTTAAACAGTCTATTGAGTCTGGGTAGGTTCTTGGTGACGAGGCGAGGTTTCATGTCGATGGTGGAATGAATGGTGTTGATGTATCGTGTCACAAGTTGAGGTAACCCGTCTATCCATCGATTGGAGTCATGTATTGTAAACTCTTTCCACATATAACTTTTTAATGTTCGATTGAAGCGTTCAACTACGCTAGCTTTGAGATTGCTATAGGTGGTGTATTGGTGAATATCCTTAGATTTGAGAAAACTGGAGTCATCCTTGTTGAAAAATTCCTTCCCCTGGTCGGTTTGCAACAAGTGAGGTTGACGTTTTGATTGTTCAATAATAATGTTGAAAGCCCTTTGTCACTAAGACACCAGTTTTATTTTTTACTGGTTGAACAAAAGCCATTTTGGAATAGACATAAATGACAGTCAACATATAGCGTACACCGCCGTTACCGATAGAATAAGGTATCATTTCAACCAGGTCTGCCTGCCAAAGTTCATCGATTCCTTTGGAAATGACACGACGGTGTTCATAAATGCGTCGGGCTGGTTTATGCAATTCATGAGCCATGCCCACTTTGATGGGGGATGGCTTATAAGATAATTTTAACATCTTAGAGTTGTTGTTCAATGTGGGCGATTTCTGCCTCATGTTCAGTGTGACCAGCTTGTTTTGATGCATGAAGCATGTATAAGCACTCTACTAACTGATTGGGATTATTCCAAAAGGTTATATCTAGGTAGGGTTTTAATTTTTTAAACCTTACACCAGAGGCAGAGTGATGTTTTTGCTTGCCAAAAATGTTTGCAATTATGGTTTTATATTTTTGGGATATATTGGCATTGAGCTGCTGAGAGGATTTATAGTTTCTTTTGTGAGCGTTGGTGTCTAATAAAATGGATTTATATTTAGCAAGGTCCTCGGACGTAAAATCGTGTGGCGAGGGGGTGCGAGAAAATAGCAGCTTTAACAGACCTGGTGTTAATTTATAGTTGATCTTTTTAATGACAGCTTTTGTACGAGCAAATTTAATGGATGAATCCCCAATTTTAAAACTATCATTCTCATAGCGAACACCATACGTGGTATCTGTCTTTCCAATAAATAGAAGGGTCAGATACGGTTCCAGGGTTGCCCCATAATGTTTGATTTAAATGTTTTTGAGTTGAGCTTTATTTTAAGGGGTTGCCAAGACTTGTGAAAACGGAGACGATTTGGAGGAAGACGGTGTTGCCGCTATGACGGAATATTTTTGTTTGTTTTTAGAAACTGTTGAAGGGGTGAGGTTTTTTTTTCTTTCAGGACTAAATACGGTTTCGCTTTCACTTTCACTTTGTTCATGTTGTTGTTCTTCTTCCTGTTCTTGATGTTCTTGTTCACTAACATTAGAGGAGGAGGAGGAGGATTTTACCTGTCGCGTGGAATCTGTTTGAGCAAATTTTGAACTTGTTAAGGGTTTGATTTGAGAGGTAGAAGCAGTAGCAGCAGAAGCATTTGGTTTGAACTTCATGGGATCAACCGATGATGGAGCATGTTTTATCATGGGTAAAGGATTGACGTTTATTAAATGTTGCAATTCACGAAATTTATGTCGAATCGTATTTCGTGCCTCAATAATACGCTGCATGATTTGAACATGTTTCTTGTACCCTATGGCGTTTGCCATGGTGTAGGTAAAGACACACTAACAGGAAATGTCAAACCCTGGGTCTTTTTAAACAGAAATAAAATGATCAAATTCCAAGCGATAACGTCCCTCACATCGTTCACTCTGTTTATTTATGACCAAACAGGCATGGGGATGATGGTTCCAACACGAAGCACACAATTGCGTGAAAGCTGTAAAGGACATATCTGGACTCACATGTTCTTGAAAAATATGATAGGGATTTCCAGAGTCTTGGTGGAAGAGAACGATGAGATTGGCATTGTCACGAATCAACTGTTTGGGGATTTTTGAATAGGTCTGAGCCAGATAAAAACAATCCACTTGTATATGGCGTCCCATACTAAAATACTCTTGAATAATGGCCTGTCGTTGAGTGACAATATCATCAAAAATTATAATGGAATCTGGTTGAATGCGGTCAGTTTGAATGACATCTTGAGGTGAGGTGAATGTAAAATAGCCCATGGCTTCTTTATTTAACGAAGATATAATTTGTTCCAGATACACGTACAGAGGCTGGTACAAGGATTTGGTAAAAATATAAATATTTTGAAATCGTAGGCCATGAGGCGCGGTAATAATGTTCAGCAAAACATTGGTCTTTCCACTACCCGAAGGCCCTACCATAATTCATCGAACGGTAGATGGGAATAGGGTGCCATGACGTTCAGGTTCGCACACGGACAGTGATAGCTCTGAAACCAAATCAGAGACGGGCAAACATGGGGTTGTTTCATTAATTCCATTGTGTTGACGACTGAGTTTTTTCTTGTGTGTATAAGGTTTATATATAGTGGTGAGTGGATAGGTTAGTTAACTTCCATCACCATTATATTATTCGTGAAAACCCTTCAGTGGTTCTATATCATCCTGAGTGTGTCAGTGATATTAGTAATATTCCCTAACGCTTAGTGAATAGAAACCAACAACTGATTGCTTTGGACGCCAACACCCCTGTGACCTACAAGTTGGTTTTAAAGACGCTATGAAATTTATATATAAAGCAACAACAACGTCTACGAGGTCGGTTAGTTGTCCGCCGTGTATGAAACGGTTGACACGAGTAAACCGACAACGCTTACAACGCATTGGTTATACGTTACACCCCAATCATGAACAAGGAGCTGTTGCAAGTGTTAAATCCCATACAAGTGGAAGATGGCGTCGTGCGCATTGATATGCATTCCTATCAACCTCAAGCAACAGGACTGAATAACAATGACGAGATTCAATTCATCATTAACAATCAAGATTTTTTACTCTACCTCATGAAAGTGTCCTTCAAATTGAGGGTAAATTGATGAAAGCAGATGGCAGCACACCCACAACGTCTGCGTTGGCGAATCATGGTTTGGCTTTTCTGTTTTCTGAAGTACGTTATGTGATAAATGATATTGTCATAGATATGACTCGAAATGTGGGCATGACTAGTCTTATGAAATTATATCCTTCCTATAGCGAGGAGGAATGTAAAACGCATTCTATGGCAGGATGGTGTCCCAACAGTAGCAATGACTGGCTAGTTCATACCGATGGCACTTTTACAGGCTTCCTACCCTTAAAATTACTTCTTGGCTTTGCCGAAGATCACAAGCGTATTATTTTAAACAAAATACAAAGTTTGTATCTGGTGAGAGACCGCAGTGATTATAATGCACTTAAAGGAGCCTCCGACCAAGTGATAGACTCAAAAATTGAACAGATTCGATTACTATGGAAAGTGCTCCATGTGACACTATCGGATCGTAAAAAGCTAAGCATGTTAAATTCGATGCAAAAAGATAAATCCTTGGCTATCGCCTTTCGAAGTTGGTGTCTACATGAATACCCCTTGCTACCTACCACAGACACTCATAGTTGGAGTATCAAATCGGCTCGCTCTACCGAGAGACCCCTCTATGTTATTATTGGTTTTCAAACCAATAGAAAATACCAACAAAGCAAAGATATCACCCTGTTTTATCACATTTACTTGAGAAATATACGACTATTTTAAATAATGATTGCTTTCCCTATGCGGGGTTGGATCTCAATTTTAAAAAAATAAGTTTGGTCCCCTTTATGACATGTTTGCTAAATATCAATCGTCTTATTATGAAAAACAGGATTGCCCTATGTTGTCGCCACAAGGGTTTAAAGCAAAAGCACCACTGATTGTTTTCGATTGTTCGTATCTAGAAGAATCTATGAAAATCACCACCATTGATTGAAGAGTAGATTTTGAAACAGAAGAAAATGTCCCAGACCATACCAGTGCCTACTATTTGATTATTCATGCTAGACAAGTGAAATATCATCCTTTGTCCAATTATGTCACCAGCATGTAAGCCACCTGTGGTCGGGGGAAAAAGAGATCTTCATTCATAGGATTGATGATAAGCGTCTGCATGCACAGTATATGTTTCGCTTTGGCACTGTGCGCACATAAAAAACAACAAACATCATGTGTCCCTCGATAAGCAACAGCAGCAACAACAACAACATCAACAACATGACAGGCAAACCATGGAATTTAAAATGTGAATTTAATCGTCTCAAAACTTTTGAACCATGGACAGTTCCCTTTATGGATAGTGGAGAATTGGCTGCGAGTGGATTTTATTACTTAAAACGTGGGGATGTGGTCAAGTGTATTATTTGCAACATTGAAATTGGAAACTGGGAAATGGGGGATCGACCATTTAGCGATCATCAGCGATGGAGTCCATCCTGCCCTTAACTCAATCGCTATGATGTGGGCAATATTCCATGGAGTTCGAATTACCCTGTTATTGTACCGGACTCTGCAAAACTAGGAGATACCTGTGGACCGTATGTGAAAACTGTTCATTTGAATGCTGTTCCAGATTAAGCAAACAAACTTTGTGATAAAAGTGTAAGTGTTTTTTATGTCATGAATAAAACCTGTATACTAAAGTAAAAAATATATTTACCTGTTGTTGAATTCATATTATTTCCCCTGAGGTCCTTTGACTTTGCCATGTTAAACCATGACATGGGTTAGTTGTTGATTAGACGTCAACGAGGTAACAAGTAAAAATAAAAGCATGATGCGTACACTCATCGTGGATTGTCAGGGGTTTAAAATTGCAGACAACAAATTTATATTTAAGGAAGTAGCTTTTATCGATTGTAGTACGTTTTGGGTGTCTAATCCTATCCATTTGGTGTTTAAACCTCCGTATGCTTTTGAGTTGCTTAGTGAAAAAGATAAAAAGCAGAGCCAATGGATTGAAAATCATTTGCAATTAGCATGGAAAAAGGGTGATATTTCTTACAAGTATCTTGACATAGTCATGAAAGCCCATTTTTCCTCGCCCAATGTCATATTTGTTATAGGGAGTGACAAACGCCAGAGACTTCAACCATTTTACCCTCTCACTGTCAATGTATTGACCTTTTAGATCTGGGTTGTCCATCCCTGCAAACGCTCATGGCCACTTGTCCTTGCGACAATATTCAGAATAAAGCCTCAGCGCATGCATGGCAATTGCTTCATTGGCTCACCACGAGTGCTTGTTGGGAGTTGTTCAATAAAATTAAAACTGAAAGTTTATCGTCCAATGATAGCAGTGAGACGTGTACACGTGAGGTGATAACATCACCGTTATAGACATGGACGCCACTACAATCGACAAGGCTATTGGATAGTTCTTTGTGTGCAAGAAAGAACTGATTAGCTTTACACAACATGAATTATTAGCACTACCTAAATCATTTATTTTTATGTTGCTGCCAAAGCTGTCAAAGAAATTTGGGAAAAGGCGCCTGCCGAGTGTACTAACGACCCTAAATTGAGTGAACCTCAACCATGCAGTCATTTTTCCCATCACAAGCAATTAACCATGGCAAAAAATACCTTCCATTCGACATTGTGCCACATGCCAATTGATGAAATTATATCATGGTCATAAAACTCAGTGTTAAGACATTGTTTCATCATCCCATGGCTGTCATGCGGAAAACAACCTCCACCTACCATGCTCGTCAGCAACCGCCGACAAACAACAACAACAACAACAACAACAGCAAGAACAAAAAGAAGGTGAACAACAAGAAGAACAACAAAAAAGTGCTTTTCACCGATTGAAACCTCTATGTCCCAGGTGTACTGGCCGAGGAATTATTGGTAACATCATTAAAAACTTACCATTCGAAGCTCACTTACCTGCTTACAGCTTCTGTGGCCCTGGTACTCGTCTTCAAGATCGTTTGAGGAGAGGGGATATGGGAATTAATGCTTTGGATCATGCATGCCTTAATCATGATATAGCCTATGAAAACAGTGATCCCACACTAAGACGCTTTGCCGACAAAGTCTTGTTAACCATTGCCAAGCAACGATTAACAGCTTCAGATGTCAGTCTATCAGAACGAATGGCAGCATTTATGGTGATTGGTGCTTTGAAGAGCAAATTACTTTCACCTAGATCTGGACTTTAACATTATGAATTTATAAAAAAAATGTATAGTAGTACTGTCATCATGACAAAAACAAATAAAAAGACAAGAGTCCATGTTGTGTATTTTTCCATTATTATTCACTAATAGTTTCATCATTATAATTATAAATAAAATGTATAAAATGACATAAATGCCAAACAATAACAAAAGGGATATTGGTAGGAAAGAAAGAATAGGTAGAAAACCGTGGATCACTCAGGATATACTAGAATTGATGGATGAAAGGCGGAAACACAAGAATGTAAGAGATGAAAAGGGGAAAAGCAGAATACAGACGTCTGAGAAATGAGGTCAACAAGATGTGCAAGGAAGCGAAAGAAGAATGGTTGAAAGAGAAATATGCAGGTATAGAAAATTGTCCGAAAATAGGAAAAGAAGACACAGCTAATCGAAGGATTAAGAATACATTTGGGGAAAAGAAGACTAAGTGCTGTAATATTAATGACACAAATGGAAAGCCTCTAACCGATAGGGAAGAAAGGGTTGAGAGATGGAAAGCTTACATAGAGAGTTTGTATAAGGGAAAGGAGATTGAGAATCATGTAATGGAAAGGGAGGAGGAAACTGATGAGGAAGCGAAAGGAGATTTAATATTGAGATCAGAATTTGATAGAGCTTTGGAAGACTTAAGCAGGAACAAAGCACCGGGCATAGATGATATACCGATTGAGTTGCTACGCTGCATAGGAGATGAAGGTCTTATCAGGTTATTTCACTTGGTGTGTAGGATTTATGAGACAGGTGAGGTACCCCCTGATTTCAAGAAGAATGTAATCATCCCTATACCAAAGAAAGTGGGAGCTGACAGATGTGAAGATTACCGTACAATAAGCTTGATTACTCATGCTTCAAAGATCCTGTCTAGAATAATTTACAAGAGGATTGAAAACCAGATACAAAGGGAGTTGGGTGAAGACCAGTTTGGTTTCAGGAGAAATGTAGGAACAAGGGAAGCTGTACTAAGTTTTAGGCTGATTTTGGAAGGTAGAATAAGGAAAGATAGGAGAACGTTCATGGCACTTGTAGACTTAGAAATGGCTTTTGATAACGTTGATTGGACTAATTTGTTTGACATTTTGAAATCTATTGGAATAAAGTACAGGGATAGGTGGGTGATCTACAATCTATACAGAAACCAGACAGCAGTCATTTGAGCTGAAGGACATGAGAGAGAAGCTGATATTCAGAAAGGTGTTAGACAAGGCAGCAACGTATCACCCATTCTTTTCAATCTTTACATTGAACAAGCAATGAAGGAAATTAAAGAAAAATTTCAAGTGGGAGTGAAGATTCAAGGAGAAATAATTTCAACTCTTAGATTTGCTGATGACATCGTCATCTTGGCCGACAAGCCTGAGGATTTGAATGAGTTTTTGAATGGTATGGACTCCGTTTTACGGAAAGAATACATGATGAAAATTAATAATTTATTGTAAAACAAAAATAATAGAATGCAGCCGAAATAAATCAGAAACCTCCATGGACATCAAATTGGCAGGTGAAAAGCTGAAGGAAGTAGGAAACTTCTGTTATTTAGGAAGCAAAATAACCAGTGATGGACGAAGCAAAGGGGACATAAAAAGTAGGTTGGCTCAGGCAAGGAAAGCATTTCTACAAAAAAGGAATCTGTTGACATCGAATATAGATTTAGGTATTAGGAAGTCATTTTTGAAAGCATTTGTCTGGAGCGTGGCGCTCTATGGAAGTGAAACTTGGACTATTGGTGCAGTAGAAAAGAGGAGAATTGAAGCATTTGAAATGTGGTGTTACAGGAGAATGATGAAGATCAGATGGGAAGAGAGGGTTACAAACGAAGAGGTATTAAGACGAGTGGGAGAGGAGAGATGTTTCTGGCGACTGCTAATGAAGGGAAGAGGTAGGTTGGTAGGACACGTACTAAGACACCCAGGAATAGGAAGCTTAGTTATGGAAGGAAGGGCCGAGGACGAGAACTGTAGGGGTAGACCAAGTTTAGAATATGTTAAACAGATTGCCTCGGATGTAGGGTGTGGTATCTTTGTAGAGATGAAACGATTAGCTCAGGACAGGGAGGCATGGAGAGCTGCATCACACCAGTCATAAGACTGAAGACTCAAAAACAACAAAAAAGGGACAGCAGTGCATCATTATAAAAAATTAAATAAAAACTACTTATTGTAGTACATCTATTTTTCCATCACAAACAATAAAAAAGGACAAAAGTCCATCATTTTAACTAATAGTTTCATCATTTTTTTTCACGCGAATTGACCACTTAGGATCACGCAACAACTTTATTTCTTTTTCTTATTCTTTGCCAGGAGTTTCCTCTGTCTCCAATATTCCTTCATGCGTTCACTGGCATTTTTTATTTGGTGTTCTGTCCAAGTTCGTCCACTTCTCTTAGGTCTTCCTTCATCTTGCAACCCTTCCAGATTGTTCACTTTGCTCTTAAATACATTTCTTTCTAGCATTTGAGATTCTGTGATGTTTAACTTTTCTAAATCTTTCCTAACTTCCTTAATCCATGTTGTGGTGGTCTTTTTCTTCCAGAGATAGTCGAATATTTGTTTAGTTAATCTATGGTCGTTCATTCTATAGAGATGTCCGAGGAATGTCAGCCTTCTCTTCCGCATAGACGCGGAGATTCTTTCCACGTTCTGGTAGACTTCTCCGTTGCTTCTCAGTCTCCATCCATCTTCAGTCTGAACTGCACCCATGATTTTTCTAAGAATTCTCCTTTCCATGACTTCTAGTCGAGGCTATAGTTCATCGAGAGGCATTCACTGGCAAAGAGGCCTTATTTTGGCATTCCAGGAGATGCACTTTTTTGTTAATCCATACGTTCTTTCCATTTTTATAATTCGATCTCTAACAGCTGCTTTTTCTAACCCATTCTCCTGTATAGTCTCTCCTAGGTACTTGAACTTTTTTACCCTTTCAATCCGTCCTATCTTCGTGTCAAGGAACTTTGGTCCATGTTTGTCATTTGTCATAAATTTTGTCTTTTCAACTGATATCCTTAGTCCTGTTTGGCTAGCGATCTTTTCCAAGAGGTTGATTTGTATGACTGCTTCTTCCGTGGTTTCCGATAGTACTGCAAAATCATCTGCAAACGCCAGGCAGTTGACTTTAATTCCTACCGACTTCCTCCCGAGGCAGATTGGGTTTATTCCTCGACTCTCCAATTCCGAGTTCCAAATTCTCACAACCTTCTCTAGGACACAGTTGAAAAGGATTGGTGATAGGCCATCCCCTTGCCTGACTCCTGTCTTAATTTCGAACGGCCGAGAAAGCTCTCCCATGAACGTCACCCTGGAAGTTGTGTTTGTTAGGGTCTCTTTGACTATATTTGCTAGTTTGATTTTGATTCCAAATTCCCTTAGGATCCTGTCTAAGGTATCTCTGTCCACTGAATCAAATGCCTTTTTAAAGTCTATGAAGGATACCACAATTTTCTTATTACTCAGCAGTCTGTGACGGATTATTGATTTCAAGTTGAAGATCTGCTCAACACAGGAGCGTCCTTTCCTAAACCCTCCTTGGTACTCGCCTAGTTGTTTGTCCAGCGTATCTTCTATTCTGTTTAGAAGAATCTTGGAGAGAATTTTATAAGCAATTGAAAGGAGGGACACACCTCTGTAGTTGTTCACGTCTTGCTTATCCCCTTTCTTGTGGAGCGGATGGATGAGCGCTGTTTTCCATTCTTCTGGAATTTTCTCGGTTTCCCAGACTGCACCAAGGATTCTGTGAAGGTCGTCTAGAATTTCTGGCTCAGCCCATTTAATCATTTCTGCTGTTATCGAATCTTCTCCACTTGCTTTGTTGTTCTTTAGGTTCTTGATGACATCCCTGATCTCTTCATTTGTTGGTGGTGCATCCTCTTTTGAGTTTGCTGGTGAGACTGCTATTTCTAATCTAGAAGTGGGGTTTGGACAGTTCAAAAGATCTTGAAAGTATCCAGCTAGTATTTCGCAGTTTTCATGGTTGTTCAGTCCAATTTTTCCCTGCTCATTTCTAAAACTCATACTTGGGGCTTGGTAACCCTTAAGTTTGTTTTTGAATGTCTGGTAAAAGTCTCTGAAGTTGTGTTTAACGAAGTTGCTCTGAAGATTTTCTAACTGTGCTGCTTCAAAAGATCGCTTGGTCCTACGGAAAATTCTGGATGTTTCTTTCCTCTGTTGTGTGAATTGTTCCAAGTGTTCCCTTTTTCCAGAAGATTTCCATCTTCTCCATTCCTCAGACCTCTTACTGAGAGCTACATCGCAGTGTTCGTTCCACCAGATTTCTCTTTTCCTCTCTGCCAACCCCAGTGTCTTCTTTGCGGCGTCATTGATTCCTGTACAGAGTTGTTGCCAACTTTCCTTTTTGGTGCTGCGGATTTCTTCCCTAAAGTTCTTAACAATGTCGTGGGAAATATTCAATTTGCTCATGTTATATTTGGTTATTCTAGGTGGGTCTCTCTTTTGTCGTAGCGGAAGGAAGCGGATTTTGGCTTTGGAAAGGTAGTGGTCTGAATCGAAGTCACCGTTTCTAATCACCTTGACATTCATTACCTCTTTTGCGTTTTTCCTTGATATCGCTACATGGTCCAGTTTCATCATTATTATAAAAAATTGTATAAAAATATACATGGTAATTGTACTAAACCCATTTTAAATCACAAACATTCAAAAAAGGACAAAAGTCCATCATTATTTATCAATAGTAACATCATTAATAATAATAACAATTAAAAATTGTATAAAAATTGCTATAAATGCTATTTTAAATCACAAACAATAAAAAGGACAAGAGTCCATAATTATTATTATTATTCATAAAGTAAGTTGAAACGTCATGTGCTTAAGCCTCGCTTGTTGTTAATCTAACAAAATTATGTTTTAAAAATAGATCATACTGGTCTATGAAATCGTTATCAAGTCTAGGATCATGTTTTTGTAGTAAAGGCAACGTGACGTTAACTTTAAATTTATTTATTTAGTAAATAGTGTTTAATAGTTTTCTTTTTTTAAAAATGTCTCTCTAACTTTTTTATTTCTTACTTGTGGCTGTGGTGCATGAGGGGGTGCTGAATAAACAAGCGAGCCTTAAGTGCGTAACGTTTCAACTTATTTTAAAAAAATATTAATGTCCATGAAAAGTAAGAAAAGGTAATCTAATTATTATCATGCGTCACAGGCATGATTTTATTCACGTAGCCTAAGCCTAAAAATAAAAATTCTCCAATTAAGAGAACTTACAAAATTAGCATTCACCTATGCGTATCATAGACATAATTGTATTGACATGACTTAAGGTTCAAAAAACAAACAAAAAATTCTACCATCAAGCATAAGTTTAGAAAATGTATTATTATTATTATTATTATTATTGTTATTATTATTATTATTTACCATCATAAACGTGTAGCAACAATTAATAAACGTCAAATTGTTGAGCACCAAAAATAATTTTATTTTATTATAGTTATTAAAATATAGGGCATGAATAAACAAAAGTCACAGCTAGCGTACAATGATTTTTCGTTTTCTATTTTTACAAAACGAACCATGCATCGATTATTTTTTCACCCTCATAGATTAAATAGACAGGGTGAATACTCGAATTGACTACTTCCATGACATTATCAGGCAGGTTATTAAATCGTGTGGGAAGAAATGTCTCAAAGCCTTGACAAATGCAAAGAGCTCGTTCACCAAATTTGGTTTTTAATTTTTGAATTTTATTTATGCGAAAGGTTGTTTGCGTAGCCAATTCACTCATTTTCTTGCGTGCATAGCCGCAATCTTGGCCAATGGCTTTCAAGGCGTCCATGGTTGTCTATAACCAAAGAAAAGAGTGATACTTTCTAACACTCTCGTCCTTTTATTACAACAACAACAACAACAATAACTTTGTCTGTACATTAAAGTGTGTTGTTCTTTTTAAGCCTGAGCGTTTATGGCCTAAAGTTGTAGATAGTATTGGATAAATAAACAAAAATATAATAATGTCTGTATCATTTTCAGTCATAACATACATTTGGAAATTATTTAATAGGAAATGTTTTATCAAAATGAAGTGTGAATCATTTTCAAGATCTCTTGGAGGTAAATGTATGTCTCTATTGTCAATGGTAATTAGCATATAATCCCCTTGTTGAATGTCTTGTATTCGTTTGCCCTGTAGTTGTGCAAATTCACAATGTATTCTGTTAAATAAATAAATAGTATCAACAGATACTAGGAGCAAACATCTGAATGCTGTTGGTAGCCTATAAAAAGGTAAAGTTAACACGCTATGCATTTAATAACCATGTCTACATCCAACAAACCAAGAAAGAAACAAAATTAAAAACTACAAATTTAAACCAGTGTGTATGTGTTCATCAACATGAATACACGATAAACTAAAACAAACAAAAAAATAGCTAAATGTATTCTAAACGTCAAGTATGCACCTGAAAGCCGAATTAAAAAAGCCATAATCTTGACATGTTGTTAGTTTCTAACAAATCTCATTCTATGAGGCGAATATTGATTGATAGGTAAGCTAAGACAAAGTTGGCGAAATGCTTGTTGCCGATACGAAGTGATTCGTTCCTCAGCAGGAAATTTATAAAAATGAAAACAAAACATTTGAGAGGTTATTGGAAAATAAACAGTAAACAGGGGTTTTGTACATAATGTACACCAAAAAATCTGCAAAATAATCCTCGTCAGCTAATTTAACAATCACTTGATTCATGGTTAAACCGTACCATGCTTTATGAATCACTTGCGTGGATACATTATTTTGAAAACAAAAATTTAGCATACAGGATTTACAATAGTGATGACCTGGATCATAAAATATGTCATCATCCATAATGTTGTCATAAAACGTGGTATCAATGCGTACTTTCGTGTTTCTATATTCTGAAGGATAGGCCACACGTTGAGGATTATGAGACACCATCGTGGCATATTCATTGAACGTGGCGTGTTTTGTGACGATAAAACAATCTTCATCATTGCTCATCATTGAATCTGAAAAGTAGTCGTTGGCGTTTACTAAGTGAATAAGTAAAAAAAATATACACTGTCTGTCCACTCAGTAACTAGCAAAAATAAAATAAAAATAGCCTTCTGTCCGTTGGCTTCTTTAACTGTAGGCCACAAGCATAACATGCAGGTTTAAAAAAACAATTTCTGTTCAGATATTGGATTGGTGTTGTTTTCAAATATATCAGCACTCGTAACACTAGCTATAAAGTGAGAGATTGTCCACAGTAAAAGCAGCAGATTATTATTTTTAACAATTTCTGTTCAGATATTGGATTGGTGTTGTTTTCAAATATATCAGCACTCGTAACACTAGCTATAAAGTGAGAGATTGTCCACAGTAAAAGCAGCAGATTATTATTTTTTGTTCTTGCATGAGACCTACTAAGCCACAACCTAGTATGGCCTACTAAGCCGCATGCCTACTGAGGATGGTCGGTAACTTAGCTGAAACATGAGTCCTATTAAGCCACCACCACCTAGTGAGCCCTATTAAGCCACAACCTAGTGCGGCCTATTAAGCCGCTCCTAAAATGGTCAACATGTTTTTAATCTAGCCTGTGCACAGTGAACCATGCAAACGTTGATGCATGGTTCTCTTTATGCGTTGACAGGCAAATAACACAAGACATACAGTTTATGTACAACTATTTACAGGCATTCACACATCCGTGCATACATCCATGCACACAGGTTAAAAAACAGAAATTATATGTAACACTACAATTTTTTTTTTATTCCGAGGCTCAAAATGGCATCACGCACTTGATAGCAACCAAACCAAACACTTGCCGTGTTGTACAACAACAATAGCAACAACCACTACTTGTTGTAACCAAATGGGACGTTTGTCATCATATCCTGACACCACCGTCTCTTGTCGTCCAACAAAGCGAGTGCCTGTTTTCGCTGTTTCATTAAAAATAAATCTTGATTTTTCGAGAGAATCCTAAAATATGTCATGGCTGTGTGGGTCTGAAGGACATGTAAATAATCATCCACACAGAGTCGTTTATCCACATGCTGGCTAATCCCTTTGGCTCGCATAGGTTCGCATTCGATCCATCTGTCGAATACTATACACTTTCGGAGCGAGACCTACAAACTCAGTCATCATGGTGTCTGAACACTCATCTTTCATTAAACCAATTTTTTTTGTTCAGACGGGGGATATCGAACACGTTCTTCTCACAAAATGAGGACGTGTCAAACCATTTTGGAATTTGTTTGATAACGAAATACGGATCACAGTCACGAATATGGTAAATGAAACTATCCTTATCTGTATATAACAAGGAAATGTTACCAAATCGCTGCATTGCAAAACCACAATGGAATTTATACATGTGCCTTTTAAAAAGTATAAAATGACTTGGCCTAAATAGATAGGTTTATTCATGACCACTTTAGTTTTGGCAAGTTCAATAGCCAGTAGATCATGATCAATAAAGTTCAAAGATTTGAAATTTGGTTTTGCAACATATTTTTGAGCTCCCCATCCGCCATGCCATGTGTTGACCAATTTAATGTCCCTATACTGCCGTACATTTTCCAAACTCTTGCCACAGATACAATTATTCATCAGTTTGAAAAAGTATATTTGAAATGGCTAAGTGGCACTTTGTCTGTGACTGGTATTTAAATCCATGTACGGTTTCAACCACGGTTTCTGACAAAAAGAAATACGTCTATGGATTATTTTCAGGGTTAAGCCCTAGGCTAAGCATTCTACCAGCATGTCAATATGCAACACATAGTGATTTTTGTCATATGAAGTGCCCATCAATTCTCGGGCGGCACCATTTTCTCTATACAAAAAGGGGAAATCACCATGTCGCTGTCTGAGATGGGAGGGGATAAGCTAAGTCAACGTCCAGAACATACCCTACGTCCTGTTGCTCGCTGGCGCTATGCACATTAAAATCTTTAATTTCATCCTCAGACAGCCAGACAAAGTTTCTGTACGGCAGTGGTCGGCTCATAGCATGACCGTATAAATTGTTTACGTCGAAATACTTTAGGTAGGATTCAGGTTCTTCGGGACAATAATCAGGCATGTAATGATTATTTGCCTTGGCATGACGCTGATTGAGCGATACGAATCCCCACGAATCCCTTTTTCCATCATGAGTATCATATTGGGATCCGTCAGTAAAGCAAGCCCAATTTGGGTAAATTTGAGGGCAGCGTCCCAACGTAACACTGGACTGGTATAGTAGTGGGCGGGGTCAAGGCCATATATCGTGTGACATAGCTGACGAAACGTTTCAAACACGTCTGTCAACAACAACACGTCCAATTTTAAGTAGTGCATAGCATACTGGCCCATGGTTTCTCTGCCAAACACTCGCCAAACATGGTGTGCGTGGGCATAGTCTTCTTCACTGATGGTGCTTTGAGTTAACTGAGAAAATAATTTTTCTCTTGGCGGCAAAGACGTTTCTTCAAGCACCTCGTTACTTCCCACATAATCATAAGGAAAATGGCCCTTACGAACACACAATTTAAATTGATTCGTATCCGTAGAGTGGGAATGGGTATGTTTCAACTCATCTTCGCTTAAGCCTTTCACAAGACTATCCAGCGAACTAGACATAAACTTGAATGAGTCGAGAAAGCGAATGCTCATGCTTCCTTTTCTCCATGAAAGTGAGGTAAAGCTCTCATGGTTCTTAGCCCAAATGCTGAATTTGCTCTTATCTACATGGGCAAATTGTTTAACAATGAAGTGAAGGTCATACCGGGAGAAATCGTGTAAGAAGACAGGGAGGAAGCGAGGTGTACAGTACTTCAAATTGCATTCGCTATGAGCAGCACCTCTAAAATGCCCTGTCCTGTGGCAGTGGTCTCTTGTTTTCTCCGCCTAAAATTGGCTTTTCATATATGTGGCAGGTGATGGCTTGATCATATTCACTTTGCTGTACATCATTCATTTGAATTGGTAGAGGGTTGTCCAACATTTTTTCTACTTTGCCCGCTAAATCCGTCATTTGATCAACAAACCACCGCGCACAATCCGGACCTTCATGACTTGCATACTCACATTGTGATTTATCGTAGTGACAGACAACATAATAACCTACAGCAAAAGGCTCATGTTTTTGCATTGGATTGGTTGAGCTTGTACGGAGGCTTGGTTCACATCCCTGAATGGGAAGAGTAAGGGCCTCAAAATCAGCGTAAACAGTAAATGGTACCATGTCTTGTTTATAAGTGGCCTTGAATTTTAAGACTGTGTCATTCCCTTCGGGCAGCATTAGGTTTAATGCCGGATGCCCCTCACAGTCTCTCATATGTCGTTCCAAAAGTTCGGCAGTTCTAAAATACTGAAGGCAGAGCTCGCAAATGTGCATTTTACCATTATGGTTGGACACTTGACTGCTTATCAATCTACTCAAATTCTTTACCCAGCAATAATGGCTTTTATCCCCATGAGACAAAAGTATTAAGTGAATGTGATATTGTTTTGTATCATTGGTGGCATACAAGGTGCCAACAATATTGGATCCCTCGATGCCGTACACCATTAAGGAGAAATTTGGATTATCTTTCTGAAATAGATGAATTTCATATAAAGGCATTGGGAATGAAACACGGTTCAGATTGAGAGTTTGTTTCATTCGGTTAAACACATCTTTGTACTTCGCTGGCAAATCACAATTACTGCCTTCACAGGGTTGCAGACAGCTAACTATACTCCACAAAAAGCAGTAATCGTCTTTATTGCGTATGTTGATGACTGCCTTTTTCCTTGCATTCCAGCTCGGTGTGGGAATATAGCTACTTCCTGCATTTAATGGATTGTATTTACAAATATTAATTTGCAAATAGGCAATGCTATTCAGAGCCAAGCCACTGGGACCCTGTTGCAACTTATCAAATTTAGTGATAAGCGCTTGAATAGCTTTCTCCTGATACCACGTTTCAAAATTATCGGCTATCAGTACTTTCTCCATTTTTGTACAAAGGTTGAAGGTGTGTTTCTCTTCAACATTATTTTTTATCAACATAAATTTACATAGTAGTTCGAAATTTATTTTTAAAGCCTGATGCAATCTTAAGCCTTGTTCACATTCACTCCAAAGAAAATGGGGAAACATAATTCCACAAAATCTTTAGGGGACAGACAGTGATTTGCATTGTAAATTCGACCGGAGCATATTTGCTTTTTGAAACATTTGGCCAACGTCTGCCACACTAACACTTTACTCTCTGATATAGAAATGATTATAAAATGGACTAATAAACGTGCAAACCTTACCTTAGAATAGGTTAATCCAAAACCAGAAATTCCACACAGCCACACCTATCGGTTTTACTGACTGGCACACAATCACGCACACAATGGTCGTAGCAATTTGATGTTGATCCTACGCAATTGGCCCCAGCAGGAGATGATCAACAACAAAGTTTCTGTTGTTTTGTTTCCAAAGATTTATCTGAAAAACAAACCAATAAAATCCATTATTAGTCATGGTTATATACATTAAACATGTGCATTCATTCATTGATTCATTCATTTGTTCATTCATTCATTCATTCATTCATTCATAAGAGTTGCTAAAAACAAAAGGTTTCTAGCGTGCACACATAGATAAGACACTCACCGAAAAAATAACAAGGTAATTTACAAAGAAAAGAAATAATTTATATTTATAGCTCACCTTTTTTAATATCGCAAGCGTGACGGGAGTTAAAGCCTGTTCACTCAATACACGTCTTAATTCTGAAACAATAATAAATACACGTCATAAGTTTATAAATTTCCATGAAATAAATGGCATATATTTAACAACAACAACAATAAAAGTAAGGGAACAACATGTACTCACCATATAATGAATAGGGATGTATAGAACTAGCTCCGATAGAGCGCACTGTTGTTGTACTGGGTAAGCGCAAGGCGCTCTTCATTTGTCTCCTGTGTTCTCATGCCGCTAATATTCACGAATTTAAGTTGTTTAAATTGCTATTTTCGTTACTATGCCGAGCTATTGCAGTGTTCCTCTTTGCAAAAATCTGGGAAATCCGATTTCGTGTCACCAATTTTCACAAAATAAAGAAATGAGGAAGAAATGGTTACATGTTATTAGAAGGAAACATTTCGGTGAAGAAAATCTGACCAAATATTAAAGTGTGTTCCCATCGTTTTCAACTCGATGACTTCACGAAAACTGTGTTGGGCAAGTGTGATTTACAAAGGGAAATAATTCCTACCTATAAAATGAATAGACATATAGATAACAACCACTGAATTTATGCGTTTGTATTTGAAGTTGAGAGAGCAAGATTAAAACCGGGCACTGTTCCTTCGCTTTTTCCGTGGACCACGAACACAACAAAAATAAGGAAGAGGCCATACACAACAAAATTGCCAGTTTACCACGATAAGCTTACAATATCGGAATCTGCATAAATTATCTCCATTGAAGTACGGTACGGGAAGAAATCGTCAATATACAGGAAGAAGTGAATGTAACATTTGTGACTCCCATTTTCAAAGGCATCAATACTCGGACAAATACTTCAAGAATAAATGTCACACCATTAACAGTCAAAAACATATTATGGTTGGTTTCGTGAAATCAGAATTAATTCTTCAACTTACATCTGCCCGACGGAGAATGTGGTACCGGTAGTGACTGACTTCTACATTCTGAGTCATAGGAATAAGTTAGCCAGATGATTGGAAAGAGTTCATGGCCTTAAAACAGGGATTCTCAAACATTTTAAATACTGTACCCCTAAGTCGTTTCCAAGGGGGTACGGAAACGATTTGTATTAAGAAATTGACAAATTACAAAAGAACCAAACGTTGCGATGCATTTTGAGGTAAACAATACCAGTATCAACTTTCTTTGATTATGTTTACCTTAAAACAAGACCGTTTCATGTACGCTATCAACCAAAAAAATACACGAATCGAAGTCTATAAGCAAGGGGAGCCAGTGAATATTTAAATCCCTATTTATAAAAGGAAGATTATAGTTTACGTGACCGTTAATCTAGAGATCATAAGGCACAGAGGACTTCCTCTTGACATGGAATCCGAACAGGACAAGGCATTGCACTTTGAAAATCTCACATGCATTGACCGGGAAATCTCTATTTATGATTTAAGTCTTATGGAGATATAGGCTATTTATCAATATAGGCCTACAATACTCAAGCATGCTGACTCCTATTCATAATTTGAATAATAAAGCGTGTTAGAATTTTGTTATTACCGCTGTAGCCTACTAATTCTTCCCTCCTCCCACTAGTTTTAGCGCCTCTAGTCCGTAGCTCATTTTACAGCGGTTTAACACTTAAACGCTGAAAATCGTGCATAATATATTAGAGGATATACCGATAGAATTAATTAATATAGTCTTGGAGTAAAATTAGAGAAGATATAATTTACTTTAGCTTAGAAAACTCGGTTACAATCTATACATTCCTCTTAGCTGACTAGGGGAAACATAGGACGATCGCCTTGCGCTTACCCAGTACTACACGAGCGCTATCTGGCGCGAACTTTCTCAGGCTACATTCCTATTATAATGCTTTCAGCAAATGTGCTCTTTGCCACCACTGTCACTGTCAATGTCACTGTCTCTCTCTCTCTGCTTTTCCACACTTGGAGATTTTTTAATCTGCAACAAACGAAATCCCCAAAAAATACAATCAGTCACTAACTTATTTTTCATGCATACACAAAATAACAATAAAACCAATCATGTCATAATTAACAATAATGAACCTGCCTTATTCCAAGTACGGTCACGGTTCACGTAATTTTTTATTAAGAACTTAAGGCACTTGCATCCGTCGTCTTCAAACGTGATCACAAGAATGATGACTCTCTCTTACTCTCAGAACATATATGTCTCCTCAAAAAGATCCAAAGTAAACACATTACTTTTTTTTGTTCCTACGCGTAGGATGTCGTGGAACGCACAAGTCAGACTAATTCACACAAGCTTTGAAAACTCTGCGCGTGTGTGTGCGTGGAAATACAATGATCAGCTTTTCGACAGAGCTGTGTGTCCTTCATTGCAAGATCGAGTTACACGTCTGTGTCAGATAACAGCACCTGCATGCGAACAACAGGCTGTTATATCTCTGGCTGCGAGGCACGTACAATGATAAGACCACTTATCTGTCTGTTAGCCATGGGCCAGTCTCAAAGCTTCCAATTCTCATTTCACCAAGCAAGTCTCTATCTGCGTGGGAGCACAGTCAAGCCATGTCAAATAATAATAATAATAATAATGTATAAGTGTTTCTCCAACATCATAGCGCTTAATATAACGTGATTTCAAATCTGGGTTCTTACTTTTTCCCCGTTATCCTCAACTACCTCGAAAAATGTCGGAAACCATGATTTCAGCTTTTCAATACCTACATTCCCGTAAAAAGGACAACGTCACAAATACATCAACATGCCCGTCATAAAAATCACATGATTCGTTTTCCAAATAACTTGAAAATTAAAAAAAAAAACATTTTCCATAAAAAACATGTTTCCAGATTTTTACCTTTTCCATACCTACATCCCCGTAAAGAGGACGACGAGACGAAAAAATAATATCACACACGTCATCATCACTTTTTCAGTTTTCCAAAACTTAGGGAAAATCACAAAAACACATTTTCCATAAAAAAACATGTTTTCGGCTTTTTACCCTTTCCATACCTACATCCCCGTAAAGAGGACGACAAGACTAAAAAATAATATCACACACGTCATGATCACTTTTTCAGTTTCCCTAATATTAGGGAAAATCCCAAAAAAACATTTTCCATAAAAAGACCATGTTTCCAGCTTTTTACATTTTCAATGCCTACATCCCCGTAAAGAGGACAACGAGACGAAAAAATCATATCACACTCGTCAACGTCACTTTTTCAGTTTTCCCAATATTAGGAAGAACCACAAAAACCCATTTTTAGATCAAACAACCATGTTTCCAGCTTATTACCATTTCCATACCTACATCCCCGCAAAGAAAACAATGAGACGAAACAATAATATCACACACGTCATCACTTTTTCGGTTTTCCAAAGATTAGCGAAATTGTGAAAAACGCATTTTTAGACCCAAAAACATATTTTCACCTTTTCAACACCTACATCCCCGTAAAGAGCACAACGAGACGAATAAAACGAATCTACGCACGCCCTCCGAGCATTACCCCTTCCTTCCCAAGGCCGCCAGGTGCTCACAACTTCCTAAGTATCGCAGAACCTACAACCTAGCACTATTTTAGAGTGGAAATAAAACGTCCATAGGAAAGGGGGGTACACCACGAGTCCTACGACTCCTCATACGTTTAAATCCGATTATTGGTTAGCGAGATAGTAAAAAGCGCATGACCTATTAGTTTTTATGGTTCTTAATAAATATTTAAAAATCTCATCTATAAATAATCATTTAAAAAGCCCGCTCTCTTACAAAACCCCTCAAGTGCGCATGCATACAAAAAAAACTCATCGCCAAAATGTCAAAACAACAGGTTTACCCCAAATTGCGTTTCCAAATTCCATCCATTTTAAAAAATAACCTCACCATCACATAGAGCGGAAAAAATACCATCTAGACGAACCCTCACTCGACCCTACTCCTCCCCCACCACCTAACCCTTTGGAAATATAGGCATACATATTCATGCACGTGCGCGACTTGAGAAAACCTACACTACCCCACTGCTCGCGAATGACCTTTTAGTTTTTATCTTTTAATTAAATAAAGAGCCTATAGGAAAGTAGGGAGCATCACTACGAGTGCTAGGACACCCTGTATGTTCAAATCCCATGATTGGTTAGCAAGATATCAGGTTCGGGGCAAATACGAGGACGGTTCAATAATTTAGTAGACAGAACTCCCCAATTGACACTACTCATATCTACGATTTTCGGATCTTCCACTGTATTCTTTTTACTGATTATTGTAGCTCTGCTGTCTCTGATTATGGTTCCTCATTGGACCCATTTGATTGTCCGTTCTCCTCTACTCAGGCCTATCCGTCTTCTGTGTCCTATCCATATTCACAGTATTGACTGTTCTAGCATCCTGCCTTGCATTCCTCACAACTGTAGGTGTTGTTGCTGCATTGATGTGATCTAATCTACGTAATAGGTCCTCCATCGATGCCAAATCTGTAGTTCCTGATGAAATAATCAGTCTCCTAACATCCACAGGTAACTGCCGTGAACTATAACAACAAGCTCTCCTTGAGTTAATGGGGGTTGCAAAAAACGGAGTTTTGCAAGCTGAATTTCAAAGAATTCGGCATAATTAGTGGATCCAGTGCTTGAATATTTTCTGGAGTACACACCTGTAAGGATATTTTGTTGTACCTCCACGGACCAAAATCTTTGGATAAAGGCTTCAGAGAACTGTTCGAAATCGTCGAACGTGTATCTGAAAACGCAATACCATTGTAAAGGTGCATCCGTCAAATATCGCTCCACAACTCGTAATAAGGTGCATCCGTCAAATATCGCTCCACAACTCGCAATTCTCGATCCCGAGGAGTGCGAGATTCATTGAAGTTATCACGAAATCCACGGATAAATTCTATCGGAGTCGTACCGTCAATGTTGTTAAATTTACGGGGGTTATCTTCATAATTCCATATGATCATCACGTTAGACGTCCTATCCGAAGGTTGAAGATTATAACTCCCTAAACCAGGATTAAGTATAGGGTAACTACTTTCCTCCCTTCTCTGCGGTGTCGCATTTGACTGTCCCTGTGGACTGGGTTGAATTGTCACCTCAGGACTAACATATTCTTGACCTCTTAGATCCCTTAAATGTGGCGGTTGCGAATCAGTTTGATAAGTAGTAGCTGTCAAATTGGCATTTATTAAGCCCCTCAACTGTTCCTTTAAATTATCTATGTTTATGTGATCCGCTAAATTGATATTATCCAATCTCTGTCTGAGCTCACTTATTTCAGAAGTTTTCTTTTCTCTGACCTCGGTCAGATCCAATCATTCATTCATTCATTCATTTCTTTGCAATGGGGGCTGTGTCTCCCGGTGGCAAATTGGATATACATAACAAATAAATAATTATACATAACAATTCAATGCCGTAACAATTATGCAACAATTAAACTGGCGTATTTACACAAATAGTCAGTCTTTTCTTAAACACACCTATATGTTTGGGAAAAGGCTCTAAGACTGCGGCAGGTAGAGAGTTCCAATTATCAATGGCACGGTTTACAAAAGAATATTTACCATAATTTGTTCGCTGTGGTCGGCCCTTAACTTTGAAAGGATGATCGCTCCTACCCATGTAAGTGGGCTTTCCCAATCGTTTGCTAAGCTCACCCCATGCTGGTTGATTTGTATACGTGTTGTACATAGCGCGGAGTCTAGATTTCATCCTCCTAGCCTCCAGTGATTCCCACCCAAGTTTCTTTAACATACGGCTCACACTGCTCCTGGGATTAAAGTCACTGAGCACAAATCTAGCGGGCTTTCTTTGTACCATTTCCAACTCATTGATGAGCCCTACTTGATATGGATCCCAAACCGCCGAGGCATATTCCAGAATAGGTCTTACAAGTGACAAATAGCCTAATTCTTTAGCAGAGGTACTACTTCCTTTTAATCTACCTTGGTCTACTTTTAATTCAATGCCTTTAATTCGATTCTCTAACACTGATATTTTATTGATTTGAGAATTTTGAAGAGCATCTATTCTTTTAACAGCATCTTCCCTTACATGTGTAATGTCTTGATTAGTCTTAGCTAATTGACTGGCAAGCTTTCTTTCAATACCCTGTTTAGCGTCATTGAAACTATCTTCATATATTTTCATGATATCTTTCTTAAGAATAATTATATTATCCTTGATAATTGCTTTGAGGTCTACATCAAAATCATCTTCGATGAGCTTAGTATGATCTCTAACCTGGGCTTGGAGTGTACCCATGTCACTCTTCAGTTGTTCAAGACTAGCTCGAGTCTATGTTGTGTCATTAGTAAACTGTAGCCTTAATGAATCTAAGTTATCCTGATTTTCCTTTTTACAATTACTCAACTCTAACTTAATTTCTGCCTGAAAATCAGAATTAGATTTATCTAAGTCAGTCAGATTTGATTCCATTTTCTTTTGTCTTTCTTCTATTAGATTAACCTCTGTTCGAGTATCATTTATTGTAGCTTTTAAAATTCGAACCTCAGTTTGAACATCCTTGACATTATCTTTAATTTCATTCTGACTAGTTTCAATTTTAGTTACATCAGTTTTAATTTCATTCTGACTAGTTTCAATTTTATTTACATTGGTTTTAATATCAATTAGATTAGTCTCCATTTTATTTTGACTAGTCTCCATTTTAGTTTGACGAGTTTCCATTTTATTTTGACTAGTTTCAATTTTATTTAGATTAATTTCCATTTTAGTTTGACTAGTTTCCATTTTATTTAGATTAGTTTCAATCTGTTTTACATCAAGCTCCATTTTATTTTGACTACCCTCCATTTTCCTGACATCATCCTGCGTGTCTTCAGCAGTTAACTCTACATTACTAACTATAGCCTCCACTCCATTGGAGCGTTCTTTAAGATCTTTTAACGACTTCTGCATGGCGTCTCGTTCGCCTAGGATGCTTTCTGCTACTGCATCCTTAATTATTCCCTTGCTTCTGTCAACACATTCATGTATATTATCACAACTAAACTTTACAGATTCTCTAATATTCTTCATGTCTTGATTCAAGTTTTGGACTATTTCGAACATCTTCCGAAAGTCTCCCATTCATCGTCACCCATAGTAACACAAAATACACAATTCACAAACAACAGCACTACATCACACAGCACAGCAGAAACATCCCAAAGTAACCATATTATACCATAAGTTGCTTACTTTCATTGTCTTGCATTAAACTTAATCTATTCATAATTTTAGATGCGACCAACCCAAATAGATCATTCGTTTACCTACGATAAATGACATGATGATTTATATCAGTGGGGATTTACAGAATATAATTACCAATTTAATTTTAAGAAAATGCTTCTACATTACTGATGACATCAATATCATCTGCAGGTAACAGAAACAGATAACTTATATGTAGCTCAAACACGAACGCAATTAAATATCCCATTTGGCAGCAAGTCAACGAAGTTTCCAATGAATGTCTCCCATTGAACCTGCCCTAGTCAATAATAAGTTTACAAAAACGTGTGGCACCACTTCTATATCACAAACATCTAATAATGGCTGCAATTTTGCCATTACATCAGTTAAATCGAGAATCCTCGTCAATGCTTCATTCAAAACGAATTCCAACATTTTGTGCTAAAAATATTGGTATATCATTATTTACTTGGGCTCTCCCACAAAGAATACAACATTCCTGTGATTAATAACTGGTCTCAACTCCGGTATTCCAGTTTTATTCGAGCGTAGACATTGGTGCGCCCAGATATCTGTACCCGTAATTACCTACCAATACCTGCTCCATCCCACGAAGACTGCCGGATCGTAGAACCTGTAAATCCCCGGCTAGAAAAACCCCCAGGTCCTACTCACAGGTGAAAGGGATAATATGTCACAAATACACCTAACAAGGGAGCATTACGAAATACCATGGTCACAGAAGCAAAAGAAGCTCAGAGTACATGAAATTCCAATGAAAGAACATCTCGGAGGCGTGAACTACCCCGAAATACCCAGCGATGGCCTTCCTAATACACCCTTCCACCACCTCTCTAAAGCATCACGCCATGTATGATTTTAACTAAAATAAATTTATTCAGAAAAGGTGAACAATAAACAAGAAAATCAATTTCAGCCTTCAAAATAATGCTCAAATATACCCTTCCCAAAGGGTAATATAATCGTAGAATCAACAAGAAAACTCGTATCCAAACTGACACGTTAAAACAAAAATCTAAATAGCCTCTCACATTATGAGCAAACCCAAACAATTTATATTAGGTCATCGTACATCCTAAAATATGTTATAGTTCATTCACCAAAGTGTAATATATACAACATTATCAAATATCAAAGTTTCAGCTATATACAACAATTATAATTTACATTACTGCATCACGTATGCATTATCATTCCATTAATCATGGATTAATATTTTTCAAGTCAGTGTTCTCTTGGACAACATTATTTTATCAATGACTTGTTTTTATTTCTTTGACTTGGCTTGTTGCAACCTAACAATTCAAGATTTAAATTCATATTATATTGTTTCAAATTTGTCGTAATCATATTTACATCCAACAAGCGATAAAGCTAATTGAAAGTTTTAACTGACCCATCCATGTAAATTATTTCAACATAATTAATTAATTAATGATGTAGGCATTTACATTAATTTCATTTAAGATAAACTATCCATCTGGAATAATTTCAACACAATTTAATTCTTAGAGTGAGTATAGCATTGAGGTATGAAATGTCTGTGACCAAACTGCAGATCGTACATTCTATTACAAGGATCTATCAAACAATTACCCGATGACGTAGATTTCCATAGAAATCTAAAAATACTTGGCTCTCACTGGCTCAATTCCAACAATAAATCCACCGTGAAACAAATTCATGTCTAATATCCATAATAATAAACTGAGCAATACCCGCTGGTATGCAGAATCATAATGTGCACCTAAAAATGGTCACCTGCTACTCTATATTACAATCAAATGTCAGTATCACTCATCAGTGATCACAAACATTCATAATAAATTCTTAACCTCATATTTATACCCCACATACTGAAGTTCACTCTCCCACTTTGAATCGGAGTTCATTAACTTTGTTGAAATATACCCAAAATGCCATAACATATCCTTACTGTGTTAATGTCTTGCCTCACAATATTTCATTACATATTCTATTATTAATTTAATCTAGAATTTCTTAAAGTCTCTTGTGAGAAATTGCATATAAAAGATATTTGCTACTCGTCAAAATATCTTTAAGCACATAATACATTGATAATAATAATTATTATGTTATTAAATCTTAAGTTACAAAATTGCACATAAAATACGTGGCTTACTCAAAAAGAAAATTGATCAAATCAAAAATAGAGTTCAACACTCATTCATATGGACTCAACATGCCTAACAATGCCCCCTACGCCATGAATCTTAGTTAACACACTTAAGTTAATTCTAATGGATTCATTAGGATGCACTGTAAATATATCTTGCCTCTCAGAATTTAAGTAAATTCCCTACATGGATAACTGAACAAAATCCTTATAAGACCTAACTTCAGAAATACCCTGTATCGAACCGATCGAAGAAAAGTTCATTAATATTGTGCTCATTGAAATACTGTATCATTTCAATGTCAGCGCAGAGTGCATATACAATAAAACACTCTAATCGGGGATATAAAAAATATAGTTCAGTCATAATTGACCAACACGTGTGAACACACACACAAAATATTTCCAAAAACGATTGGAAATAATCTATTTCCCCCTATAAATTTTTCTTCTCGACATTGAAAATAAGCAAAAAGTACTACCTAATTTAATCAAAACATAATTGTCTCAAATTTAAACAACTGGATGTATTTATTTAATATAAATCAAGATCCGGGCAGGCAAAGGTCAGAAGCGACAAAATGTCGAACTAGACTCCTGTCTGACCATACTACAAAACAAAACTAACTAGGACAATTATGGTAATTTGAAAATACTTCTATGCTACTACTGAAAAAAACTGGATTTCTTCTACCTTCAGTCACGTTCCGTTGTGATGTAAAAAGGATATAGCCATGTGCCATGATATAGATCCTCGACCTCCTCCAAAACACAAACTCCACACTCCAGTGATCTTGGGTCTCGAACCAGGAACACGAACATCTCCATGGCCCCTTACGCCCTCGACTGTACGCCACTGTCGAGCGATAACAGTCCGATTCACGAACACGCGTCTTTCGGTTGAAAAGTAACAGTATGTGGTAGTAAGCAAGCATTTGCTTCGAACGATATGTAATACTCATCTTACTCAGATATTCGTAATACATTTTCACAATGTTTAATAGCCTGGCACAGAAAATTGTGTCTTCAGACCACATGTTGTGAAATGGTTAACCTGAGAAGTCTCTACTGCATTGCAAACGTAGTGCTTGTGTCACTGGTTTAACCTACCATGACTAAACACTTCTAAAAAGACTTTGAGCGTTCCCCCCGATGTCTGATCGTCCAACATCCTGTACGGGAAATAATGTTCCTCTTGCAAAAAGAACTAGGCAAGTATTACAGCTCGTTCTATTGTCCCACTCAACAAGAGTATAACGAGACACAATTCTCGCACGGGCTAACGGTTCACAATAGCTGCCATCGACACACGCTTTACTGCAGCTGTAAGTATCCTTCCGCAAATAGATAAAATGTGAAATGTCTCTGCTCATTTATATATCGGAGCCTTGCGTGAAATATGAAGGTGCTTGTACTCCATATTCATGTGCTAAGGATATACAGTTTATTCGTGGTTTCACCGTACGTGGTTTTACGGTTCGCTTTGCTAAAAACTCCCGGAACACGACGTTACTCTTATAACACGCCCGTATTCCACATTTGGTTCCGCTTCGAATTCGCATTACAATCTGGTAACTCCTCACTTGTTGCATTGCGCATCAGAGCTGTTACCCCCCCCCCCCCCCCCTCCTCTCGGGTATTATGGTTCGACTTTGCTCTCCGCTAGGGTGCAGTATATACGTTTTTCCAATCCTACAGGCTTCTTTATAATGACATAAATATATGTATACACATTCAAGCATTCTGACAAGTTATTTAGACTCAATCCTACTGCGTAAAATACTCCCTTTTGCCTTAATTTTCAATTCATTTTCTTTATAGGGGTGTCAAGATTTCCTTGACGTCACGAAGATCACATGTTGCTTGTCATGATACCATTCTTTTCCTATGACGTGCTTCGAGCAGTCTCTCGCATCCTCGATTACCTTCGGCATCCTACCCATGCAAGCCATTTACATAGCGGTTAACACCACCTGTTCCTGCGCCGAGCACGGTTCGAAGTTCGTCACCTAGTGGCGCGAGAGCTATGAAATAAAAGGCACAGTTCCATAGGCACAAGGTAAAAACCTCTGAGGGAAATAACACGCCTTGAGATAATACGCCTAGACAGTGCTTCAAGCCAGATACCAGTCCGGAGTACACTACGAGCACCTAGCCTGCGATTGGGACCTGCCACTCAGTTGGTATGGACAAAACAATATCTCTGACCAAGGATAGGATTTAGTTAACGGCTGGGGCCTGCTACACTATCAGTACGGACAAGACAATATCTCTGACCCAGGATAGGCGTGGAAGTTGTTACAATAATGAATTTCTCAAAGGATTGTAAGTGTATCACAGGGAATGCCAATTTGCTTATCAGTTTTCGATGTAATAAAGCTCCATAAGTTTATGAGCCTTCCACCACCACGCATGTTTGGGAACATGTTAATATCTCACATCAACATGGAAGAGGTTAATTGGAACCTGATTATGTCACACCTTCGATGAGATATAATTCTTGGCTATGAAGACATAACTAGGATGGATGGGACCAGACGTCAGGATGGAGGTTTGGATAACGCCAACCGGCGTATTTCCATGCGATCATGCGGAAGCTTGGAAGGGGCCTTCCTGCGAGAAAGCCGTTGAAGAGGAAACGTGGTCCATGGATATCTTCCACACCGAGGGATCACTCCGTCATCTGCCAGCACTAAGGTAGAAAGTTGTATTCTTTGTAACCTTGCCATGGATATTCTAAACTAATGTCCTAATCTTCTGCGATTCGGTTATTGCAACCACTTTTCGCAAAGGAAGCACCGGCCATGTTAGGAAGTGAGATGAATTTCCACATTTATATCTATTTTTCTCTCGATATTTCTGGTGCTTAGTTCGATGACTGTTTAATGAGCCAACAGGATTATCGACGTACTAACGCTCTAATTAACACTATAATATTAATAGAAATGAATAATTATTTTTGTAATTAGAATAATAATAATAATCAAACACGGTAAATTCTTCAAGGATTTAAAGATCGAGGATTATTTGACATGTGATTAAATTGAAATTCATAATAATGAGATATTATGAGATATATGCAGATCTTTATGTGTGGTATTTGCATATATGAATTAAGTGAGCTAATTGTTTATAAACGATTTAGTGATAATAGGGGTTAATACTCCCAGACTTAAATGTAATAAGTGAGGGATTGACACTCCCATAGTTGCAAGTGGTTTCCCTGAGTGTGACTCAGAAGGTATAGTGGTTTATCCACTAAAGTTAGGACAGGTCGCATTATGTGGCAACTCAGTCGAAAATTATGAAAACTTTCAATATTGATCCATTACCAGACTTCCACGATATGTAATTTGTTGTTTTAATCACTTTTCAGAAATAATGTCTTATTGTTAAACATGGTGGCAAGTACACGCCGTGGCTTGAACAATTTAATATTTGTTTGAATCCAATATTGAGATATTGAAATACAATACATATATTTTAATTGTGTTAACAATTATAATTGTTTATAACTATCTTTGAGGATAATTTTTTGTGGGCTTCTCACGTCAAGAAATTATTATTCCGTGCCAAAGTATGTTCTATAAATTGGGATAATAATTACGGAGAACGTCTCGTCAAATAGGGGAGATTGTGTATTACTGGCAGAAGTTTTGAATTATTCCCAGTTTTTCATCGATTTAATATATTTACTTCCCACGAAGCATATTTTTTATGATTTGTTGCATGTTGCCAGAGAAATTAAACTTGTGAAAAATGAACAGTGAATCTCATGCAGAATAAATATGAACAATGAAACTTAAAGCAGAATTATTCTGAACGATGAATATGGCAACCGTATACATTAAATGTAAATATGAACTGTGGATTACGACATCATAAATGAAAGTAGGAATAGTGATTATTGTAACAAATATGAATTTAATCAAGGACGGTTCAACATTGCTGATTAATGTAAATCATCGTCAAGCAGGACCGCCGATCGCGGCTGCTTTTAATTGTTTATTTATTTATTTATTTATTTATTTATTCTTGTGCAGACGTTTTTGTATAGGGTTCAATACTCAGTTTGTTTAATGTTACCCATCATTGCATATGACTCTGAACGAGAAAAGACTATGATTTTTTTAGAGGTGCACTGATTAAAATTTAGGCCTATGACTTGTTTCCTGCCTTCAATAATTTCGTTTTCACTGGGGATATGCTAGTGTTTAAATTATTTGTGTTGTTATTTTATTGGCTCTTTTATGAATAAATATGTGAAACTCATTTTCTTTTAATATTTCTCATTTCTGAGTGTTGTTGCTTGACAATATTTAACCTAAATCCTTACGTGGTACATGGAGGCAGATTTGAGTATATATGATGGCATAAACCAGAACGCCCTGATATGAGATTTCGTGCTAGCACTGTCTTCATGTCACCTCGCTATGAGGCCGCCTGTTCATTCAAGGTGAACAGACGGGCACAGTACATGCCTTTTCAGGGAGCATATTTGTTATTTTTGACAAACGAGTAGTAAAGTTAACTCAAGTAGCAACACCAGCAGGTGATTAGTGAAGCATCCTTGGCAACTGATTAGATGTTAGGGCACTCAGCTGAGACGCTCATCACTCACATTGTGGCATATCCATATGAACTAGGAAATTAGAACACCATCCTTGGCAACTGATTAGATGTTAGGGTGCTCAGCTGAGAGACTCTGTACTCACAGTTTAACATATCCATATGAACTAGGAGATTAGAACACCATCCTTGGCAACTGATTAGATGATAGGGCACTTGGCTGAGAGACTCTGTTCTCACAGTTTAACCTATCCATATGAACTAGGAGATTAGTGCACCATCCTTGGAAACTGATTATTTGCCGAGAGATTCAGCGCTTATATTGTAGCATATGCATATGAGCTAGGAGATTACTGCACTATCCCTGGCAACATATCAGGTGCTACATTACTCAGTTGAGAGACTCAGCGCTTGCATTGTAGCATATCCCCACTATATTCCCCAACTTTTCCCCTCAACCTACAATATTTGCCTTACTGCAAAATATTTCAAGTGCTAGGAGGGTCAATAATGACCGAGCATTATGTGCGATATTCGGTTACATGCCTTGCCATTCATGGCACGGCGTCCAGGCAGCCTATTCCTGCAGGATAATGCTCGACCGCACTCAGCAAGGGTGGCACAGAACTGCCTCTACTACATTAGCACACTGCCGTCATCAGCCCGATCCTTATATTTATCACCAATTGAATATATCTTGGAACACCTAGTGAAACAGTTGTAGCAAGTACGTACAGGTATTCTGCAGGATATTTATGGAACCTATATACCTGCATGCCCACCCATATTTCAGTCTATATCCTAGATACAGGTTGGCCATCTGAGTACTAGTACTGGTAAAGGTCAGTGCTCCACAACACACACGTTAGGTTGCTCCGATGTCATAATTACGTAAAATAATGATTAACGGTACAATCATGCATGCCCGGCTTCGTGCAATTTCCACGTTCTTTCGTAGTTCGTGAATATATTTTTGTCGGCCAGTGTAGCAGGATATTGAGTAATTGAGCAATTTGTACATAATTTTATGAAAGGGGAGCCTTGTGGAAGAGACTACATCGCACAATTCACAATAAATAGCAATCTGCAAGCTGCATACAACCGACACCTTGAATATATCTACGATTATATAATATTTACAATCTAAAAAATTAAAAATGTCGAAACTTGACAATAAGGTATCGTGCAAGGGGTTCACTCTGTTGAAATCGAAATGTCCATTGACCTTCATGATTCAAGATGAAAGTTTTGCGTACATCACGAAATTTTCCGAAAGAGGAATATTATAGCTTATAAGAGATCTCTTTTGCAAAAGTCTATCTGACGGTATATTACACAAAATTACGAGTACCTTCTTGAATAAATAAAATATTACAATGAGGTAACAGTAGATTCTGTTACTGTATTTCAATTTCCACGTGCGCTTGGAAGATGAATTGGATGACATCAACGCTAGGTCTCCAAGTTTCTGCTTCCTGAAGACATGTTTCACGGATACCGACTGTCGTGTTCTGTGCAACGTATGTGGCTGAGACGGTGCTGGATACGTCTGCGTCAACGTGGGTTTTGAATATAAACAGTGCTAGGGGGCATTGGTGTGTAATTATCGTGGCTAGCATTGAATTGGCTCATCTTGTTTTACCTGTTGTCATCGTCCTTCAGCGTCACAATTTTCAATATTTTACTTTAACTATTTTAGGTAAGTCTTTATGTTTACTTTAATTTTCGAATTTCCTTTTCTTTACGAAGGCATCAGAAAGACCCAATCTCTGAGCTACACGCATTAACCATAGGATATAAAAATTCAACAGTCAATCCTGGAATGAAATCCTGCTCCCTCCAGGCCAAAGCCTAGAATGCAAAATATTTTACCACGAAAATACACGAATCTTATACATTACCGTATGAGCATGGAGGCCTCCAATGACGGTGAACCAGTGATCTTCTAGTGTCCCCTTCAACGTGGGGAAGCAGTGGAGCTCCAATACAATAATAGCATGAACATTGCTGATACCACATGGGATCATACTTTGTCTTGTAGAAAAATAACTCCTGTTCTGAGAAGAAGGGGGTTCTTACCCCGAAAAACATCTCTAGTCATTTCTGAAACACAGCACTTAATATACACTAATCTACTGTTTAATCGTTAATGCAGCACCAGCATCTCTTGAACTAGAAAGTTCGTATGTATGACGGCAAAGGAAAAGATGTGCTTCCCTAAACCTAACGTGTTCACAAATGAACAGTTTCACGCCTTCCCCTGAAATAGAGACTTCAATCTTATGTTTAAACTCTCCAACGTGCATTCGTAACAAGGAACATATTGAAGCTTATTCTATTTTCTTCGCTGTGAATTATTTCAATGGAACATGTGTATACAAGTTGAAGTGCAGTATTAAGGGGAAGTACTACAGAATGTCAAATATCCTCTGGGAATCGTACAATGAACAGCACCATGCCATGGTACTTCCTCGGGAAAGGAAACGAAGAGTTGAAATGTTAAGAGAGAGAGAGGGAGACCGCTTGATTCTTAGGGGAACAGTCGGGTCGTAGAAGAACACAAAGGAGAAATATCAAACCCAGGCCACGTCGTTCCGAGAAGTTTACCAACTTAAGCGACTTACAGAAATAAAAAAATAGAGAGAAAATAAAAGAGCAGCAAATAATGGGATTGTGTGCTGTATTCCCTTGTGGTTTATAACATGGGAAGTAGAAATGTTAGGACAAAATGTGAGCTCACTTTTGGTATTAGTATTCCTTATTCCACCTATTACCTTCTTTAAAAATCTAATGCTGACTCAACTTGCGTCACGCATCAGTTGCACCATGCTGGAAGATGATGTAGTTAGACACGCACGTCAGAGTATACTTATTGACACATTGGGTGAATATTGCACTGCAGATGGGTAAAATAATTAGGCTAGTTTGTAATGTTTGTGAGAATAGTAAATTCTAATTATAAGCTATAGAGTATGACGTCAATGACTTAGAGTATGCAGGGCGATTGAAGAACCGTTTGGGACAGAGTTCTTGAATACTATTTGTGACACAAAAATGAGATTTGTAATAATCATGAAGTGTATTTTGTCAATTGACATAGAAACTAGAAGCAGTCACAAATATTATTGCGATTGAGATGAATGCATGAATGTTATGAAATAGGCACCATATTATTTCTCTCCATTATTCAATTTTGGAATTTTTGTATTCAAACTGGTGATACGTCGCCATTTCTGGGTTGAAACTAGTTCCCGCAGATCAAGAGGCAAAAGGAGTTACTACTCATTCAATGGAAGGATCCAATTTACAGTATCAAGTTGGCACGTGCATATTTCTCCGCCGGCAGTTACCATAACCTACACACACACACCTGTAAGCTAAACTGTTTTAAATGGAAAGGTTATTAAAATTAGTTTTTACTTTGAGCATAACGACAAATTGAATTACGGAAATATGTGTCAGAAATTCCATTTTTAAACATTCGTTTAATTGTAGAAACAAAGAATGGAAATTCGTACAAATCCTTAATTCATATTAAGAATAATCATCACTAAGTAACTAATTTGGAAAATCGCAAGTTGTTCTCCCACGAACCACGTTGAATATCTACCCTTTCCAGAAAATGAATATCAAAATTGTAGTTACAGTAGCGTACAGAGAATTTGTTCCTTTCTGAGGGCATGCTATTGCATGTGTGCTCCACTGGTTTCATGGAAACGATTTCAGTTAGTGAGAAAAGTCTCTGTGTTTAGTTTTATGTCTCTTAGTCTCTCTTAAAACATAAGTGAGCTTAACGTTGTTTTAAGTAGTGATAAATTAACATGTTTACCCTATGATGACTACAACAGTGACTTCTGTAAATAGCATAATGAAATTTATGTTCGACCCTCACTATTATGTGTCAGATAACTGTATCATAATGATGGTCATTATAACACTGTTTTCCATTATGATACAGTTTCTCCAGCCAATCAGAGCTCGTTCATTGACCAATTAGGTAACGATAACTTCGCACATGCGCTCAAAATCCAACATGTCGGACATAAACACAACATCGAACTATAATAAATTACCGACATGGAATACCCACCGTCCATATGTTCGCGTAAATAAACTGGCGAATATGAGACAAGAAATAGCACTGTACCTTAAAATCACGAACTCGAACTTCTACACAGCGCATTGTCTTCAACTGACACCGGTGACAATATTACTGAGGGACGGCAGATGTAAACATATGGTTTGCATATGGCATTGCAAACCCACAGAGCGCATGCGTCGGTCGTTCAAAGCTCTTGAAAGGCAGATATATAACACCCAACGCTCGCTCTGCGATCACAAAATTCCAGTAGCTGACTCTCAACAGATATTTATGAATATTTATGTTAAAACATATAATAAAGTTATAATTATCGTCGAACATAAACAGTCGTATGCAACTCGCCTATAATGGTAATTAAGACACTCGTATGGAAATTATAAAACTCGCATACGCTCGTTTTATAAAAAATACTCGTGTCTTAATTATAGCCATTATAGGCTCGTTGCATAATGTACTATTATGTTAACGGGGCCTGTGACGTGCTTTCACTTGTGTTTCACAAGATATAGCTTAATTCCTTCAGTTAATTGTACATACATTTATATGAAAATTATCAAAACGGACCCTTATTTAATATGAACGGGCCCGCGGCGTAGCCGTGCTCCTTATATCGCCCTCCACGGCTTTGAGAGCAGCTGCAACAAGTCCCGAGATCAGCGATTCGATTTCTAACGCAGAGAGTCACAATCCCAAATGTGGATTATCACAGGTTTTTCCCACACTCCCTCTAGAAGAGAGCTGCCATGGTACCTTACTTCAAGTCCGGGGCACCTACCTCATCCCTGTACATAATACTATAACGCACACTACTACAGTATCACATAAATCAAGTTATCCGACAAGTTCACTTACCTAACTAAGCGGGGCTGATGATCAAGAAGTCTCAAGCCCTTAAATGAATTAACAACAAGAACAATACGAACTGGTAGAGTTCAGGTATGTTTGTTTGTAGAGGGTGATTACAAATGATTCATCAGGTTTTGACGTCTTATAGCTTCAAATATATAACGCCCACCCATCTGTATTAATAACCAATTGAAAGGGCATATTCTAAAGTTGTGTTTGTCTCACTGCAGGTTTCATTGTGACTCACCAGGTGGCAGGGTGATAACAGTTCGCAAAAAGGCGACTAATCAACAGAAAGCATTTTGTGTGTTGCAATATGAGAAGACAGAATCCGTCACTACCGTGCGGCGTGCATTCCGAAGACAGTACCTTAACATACAGTCACCAACCCAAAAAAGCATTCTGCGATGGCATTGACAGGTCAAGGAACCAGGCTGCCTCGGTAAAGGAGAAGCTCTGGCGACCACCTATCACTGTTGAAACAATGGAGAGAGTCCGAGATGTGTTCTTTGTAGCCGAAAAAAATCCACACGTCGTGCAAGTTGCGAACTGGGTAATCCTCAGCCAAGTGTGTGGAAGATTTTGCGGAAGACTTAATTTCGCATACAGCTGTTGCAACGTTTACGGGCAAATGACCGCACCATCAGACGCGAATTCTGTGAACATTTCCCGGAAGCAATGGAAGATGACGAATTTGCCCCCGATTCGTGTTCAGTGACGGGGCGACGTTCCACCTAAATGGTAAAGTGAATCATCTCAACGTCCGCTTATGGGGCACGGTAAATTCCAATGTTACAGTGCAGATTGAAAGAGAATCTTCAAAGGTTTGAATTTCTTCTGTGCTGTGTCACGTAGCAACATTTATAGCCCCTACTTTTCCTGGGAAAACAGTGACGGATATGACGTACCTACACATGTTACAAGACTGTTGGCTAATAACCCACACTTCATATTCCAACAAGATGGAGCTCCGCCTCATTGGCATGGAGAAGTGCGTCGCGATCCGAACGAAGAACTTCCAAACAGGTGGATTGGACGATGTGCACAGAATGATTTGGCACTCTTCATGTAGCACCCATGGTCTCCTGACCTCACAGTTTGTTAATTATTTTCCTTTGGGGATACGTGAAAGACAATGTGTATTTATCACTTTTGCCGACAACTTTGACTGAACTCCAGGATCTCATCACTGCTGCGCTGGTGAACATTGATAGGGACATGCTCGAACGTGTATGTGCTGAGCTTTAATACTGTGTCTAGTGAAACACGAGGAGAGCACATCGAATTTAGGAATCATGTGAAAGTAATTTAAAAATGAGCTTTTTCATACAACGTATCATTCTCTATTTTGTATACAATACTTTGTGAAATACATAAAACCGAAACCCGATGAATCATTTGTAATCACCCTGTATCTGTATTTGTTTGAATAACCGTGTATCAGAGTGGTTGTCATTTTTGAGTTCTATTTATTTTGATGTAGATCACTCACGGGTACGGTACTCTTATATGTAAGCCGATTTTCTTGGAATTATGCTTAGAGGCACGCAGTGCCGTACCGTTACTGTCGTCTACCCATTCCTGCGGTTCAACAGCAACTGACACAGATCCAAATTCAAACAGCTGTTGTTTGCAACTGGATCTACAATGTTTACTCATCTCTGACTCTATAGCGACGCAAAATCAAATTAAGAAAGCAGGGTACAGTTGTTGATTATTTACTTCAATTCTCATTTTTAAGCCTATTTTCATTTATGAAAGAATAGGCTTATGCGATCACCTTTTGTCCGTGTGTGTGTGTGTGTGTGTGTATGTGTGTGTGTTCCCGTTATAAAATCTAAATGGCCAAAGCGATTTCAATGAAACTCGGTAAGAACATCCTACTACCTCGTTCGACATCCACCGTGCCTTTTGAATTTTAATATGCTTCAGCTATCCAACATGGCGAAATATTTCACGGACATTCTATATCTCGAAAACTACTACCAATATCACCCTGGCATTTTGTATAATGATAAAGGGCACTACTAGAAGTTCACCGATGTGTCTTTCAGAAACATGTTAGGTACGAAGCTAACATAACGGTCAAGCGAAGTTGAAACATTAAAATAGACTTTTATCCCGATTTAACAATCCGAGGGCTGTAAAACATGGTACAGTAAATTCTTGTAAACATTGTTATGCACTGACGTCTAATTTTGTTCAGTTGTTTACATAACCTCAAGATGGCAGCTGTGCAAAATTATAAAAATATTTATTTATTTCTTGTGTCCTTATCATTCGATCCAAGTCAACGTTTGAATAATGAAGCTATGCAATAATCGTCATCTAACAGTATTTAATTCTATGGCCTACACAATCTAAACATCCAACATGGTGACCATCCAGAATATTTAGACGGTTCTCAATATGTACTATCTATGACAGCAATTAAAGTGAAATTTTGCTTGTTGATAAAGAATATTAACATTTTTTCACCTATTCGACTTTTAATAACCTGATGATTACAAATCCAGCATGCCGGCCACATAAAATTCAATAATTTAATTGGAAGTTCCTCGCGATTTAACCACCCGTGCGCAGTGAAACTTTGTATGGTAAATGCCTATACAAATTTTAATCCACTGACATCAAATTTAATTCAATTTCTTCATAACCACAAGATGGTGGCTGTCCTAAATTTTAAAATCTCGTTTTGGTTTCTTGTGTCCTAATCATACGCAATAATCTTCATCTAATAGTACATAATTCTATGGCCTACAAACCCAACATGGTGACCCTCCGATCTATTTAGACGGTTCTCAATATCTACGAGTCTATTACTGCAATCAAACTAAAACTTTTGTATGTTGATAGAGGTAATTAACATAAGAATGTTATATAAAAATAGGCTATTTAGTTCTTCACGGAACTACTTGATTTTTCCTTTCGTGGATGAACAGTTTTACTTGACTTTTGTTGTTTCTCTCTAAGGTTCAGTTGACCAGATCTTTTGATATCTGCTTTTGCTGTTGTTTGGCTAGTAGGATCTATTAACTGATCCCGAGTTCTTAATATTTTAAGGGTGATATTTTTTGTCATGCACCTAGGACAGTTTTTATTGTTAAGTCATAGACAGTGAGTAATCCCAAAGTACAGTCCTGGACTGGATGGTCCTGTGAATGGGGGCAATATATATGCAGATGTAAATTTTCTATCCGTCCCTTTTTCTTTTATTGTCGGTTTACACATAGTTTTCATTCTGGTAAGTGGTAGTAAGTTATTAGTCAGTTTACCTGCTTTGGGTCTGTTATTCTATCAAACTGCTATTGTTATGCTAAGGTGAAAATATCAATAACAATTGCATTAGTTTCAGGATATTTCAATGTTGTTAAAGCTGAACTGGAACACACACATCTTCTGAGGTCAGAGGTAGTCCAATTGCAAAGGTTTTTTAGGTGAGCTTACCTAGCCAACCGGTCAGGTCAGTCTCCAAAACTATTCAAATGATCATTAGACTTTATTATTTACAGTTTCTAAATTAAACCAAGTGTCTTTGAAGACATAAAAGGAATGATACTGAAATCGCCCTATTCATCCCCTCAGTTCTTAGCATCCTAGAAACAATCTTTACCTTAGTTCTCTTGAGGGCGTTGTCTGGACGCTCCTTATCGAAATTCACAGTACTCTCTTTTGCAACTGAATTGTAAGGTCTTGAATTGTAAAATTGTCATGTAGAAGGATGACTCTCCCTGTGGAAAGGCCATTCTCATGCATCAAATGGCATTTTATTTTTGCCGTATCAGTGTACCATAGTAGCGTTATCATAGCATCTTCTCTCTCCCCGTCACTAGTCTCTCTCTACAACATAGCCACACAAGATAATAAGCCTTTCACATAGCAAAACGTAGTCCAGCGCACCTTACCTAGGAGAATGGATTTCGTATGCTTCCCTGCCATGGTAGAGGGGATGAAATAATAGACCCAGCTCTCGTCTCTAGTCAAAATTCTAATCCATTTCCTAATGAAAGTGATGATACTGGCTTTTCCCATTCTTTGCGACTTGCATCTTATGTGAACTTGCGACACACGTAATTAACGATACTGCAGGATGTCATGGACGATCTTGGTGGCTGACACATGTCTGATAGCAACTTCAATGGTGAAGTAATCAATCATCACACGCCTCTCGCGTTGAGTTAACTCATCAAATCGTCTCGTAATTGTTGGACCTCCCATATCGGTTGCTAGGTGCTCGGTTGTCACATTATCCAATATGCTACAATCGTACGTCCATCTCAGAACGTCGTGTCCCGTAACCACGCAATTTGCGTCAACCTGATATCAGAATCATGCACTTCTAAGACTAGCTTCGTTAGCTGAAGTCCCTCGTGCCCAATCGCAACCATCGTTACCTCACATTTCCTCCTCGGTCAACGATTGCAATACACATGCGTAATTCATGCTTGCCGGGTACGCATCATTCCCTTGTCGTCTCTGTAATATAGACTGTACCAACAACACTTGAGCAATAACGATGATGTGTCCCACAACTGTGTGAACACAGTGTATTAGTCGCCTACTATTTACAAGCATTCTCCAGAAGTAAAATGGGGAAATTATATTTCATAATCTTCAACGTAAATTTTCTTCCTCGGGGCTTCGGGCTATTTTGACCATTATCCGTGTGTACACAATATTGAGAGGAATCTCTCTAATACACTTATTAGCCAATTTTCATTTTGTGAAAAAAAAATAGGCTTATGCGATCACCTTTTGTCCATGTGTGTCTGTGTGTGCCCCCTACCCTCCCCCCAATTACTTCTAAACGGCTGGAGAGATTTCACTGAAACTCGATAAGGTCATAGTACTCTTTTGGCCAACCCCGACCGTGCCCTTAAAATTTTATGACGTCTCACCAATCCAACATGGCGGCTGTGTGAAATATTTCACTGGCATTCTCTACCTCCGTAACTATTACTGACATCACTCTGAAAATGTGTACGGCGTTAAAAGGAACTACTACAAGTTACAACCTGTAATGTACAAAACGAACACGGCGGCCAAGCGAAGTTGAAACATTTTTAGACATTTCTCTCGATTTATGCAAGAGAGCGCAGTGATTATGGTACAATAAAAGTTTATACATATTGTAATGCACTTGCATTTAATTTCATTAAATTGTTTACATAACCTCAAAATTGCGGCTGTGCGAAATTTTCAAATAATGTTTTTATTTCTTGTGTCGTAATCATGGGATGGAAGTGAAAGTTTGAATAAAGAACCTACGCAGTAATGTTCCTTTAATTGTACATAACTCTATGGCCTATACATATAACAATCCAACATGGCGACCATCCAAAGTATTTAGTCGGATCTCAATATCTACGAATCATTTACAGCAATCAAACTGAAAGTTTGTATGTTGATAGAAGCAATTGACATAAGTAAGATATATGAAAATAGGCTTTAGTTCTTCACGGAACTACTTCATTTTATTAGTGTGATGTGTGAACTATACGGATTTGTTGCAATCAGGGTACATATATCGGTTGAACTGGAACTATTGATGAAGAATTTTGTCACCATAACACCCCATGGCTGGAATACGGAGCTATACGATCGGTGATGTGTGATACAAATTTCAATGCAGGCCACTGAGAATTCTGTTTCCGCTGGAGTTATGCAAGTCACTTAAATTAATTGACCTATATTTCAAGTTACGTCAGATTTAATTTACCCTTAAACCGTAATGAGCACACTTTTACATGCTCTAAAGAAACTACAACAGCCCCCGTTATCCATGAAATTCTACTTATAAACAAATATAACGGGGCGATGGCCAACATGACCCCAGCTTATCAATGAATCTGCGCATTCCGTAAAACCAATTGGAGACTTGAACGCCACTTCTGTCCAGTACTTCTTATGGGAATTATCTTGAACTTTCAGCTACGGAGGTTGATCGGAAATTAGATAAATTCTTGATCATATTTAGGAACATATTTTATTTTTGAGATAGTATTTATTTTCTATTATGAATCATATCAGTTCAGATAATACAGATACAAACAAGTACTTGACCTAAATTCTTGACCGTAATTCTTACTACCGTGGCGATCTGAAAATGTTGGTAGGCCAGGGCTCTCCAAGCTATGTGGTCCGAGAGGAGTAGGTTTGCTTTTATATAATATCTAACAATATATTGCACACACAGTTTAAGCTAGCCGTAAGAAATATACAGATTTGTGACGTGATAAACGCGTCAACGCGCTATCCTTCTACTCCATGTAACCTTCGTCCCTACTACTAGAAACGTCTTCATAAATGTACAGTGACGTTTGATGCATCATTCAGTTAAGCTAACACTTAGTTAAGCAAACTGAACTTAGGACGAAAGAACCACCTTACTAATTGAATGATTTTTACTGATCATTTGACAAGATGGACGTGTCATCCAAACTTCCCCGTCTTCCCTGTCACCCTCGTCCCAAGTACTAGAAACGTATGTGAAATCCTACGGTGATGTATGAGGGAGAATTGAGTAAAGCCAACCTTTGGCTGTCAAAACTGAACAATGCAGCGTTTTGCTGGTGATACATCCCCACTGCGCCAATAATTATTTGCATATAGGTGGATACTTTTTAACATTATTTGGATGCTCTTATACTGAATCGATCCAAGCACTAAATTGGCAACTTTGAAGAAATTATGTCAGCTTGTGAAGTAGATCAAGAACTTAAATAATTTAATTCACAGAAATACTAATGCCTGGATACCTATGTAAATAAATATTTGAAATCATTCTGTAACAATCTACAGGGAGTTTTAATTTAATATCCAAACGTGTTGCATTATGCGGAAAAGATCCAAGTACAGTCCATGTATCTACACTGAGTAGTAAAATACAAACAAAAGGAAAAGCACCCAGAATTTCTGGCTTAAGGCGTAATGTGGTACACGTGAATGCCAGCGATGGGTATGCAAATGATTCGATTTACAAGAACTGTACAACGGTTGCCGGTGGGCAATTGTGTACACTGACAAGTGGGGCTATAGTGCCTTCAGGCCAGGCGCGGAACTAGAGTTTGGTTTTGGGGGGGGGGGGTCAGAGAATCGATCTAGAGTTTGGCTTGGGGGGGGGGGGGGGGGCTGGCGAGGGGGGGGGGGGGTGTTTGAGAGTCGAAATTGTTAAGAAAAATGGTATTACTAAAAACGCAATCACAAAATAACCAAACGTACAAAACCAGACCAATTTTTTTGCAAGCTTCATGGATAGAAATTTGATGCGTTTAGCGCACCAAAAATATTCGTACAAATTGCAACGGCGTGTTTTGCGACTTTTACATCGAGCTTCGAGAAAAGGATCAAGGTACGTAACAGTTTCGGCAAGTCGAGTTGGTACCAACAATGGCAGAAAGTCACAGCTTAAATTGCCAACCAAGCTTGCAGTTTGGACGTCGGCAAAAATTTTTGGTGCGAAAAACGCCCCAGTTTCCTATCCGTGCATTACTGCGCATTCAACGTGACATCACTATAAACATCGATTCGGTAATCACAAGGTTTGCTAAACAAAATAGACGAGTTGATTTTGTTGTATAACTAATAGTTTTTATACAAGAGGTTAGAAGTTGTAAATATGTACAGTTGTAACAGAACATAATAATTCCAATAAAGATAATTCAGTATTGATTAAATGAAAAAAAAACCTGTTTTTCAGTTAAAATTCGTTATGTTTTATTTGTCTGGTAATTGTGTTTTCGTTTTTTGAGTTTGCAAAAAAAAATTGGTCTCCGTTTGGGGGGGGGGGGTCATGACCCCCGTGACCCCCCCCCCCCCACTTGAATCCGCGCCTGCTTCAGGCAGTTTCTGTGGCGTCTGTAAGTAACGTGAAGGGAGGTACCAGGCTCCTAAGATGCTACGCAGCATTCGTAGAACCTGAGTAAATTTGATAAGGATTGTATTCTGTGTATGCATGAGGCCTGGTAGTCGTATCGTGCAATTGACTGACATATGCAGCGTAAACGTCACAGTCTATTGAATTTAAAATCAGTGGGTACGTGAGGGGACCAGCCACGTAGTGAAAAGGTAGACTCGTCGAAATGAGCGCCAAGCTTTACGCAATCCCGTGTAAAGCCCTCCGGACACATGTCGCGAACTCTGTAAAATAAACCGTATCCTCCCTCACCTGCCTGGCTAGGGTATCTACGTCCCACGCTTAGACTGCCGTCAATAGGAGTGACCAACTGGTTGATTTTTGTAATGGTACAGTAACCGGGAGAGATGGTCTAATGACGAGAGGCATCGTAACATATTGAATCATGAATCTTCGATCTGCTTGACCACGGATGAGCATCGAGTTCACATATAGTAGCGCAGAGAGAAGATGACCAATCCTCCCTTCGTTGCAAATGGACACACCGGCGTAATTCCTGGCATATTGATCTGTAGAGCCAAAGCGTATAGCATCAGGTCACCTCTGGTAGTGATTCAGAGTAATCATTCGTCTCAGGGCTTTCCAAGATTATCAACAGGTCAATGCCCTTCCACACACGGCGCTTGTGTCTATGGACTGCCTTGAACATGTAGAGGCCTTGACCACCCCAATGTCCCAAAATATCCACAATGTACAATGCATTGGATCAGCTTGGATGTCGAGTTCGACCTAGAACCAACCTATCGGATCTCGAAGGACAGATTTGACAGCCCTAAACCAACTTGCTGCAGGAAGTGATACGTCTATGTGAATCCATTTCGCACAACATCAGTGAATGTACCCATGCCCGAGGTGGTGCTAAACCCTGGAGCAGCCTCCTGCAAGCACAGTGCTCTGTGACGTCACCGGCTGGAGAATCCGTGCTCCGTTTCTCCAACGGAACGTGAAAAGAGGAATGTAGGGTCGATGGAAGAGTGGGCAAACATGTCTCGCTGTGGGGGACTCCACTCAACTATGCGTGCGCAGTATTCTTTCTAGTAATACAGTACTTGTTCTTTATAAAAGGTATATTTTGCACTGTTAACCTATAGGGTTTACACATAATAATATATATTTATTACTTTAATAAAAATGCTTTAATTGAATAATGAATGTGGTATGCAATTAAACACAGGAACAACATATGTGCAATGTCCATAGGTTTCACGACAAATAATAATATACAAGTAAACATTAGATGAAAAATCGCTTTCTAAACACACATACAGAATAGCAATTATAATAATCATAAAAACAAGTAGTTCCGTGAAGAACTATACCGCCTATTTTCATATATCCTACTTATGTTAATTGCCTCTATCAAAATACAAAATTTCAGTTCGATTGCTGTAATAGATTCGTAGATATTGAGAACCGTCTAAATATTTCAGTTGGTCGCCATGTTGAATTTTTATATACGTAGGCCATAGAGTTTTGTACTATTGGATGAGGGGGGCGATAACCTCGCTGTTAGGCCCCTTAAAACAACAATTATCAGCATCATCAACTATTAGATGACGATTTTTGCGTAGGTTCATTATTCAAACGTTCACTTCGATCGCATGATTAATACACAAGACATAAAAATTTAATACCATAATTGTGGACAATTGAACTAAATTAGGTGCCAGTGCATTAAAATGTGTAAAATCATTTACTGTACCATATTTCACTGCGCTCAGATGCTTAAATCGCGAGAAAAGTCTATTAAAATGTGTCACCTTTGCTTGGCCGCCATGTTCGTTTTGTATTTTAAAGGTTTTTGGACGTCTCATAGCTGGACGTATAGTAGTACCTTTTATCTCCGTACGAAATTTCAGGCTGATATTAGTAATAATTTTGGAGATATAAAATGCCGGTGAAATATTTCGCGCGGCCTCCATCTTGAGGTTATGTAAATAATTTAGCTAATTGATATGCCAGAGCATTACAAAGTGAATAAATATTTGCTGTACTACGTTTCATTGCGTTTAAATGGTTGAATCGCGAGGAAAGTCAATTTAAAAGTTTCAACTTCGCTTGGCGCCATGTTGGTTTTGTAGTTAAGAGGTTTTAAAAAGTCTCATAAATGAACTTCCAGTAGTGCCCTTTATCACCGTAAAAAAATTCAGGTTGATATCAGTAATAGTTTCGGAGATATGGTATGCCGGTGAAATATTTCACACAGCCGCCATGTTGCATTGGTGAGACATAATACATTTGAAGGGCACGGTCGGGGTCAGCTAATATAGTACTATGACTATACTGAGTTCCATTGACATTACTCTAGCCGTTTAGATCTTATTAGGGGGTCACACACACACACGCACGCACGCACACACACATGGACGAAAGGTGATCTCATAAGCCTATTTTTTCATAAAATGAAAAAAGGCCAATAATAATACTGCACGGTGAAATACAGTTTTTACATGTAGCCTAGCGCTATACGTGTCGTTAACTTTTCCGTAAGGCATATATTAGAGTTAATCCAACAGTACCTGAATTGTTCGATTTTGCACAAAATATTATTTCAGTCACAAATGGGACAAATAAAGATTTTATATTTGTTGATCACCAACACTGTTCTTCCTGGACATCTAAATCGTTTTACTCCCTACTAGTTTTTCAGTATTCGGTGTCCTCCATACTTGACAAACAAGAATAAATCTTCCCACACAGACAAGAAAATATTAGGAGTCAACGGCCTTTGATTGTCAGCTTCTGTTGAAATTTTCGTTAGAAATAATATTAACTTGAGTGAGGCGGCGTGTAACTCTGAATACTCGAACAGGCACCACTGCACTGGCTGGCTGGCGTGGAAAGCACGCTCTTCACAAGGAAAGCACTAAATGCGGAAAGATCCTCCAACGTCACGAACAAGGCAGGTGAAGGCGGCTGCCCTAGTGTTAACGGGACCAGCAGCGTGGTCGTACGGCAAATGTCGTTGTCCATTTGATCTGATGTTGCAATCATTTGAAAAAAAAAATTACTTTTCAAGTAGTGGAGTTCCAAAGTCCTGGAGGGTCAACTTTCTGTGACAGAGAGAGTACTGTATTAGCATATTGTAATGATTAATAGAACTTCATCCAAATCATTGTTGACGTTTTTGGCTATGTTTTCTACGGAAGTACGTAGGCTACTTAATACTGTCATACTATCAATATTATGTAATATGCCGTAAATATTAACCTATATCAAAGTGTTCGATTGAGACCTAAAATATACAGTGTATAACAGACAAATACAGCCCAGTAAGTTGTCATGCCAACACATTTTTGGGCTTTTAGATGGACGTTTCTTGAACCAATCTCCCAGTGGCAGGAATATGTTTCTTTCCCATACAGGGTAAAATTTAATTTTGGTCTAACGGATGGATCAATGTTTACTCAGTCTTGTGAGACGTAACTGAAAGGATGTGGGTTCGATTCCCATCTCAACCATCCTAGAAGTGACCTTCCATGGTTTTCCACTTAAACTCCAAGCAAAATGGTACCAAAAGTATGGACTCAGCTGCTTCTCTCTCCATCCCTCATTTTGATTACAAATACACCATAATACTACTACAATAACACAGTTTATCAGACAAATTCTACACATACACCAAGGTAAGCGATGCTACTACGATGTCGCAAAGGCCCTAAATAAATCAACAAGAGCATCAACAAAGGTATTTGCTTGTGAGTTTGTATTGAAGATAGTTTTAGTCTGCAAGCAGTGATATTGAATTAAATAAACTTATTAGCTTAATTACTATTTCATCATTATCCTATAGTATGAGGGGATTAATATGTGAAGAAGAATGTGCATGATGATCCGAAAATATGGTTGTGACTCACAACCAGTTGTAAACAACTCACCATTACCATCATTTATGGCTGCGCAATATGGTATGATGATAATTGCTGTTTTAAGGGGCCTAACATCTAGGTTATCGGCCCGCGCAATATGGTAACGGCATAACTAGATAATTGTTATCCGATCTCATACTGATATAATAGAGCTGTTGGCAAGGGCTGTGACATTTGCCATCCAGAACCATATTATTTGCTCATTTATCTCGGAGCTATCCTTCAAATCTCAATCGGTAATCATTTCAGAGACATCCCTTTCACGTTAATTTTTTTGTTCGTCGTCTTTATCATTTTCTAATAAGAACTTAAAGTCGTATCTGTAATGGATATTCCAAAGAGACAGTTCTTATTGCTGGATATCTCCAAGAGGAAAATTAAACTTTTTGTTCTTTTCAATCTTACTGTACCTAGGTAGCTCGTCTAAGGGTATACTGTATAAACGGCATCCACGGCAAACGCCTGAGGGGAGTGACAATTGTATTGCAGAGAGGAAAGCATACTAGTGTAACACTTGATATTATGTATCAATGTTTACAAGTCATGTAAATTAGGCTTATAGGCTTATGAGATCACATTTTGTCCGTGTGTATGTTTGTGCATCTGTGAGTGCCCCCCACCCTCACCCCCAACCCCAATAATATCTAAACGGCTGGAGCGATTGCAATGGCACTCGGTAAGGTCATATTACTATTTTTGCCAACCCCGACAGTGCCCTTGAAATTTTTCTACGTCTCACCAATCCAACATGGCGGCTGTGCGCAATATTTCACCAGCATTCTATGTCTCCGAAACTATTGCTCATCTCACCCTGAAATTGTGTACGGTGACAAAGGGTACTGCCAAACGTTAACCTATGTAACTTTCAAAAACCTGTTATCTACAAAACGAACATGGTGGACAAGTGAATTTGAAACATTTAAATAGACGTTTCTCGTGATTTAATCACCCGAACGCAGTGAAACTTGGTAGCCTACTGCAAGTAAATATACAAATTTCAATGCACTGTTATCTAATTTAGTTCAATTGTTTACATAACCTTAAGATGACGGCTGTGCTAAATTTTGAAATTAAGTTCTTATTTCTTGTGATTCTAATCATGCGATCCAAATCAACATTTGAATAATGAACGTACACAATAATCTTCAATTAATAATACATAACTCTATGGCCTACTTATAATAAAATCCAATATGCCGACCATCCGAAATACTTAGATGGTTCTCAATATCTATTAATCTATGACAGCAATCGAACAGAAATTTAGTTTGTGCATAGAGACTATAAACATACGTTTACCAATGGGACGTTCAACAACCTGGTGTGCACAAATTTAACATGGCAGTGGCACGAAATTTAAATATTCAAATCGACATTTCTCGCGATTTAACCATCCGAGCGCAGTGAAACTTTGTACGGTGTATAGATATGTAATTTTTTATCCACTGACAACTAATTCATTTAAATTTTTTGTCTTATCACAAGATGGCGGATAAGCGAAATTTTAAAATCTTGCTTTTACTTCTTGTGTCTAATCATGCAATTGAAGTTTGAATAATACACTTACTCAATAATCCTCAAGTAATAGTACATAACTCTAAGTCCCATATATAAAAATCCAACATGATGACCATCCGAAATATATAGACGGTTCTCAATATCTACGAATCTATTACAGCAATCAAACTGAAAATTTGTTTGTTGATAGAGGCAATTAATATAAGTAGGATATATGTTAATAGGCAATTTAGTTCTTCACGGAACAACTTGTTAGTTACCCAGTCTTCATTCCCACAGTAGCTGTATTTCCTTGAGAATAGAAATGCGTAACTCATCCAAGATAATTATTTACCTAGTCTAATGGTTGAAAGTTGCTGTGCGAAACTTTAAAAGAAAAAATGAAGACAAAATCGTAACAATCCATAAAAATAATAATAGTAATAATATTAATATCAATGAAAACCACAAAAAAGGATAAGAAGGCTTTATGTAAGAGCATTACCCCAGTGGGACAATCTGCCATCGAACCCAACGGTACGGCGCTAAGTGATCATTCGGATTCTGGGTGGGGGATATTTCAGATAATGAGTAACGTTTTGGATGAGTCGGAGAACCCTGAAGATCGCACATGCAAAATTAAATTCAACCATCTAAGTTACATACCAACGTTAAATATTTAGTCTCTGATGGAACTTGGAGAGCTAGAAACATTAACAGACTTTCTAGACAAAAAGAACATAATGATCACAGCTTTACAGGAAGCTCGTTATGAGGACAGTGATTCATTCGAATAATTAGGAAACAAAATCTATAAGATCATACCAAAATGTAGTGAATTAATTGTATTGAATAAAATAATTGATTCAATAATGACTTTTGATCCAATTGACGAAAGGACGTCCTCGTTAACATTCAAGTCCACCGATAAAATGTACACTTTTCAAATGGTCATAACCCTACCAATGATACAAACCGAAAGAAAACTAGACATCTTGTAGATGAATACTGGCAAAAATAGATAGCTGAGTAAAATATCGTAAAAACATACTATTATTTTATTGGGGGATTTCAACGCACAAATTGGAAAATAAAAAAATGAGAGAAGAGTAGGTATCTATTCCCCTCGCTTGCAAATTCTTAAGAATTGTGAAATATTGCTCAAAATATGTGATAATCACAACTTAGTTGTAAAATCCACATCCTTAGTGAGGGATCCCAAGAAATTAATGACATTTGTGACACCGAATCCATTGTGTGGTGAAAAACTACTCGACCACATTGCAATAAGTAGAATGTCATCGAATGAAATAATGAATGACTGAGTTATAAATTCTAAAAATATTGTATCTGATTATTACATTTCTGTGGCTATATTTCACATTGAACTCCATGTCCAAGAATATGTTAGCCAAGGTAGAATCCCAAAATATGACTTTACTAAATTGGATGGTGATATATTAAAGGCAGTATACCTAAGCAAAGACTTTCAAACCTGGGTCGATTTGAAAAAGCCATCAACGAAGCACCAACGACAACAGAGTCTCTAACTAAACAGAAAAACAGACTTGGTGGAATGAAGACTGTTATAAGGGTCTACAAGAAAGACAGAAGGTTTGGGAAAAATGGAATACAAATGAAAGTCAATACAATAGATACAAGCTAGTGGAACGTGTTTCCGTTTACTGTAGATGGTTTTGATTTTTCTGTAATAATTATTTTAATGTTTCTTGTACAAAATGTTTGTAAGGGGCAGATGACCGCATAGTTCCGCCCCTTAAAACCACAATAACTAACTAACTAAAGGGATTGTAAGAATGAATGCTAGAGATATGATGATTGAGTGCGTGTCTGTATGGTTGTGGTTGTTGATATATAATAGTGTATTTCAATTTTTTTCGTGTTTGCTATTTTCGTTCTGTTTATACTTGTAAACGTTATTGTTAATTAATATATCGTCACTAGTGGAGCCTATCTGTCTGGCAACAAAGAATACACACATACATTCATACTAAAAAGGGAAGCAACTAGATGTTTAAAAGAGATAGTAAACTCTTTATTAACCATTAACTACATCAGATTAATGCAGAATTTCAAGAATATCAGACGAGAAATGTCCATCAAGTGTTTCAGAAACAACTGACCAAATTTACACCTCGAAACCTACAACTTGTCAACCCAAGAAGAAAACAAATTGCTCACTATACACAGGAAAATTGCAATATAATGGCAGTAGTATTTTGAAGATTTATATGATTGTCATTACTTCCAATTCAAATTTCTGTTAAGTAATAAGTTTACGCAAACGGACGACTCTACTGCTCCGGATTCAAATGAAATTAAAGACATTATATGAGTAGTGGAATGATGGCGCTTCTGCTTCACTCTAGAACCCTCCTTGCCCCACTACTGAGCCTCAGCCATGTAATATTTGCGAAAGCTCGTGAACCCATGGTCAGGTGTTGACCAATGAACTGTCGTTGGACTCGGGTTGACGGGGGATTTGCTATGGACCACTCGTTATATTTTTGAATTTTTTTTGAAAGTTCTTGTTTTCGAAAGTAGGTGATAGTTTGATAACCAAACAAGGTAGAACGTTGTACCATGGTTCAAACGAAAGGTCGCTATGTCCTTTATTTTCTGTAATAAAACTTTTTAATTTTTTAAGTTTTTTGGAAAACACTCGAATTTTGAAATCCTATATTTTGGAAACTAGGAATTCTACAAAAAAAATTGTTTGACATAAATGGAAGGTCTCTACGCCCTCTACCACGAAAATAAATTTCAAGTCTCTAGGATATAAACCCGACAGTAGTGGAATGATGAGAGTGCTGCTTCCAAAAGCAAGTTGTGAGCCCCTGCGACCTTGGAATGGAAGGAGTCTTGATAGGAGAGCGTGCTTAGATTCTTTTTTTTCGTCTGGTTGTGGTGCTCTTTACGGGAATGTAGGTGTCGAAAAGGTGAAAATCTGGAAACATGTTTTTTTGGGGGGTAAAAACAGTGATTTTAAACGATTTGTTATATATCTCGAACCAATCATGCTAGAGGCGTGTACGAGAGGTCCAAGGACTAGGGGTGACGTCCTCTTTGCTATGGATCACTCGTTATATTTTTAAAATAATTTGGAAACTCGATTTTTGGGTAAACAAGTGATTTTTTGTGATTTTTGCTGATAACTCACGAACCAATAAGCCTAGAGACTTGTACGAGGTGTCATTTTTTTTGTCGCGTTGTCCTCTTGCCGAGGATGTTCGTGTTGAGCAGGAATTAAAAACCATTTTGAGGTAAAGACGTGATTTTAGAATTTTTGATCTATCTCGCAAACCAATAACGCTAGAGACGTGTACGAGGTGTCCTAGGACTAGGGCAAACGCCCCTTTTTGAAACTATGTTTGAAATATTGACAAAGGGCCTAACGACACTTTTGTTGAAAACAAAATTCTTTACCTGTTTATAATGTTCATGAAGCGTGGTGGTTGAGAGAGACGATACTGCTGTGTGTGCGTGTGTTTCAACGAACCTATCGCTAACCACAAGGACCATGCTTAATAGAACAATCGATATTTTGGCGGGTCGGCTTATGACAGAGCGAGGGTTCGTTTTTTCTGATCTTTCCTATGGCAGATGGATGGAGGCTAATTTTTGAAAATGTGTGAAGCATGCTAAGAGTTTTTACCCCTGAAGAGAGCCTTTAACTTGTAAACGATGATGATGAGAACTTGGTTCTATGTCGGTCGAAGCGAGTACAGAAAACAAACTTGCAGAGGAGCAGACGAGCAGGAGGCGAATGTCATTTGAGATTATTGGAATGCGCTGATCAGATTTGACAACAGGTGCAATGGAAAATGACAAAGACGCTTCAAGGTTAAATAATCTCAAAAATCGTGGTGGCTGGGAAGAGCGAAATGCATGTGAACACATGTGAAACCACATGTACGCTAAACAAGTTTCATCCTGTTTGCTCCATACGTGACAAAATGCAAGTTCATGTGAAATTTGACCTGGCACAGGTGTTCACCTGGGCCGTTAGCTGTCCACGTGCAAGGTAACAGAATGTTCAAAGCGTGGGAAAAAATGATTATACATGCAACGTAACATACATAAAGACACGTCGTTTTCATTTCCACTCTCACTTATGTGACTACCTTTGAACACACTGTGTTGCGTGAAACCCCTGGTCTTGTTTAACAGTTTTGGTGTTGGTGGAAAATACTTAACCTTGTGGTGGGGTTGGTATTTATTTATATATTTATTGATTTATAAATATTTACAAGCAATTATTTATTGTTTAGGTAATTAAAGATTTTATTTATTTATTTGTTTGCAGATAACTGGTATACCTTACATGCCTAAGAGAGAAGAAACCTTTGCACTTTTGAGCCCACTAGAAGGAAACAGCAACAAGCCACTGAAAGTGAAGGTGACATTTTTTTTAAAACTAACTTGTTTTATTTTTTTGTTTCATATTTTATTTTATGAAATGCATGTATTAACCTAAATTTAGGTATTTATAGCGTTTTATTTTATTTATTTTTAGGAACTTGGAAAGAAATGCCTTACCGCTGTAGCAGTTGCTGAAAACCCGAGACGCAGTAGAGCGAAACCATTGTTTCCAGGCAGTGAACTATTGAAAACTCAGGTAAGCCTAACTTAAAATGCTATTGCATTTTACCACTACTGAAAAAAAACTCTTACATAAAAAAAAATACCTGTACATGTCTGGGACAATGATTGCTTTCTTGATTAAAGGCTATGTTGTTGTTGACAGGGAAAAGTACAAGGCCATGTTGGAATATCTCAAAACAAAAAAATAAATTTAATTTACGGGTGGTTCACTATGGACTCAACGAATATCCACAGGTTTGAACATGATAATGTGAACAAAATGACATGACATTCATTTTTGTTTGTATATTGGTTATAGGAGGGGGGGGGGGTGTAAATGACTGTAGCTTTATAAAAAGAAAAAAAGTACATGGGTTACTGTAAGTGCCAACATACAGTTTATTCTTAATGGTATTTTGATATATTAATGCCAATTAACGTTAACGTTTTATTTACAAGTATTGATTGATTGATTGATTCATTGATTGATTGATTGAGTGATGGGTTATTTTGTTTGTTTTAGGTGTCGTTATGTGCCATTAACGTAATGAACAGACAGTGAACAAGCATGCATTATGCTTTAAAGTACTCTGTGCTCTTGTGCAACGTTAATAACTTACAATAAGAAAAAGTTTTATTATAACACATCACGTTAGTACCAAATACAACAAGTGAGCAAGTTGGTTTACCAAGTGGGTTAAATTTAAAATCAGAAGATGATCGTTGGTTTACATTTGAATCCTGGCCTGTAGGCTTTTTGTCAACACATAAACTTGCAAAAGCCGGTTTTTTCACTTGAACCGAGAAGATGTGGTGCGCTGTGTCTTTTGTCGTATTGAACTTTCACACTGGGAAGAAGGGGATGATCCCTTTAGAGACCATTTGCGATGGTCTCATTGTTGTCCTTACATGCTTGGAAAACAAGTGGGTAACCTACCAGTGTATCCATTTTTCCGATCCACAAGGCCATTGGCCGCTACTTACGTTGCTGAATCACAAATAAATAATAATAATAATGATGTTTTACCAGCCAACGGTAGTGTCGATATATGTGGTCCATATGGCATAGACAGTGTTGAATTGGCGTGTGCTTTTGAAAAATTGGGAGTTTGCAAGGCTAAAGCACTAGCACACCCAGAGTACAGCTCTCTTGATAAACGTTTAGAATCTTATAAAAATGTTGGGCCATTAATAATAAAACACCTTACCAAACAGCTAAGTGAAGCTGGATTTTTTTATACTGGTGAAGGGTATAAAACAATAGGTTTTTATTGTGGATTTGCTTTAAAGGATTGGCAAGTGACTGATGATCCTTTTGTGCAACACGCTCGTTGGTTACCTAAATGTAAATACATGGTGTTGCTTAAAGGTCAGGAATTTATGAACACTATTTTTAAAGAAAACGTGATTGCAGCACAAGACATAAAAGTGCCTTTAGAGTTAGAACATGCGGAGCAAATACATAAGGCTGAAAGAAAAGACTTGTCTTTCGAACAAATGAAAAAGTGTGACCAACAAGTATGTAAAATTTGTTATCAAGAAGAACTAGGTGTTGTATTTTTGCCTTCTGGACACATGATAGCATGTGACAAGTGTGCATTAGAACTTAACACTTGTGCTATATGCATTTAAGCAGTATCTTCTACAGTTAGGGCATTTCTTGCATAACTAGTAGAATTTATTAGCCATGCATAGTGCAAAATACCTATATGCACGATATTATTACAAGCTGTTGTAGTGTGTAATAGATATGCTTTTGTTTTGTTTATAGACTACAACAATGAATGTTTTGAATGCTGTGGGACAATCATGTGGCTTAGAGACAAAGAAGCTCAGCGAATTGCCAACGCATATTCCATTCCGCATTATCAAGATTCGGGAATTGAAAACAGCATATGGTGATCGTGTACTTTGTGTATGTGAAAACTTTGAGACATTTCTGCCTATACGGTTTAATGATATGTCGGAGAGTGTTTTTGATGAAGTCAATAATGCTGTGCAACCTGTACACTTAATTTATGAAGTTTTTAAAAACAATAGGTGCATGGTTCGTTTTAATTAAATAAAAAAACAAATGTGAAATAATAATTGAAAATATAAGTAATGACAATGGACTGAAAAAGAAAGAAAATATGTGTATAGAATAGTCATGTTCTAGTGTTTACTGTTGTCTTTAAAAATATTATGATGAAACCAAAAAAAAAACAAGAAATGTATATAAAGTTTGTAAATAAATGCAAAATGATGTTACAATGCTGTTTTATTTTATACAAAGCCAACAGCATATCCATTAAAGTATTTAAAGGAAACAGTTTTTTGTTGGCTTTCTCAAATTGTTGTTGTTGTTTTCTGCCAACAGGTACTTACTGCGTATGACAAGGCTGTACACTAGTGGGTTAGACAGCCTTTCTTGCTAAGGGTCTCCTATATACCCTAGACATGGCTATACATGTTAGTTCTGAACATTTAGTGGTTTTGTATATTGAGTTTAAATAGAGAACTTATACAAGCACGTCTTGCATGCGGTTAAACTTCACAAGTGTCACATGCAACACGCAACGTATCATTCCGCTACCTAGCGGTAAATATGAGCACTACGTGTACTACTAGCCTGCTACCTAGCGGAGGATATGAACACCTACTAGTAATATCCAAAGTGAGCTGAGGTTAGGATAGGTTAGGTTAGGTAAAGTTAGGTTAGCCATCAAAATAAGTTACCAAAATAAGCCATCAAAAATAATTGGTTTTTTACCACTGAGGTCTTGGGTTCCAACTCGCATATGCACAGAATTTAATTAACATCTGAGAGTTGAAAGGTTAGGTTAGGTTAGGTTAGGTGAAGTTAGGTTAAGTTAGGTGAAGTTAGGTTAGGTGAAGTTAGGTTAGGTTAGATTAGGTTAGTGAGCTGTGGTTAAGTCTTTAAATATTTCCTCTCTTTCAACTACTTTCCAACACCACGAAAAAATCCACTAAATACATTGACACAAATAACTTGTCAAATAAGCCAATACAGATGCCAATACTAAAGCCAACACAAAAAGCCAACACAAATAGCCAACACAAAAAGCCAACACAAAAAGCCAACACGAAAAGCCAACAAAAAAACTAACACAAAAAGCCAACACAAAAAGCCAACACATAAGGCAATATATAAGCTTATGATAAGTCACTCCATCAGCAAAACAGTTTTAACCTTTGTAGTGTGAACATCGTTCTGACAGGTCAGTTAATACTATGAAACTTATTACAACCAACAAAGGTAGGCAACGTGCACTCTATCAAGGCTACTCTTATAACTATAATCGCCAGAATGTGAATGGAATAATATTCTGGCAATGCTCAAAAGAGAGGTCAACAAAATGTCGAGGCAATCTGAAAAGTAAAAATGGAAAGGTTTTAAGTGTGAGTGTTCATCAATGTAGTGCTCTAAACGAACCACGGTTGCTGTTTACAAACAATTTTCAAAATGCTATAAAGCAAGTTCAAGAAAACGATATTGCGGCTAAAGATAATGCAGTGTTTGTTCAAAAGGACTTATCATGTCTTCAAAAAGTCATGTTAGGGCTGTTGTCAACGTACAAGAAACCTTCAACACTATCAAAGTCGACACTGACTATAAATAAAGTGGTATTGCAAGAGGATCAAAAAGGACTATATAGTAATAGTGATAATGGTCATAATGATAATGATAATAATGATCATGATGATGATAATGATGATGATGATAATGGTAATGCTTTGTTTACACCAAAAAATTCATTTGTTAAATTTGTATACTGGAACAAACGCAGTGAGCTAATTCAACGGCTTCGACACTTGCATGCTTGCATGCTGGGCATACCGGTCACGATTTGGAAATCAAAGAAATTGAACAAGAGCTTCGACGTGCTGAAATTATTGTGTAATGGGTCTACCACTTTGCAACCACTTTTGCCCCCACTCTTGGTTCTTATATTTGCTTATTTGCTTTCACTTTTACCTGAACTCTTTGGATCCATATTTGCTCTCACATTAAACTATTATTCTTATTACCAAGTTGACTTTACTAGAGCTTAGTCTATGCTTGCCAGTTGACATGGAAGTATCAGTGACTAGGTATGGTAAGCCTTACGCATACTATAAAGGATATTCATATATTGTGAAACGAACCAATAAAAATGGAACTGTTATTTGGCGTTGTTCAAAGCAACGTTCCAAACATTGTCATGGTGACCTAAAAAGTAAAAATAGTGAGGTTTTAAATGTCAGGGATCATCAATGTAGTGCACTGCATGAAACACAGTTGCCGTCGACAAAACATCAAGAAAACCATATTGCTACTCAAAAGAGTGGATTGTTTAATGAGCAACGTTTAACCCCTGTTCTAAAAGTTGTTTAATCCATCTTCCACGTCGCAAGAGCCACCAACATCACAAACTATGCAAGAGGTAGTGTTGTTGTTGTCGTTTTAAATAGTGGAACTACTAGGACATCTGCTCTTTATATGCAAGAGAATCAAAATGACTAAATAGTAATAACAATAAGGTTTTTATGCCTATACAACCATTGCGGCTTCCCCAGTTTTCGAAAACAACAGTGAATGGACATTGCTATAAAATGATCTACAACAAGCCTTGTGTTTAAAACTATAACAGACTATTGTAAAGAGAGAAAGGCATGTATTCAGTGTGCATTCATTGTCATAATCATGTATACTCTGCAATGTTAAATATACTAACTTTGTATAAAATAAAACAGCATTGTAACATCATTTTGCATTTATTTACAAACTTTATATACATTTCTTGTTTTTTTGGTTTCATCATAATATTTTAAAGACAACACTTAACACTAAAACATTACTATTCTATACACATATTTTCTTTCTTTTTCAGTCCATTGTCATTTCTTATATTTTCCATTATTATTTCACATTTGTTTTTTTTATTTAATTAAAACGAACCATGCACCTATTGTTTTTAAACCCTTCATAAATTACGTGTACAGGTTGCACAGCATTATTGACTTCATCAAAAACACTCTCCGACATATCATTAAACCATATAGGCAGAAATGTCTCATAGTTTTCACATACACAAAGTACACGATCACCATATGCTGTTTTCAATTTCCGAATCTTGATAATGCGGAATGGAATATGCGTTGGCAATTCGCTGAGCTTCTTTGTCTCTAAGCCACATGATTATCCCACAGCATTCAAAACATTCATTGTAGTAGTCTATAAACAAAACAAAAGCATATCTATTACACACTAAAACAGCTTGTAATGATATCGTGCATATAGGTATTTTGCACTATGCATGGCTAATAAATTATATTAGTTATGCAAGAAATGCCCTAGCTGTAGCAGATACTACTTTTCTGCATATAGCACAAGTGTTAAGTTCTAATGCACACTTGACACATGCTATCATGTGACCGCAAGGCAAAAATACAACACCTAGTTTATCTTGATAACAAATTTTACATAAATGATGGTCACACTTTTGTATTTGTTCGTAAGACAAGTCTTTTCTTTCAGCCTTACGTATTTGCTCCGCGTGTTCTAACTCTAAAGGCACTTTTATGTCTTGTGCTTCAATCACGTTTTCTTTACAAATGGTGTTCACAAATTCCTGACCTTTAAGCAACACCCCGTATTTACAGTTAGGTAACCAACGAGCGTGTTGCACAAAGGGGTCATCAGTCATTTGCCAATCCTTTAAAGCAAATCTACAATAAAAACATATTGTTTTATCCCCTTCATCAGTATAAAAAAATCCAGCTTCACTTAGCTGTTTGGTAAGGTGTTTTAATATTAATGGCCGAACATTTTATAGGATTCTAAACGTTTTTCAACAGAGCTGTACTCTGGGTGTGCTAGTGCTTTAGACTTGCAAACTCCCAATTTTTCAAAAGCACACGCCAATTCAACACTGTCTATGGCATATGGACCACATATATCGAAACTACCGTAGGCTGGTAATACATTATTATTATTATTATTATTTATTTGTGATTCAGCAACGTAAGTAGCGGCCAATGGCCTTGTGAATCGGTAAAATGGATACTCTGGTAGGTTACCCACTTGCTTTCCAAGCATGTAAGGATAACAAGGAGACCATCGCAAATGGTCTCTAAAGGGTTCATCCCCTTCTTCCCAGTGTGAAAGTTCAATACGACAAAACACACAGCGCACCACCTCTTCTCGGTTCAAGTAAAAAAAACGGCTTTTGCAAGTTTATGTGTTGACAAAAAGCCTACAGGCCAGGATTCAAATGTTAACCAACGATCATGTTCTGATTTTAAATTTAACGGTAAACCAACTTGCTCACTTGTTGTATTTGGTACTAATGCCATGTGTTATAATAAAAAAAATCTTATTGTAAATTATTAACGTTGCACCAGAGCACAGAGTACTTTAAAGCATAATGCATGCTTATTCACTGTCTGTTCATTACGTTAATGGCACATGACGACACCTAAAAGCAAACAAAATAACCCTCACTCAATCAATCAATCAATGAATCAATCAATCAATCAATACTTGTAAATAAAACGTTAACGTTAATTGACATTAATATATCAAAATACCATTAAGAATAAACTGTATGTTGGCACTTACAGTAACCCATGTACTTATTTTCATTTTATAAAGCTACAGTCATTTACACCCCCCCCCCTTTTAACCAATATATAAACAAAAATGAATGTCATGTCATTTTGTTCACATTATCATGTTCAAACCTGTGGATATTCGTTGAGTCCATAGTGAACCACCTATAAATTAAATTTATTTTTTGTTATTAGATATTCCAACATGGCCTTGTACTTTTCCCTGATAACAACAACATAGCCATTAATCAAGAAAGCAATCATTGTCCCAGACATGTACAGGTAAATAATTTTTTTATGTAAGAGTTTTTTTTCAGTAGTGGTAAAATGCAATAGCATTTTAAGTTAGGCTTACCTGAGTTTTCAATAGTTCACTGCCTGGAAACAATGGTTTCGCTCTACTGCGTCTCGGGTTTTCAGCAACTGCTACAGCGGTAAGGCATTTCTTTCCAAGTTTCTAAAAATAAATAAAATAAAACGCTATAAATACCTAAATTTAGGTTAATACATGCATTTCATAAAATAAAATATGAAACAAAAAAATAAAACAAGTTAGTTTAAAGAAATAATGTCACCTTCACTTTCAGTGGCTTGTTGCTGTTTCCTTCTAGTGGGCTCAAAAGTGCAAAGGTTTCTTCTCTCTTAGGCATGTAAGGTATACCGGTTATCTGCAAACAAATAAATAAATAAAATCTTTAATTACCTAATCAATAAATAATTGCTTGTAAATATATATAAATCAATAAATATATAAATGAATAAATATATAAATAAATACCAACCCCACAACAAGGTTAAGTATTTTCCACCAACACCAAAACTGTTAAACAAGACCAGGGGTTTCACGCAACACAGTGTGTTCAAAGGTAGTCACATAAGTGAGAGTGGAAATGAAAACGACGTGTCTTTATGTATGTTACGTTGCATGTATAATCATTTTTTCCCACGCTTTGAACATTCTGTTACCTTGCACGTGGACAGCTAACGGCCCAGGTGAACACCTGTGCCAGGTCAAATTTCACATGAACTTGCATTTTGTCACGTATAAAGCAAACAGGATGTAACTTGTTTAGCGTACATGTGGCTTCACATGTGTTCACATGCATTTCGCTCTTCCCTGCCACCATGATTGTGAGATTATTTAACCTTGAAGCGTCTTTGTCATTTTCCATTGCACCTGTTGTCAAGTCTGATCAGCGCATTCCAATAAGCTCAAATGACATTCGCCTCCTGCTCGTCTGCTCCTCTGCAAGTTTGTTTTTTGTACTCGCTTCGACCAACATAGAACCAAGTTCTCATCATCATCGTTTACAAGTTAAAGGCTCTCTTCGGGGGTAAAAAATCTTAGCATGCTTCACACATTTTCAAAAATTAGCCTCCATCCATCTGCCATAGGAAAGATCAGAAAAACGAACCCTCGCTCTGTCATAAACCGACCGCCAAAATATCGATTGTTCTATTAAGCATGGTCCTTGTGGTTAGCGATAGGTTCGTTGAAACACACGCACACACAGCAGTATCGTCTCTCTCAACCACCACGCTTCATGAACATTATAAACAAGTAAAGAATTTTGTTTTCAACAAAAGTGTCGTTAGGCCCTTTGTCAATATTTCAGACATAGTTTTAAAAAGGGGGCGTTAGCCCTAGTCCTAGGACACCTCGTACACGTCTCTAGCGTTATTGGTTTGCGAGATAGAGCAAATAGTCTAAAATCACGGCTTTACCTCAAAATGGTTTTTAATTCCTGCAAGAGGACAACGCGACGAAAAAAATGACACCTCGTACAAGTCTCTAGGCTAATTGGTTCGTGAGTTATCAGCAAAAATCACAAAAAACACTTGTTTACCCCAAAATCGAGTTTCCAAATTATTTTTAAAAATATAACGAGTGATCCATACCAAAGAGGACGTCACCCCTAGTCCTTGGACCCCTCGTACACGCCTCTAGCATGATTGGTTCGAGAGATATAACAAATCGTTTAAAATCACGGTTTTTACCCAGAAAAACCATGTTTCCAGATTTTCACCTTTTCGACACCTACATTCCCGTAAAGAGCACCACAACCAGACGAAAAAAAAGAATCCAAGCCCGCCCTCCTAGCATGACTCCTTCCATTCCAAGGTCGCAGGGGCTCACAACTTGCTTTTGGAAGCAGCTGTCTCATCATCCCACTACTGTCAGGTTTTTATCCTAGAGACTTGAAATTTATTTTCTTGGTAGAGGGCGTAGGGACCTTCCATTTATATCAAACAATTATTTTTGTAGAATTCCTAATTTCCAGAATATAGGATTTTCAAAATTCGAGTGTTTAAAAAAACATAAAAAATAAAAAAGTTTTATTACAGAAAATAAAGGACATAGAGACCTTTCGTTTGAACCATGGCAAAACGTTCTACCATATTTGGTTTTCAAACTATCACATACTTTCGAAAACAAAAATGTTCAAATTTTTTTTCTAAAATATAACGAGTGATCCATAGCAAAGACCCCGTCAGCCCGAGTCCAGCGACAGCTCATTTGTCAACTTCCGACGATGGGTTCACGAGATTTCGAAAATATTACATGGCTGAGGCTTAGTAGTGGGGCAAGGAGGGTTCTAGAGTGAAGCAGAAGCGCCATCATTCCACTACTTATATGCTCCATGAAGAATAATAAGGCATCATGTAAAGATTGAATTAAGGCGGAGTTGCGGAAAATCCTGGGAGATAATATCATCCTTACATATAAAGCAATTTTAGATACAATATGCAATTTTGAATGTATTCCAGAAGAGTGGAATCAAGCATCATACAACCCGTGTGTAAGAATGGTTCATTTCATATCTGCCGGAGATGTAAAATTATCTCGACAGCACTACTCAAGTGTACAGAACAACAATTGGGTGAGCAAATAGGAGACTATCAAGGTGGTGTTTGGTAAAATAGATCATGCATTGGGCTGATTTGTGATCTAAAATCTATTATACAACGAACACAACTCTGAACCAAAGCCATAACGGTTGATTATATAGACTCCAAGAAGGCTCATGATTCCATTAATATATTATAGAATACCTCATCGGTATTTTACAAGAATGTGGAGTGAATTAAAGGAACGTTACACAAAATACATTAACAAATACCTCATCTGAAGTTAGCTTCTGTGGAGAAATTTCCAAATCTTTTTCCATAAAAAACTGGTGTCAGATAGGAGATGGATTGTCACATTTGCCCTGAGGAAGGTGATTGCGGAATGGAGAAAACCCGATACGAAAGGTATCAAATTGGGAAACAAAAATACAACACCTATAGCGATTGTTTCGCGTTCGCGGATGATATTGCTCTGATTAAACGCACACTTGGGAATGCCGATTCCGAGCCTTGCTTCTGAACAAGTCAGACGTCGCTGCTCCGAGCTCCGCGCAAACCGATGCCAAAACGGATGACCCATCTTCCACGCCGCTTCATCATCGCAACCACCGAGACTCCAGCCAGCCTGTAACCCACTACCTATTCCCAAACTCAAATTAACAATTCCCTTCCCTTCCAACCGTTAACCATTGTTACAACCAAGCCATTGTCGCCTGCCCACCTACCGCACCATTCCACGTCAAGCAAATCCTATCTTCCTCGAGTTACAGCCAAGCCAAACTCTTCCCTCCAACCCTGCGGCAGCCAAATAATTAATTAATATTAATTAATTATTTAAACCTTTTTCGCCTGCTCGCACACTGTCACGGCTACAACCGACCAACTGTTAACCTTGTGCGACAGGCATTAACTTCTTGGGCGAGCCAAACATTTTCTTAAGGGTCTGTGAAGACATTTGACCCCTTCATTCATCCCCATTTAAGCCAGTCACTCATTAATCACCCACAACATGGACGCCAACACCAACGCCCTGTGGGACGAAATACTCGCCGTGGCCGCAGGACCATCGAACCCTATATACACCTGCAGGTCGCCACCTCCAACACCTTGCCATGGCACCTTTCCAACCTTTGATTTTGGACAGGCGCTATGGTATGAGTCACCCACTCGCCGATCCCCCAAGTGCACGCTGATTATGATCCGCCCACCTCATAATAATACCTACATGAGCTCACTCAGAGGAGCAATAATCAGCGTGCTCACACCGATTGCGAGGTTCATCACCCAGATTGAGGAACTTCGCAATCATCACGTAGCCATCACACCTACAAACGACATTCGCCTCAACGCAATCAAGAGAGCTCTCTTGAGTCACCCGGCCATTCCCTCATTCATACGGATCCCCTTTCACGAAACCACATTCAACACAGCTTAATCGCAAATAGAAAACACTCACGAGTCCAAACAGGAGGACACAACGGTCAAAATTCCGGTTCCGCCACCTCTGCCACCTACTCTCAAATACACAAAAGGCTTCCCAAACAATTTCACCCGAACTCTTTCACGAGCATTCACAAACAGAGCCAAACATAACAGAAACATGGACCCAAACTCATCTCGCACATATCAGACCCAAACGCAAACACAAATGCACACAATTCACCAGTCCTAACGGCCATACATTCCCAACCAAACCTACAGACAACAAACAAAGTCCAGAACCAACAATACAAGAACACGAAGGCTCACAAACAACTCAAAACCCATCTCCCTCACAGGCAATTGCCCCTCCAACAGAGAGCGATGCCACACCTGACAATTCCCCTCCCTTTGACACAGTAAAATCAAAACCCCGTCCAAAAACACGAGCGACTAGTCGCCCTCCTTCCAAACCACACGCTACACTCACGATCCAATGTTTCAACTGCCTGCGATTAGGACATGATGCTGTTAGTTGCCCCCACGAGGCGCGTTGCAACCGGTGTGAGGGTAGTGTAGTGTAGCCAGAGACAAACCTAGGTGCGTCAACTGTGGTGGTGCGCACGCGGCCTCATATTTAGTTTGCAATTACATCAAAACAGCCATAAGGCGACGGCAGTTAGAACTGAGACAACGCGAACACTCTAACATTCCATCTCTCATGTCCCTCAAAGTCCATCCACCTCCAACACATACAAATTCAGTCCTCACACAGCTACTACAGCTCCTCTCCCAACTCTCAGCCATCACACTGACATAGACACTCAGCCGCAAACCGAACACAGGACTCTGGGACCGCTAGGTGCCTGCCTAGGGACTGGGCCCGAACCCGGTCGCCCGGGATGGCGTCTGGCGGCCCGGAAAGCACACTACAAGCTGAAAATTACATTACGCAGCAAACAATAACTTTCAACAGTATTCCACAACCCAAAATCACTATAATAAACAATATTTCCATTTACGAATTCATTCAAAGCTCGTAGCGGGCCTGCCTGGGGATTAGGCGAAAGCCTGTTCATCGGGGATGACGCGCTGCGGGCTGACGGGCCACATTCAGTTCATATACACCCTAACTTATTTTTTTCTGAGACTCAAAATTATATTATTAACTCCGATCATGCTAAAAATGTAACTTTCAACTCCTTTTAGAAGCACAAAATTTACATATTCAATGTGAAATCAGCTCAGAGACTGCAGAACTTAGATAGCCAATCACAAGCCTGGATTACAACGTCCGACAAACTTTTCACCCAAATAGCAATATATTCAAACCAAACCCACTCTACAACATAGCCACACCCCCAAAATACACTTTTCGAACAAAAAATTAAAATTTCACCATCAGGAATACTCAAAACAGACCTAAAACCAAATCACCAATCACAGCCCAGTACAGACGCCCGCTCAGCCGGCATATTCAAATACAACCAATCCCAGTCCAGTATAGCACACAGTTCATACAAATCATTAACTCATCATTATTTTCATTAGCGAGGCTTATTATATTATTATTATTTTATTTTTAAACAAATTAACCTACTACAGGTCTTTCCAACATTTCATACTATCAAACGCCAACCCACTAGAGGTCTGTCTTCCTTCCTAAAGCTTAAAACTTAACTTATCAAACCATTCTTATTATTATTATTACTAAGCCGAAGCTGTTGCAACGCCGGCCATGGCGCACGCTTCGTAATAGAGCCCGAACATCAGGCTATCACAGACTAACAAAGCCGACTGCTATGACAACTATTTCTTCCCCGTCCAACAAAAATATTAAAACTTTTACTTATTAACAGTTATCTCAACCACATTTTAAACAAAGCATCAATCTATACACGTGCCGCCGAAGCGATTGTCGGCCGCGTAGCGGCCGACACATCGTTTGCGGCGGTAAAACTACATTATTATTATTATTATTATTATTATTATTATTATTATTATTATTATCATCATATAAAGAACATAACTATTGATAAAGCAACACTAAACTTAGGTCCCTAAAATAAAATACACCAGGCAGAGTAGCGCTCAGTCGCAACGGTACCTGGTTGCTTGCGCCGCTGGCTTACTGGCTCCGCTCGCAGCCAGCGGCTTTAAAAAAAAGATTAGCAGCTTGGGAATGCCAAAATCCAAATAGAAAACTTAGCAGAGCAAGCGGGAAGAATAGGTTTAGAAATATCCTTTGCAAAAACTGAAATTATAGCAAACCTCAAGGATTGTCCTAATATAATAATCATAAATCAATATCCACTTACATAGAATATTTAGGTGAATGGAGAAATATGAACAACAATACAAATTAAACAGCTTAGAGGTAAGAGCAAATTAAAATGAACGTAGCATTTCAGTTCACCATAAATATTTACCGTAGAAGAAAAGAGGACTATCATAGAAAACCAAAATTAAATATTACAACACAGTGGTGAGACCTGACTCTCTTTGGAGCAGAAGCACTAAAACTATTGCGGAGAGGTGAGACAAACAAAATCATGACCATAGAAAGAAGACTGATTAGAAGCATACGTGGACATAGGACAGCTGAAACAGAATTCAAGATGGTGACTGAGCATATTATTTACACTCTAAAATCAATAACCCAGGATCCAATTCCGCAAGTAACACGAACCTTTGTAAGATGGCAGAAACAATTAAGAAACCTCGCTTGCATTATTCAAAAGACTATCACGCCGCATGTAGCACGTCTATGTTTAAACCGTTCGCCTCACGTTATGCAATCAATTGTAACTGCACCACCTACTTCGGCAACTACTAGTTGATATAAATTTCCTACTCTTAACAATTTCAATAATTTGATATAATATTCGGGGTTTGTTGGTGTTCGACACCGTAACGAAGTCAACGGCAGCAATGAACATTCACACTCAGCTGCTCTACTAAAATACTGAAAATGAAAGAAATGGTAGAAACATAACTGTTTTTAGAAAAACATATTTATGGCACTTGGCAGGATCCTTCGTCGTGTACAGACTAACCTATTCATTCCCTATCATATATACATGGCGACACAATAATGACACGCTTCTGGACCCCAGGTAAAGATGAAGATATTGGTACTCACAGTTGATGAAATCTGGAAGCTCATGACTATTTCCTTTAAATTCTGGGGTTAGTTTTCCCATAGAATTAGGCCTATTACCTTTGCAAATTGATACTAGCTGATTTCACATGCAGTCTGACCTGGATATAATTTGCATCGCTCACAGTAGCCGGATTAACTTTATCGCCCGAATAATTCATTTTATCTCGTAGGTGTTGATATGGGTTCCTGGTAACAGCTTGTCTGTTCCAGAATCCGTTTTGCACTTTAAATTACAGTACATTAAAACGTAAATCGCTTGTACTCCGACGTCAGAATAATTCTTGGTTCCCTGAACTTTGTGATCTGACATTGAATACTGCTTATTCGGATCCGAAAGACTAGCAAAGTCTTTCGAAGACTAGGTATGGGATTCCCATTTATCCTAGCTTCCCAGCTCAGGTTCGATACAATATCGTATCATCTTATATATTAAAATAGATTTCAAAAAATTTCACCCTTTACTAAAACTGAAATATCTCGGGAAGTATTTGCGCTACGACGTCGTTTGTTGTCTTAAAATGTAATGCCCGTCAAGCACCGTCGATTGATACCCACCTTACTTGATTATATCATTCGAATATTAAAATAATTGCGAATATTACTTCCTTCAAGGTCTCACGAAAATGGAATATCGAATGACTTGACGGACATATTGTCACTAGGCGACAACGACTAACACTGTATCATGATATTCAACGCCGTACCAATAATAAATCTAACTTGATATTAACAGAGAGTTCCTTAATTACGTCATGATATCGTTAACTTCTACCTGCTCCACTCGGGCGCTAATGTCGCATGTATTCATACATGATAGCGTTAACTTCTACCTGTTCCACTCGGGCGCTAATGTCGCATGTATCCATACAATAAGTTGAAGGGGATTGGGTGCACATAATTTTATTAAAACTTCTCAAAGAATGGATTACTTTGAGACTGAAATGCTCATGCACAATCAGCAGTCATTTTGCACACTGTCATGTCAACATCTCTTTGAATGACAACAAATACTGTATACGAAAGACAACTAATTTCACGAAGATGCCGCTACAGTCGAAAGTTGGAACCGCCATTTTGTATTGTGTACCCAATCTTTCTGTTATATAGTCTTTGGTCTCACCAGCTACAAACTGTCTTCTTTTCGTTTCATCATTCATCCTTATAGGTTGTGTGCTCAATCAATACAATGAATCATATTATGATGAATGTGAGGCGACACTCAATTACAAATGTTATAAAGATTAAAGGTGACGGTAATTGTCTGTTCAGGTCATTGGCATATTGTGAGTACAACAATCAGAGTTTATTTACACATGTTTGAAAGCGAATTGTAAAACATGTTACAGACAAGTGGAATAATTATTCATCCTTTATTGTTGGTAACAGCGATATGTACGAAACTGATATCAATACGAGCGATGATTACAAAATGTATATGTCTATGAATGGTGTTCATGGAGGTCATGTTGAGTTAGTTGTCGCTGCTCAAGTTTGCAAAATGGATATTTATTCGTGGATTACTACTGTCGTATGGAAGGTGACCGGTTAAAATATATACGTCACCAACAAACGAAGTTACGAGTTGATACATATGCCGGTTTAGCAGACGCCTTGCATGTACAAGCAGAAAATGAAAATCTCAGAGTCGGTCGTATTGTAGTTTTGCCATCTTCGTTTACAGGTAGCCCAAGGAAAATATTGCAAAATTATCAGGATATGATGGCGATAGTGAGGAAGTATAAAAAGCCAGATTTATTCATTACGTTCACCTATAATGCGGGCTGGCCAGAAATACTTAACAGCATTCACCTCTGGGTAACGGCTAATAATAGGCCTGATATTGAAGTGAGAGTTTTCCATTGCAAAGTAAAGGAATTGCTACGATTGATTAATGTTAAGAAAATTTTCGGTAAAAGCCTATCCAGTGGAATTTCAAAAACGAGATCTCCCGCACATCCATTTACTCTTAACATTAACGGAATATTGTAAGTTTCGAGAAATTTCTGACATTGACAGTGTGGTGTCATCCGAAATACCAGATCTCGAGGATGAAGTGCTATACGAGTTGGTAAGGCGTCGTATGGTACATGGTCCTCGCGGATATTTGAATCCTGCTTCAGGCTGTATGAAAGATGACGTATGTAAGAAAGATTTCCCTAAACAGTTTCAGGAAGAGACCAAAGATTATGCCAATGGTTATCCTTCGTTTAGGAGAACAAATAATGGATGGATTATTATAAAAACAATTCGAGGCATTGACATTGAAGTCGATAGTCGATTCATTGTTCCCTACAATCCATTTATTTTACTTTACGTGCAAGCTCATATTAATGTTGAAATATGCTCAAGTGTTCGGAGTGATAAATACATCCACAAATATCTTATATATTAAAATCCACCAGTATGTGTATACAGGTCATGACTGCTGCATTGTTAAAATATGTCCTGAAGGTGAAACTGTGAACTACGATGAAATTACTTCTTTCCTAAATGCTAGATATGTTGGTCCAACAGAAGCCGCATTAAGGATATTTTCATTTCACATGCATGAACAGTCACATTCTATCGTTCAATTACCAGTTCACTTGCCAAACTTGCAAAATATCTATTTAAAAATGATAACGCTCCTGATATTTTTCTTCAAGGACAGTTGCGCAACACGGCATTACAAGCGTGGTTCAAGTTAAATCAAGATTCGCAAGCCAGAAGTCCGTATATATATCCTGAAACACCAGTACATTACGTCTGGAATAAGAGCAACTGCCAGTGGCAAAAAAGAAAAAAATGTTTCAAAAACTATAGGCAGAATGTATAATGTTTCGCCTACAGAAACAGAAAGGTATTATTTACGCCTGTTATTTCTTCACGTCATGGGTGCTACCAGCTTCCAGGATCTACGAACATACAAAGCAGTTGTCTATTCTACTTTTAAAGAAACAGGTAAGGAGCGAGGTTTGCTGATTGACGAATCTGAATGGCAGCGTTGTTTGGCAGAAGCGTCACAATTTCAGATGCCTTCTCAGTTAGGACAACTGTTTTCTTACATATGTATCTTTCAGACCCCTTCAAATGTAAGATAGTTATGGGACATTTTCAAGAATTCATTATCAGGAGATTATCTGTAGTTTCACGAACCTAACATTGCATATCAGTTCACTCTTATACATATTTCTAATACATTGAAGCTCCATGGTCTTCCCATTACTTCTCTCGAATTGCCAGCTATTATTGATAATTTCCCTCAGACAAATTTACCAATGAATTATCCAAAACTTAATGAGGATCAATTAAGTCGGATGATAAACCAAGCAAATGGAAACCAAACAGTTATAATTACAGAAATTTTGGGGTTAGTACAAAACAGCAATGAAAGGATGAGTAATGCATATTTCATTGACGGTCCAGGGGGCACCGGCAAAACATTTCTTTACCAATGATTGATACAGAGTTGCACAAATTTGGGGTTAAATGTAGTTTCTGTTGCATGGACTGGTATTGCAGCAATGTTACTACTGTACACAGCCAGTTCAAGTTACCTCTACATTTACATGAAAGTTCTGTATCAGGAATAAAAGTTAACAGCAAGGAAGCTTTTTATATTCGTTCAGCAAAACTTATCATCTGGGATGAAGCCTCTATGGCTAAAAAGCACGCGTTGATGTGTGTAAATCGGTTTCTCAAGGACATCATGAATAACGACGTGCCTTTCGGAGGAAAAATTATCATATTAGGTGGAGATTTTAGGCAGGTAATGCCTGTTGTGCCCCACGCATCTAAAGCAGCATATCAGTCCAAATGTCAGTAAGGTTCTCTCCTTTGTGGTCGTTATTCAAAATTTTTTAAATCAACAAAAATATGTGAGAGGATACAGATCAACGTGACTTTGCAAACTTCTTCATACAAATTGGTAACTGTGAATACCCTCACGTCGATGGAGAAAATTCAGAATTAGTCCCACGCTGAAAAATATTTCACGCTTTTCAAAAATAGCGATTTCAGCACCTAAAAATGAACATTGTAAAGAAATCAATGACAACGTTTTAGACCTAATCCCAGGATCATCGAGAACTTACATCAGCGTGAATAATTTTATTACTGAAGATGAGAGTGAACTTCTACAATTCCCAATATAATTTTAAGACAGCATAGGCATAAGTGGTTTGCCACCTCATATCCTTCGACTAAAAGAAGGCTCAATTGCGATTTTTTTGAGAAATATTAATGTTACCCAAGGTCTGTTGAACGGTACTAGACTGTTGGTTTGGAAGACGCATGCCAATTGCTTACACCTGGAAATTATTACTGGCGTAAATGTTGGAAACAATGTCCTACTCCCTCGCCTTGACCTTACGCCATCAGATACTTCTATGCCATTTTCCTTCAAGAGGAGGCAGTTTCCAGTACGTTTGGCTTTTTGTATAACTATCAATAAAGCTCAAGGTTAAACACTAGTTCAAGTAGGCTTTTATTTACGTCAACCGGTGTTTAGCCACGGACAACTTTACTGTATGCTGCAGTATCGCGAGCAAAATCCTTTCATGACGTCAAAGTTCAAATAGTACCAAAAGGCAAGCGAATAGCAAATGTCGAATGGAAGGAAGTACTATTAGAATTTTGAAACGAATGTTGCGGACGAGCACAGACCTCAGCAAACGGGGCACAGATTAAATAACAATTATACAAGAACGTCCGCATCCCTAATACGATAACTTTCCTGTGGTAATGGTAAAAAAAATACTATTGTCCTTCATCGGTGATAACTATCCTACATCCTGTTATTTCATTCCCTCAGTTCTATAACAAAGATATACTCAATCAAATTTACAGCTTAATAAATATTAATTCCTTCTGTGTGAGTTATCTTTTCATTTCTCATCAATCGCCTTACTTACTATTCTATCTGTAGGGGTGGAGGCGATAGCTGTCTTTACAGAGATGTGCAAATTATTAGATTCGATTTCAGTTTTCCAAAAATGCATTTTTACTTTTCATGGTTTAATGCACTAAGTATGTTTACAAGGCGATGAAATTACTTCAAATGTTTAACCAAGACTCCTAATTATATTTTCATTTAAGAAACTCAAATTAAAATGATTTTTTAGAATTTCCACTAACAGAGGAGCCTTGCAAATGCAAAATGCCACATGTTTCGTTTGTATTACTTCACTCTACTTTACGTGTGAATTTAGAGCGGAGGGATTTGGGGTCTTTTAACTGAAGAACGCTATTGAACTATTCAATGATTCATGAAATAAGCATTGAAATCACCTCACTTGAATTCTAAAGTCAATGAAAAATTGAAAATGGACCCAGCTCAGATATCCCTCGGAATCCAATAATCTGAAAGTTTCCAGACGCAATTCCTTATGGGAAAAGGTGTAATTCCACGGGAGAGGAAACACCACTAAGTAGGACAACAAAAGAAGTTGGTCAATAAAATGATTTTGAATAAAAGTAATAACGACTAATTAAAATTATTTATCTAATTCTATTAATTTGCACACCTCTATATGTTAAACAAGAGTTACATCTATAATTCAAATATAAGAGACCCATCTTTTATTTTAAATTTATACCATTGTTCATAAGTAGACAAAACACCAAATTGTATCGCTGTAACCTTAAATTGTGTGGATATCTCAATCTACTTAGTATAAAACAAAGTTCCCAATTCTTGGATGTAACGGGTAATCTCGAGAGCAACTTGATGAATTTTGATGAGATTTTCACCTTTCTGTAAAGGATTTCTCGATGAAGGATTAGGTAGAAAAACATTTATTTATGACCAAAAGAAGCCGAGCATTTACGATTTCAGTGAATTGAGTTGAAGAAAACGTCCATGTGTCTTTTAAAAAATCGATATTCCTGAGAATTGTTCAGCATGAAAAGTTCTGCAAGAAAGTCCGTGACAGCTACCACATCGACCACTGTATGTGTTTTTACGTTTTCATTTCTTCCAGCAACCTCCATTCAGTGGAAATTTAAATTACTAGCTTCAGAGTGAGTTTACGAGCTTGCGAGCGACCTATCACCCTAGCCTCAGCCAGCATCAAACTGCCGAGTCATGTCAAGTTAATTCTTCAGAGAAGAGTTCAGCTTATGTGTTTGGAGTTAGGTGTTCACCTCGGCCTGACGTCCGTGCGCCTTTTAAGCTTACGCAGGGTAAATAGTGGGACACACACACAGAGGACAGGCAGACACCCACACATTTGATCTCATAAGTCTACTTCATCATTTACCCAAAAGCGACGGTACCGTAAATATCTGTTCAGGTCACTAGCATGAAGACATGCAAATGTCATATGGACAGAAGTGCTGTAGGATTATTGAAGTGAATGCTGCGGAGCAGCACGGGTCTTCTAGTATGTCTTTTATTACAAGTCCCCTTGAGCACCAGTGACCAAACTCCTGGCTCCCATAATACAAGTTGATTCACAAACTCACTAATATTGAACTTAACTCCTCAGAATTCCGAAATCTAGTCTACTTATTAGAATTTAAAAATCGAGGCTAACACCCATGAGTCACATGATCGAGTCTCTAAGACTTCATCGTCTCGATTATTAATACCATCGCCCCTCTTCACATCCACTGGCTATCGTGTCTGGAACACGTGACAAATCTGACCTTAGCCAGTCACAAATGACTATACTCGTCACTCGTTACCTCTTACCAAACAATGTTGCCAGACTTTCCAGGCCCTTCTAGCCATGAGTCACCGGGTCAAAACCAGGGTTTCTCCTCGCAGCTCGGAATAGTCTGTATTCCCGGAAATATTGAGAAATGTGTTTGTCACTACAAGACACAACTGAAGTTACTTTACTGACTTACCCATTTCCAGTAAGCTAAATACATATCATTAAACAATACTACATTATAACTTCCTGGGATACTGTTATAAATCATCATATTAAAGCTAATTAAATTTCATAAGAATAAATAACATTGGAATAGTCACTGAAATAAGTAATTGCCTATCAATAAAATCATTAAATAAAATATATAAAAGATTATTTTGAATCATATGTCTCGAAATTGAGGGTTAGATCCCTTGTGACCTCAGGACCGACACAATGTATGGGTATGTCCTTATCAAGAGGTCTGATTGAATGTTCTCGTTATAAACGTTAACTCTTTTCTCCTACAAATGACTCCCCTTTTAATATGTTTACTATGTTTACCAGCTTTAGTTGCAATTCCGCTTTTTTTGCATAGGAATTGATCGAAACTTTAGAAACGTTCGCCCATCCACCATCCTGAATGTCTGGAATCGCTTATGTTGCGCCTTCTGCAGAGAAAGCATTCTATGTGAGATAATAATAATGTTATTGGTTTTACGTCCCTTTAAACTACTCTGGCTTTTAGAGACGCCTCAATGTGAGACAACAATGTTTGATGCGTTTCGTCATATTAACCGTAATACATAGTGGACTGTCGATATTAATGTTAGGCTATATATAATTTAGATGACAGCCACGTGCTATATGCAGTGTGATAGTTTTGTGATTAATGCAAGTGAGGTATCTTTTAAGAATAAGCTCAACCGCCACCATTAACGTTTGAATCCACTTTCCTTTTGACTTGGCATTGGGAATCACTTATAAGGCTCTATAGTACTGGTGATATTCATTCTTGTATCTTAAAAATACTTCGAGTTAGTCACTATATTCGTATTCTATATTTTCATAATGGCCGCAGTTGTAGGTGTTAATTCATGTGGCATGATAGGATACTGAAAATAATGTTGGGTGCTCCAACTCCGGTACACGGTTGGTGTCAGATCCTATCTTGTTTGAGACCTCTCCAATAAATAACCACAAAATGTATAATAGGTGAATGCTGGGATAACATCCTATATAAAACCATTGAGCAACTGTCCCAATCCTACCCTAAATGAAAACCAATATATTAGCATAGATAGGCACTGTAAATCCACGGATCTGATGACGACGATGTTCCTAGCTTCAAAACTAATCAATGACAGTAAGAATTATGTTTTGTTTCTGTAATCAATTTTTAAGATGATTTGTATGGTTCGGGAACTGTAGAAGCGTGGTACATTCAAGGAATTGGAAGCCTGCTTTATTATTTTTGACTGGAAAATCAATGTCAGTCTTTACACAAATGTTTGCATTTCTAGATTTCTTGTTGCCGTGTAATGTCTTCATTTCTCTTAACCCTTTGCGTGAGGTGAATATTATTTTGCTGCTTATGAAATGCCAACCAAGTGACTGATATTTCTACCTCGGAACTTGTGTTCAGAAGGGAAGATCTGGCTAGTTAAGTGTTCTCTCGAACTTTTGATTGTATTCTGACTCCAGGAAATTAACTTCTTCCTGGTTTCAATACACTCGTATATTGCCTAGGGATATAATTTTCCAACATAAAACCAATACCTGACATTAGCTTCCATACTTTTATTCCTAGAAAATATGACTTTTCCTACGCCACAGAAAATTAACTTAATTTATATTTCGTTCAAATGTAACGCCTTCAGAATTAATGCACAAACATTTTATTAATCCAGATGTCTCAAGGCTGCAGTTGAATTCCAAGCCCATATTTATATCAGCCACCAACTAATTAAATTGTCCGGTCCAGAGATGCAGCCGTGCTCGTTATATAGTGCACCACGGCTATGAGGGCAGCTGAAGCAAGTCCAAAGGTCGCAGGTTCAAGTCCTGGCACTGACACTGGCTAACCTTAGTGTGGTTTTCCCCGTGTTTATCCACACTCCCTCCAGGCAAATACCGGGGTAGTACCTTACTTCATGTAATGGGGCGCATACCTCGCCCTTGTCCCCAATACAGTTACACACACTACAAAAGTCATTACATAAATACAGGTTATTAGACAAGTTCAAAACACAATTGCTGGTGCTGATGGCCAAGATGTACCAAGCCCCCAAAACGAATTAACAAATACAACTACTTGTCCTTGTTGATGACAGTGTCGCACACTTAATGGGTTCATTCTAAAAATGTATACTCCTCAGTCGGAGAACTCGCTCTTTGCCCGATTTGCAGAGACGAGAAACTATATTATTAGCCTATTTTCATTTATGAAACAAGTAGCTCCGTGAGAAACTAAATGGCCTATCTTCATGTATCCTACATATATCAATTGGCTCTATCAATATACACATTTTCAGTTTGATTGATTTAATAGATTCGTAATTATTGAGAACCGACTAAATATTTCTGATGGTCACCATGTTGGATTTTTATATATGGGCCTCAGAGTAATGTACTATTATATGAAGATTATTTTGTAGGTGTTTTATTCAAACTTCAATCGCATGATTAGGACACAAGAAATAAAAACGAGATTAAAACATTTCGCTCAGCCGCCATCTTGTGGTTATGAAAATACTTTAAATGAATTAAATGCCAGTGGATTAAAATTTATATAAACATATACCGCACCAAGTTTCACGGCGTTCCAATGTTTAAATCGCGAGAAACGTCGATTTGAATATTTAAATTTTGCGTCGCTGCCATGTTGCATTCTTGTTCACCAGGTTACTTAGCGTCACATAGGTGAACTTATGCTTATAGCCTCTATTCACATACACAATTTCAGTTTGGTTGCTGTCATAGATTAATAGATATTGAGAACCGTCTAAATATTTCGGATGGTGGCCATGTTGGATTTTAATATATGTAGACCATAGAGTTATGCACTATTAGAAGAGGATTATTGTGTACGTTCATTATTCCAACGTTGATTTCGATTGCATGATTAAAACACAACAAATAAAAATAATTTTTAAATTTCACACAGCCGCCATCTTGAGGTTTTGTTAACATTTGAACTGTATGAGTTGTCAGTGAATTTCAATTCGTATAGTCTTTTTCTGTACCACGTTGGTTAAATCGCTAGAAAAGTCTATTTAAATATTTCAAATTCGCTTGGCCGCCATGTTCGTTTTGTAGTTAACAGGTATTTGAAAATTACAAAGGTCCAAGTCTAGTAGTGCTCTCTAATACCGTACAAAATTTCGGGGTGATACGAGTAATAGTTTCGGAGATATAGAATGCCGGTGAAATATTTCACACAGCCGCCATCTTGAGTTGGTATGAAGAAATAAAATTTGCAGAGCACCGTCGGGGTCAGCCAAAATAGTGCTATGACCTTACCGAGATTCATTGAAATCGCTCCAGCCGTTTAGATGTTATTTTGGGGGGACGCACACATGGACACACGGACAAAAGGTGATCTCATAAGCCTATTTTCAGCCTAGTTATATTTATGAAAAAATAAACTTATAATATCACCATTGTCCGAGTGTGTGTGTGTATGTGTGTGTGTGGTATATTCATTCGTCCGTGCGTGTGTGTCCCCCCTAATAACATCTCAACGGCTAGAGCGATTTCCGTGAAACTCGGTAAGGTCTTAGTACTAATTCAGCCAACCTCCACCGTGTCCTTTAATTTTTATTACGTCTCACCGATCCAACATGGCGGCCATGTGAAAAATTTCACCGGCATTCTCTATTTCTGAAACTAATACTCATATCAATCACCTTGAAATTTTGTAACGTGATCGAGAGCGCTACTAGACTGTTACGAATGTAATTTAAAAAAACTGTTAACTACAAAACGAACATGGCGGCCAAGTTGGTACACCAAAAGGCTATACAAATTGAAATGCACTGACTGCGGCTGTGCGAAATTTAACAATTTAGTTTTTATTTCTTGTGTTCTAATCATGGGATCTAAATCAACGTTTGAATAATCCTCATCCAATAATTTATAACTCTATGGCCTACAAATATTAAAATCCAACATGGCGACCATCCAAAATATTTAGACGGTGCTCAATATCTATTAATCTATGACAGCAATCAAACTGAGATTTTGTATGTATATAGAGGCTATAAACATAAGTTCACCTATGGAACATTCAATAACCTGGTGTGCACAAATCCAACATGGTGGTGACGCGAAATTTGAATAACCAAAGGAACGTTTCTCGCGATTAAACTATGCGAGCAGAGTGAAACTCGGTACGTTATAAATGCTTATATACATTTTAATCCACTGGCATCTAATTCATTTTCATAATTTTCATTACCACAAGATGGCGGATGAGCGAAATCTTAAAATCTCGAATCATGCGATTGAGGTTTGTATAAAACACCTACATAATAATCTTCATGTAATCGTACATAACGCTAAGGGCTATATATAAAAATCTAACATGGTGACCATCCGAAATATTTAGATGGTTTTCAATATCTACGAATCTATTACAGCAATCAAACTGATAATTTGTATGTTGATGGAGGCAATTAATACACTTCGGTCCAAAAAAATATCCCCACCTACAAATTTTACTTAATGTATGTCAAAAACACAGCAAAGAGGCTATATTTCATTGGTTTACTGAAGTTTTATTTTTGTTTAAAGTAAATTTAAGTTGAACAGAACATATTAAATCACAATCAACTTGAATCAATATTTTGTGTGTCCACCTCGTGCCTTTTTAAGGGCTTGAAATTGATGCGTCTTTTACTCGACAAGTTTTGCACATGTATCAGGTGGCATTTCATGGTACCAGACTTGAACAATTTTCTAAATTAACTCTACTGTACTGGAACAGCAATATTAGCTTAGTTTTGTAGACATAATTGCCCACAAATTCTCAATAGGGTTCATGTCAGGAGAATTTGGGGCCCACCATATCTGCTCAATACCCAGATCTGCGCAACACTCCCGGACAACCGTAGCACGGTGACAGCTAGCATTGTCATCTTGAAAAATGAAAGGTCCAATATTTTCTCCACTGAAATAATCCCTTGCTGTATTTAATACCTCATTTTTAAGGATATCAGAGTATTTTAACCCCGTAATTGAGCCGCAGCAAACCTTAATTCTTCCCACTCCTTTGGCAGTAATTGCTCCCCACAGCATTAAACTTTCACTGAACTTCTTCGTTTCCACTACACAATCTTTAATTCCTCTCCTGGCTCCATCCATAGTTTCAAACCACTGTAATTGCCGTACACATTAAATTTCTTTTCATCCGAAAAAATCACTCTCTTCCAGTCTTCGGTTGTCCAGTGTTGATACAGATCGACAAACATTTTTCTTTCTTCAACATGCTTTTTTTAGGAGAGCTTTCTCTGCAGGTTTTTCCTTTTAAATTTGAGATCATAAAGGCGTATTAACACTGTTTGATGGGAAGTTGAGGTCCAAAACTCCTGCTCAATCTTAAAAGCAATCTGACTTGAACTCAGTTTTCTGTTTTGCTTTGCCATCATTTTCATTGCCCTGCACAATCTGGGACTGGGGATTTTCTTCCAACCACATTTGTACATCAAATTGACATTCCAGTTTCAGCTTGTTTCTTAAAAATATTTCCCACAGTTCTGTGGTCAATTGATAGTTTCCTAGCAACTTCCCTATTCGTGAATCCTTCAGCTTTAAGCCCCTAAATCATCCCTTGTTTCCTTATAGATAGGTCTTTTCTCTTTCCCATATTCTGTGAAACCAAATATTTGTATATATAACCATGACAACTCAAAGTCATTGTTATTTATGCTATTGTAGCACAGTAGGTAACAATAAAAACTGCCTGGATGCTTCCTCATTTATTTTTTCACACAATTCTTCATAAAAAGGACACAATTGACCTTAGCAAACAACAGCTGACAGAAAATTGGAGGGAGGATAAGCTAGAGACATCTGGTGTAGGGTACTAAACTTCCAAGTATGTAAGTGCCATCTAGTATCAATTATTCTAACAAACTGATATTATGTATTTCATTTCAAAAACTTGTCAAGTCATTGACACATTGAGTTCAACCCCTTAAAAATGCTTAAGATGGACACACAAAATATTAATGCAAGTTGATTGTGATGTAATATGTTCTGTACTACTTGATTTCACTTAAAAAACAAGAAAGTTCAGTAAAACAATCAAATATAGCTTCTTTGTAGTGGTTTTGACGTACATTAAGTAAAATTTGTAGGTGGGGATATTATTTTGGACCAAACTGTATAAGTTGGATATACGAAGATAGGGTAATTAGTTCTTAACGGAACTTCTTTTTTCTACTATGATTACTTATCCGTTATTCTACTCCAGGAAAATGCCAGGATGGTACCTAATATATGGTCACGGCTGCTTCCTACTAAAATCCTACCTTGATTACAAATACACTTATTGGTATAGACATCAGAGTGACACAGTTCATCAGACAACATCTACACCTACCCAAGTACACGGGGCTACATTACAAAGACGTCGCAAAGCTCCTAAAGAATCAACAACAACTTATCCGTTAAAGAAGTGTGCATGCTCTAAAGAAATGTATTGTAGTATCCCTAAACTACGTACACGTGCCCAGATAAAACTCAAACCTATTAAATGACAACATAGAATAGACTTAACTGCTTTAATAACGATATTCACTGTGAATCGTAATACGAAGTACAAACCAGACGAGTTACACTAAGTATAAAGAGAACACATTTCTAAATAGTGAATAAAATTATACCTCGAGCCTTGTGATCAGGATCTGAGGATGACAGCATGACGGTAAAAATTTGCAGTCTAAATGTCCCATATTTATCAGTTAAAAATAGTAGTTTATGTTAATAGCCAATATTCATTTATGAAAAAATAGGTGTATGAGATCTTCTTTTGTTCACGCATGTCCCCGTTATAAAATCTAAATGGCCGAAGCTATCTCAATGAAACCAGGTAGAGACAAACTAGTAACTCGTCCGACATCGACCGTTCCTTTCAAAATTTTATAAGTTTCACCAGTCCAACATGGTGGCTGCGCGATATATTTCACTGGATAACTTCACAACAGCCTTAGATATCACCCTAAAAATTTTTACGGTGATAAAGAGCACTGCTGTAAGTTCGCCAATGTGACTTTCAAAAACCTGTACAAAATGTGCAAAACCAACATGGCAGCCAAGCAAAGTTGAAACATTTGCATTGACTTTTCTCGCGATTCAACCATCTGAGCGCAACAAAACATGTTACGATAAATGTTTAAACAAGATTTAATCTACTGGCATCTACTTGTAATTAAATTGTTTTACGGCTGTGCGAAGTTTTCAAATTAAGTTTGTATTCTTTGTATCCAAATCATGCGATCGATGTAAACGTCTTAACATTTGACCTACGCAATATTCTACATCTAATGATAAAAACTTCTATGGTCCACATATAGAGGGTGTAATTGATATAATGGAAGTCCGTTACACTGGTGATAGAAGAGATTATTCTAAGCTTCCTTGGTAAAAAAAATTGTCACCTATTGTTAAATTGAAAATTAATCATTATAAAGTCAATGTTTTTAGGTTTTTCAGAAACTCTTCACGCAAGAAATTGGGGCGGCAGGCTGGGAGAAACAAGGCGGGGCGAGGTGGGGCGACGCGCGGAGGGGAAGTTGTTACGTATTCAGGGCATTGACCTTACCGGTTGAGGGGTGGTATCAGTTGTTATGAGGATAACAATACCCATCTCGTAAGAAAATTTGTATTGCTGTTGTTCTTGTTGTTGTTGTTGTTGTTGAAATAGCACGCAATGGCTTGGGACGTTAGGACCAGTAGTATTGTGTAGCCTACTTTGTAAGTGAGGAACTCATAGATTGATGTTCATGTTAGTTACAAAATAATTCCGATAATCAGCCCTGGTGTGTCATTGGCGTCCGGCACGTTAATGAATTAATACAGTGCGACAAAATTGCTACATCCCGTAGTCTGTTCAGAACTAGCATTTAAGACGGAAGTAAAATATTTGATGTTTTGTTTGAGAGGCTTGGCGATTTTGTTCATTTAGCCCTATGTAGTTGGGTGTGAGTATAATTTATCTGATAACCTGTGTTTTTGTGATTTCTGTAGTAATGTGGGTATTTACAATGCAGTTGAGGATTGGGAAGAAGACGGCGGTGGACTTAAGTTAGGAACCAACCCGGTATTTGCCTGGGGTAGAAGTGGGAACCCATGGAAACTACTTCGAAGATTAAATACTAGTACGGTACCAGATGTGCGTAATAATAGTAATAATAATAACAATAAGGCAAATATAGCGAGTTGGTCGGCCCTATCTAAAGACAATAGCATGTAGAACGGGTAGAGACCATACCTATCATAGTCTCAAGTACGCGAGTGATCCCAAGTACCTTGCTCCAAGGCCTTAAAGAAATGGATCTGGATACTCAACTGTACACACTAATGCAGAAGGTAGTAGTTCTCTCAAAAATCCGAATCGTCTGGAAGTTCATGGGTAGCGATTTCGACTTCCCAGCTTAGAAGTGGCTGTTTCAGTAACAATTCGTTGGTTCCCTGAATCCCGAATAGTTGTGTTGTGATGTACCAACAATAATAATAATTAAATGGTACCGAGGCTGTGTAGCTCAGGTAGTAGAGTGCCATCCTTCTCGAGGGTTCGATCTAGACTCAGTCATGAAGGTGAACAAATACGACAGCCTTATGCGGATGGATGTAATGGCTCTGACATGAAATTCTGTGAACACAACATTCCGGAATCTCGACAGCCCCGAAAAAAATTAAAATAGTGTTTCAAACAACATATTATTCCATTAAACTATTAAACAAATTATTAGAGATAAGGCCTATATCTTTACTGAATGTTATTTATTTCTAAGTAGGGTTCCATTTGTTTAGGACTTTCAGTAAATACATATTTTTGGTAACAATGATGATATAAAGGACCTGCAAGCTTGTTGTGATGGTTGTTGTTAATTTATTTTGGGGGCTTGGGACATTTGCTTAACAGCCCCTTGCAGTTGGGAGAGAGTTAGATTAGACTGATAAACCATGTTCCTGTGGTGACTGTCGTAGTATGTGTGGCTGTAGTTATTAGGGTCGGTCGTGAATGAGTTTGATGCACCGGGACTCCAAGTACCATACTATCCCGGCATGTGCTTTGAAAGCGCGTGGAAGAAGCTGGGGAAATCCAAACTCAGGATAGCCACTGTCGGTGCGGAGTTCGGACCTCTTATCACTGGACTTGCTGCGATCGTAGTGCACAATTAAATGCGCATGCCTACATCGCGGGGGTAGGAAAGAAAGCAGCCGTGGTCTTATGAAGGGAAATCCCAACTTTGGCCTCGTGGGATGCCACGGGAAATCATCTTGTGGCTGCCGATGGTGGGAAGTAAGGAAGCTTGTGGTTTTACATGACCGTAAATATCGTGATCATTAGCTACTGGACCTCCTTTATATGTTGAATCCGAACCACTTGACTTGGCATTTCACTTCAAAAATCTTACATGCATTGACCGGGAATCAAAACCGGTCCGCCGTGGTGTGAGGCCAACGGCTGTACCGCTGAGCCATCACGCCCCGACTTGCATATTGGCCGGTAATGGTAAGCTGTCTCAACACTATCACCATATATAGATGATAATAATAATAATAATAATAATAATAATAATAATAATAATAATAGTCCAATAATAATAATAATAATAGTCAGAATGTGTAGCTAAGGTGGTAGAGTGCTAACCTTCCCGAGGGTGCGAACTATGTTCAGTCATGTAGTAAATGAATGTGATCTAATACGATCATGTCCATGGATTTCATGGCACTTACGCGAAATCCTGCGTACATAAAAGTCTGGCAACTCGACATACCAAAATAAAGACACTAATGAAGTTAGTGTGTCTAAAAGTCTATTAATACTATTATTAGTAGGTCTAGTAGTAACCTACTATAATAATAATAATAATAATAATAATAATAATAATAATAATATTAATAATAATAATAATAATAATAATGATATTTTATTACAATAGTTGCACTGTCTTCACACAAAGATATACCAACAGTTCCTAAAATTAATTTACCAAATCTTTAGGATTTCCATTTTCTATGCACAGGCCATGAGGGCTAAATCCTAAAATGATGCACCATCACTAGTCATGTAGCCACTCACCATGAAGGTGTGAAACAGCTATTCATAGGCTCGGTTTTTGTATTTCAATGTCATTGACAGACAAGAGGAGTTGGTCACTCGACTTCAGACTCTTGTCAACATTCCTCAGCGTAGGAGGGCAGGGCAACGGGGAGAAGTCAGCTGTGCTGCAGAGGGGAATGCAGTCTAAGGTGTTTTCCAGGACATTGACCGACGATTTTTGTGATTTAATTCCACCTACACTAATTAAGGTACGACTAAATTTCATGAAGATATTTGCTTAGAATAGTCTCTTCTATCACCAGTGTAATGGACTTCCATTATATCAAATACACCCTGTATAAGAATCCAACATGGCGGCCCTCCAAAATACAGGGTGTAATTGTTATACTTGAAGTCCTTTACAAGGGCGATAGAAGATGGTATTCCAATCAAATATCTTCATGAAATTTAGTCGTATCTCACTTAGTGTAGGTGGAATTAAATCACAAGTAGTTCCTTAAAGAGCTAAAGCCTATTTTCATATATCCTATTTATGTTAATTGCCTCAATCAATATACAAAATTTCAGTTTAATTCCTGAAATAGATTCTTAGATATTGAGAACCCTCTAATATTTCGGATGGTAGCCATGTTGGATTTTAATATACAGTATGTATTGAACCCGTTAACCACTGGTTCATGTGATATTTTTCACCGCAACGCATTTTTGATGCATCACTTTTGAACGCAACCCCTGACCGACCATGCTGTCGCTACATGCTAATATTCTTTGGAGTTATAAATGGTTGATCTTTTGCCTACGGAGAAAACCACTATTAAATAATCTGAGGCTAAATTATGACATTTCTATTTTCTACGAAGCTCAGATTTTATCACACTGTAATTCTGTATCATCGAAACATTCTTTAGAATGTGATTTCTGTTTTGGTAAGATAGTAACCTCGCAGATGCGCGAACCGGAACCAGACAGACCCTGCACGACTAGTGTAGTTACAAGATAATGCAGCGCATAGCTGAGAGCTTACCACAGGTGTTTGGATTATCATCCAAGTTGGATGCCGTTTGCATCAAGTCCGTCTATAAGACGAGGTAATAGTCCGCCTGAAGGTGAGGAAAGCAAACCTAGTGCATCGCACTTTATTTCAATTCTAATAGTACATGATATTATTAAATATTACAGCCGGAGAAGGCTTTTGCTACGAATACTGTGGATTTTTGGGAAAAGTGATCATAACCGTGGAACGCCACATTTTCAGCCACGTGCTTGAACACCGTATTCCGACATCGTCGAGTGGCGATAAATACATCACTCCCAGTGAAATAATTATTAACCGATTGGATCATTTCAACACTCATAACTACAAATATTGCTTTAATCGCAAGTGCGATTCTTTTCAGTGAAGCACAACGCCGATGCCACGTGATTTGTGGGCAAGTGAAATCTGTATCAGTGAAGCAGATATTAGTGCATGGCCAATTTTTAAACCATCTGCGCCGTGTAGTAGCAGTGAGTTTAGTGCCACGTTAAAGCTAGCTTCTGTGCAATTGTGCTACGCTTATTCATCGGATCTTCAAGTGGTAAAGTCATACTTCAAGATGTCATATTTTGACGACCACGTGTACGACAATCCTTGTTACGCATCACCTGTGGAGATGGGCTGTTAAGCTTCATCATGTGAAGGAGAGGATCGGAGAACTACAGCCGATGACGGAAGAACCATGCCTTTAGCATCCGCTAATCCAAGAAAGATGACGACTTTGAGGAGGAGTCTGGTCATATCATCACCACAACGACGAGGACGAATAAAGGCCGTGGAAATGGATAGAGCCGAAGTGGAGGCTCAGATTTGACAACCCTTGTCTGGAGACCAATGCCTTATTATATCCCTCGGGTCGTTGGAACGACCGAGATGTAGACATCCTTTCTTGTGAGTCAGAAATATTCATTCCTTGTGAGGTTCTTTTGTGGTGTAGCTTAGCATAGTTTATTATAGTTTATTGTAGAATCAGCCGAACTTCTTGACAAGCCATAGGTAGGATTTGTATTGTTAGAATTAATGCTTGTAGTTCACTTTCAGTGATTGTTAGTGACCCGTTGTGATTGAATTTCTCTTCGATCACGGTGCATTCTGAGGGACATCGTTAAGATATCATTTCTACCCCTGCTAAGCGTGACTGTAGTCTTGTTACTACGTTTTGTTCAACACTAGGAGGGTGATTTTGTGTACAGTAATTTGGGATGACGATTAGACGTCATGGGCAGTGTTATTTTTGTAACACCCCTTTCTAGTAAATGTTGTCACGCCACTGATTTAGTCAGAACAGTCCGTATCGTTGGATAGCCGACTGTAGCTATCAGTTTTGTAATACAATGTCATTTTTCATTTTGATGTGCTATGAAGCCATCCAGTTCAAGTTTGAACACATTCAGAGTGTTACAGTTTGTATGCAATCTAGCATCGAATCCAGCAATGAATGCCGTATCATTGGCAAACTTAGCAATTGTAAGATTTGCGCCTTTAAAATGTTTATTTCGTGTCGAGTGTTTCGACACGGTTGTTATTTTGGTTATATTTAGATAGAGCAGTTATGAACTGACATATCTGCACATTTCAAAGAGGTTCAGATTAAGTGGAATATCTATGTTTTTCTTTTCTTTTATTTTTCAAACATGCTATAACTTTGAGCATAGTTTTAAGGCGTGAGTTCAAGCTTAATGCTTCTGTAAATTTCTATTATATCTGGGACTTGATAACAAGTCCAGTTTTCTAATAGGACTTTCTGCGTGAATGCTGCCTGCCTTCAGTGATATGCATTTTCTAAACAGTCCGTGTGAATGATTGCGAGTAGCAGGGCTAGCTCCAATCATGCACAGGTGTTAACAGTTCCCAGCATGCAGTGTACTAGAGCACCACTCACTCAGTGAAACCGTAACTTTTCCAGACTCTTTGACAATGCTTATAGCATTACTAACATTTAGATGATGTGTCTCATATGTAGGTCAATGTCCAGGCCACCATTTTGTAATGATCATATGTTTTGCTACTTAGAGATGACTGTCGAGGAGCCATGTGTTTTCACCGCTACTAAAGCGAATATCTTTCTTCTGCATCTCAGAATGTTTTCACGTTATGTTAAGGTTTATTTGTGGTAATTAAGAGGCTAGATGAGACACCTGTTAAGAGGCTATATTTATGTGTGTCCAGACTTCGATTCTGTTGACTGTGTTATTGTAGGGAGGTGACTGATGTTTATGCCAGGCCTTACCAAGAGGTAAATTAAGTGAGCCGAGAGCCACTAATAACCTGTGTTATTGTTATGTCCGAGCGGGAGAGCTCGTTGATGGTGTTTTATAGCAGAGATTGATCTCGCACGAGACTGCTACTGCTGAGCCCAAGGTATTCAGCATTGTCAGCCTATTAATCATAAACCAACGATAATTTAAACCAACGATTCTAATAATCAGTAACGTCATTTTTATAAACCTGATGATAATTAACTACTCATAGCATTTAACCTTGATTTTCTTGCATTTTGGACCTGCTGGCTGGCACTTGATTTGCACACTTCTCTTGTGGAAGTAATCTAGGACAGATGACACTAATTTTTATCGACGGAGTGCTTGCTCGACCTTTAGTCAGTAGCTGGGGGAGCGTGAGCCTCATGCGACGTTAGACGTAGTTTTCACTACGCAATCGCCAACGTAAATCACATGCACGTAGATGACACTGGTCTACAAAGAGTAACCCAGGGCGAAGGCAGGAATAATAATGTTTATGGTCTTGTTTAACTTATTTCAAGTCTATGTTAACCCCATGTTTACCCTTTACTTAGATTATAACAGGGCATTGAATGTTTTTTTTGACGGCTTGTCATGTAGATTTTGTATTAAATTGTTTTTGCTTTACGGACGCCATCGCCGTAAATTTTGTATTAATTGTTAGGAATTAGCAAATTTTAAAAATAAATGTAAATGAGGAAATGGTATCATCCTAACTTAGACTTGCTATTGCTGCCCTGTTAAATGTAAATTCTGTTATTAGCTTATTTTGTAACTTGATTTAGAGATTATCGCCGTACCATTTACTCAGTGTTGCTGTTGTTGCTTTACTTTGTCAGATAGATCTTTCGCGAGGGTTTACAGTAGTTTACAGTTAGGGTACTGATCTTTTATTTTTAATTATTTATTAGTTTGCGGATTAGCTGATGGAAACCCTCCGAACTAGGCTAGGTGTCTGAATATTTTGAAAAAATATTTCTACATGTTTTACCTAAGTCAGGAAGTTTAATTTCTCAGTCTACCTTTAGGAGGTGTATTTTCTTGGGCTGTCTATGACCTTCTAGCAGCCATGTTACCACGGATCCCCTGGATCATGGATTCTCGTGCCGCTATGGCCTATAAGAAATTCACCCAATCCTCATGGCATATGGGTCCGGCAGGTGAGGTGTTAGGGATGTCGTTTCGGCTGTTGGCAACCTTGATAGCTCCTATGACGGGCACAGTATGTACTATTACATGAAGATTATTGTGTACGTGTAGTATGCAAACTTCAATCGCATGATTAAGACACAAGAAGAAATAAACGAGTTTTTAAAATTTCGCACAGTTGCCATTTTGTGGTTATGAAAACAATTAAAATAAATTAGATGCCAGTGGATTAACATTTGTATAAGCATTTACCGTACCCAGTTTCACTGCACTCGGATAGTTAAATCGCGAGAAACGTCCATTTAAATACTTATAATTCACGATGCCGCCATGTTGGATTCATGCTCACCTGGTTATTGAAATTTCCATAGGTGACCTTATGTTCATAGCCTCTATGAACATTAAACAAAATTGATTGCTGTAAAAGATTCGTAGATAATGTGAACTGTGTAAATGTTTCGGATGGTAGCCATGTTGGAATGTTATATGTATAAGCAATAGCGTTATGTACCAACAAATGAAAATTATTGCGTAGGTTCATTATTCAAACTTTCACTTCGATCGCATGATAACGACACAAGAAATAAAAACTTAATTTTAAAATTTTGCACAGCCTCCATCTTGAGGTTACCTAAACAATTGAACTAAATTAGATGCCAGTGCATTGCAATATGTATAAACATTTACTGTACCATATTTCACTGCGCTCAGATGGTTAAATCTCAAGGAAAGTCTATTAAAATATTTCAAATTCGCTATTCCGTTATGTTCGTTTTGTACTTTACAGGTTTTTGAATGTTACATAGATATACTTGTAGTAGTGTTCTTTATCGCCGTACACAATTTCAGGTTGATATCGCTAACAGTTTCGGAGACATAGAATGCCGGTGAAATATTTTGCACATCCGCCATCTGCAGGTTATAGTGAACAATTGAACTTAATTAGATGCCAGTGCATTTCAATCTCTATATACATTTGCTGTGCCAAGTTTGATTGCGTATGGATGGTTAAATCGCGAGAAAAGTCTATTTAAAGTCGCAATTTCGCTTGGTCGCCATGTTGGTTTTGTAGTTATCAGGTTTTTGAAAGTCACATAACCAAACTTCTAGTAGTACCCTTTATCACCGTGCAACATTTCAGGGTTTTATCAGTAATAGTTTCGGAGATATTGAGTGCTGGTAGAATATTTCGCACAGCCGCCATGTTGGATTGGTGAGTCATAATAAAGTTTAAAGGGCATGATCGGAATCGGCCAAAATGGGGCTATATTCTCACCGAGTTTCATTGAAATCGCTCCAGCCGTTTTAGACGTTATTAGAGGGGACACACACACATATACGCACACATACACTCACACGGTCAAATGGTGATCTCATAACCTATTTCTTTTTCATAAAATGAAAATGGACTAAAAAAAGTCGGTCAATGTCTTGGAAAAGGGCATAGACAGCGTTCCCCTCAGCAGCACAGCAGATTTCTTTCCGCCAGCATCCCCTCCAACGCTGTGGAATGTTGACAAGAGTCTGAAGTTGGGTGACCTCCTCGCTGTGTATTCCAATGGCACAAACCTAGCCTATCAACAGCTCATTCACACCACCATGGGGAGTGGCCAGCATGACTAGTAAGGTTCAAGGCCGCTGCAACGTGTGCGTTAATGGCGCTAAAAACTTTAAAACTTGCAATGTTTTGCAGACTATCAGAAAATATTTAACTGTAACTAAAATTGGTAGTATTTTTTATCTTAGGGCATTTTCTTTCTATTTACAGGAAATGTGATTTGTGTCGCAGATATAAACGCATGAAAAGGTGAAGAATATGCTACTCTCTGCGAGTCTCTTGAAACATTCTTTGATAAAAATTTGAGGGAAACATGTCTATCGTAGGCCTATTCATGAAATCAGCGTATATTAGAACAATTTTTGAGGTTTCAATGTAGGATTAATATTAACAATAACATTTCCATTCATTATGTAATATTGACATAGATGAGATGTTATTAATATTATTAATCGACAGGCATAACGGTGGGAAATATCATAGCCACCCACATAATCTCTTTTTTTAACTTATCAATTGTAATTATTTTTTGCATCAGTTTAATATAGAAGGAGAAGAGTGTTTCACTATATGTATATATTTAATTTATTTGACTTAATTTAATGGAAGCTTTTCAATTCGAATAATTAATAATTCTAACGTGAGGGCAAAGCAAGCGAGCACGAGGGCATTTCTGTCAGGTAGCAGGAGGAAGGGAGATGTTGCAACTTGAGATATACTTGGCTGGGCGCGCCGCGGGAGACTTTCCTGGAAGTTGAGGGAACAACGAAGGACGCTACTGAGGCTCGCTTTTCCAAAATGGCAGTTCACCGGAGGTCATATCCTCAAGAACAAGGGATCTAGCCTCGTACCAGGACCAGGATATGTTATTTTGGCTACAAGTACTGTGATCCTCAGAATTTACACCACGCCATGGATGAATGAATCAGTGAGAGACACCATCACAAGCTGGAAGAGAAGGGTCGGCTACAATGAAACACGAGAGGTGATTGGTCAGCGGTCATGGGTGAAGTGTATAGTGGAGAGGGTTGAAGCAAAGTTATAAGAGACGTTACCCGGGTCTCGAGAGCCACTCTTGATTCCATTCTGAATCTTTTTCTTAATTTGATTCTCCATCAACAATCTGCGTTTATTCGCAGTTAAAGTTGAAAATATGTTGGGACATATAGTCTACCGTACATACATATTAAGTATTTGGCAATCATCATAAAAGTGATTTATGAAGATAGTACTTCATCACACACTACTAAGTAATTTAAAACATCCAATACAACAAGAAGATGACGGCGATATTCTGCAGCAGACTGCAGATTTGCTCTGGGACGAGCAAAACCTATCTTATGAAGACATCGACGGTGAGCGCACTGGCAACATCACATATTTCTCTGTTTTTCAATTAGTACATCTTTTATTTAGGCACATTAAATTTAAATTAATTTAGCTTCTGGAATAAATTAACCTAAACTCATGTCGACGTATTCGTTTGTGTTTGGCCGCTACGTTAATTGTAAATTCAGTAATACTTCCATCAAAATGTCTTCCATAATTGTTCTGGTTAATAACATTAAAATTAATTCTTTAAATTCATTCTCCGTGTTTCCTTCTTGTAGTTAGAACTAGCTATAATACGAACCTATCCTCTCATCGCAATTACTATACTGGTTGGAAATTTTATTTCCCTACGGGCTGAGTTTAGAAGAGTCTACGTAGCCGAGGTAATATGGAAAGTGATTATGTTTTTTAAATTTCGGTGTTCAATTGGCATTGAACCCGATGGTGCCCAACTATTTTGAAGTTTTACTGTGGTTCTGTCTACAGTACTCCAGGTAAACACCATTACAATGGTCAGCTCAACAGTGGAGCTTAACACTCATAACTATTACATTTGTACGCCCAAGTGGAACGAGAACCATCCAAAATATTACATTTGGTCGCCCAAGTGGGGCAAGTACAGTCATAAATATTACAATTATTAGCACTTGTTTTTAAAAATCATGTAAGCATATTAGGTCATATTGTACTTTTTCAGATCATATTTCAGTATTTAAGGAATATATGCCTGCATATTTCTCGTATCTTTAGGTCCTAAACATCCGAACTTGGATGACTAGTGATGGTGGATCTGTTCAAGATTTAGCCAGCCGTATGGCCTATGACATAACTTATTGGTCTACGGTGTATTAGACTACAAGCATTACGAGATTGAAATCCTAAAGATTTGGTAAATAAACTAATGAAAGGAACCGTTGGTCTATCATTGCACGAAGGCAGAGCAACAACTGTAATAATAATAATAATAATAATAATAATAATAATAATAATAATAATAGTAATAATAACAATAATAATAATAATAGATTTTTAGACACACTATTTTTATTTTTTTGGGGTAGTCGAGTTGCCGGAATTTTGTGTTCACAGAATTTCTTGTACGTGCCATTATATCCATTGGCATAAGGCTGTCAATAATTGCCCACCTTCATTTATTACATAACTGCCCCTAGATAAAGCCTGGATAGATGGATAGCACTCGACTATCTGAGCTACACAGCCTCGTTATCATTAAATTATTATTATTATTATTATTATTATTATTATTATTATTATATAGATGTGCCACCGTACTGGTACTAAATCTTGGTAGTAGTTTCCCATGGTTTCCCACTTCTACCCCAGGCATATGCTGGGATGGTTCCTAACCCAAGGCCACGGCCGCCTTCTGCCCAATCCTCACCTGAATTATAAATACCCACAATACTACAGAAACCACAAAAACACAGGTTATCAGTCAAATTCAACACACACCCAACTACACGGGGGTTATGACCATAATCGACAAGCCTCTCAAACGAAACAATATCAAGTATTTTACGTCCATCTTAAATGCTAGTTCCGAACAGATGACGGGATGTAGGAAATTCGTTCCACTGAATTTCATTAACGTGCTGGACGTCAATGACAAAGCAGGGCTGATTATCGAAATTATTGTATCCTTTACATCAACATCAATCAATGACTTCTTCACTTACAAAGTAGGGTACGCAATACTACCGGTTCAAATATCCCAAGCCATTATGAGAGGTTCCAACAACAGCATCACAATTTGCTTACGTAGGTGTTTACAACATGAGTACAGCTATCCTCATATCAGCTGATACCCTCTCCTCCTCAATAGGAAGGTCAATGCTCCGATTACGCAAGACCTTCTCGCCCCGTCCTAGCCACGCTTCAAACTACCTCGTCCTGCCCTATGCCCGCCTGACTTGGATTGCACCTTCAGCTTGAACAGTTTCTGAAAAACCTACAAACATTGACTTTTTAATGTATAATTTTCAATTTAAATATAGGTGACATATTGTTTTTACCTAGGAAGCTTAGAATAGTCTCTTCTGTCACCAGTATAACGGACGTCCCGTATATCAATTTCACCCTGTATTTAAACAGTTCTCAATATGTACGAATCTATTACGGCAATCAAACTCAAATTCTGTATGTTGGTAACGGCCATTAACATAAGTACGCCTATGGGACTTTCAATAACCCAATAAGCACAAATATAACATGGTGGCCTTGCAAAATTAATACATGTAAATGGAATTTATTTGAGATTTCATCAACCAAACGCAGTGAACCTTGGTATGGTAAATGTTTATTTGAAATTTAATCTACTGGTATCTAATTTAATCCATTTTTTTCATCACTTTAAGATCGCGGCTGTGCGAAGTTTTAACATGAAGTTTATAGCCTATTTTCTCTTATGAAAAAAAAGGCTTATGAGATCACCTTTTGTCCGTGTGTGTGTATGTGTGTGCGTATGTGTGTTTGTGTGTCCCCCGAATAACTTCTAAATGGCTGGGGCGATATCAATGAAACTCCGTAAGCTCAAAGCACCGTTTCAGCTGACCCCGACCGAGCCCTTTAAATTTTATTACGTTTCACCAATCCAACATGGGGGCAGTGAGAAATATTTAACCGGGTTTCTCTATCTCCAAAACTATTACTGATATCACCCTGAATATTAACTAAGTACATATATCTGACTCTCCAAATCCCGTGAAACACAAAAACAACATGGCGGACAATTGATTTTCAGATAGATCAAATTATTTTTCTAGCCATCTTATCACCCGAGACCATTGATGCTAGGAACAGCGAATCATTAGTCAGAGCTCAGTATAAAGACAACCCATGTTCAATTAATTTCAAAAATTAAAGATGACATCAGTTCGAAATTTCTAAACCTTCTCTCTTTTATGTACCGTATTCAAGTGATTGAAGAGAAGATTCGTATGATAGGTTATTGCAATAACCATAATCTAATGGTACTGTGCCCGTTTATACGGAGGATGCACAGTCAGCACTTGGCTTTTGCTACTGCGGTATCGGGGCGTGTAACGTTCCTCCACCACTGACTTAACATCCGATATGGAATACTCAAGGTTCACAAGGATTAGATGAAAAACTCAACATTACAATTTTACATTATTTATTACATAGAAAAAATAGATTTACTCAAAACTTATCAAAAATCAAATCACTTTGCATAGACTCTTCAAGTGTCACTCAAAAACTAAAAATCACTTTTTTAAAATTCATCAAAATTCATTATAATGCCACTTCATTATTCCACGAACTTTGTAACTACTTTGTCTTGCTTAAATTAAATTATTACCATGTTTAGTATATTTCACTCAGGCGTCGACCGCGCCTATCATTTAAGTCATATAATCTCTCCAAGTCTTTGGACATTTACATTCATGCCATTTACCCTTCAGGGTTTCTTTATGTTTACTTAAACATTATTTATTTATCATTTATTAAGTCATTTGGACCTTAATAATAATTCTTCACAAAACCTCAGATTTTAAACATTTAAAAATACTATACAAGAACATGCCATGTCTGTGGATCGAACCCTTATTCGACCGGTTACTTTCCTTTCATCAGGTGATTTTTCCTCAGCATTGTACCATGCACTGTGTTATTTACCATAGTGGGATCTTTATTCATATTAAAACTACATTGTTTCATAACCTGTTATTTTATTCTTTTGAGGAAGGAATCCTTTTATCAACAATAAAAGTATTTGACAAAATCCATCAAAATCTATATAAACACTTCAAACTTATATTCTGGAGAATGGTCTCAATCTCAGCATTATGATTTTATAGGTTATTTTGAGCTTGCACCTTTTAATAAAAACTTTCATATAGTGGCCTCTTTATTATTAGTCTCTACTAGACCTTTCATGACCGCGGAACTCGTTAAATTTACTCTCTCGTTCCCTCACTACGGTAGGTCAGGCTCTAACAGCTGCCCCCTCTTCCTGTGACACTTCACTTGATTTATGACGTCTCGCCGTCCGTCATGCTTTATAATGTTATTTACTATTTAACCATATGATTTTCCAACACTTACATTCACTTCTAAAGCGGCTATTTGTTTCTGCTTTTAATATTATTACTATTATCATTAACCTTTCGTGTCTTCAGGATATTTGTTACTTATTTCGGAGAGGATGTATAATAGTTGATAACCCAAACCTTAATAACATTTGTATGACGTCTTATCACAACACTATATTTATAACAATGCCTTATCGGACTTACTTGCAGATTTCACATACGACGCTTCAATATGGCAATACTTTAGTGGGAATTTCACCTACACACTATAACAGGACGTTTTCATACAACAACAATACATTAATGGGAATCTTTCATCCACAATATTTCGACGATAAGCTCCATCTCCCGAATAAATAAATCCTGATTAACGCACATTAATTAGATTGAAGCTACATTTATTTCATTATTAGGCCTTTTCGGCAACACGATTTCTTGCTTGGATATTTGCGGTTTATTTAATCTCTTGTATACTCTTTCATTTATAGCGGTAAGACCTCGGTCTTCCTATTATTTTATTTTCACAACTTTGGCCTGATAGCCTGCAATAATACAATTTTCCCTTGGGTGTTTTATTCACCAATTACTTTAGAGATTTATAGATTGATCATTTTGACAACAATACGTCAAGATATTATTTATTTCGTTCCGTTTTTTATTACTTGAGTTCCTTATTAGGATATTTACCACCACTTTATTTTTAGAGTATAACAACTCGAAGAAGCAGTTAGTGGGGAGAGACCTGATAGTCATGGGAGACCTAAATGCCCATGTCGGAACTGATAGAAGAGGTTTTGAGGAAGTGATTGGTGGTGAAGGATGGGGAAACAGGAATAAGGAAGGAGAGAGATTGTTGGAACTGTGCAAGATAAATGGGCTAATGGTTGGAAACACATGGTACAAGAAGAGAGAGAGCCATAAAATTACTTGGTACAGCAGAGAATTGACTAGGAAGTCAGTGGTGGACTATATTCTATGCGGGAAGGAGACAAAGAAGAGTATCACGGATATAAGGGTAATACCTTCAGAAGCCCTGGACAGTGACCACCGTCTGCTGGTCGCCAAGGTGAGAGGACTGAAGGAAAAGAGGAGAACTGAGAACCAAGAAAGAAGAATAAGGACATGGAAGCTGAAGGAGGATGGAAATAAGGAGAAGTTCCAGATATTAGTGAGGAACAAATTACCGAAGGATGATCCGAAAACAGGTGAAGAAGAATGGAATAGGTTCAAGGACGTGTTGGTAGAAGCAGCGGAAGTCGTGTGTGGCAGAACTAGTGGAAAGAAAAGGTGGAAGGAAACACCATGGTGGAACCCCAGAACTATGGATCAGTGAAAAAGAAAAATGAAGCATTCAGGAAATGGTTCCAACAGAGGACAGACAGAACAAGAGAAGAATACCAAGAGCGGAAGAAAGAAGCAGGAGAAGTAGTGAAGGAAGAGAAAAAGAAATGGCTGGAGAAATGGACAGAAATGATGGAGGAGGACTGTGATGGCAGTAAGAAAGTGTTGTATGGAATGATAAAGGCAAAGAGAAGAGATACAGGGGAAAATGTCAGAATGGTGGACAGGAATGGAAAGGAGGTCGAAAATATGGAAGAAGTAAAGGTTATCTGGAGAGAATACTTCAAGGAACTCCTAAATCCAACTAAAACCAGCGTAGTGGACATTGTGGAGGAAGAAACAGACAGTGACCAAGACATTTCAGAGAAGGAATTGACATGGAAAGAAGTGGAGGAAGCATTAAAGAAGATGAAAGGGGGAAAGGCACCGGGAATAGACGAAGTGAGTGTGGAGATGGTGAGAGCAGCAGGGGTGATAGGAACACAGTGGCTCTTTCGAGTAATGAAAGTGATATGGAGGGAGAAGAAAATACCAGAGGACTGGAAAAGAGGGATAATAATACCCATATTTAAAAAGGGAAGTAGGAAGGAATGCAAGAACTACAGGGGAATTACACTCATGTGCCACTGCGCCAAAATATTTGAGAAGGTACTGGAGAGAAGAATTCGGACAGAAGTTGAAGATGGGCTGAGGGAAGAACAGTATGGATTCAGGCCAGGAAGGTCAACAGTTGACCTCATCTTTGCAGTAAGACAGCTACAAGAACACCATTATGAATATGGGAAAGATCTGGTGATGACCTTCTTGGATATTGAGAAAGCATATGATAGTATTAATAGAAACAAGGTATGGGAAGCAATGAGAGCAAAAGCAGTGAACAAGGAGACAGTGGCAAGAGTGAAAGCAATGTACGAGGGAAGCAAAAGCTGTGTAAAGGTAGGAAGAGAGAGAACGGAATGTTTTCAACTGGAGAGTGGTCTGAAACAGGGAAGTGCCCTCTCACCCCTGCTATTTATAGTGGTGATGGATGAAATCATACGAAAAGTGGTAAATAGCATTGGGGAAAGGAAAATGAAGGCAATGTTGTTTGCTGATGACCTTCTGGTATGGGGAGAGGATGAGGAAGAAGTACAAGAGCAATTAGATGAGTGGGAGAAGGTAGTGTTATCATATGGGATGAAGTTCTCAGCACAAAAGAGTGAAGTGGTCATCACAACGAGGAAGAAGAACAGACTGGATATGGGCATAACACTTGGAGGACAGCAGTTGCAGAAAGTAGAATGCTTCAAGTACTTGGGAAGTATAATTGAAGAAAAGGGAGGCAATAGGATGGAAATAAATGAGAGGGGAAGGTGCGCAGATGGATTTTTCAAGATTGTTAGGGGGATGATATGGAATAAAGATGTACCACAAAAATGTAAAGGAATCATCTACAAGACCTACTTTGTGCCAATTTTGACATATGGTTCAGAAACATGGGTGATGAAGGAAAGGGACAAGAATAAAATACGAGCAGTGGAGATGAAGTTCCAGAGGAGTAGGGTAGGAGTGACAAGAATGGACAGAGTAAGGAATGAGAGAGTCAGGGAGATGGTAAGAGAGGAACCATTGCAAAATAGAATAGAGCGATCTAGGCTACAATGGTATGGACATGCGAGGAGGATTGAAGAGGAGAGGATACCGAAGAAGATGTTTGGAATGGAAATGACGGGAAGGAGGCCAAGGGGAAGACCAAGGGACAGATGGACAAAAGGAGTTAAGAAGAGTGTGGAGGAAAGAGCAGTGTGCTGGGACACAGTAAATGACGAGAGATGGTGGATGGACAGGAAACGATGGAGAGGCTTATGTTCCAAGCAGACCCGACCAGCGGTTGGAAACTGCTCAAGATGATGATGATGAACAACTCGATAATAGTTATTGTTATTATTATCATCTCAGATTTTCAATTAGTTTTATTACAACTTTTAGTTATTTGCCATTTAATTATATGGTATAAAATCAAACTATTTTTATTTTTCCTTATCATATCGACTTTTAACGATTTCATTATGGTGCGTATTCATTTCATAACCTGATTTTACCTTGGCAAAAATTCTAAGCCATTAAGGTTATTATCTCAATTCCGTCCTCCACATCATTTATTTCTTATTATTTCATTTCTTGGGTTTCCATTACCTTATATTTCCTGATCCCATTTATATATTTATTTCTGCGAGGTAATTCTCGCAGTTATTCATTATTATTATCCCAACATTTCAATTATCTTAGTGCATTCAACTACCCAGTGAATCAATCGTTAAACTCCCTAGTCAACGATTGATTTTACTGGGTCAGCGCATAGTACAGATGCAAATTTTAATGAAAAATCATGACTCACCCGTGTGCTGCTCCTGTTTCATTCTTAGACGGATTCACCCATCTAACTGCATAAGCACTTTTCCATGGCACTTTCTATCGTGAACTGCATTTCATTAGGCCCAATCGACCTTAACTTACATTTAAACACATTATTACTCTATAAAAACACTATATTAACACTAAAAATATATTTCTTTTAAATTATTTACACTGCACTTTTTTCACCATATCTCAGTGATCTTCGGCACTTTCTATCGGTGATCGACGCCCTGATGAGATCCCAAGACCCTGCATTAGACGCGTGATAATTCGAACAGCTCCTAGTTATTCACTGGATTTAGACTCTGCCCTGTCCTTTTAACAGACTATTTCGGCTTCCCTTATCGTTTTTATAAGCGATTAGCATCTTTCACTTGCCCTACGCTTATGTGGCGGTCTATCGAACCTGCGGACCTCCTAATTCTTGACCGTAATCTGTCCTTTTTATATACTGCGACAAGATTTTTCTTCTTTCTCTTACGAGAATGTTTTTCTGGCTACGTCCCTGTTTGACACACTGTAACTTCGCTAAAATTCACTGAATATGCTTTGGGTCTCGAACCCGTGTCCATTTACTTGAACTTTTTGATTCCGTTCCAATATATGACCCTTAATAATGTGGTCTTTTTACTTGACTTTTACGAATACCTGTCTATAGTCTCGAACCGATGACTTCCAGCGTAGCGTCTCTACTGATCTGGACTTGTGCTTTCTAGCTGAGTAATGTTCTAGAATTCGACGAGGCGCATCTTATTTTTGTCACGGTTTCCGTGTAGCGTACATTTTTTTCTGATCTAGCACAAGTGCTTTAGTGATCACTTAAAAAAACAGTACTTTATGATGTGACGTATTTATGTTACTACGCACATACGAACTTTTCGTTGAAACCGCGGATACTGACGATTTGTTATCTTGACTTAACACGATCCACTTTAGCGGTCAGTAACGAACTGAGTTACTCGATGCGACATCTCCATACAGGAGTGCGATGAGTTTTTATCAACGTGACGACGAACTTCCGTCCAGGCGGACTATGATACTGCGTACTGTATACTATATACTGTATGAAATCGCGCAGAGCCTCTCAGGGCCTGATTTGATGTGATGCAGTGCTCCTGCATTCGGAGTCCACTGTAAGACTGCATGCCTTTGCTTCGTCCTAGCCTCTATTTATTCAAATCTATAAAAATGTAGTTCCCCTGCTCAATGCAGAGCTTATTTTCTCTATCTAGGCTTCCACCTGCTTGAAATTTTGTGTGCTACTGTAGAATGTGCTAATTCTAACATTTATTTCAAGCGGAGTTATTTTCAATCATACGTTTATTTCTAATTAATTAAAATGATTATTATTCTCGTTACGGGGCAGGTGGATGACTTTATTTAACTTCCACATCCTTGCGTTTTAACTATCAATGATGTCATGTTGACGATGGAATTTTTTCTCCATGTCAGCTTTCATGGTTAGCGACCCATGAAAAGATAAGTTCCCTATGCATGCCTATTCGCTTGCTATTTGATTATTGTATTATTTTTTTGTCATGTTATTCCATAACACTGATTGACATTTGTTTGGGGATCTCCCTGACTCTCCTATCGCAATTAATGCTGTGTTGGTCTCTTTACCTTGGCAGTTATGCTATCATAAATTTGATTAAAACTCGCTTATATTAAGATTTTTAATGACTTCTTGCGCGTGGCTTATCGCTTATGAGTAAGCAGGATTATTCTTATCTTGTTGATATTTCTTGGCTCCTGCCATTTATAAATATATTTATTACTCCATTAAATTGGTTTCGATAACGCAGCTGTGAGGCATGATTCACATATGGCTGACGTAACCCTCTGCTAGGTCCACTACTCGGTGTGACATAAACTGCATCTTTACATCTCAGAGATCCGAAGTTCAACTCTTGTACCAACTCCAGTTGGGTACAGTACTAAATTATGTAGCTTAAATATCGTAAATCGGAGAAGCCTTGCATTCGACTTTACTTAAAATTTTACTTCCGTGAGGCATTGCAGAAATATGTAATCTCGAGGTAGGTGTCTTTTTCACCGATAGTGAAAGTAATATATTCTGGCACATATTTTTGATGTGTAACATCTTTCCGCTCGGTTGCTGGATAGTTTTGTGGGAGTGATTTTGAAAATTAGGGACGGAAGTGAATCGGGCGGAAGTGGATCGAACGGAAGTGGATCGGACGGAAGTGAAGACGCACTGCCAGAAAATTGGGACGGAAGTGAATCGGGTGGAAGTGGATCGAACGGAAGTGCATCGGACAGCTGGATGTACAATTGAAAATGTGCGTATTGGAAACAAGGCAGTGTGTGCTCTGTAGCGCGAGAATGTTATGGCAATACAGTAAGCAGTGCATTTAGCAGGCAATGGTTTGACGAGCACAGTGGCAAATGTTTCACCGACTTTCATTTGTCATTGAGCAGTTTATGAAGCTTCACGTTCAAGGTTGAATATCACGACAAAATTATGACATTTAGGTAAGCGGCATTATTGTCAAGCTGTGGGTGAGTAGTTAAATATTAAATGCATAACAGAATGTTGTTATATGAGTGGAATAAAAGCTGTATTTTCATCATATGTGAGACTAGGTCATTTCATGATTGTAGGAAGCCATGTTTTGATTGTTTACGACGAACTGTATGAGAGCCTTGAGAATAATGAATGTTATAGTTACTGAGGAATGTGCTCACAGTATTTGAGAGAACTGTCGACGTTGTGTGTCACTTTGTTATTATGAATTATTAATGTAAAATGAAGGAAGGAAGCTTGTAGTTTTGCGTGTCCGTTAATCTCACGATCATGATCCACGGTACCTCCCTTTTACGTGGAATGCGAACCACAGGACATGGCATTTCAATTCGAAAATCTCACATGTATTGACCGGGAATCAAACCCGGTATACCTTGGTGAGAGACTATCAGCTTGACCGCTGCGCCACAAATGTGACAGTAGCATATCTCCAATTCAATCTATACATTCATCATAGTATCAGTATGAAAATGGAGTGTAAATTAACATTTTAAGAATGTCCAAGCTGTGTAGTATACGAGTAAGATAACATGTCAGATGTTACACATCATATGCGACAACTGTAAGGCTCGTATCTTTTTTTAATGCAATGCTGTTCGTGGTGACAGATGATTTGTATTAAAACCCATTTAGTATTCATCACGTGGAAAATCATTTTTATAGCCGGGTGAGTTTTCAATAGAAAAGACCAGTGAGATACATGAAAATAGGCTATTTATTTCTTCACGGAACTGTTGTTTTTAAGCACAATTTTATGCTAATTAGGTGGTCAACACTATAACAGAATTTAATAATCTCGTGTAGTAATATGCACAGTTCTTGAGTAAAATTCCTTTTGATTTCTGTGTGCGACCTATCGAACATATAATACATGAGTATAGATATGTTTGCGTGGATTGCTGAGTTAATCTTCAACCAGCACCTGAGTTTGTTCCTGCACAGAACCTGTCAATTCCTCATATGCTGTGTTCAGATTTTTGATCTACTGAAGAATTATCACTATGAAACAAACCTGTATTGAATGCTCGATACCTCCCAAATATTCTAAAGACAATCGATGATATTCTTGAAAGACGAGGAGATAACACGTGCTCTTCCGTAGGGCTATGTTGATTTTGAGTTCAATTAACTTTATAACAGTTCTTCGTTACTATTTAATTTAATCTTTTTAATACAATACTGTAATATAATTTTGATGTGTATGACTATTGTTATTCCTGTCGAAACTTGAGTTGGAAATGCAGGCATACTAACAGGCCCTTTGATATTTCGTTTATGTACAATAACCGTGGTGATTAAAATCATATTTTCTACCGGCAAAAATACAATCAGTTATTATTTTTAAATTATATAAGCATTTGCAATCCATTCGCCTAGACAATGTCTTCATAATCAAATTTTGTTACGATACGAGACTGTTGAATGTAGTCATTACGCTGGCTAAAGCGCAGCGTTAGGTCATGGGGCCAAGCTCTCTGCTGACTTGCTAGACACGTGGTTTTGAGCCCCACCGTCGGCCGTCCTTGAAATGGTTTGCATTGGGTTCCCATTTTCAACACCAGGCAAAATTTCGGGACGTTACCTTCTGACTGGCCACGGCCACTTCCTTCCACATCCTTCTCCAATTTCATTCAACATCATCAATTCCATCTCTCATCCCGACGCGCAAGTCGCCCACGGGCGGCGAATAGAAAGATCTGCACTCGGTCTCTGAGGAGACCACACGACAAAGAAGTAGTTGCGTTAAGAACTATACAGCCTATTTTCATATATCCTACTTATGTTAATTGCCTCTATCTACATACAAAATTTCAGTTTGATTGCTGTAATAGATTCGTAAATATTGAGAACCGACTATATATTTCGGATGGTCGCCATGTTGGAGTTTTTATATGTAGAACCTAGAGTTATGTACTGTTACATGAAGATTATTGTGTACGTGTAGCATTCAAACTTCAATAGCATGATTAGGACACAAGAAGTAACAAGGAGATTTTGAAATTTCGCACAGCAGCCATCTTGTGGTTATGGAAACAATTGAAATAAATTAGATGCCAGTGGATTAAGATTCGTATAAGGATTTACCGTACCAAGTTTCACTGCACTCGGATGGTTAAATTGCGAGAAACGTCCAGGTGAATATTTATAATTCGCGTCGCCGCCATGTTGGATTTGGGATCACCGGGTTATTTAAAGTCCTACAGGTGAACTTAAGTTCATAGCCCCTATGAACATAAAAAATCAGTTTGTTTGTAAAATACATTCGTAGATATTCAGAGCCGTCTAAATATTTCGGATGGTCGCCATGTTGGATTGTTAAATGTATAGGCCATAGAGTCATGTACCATTAAAATAAAATTATTGCGTGGGTTCATTATTCAAACTTTCACTTCGATCGTATGATTACGACACAAGAAATAAAATTTTAATTTAAAAATTCGCAATACCGCCATCTTGAGGTTATGTAAACAATTGAACTAAATTAGATACCAGTGCATTACAATGTATATAGACATTTCCTGTACCAGATTTCATTGCGTTTGGAACATTAAATCGCGAGAAAGGTCTATTTAAAATTTTCTAATTCGTTTGGCCGCCATGTTCGTTTTTTAGTTAACTGGTTATTGAAAGTCTTATAGATGAACTTCCAGTAGTGCCATTTATCTCCGTACCAAATTCCAGGGTGATATCGCTAATAGTTTCAGAGATATAGAATGCTGGTGAAATATTTCGCACATCCGCCATTTTGAGGTTATGTATATAATTGAACCAAGTTAGATGTCGGTGCATTACAATGTGTATAGACATATACTGTACCAAGTTTTATTGCGTTTGGTTGGTTAAATCGAGAGAAACGTCTATTTAAAAGTCGCTAATTCGCGTGGCCGCTATGTTGGTTTTGTCGTTACCAGTTTTTCAGGAGTCACATAGGTGAAGTTCTAGTAGTTCCCTTTATCACCGTAAAAATTTCCAGGGTGATATCGGGAATAGTTTCGGAGATATTGTATGCTGGTGAAATATTTCGCACAGCCGCTGGGTAGATTATTAGCTTGGGAATAACCTAACCCCCAAGGGAAGATGATAAAGAAAAGAAAGTGGGTTTCGGACAGGAGAAAAAGGATGGAGAAATAGGACGAGAGTCCTACAGAAGTTATAAGTTTAACTTTAAGTATACTCAAAGGCAGCTGCCACTGCAAATCCGCTCTCCGATACCTAAAGAGGGTAGGGACTGAACCGTTTTTATCAGGTTCATATTTTTTTTGTTATGTTATTATTATTATTATTATTATTATTATAATTTCCTTCATGTCGCATTATTGTGACATACGTTTCTCTGTCACTCCTACTGCGTTCAAACTTAGTAATTCTGCGTAGACGTTTCACCAGATGGTGGAACTTTTCACCCCTACTAACACAATTTTACCATTGGTTGAAGCACTACTTGTTGTCAGGATTTGCCTTCGCCATTGGACCCCCTCCATCCATGTATACGGAGAGGGGATGTTTGTCGTATCTACGACTTATTTTTCTCGGGCGCGTTACTGCTTTTTTTAAGAGAAGGTTTCTTCCTCCAAATTTTGGGCCGTCATGTACGACGGACGTGTGTGCACGTGTTGGGCTTTGCCCGCACTCAGAAAGCAACTAAATGTAAGTACGATTCACTCATTGAATTTATCTAACTTGAGGTCATTCTAAATTTCTGTTTCTCCATATTTTTTCATTTTGTGTCCCCTTTGATTCACTTATAATTTCCCTTTCTTATGATGATGTGAATTCGGTCCATGAACCCAAGTCCCTTCGCCTTTGTTTACGTTAGTTTAGCGAAGTCTCTGTGTTTATTTGTCATCCCTCCCTTTCATGTAATCGGTTTTAATTTTACGTAAATCTTTCAGGTCTGAAATATCTGCTATTTTTCAACGAGGCTTAATTATGCTTTGTATTGCGTCACCACCTGGTTCGGTGTTCATTTAAGGCGACCTCCGTTGGATTGTCGCATCAGAGCCTTGTTTTTTGTGGATGGAATCAGCGAAGTTACGGAGCTGAGTTTCACGTCTTCAGCTTGATCCTCCCTCTGTTTTATTGAAATGTATGTGAGCGATGGTCATTGTGCTAATCACTGTCCATGCGCCACATTACTTTCTTTGTTTCATCGTATGTCGTTGTGATTCGGCATTTCTACCTCTGCGTAAGCCTACATCTTCCTACGAAAACTTCGTTATATTACGTAACTCAGTGTCATCCCCCACCCCTCGTTTCCCTACATACGCACTCCTCTACTCCCCACCGTTTCACCTCCTACCCCATGATTTCACAACATCATGAGCGTCTTAGTTCTGTTTTTGGCGCTGGGATTATAGTCCAGGTCATCCTCGTAAGTAGAGGTGTTCTATTATTCGACTCGTCCATACTCTTTATCTTTTGTTTTTTTGTATTTTAAATTTTGGTTAGCGAGTCGCGCTTACGGTTTAGTTGCACATTGAATGTAAGTACATTTTAATTTATCTTGTTTCATCTTTGTTTGTACTTAAGTTCATTTATACACTTTTCTCTTGATATTGTTTTTGTGTACCCCTTTCTTGGGTACCATCTTTAGTCATTAATTTTATATTGTTTGTTATTAAGTGATTTTAATGCCTTTTCAAGTTTACCTTTCATTTTGTGTTTAGATTAATCCTTACTCTTAAGCGCACCTGTTTTAGATTACTTTAAATACATTAGTAAGTAGTTCATTTTGGCTTCGTCTTCTTTCATTTGTAATTTTAAGTTCCCTTATCTCTCGTTCGATTTCGTCAGTCTTGGCTTCGTACTGTAACGCAGTCATGACCTACACGATTCTGGGTTCTTCGATCAATAAGATAAATTTAATTCCGCTTTTGATTTGCTTTAAACAATTCATTCGTTTCCTTTTTTGGAAATCATATTTCTTTCGATCCGGAATCTTGGGCCCAGCACGCACCAAAATAAACATCCTTTCCCCGCTCCATAGCGATCCTGTATAAGTTGTTGTTTTTGCTTCCACTGTATTCCTCATACCTCTGCTAATTTGTTTAACGTAAAAGCACAAAACGGTGCAGGACCTGGGCGAAGCTAACGGGAAACGCAGCTGGAACTTGGGCTGATCTAGAGAAAGCTGCTTTAGTGTATTCCCTCTCAAGCATACATATGCCTACTATGGGGAAGGGTGGTGGTCTGGCAAGAAAAAGAGTAACGGATTTATTGTGTATCTGTTCAAGGGAGTTTGTTTCTAAACAAGTAATTTGAAGAATGCCAATAATTTGAATCAGCTTTGATATTTTGGTTTTTGAAATTATAGAATTTCTAAAGAGCGACCAAATGCTTCCAGGAAGAATAGGAATAAAGCAATTAAACTTTTGGGAATAAATATTGGTAACTATACCAATAGTTGCATTTATAAATGGCTAAGCTTTTACCCAGCAAGGCGCCGACTAAAAGTTTAGACAATTAGAAACACTTATATTTTGAAAAACCAACCATAAGTGTTGGAGAGAATCTCCACAACCAGGAAGCTGGCGTAGCGAGCTATGCTTGCCATACTGGCCAGTTAGAATTAGCTATTAAAGCTAAGAGAGACCTTACTAAGTTACCAACTAAGAGTTCTTGCTCAAATGCACCAAGTGGTGAAAACCCTATCAATAGATTTGTTTTTATTGAATAGGAAGAGTCAAGGAAGACAGGATCTTGCCTAACCGTTATGTTAGAGAAATGATGAAGCGAAAAGCAAATATTTGATTTATTTAACAAAGCAAAAAGAAGTAGTTTTTGTAACAAATATATTATTTTGATTTCTATAAACAATTGGGGTCGCAGACCTCCGAAAACATCTAATGCTTGCGCCAGGCAATTGATAATTATTTTGGTTTTAAACCTTTTATATGCTTTAAAATCTTCGCAAGATTTTGAAATGACAAAGATAAATAAATGAAATATTTAAAGATAACTGACGTAATTAAAGTTAGACAATAAATCAAGTACAAGGTGTGTACTTTAAGGATTTCTAGATAAGTATCTTAGAAATAATAACAACTTCGAAAGGAACAACAACAAAAGCAGGAAGAATAAAATAGGAGTGTCTATAACTTCTTATATTGATACTGGATTACTTTTAATGATTATACATAGAAGATTATGCAAATAGGGCAGGTCACTTATTGTGAAACCTGAAGAGAAAAATCGAAAGGAAGTTTCTAGAACTCCTATGTTTAAGTAGGGATCACGAGAAAAGGGGGCAAGTTTCCCTTTCGTGAAACCTAGAGATAACTCACTTATGAGTTGTAAGAATTGGATTCCCTCATTAGAAGGGAGAAACAATATTATTTAAGGCGTGTGTAGACACGAAGTTTTACAGAAATTAATTCGTTGTACGTGGAACAAGTGAGGGAGGGCACCTATTGAGAGTGACACCTCATTGAAAAAAGACCTAAAGTAACAATTTTATTATTTTGGTTTGTTAGTAAGGGGTTTGGGAAAGATCAAATGGGAGTGAGGAAAGGTGTTCGTGGCCGTATTTATTGAACACGGATGAAAGTTTGAACAGGCACTGTTTTCACTATAGTCTGTTTATATATTTGAAAAGTTCACTGTAGTAGCACAAAAAGTTGATGGCAAAGAAAGTTATTGCAATGGTGGAAAATAACTAGTTACACTAGATATGCGAGAGTCTATTGGTTGAGAAACTTGTAGGTTATAGTTGAATGCACAGAAAAGAAATCCCAACGGAGGAAGAAAAAATAGATATTGATTAGTAGTTAATAAGGAAGATTCCTTAGTAAGAAAAAGTATTGCCATATGTGAGTGGAAAGTACTAGAAGGTTTAACTCGTAGATAAATTTTTCGGCATGGAAAATTCTAGAACAGTCATGACTGCAGAATAGGGCAAAAGTTAGTCCAGCGGTGGAACGAGCTAAGTATTTTATAGACAGTGGGTAATTTAATGGTGTCCCACGTTGTGAGAAAATCTCTCATTTAATAAGCATAAGAAATGCTGCTTCATGTTAAGATTGGCTTAGATAGACAAAAGCCCAATATACAAAATCCCGCGAAGGATGATTATTGCCCCAAATATAGAAATGTCACACTCTCTATAAAATGATCATTAAAAAGCATGTAGCTATTTAAATTCAATTAAAATAATTTGAAGAACGTAGAAGTGTAGTACTTACCTTTGCTTCATGACGAAGGCGATGTTCCTGTTGACGGTTGATACTAAAATTATAACATGGCGCAGAATTTAAAAGTTTGCCTCTAGAGATGAGGAGGCGAGCTTTAGTTATGCTCTAACTGACTGGGTCGACTTCCGACGTACAAGTGAGACACGCTCAACGGAGCTCGGAGGGACCAGGGAAGGGAAAAGGGTGGGGGTAGGAGACAAAAGGAATACATTAAGAATAGCCAACTTAACAGTTTAAAAAAGATCTTCATGTTGAAATGGTTTTCAAAGAGTTGATAGTAGGATTCACTAGCGCAGCCTGGAGGGTGAAAAAGTAGACGAAGTTCTCTTGATCACGGAGATGATAGCTGGCGATGGCGACGAGATCTGGTGGCTAGATTGATAAGGAAGTCCTCTTGTACAGGGAAGAATTGAGGAACTTCAGAGATTCGCATAGATAGGTGGGTCATGGAAGATATATATCTAGAACAGACTTACAGGTAAAATGAGAGACATGTACCAACAAAAAGGAATCAGAAGATCACTGTTGGTGTTTGAGAAAAAGGGAAGGAATGAACTAAAGCAAAGAGAAGCAAAAGCTTTCTCTATCTTACCGTGTATTCCAAAGAATACACCAAGCTGGGAGGATAAAACACCAACAGAGAATGAAGACATAAAAATCAAAAGTTTAAAGGTAAAGGAGCAATTAAAGACAGTGGTCTTATGAAGTGCCCGTTAGTGGTCAAGATCATGGCCACCCAAACTCTCCCATCCCTTCCAGGATAACACTCGGTCACTCTACCAGAAATCCAGACCAAGGGAGGAGAAACATCCCTAACCAGGACCAAGTCCCCCACTTTGATGTCGGGATTGGAAAGAGACCACTTCTGTCTCCGTTGTAGGGAAGTTAAGTATTCCAAATTCCACCTCTTCCAGAAAGAATTGCGGAGGGCTTCAAGTTTACGCCAAACAATAGGTAAATTAGAATCCCTGTGAGAGTTGGGAAGGGGAATAGGGGCAGAAAGAGAAGTGCCAATAAAGAAGTGACCAGGTGTGAGTGGAAGCAGATCATCAGGGTCATTGGAAAGCGGAGTTAAAGGGCGAGAATTAACAACACCTTCAATCAGAACAGACAGCGAATTAAATTCTTCATAAGTCAGAATGCGATTACCTAAAACCTTTCTTAAGTGACGTTTAGTGAGCTTTACGCAGGATTCCCACCTACCACCGTAGGGAGGTATAAAACGCCATTTGAAACCCTTTGAGTAGGAAAAATTAGAGATCTGTTCCATGGCAGGAGAAGATGTGAGAGCTTTCTTCTACAAGGATGCTGCGCCTTGAAAAGTGAAAGCGTTATCAGAGAACATCTCCGAAGGAACACCACGCCTAGCAGCGAAGCGAGAGACAGCTGATAAAAAGTAAGAAGTAGAGGCATTCGTTACTAGTTCCAAATGGATCGCGCCAGTAACCATGCAAACAAAGGGAGAAACATAGAGCTTACCAAACAATTTGCGTTTAGCTTCAGGGGAATTGCGTTGATATTGGAACGGACCCATATAGTCCACACCAGTTAGAGCAAATGGACGTATAGGAGAAGAGCGAAAGGAGGGCAGATCGCTCATTAATTGAGTATTGACTTTAGGTTTCGCTTTGAAGCAAGGAATGCACTTGTGAATTACAGAGGAAACTTCAAGAATTCCATTTATAATCCACTACTTTTCCCTTAAGAGGCAAAGCAGTGTGCGTGTACCAACATGCAGATTGCGATAATGAAAGTCACGTATAATTAAAGAAGTTACGTGATGTTTAGAAGGCAAAATAACAGGATGCTTTTTGTCCTCAGAAAGCAAAGATTGCGAGAGCCTACCACCTACCCTGAGTTACCTATTGTCATCAAGGAACGGGGCTAAGGCACGAAGACGACTGGATTTGGGAAGATCCCTTTTAGAAGAAAGTAAAGACAATTCAGAAGAAAAGGCTTCTTGCTGTGTTAGTTGCAAAACCTTAATGGTAGCGAGATTAAATTCATGATTGGTAAGGTGTGGTTTGGGGAGAAGAGGTTGGTCAACCACAAGATATTTCCATCTGAGAAGATAGGCAACAATTCGAATTAATTTGTGAAAGGAAGAATAGCGTGACAATAAGGGATGAGAAACGTTGGAAACAAGACACGAAGCAGTAGATTTAGATACGTTAGCTTCAGGCAAGTTGAAGTTTGTAGCTGGAGGTTTCGAAGGCCAACAAGATGAGTCTTCGATTAACCACGAGGGCCCATGCCAGTACAACTGAGAAGCTGCCAATTGAGAGGGTAAACATCCACGAGAAATGATGTCGGCGGGGTTGTCAGCGCTGGGGACATGCCTCCATTGACATCCAGAAGAAAGAGTTTGAATTTTGGAAACCGTGTTTGGAACAAAGGTTTGCCAATGAGAGGGGTTTTTGGCGATCCAAGAAAGTGTGATCATGGAATCGCTCCAGAGATAGATTTGCGAGAATTCGACTTTTAAGACTTTCTAGTAATTTCTTAACAAGTTCTGCGGCCATGAGTGCAGCACACAATTCAAGCCTAGGCAAAGTGATAGTTTTAAGAGGAGCCATCTTCGATTTGGCACCAGCAAGGTTGGAAACTGAAGATCCATTTAATGAACCGCGATAAACCAAATATGCACAACAACCGTAAGCTTTTTCGGAACTGTCCGCGAACACATGAAGGAAACAAGATGCATTAGGATGAGCGTTAATTAAATTCCTGGGAATTTCAATAAGGGAAACATCAAGCAAATTGCTGCGAAAAGAGAGCCATCTGTTTAGAAAAGAAAGGGGACAGTGTCGTCCCATTCACATTTGAGCGACCATAGCTCTTGCATGAAAAGTTTGGCTTTAACGATAACTGGGGAAAGGAATTGAAGCGGATCAAAAATTTTTGCAATTTCAGACAGAATTTGTCTGTTTGTGTTAGGGAGCTCTTCTGCAAGCGAAACTTTATAGATTAGAGTGTCAGTGCTAGTGCACCAATGAACTCCAAGAGTTTTTATGGATTCGGAATTTTCACAAATTTCGACGGAGGAGGGATCTACATCTTCAATAGGAAACTGGGAGAGAAACTCATGGGAGTTGGAATTCCACTTATGAAGTGGGAAACCTCCATTCTTTAGCAATGCCTGAAGTTCTAATGACACGAAAGAAGCTTCCTCCAGAGTGGGGAAGGACTGCAAATAATCGTCAACATAGAATGATGTAGTTAGTGCTTCAGAAGCTTTAGAAACAAATAAATGACCATCTTGAGAGGCTAACAAGTGTAGTGATCGGATAGCAAGAAAAGCGGAAGGTTTTAAGCCTTAAGTAACTGTCTTTAAGCGAAATATCTTAATGGGCTTGCTGATTTCGTCGCGCCATAAGATTCTTTGGAGATCTCGTTGTTCAGGCTGAATTAAAACTTGACGGTACATCTGTTTGATGTCCGCTATAACAGCTATGGGAAATAATCGAAAGTTTAAGAATATAGCACATAGATCTGACTGAATAGCAGGACCAGAGTAAAGAGTATCGTTAAGACTGTTGCCATTAACGTCAGGTGATTAACCATTGAAAACAACTCGGATTTGATCCTTTAAAGAGGGTTTTTCCACACGGGATGATGATTTAAGAAAACCGTTTCAATTGGGGGGTGCAATTCGTCATCAGATTTGTTAACAACTTCCATATGATCCAAGCTTTCATACTCATCCATGAAATCAGTGTACTGCTGTTTAACGAGAGGTTCTTTCTTGAATTTGCTCTCGATAGCAAAGAGAGCTTTTCGAGCTTTGGGTTGAGAGTTAATAAGTTTAGGGGGATTATGTAATCTTGGCATCTGAACAATGAACCGGCCATCAGAAGAACGAGTGGTGGTGTTCAGAAAAGGTTGCTCACAGAATTCGTTTTCTGAAGAGGTCACGTTAGGAGAATCAACGCTTTCGAGCCTCCAGAACTGTTCCAAGTCAGTATTAGCGAAATAACATTGCGATGCGGGTTGGGGAGAATAATGGGGAAGTTGACCGGTGACGATCCATCCAAAATTAGTGTCTCTGGCAACCACGTTTGAGGATAACTTGCGAACCTGTTTACGAAGGCAATTCCAGAAAACATTGGCACTAAAGTGTATGGTAATGGGGTTTTGTACATTGAACAGAGGATCGGCTAGCCTTAACTGCGAGGGAATGTTTAACCCTGAAATATCCACAGAGTGACTTGGAGTATCTTCTCCTATTCTATTGAGAATGAGACAATTCAGTTTGAGAAAGTTGTTTCTGTGACAAATGTCTCTTATGGTTAGCTTTGAAAACTGTAAGGCTTGCGATTTTGAGCTGTTAATGCCCAATACGTTAATAGAAGTGGAGTTTACAGGTAGGACTAGTTTTCTAATCAAAGATTTAGACACAAAATCATGAGTTGCAGCTGAATCAAGAAGACCGCGTGCACGGATCCAGTTGCCAAAGTTATCCTGAACTTCGATTTGGACAGTAGACAATAGTACTTGGGCACTACGTATGGACTTTGCATTTTGGATGTAAGACGATGCATTGGAACTGTTAGCATTGTCACTTTTCTGAGAAGTAGATGCGGTCGATGACCTTGCTTGATCATGACGATGTAGTAAAGTGTGATGAGCTTTTTCACAATGCAAGCAAAGACTGGTGGACTTGCAATTTGAAACAGAATGCGTGGGTGCTAGGCAATTGAAGCAATGTTTATTCTGGGAAACTGATTTTCTTCTGTCGTCGACTGATAGTTCTTTAAAAGATTTACATAGATATGAGGCGTGGGAATCTTTACAAAGTATGCACTTTAATGGTTCATTTATGCTACCTGACTTGATGGGAAGGGCTAGACCAAATGCTATCATAACCTAGGTTAATTAGCTTTAAGAGACTACACATGCTAAATCTAGTGTCAAGAAAACACACAAGAAAAATTTCATGACAATATATTAAGAAATGAAAATATTACAGATTAATATGACAACATTAAATAATTTAAATAAATAATAGATTAAATAGTTAAATACAAATATGTAAATATGAGCGAGGAACCGTGGACATGATGACATTCACGAATGTCTAGTGAAATAACTAGGGTCACCTAAGTGAAGGAAAATAACAAGACCCCTTAAAGAAATTCAAATAAATTACCTTATATGTCCATAAGGACCTAGCTGAACGACATAGGTTAAATAAAATATTAATTATCCATTCGAGTCTTTAATCTTCCAAAATTAGTCAGAGCAGAAGACTTTCACGTCAAGCTTAATTCCAATCCAAAACATGTCTACCCTTTTTTGTAACAAATTCACTCGATAATTGTTAACCAGAAAAAAAACGAACAACAACAAATAGAGCCGTGACCTATCAAACCAGACTTTACATGAAATAAAATACGTATCATAATAAGTGATACTTGACACGGAGTTCATAAGGAACTATACTAAGAGCCAAAGATATGGAGAAAAATTACAAAATTAGGTTAAGAACAAAATATCTTTGCTCGGAGAAAAATATGACGTTCTGGACCATGCAGACAAGGCAGGCCAGATACAAACGTTAAAAAAATCCCTAAGAGTCTTAAACTCGAAAACACCAATTCGGTTACTGGAAAATAAATTAAATAGTTGAACATACATACCAAGCAGCCTAAAGATACCATTTGAGGTTAGCACTTCACAGAAATAAACTGCAATATATCATACAATATTAAGAAGTGCACCATGGAAACAAACACATCTTCGTATCAATATATCAATGAACAACTATAAGAATAATCCAGTATCCGATGATGTATATATGTTACAAACCTTTCGAGTATTTCTTCCGTAAGCCTACCTTAAGGCGAATTGCCAAGATACATTTCTACAAATTTAGAACCAAGTAAGAATGATCTGAAGTTCTTATTACACGTAGGTACATAATTGAAGGTGTTTTAGACTGGGGAAAATACCTCTAGACAGGCCGAAGCCAGTCTAGGGCCCCGTAAATATTAGATCGCGTGAAATCACATCGTGACCTTCCTAGTTCCAAGCAGAAAAACAATAATACACAACAGACGTCGCTATTGGTTACAGGTTTTTTTGAAGTGTCGAATGGGTCGATAACCGGCCTGCGAGCACAAGGACACGCGCGCTATCTCTTGTCTCACTAACCAAACCAGTAAGTACGTCCACCACTACCAAGATGGCGCGACGTATTAGATTGAGTCAACACTGGTACAACATATAGTCAACAGATGTCGGAAGAGAGTTTTTTTTTCACTGCAAGTCGGAGACATTTATATTTCCAAAGAGTAATCCAGAGTTCGAGCAATGTAGAAACGTATCAACCCTCCCTCCCTACGATAGTGGACAATGGTTCACTAATGTTCACAAGTTGTTGAGGAATAGGAAGAATAGATCGTCAAATTCTTTGCTGAAATGAATACTAAGTAACAGTTCATTCATTCAACATGATCAATAGTACACCACACTGGTCGTTCGCAGAGATAAGAGTCCATCAATTTCCCAGAAACCTGAAATTCCCAACATGCTTATAAGTTCAACATCTTACTTTGGGTAAATTCACAATCTGGACTTGTTTTTACATAATTTGAGAATACATATGTAATATCTTCATCAGGTAGAGGGTGTCAAGTTCAATTCCAAACGAAGAAGATTTCCATCACGACGTCCTGGGCCCCGGACATACACGATAGTCTTCATTCTCCAATTTATATGCTCGAATCACCAACATTCTTGAACTGTAACCCAAATTCACTTGCGACAGCAATAGTACTAGAATTCTACTTAATGACTAACAATAAAAATCATACTTGGACACAAATTGGCAACAATTTTCACAATAACATAAAATGGCGAACGGAACATACTCTTAGGTTTAAACAAGAACATCAGGGATAATAACATTTAAGAGATTCCTCGCTTTTACAAATTTCCAATACAATTTTATGACAAATTCTCTTTCGAAGGATCACCACCCTTCTTAACATCCGATAAATGAACCCTAAATATCCTCTTTTTCTGAGGGTCGCTGACTAATAATGTGACTGGAGTTAGAAAACTTACAACCCTGCATGGACCACGGAACCTAGTGATCAGCTCACCACTCTCCCTTGATCCAGGCTCCTTAAGAGCGAAGTGCCAAGATACATTTCTACAAATTTAGAACCAAGTAAGAATGATCTGAAGTTCTTATTACACGTAGGTACATAATTGAAGGTGTTTTAGACTGGGGAAAATACCTCTAGACAGGCCGAAGCCAGTCTAGGGCCCCGTAAATATTAGATCGCGTGAAATCACATCGTGACCTTCCTAGTTCCAAGCAGAAAAACAATAATACACAACAGACGTCGCTATTGGTTACAGTTTTTTTTTGAAGTGTCGAATGGGTCGATAACCGGCCTGCGAGCACAAGGACACGCGCGCCATCTCTTGTCTCACTAACCAAACCAGTAAGTACGTCCACCACTACCAGGATGGCGCGACGTATTAGATTGAGTCAACACTGGTACAACATATAGTCAACAGATGTCAGAAGAGAGTTTTTTTTTTTCACTGCAAGTCGGAGACTTTTATATTTCCAAAGAGTAATCCAGAGTTCGAGCAATGTAGAAACGTATCAATTTAAACTCTTACGGGGTTCGCTTTGAGTGTTTAAAACGAGAGAACTAGCAATACGGCGTTCACTTGACCTAGTTGGGTAACCAGTGGTGTTTGACTTGAGTTTAGATGAGCTGGACCCAGGTTTTTGGGTACTAGACGCTAAGCGTTCGCTTTTAGGTTTAAGAGACATTGATCCAAATTTAGAACTAGGAGATGAGGGTTCACTTTGATTAGCTAAAGCAGTTAAGAGTTGGCATCTAGCATTTATGAAAGTCACTAAATGCTCGTAAGAGTAATCGTCTTCTCTGGAAAGTTCTATCTCCCAAGCTTTGAGGGTAGCAACATCGACTTTAGAAACCACTAAATGTATTAAGAAAGTGTCCCAGTGTTCAGTGGGTTGATCCAATTGGGACAGAGCTTTAACGTGAAGTTGTGTAGTATCAATGAGAGTACGCAAACTAGTGACGTCATTGTGCTGTGACGCAGGTAAGTTAAATAGAGCCTTCATATGACGTTGAATACGTAACCGTGAATTACCGTATCTTTCTTTCAATAAGTTAAAGGCAATGGGGTAGTTTCCGGCACTTAAAGGGAGTGCTTCAACTAACTGCAGAGCTTGACCTCGGAGGATAGATCTCAAATAAAGAAACTTGTAGATGACTTGAATGACTTCATTGTCATGAACAAGAGAACAAAATAGTTCATAAAGAGAATCCCAAGTAGATTCGTCTCCAGAGAAGTGGGGTAAATCAATCTTAGGTAGAATTGGTTTGGGCTTGTGAGTGCCCTCGCGAGAAGAGGTTTGTTGTTCGTGAAGGGAACCAATAACAGGACTAACTTTTTTCTGTTCTTCTTCAAGTTGGCGTATTACTTTAAAAGCAGAACCTATACCTACGTAATATTGGTTTTCTCCTTCGACTCGATCTTCAGTTTGATTGAGCATACAAGTTTCAATTTCAGTTTGGATGTTACAATAATTTTCATATGAACGTTCAAAATCCTTTACACGATGTTTTAACAAATCTAATTAAGCTTCTTTGATGTATTTTCTGAATCGGGTAATTTGCCCTTTATAGGATGCTCGTTTAGAAGTAAGTTTTTCATCCTTATCCTTTTCTGTAGGAGCCATGACAAAATAGGTAAATTAAAGTATAACTTACGAAACTGTGGAACCTTGGAAATGCTGTCAGGCTGGCAGCAGCAAGTAAGTTGAAAGAAAGGGACACACCAAAGAAGACAGGAGCGGCCTCTTTCCACTTCACAGGCTTTGCACGATGTAGTTATAGCTGAAAAATTCAAAGAAGATATTAATGATTTGCAAAATATTGTCAAATAACCCTTGACAAATAGAAAATGTCATAAATAGACTCTCCCGGGGTTCTGGGACCAAATTTTGGGTAGATTATTAGCTTGGGAATAACCTAACCCCCAAGGGAAGATGATAAAGAAAAGGAAGTGGGTTTCGGACTGAAGAAAAAGGATGGAGAAATAGGACGAGAGTCCTACAGAAGTTATAAGTTTAACATTAATTGTACTCAAAGGCAGCTGTCAATGCAAATCCGCTCTCCGATACCTAAAGTGGGTAGGGACCGGGGCGAAGCAAACGGGAAACGCAGCTGGAACTTGGGCTGTTCTCGAGAAAGCTGCTTTAGTGTATTCCCTCTCAAGCATACATATGCCTACTATGGGGAAGGGTGGTGGTCTGGCAAGAAAAAGAGTAACGGATTTATTGTGTATCTGTTCAAAGGAGTTTGTTTCTAAACAAGTAATTTGAAGAATGCCAATAAATTGAATCAGCTTTGATATTTTGGTTTTTGAAATTATAGAATTTCTAAAGAGCGACCAAATGCTTCCAAGAAGGATAGGGATAAAGCAATTATACCTTCGGGAATAAATTTTGGTAAGTATACTAATAGTTGCATTTAGAAATGGCTAAGCTTTTACCCAGCAAGGCGCCGACTAAAAGTTTAGACAATTAGAAACACTTATATTTTGAAAAACCAACCATAAGTGTTGGAGAGAATCTCCACAAGCAGGAAGCTGGCGTAGCGAGCTATGTTTGCCTTACTGGTAAGTTAGAATTAGCTATTAATGCTAAGAGAGACTTTACTAACTAAGAGTTCTTGCTCAAATGCAACAAGTGGTGAAAACCCTATCAATAGATTTGTTTTTATTGAATAGGAAGTGTCAAGGAAGACAAGATCTTGCCTAACCGTTATGTTAGAGAAATGATGAAGCAAAAAATAAATATTTGATTTATTTAACAATGCAAAAAGAAGTAGTTTTTGTAACAAATATATAATTTTGATATCTATAAACAATTGGGGTCGCAGACCTCCAAAAACATCTAAAGCTTGCGCCAGGCAATTGATAATTCTTTTGGTTTTAAACCTTTTATATGCTTTAAAATCTTCGCAAGATTTTGAAATGATAAAGATAAATAAATGAAACATTTAAAGATAACTGACTTAATTAGAGTTAGACAATAAATCAAGTACAAGGTGTGTACTTTAAGGATTTCTAGATAAGTATCTTAGAAATAATAACAACTTCGAAAGGAACAACAACAAAAAGCAGGAAGAATAAAATAGAAGTTTCTATAACTTCTTATATTGATACTGAATTACTTTTAATGATTATACATAGAAGATTATACAAATAGGGCAGGTCACTTATTGTGAAACCTGAAGAGAAAAATCGAAAGGAAGTTTCTAGAACTCCTATGTTTAAGTAGGGATCACGAGAAAAGGGGGCAAGTTTCCCTTTCGTGAAACCTAGAGATAACTCACTTATGAGTTGTAAGAATTGGATTCCCTCATTAGAAGAGAGAAACAATAAAATTTAAGGCGTGTGCTAGACACGAAGTTTTACAGAAATTAATTCGTTGTACGTGGAACAATTGAGGGCGGGCACTTATTGAGAGTGACACCTCATTGAAAAAAGACCTAAAGTAACAATTTTATTATTTTGGTTTGTTAGTAAGGGGTTTGGGAAAGATCAAATGGGATTGAGGAAAAGTGTTCATGGCCGTATTTATTGTACACGGACGAGCGCGACGCGGATGAAAGTTTGAACAGGCACTGTTTTCACTATAGTATGTTGATATATTTGAAAAGTTCACTGTAGTAGCACAAAAAGTTGATGGCAAAGAAAGTTATTGCAATGGTGGAAAATAACTAGTTACACTAGATATGCGAGAGTCTATTGGTTGAGAAACTTGTAGGTTATAGTTGAATGCACAGAAAAGAAATCCCAACGGAGGAAGAAATATTAGATATTGATTAGCAGTTAATAAGGAAGATTCCTTAGTAAGAAAAAGTATTCCCATATGTGAGTGGAAAGTACTAGAAGGTTTAACTCGTAGATAAATTGTTCGGCATGGACAATTCCAGAACAATCATGACTGCAGAATAGGGCAAAAGTTAGTCCAGCGGTGGAACGAGCTAAGTATTTTATAGACAGTGGGTAATTTAATGGTGTCCCACGTTGTGAGAAAATCTCTCATTTAATAAGCATAAGAAATGCTGCTTCATGTTAAGATTGGCTTAGATACACAAAAGCCCAACATACAAAATCCTGCGAAGGATGATTATTGCCCCAAATATAGAAATCTCACACTCTCTATAAAATGATCATTAAAAAGCATGTAGCTATTTAAAATCAATTAAAATAAGTTGAAGAACGTAGAAGTAGTACTTATCTTTGCTTCATGACGAAGGCGATGTTCCTGTTGACGGTTGATACTAAAATTCTAACATGGCATAGAATTTAAAAGTTTGCCTCTAGAGATGAGGAGGCGAGCTTTAGTTAAGCTCTAACTGGCTGGGTCGACTTCCGACGTTCAAGTGAGACACGCTAAACGGAGCTCGGAGGGACCGGGGAAGGGAAAAGAGTGGGGGTAGGAGACAAAATGAATACATATAAGAATAGCCAACTTAACAGTTTAAAAAAGATCTTCATGATGAAATAGTCTTCAAAGAGTTGATAGTAGGAATCACTAGCGCAGCCTGGAGGGTGAAAAAGTAGACGAAGTTATCTTGATCACGGAGATGATAGCTGGCGATGGCGACGAGATCTGGTGGCTAGATTAATGAGGAAGTCCTCTTGTACAGGGAAGAATTGAGGAACTTCAGAGATTCGCTACTAGATGACGCTAGGTGGGTCATGGAAGATATATATCTAGAACAGACTTACAGGTAAAATGAGAGACATGTACCAACAAAGAGAAATCAGAAGATCACTGTTGGTGTTTGAGAAAAAGGGAAGGAATGAACTAAAGCAAAGAGAAGCAGAAGCTTACTCTATCTTACCGTGTATTCCAAAGAATACACCAGCCGCCATGTTGTATTGGTGAAACGTATCAAAATTTGAAGGGCACTGTCGGGGTCGTCCGGAATAGTGCTATGAACTTACCGAGTTTCATTGAAATAGCTCCAGCCGTTTAGAAGTAATTAGGGAGGGACCCACACACACCTCACTCATACACACACACTCGCACACACACACGGACAAAAGGTGATATCATAAGCCTATTTTTTCAAAATTGAAAATAGGCTAAAAAAATGTAGTCATTAATATATTTATCTCCTATCAAATTTTGTTTATTTCAAGACAATTTGTTGGGAAGGATGTTTTGCAGTTATTCCTTTATGAGCAATTATTGACCAGCATGACGGATATTATCCTTCTGGTGGCTGTACTAGTCATAACACTCAGAAAACAAGAGAATACGAAGGGGAAGTCCTTGATCTCCTCAACCAATTCCCTCCGCTGTGAATCTTCCTAGATGATCAGAGCTATTATGGTGGTCAGTAATACAAAAAGTGTTATCTGTAACTCTGCAGTCGGTCAACACGCATTTGCCCAATTACTGAGTGGGGAAATTATGATAGAGATCATAAACTAATAGATGTAATTCCTTCCAGAATTGTTATTTACTTATTATATATAAATAGATTACCCCGCCCTGTCAGTGGGAAAATTCGTATTGATCGACTGGAGATTTACAATTATCAGTTTGTATAGACAACACTGAATGAATGGCTTCAAAACACTAAGTTTACACAGAAAGTCTGGTATGGTCTTGCCTTACGCAGAAGATTTGTATTCCAGCTGGTGGAGAAATGTCGATATTTAGGGCCACAAACTGGTATCGAGAGTGTTTTGATAACAATGAAATTGGATCTGATGGTTATTGTTGTGAGAGGTGTAACATCGCAGATTTCCTAATCAGGAAAACGAAGGTCGGCGATGGAACACGAAAGTTGAAACTCGGAAATATGAAATTAAAATGTATAATTCCTTCGACACCTCACGTTAATTCGAACGTCCTTGTGCTCCACTTTGAAGACGAAGCAAAGGCTCTGTGGCGTAACGATCTCGATATCTTTCTCTCTTCAGGAAGTATTGCGAGAGGGGCGAGGTACAGTAGGTCTTATGGAGAGCAGGAGATTGCCGTCATACATATAATGGGCGCGATCTCATCATCACTGTTTATCGTTGAGGGGGAAAAGTTTCTAGGGTCCAACTTCTTCCGTGGCTTATTGTAGGCCTACTTACAGAGGGGTTCCCGCGCGTTCCTTTGACAACCTCTTAACCCCTATCATGTGGTATAGTCAGGTGTCATAAAATGTGTCAAGATAGCATAGCAACGAAACTACACGGATAAACACACATACACATAAACTTCTATCTATTTGTGGACAGAAGGGCTATTTAAAAGCAAGTATCACCAGTGAAAAGGATCTAGGATCCCATTTGCCTTATGTTTGTGTACGGCAGTGCTCGGACAAGATTTAATGCGTAATGTGGGGATATATTCTCGCTCTTATTTCGTTTTCCTACCTTGAGGCGATGAATCAAAACCTACTCGCCACATGACAGCTGAGGAGTGTGGGTGGTCTCCAAATCTCGTAATGAGGAGCCTCGGGCGAGGAATTGTGATTACGAAAATCCCATTTACCGTATGTCAAACATTGAATGCTTACCAAGAAGGAGACAGTGAAATGCAAAATAAACCATAAGCATTCAATTCATGGTCTGTCCTCTCTCATTCAACTAAAGCAAAGTGACTTTGACGGTGCCATATCCACGACAGACAAATAGGAAACAGTCTAAAGGGGGTTTTACTGAAGATATATTAATATTGACGTGCTTTCTACACAATACGCTATTATATGCAATACCTGCTTATACATTGCAGGATACTGTATTAAGTGCAGTTGGCTGAAGAATTAACTTCCAGCACTCAATGCTGTGTGATCTAATCCGGACGGAGAGAGATGTTTTTTTTAAGACTTCAATTTTTCATACAGGCCTCCATTCCTCCCTGTCCTGAGCTAATCGTTTCATCTATATACATACACATACATGCAAGGCGATTTGTTTTACATATCCTTACCTTGGTGTACCACTGCAGTTCTTATGCTCGACCCTTCCTTCAGTAACAAAGTATGCAATTTCTGGGTGTCTTAGAGTGTGTACTACCAACCTATCTCTTCTCTTCATTGGCAGTTGCCAGAAACATCTCTCCTCTCCCACTCGTCTAAATACATCTTCATTTGTTACTCTATCTACCCATCTGATCTTCATCATTCTCCTGTAACAGCACATTTCAAACGCGTCTATTCCCCTCTCTTCTGCTGCGCCAAGAGTTCAAGTTTCACTTCCATAGAGTGCCACGCTCAAGACAAAGGCTTTCAAAAATGACTTTCTAATACCTAAATATATATTTGATGTCAACAGACTTCTTTTCTATAGAAATGATTTCCTTGTCTTAGCCAAACTACTTTTCATATCCTCTTTGCTTCGTCCATCACTGGTTATTTTAATTACTGAGTAGCAGAAGTCTCCTACTTCCTTTAGCATTTTATCTGCCAATTGGACGTCAACAGGGGTTTCTTATTTCATTCTGCTGCATTCCATTATTAGCCTATTTCCATCATATACAGTATGAAATAGGCTTATGCGATCACATTTTGTCCGTATGTGTGTGAGAGATTTGTGTGTGTGTCTCCCAAATAAAACCTAAACGTCTTGAGCGACTTCAATGAAACTCATAGAGGATATAGTACCACTTTGTCCACCCCTGATCGCACCTTTTAAATTTAAATACGTTTCACCAATCCAACACGGCAGGCACACGAAATATTTCACCGGCATGCTATATCTCTGAAACTATTAGAGATATCATACTGAAATCTTGAATATAGAGAATACCAAGATAAGCTCACCTATGTGATGTTTAAAGCCCTGTTAAATAGAAAACTAACATGGCGGTCAGGTGGAATTTAGGAATGTATTCTGCTTTCCCCTCTTTATCTCTTTCATTCTTGTTCTTTCAGCTTACGCCCGTTATTTCTAGTATATCCTGAGTGAAAAACGGTTTTCTACCTATTCCTTCCTTTCTACCAATGTTTTCTTCTGCAAATTGTGTTGTTCATTCTTCAAAAGTGCCCATTCCTTTGCAATTGAAGTTTGCTCAGGGTTTTTCATTATTCCTTCCTTTCTTCTCGTCTTAAATATGTATTTCAGATCCTTCTCTTTTAGTTTGTCTATAGCCCACCTTTTTGAATTTTGACTTTTCTTCAATATCTTCAACTTTAATCTGCATTTCATAACAACCAGTTTGTGGTCAGAGTTTATGACACATCCGGAATATGTTTTGCATTCCAAAATCTGGTTTCGGAACTCTGTTAACAATAATAAAGTCAATTTGGCAACGCCCTGCATCGTCTAGTCTTATTCAAGTGTATATTCTTCTATTGTGGTTATTGAATAAGGCGTTAGCTATGACTAATTCGTTCTAAGTGAAAAATTCCATCAGCCTGCTTCCTTGATTATTCGTTTCGCGTAATCCGCGTTCTCCTACTGTCTCTCCAGCTCTTCCTTTTCCTACCACAGCATTTCAATCTCCCATTACTAAAACATATTCATCACCCTTGACATACCTTAGGATTTCATCGATATATTCGTAGACCTTTTCAACATCTTCATCATCAGCTTGACTGGTAGGCATATATACTAATCCTACTGTGGTACATGTAGGTTTTGCATTGATTTTAACTACAATAATCCGTCCACTATATTGGTTATAATACTCTACCCGCTGTCCAAGTTTCCTAGTCAACATGAGACTACTTGTAGCTCACCCCATGGGTGTCCGCCTAGAAGCAGCTACAAACTGGCGATCCGAACATGTCCTCAGACACTCCCGGCACTAAAAGCCATACGCTAAAAAATAGGCTAAAAATTACAGTCAGTTTGAAAGACTAGACTTTATATCATTTCAAATGACGCATGCTACAAATGCTACACATGTTAGAAAGGCTCGCTTCGCTCGAAGCCCCAGGACTCTTTCAACAGACACCATTACCCATTAACTTAGGCTTCCCGCGCGGGCCCCTCTTTAAGGGTCACCCTGTAATTGAGTCTGACATCTTTTACGACTCTTTAAGGGTCGCCCATTATTTGAATCTGATATCTTGCAAACCTCTTTAAGGGACACCCTGTATTTGAATTGAATCTAACTTACTGTACACCTCGTTAAGTGTCACCCTGTATTTTGCTCTGACATCCTGCACACCTCTTTAGGAGTCACCCTGTATTCTTATATGACGTCTTGTATATCTCTTTAGGAGTCACCCTGTATTCTTGTGTGACATCTTGTACACCTCTTTAGGAGACTCCCTGTATTCCTGTCTGACACTGTGTATACCTCTTTAGGAGTCACCCTGTATTCTTATCTTACGTCTTGTATATCTCTTTAGGAGTCACCCTGTATTCTTATCTGGCATATTGTACACCTCTTTAGGAGTCACCCTGTATTCTTATATGACGTCTTGTATATCACATTAGGAGTCACCCTGTATTCTTGTGTGACATCGAGTACACCTCTTTAGGAGTCACCCAGTATTCCTGTCTGACACCGTGTACACCTCTTTAGGAGTCACCCTGTATTCTTGTGTGACATCTTGTACACCTCTTTAGGAGTCACCCTGTATTCATATCTGACGTCTTGTATATCTCTTTAGGAGTCACCCTGTATTCTTGTGTGACATCTTGTACACCTCTTTAGGAGTCACCCTGTATTCCTGTCTAACATCGTGTACACCTCATTAGGTGTCACCATGTAATCTTATCTGACGTCTTGTATACCTCTTTAGGAGTCACCCTGTATTCTTGTCTGACATCTTGTACACCTCGTTAAGGGTCACCTTGTATTCTTATCTGACATCGAGTAAATCTCTTTAGGAGTCACCCTGTATTCCTGTCTGACACCTTGCACACCTCTTTAGGAGTCACCCTGTATTCCTGTCTAACATCGTGTACACCTCATTAGGTGTCACCATGTAATCTTATCTGACGTCTTGTATACCTCTTTAGGAGTCACCCTGTATTCTTGTCTGACATCTTGTACACCTCGTTAAGGGTCACCTTGTATTCTTATCTGACATCGAGTAAATCTCTTTAGGAGTCACCCTGTATTCCTGTCTGACACCTTGCACACCTCTTTAGGAGTCACCCTGTATTCCTGTCTAACATCGTGTACACCTCATTAGGTGTCACCATGTAATCTTATCTGACGTCTTGTATACCTCTTTAGGAGTCACCCTGTATTCCTGTCTGACACCTTGTACACCTCTTTAGGAGTCACCCTGTATTCCTGTCTAACATCGTGTACACCTCATTAGGTGTCACCATGTAATCTTATCTGACGTCTTGTATACCTCTTTAGGAGTCACCCTGTATTCTTGTCTGACATCTTGTACACCTCGTTAAGGGTCACCTTGTATTCTTATCTGACATCGAGTAAATCTCTTTAGGAGTCACCCTGTATTCCTGTCTGACACCTTGCACACCTCTTTAGGAGTCATTCTGTTTTCCTGTCTGATGTCACGTACTCGCCGTCTCCCAGGAGTAAACTCAGACTCGGTGCATATGCACTGAACAACATGATGACGTAATACACGCCATATCCGTAACCATAACGCATAACTTTAGACCCAAGCATAACGACGAAGTCGACAAGATCATTTGAAATGATAATATCAAACAATGGCCGTGCGGGGGCCATTTAGTGTCGGGAGTGTCTAAGGACATGTTCGGCTCGCCAGTTTGTAGCTGCTTCAAGGCGGACACCCATGGGGTGAGATACAAGTACCGCCGCGTGTGGAGTGTTGTCTGGGGAGGAAAGTTTGAATGTAAGGACGAGGAGTTGGAAGGTAGCGGCTGTGGCTTATAGTTAGGGACCAACCCCGGCATGTGCCCGGAAGGAAGATGGGAAACCACAGAAAACCATCTTGAAGGTTGCCGGCGGGTGGATTCGAACCTCCTCGCCTCCCGGATGTGAGCGACTGCCAGCAGCGACGCCGTAACGACCACGGCTAACTCACCCGGTATTTTTTTGATTTAGTGCTAATGATCCTATAGTCTCCTGAACAAAAGTCATGTTGTTCCTTCCCGCGCACTTCACTAATCCAATGAAATGAAACCTCAACCTATCTATTTCCCTTCCTAAGCTTTCTAACCTTCCACTCTCAGTCAGACTTCTAACATTCCACGCTCCGATCCGTAGAATGACAGATTTCCTCTTGTCTCTTCTGTGATGTCAACCCTTTCTTGAGTTGTCCCCACCTAGAGATCAGAACGGGGAACCACTTTACCCCCGGATTAGAAATTCCTAAGATGGAGGATGTCATCACATGTATTATGAATAGCGGGAAGCACATCCTCGGGTAGAGAATTTCGGCTGTATTTGCCCGTTGCTTTCATACGTGCAGCAGTACGCAGTTTAGGCATTTGTTGGCTAATGTTAATTATGCCTATAGCACATGTAAAGAATTAACTAATTTTTGAAGGCTGTTACTCCCCTTCAGAATAAAGTAACACAATATGTTAATCAACTATAAAACACAGCACTATGTTAACCAAATATATAACACTGCGCTATGATTTAACTTAGGCCTACTGTATAAAGGGGTTTCAGTGCGAGAAAGTTATTCCAATAAAGTCACTGGTACGTTGATGAATATCACCTGAGTTGAAGTGTGGTACCCGGGTTCCACTAATACCACAGAAATAAACTGAGACATAAAGAACAAGATACTAGCAATAATATTATAATAAATATAATAATATTATTAGCTGTTTCCGTAAAGTTGGGATAGCGCCCCTGCCTCTCACCTGGAGGCCCCACATTTCCATTCTCGGCTGCGTCAGTGAATTTTTAATCTGACACGATGGCTGGAACGAGCTTCATTTAGCCTCGTGAGGATAATAACGTAGCTGTGGTACCAGACGGGTAGTATCCCAATTTAGAAAACCAAGATTACGCGTCGAGGGGACTTAACGTGCAGCCTACGCGTCATTCTAAAATATGTGGACCAACAGGGATAGGCAGAGGTCGGCTGGAGGCGAAGGACCCTTAAGGGCAACGGGGAGTTACTAAATCTAATATTAATATTACATGTTATTATTACGTATTATTCAGCTTCACTACTAATTTTACTGTTAAGAATTGAATTTATGCTTTAGTGCCAGCTGGATTTTGTGGCAACCCACAACGGTATGCTATGGAATTGCATTTGAAACACAAAGATAACTACCGTAATCTGCATTATAGTCTTCATTATTAATAGTCTTAGATGCACTATATGTCCCTAGCATGAGGTGACGAGATACGTGCCAGTAAACGCTACGAATTTTTCTGCCGTGATGTAATTCATGCAGGCAACCCGCGCGCTTGTAAAATTGAGAGTTGCTCAATTTTGAAGCATAGTCGTACCTTAATCGAAAAGGGTCAACAAAACATATTGCTAAGTGTGTTGTGGCTAACAGAATGTATTGTTTATAGTAAAATTAGTGTGTTACGTGAATTGCTGTATCTGAATTTAAATGATAGCCTACAAAAACTCTTAATGAGTTTGCCATACGTTACGCAAATAAGCCTAGGTACTGCTTAGGTCTTTGTCACTACACCCTCTTGCACTTCAATATTAATCCATCACCATACCTAACACACGTATGGTAATTTAAAATACTTGAAAATTATAATTATCTGAGTTTTGTGATAAAAGGTACCGCTGTAATATTCAGAGATAGATCAGTTCTTCATGGTAGTATTTACTTATATTAGTGGTTTCCAAATTCCCCAAGTCATTATATTATATGTATTTACTTTGACGTTTTCCTAAAACATAACCAGGGAGAGATGTCAATATGAATTTAAATGACGGATGTGTGGGATGGTTGACCGACCAGTATGGCAGCTAAAATCTGTCTGTTAATTTGCACATGGGAGTTAACTCTTTTCTCTGCTTTGCAAATGAGGATTTGTGCTTGACCCGTAACCGCTTGTGTTTGGTTTTGTGAAGGTGTATTGAAGTGTTGACATCACGCTGCACTAATCCGTACTACGCGCGACTATCTCTACAGTCCGTACACTGGCACTCCGAATAAAATCCACGATGCCTTTGATCGCCCCATTTGGGATATTCCAGACCCGTTGGGCTACAGCTGTCACTACTTTTTGGATCATAAAGAATATTATTATGATAGTTGAATAATACATACACATTTTATTTCCCCTTAGAATTATTTTATTTTTAATTGCGATCAGTCAAGTCTTCCTGCATCATAATGATCCTGAAGGCCGTACTCAATTTCAGTGACCACGCCAGAGAGAGAAATCGGTCAGGGTTGACATAGTGTAAGTATATTTCTTGTGGAAGTACAAGTACCAATAATAATAATAATAGTAATAACAAGTAGTTCCTTGAACAATATAGCCCGGTTTCATGTATTGTACTGGTCTTTTCCATTTAAAACTCCCCCGGCCATTAAAAGGATATTCCATTTGATGTATACGAACTAGCTTTTGAAACACAACCTATGTCTCCACCAACACAATTACATTGAGAAAGTAAGTACCAGAATATATAACTTTCCTTCTTGAAGCTCACTTTTAAAAAGCACAAACTGCAATATAAAACTTTCAATACGGTCACACGTAGTACTGATTAATATTCTTTTGCCTTGCAACGAGATATTTAAATCATTTAAATACCCCTTGATGTCTTAAATGAAAGGGAGGTCAGCGATCCATTGCTCATCATCCAAGTCTAACTGTGCTACCCCCACTACACGGGGTGGAAAGAGGGGTGGGAGGGGACACTCACCGGTGCTGCTCGGTGAAGCACCGGGGTGCGCAAGCACTAAGTACTCGCGTTGGCGTGGCCTGGCTTAGGGTTTAATTTTCCGTGCCCGTTCTGAGTTTGCTTTGCTTATAATTTTTGTTGTTAGGACTTCTAGAGGGGATGTTAGGAATAAGTTAGGATGTCTTTCTTTCAGTAACGTTATTTTCAGATTGGGGTAGATTATGGATTAGCCATTGGATCCTCGATAGAGTAAGCTAGAGACCTAAATTTTAGAATAAATTTTATAGAATTTTTTATATACAAGCCTGGGTTATTCTTGTAGCTGTGTTTTTACTTGTGTATGTGCATTTGGGGCTGGTGTCATAACCATCCTACCTGAGATAATAACTTACTCTTGTGCTGATACTAGTCTGGATGCTCATCTGATCCTCTCACTATATGATTCGTTTGTAAAGGGGTTTCGTGGCGACTGTTCTGGTTCACATTTCCATAGTATTTCGGCCAAAAGGGGCTCAGTATAGTGTAATCATTTGCATTAAACATCGCAGTCGATGGCTGTTCGAATCATAATAATAATAATAATAATAATAATAATAATAATAATAATAATAATAATAATAATGTGTTCTATTGAAGCTATCAGAGTATTATGTGGTAGCCCATCTTATGGAATGGACCAATGAAATACATGGAATTAGTCAGTTTAATTTTCAAAATTAGCCTACTTGTTGTGTAATACAATTAACATGAAAGGCAATCCTTCCATTAACTTGATGTCGTTAAGTTACAGTTGAGTTTCACAAACTTCTCACAGAACATGCGGCTGATATTAGTTTTACTCCATTTATAACTGTTTTAAAGTGCCAAAACGTGAATGTGAACAGTTTAACACTACGATGAAGTAGCTTAGGTGCAATAGTTTGGCACAGATGCGTACGCTGAGAAGCTCTGAATAGCATGTAGCTCGGTAATCGAATGATGCCTGTTTCGGACCAGTAGACTGCATGTCGAGTTGCTTAGCTGTTCGTCTGGCAGCAGATTGTCCTACGGATCGATGCTGACACTCGCTGCAGTCGGGTTCACCAAACTAACCAAGTGATGTACCCGATACTCAGCACCGGTTGGCCTGGATTTGAATCTGTGTCTGGACCCTCAACGTCACCAACTAGATTTCCTGAATGTTAAGCCTATTTTCATAATATTAAATTAAGTACCTAGCTTATGAGATCACATTTTGCCCATGTGCGTGTGTCCCCAAAATTTAATCTAAACATCCAGAGCGATTTCAATGGAACTCGGTAAGGTAGAACTACTATATTTTCTGACCTCGACAGTGTCCTTCAAATTATAATACGTTTCACTGATCCATCATGGTGGCAGCGCGAAATATTTCACCGGCATTCCATATCTCCGCAACCATTGCTTTTATATATATCCCTGAAATTTTGTATGGTGGTAAGAATAGTAAGGTTTGTTCCGATATGTGACGCTGTTAAACTGTTTAGCCCGAAAAAGAACATGCCAGCAAAGCGAAGCTAAAGTATTTAATTGTTTTTTCTCGAGATACTATCGACCAAGCGCAGTGTAACATAACACCCTACATGTCTATACAAACTTGAATCTACCTAATCATGCAAGCGAAGTGAACGTTTGAATAATAAATCTGCGCAATAATCTTCATTTAATGATCCAGCATGGATCCAGCATGGCGATCATCCGAAATATTTAGACGGCTCTCAATATCTGCCAATCAATTACTTAAATCAATCTGCCATTTTGTATGTTGATAGACACAATTAACAGAAGTTCACTTACGGGACTTTTAATAATTTGAAGTGCTCAAAACCAACATGGTGGTGTCACGATATTCAAATATTTATATGGATTTTTCTAGCGGGTCCGAGTGCAATGAAACTTAGCATGGCAAATTATCATACAAGGCTTAATATATTGGCGACTAATTGAATTCAATTTCTATGAGAACCCAAAAATGGTGGCTGTGCAATTTTTTAAATCATGATTTTATTTGGTTTGTCCAAAACAGGCGATATAAATGTTGGATAGTGTAATGAGCCACGGTTTTAATATTCATCTGCTAGCATATAATTGTATAGCATATAAATAAAACAATCCAATATCGTGTCCATGCCATATGTTTTACCGGTTATCTATGCCTCCGAAACTATTTAAGCAATCAAACTATTTTTTTAAGTGTTAGATGACTCTTAAGTAAGTAACCTACAGGTATGTGACTTTCAATATCCTGAGAAACACAAAAACAACAAGTAGGCTTAGTGATTTTCTAATACTTAAGATACCGTCTCTGGCGATCTAATCCCCCGAGTGGATTAAGAAATTATACAGCAATTTTTATTCAGAGGTTAGTATGAGGACATCTATTGATGTTAAATTGTGTTTAAAATTTCATGGAGGCAACAGTTCGAAATTTTAAAATGATAATTATTTGTATCTCGTACCTTATTTTGGCAATTATAGAGGTGATTCGCATGATGGACTGTGATAGAATCATTACCTAATGGAACTAAATTTTGTGGCTTACGTTTCGTAAATCATAGAAGTCGTATATTTGCCTTTTCTAAAATTTAACTCCAGTAATTCGTGAGAGTAAATTGCCATCACGCGGGATGATTTATAACCACCGATCCCGAAGTTATATATTCTAGTAAGTTACATAGTTTCTCATTGTAAAGGGAGCGGGTGGAGGTAAACTACCGCAATTTTCTATTGCATACTGAACCCTTGTAAAAGAAGCGTATCGAGACTCAATTTCGGGTAATGTTTCGGTCGTGCAGTTAAATTTTGCTTCTCATAGATTACAAGGATACATAGGGCAAATACAATAATTAAAGAAAGGAGGTAACCCAGTATATTAATAACAAGTTTAAGAACCAAAGCAAATAACAATCAACAAAAACAACATCTCGAATTTACTCCCACACTTCTAAATAGATTACAACTGCAAATCCTAAGTTGTGTCTGCATCAATCAAGTGGCATTCAAATATCCACAGTTTACCATTTAAAATAAATATCTCAGGAGAGATTATTAATAAAAAGACGTTTGAAACACTACGTCTACTTCAAATCTATACTTGTGTACGCGTGACGATGTTTTGACTACATGAAGGAAAAAAGTACGGTTACGTGATCCGTTACCATCTGGTTTCCCGTCAAGCAAAGAATCCGTAATTCTGCGTAAATTAGATTAGCTTAGCGAACACACAACAAGGCACTAAAGAATATCCGACACCCGCTACCCTTATATAATACAAAATAGATCTCCGAACGAGATCTTGACAACGTGCCAAAACACGTCAAATTGCCCAACCAGGTCTTGGTAAAATCAACACACGCGTTCGTGACTACTACAAAATACACGAGGACATGACCGAACGTCATTCAAATATTACAAAGACCACAACAATCCAAAATGGATTATATCAAAAATAAAAAGAACAACACTATGCCCAATGGCATTTAATTATAACACAAATACAGATATCAATTCAACTTAATGCATGAAAATTATGGTCTGAGTATGGCGAGCTACCCTTTAAATCAAGATATAGAATACAGGCTCATCTCACTTTAAGAGAAGAGGGCACGGTACCCCGGCCTCAAACCTAATTAGTGTTATCTTAAATCTGTCCGTCCCTTATGAAGCCATTATGTCATTCACCCAGTGCTTCGCATAATAACATCGGAAGATTGCTCACAGCAGCTCTCGAACCTAGATGTACCATGTATTTCCTGAAAACATGTGTGTATAAAATACCTATATTGTCCCAATAATTCTCTCAGGAATTATAAGACACGACGATTCAGCCGGTAGCCTCCTTGGAGTTCATACCGCCGTTAATTATATTTTGCTGCTGACAGGAATCGTGGGCTGATTACCACGATGTTCCCCGCGCATGTAGACACACATCATCACACATAATCAAATAACGCACACCTGGGTAATGACTTCACCTCACATCTCTCCACCTGAAATACGTCGAGATTTAGGATTCCAGGGAAAGACTTAAATTGCTTTCCGAACGATCAAATAAAATCATTACTTCATTAGTTTTACATTTTACTAAGAGAACTATGGTTCCCTGCAAAATAAAATTGCTCTAGGCAAGTCACAATAAAAACGCCTGTTTATCAAACACAGGGTTATATGTTACCCCCAAATTCTAAGTTTATCGTTAAGTTTATTCTTACAAAGCACCATGTATCGCTCAGACCATAAGTTCCGCTCAAGCGATGTGAACAAAACACTGCACACGCATTGTACATTTACAAGTTACATTACAATCAATTAAATCAGAACAATAAAATAGTCACGCACGACATTACAATCGAGTGTCGGTACACAGAATACAAATCAAACTACAATAAAAACAAGATGTTCAGTAAAGAATATGTAGCCTACTTTCTCCTAAATGCATGGGTATTGTTATAACTCTTTGTTCTTTTCAAGGAGTATAATTGAATGTTGGTTGTAGTAGCTTGTTGAAATACAATGTGCTATAGGGATATTAAACATGAATATGAGGTGCCCTTTGCTAGTGCTACCTCTGTAAAAATCATTCAATTCGGTTTCACCGTGTTTGAATTGAAAAGGGGAATGGATTTGCACACATACATGGCCGCTATTTGCAAACTATTGGGCTGATGACCTTGTAGTCAGTCATAAGATGCTTTCCACAAAAAGGCAAGTTGTTGCAAAATCTGGTAGAGATCAAATTATAAGGTTGGTCGTAATTACATTTTAGCTTTTAACATTTGGGTGGCCGCGATTACGTTTCCGTCAAGATGGCGGTGATATAAAACATGACACTGAGGTGCCCTTTGCTAGTGCTACCTCTGTACGAAATTTCGTTCCATTCGGTTTCACCGTGTTCGAATTAATAGGGGGAATCGATTTTCACACAAAGATGGCCGCCATCCGCAGAATATTAGGCTAATGACCTATTAGGTTGGTCAAAGGATGCTCACTCCATAAAGGTATGTTGATGCAAAATTTGGTAGAGATCGGATGATTAGGTAAATCGTAATTTGATTTAAGCTTTGAATTTTGTGTGGCCGCCATTACGTTTCCGTCAAGATGGTGGCGATATAAAACATGAAACTGAGGTTCCCTTTGCTAGTGCTATCTCTGTACCAAATTTCGTTCCATTCGGTTTCACCGTGTTCGAATTAATAGGGGGAATCGATTTTGACACAATGATGGCCGCCATCCGCAAACTATTTCGCTAATTACCTATTAGATTGGTCAAAGGATGCTCCCTCCACAAAGGTATGTTGTTGCAAAATTTGGTAGAGATCGGATGATTATGTTAGTCGTAATTTGATTTAAGCTTTGAACATTTGTGTGACCGCCATTACGTTTCCGTTAAGACGGCGGCGATAAGAAACATGACACTGAGGTGCCCTTTGCTAGTACTACCTCTGTACCAAATTTCGTTCCATTCGGTTTCACCGTGTTCGAATTAATAGGGGGAATCGATTTTCACACAAAGATGGCCGCCATCCGCAAACTATTACGCTGATGAACTATTAGTTTGGTCAGGGGATGCTCCCCCATAAAGGTATGTTGTTGTAAAATTTGGTAGAGATCGTATGATTAGGTTAGTCGTAATTTGATTTAAGCTTTGAACATTTGTGTGGTCGCCATTACGTTTCCTTCAAGATGGTGGCGATATTAAACATGACACTGAGGTGTCCTTTGCTTGTGCTACCTTTGTACCAAATTTCGTTCAATTCGCGTTCACCGTGTTCGAATTGATAGGGGGGGGGCAGACATTCAGAGGACACACACTCACACACACACACAGACTCTCTCTCACACACACACACATACACACACACAGACAGACACACTTTTTTTCGCCGTGTGTTGATCTCATACGTCTACTTTATTTTTTTGCAAAAATTGATAGTAGGCTAAAAATATACAAGAAAAGTTTTTACATTTCCCCAGATTATCTAACTACGACTAAAATTGATAATCAATATGTTGTACTTATCCCTTCACCAAAACACCTCAGCTCACGTCGCCACACATAACCCAGCAGTTATTTAGCCAGACTTGGACATAGTCGCTGGTGTGTCCATGGTCATTCTTCCAACTGTTGGCCTCGTTCCAGACATTTTGGTTTTCTTAGGATAGAAAATGTTCAGTTATTTCACAGTACTACAATTACTACTAAAATTGCTAAATGAGTTGATAATATCCACTCAAAGTCCTGAGCAATTTATTGGAAGAAAAACTGACCCTAAATATTTATAAGCCTGAAGCATCTACCATTCACACGCAAATTACACACATTTAAATATTAGAAGAACTCATCAGAGTTTAGAAGTTAATATTTCATCTACACAAGTGTCACCTCGACACCTCAGAATAAAGTCAAGTGTCCCTCGCGACACCTCAAAATAAAGTCAACACAAGTGTCGCTCACGACACATCGAAATAAAGTCAGCTCAAGTGTCCCTCACGACACATCGAAATAAAGTCAGTTCAACCACCAGCTTGGCTACATTTATACAGAACACAGCAAATTGACAGTAGTGGGGACGAATTTTAAAAATAATTCGGAGTTTTTAAGTTACGGACTTGCGACTAATTTCATTGAGCTTCTCTTATTGCACAGGTTAAGAATCTGATCGGCGGAGACAAAAATGATCATGGGTTTTATTAATATTCATTTTTGCGCCAAATCAAAGGTACGCCAGTTTATCGCGGGCCTGAAGCGTGCCTTGCTTCATTCGTTGATTCAAATTCATCTCGGAGAGTTTGACCTAGAGACTCCTCCCCAATTTATGACGTACAAGCATCTTCTTCCTGTCAGATAATGGTCCCCCTACTCCTGCTTGCGTAAATCGGTAGCAACCGTCTCGTGGCCTGCTAACTGAAGCCACGCGTATTGGTCGTTGACCTTTTCAGTTCCCGGAATTATGGCACACTTTTCCTTGTCTCAAAAGCTTGGTTTAAATATACCTGCCTCATCGTCCAACTCCCAATATTTGCAACATATTTCCTCAATTCAAATGCGCTGTTGCTTGTATGAATACCTTCTTTCAAACATAATAAAATAAAATATGAATCATTATTATATCAGATGGAAGCCTCCGTGGCTTAGGCGGCAGCACGTCGGCCTCTCACCGCTGGGTCCGTGGTTCAAATCCCGGTCACTCCATGTGAGATCTGTGCTGGACAAAACGGAGGCAGACAGGTTTTTCTCCGGGTACTCCGGTTTTCCCTGTCAAAATTTCATTCCAGCAACACTCTCCACTATCATTTCACTTCATCTGTCATTCATTTAATCATTGCCCCAGAGGAGTGCGTCTGGCCTCGGCAGCCGGCACAGTTCATATCCTCGCCGCTAGATAGGGGCTTCATTCATTCCATTCCTGACCCGGTCGGAGACTGGAAGCAGGCTGTGGATTTTCATTTTTCATTATATCAGATGATATCATAAGGGTTCAATACATCATAAATTATGAGTTTTACGCATTTTCACATCTGAAGAGGAACATGCATTACTGTGTTCTATTGAACCTGCCTCTCGGTGATTTCATAGCAGTACAAATGTCCTTATCGACAAGCCTCATCGTGTAACTTATGGACACATTCTCTAGTTCTGGATGTGTGTTGACACGAGGTATCTTGACGAACGGTGAAAACTTTGACTTTCAAGACGAGGGATTCACTAGCACCATAGTAAGATGATTTTGTTTTTTATGTTTCTTGTCTGAAATAACAACAACTTATGGACATTGAATTTAGAGTTTAATTGTCTTGCTCTTTACAATATAAGAACGTAGGTCGTGTAACAAAAGCTATTTAGTACTGTCCCCGTATATATTAGAGGCGGTCTGTTGGATATCCGAAGCAACAGCTGGATTCGTAGACCCTGACTGCTCCGGCGCAAAATACTAGTCAATGATCTACTTCCAACTAGACCCTTGCGAATATACGTGGCGGAAATTACGATACAACTGTGAATTACATGAAAAAGCACTTAGCTCGAAGTACAACACCTACCTTTATTCTCGGGGATCTCGTGGTCAGTCTATGGACCTATAATGGGTTTCACAGTTGCATCTCCTTATATTTAAAATATATCATGACGACTCGGCTTCTAATAAAACTAAACGATTTAATAACAAGCATGTAAACTAGGGCTAAACATTCACACAATAAAAGTAAAAACACACTCCCATTCTCTCACCTTTACATTCACGCCACTGATAGAACTGCGTTCTATGAACGTTATAATAAAATTTGGGGTAGCTTGTGTCCATACATCAAGCTGTACAACAATTACACACCCCTGTGTATTTACATTCTTCAGGCGCGTTCCAAAGAACATCTGGGCGCTAGGCGCGCGTGCCATTCGCCACGCGTCCGATGACATAACATAACCCGTTATATTCCCAGTCCTGGCTGGTTTAAAAAAGGTGCAAGCCTGCCGCCTGCAACAACTCTCTCCATTTGTGCTATCTGGCCGTGGCCAAGGCTAGAAACGAGTTTTAATCAACCCCTCGCTATTCCGGCCTGGCACACAAATGCACTCTCCATAACAATGAAAGCTGTGTTAAAATTAGACAGATTCACGTCAGACAAATACGTGAACTGTACACAAATCCTACATGCTATTGACATAAAATCTCTATACACACTTTCATTCATTCTCTCGCATTGTGACGCCCCAGTGGAGTTCATTTCAATCACGCTGAACAAGAAACAAACCACATCCAGTCACATACTCATTCATACTCTAACCTCTACGTTAAACAATTAACAAACTTCCTACAACTAACATGTAATACACTCGATTGGCAAATAATAAAAGTTAACACTAAAAGAATTTATAATGACGCTTATAGCATCAGCTATAGTCCTTTCAAAATAGTAGCGTCTATCCACTTGAGCCTGTGCTCTGATCTAACAGTCCTGTCAAATACAGTGAACTGAGATCCTTAAAATCTTCTACATCTCCAGAAATAACCTCCACCAATTTCTCTTCTCTGATCTGGTGTCAAAATAGTTTAAATATATTCGACCACTCAAGGTGAAACATATGTCGATGCATATTTGGGTGTTATAATCTAGATAAGAGTATAGCATAAGAGATGGCATTAACTATTTCCCGTTTCAATTTCAACCGTGACCCTACATGTCCTCTCTAATCCTAGGTCGTGTATACAAAATAAGGAGTACTATCTACTCGCATCTTAATGCCTTGCCAAACTCAAGTCGTGCCCACGCAATGACTGTACTATAAAATGCGTAAAACACCTTCGCAATACCCTCGTATGCCAACTACATACGGAAATCTATACACATAAAACCACTATCAAAGGGTTATCACCTTCACTTATTTCAAACTGGCATTCTTCAAAAAGGGCATAATTCCTCAGCGTTGTCACAACAATCGCTGGTCCAATGAATAATAAGAACAATTGCTAAATCATGAATTTATACATCATAACGACCTTTGGGCTTTACGATACTAACCTCCTCATTTATTACTCTTGAAACGATACTCTGATAAGTATAAACTGTCGTGCATACATTTAATAAAAATACTATATCTCATCTTCATACATCTTGGTTCGACTTTATCGCAGAAGGAATATTATGTCTACAACGTGACATGATATTACTCCTCGTAAATATTTAATCACAACATTAAATCTGTGTGTGTCCAACAAGAATCGATCACGACGGGGATATCAAACGATGACTACCCTAACGTCGGATGATAATAAATCTTCCATGAAGACTCTAGCTTCAAATAAATTTAAATGACTGAAAGTTCATAGCTTTCTTCAATAAAACATACAATTAGTCATATTCGTATTCTCTCCATTCAGAACGAATGTCTATGAGTTCTGACGATAATAATCGTTTCCACGTTAAATGTTTCTTTTCCATAAAAAGTCATGATATTTCACAATATATCACTACCAAGATCTTCTTCTCTTGACGTTTCTTCTCGACGGATAAAATGCCCAAATTAAACTAATAAAAATTTATTAAATGGGTTAACATAGACGAAAATGTCTATCACCTGCATTCAGAATGAATTTATCAACGTCGAAAATAAATTACTGTTCCTTAAAGGAAATGACAACAGCTTGTTCCTCGAACAAGTAAAATAATCTCAGTTCAGAAACTGGATTCCTAACAAACGAAGTTAAACGCGTCGCAAAACGATCACTATAATAAATTTCGAAGAATAAAAATGCTATACATGGAGTACATAAATATTGTGTCGAAATATGGATAGAGGATTTGGTCAGAAAATGTCACTACAAGCTCTAACTACAAGGTTAGTGAACACTGCTACCTGGTCTCGAAGTCTAGAAGATCAAGATAGAGTGTTACAGAATACTCAGTTGTTAATTCTCCCAAAGATCTGGGCTGGATCCTAGCTCGTCTCCAATAACTCATGACCTCAGGAAAGGAACGAATTCCCCTACTGGAAAACAGCAAGCTCCGACCGGGATTGAACTGCGGGCCTCCAATCATCATCTTCCTTGTGACCGGGATAACCCTGGACCTCTTGATAATCTTGATGTTTCTTCTTTCTCCGTCACAGCACGGATTCATCATAACAGTGAGTATCGTCGAATGTTCGACTTTCCACTTCGAAAGGCATTCGAAAAGAAAGTCTTGGACCTCACTCGTATAACGAACATTCATGTAGATGGAATATGAACATCGTTCCGTAGTCGCTGATGTTAATGTTGAGCTCATGTTTGACGAGAATGCACTAGAATAGAGTTGTGCATCAAGTCTCATGATCGCTCACTAAGTAGACATTCACGAACAGGCTCCTCTAACGAAGCTCCATCGCTGACTATATTGCTTCTATCTGCTTATACTCCTGGCGCACATAATAAATTAGTCCATCATAACCTTCTTCACTATGGAATACATCTCCATCCTATGTGTTGTAATACAGTTCCACACAAGCATTGCTAACATACGCCCGTACTCACTTGTGGCTGATGCATGCGCTGTCGTCGCTCGGACAAAAGTGTCTTATCGCGCTGGAAAGAAACACTTTTCTCGCGCTTCACAAAACTGCTTATAATTGCTGAAATACTTTCCTCAAATTTCTGAAAGTTCGTAATATACAATATCTGATAGCAAGCTACAATCTGTAGTTGAAATAATGTCTCTAAAATGGATCAGACTGAAGTGATTGCGGCATCTAAGTTCATCGCAACTTCACTTAGTTTCAAGGCGCGGTAATCTCCTAACTTCGCTGATGCCCTGTCTCCACGAATCCACCGTCTACAAGCTCGGTGAAACACTCGGAACGCCTCTCTCTTCCAATAGCACACGTCTGACCTCTCGGATATTCAGATACAAAAGAGCCACGTTGCTTGGCGTCTCCCCTCCATTCACGCCGATTCTCGCCGGCTTTTTGAGTTCCCTCTCAAATTCATGCGGGCTCTAGCAAATCGCTTATTTCTTCCAATAGCGACCTGCTATTGACTTATAAAATATTTCCAATTTTTTTATTATCATATTCTTCTCTTTTCCAATAAAAAATCATTCTCTAGGGCCTTTAATGAATTAAATATCCATAAAAATTTAGTTGCTGGAACTTCCGTCTTCTCTAAAACTTCTTCCTATTGGCTGTCAGCTCATATCCAATGGGATAAAGTATAACAATATTCAAACAATTCCTGGGAATATTCGATGTTGCTAGGTCGATTCTAAGCTTCTGGAAACTTCCATTGCGCAATACAATCACGTGACGGAATATCCCTCCTGCTCAACGTCGCCTCATGACTGGTTTCTGCCAAGTTCCAGCCATCATATTCCTTGGTTAAATTTTATCATGGGCGTCGAAAAAAAAATCATTTTACGTGGGCATTCCTCTCCCATCTCAATTTAAAAAGAGTTGCAAAATTGTTTTTGACCACTTCGAATCAGGACCTTAGACATGTCACTGAACTCGAAAATTAATTATATTTTTCAGCCTACTTTCTTAAAATATTTCTTCAACTTCTTTGCATTGTTTTTTCCCAAAATGACATTGTTCTTTTCATCATACAGCTCATAACAATTATTCCCATAGACAGTCTCAATTCGGAACGGTTTTCTTTCTTCTTTCCCTGCGTCCGTCTCAGTTATATTTATTGGCCTGTTCTCCTCTTCTAGTCTTGCGTAGTGGTATTTCTGCTCTCCTCCTATTTCTCTCGTCGTCCTACCGGTGTTCCTCCATATCTCCTATACAAGTCCTTCTCATTGGGTTTCTCTTTACTCGTACTGGGAATCGGATCTTCGCTCAAGTTTGGATTACTTCCATTTCCACCTTCTTTTTCGCTTAATTCCTTTAAGAATCGCTTTCCTTCTGGATGGCGTTCGTCGTAGCTCTCTTTGGTCATAACCTAATTTCTTTGTGGTCTATCGTGGTTCTGATTCTGATAATTGCGGTTGTTTCGACCATTATAATTATTGTTATTTCGATAATTATTTTTGATGTGGAAGAAACCACTTCTTCTATTCTCCTGATAGTTTCCATGTCCTTGTTGTTGTTGATAGGGACGGCCACCACGGAATCTCCTATACCTGGGTTCGGGTCGCCTATCTCTAAAATAGGTATTTGTTTCTGGACCCACGTTTCCCTTCTCCTGTTCTTTAGGGCTTTCTGTTTGCTGTGTCTGATCAATATACACAGTATTAATATCTTTATAGTCCTGACGTTGGTTTCTAGCTACGACATTGGGCGTTGGACTAGTATAACCCAATTTCCGAAGAATTTCGTCCATGCCGGCCAAATCGCTGATTCCTGACGAAATTATCAGTCTTCTAACTTCAACTGGCAACATTCTGGCAATGGCATCTATCAGTTGTGCCGTAGATAGTGGGGGTTGCAAAAAACGTAGCCGGGCAAGTTGCGTTGTGAAGAAATCGGCGTAACGCGTCGGTAATGTACCCGAATACTTCCTGGAGTATACTTCTGCGCGTAAACTGTTCTGCGCTTCTATGGACCAATAACGCATCATTAGGGCTTCAGAAAACTCTTCGAAGTCCACAAATGTGTACCTGAAGGCGCAAAACCATTCAAGGGGCCCTCTCCCATATAGCGTTCCACAATCTTCATCTCCCGTTCTCTTGGAATGTGAGCCTCCGCAAAATAGTCACGGATATTCCTGATATACTCAATTGGGGTGCGAGAATCGAGGTTGGTAAATTTACGAGGTTTGTCCTCAATATTACGGATTACCGTCACGTTTCTCTGTTGAGAATCTTGGAAACTGGGACGATATTTCCTCCTTTCTCTTTCGGGTTCTCTACTTCTATCTTCGAGTCCCTTATGGTGTCTTAACATCCTTTCTGCTGGCCTCACTTCTCTATCTCCTGTTTCCATACTGAGTTTTCTACGACAATCTCCATAGTCCTCCTTTTCTATCTTCTCCCTTTCTTCTATCTCCGCAATCAACTCTTTCACTTGCTTCTCTATTTCTTTCTTCATATCCTCCTTATAGACTTCAAGATCCGCCACGTCTCCTAAGCTCAGATTTTTCAATTTCCTACTAATACATTCCTCAATATTAGTGGATTTTCCTTCCTTAATCTCATTTACGACTGTGACTACTGTATCTATTCGTTCGTCTAAACGTTTACTACGACTTTCTAACGTCTCTTTTAACGCTTGATTTTCCTCGACCGATTGATTCTTGTCGCCAACCTGTCTCTGTAATAGTTGATCAATACGCTTCCCTAGATCTGACCTAACAGACATTACATCACAATTGATCTGTAATTGCGTACTGGCAAGCTTACTCTCTACATTACCTTGGATTAGCTTAATATGCTCTGCGCTTGACTTATCCCATTCGTCTTTCCAAATGACTACGTTAGCCTTCAACATTTCGGCTATATCTATTTCAATGTCCTCCTTTAAAATTTTATTGAGGTCTATCACCTGACTACGCAGAGTATCAACGTTAGTTTTCAACTCGGCTAAAGAAACAATGGTCTTTAGAGAATCGTCAACAAATTGCGATCTCAAAGCACCGATACCTTCTGAACATTGAGTTTTAGACTCTTCCACTTCCTTCCTGACCTTATTTATGTCCCCTTGGAACTTATTTACATCAACACTTGTCTGGCTGCGTGGCTCAGGGGTAACGTTCTCGCTTGCTGGGTTTAAGGTTGCAGGTTCAAATCCTGGCGCAGTCAGCTGGCATTTGAGAGTGAGAAAATGCGAGGAAGCCGTGTCAGTAGATTTACTGGCACGTTAAAAATCCCCTTCGGGGCAAAATTCCGGCACCCTGGCGTCTCTAAAAGCCACAGTTGTTAACAGGGACGTAAAACCAATAACATTATTATTATTATTATTATCATTATTATTATTATTTACATCAACTAACATAGAATTAACCTCTGACTGTACTTTACCGATATCATTTTGTACACTAGTTATTTCTGTCTGGACATTATTAACTTCTATTTGCATGTTGTTCACATTCTCTTGAACCTTATCTACCTTTGTTTGAACATGGGACACATCTGACCTTACAATAGCAACTTCTGACTGTACATTAGCCACATTGGACATCACAGGAGACACATCATCTTTAATAAAAGTCACATCATCTTTGACCAGGGCAACATAAGAATGTACACCCTCTACTTTAGATTGTACACTGGCAACATTAGATTTCACCAGGGTAACCTCAGTTTGAACATTGGCAACATTGGATTTCACAAGAGAAATATCATCCTTAATTTCAGCGGAGCTGGTCTGCAATCCCTGTAAAGAATTTTGCATACCCTGAATATCTCATTTGAAACTCTCCTCTACACCACTGACCTTATTAACCACAGTGTCAAGATCTGCCTGTCGATCTTTCTTTAGCTGCTCTCGGTCCTTCTTTGCCTCGTACAATTTCCTCTGTAAGTCAATAACATTTACTTTCAGATTCTCTCTAATCTGATTCTCAACACTATTTAATTTCTCCTTCATGTTGTTGTCTATTTTCTCCATCATCTCGTTCATCATCTTACGGACATCCTCCGTCGCCATTGTCGTCATTACAACAATCTCAATAAAAAAGTGCTATAGGAATATAAACAAATAGAGCAATATAGCAACACTTCAGAGCATCCTTTCAATCCATGTATTTGGGCATCTTATCGTATCGCCTTAACATTAACTTAATGCTAAATTACCATACAAACTATTTCTAAAATACCAGTCCCTAAAACGTTCGCGTGTGATTTATTTTAGATATACTACCACAAAGAACATTTAAATTTATCGCCATTAAACAAGTTAGCTTTATATTAGCATGGCTGTCAATAACCATGAGCCGGTAAAATGAAAATAGATTCAGATCATAGGTCATTCCGAAAATATAACTTATTACTCCTTTCTCAGGCTATCCATTAGATCTGATCTTTCGTTTGAGTGCAATTTTGTAAAAAACAAAGCAAATATTACCTATATAATTACACTCTACCTCATCGCAGATGATATGGTTAAATAATCCCATAAACTTAAAAATTAAGCTGTCATCTGGATAGCTTCTAAATGGCCTCAAAAAGCTATTTTCGTGGCCCCAAAGTCTAGGGAGCCATCATTCCACCTTCCCCGTATATTCTAGAGGCAGCCTGTGGGATATCCGAAGCAACAACTGGATTGGTAGACCCTGACTGCTCCGGCGCAAAATACTAGTCAAGGATCTACTTCCAACTAGACCCTCGCGAATATACGTGGCGGAAATTACGATACAACTGTGAATTACATGAAAAATGCACTTAGCTCGAAGTAGAACATCTACCTTTATTCTCGGGGATCTCGTGGTCAGCCTATGGACCTATAATGGGTTTCACAGTTGCATCTCCTTATATTTAAAATAAAGCATGACGACTCGGCTTCTAATAAAACTAAACGATTTAATAACAAGCATTTAAACTAGGGCTAAACATTCATACAATAAAAATAAAAACACACTCCCATTCTCTCATCTTAACATTCACGCCACTGATAGAACTGCGTTCTATGAACGTTATAATAAAATTTGGGATAGCTTGTGTCCATACATCAAGCTGTACAACAATTACACACCCCTGTGTATTTACATTCTTCAGGCACGTTCCAAAGAACATCTGGGTGCTAGGCGCGCGTGCCCTTCGCCTCGCGTCCGATCACATAATATAGCCCGTTACATTCCCAATCCTGGCTGGTTTAAAAAAAGGTGCAAGCCTGCCGCCTGCAACAACTCTCTCCATTTGTGCTATCTGGCCGTGGCCTTGGCTAGAAACGAGTTTTAATCAACCCCTCGCTATTCCGGCCTGGCACACAAATGCACTCTCCATAACAATAAAAGCTGTATTAAAATTAGACGGATTCACGTCAGACAAATACGTGAACTGTACGCAAATCCTACATGCTATTAACATAAAACCTCTACACACACTTTCATTCATTCTCTCGCATTGTGACGTCCCAATGGAGTTCATTTCAATCACGCTGAACAAGAAAAAAACCACATCCAGTCACATACTCATTCATACTTTAACCTCTACGTTAAACAATTTACAAACTTCCTACAACTAACATGTTATACACTCGATTGGCAAATAATAAAAGTTAACACTAAAGGAATTTATAATGACGCTTATAGCATCAGCTATAGTCCTTTCAAAATAGTAGCGTCTATCCACTTGAGCCTGTGCTCTGATCTAACAGTCCTGTCAAATACAGTGAACTGAGATCCTTAAAATCTTCTACATCTCCAGAAATAACCTCCACCAGTTTCTCTTCTCTGATCTGGTGTCAAAATAGTTTAAATATATTCGACCACTCAAGGTGAAACATATGTCGATGCATATTTGGGTGTTATAATCTAGATAAGAGTATAGCATAAGAGATGGCATTAACTATTTCCCGTTTCAATTTCAACCGTGACCCTACATGTCCTCTCTAATCCTAGGTCGTGTATACAAAATAAGGAGTACTATCTACTCGCACCTTAATGCCTTGCCAAACTCAAGTCGTGCCCACGCAATGACTGTACTATAAAATGCGTAAAACACCTTCGCAATACCCTCGTATGCCAACTACATACGGAAATCTATACACATGAAACCACTATCAAAGGGTTATCACCTTCACTTCTTTCAAACTGGCATTCTTCAAAAAGGGCATAATTCCTCAGCGTTGTCACAACAATCGCTGGTCCAATGAATAATAAGAACAATTGCTAAATCATGAATTTATACATCATAACGACCTTTGGGCCTTACGATACTAACCTCTTCATTTATTACTCTTGAAACGATACTCTGATAAGTATAAACTGTCGTGCATACATTTAATAAAAATACTATATCTCATCTTCATACATCTTGGTTCGACTTTATCGCAGAAGGAATATTATGTCTACAACGTGACATGATATTACTCCTCGTAAATATTTAATCACAACATTAAATCTGTGTGTGTCCAACAAGAATCGATCACGACGGGGATATCAAACGATGACTACCCTAACGTCGGATGATAATAAATCTTCCATGAAGACTCTAGCTTCAAATAAATTTAAATGACTGAAAGTTCATAGCTTTCTTCAATAAAACATACAATTAGTCATATTCGTATTCTCTCCATTCAGAACGAATGTCTATGAGTTCTGACGATAATAATCGTTTCCACGTTAAATGTTTCTTTTCCATAAAAAGTCATGATATTTCACAATATATCACTACCAAGATCTTCTTCTCTTGACGTTTCTTCTCGACGGATAAAATGCCCAAATTAAACTAATAAAAATTTATTAAATGGGTTAACATAGACGAAAATGTCTATCACCTGCATTCAGAATGAATTCATCAACGTCGAAAATAAATTACTGTTCCTTAAAGAAATGACAACAGCTTGTTCCTCGAACAAGTAAAATAATCTCAGTTCAGAAACTGGATTCCTAACAAACGAAGTTAAAAGCGTCGCAAAACGATCACTATAATAAATTTCGAAGAATAAAAATGCTATACATGGAGTACATAAATATTGTGTCGAAATATGGATAGAGGATTTGGTCAGAAAATGTCACTACAAGCTCTAACTACAAGGTTAGTGAACACTGCTACCTGGTCTCGAAGTCTAGAAGATCAAGATAGAGTATTACAGAATACTCAGTTGTTACTTCTCCCAAAGATCTGGGCCGGATCCTTGCTCGTCTCCAATAACTCATGACCTCAGGAAAGGAACGAATTCCCCTACTGGAAAACAGCAAGCTCCGACCGGGATTGAACTGCGGGCCTCCAATCATCATCTTCCTTGTAACCGGGATAACCCTGGACCTCTTGATAATCTTGATGTTTCTTCTATCTCCGTCACAGCACAGATTCATCATAACAGTGAGTATTGTCGAAAGTTCGGCTTTCCTCTTCGAAAGGCATTCGAAAAGAAAGTCTTGGACCTCACTCGTATAACGAACATTCATGTAGATGGAATATGAACATCGTTCCGTAGTCGCTGATGTTAATGTTGAGCTCATGTTTGACGAGAATGCACTAGAATAGAGTTGTGCATCAAGTCTCATGATCGCTCACTAAGTAGACATTCACGAACAGACTCCTCTATCGAAGCTCCATCGCTGACTATATTGCTTCTATCTGCTTATACTCCTGGCGCACATAATAATTTAGTCCATCATAACCTTCATAATAGAAGACTGAATATTGTTCTTCACTATGGAATACATCTCCATCCTATGTGTTGTAATACAGTTCCACACAAGTATTGCTAACATACGCCCGTACTCACTTGTGGCTGCTGCATGCGCTGTCGTCACTCGGACAAAAGTGTCTTATCGCGCTGGAAAGAAACACTTTTCTCGCGCTTCACAAAACTGCTTATAATTGCTGAAATACTTTCCTCAAATTTCTGAAAGTTCGTAATATACAATATCTGATAGCAAGCTACAATCTGTAGTTGAAATAATGTCTCTAAAATGGATCAGACTGAAGTGATTGCGGCATCTAAGTTCATCGCAACTTCACTTAGTTTCAAGGCGCGGTAATCTCCTAACTTCGCTGATGCCCTGTCTCCACGAATCCACCGTCTACAAGCTCAGTGAAACACTCGGAACGCCTCTCTCTTCCAATAGCACACGTCTGACCTCTCGGATATTCAGATACAAAAGAGCCACGTTGCTTGGCGTCTCCCCTCCATTCACGCCGATTCTCGCCGGCTTTTTGAGTTCCCTCTCAAATTCATGCGGGCTCTAGCAAATCGCTTATTTCTTCCAATAGCGACCTGCTATAAAATATTTCCAATTTTTTATTATCATATTCTTCTCTTTTCCAATAAAAAATCATTCTCTAGGGCCTTAAATGAATTAAAGATCCATAAAAATTTAGCTGCTTGAACTCTCGTCTTCTCTAAAACTTCTTCCTATTGGCTGTCAGCTCATATACAATGGGAAAATTTATAACAATATTCAAACAATTCCTGGGAATATTCGCTGTTGATAGGTCGATTCTAAGCTTCTGTTAACTTCCATTGCGCAATACAATCACGTGACGGAATTTCCCTCCTGCTCAACGTCGCCTCACGACTGGATTCTGCCAAGTTCCAGCCATCATATTCCTTGGTTAAATTTTATCATGGGCTTCGAAAATAATGTAATATTCCCTTTTTCATCCCTTATAATTTATTTTACGGGGGGGAACACATCACAGGGAAGATCTTTTCAGGAGGAGGGACTCTTTCTAACGGTAAACAACAGTTGAATATAGGAAAGTAGGCTATAATTCTTCAATTAACTTCGTGTATTGAGTGTGGGAAGCGTTGTCCAGTCAGTTATAAATCCATGCATATCGTTGAAGTCTTCATTGGACACATTTGCGCGGTAGCTATTGACTTTTGATAATTTTTGAATGTGAGGGCTAAGGATATCATTGATCATCAGCTCAGTGTACTGGTAGTTATGTGAATTATTTTGATTCCCCTTAATGCGTTGTAATAATACAGTATCCCGTTTCCAATCTGTGATGATGATCCGAGCAGCAGCAATATACTGAAAATTGTTTCATGTAGAGTCCTGTTATTCCCCTCCTGCGGGAGAAAAAATAATAATCATGGGGCATCAATAAATGGAATTAATACTGGACATCGTAGTTCGAGGAAAAAGAATACGCCAAATCCATTCTGTTAAGATCAAATAGCACTTGTAATTACTGAGCTTCGAATTGTCGATGCAGTTCTGTAAAGGCTCAACTCTGCTGTTAAAGGAAGTATCTAATTAGAGTTACTCCCATACACGACTAATGATCAGTATAATTATAATTAACTTATTTTTACAATAGTACGTCCCGTAAACTTATTAATATTCGGGTATAATTTGCTGAAAAGTTGTAAGACCAGGAGCATGAACCATGCTATTTGTGTCCCATAAGCCCGACAGGCTTATGTCGGTGATATGTTCTGTGGAATATTATCGATATGTGGACTGAGCGCATTGTACGAGCTTTGAGCTACAGTAACCCAGAAGATGCCATTTTGACTTCTTTGGTACATTCTTGACTCAGGAAGAGTTACCGCACGTTTTTCATCGTACGCCACTGTTGTATCTTTTTTGGTGGTTATTTTGAATCATTTGTATTTATATTGAAAATAGGAAGCTTTTAGTTTTACGTGACCGTTAATCATGCGATCATGAGACACGGGACCTCCGTTTTACGTGGAATCCAAACCTCAGGACATGGCATTTCACTTCGAAAAACTCACATGCTTTGACCGGGAATGGTACCCGGTCTACCTTGGTGAGAGGCCAACCTTTTGACCGCTGCGCCACCACACCCCTGGAGTTATTTTGGACGTTATTATTATGATGGGTGAGAATTTCCTCGCAGATATACGACCCACCTTAATACAGCCGCTACAGGACTTCTGTAGTACTTCCATGAACCAGGAAATTCGGACGGAAGACGTTCTTCTCCAAGTTTCCACCTTCTCTTCAAATCTACGACACAGATCGAACATGGCTGCTTGACAAGTAGTAAGACGTCTTTTGCACGTCGTGAAACGTATAGACGCAGTTTCGATTAAATCACAGGTATTTATAGCCACAGTAAATGGCAATTATACTTACTCTACGCGATCAGGCCCAGGGGACCGCGTGCTGCTACAAGGGTTCTTCTCCACTGGATTCTGTTTGCTGGTGTCGGTTGCCAGTCATCCTCTATTCCAATCTGTCGCAGGTTTACACGGATTCCGTCCTTCCATCTTTTCCTTGGCCTACCCAGTGGTTTTCTTCCATGAGGAACAAAATTGATCAGTTTCAGAGGCAATCGGCATGTGTCCATCCTAGTGACATGGCCTGCCCATGCCAGACGTTAGCTTCTCATTAGTCCTACGATATTTGGGGTCTTATACATGGCATCTAGCTCTCGATTGTACCGTATACGCCATCACCAGTGTCCTCATCTTGAACGGGACCAAAGATCTTCCTCAAAACTTTCCGCTCATAAACAAGGAGATTATTCATATCTTTTTTTCCGAGTACTCCAGGTCTCGCTTCCACACAGCACTACAGGCTGAATTAGTGTCTTGTATAGATGGAGTTTGAACTTTCTCGATAGGCTGCGGGACTTAAGAAGATGACTGAGACTGTAGTAGGAGCGGTTTCCGGCTAAAATCCTCACTTTAATTTCTGCCTGATATGATGGATCCTCTACAAAAGTAACGTCTAGGTACTTAAAATCATGAACTCTCTGGTAGGATTTTGTCCCAAATATCAATGGCTCCCATAGTTCCCTTGAATTTCGGCCCATCACCAGGTAATCTCTTTTTGACTCTTTTACCTGCAGACATATCTTGCTTGCTGCAGCCTCCATGACTTTAGTCATATGTGTCAGTTCTTCCTTTGATCTGGATAACAGGGCCACACCGTCGGCGTATGCATGATGTGTGAACTTCTCGCTTTCTACTAGGATTCCTTCGAAGTTGTCATGGAAGGTTTCCCTCATCATCTTTTCGAGTGCCAGGTTGAACAATATCGGTGACATTCCATCCCCTTGCCTCAGTCCTGTAATTACGTCAAAGATCTCTGTTACCTGGTTTACGAATTTCACCTTGCCTTTTGTGTCAGAGGCAGGCTCCAACCAGGTTAACGAATTTCTTAGGTATTCCAAACTAGGTTAGACATTTTATTAGGCTCTCCCGGTGAATACAATCATAGGCCTTCTTGAAATCTACGAAAAGCACATGAAGGTCTTCATCATGTCCCCACATCTTCTCGGTGAGCTGTCGGAGGACGTGGATGTTATCTACTGCTGACCGGCTTTTTCTGAAGCCTCCCTCAAACTCGCCAATAATGGTTTCGGCAAATGGCTGGATTCTATCCCACAGGCAGATGGATAAGAACTTATAGCAAATATTCAGTAAGGAAATTCCACGATAGTTGTTGCAGTCTATTTTGTCACCTTTCTTGTATATAGGGCAGATGGTCGCTGTTTTCCAATCTTCTGGGATGTCCTCCCTAGTCCAGATTCCCTCTATTATTAGGTGAATTCTCTTTTGGAGCTTCTCCCCTACGTCTTGGATAACTTCCGCGTGGATCCATCCTCTCCTCGGCTTTTGTTCTTCTTTAGCCTCCTTATTTGAGTCTTGATTTCCTCCAGCGTAGGTGGAGGGTATTCCGAATCCACATTGGACGAGCATTGGAAATAAAATAAATCTCGAGTTTCATCACAATTGAGGATCTCACTGAAATACTGTTTCAATCTCATGACGATGTCAAGCTCTTTGGTCAAAATGGTTCCAGTACAGTCTTTTGTGTACTTCTGGCGGCTCTGATACCCATTTTTTAAAGAATTTAACTTTACGGTACATCTTCCTAGTCTCCTTTCCCAAGAAGTCTGGTTCTGCTTCCCTCATAATTTCTTTCAATTATAAGTAGCGTAATGAACGAGTTATAGTGGACAGCATGAATAAGTGAAATTCCTCATATTTTAGTGAGAAGTGTGATATTTTACTGGCAATCCGTGAAACTTTGCCTGATCACGAGGTCACACCGAAAGAAGCCACGATGCGTGGATTAATTTTAATTTACGTCATAGCACTGAACGCTCAATTTTGTGATAAATCTTCCTAGTTAAGCAAATATTAACAGTTTTATAGTGGCATTTTCGGAAGTAATTTTTGAAGGATTACATTACATCCTTGCTCCATGTTTAGCTTCAGTGAACTAACGCCACACGTGCGTTCATTAGAGTCTGTGGCAGACACCAGAGCCATTTTTGTAATAGTGTGCAACGTGTAAATTCAGTGAGATTGATATTAACAGTATTAAATATTCATTCAGTGACACAACTTCATTAACAATGGATAGCTTCATACCACAACACATGGGGGCACATCTAACTGTGGATAACAAGTCAAAAAGGGAGTAGACCCTAAATGTTGAGGGGATCACCAAGATTCGAATCCCAAGATGAGGAAACATAAACGATGGAAATTGGGAAAACCTGAATACGAACGTGGGAGACGTTCACAGGTACCATGAATCCAGAACGAGGAATATGAGAGTTTCAACATGACATTCTATCTTCTTAAAGGCTTTGCTTCAGTCGACTAGGTTAGAACCACACTCTTAACAACCAATATGGCCGGGCATGTCTACCTAGGTAGTATAAGCTAATTTACATTTTTCTCTTAGCTTTCCTTGGAGCCCTGGTACAAACTACTAACTTAAGGGACATACTGTGGAGATGGAATTCCACAAACCAATTATGATGTAACTAGTGCAGGCAGTGCACTCATTGAAACCTCTACTCAGTGTAGGATAGCTATTTGTTAGCCCATGATTTTGATACAGTTCTTAAGACACCCTATAGGAGCTCACCGATACATTCTTTAGGATGCAGATGCATTCGTAATACCTCTCAGTTTATATTTTCTATGCCGTATCATTTGGCAGATGCAGGTTATTCGCTGCCACTTTATCATTAACTTTTAGTATTTTTCACATTGACTCTGAAACCATATCAGATTCATAAGATGTTTGGAATAAGTTACAGGGCAAACTAGCCGTTTATAAAGCCCTGTTTGTTCACTTACTCGTCGTATTATTTACAACACCCAGTGTGATAGTGTTGTACCATTTTGAGAAGGCACGTACAGTTTGCAAATGTAATTATGAGAGAGTATGAAAGCAGAGAGAATCGAGTATTGGACACACGAGGTGTGCTCCAGCTGTTTGGAGGTTCAATGTACTTGAAGTGTAGAGTGAAATATTTTTCTATTTGGTTTGTTTGCTTTAATGTTATAGTTCTACGGAGCTATAGAACAAACTATCCACTCAATGGTACAATGAATGGACACGTATTTCGAACAATCTTAAGAGCCGCAGGGAGAACTGTCATTTTAGGAAAGGCTCGTATCTTTAATGCGTATTCTGTAGCTGCGATGTGCTTGCCGTTGTGTGTTGTGTGCAAATGCCATGTCCTGTGGTTCGGATTCCACGTAAAACGGAGGTCCCGTGGCTTATGATCGCGAGATTAACGGTCACGTTAAACTACAAGCTTTTTTTTGTTGTGTGCGAGAAGCCGGTAGACGCGTAGTCAGGCCGGGTGGATGCTATATTACCCACAGTGCTTCACGCCTTTTTGATGCGAGACAACTGTGATACTAGACTAGCGACTGAACTTGTTCCAAGATAAATGCTCGCAGAACTGTGTATGTAATTGTTATAAATGTAGGCCACAGCTGATCACTGTGATACTTTTGTTTAATAGGAATACCAGGACATGGAGGAAATGTTGTCGTTGTTGTACGCAACTCAATTAAGATGTTTTCATGACGTTGCAATGTTGCAAAGTAACTTTTTCCCTATAGACCAGAGGTGACCAGACCATGTATACATTCACTGAACTATATTATTATTGTGTCTATGGAAAACGTTTTTCAGGGATTGATGAGTTATCACGCATTTAGTAATTGTCCAGCGAAGATGAGGTAGATTGCCTTTTGATCACCCTGGCCGAGGTTTTCAGTGAGCCTGAAGGCTACTGCTGTGCCTTTCGCAGCCTGTGTTATTCTACTACCCGTGAGTTGGTAGATTATTTATGCTGGTATGCTTGCTTTTTAATAAAGCGCGTATTATTATCCTTCGTTATGTTTCTTAAATGGTCATTAGGAATTAAACCTACACTATCAGGGAGTAAACTGAAACTAAGCAAGTACATAAATCAAAAAACCTAATTATTTTAAACCGACGATTATAAATAATATTATAAGATTATTCTAAATTTTTAACACACCTTTGTTAGCATTGACTGACACATTGATATTATGGTTTATAGTGGAACAGTCTTTTTAGAACGAACTGATACTACTTGAAACGACGAAAGGCATGCGAGCCACAAATAGTTAGTAGCTAGTGGGCACCTGACTCAAGCAATATCAGACGCAGTTTTTACTGTGCATTTGCCATCCATACACGTACTCAGATGACGGTTCGAAGCAAAGTGCTTTCCAACCTGGCGCAGGTAGGTGGGGTTATATTTAAGAAGTGCATTATAGATTGATATGTTGTTTTTTATTTATTGGTTGTACCCCAATATGTATTCGAAAGCTGTCATTATTTTCTCTGTGTTTTATGTTAGAAATTGGTTGTTATACTAGCTTTGTATATTATTCTTGCGTATAGACGCGTCTCCTCTGTAATTTAAAATTGAGTTAGGACTAGCTAATTAATTAATTTAAAGATAAATGTCTCAAGTGGCACCGTCGTAACATTAGTTTATTCCTATCGGTGCAATTAAATGTAAATAAATCTAGCCTCGTGAGCAAATTAAATGTCTTGCTTTACAGTATTATCAACGCATGTGATTATTGGTATTTTTTAAATACTGATTGTATTTGCGTAGGGACTTAATCTTTTCGTGCCACATTCCTAGGCAGTTTGTTGTTAACTTATTTTTTTGTATAAAGGACTTTCGTGAGGTTTGAATTTAAATTGATTTTAGGGCAAGAATATATTTTTCTAATAATATTTATTAGATTTGCGGACTAGTCGACTTTTAACCATTCGAAGTAGGCTAGGGATCTGCAAATTTCTGAATTATTTTCTAATGAATTTTAGTTGAGCCTGGACTTCTAATTGTTAGCTTCAGTTTTTTTTTTTTGGGGGGGGGGTGTTTCCTCGGGATTGTCTATGACCTACCCCTCATTTACACCTGTTACTACCGGACTATTCAGTCTAGTGTCTGAGCTGGTCTGAGAACACACCCGATCCTCTCAGCGTATGTGTCAGGAGGATGGGGGCGTGTGGAATATCACTTGTGGTTGGTGGCGTCCCCACGGCCTTGCCTAACGGGCACAATATATTCTCTTTGGCTGTTGTTTTGTAGCCACTCTGCAACTAAGAGTTACTCTGGGGTATCTTACGTGTAGCGGGGAGGAAATTTTGACTGGAGGGCATCGTCATCATATAGGAGGTGATTGTGTATAAGCACACAACACATCATGATCCACGTAGTTTCAGTTTTATCCTATTGGCCGATAACCTAGATGTTAGGCCCCTTAAAACAACAACAACAACAACAGTTTGATCCTATTGCAAAGTTCTTGGTTTTAGTGTACTTCTAGGCTATATAATGTTCAGTTCATTATTATAAGATATTCAATAACCGGCTACTGAATTAAGCAACACACCTAGGTATTATGTAATGTTGTGTAAGAGTATTGGGGACTGCCTCGGCATAGTGGGATATTCTCTAACCAAGAATGAAATTCCGATGAATTACAATTCTCCGGAATATTCACCTTTGGCATGCTTTTTAGTGAAACGAAAGTGTGATTGATAAAATTGATGTGCACTAGGATCGGGGGATGGAATTATTCTTCAAATAAAAATACAAATATCGGCAGTACGTTTGTTCGAGTAAATATGTAAGATACGGTGTTCACCTCTTCGGAGCTCGATATAGCACCTCGATGGTCCATCACTCAAACCATTGGTTATCACCATTATCTCAACTTAAGAGATGAGGCACATCAACAACCACTTAAAATAGCTGCACTTCTTGAGAATTTTTATGGAACAGGAGAGCTTATTCCATAAATAATTTATAATTATTCAAGCCTGTCAATATTACAACCTCCTAAATTTCAAGTCACCAGCCACCACTGTATGTAAATGGTCAACGTATAATCATCTGAGACCTGGAGTACACTCCGTGAATGTGTGTGAAGTTGTAACAGTTTGTGGGTAAAATGAGGACTCTTGCCTTTAGACATAAAGAAATGTACCATTCCACATTTTGCTCAATTTTGAAAACTATGAGGACATTGGTAATTAAATACATCGTGATGGCCGCACACACTCTCACTACCAGGATCTGCAAACGTGCACCAACCAGGCCTCCACGTTTATGTGACCTTAACATGCTGAGTTACGGAGCCTGTTGATTTGTATTGGTGCGAAATATAGAAGAGAACAAGGATCAAACTACGGCTTCGTCTTTCCCTTATATGCAGCCTGAGCAGTCTACGACAGATGTCGCAATGGAGACAACGCAGCAAGTACTGTTAGTTGCTGGGATATTAAACGCACAGGATGGTTACAATTACGTTGCGTTGTACTCAAGTTATGCGGTACTATCCAAGCAACATTCCCTAGCCATGCTCCTACAAGATGCTTATTAAATTATACGAAGCCATTTTGCAGTGTTGCCTAAGTAATCTATTATTAAAAGCTTTTCAGTCAGTAAACACAAGTGCGCTCAAATTAGATTGGGCTGGGAATTACAATTAAATTCCTAGTGCCTATTATTTATACACTTCATAAAACACTAAGTGTATAAATAATTCATTTCCGACTCTAGCAAATTAAATGTAATTCCCCTCTCAAACTAATTTAGGTACACTCTTGTAGACTAACTGAAATGCTTCTAATAATAGATAACAAGATGCTTGCCAAACTGAGCATATTCGTGCTAGCGAACGCGGGTAGAATGTAATTTCTTCCCGTGGGGAAGGGTTGGAGAGGCTCTGGATCCACTTCCAGAATTTGTAAAGAATGAGTTTATCCACCATTGCTACCATTTTCATATATTTGACGTACTCCCAAAAGGCAAGTTGCAGATACGGTATAATGGAGCCACCTTGTTTCCATGTAGGGCTTCGCATACTGGACTGCAATTAAAGTAGCCTACGCCTATAATATAATATAATGACATTAATCAGCATGCAAGAATGTGGAAACCGATTCAATGAGATAAACGTCCTGCTGTTAAGTTTATTGTAGTAGTATCTTCTTGTATAATAACGGAAAAATACACCCGAGCACAACTGCTCGTCCAATTACCCACTTCTTAGATCTACCTTCAATTTTCATTTATTAAAAGGAATGGTGATAAGAATACGGAGTCAATCGGATAGCACTTTGATTATAATTTTCCACCGAAACCATGCGTGACTCATTAATGTGAAATCTGCATGTCTGCCTCTGTACACGATGGAAATAAAATATTTACAAAATATATAACTAATTTTAATACCATTCAACTTATTGAATTCCAAAATTCTAGACTGAAGTATTTGGATGGTGGACATCAAACCACCTAATCTAGAGAAATACTAGTAATAAACAGTTCAGTAAAGAACATATATGGATATAGTTGTTAGTTTTGTCCTTATCAGGAAGCATAATTGAATTTTCTTGTGAAATCGTTAATAGTTGTATACATAATGAGTAGGCGTTTACTAGGTGTTCTTATAATTCGAACTTTGCATCAAGAGAAATTGATTGGAACATTAGAAAGATACGTCCATCCACCATCTTGAATATGTGGAATCGTTTACGTTCGCTTTCTAATGAGAAAGCCTATTATTTGTGACTACATATTTGTTGCGTTTTTGAATTATAAATTTAATAAATAAATAAATAAATAAACATAGGTATAAATAAATAAAAAATTGAGAGTTGATTTTAATATATTATATACCAGCAACCCAACCCGTCTTCGCCAGGGAACAGTTATGAATGGATTACGTCATAAGCGCTCTTTTCTTCCAATGTCAATGAACAACGACCAATATACGTTTTACGTCTCGGCATGATGGGTTAAAATCACTGACTGGACAATAAATTATATTATCATGGAGATGCATGAGCAACAAATTCTTGTCAGACGTAATTTAAGAATGGCGAGGTGCATGAAACACAAATCCCCCTTCCGTCCAATCTTAACTTGACTGTGAATTTTGCGGAACGAAAAGTTCACAGGCGAAATGAAGAAAAGCCAAGTTGCACTTCCAGGGAAACTCCAAACACAACCACTCTTCTCTAAAGTATTTATCTCAACGCGACTCGACAGTCTGCTGCTGTCTGTATCTGGGGCAAGAAGCTCGTCCGCTAGAAAAGCTGTAACTGGGGTGATAGACTCGCCCCTAGCTAGCTCGTAAACTGTCGCCTCAGTAACTGAATGGAGATTGTTGGAAGAAATGAAAACGTAAAAACACTTATAGTAGGCGATGTATTGAAGATAGAGATATGCTCTCCCGGGCTTTTTATAGAACTTTTCATGCTGAACATTTCTTATACTTATAGTATATATATATTTTAAAGGTTTGCCCAGCATAAGCTTAAAAAGCACACGGATGCCAGTTTTTTTAGACCTTTTCACTGAAATCGTTAGTCCTTGACTTCCTTTGGTCATAAATAAATCGTTTTCTACAGAAACCTTCCTCGAGATATCCTTTACAGAATGGTGAAAACCGCATCAAAATCCATTCCGTGGTTCTCGATATTACCCGTGACATCCAAGAATCGGGGATTTTGTTTTATACTAAGTAGAGATTATACGCCAATCACTATAATTTAATATAATATAATCCCCCTTCCTTCCAATCTTAAAATGACTGTGAATTTTACGGAACGAAAAGTTCACAGGCGAAATGAGATTTGCACTTCCAGAGAATGGCGAGGTGAATGAAACTCAAATCCCCCTTCCGTCCAATCATAACTTGACAGTGTTTCACAGGCGAAATGAAGAAAACCCGAGTTGCACTTCCAGGAAACACCAATCACAACCACCCTTCTCAGAAGTCTTAACTCAACACGACTCAACGGTTTGCTGCTGGCTGTATCTGGGGTAATAGGTTCGCCTGCTAGCTAGGCTGTAACAGGGATGACAGAATCGCCCTTAGCTAGCTCGTAAACTGTCGCCTCAGTAGTTGAATGGACATGGTTGGAAAAAATTAAAACGTAAATACACTTATAGTGGGCGATGTATTGAAGATAGACATATGCTCTCCCGGACCTTTTTGTAGAACTTTTCATGCTGAACAATTCTTACACTCATAATATTTAGATATTTTTAACGGTTTGCCCAGCGTAAGCTTACAAAGCGCCGGACGCCAGGTTTTTTTTTCGACTTTTCCACTGAAATCGTTACTGCTCGGCATCCTTAGATCATAAATTATTTTCTACAGAAGTCATCATTGAGATATCCTTTACAGAATGGTGAAAACCGCATCAAAAACCATCCAGTGGTTCTCGAGTTTACCTGTAACATCCAAGAATCTGAGACTTTGTTTTATACTAAATAGAGATTTGATAAGGTGTTAGTTAGTTATTGTTGTTTTAAGGGGCGGAACTACGAGGTCATCTGCGTGCTATATGCAGTGTGATAGTCTTATAACTCATGCAAGCAAGATATCTTATCTGTTTCAACCCTTTTTCGAAATTTCATATTAATTGCGCAAATGATCCTGAGTCAATGATTTGAAGTCATAGTTATTGATTTGAGTTATCTTCGGGTGTGTTTTTCCTGTGTTATACAAGAAGATGCTACTACAAAGAACGTAACAGCAGGATGTTTATTTCAATGAATCAGTTCCCACCTTCATGCATGCTGATTAATTTTATTATATTTTATACGTACGTTCAGTGTAGTCTAGTCTGAAAAGCACCATCTGGAATATGTTAGGAGGGGAGGGTTTTGTTTTGCATTTGGCACTCAAAGCCCCGATAGGTCTATTTTAATGATAATTTCAGATATTGTATCGGTAAAATATATACAGTTATTTGATTGTATATTTTATAAAATCAAGATGGCCGCTACACGCTATATTCAGGGTGATATTACTACGAAGAATGGTAGTACGTGTATCACACTGTACTCCTCTCCCATTTAATTTCACGTTAATTGAGCTGTTATTTTTATTCACATCTTAAGAATATGCCCATCTGCCATCATGAACGCATGGAGTCACTGTGCTTTTGACTTTGTCACACGAAGCCACATACAGAGTTATAAATTATTACTTTGCTATTTTTCGTTGTATTCTAAAAATTATTTGAGTTATGCATCATCATATTCTACATTCTTGAAATGGCCACTGTGCGTTCTATTCATTGCCTTATTCTTATGGCTTATGTCAGCAGTGTGTTTTATAAAGTATTTCATCCTTATGAATCTCGTTTTCATTTCGCAACTAATTTTGAATGATGCACAATTACGTCTTAATACTACTGACATATCTTGAATAGTTGCACTAGTTTTTAATAACTGCTGCAACTAATTAAGTGTGAATGTTGTAAGTACCATCACCCATACTTTTAGACATGGTTTAAGAGCCTAAGCGTAATGAATCTGATGATGATCGCTTAACGATGGAAACTTGTCTTCAAATTGCATTTATTAATCTTATGTATTTGTTTCTGGATTAGAGAAACACCCTTTAAAGTAGGGTACAGTCGTGTTGACCGACTGAAAAGCATTCAATACTAATTCTGAAATATATTAAGAGCTACTAAATGGTTCAATTGGTTCAATACGTGTAAACATTTCCGTTCATGGGGAGTGCTCCTGGTTAGAACATGAATTAAATACGAATAGAGTTAGCCGCTGATCTGCTAACGCCGGTAATATATTATATCACTGTGAGATATACTGTATATTGCTTTATAAATTGCTGCATGTCCACACTTTGTGTTTACATGGCTATATCATCACTTGTTGAGTTGTGCTAATTATCTTACAGCCTAGGTGGTCTGCGGTCCAGATGGCAGCGACGTGCTCACTGCCAACTTCTCATGTTGTGGTAAAAGTGACGGCAAGTTTGGTCGCAGCTCTTCACCGCCCAGTCGTAATTAAGCCTGGGCTCAAATGCTGGTTGGGCCATTAACTTCTTATGATCTTGTTGTCCAAAGGGACAAAACCGTCAAGGGATGAAATCGTATTGTTGCTATAATCTTCAGTTAGGCTCACTGGAGTATTAAATGAAAGGAAATATTGCCTCTATTGTCAATAATAAATTGAAATTGGATTATGTTGAAAGGAACTAATGATAAATAAACCTTGTCCATGATATACTATTCTATTTAACGCATTGTATTCCATTCCAAACTATAGTTTGTGTGTAGGGCTCCGTCAGTTAATTGAGCCATTTTGAATTGTTGCCAGTTGTACAGGATATGAATGATTTTCATGATCTGAGCCACGAAAACTTGCTCATTATACGTTCAGAGCCTCTCTAAAGTCTCCATTGGATTAATAGACGTATCCAACTTATCTGTCACACTTAAATAAGACCATAGCGTAGTGTAGTAGCTAGCATTCTTTGCTGTCGTCCCGGGGATCCAGGTTCAATTCCCGGCTCTGCCAAGAAATGTAATTCTGGTCTGAGGGCTGGAACGATATACACTCAGCCTCATGAGACAAATCTGAATAGAGATGGTTTCGATTCCCACCTCAGCCAACCTAGAAGTGGTTTTCCTTGGTTTCCCATTTCTATGCCAGTCAAATGACGGGATGGTTCCTAACGAAAGGCCATGGCCACCTCCATCCCTATCCTCGCCTTAATTACAAATAAATACTCACAAACAACACCGGTTATCAGACAATTTCTTCATTCACTCAAGTATACGGGGCTGAAATGACCAAGATGTCCGATCCCCTGAATGAAACACCCGCAACATTCAAATCAATTCTGTTAACAACGTGACACAATCCTTAAACACCTGAATTCTAATAAGAGTCTTTCATTTATTGAGTGAGCATTGGCCTACCCACCCTCCCCTAAAATCCCTTCTCAAAAATTGTTAACAATCCCTATTGGAATCATAACTATTGTATAACGTTTGTCAAATATTTGGCGTCTCACATAAAATGACAAGATGTTCAGTAAATAACGTGTGGTCTTCAATCTCTGTACGGGTATAGGTGTCTCTTTGTCCTTCAGCAGTATAATTGAATATTCTTGTGATGAACATTATGAGATGCACCCTGGAATGTCTATCCTCGTTCACTATCTTTCGTTGTAATTCCACTCTTGCATCCTGGGGATTAGATTCGAAAATTAGAGAAGTACATCCATCCACCATTTTGAATGTAGGTAGTCGTTGATTTTGTGTCTTATACAGAGACCATTGAGACCAGAAACTTATCTGAGAAAACTGACATGTTGCATTTCGCCATTTTGCCTGTAATAAATAGTGGATTAGCAAGGTTAATCTCATATATTTTCAAGATGACTGCTGAACGCTAGACTCAGTGTGATATTCTCATGACTGTTGCTAGTTAGGTCTTTTATATGGTACTCTTCTCTCGCCATTTTTCCGTGAATTGTTCTATTATATCTTAGAGCTAATGATTGTCACAATTAAGAATACCTCTTGCGTTCATCGTGAATCTATTGGGTCGCTGTGCAGTGCTATTTAATTAGTCATATAAAACCACATATAATATTATGAAATTCCTACTAAGCTTCGCTTTTGTACATACATAATACTTTGAGTTATTCATTATCTCATTGCGTATTTTCAATATGGCCACTGCGCGTTGTAGTAAGTTTTCATACTTAAATTTTCTCGCTAATAATCTATATGCTATAGAAAATGACATGAAAACAAGAAGATCAATAAATTACGGAATGATGAACGAGAATATCAGAAAGTGTTGTACAAACCAGTAATGCTTACCGAAAATGATTTAGCATTTTAGGATTACATACGTATGATGAAGAAAGGCCATTTTGTGCTTAATCCCCTATCTTACATAAAAAGCCTGCATATTTAAGAATAATTACACATAACACATAAAATAACAATCTGTATTAACAAATTAAGAATTGCCATGATCATGTAATCATCTTTGACCTACCTACCTACCTACACACGGCAACACTATCTAACGGGCACAATACATTCAACAATCCAACATGGTGTTCATATGATATATTTCAGCGGTTATCAATAACTCCGAAACTATTTAAGTAATCAAACTGAAATTGTATGGTAATAGTGGACTATTACCTAAGTACATATATGTGACTTTAAAAATCCTGAGGTTTACAAAGACAACATGGCGGCCAAAGTGATTTCGAAATATTTCAAATGACTTTTCTGGCGATCTTATCACTCGAGAGCAATGAAACTAGAACAGCGAATCATTAGTTAGTTATTGTTGCATTAAGGGACGGAACAGCGAGGTCGTCTTTATTCAGAGCTTAGTATAGAGACGCCTAATGTTCAATTGTTTACAAAAATTCAAGACGGCATCAGTTCAAAATTTAAAACCTAATTTCATTTTATTTCTAGTAACTTATTCAAGCGAATGGCGAGAAGATTCGTATAATAGGCTATTCTGATAATCATTAACTAATAGGCCTAGTACTAAATTCTGTAGTTTACTTTTCGAAAATCATGGAGGCCGTATATTTGACTTTTCTAAAAATTAACTCCCGTGATTCGTTACAGAATGATTCCATCACGTGGCAGGAGTCATAATTACAGATACTGAAGTTGTATTCTAGCACATAGTTTATCGATGTAATGGTTTTGGTTGAGATCATTTTAAGGGGTAAACACCAAGGCCATCAACCCAATTTTGTATTGCCGACATCGTCAATTCTGGACTATACGCCTGTTCATATTTGCAGCGAAGAATGTTTTACTCTGTCTATTGAACCTGCATCTCGGTAAGTTGATACACTGGCACACAATTCCTTAGCATTAAGAGCCTCATCCTGTTACTTTGGACACAAATTTTCCAGTGCTGCAGATGCATTGACGTGACTTATCTTGATTAACCGTAAGAGCTTTGCTTTATGACAGGGCATACGCTAGTACCTTAGTAAGATGATTAAGTTTTCTTCATTATTATTCTTATGTGTCTTGCCTGAAATGACCACAGCTTATGGACATTGACTTTTGAGTAAGATTTTGTTGCTCTATACATTATCACAACGTAGGTCGTGTACCAAAAGCTATTTAGTACAAGATATAGAAAGTCCATTTAATAGGCGAGAAAGATTTTACAAGAACAGGCCAGTAGAATAAACTAGGCTACCGGTATATAATTCTTCTCGGAACTATTTGTATTTTCATAGTAGCGTACTTACCTTTTAATTTGTTTAAATTTAAAATTGTCTCCATCTTTATAGGGATATATTATTGTCTAGTAATGTGAAGGTTAGCGCTGTTCTCACTAGCAGCTAATGGCTCACGAAAAGACCTATCAAATAATCCAAGTTAATTATCACATATAGCTCACTTTAATAACCTGGTACGATGTCTTCTGATTACTGTACGATGCGATTTGTTCAAATTGCAGCCTATATTCGTTATGCGGTACAAATGAACGAACTGTACTTTTCCGTGTGATGGGGAGGTATCTGCATCGTGACTTGCGTAGAAGTATTACATCGCCCATGGACGACCTTTATACGGGAACAATTGTTATAGAGATTGTTAGGATTTGTAAATGAATATGCATAGTTATTGCTATTGTCAGTAATCATCGTTCATTTTATTTATCCCACCATAGCTGAATGAAATATTGTGTTATATGCATTTATCCGTGAACATCGAGAAAGAAATGAGTTTCTGGAATATCATTATAAACCAGTGAGCAATTCTCGAGTTGGAGAATTGGATATAAGTAGGGGGGCTGTACAGGTTCTAAATAGTAGCCTACTTTCCTGGTGACGTCATCCAAGATGGCGGCCATGACGTCATCCAAGATGGTGGCCATGACGTCACCGTGACGTCATCCAAGATGCGGCCATGACGTCACCATGACGTCACACAAGATGGCGACCATGAAGTCACCATGACGTCACACGGTCATGACGTTGCCATGACGTTACATGGTCATGACGTCGTCATGACGTCGCACAAGATGTCGACCATGACGTTACGGCTATAGCATAACTAACCTAGCCTAACCTAACCTCACTTACGAGGGGTGATCAACAAATTCCAAAATGTTAACCCATAGGCTACTTTCCTGGTGACGTCACCTACGAGGTGTGATCAAAAAGTTAATCGATAGCCTACTTTCCTGGTGACGTCACAACGAGGGGTGATCAAAATTGTTGACCCATAGCCTACTTTCCTGGTGACGTCACCTACTAACCTGGCAAAGACGATATCTCCTGAATGCATGGTCGGAGTTTGACAAATGAGGTGTCGAGACTGACACCCCCTTTTTCCAAAATTTCAAAAATGTTGACCCATAGCCTACATTCCTGGTGACGTCACCTACTAACCTGGCAAAGCCGATATCTCCCGAATGCATGGTCGGAGTTTGACAAATGAGGTGTCGAATCTGACACCCCCTTTTTCCAAATTCCAAAAATGTTGACCCATAGCCTACTTTCCTGGTGACGTCACCTACTCACCTGGCAAAGCCGATATCTCCTGAATGCATGGTCGGAGGTTGATAAATGAGGTGTCGTTGAAATCGGGCTGACACCCCTTTTTTCCAAAATTCCAAAAATGTTGACCCTTAGCCTACTTTCCTGGTGACGTCACCTACTAACCTGGCAAAGCCGATATTTCCCGAATGCATGGTCGGAGTTTGACAAATGAGGTGTCGAATCTGATATCCCCTTTTTCAAAAATTCCAAAAATGTTGACCCATAGCCTACTTTCCTGGTGACGTCACCTACTAACCTGGCAAAGCCGATATCTCCCGAATGCATGGTCGAAGTTTGATTAATGAGGTGTCGTTGAAATCGGGCTGACACCACCTTTTTCCAAAATTCCAAAAATGTTGACCCATAGCCTACATTCCCGGTGACGTCACCTAATAACCTGGCAAAGCCGATACCTCCCGAATGCATGGTCTGACTTTGACAAATGAGGTATCGTTGTAATCGGGCTGACACCTCCTTTTTCCAAAATTCCAAAAATGTTGACCCATAGCCTACTTTCCTGGTGACGTCGAGATCGGGTGAGAACAAGAGTTAACCAAGTGAGGTCAACAGGAAAGAAGACTGAGAGGAGCTCTGTCACGTAAGTGAACGCAATGCCGAACACAGCTGAGGCTCTGTGATTGCTAACCCACGTTTCTACTAGATGTGAGCCCCCCCCCCTGGAATGGAACTTGAAACATGACTGCTTAGCATTGACCAAGATAATAGCCATGCTTGCATTAGTTAATATTTGAATGAACCCTAAATCACAGAGGCTTTTGCCATAGTTTGTAGCAGACAATCGAACTCGAGATACCTTAAGCCAAAGCCTAGCGTGCTAACCAGTTAGCTATGGGATGTAAAACAGTGTTGGCTGCTAAAACCTGTCGCACTTTTCCTGGGGAATGATTAAATAAATAATCGATGACATGATAGTGGAAAGTGTTGCTTGATTGAGTGATCAGGGAATGGAATGAATGAAAATGATTGTGGAGAGTGTTGCTAGAATGGAATAGTGACAGTGGAAAAAACCGGTGTAGCTTGAGATTGGACGAGAACAAGAGTTAACCAAGTGAGGTCGACAGGAAAGAAGATTGAGAGGAGCCCGGCACAAGTAAGTGAATGCAATGCCGAACACAGCTGAGGCCCTGTGATTGCTTACGCACGTTCAACGAGATGTGAGCTCTTGGCGAGAAACATGAAACACAACTGCCCGCTCGCATGCATGGAGCGCGACCTTGAGATAATAAAAAGTGCAACTCTAGCATGATGACAATGTTAAATTGAACATTCTCTAAACATGCGACATGTTAGATTGCATGTATGTACTGCTATATGAATTATTGGATATTAAAATGAAAGCAACTGTGAATCTATTGAAAAGGAATTGTCTTGGCATTCGCCTGGTTGTGAAAATGGAAAAATCATGAAAACACGTTTTAAGAGAAGTCACTCCTGAATCACTTTTGTAGTGTAGCGGTTAGCATGATTAGCTAACGCTCTCCATTGGTTCTGGGTTTGATTCCTGGCTCTGTCAAGAAATTTAAAAGTTGTATGAGAATAGAAACGAGGTCTACTCAGCTTTAGCCTAGACCCAAATGAGTACAGAGAATTCGATTCACACTTAAGCTATTCTTGAAGTGGTTTTCAGTGATTTCTCACATTGTCTTTGAGCAAAATGCTGTGATGATACCATAAGGCAACGGCAGTCTCCTTGCTAGATTGAAATGACGACAGGGGGAAACTATCATTGCCGGAGAAAAGAAAAAACTATATCTCATCGTTTTGTTCAGCACAAATTAGCATGATTAGCTGGCGCTCCCCAGAGGTTATGGGTTTAATTTCCGGCTCTGTCAAGAAATTTAAAAGTTGTATGAGAATTGAAACGAGGTCTACTCGGCTTTAGCCTAGACCCAAATTAGTAGAGAGAATTCGATTCACACTTTGGCTATTCTTGAAGTGGTTTTCAGTGATTTCTCACATGGTCTTTGAGCAAAATGCTGTAAAGATACCTACCATAAGGCCACGGCAGTCATCTTGCTAGAATGAAATGAAGACAGGGGAAAACTGTCATTGACAGAGAAAGAAAAACTGTATCTCATTGCTTTGTTCAGCACAAATCTCGCGTGGAGTGACTGGGGTTTGAAGTATGGACTCAGTAGTGAGAGACTAGCATGCTTTTGCCTAAGCCATAGAGGCTTTAAAATGCGAGTGGCATACACCAAGTCTCTGAGCCACATGAATGAATTCCACCATTCGATTCACACTTTAGCTATTCTTGAAGTGGTTTTCAGTGGTTTTCCACTTTGTATTTGAATAAAATGCTTAGATGATACCTACTGTAAGGCTACGGCCGCCTCCTTTACACTTCCTCGCCAAATCATTTCACTCTTTCAATCACAGGTTAACAGATTAGAAAATGGAGAGGCGTTTTGATACAAGCTTGTGAAAGCAATGCTTGTGATTGCCAATCCTACATCCAACTAGATGTGAGCCCTCAGATTTTGTAAAGGATGAACAAGGTAATATAGTTTCTTTATTTCGGCAATTAGCAACAGTTAACTAATAGCTGAGATCTTGAAACAGGATGTGATGTTGCAATAGAAGCTATTGTGTTTGAAAGAAAACTGACATTGCAGATAATTGAAAACGGAAAACTTATTATGAATGTCATTTCCGTTTGACATGCCATGTCCTGTAAATTGCTTTTTGCAAGCTTGAAATATTGAACACTATAAATGCAAGGTCATAGCTATCATCGACACTCATTAGTCTCTCATTACCGGCGATAAATGCTGCAGTCTTATCATTAATTATACACAACTTAAGAAAGCAGTGGCGTTACTTGGAGCAAAAAGAAGACTATTTTTGAGGTATGTATTTAATAGATTAAACTTTTAAACAGTTTAAATATAAATCAACGTGTATGTCATGGATTGATTGATTGATTGGTTTATTTATTTACAGATAATTGGTTATACCTAATCCAGTTGGCAACAACGGTTATTATTAAAGGTGAGTACCTCTTTTAATTTGATGCCACTGACAATACAAGTTTGAAAATCCATGTTAAAACGACTTGACGATTTTATCCAATGTTCATGTACATGACTAGATGCCATTGACAATACAAGTTTGAAAATTCATAGATTACTTGCAAGCATAGCTACTCGTATACTTTAAATATTCGTTGCATGCCAGCCCTCGATTAGACCGACTGGAAAGCTTCTTTAATAGGATTAACATAGAACTAGTTAGTTTCCTCCACTCTACACCTCGTGGTGTAGCGGCTAGCGTTCTTGGTTATCACTCTAGAGTTGTGGGTTCGATTCCCGATGTGCAAAATAAAATTCTGATATGAGGGCTTGAATGAGGTACACTCAGACTCGTAAGGTAAAACTGAGAATAGGAGGGTTCGATTTCCACTCAGTTATTCTGGCTTTCTCATTTCTACTGTACTCCAGGCAAATGCAGGGATGGTTCCCAACTTAAGACTACGATGACAATACTATTTTGTGAATCTGTGTTGAAACAACTTATGCCAAACACAGCTGAGGCCCTGTCATTGCTAACCCACGTTCAACAAGATGTGCGGACCTAGTGAGAAACTTGAAACACAACTGCTTGCATGCATGTAGCGCGACCTTGAGCTAATGAAAACTGCCCACTCAATCATTCTGGCTTCTCATTTCTACTGTACTCCCGGCAAATGCAGGGATGGTTCCTAACTTAAGGCTACGATGACAATACTATTTTGTGAATCCGTGTTGAAAGAACTTGACCATTTGTAATCTACACCTCGTGGTGTAGCGGCTAGGGTTTGATTCCCTCCCAATCATTCTGGCTTCTCATTTCTACTGTACTCCCGGAAAATGCAGGGATGGTTCCTAACTTAAGGCTACGATGACAATACTATTTTGTGAATCCGTGTTGAAACAACTTGACCATTTGTAATCTACACCTCGTGGTGTAGCGGCTAGCGTTCTTGGTTATCACCCTAGAGGTGTGGATTCGATTCCCGATGTGCAAAATAAAATTCTAATGCGAGGGCTGGAACGAAGTACACTCAGACTCGTGAGGTAAAACTGAGAAGAGGAGGGTTTGATTCCCACTCAGTCATTCAGGCTTTCTCATTTCTACTGTACTCCAGGCAAATGCAGGAATGGTTCCTAACTTAAGACTACTATGGCAATACTATTTTGTGAATCCGTGTTGATACAACTTGACCATTTGTAATTTGATGAACGCTTTATTCAATGTCGATGTTGACAACTAGATGCCATTGACAATACTATTTATACGAATCCATGTTAAAACAACTAGACCATTTATGATTTGATTAAACATTCTATCCAGTGTCAATGTTGATAACTAGATGCCACCCAACAATGAAATGAAATGAAAATCCACAGCCTGCTTCCAGTCTCCGACCGGGTCAGGAATGGAATGAATGGAGCCCCTAACTAGCGGCGAGGATATGAACTGTGCCGGCTGCATAGGCCTGACGCACTCCTTTGGGGCAATGATTAAATGAATGACAGATGAAATGAAATGATAGTGGAGAGTGTTGCTGGAATGAAATGTTGACAGGGAAAACCGGAGTACCCGGAGAAAAACCTGTCTGCCTCCGTTTTGTCCAGCACAGATCTCACATGGAGTGACCGGGATTTGAACCACGGACCCAGCGCCACCCAACAATGCATGTTTGCAAATCAGTGTTAAAACAAATTAACCATTTGTGATTTGATTAACACTCTATTTAGTATTCATGTTCATGACTAGATTCTACTGGCAATACTAATTTGGGAATCCGTGTTGAAACAACTTGACCACTTATAATTTGATTAACGCTTTATTCAATGTTAATGTTGACAACTAGATGTCATTGACAATACTATTTTGGGAATCCATGTTAAAACAACTAGACCATTTATGATTTGATTAATCGTTCTATCCCGACAATGCATGATTGCAAATTCGTGATTTGATTAAACTTTCTATCCAGTGTCAATGTTGACAACTAGATGCCACTGACAATGCTAGTTTACAAATCCATGTTAAAACAACTTGGTGATTTTTGTTGTTGTTGTTGTAACAATGTGGAGATTAGAGTGTCATAGTTATGTTTTTTTGTTTATAGATTATCATGGAAGGTTTGAATGCAATCGGTCATGCCTGTGGTCTTGAACTCAAGAAGATGAGCGACTTGCCTATTCATACACCTTTTCGCACTCATAGAATAAAAAAATAAACACTAAATTTGGAATCCGCGCTCTTTGCATTTGTGAAGAGTTTGAAACTTCTCTTCCTTCACGTTTCGATGACGTGCCTGATGATGTTTTTGAAGATTTCAATACAAGTAGTCAACCTGTATATTTGATTTATGAAGGAAAAAACATTCATCGATGTATGGTACGTTCTGAATAAACAAAAACAAAAACGTAAATGCTTGTTTTCTGTTTTTTAAATCATAGCAGTGATGACATACATTTTTGATTGTTGTTTTAATCCTAAAGTTTATAGGTAGATAAAAGTTGTTGACCATTCATTCCACTAATAATTAACAACAAATCTTAATAATACATCACTGTTATGATAGGCTATAGCATTATTTCCCACCTGCATGTCTCTCCTACCTCTCAAACAATCATCAAGCTGGGTGCTGAGACCATAAAAGGAGTATCAAGGTAGGTATATTTTTTTCAAGGGTTTATATTCAGTGACTTTATGAATAATTCTATAGCTAGTATAACATAGACATTGGTTAGCACTATGTAAAATGAAATACTACTTTAATCATGTTCTAAGATTAAGGGTATTCATTCTAACTATGGATCTTGCTCAATCAAATACATGTACACAGCATCTGTGGTTTGCTTGGAGCACTACATTGATAAACACTCACACTTAAAAATTTTCATTTTTACTTTTAGATTCCATAGACATTTTGTTAACCTCTCTTTTGAGCACCACCAGAATATTATTCTATTCGCATTCTGACGATTATAGTTATAAGAATAGCCTTGATAAGAAGCCAATATATAAGCCAGCACGAAAGCCAATACATAAGCCAATACAAAAGCCAATACAAAAGCTAATAAAAAAGCCAATACATAAGCCAATACAAAAGCCAACACATGGGGTTAGGTTAGGTTATGATATGTTACATTAGGTTAGGTGAACTAAGTGTAACGTTATAGCCTGTCTTAAAACAAGTCTAAACGTATAAGCCAACACAAAAGCCAATATATAAGCCAGCATAAAAGCCAATACATCAAGCCAATACAAAAGCCAATACAAAAGCCAACACATGGGTTTAGGTTAGGTTAGGTTATGATATGTTACATTAGGTTAGGGGAGCTATGGGTGATGTCATAGCCAGTCTTAAAGCAAGTCTAAACTTTTAGAATATGTCACGTGAACCTAACCTAACCCCATGTGTTGGCTTTTGTATTGGCTTATGTATTGGCTTTTGTATTGGCTTATGTATTGGCTTTTGTATTCGCTTGATGTATTGGCATTTGTGCTGGCATATATATTGGCTTTTTAGACTTGTTTTAAGACAGGCTATAACGTTACACTTCGACGCCTCCAACTAAGAACATCGTAACTGACATTTTTGTGATTTTGTGATTATTCGCGTATCATATACTAAAATGAGCTCTATCAACTGGAAGATTATTACCTTCTGATTCGCATTATATTTTTTGTTAACTCAGTATTTAAGAACATCGTAACTGCTGTTATTTAATTTGTTCCATTTAAGAACATCGTAACTTGAGATACGAAGTTCTTAAGCGGAGTGTTGTCTATGAAGTGTTCAGTACAAGTGTAGTTACGATCATATTACAGGAAGCATTCAGCTCATTCACTCAAAACTTCATGTTAGTTTTTCGCATCCCTCCACAATGACTAATGGCAATGGCATGCCAAGGTGCTCGAAGCTTCCATTCTAGCTGCCTTGTGAGCTGCGCGATCTTGATTTGATTGAAAATCCACAGCCTGCTTCCAGTCGACCGACGGGGTCATGGAATGGAATGAATGAAGCCCCCATCTAGAGGCGAGGATATGAGCTGTGCCAGCTGCCGAAGTCTGTCGCACTCCCCTGGGGCAATGATTAAATGAGTGACAGATGAAAAGAAATGTTAATGGAGAGTGTTGCTGGAATGAAATTTGTGGCAGGGAAAACCGGAGTACTCGGAGAAAAACCTGTCTGCCTCCGCTTTGTCCAGCACAAATCTCACATGGAGTGACCGGGATTTGAACCACGGACCCAGCTGTGAGAGGTCGGCGTGTTGTCGCCTTACACACGGAGGCTCCGTCATTTGATTATATTTCTCATTTTAGCAGCTGGAGAGCGCACATTTCCAGTTACAGAAGTCGAGACACAGTGCAGGCGGGAATGTTAGCAGTGCAATGTAACGCTGACAATAATGTTAAGGTGATTATTGTGTATAGTCTTTTATCCTTTTCAAAATGTTATTAAGAGGCAAACTGATAGTTGATTTAGTAGGGGCATGGCTGCTTATTCAACTCAGTTACAAGGTTAAGTGCACACTCATTATTATTGTTCAGCAAGGCCAGTCATTATCATTCTCTTTATATCAGAAGAGTAGCTTTAACCAGCAACAGATACAGCCTCCTCTATTAGAGGAGAAATAATATGGAAGTTAGGCTTACTACAAGGTGCTGCTTACATTTCAATAACATAAAATAAGACGTAAAGTGTCCGGGTAAAAAAACATCAACTATGCCAATCAAAATACTTTCGATGAGGAGAATACAGTACTATCAAATTCTATTATAATATCAATATGGGAGACATTATTTTTATTGTTCATGTTATACATTTCAGATGAAAGTATTGACGAACGTAAGTCAAGCACCAGGAACTCAGAGGAACTGCTCATTCCCCCTAACTTCAGAGCAATATATTATGAGTGAAATTACTAGGGATATCTTGGGTTTATCAGAAAATCTTGAAGGAGTCGCCTTTGAAGCAAAAGATTGGAGAGAAGATAGTGAAGATAATGGTGACAAATAACAGCATGAAGACGACAATAAAGAAGAGAACAAGAAATCACAGAATAAGCAAGAAACAAGAAAAAGACAGAAACAGACTATAGTTGACATCATAATTAATAATGGCCCAATGCACAACAAGTCGGATTGTTCTAGGATGAAGACTGGTAAAACCATATTAACCTTTGAACGAGAAAACCTACCCCCAACACCACAAAACCTGAAAGTTCTACTGAAAACTTCTGCCAGAATAAAGATTATGAACAAAAAATTTTGATTGAAACAGACTGGGAACCTGAGTCTGAGGAAGATAGTGACAAATCAGTGTATGAAGAAGAGGCAAATTCAAAGAAAAAGATTGACAAATGAGGGTCAAACGAAATTGGGAGCTTTGTTATGAGCTATATAAAGTTTAAATTTCAAGACAGAATTACTGACTTTATATTTTATTCAGATAGCTGTCCAGGACTAAATCGGAATAGGATTTTGTATGAAGTTTACTGCTTTATGTCTGAGACCCTGCATGTTTCCATCTCCCACAGAGTTTTGGAAAAAGGATACAAGCAAAGTTAAGGGGACTCAATGCATGCTCTCACTGAAAGAAGAAGGAAAGGGCAAACTATTTATGTTCCAGACCAATGGGTCATGCTTATTCGCATGGCGAAAGCAAAGGGTATACCATACGTGGTGAAAGAAGTTTCCCAGAAGGACTTAAAGAATTGCAAGGAACATTTGGATTTTGACAAGCAGAACTGGGTAGCAAGAGGAGAGAAAATACACTGGAACAAAGTGAGGCACGTTCGTATCGGGAGAGACGATCCAACCAAGTTGCTTATCGAGAACGACCACGAAGGTAAAAAAGTGTTAATTGATTTGTACCAGAATCGACGAGGAAGACAGCAATCTATTCGCACTTTGGAGCTTAGTAATGCTTATAAGGGACTGTTGCCAGTAGCTCCACAAAAGAAGGACCTGCTGTCTTTATGTGCACTCAATCGCATTCCAGACATGTATGAAAATTTCTAAAAAAATCTGAAAGTTACCGTAGCCGAACCAACTGAATCAGACACAACTAGTGACTTTTTTTTTTCGTGTGGCCTCCTCAGAGGCCGAGTGCAGGTCTTACCATTCAACGCCCGTGGGCGACCTGCGCGTCGGGATGAGAGATGGAATGGATGAAGATGAATGAAACTGGGCAGGGATCTGGAAGGAAGCGGCCGTGGCCTGTCAGAAGGTACCGTCCCAGCATTTGCCTGGTGTTGAAAATGGGAAACCACGGAAAACCATTTCAAGGACGGCCGACGGTGGGGCTCGAACCCACGTGTCTACCGAGTCAGTAGAGAGCTTGGCCCCATGATCTAACGCTGCGTTGCCACTGCTGTCGGTAACTAGTGACTAATAGAAATGAAAGTAACTTGTCTCGAAGTTGAATTGTTTTAGTTTGTATATTGTATTTTCAAAACAATGAACATTTTTGAAAAGTTTAAAATAATAACAAATATTTTTTAATTTAACCTGTAAACTTCTGTTCCTCTGAAATGTTTTCATAGTCTTCAACGATTGTATTGTTCACAGATAACAATCTTAAGAATGCTAAGTTCAGTCAATTCTTTCTTTTAGGTCATTCTAAGCAGTAATAATGGAATTTATATTCATAAAAGACACTAAAACATAAGGTTGATGGTTATTATTAGATTAAATTGTCCAAACTATAACATCGTAACCTGACTTTTGCAGTCAGTTTTTCACACATCTCCAATGAAGAACATCGTAACTTCACTTACGATGTTCTTCATTGGATAATTCCAATTCAGTAATATCGTAACTACGTGAAAAATGGGTTATTTAATAAATTCAAACACCCTTCTTCGGGTAAAATAAACAAGGCAATAAATGCTTTCCATTGAGCCCATAACCTTAAATATTGAGAAACTCGCCGATTTGTAGGAATTTTTCTAAACTTTTAACTGCTCTCCTCAACATTTTACTTTATGCAGATACGATGTTCTTAGTTGGAGGCGTCGACTTAGTTCACCTAACCTTATGTAACCTAACCTAACCTAACCTAACCTAACCCCATGTGTTGGCTTTTGTATTGGCTTATGTATTGGCTTTTGTATTAGCTTTTGTATTGGCTTGTGTATTGGCTTATATATTGGCTTTTGTGCTGGCTTATATATTGGCTTTTGCACCCACTTTTTGCACCCACTATTGCACCCACTTTTTGCACACACTTTTGCACCCACTTTTTGCACCCACTATTGCACCCACTTTTTGCACCCACTTTTACACCCACTTTTTGCACCCACATGCCATGTCCTGAGGCTCGACAATCATTCATGAAATATTTTTTTCAATCATTACAGTCATGCTTTCACTAAGCACAAGCCTCTGCGATTCATGATTCATGAAATATCAATGAATGCATTAAAAGCATGAACATCGCATAAGCCTCTACAATCCATGATTTATCAAATAGCGATGAAAGCATTGGCAAGCATGGTCACCGCATAAGCCTCTGAAATCCATGATGTATGATACTTTTACAGACTCAGCGATTTACACTCTTGAATATTCAATCATCGCCCACGTGTATAGCTAAAGTTCAAGGCCAACACCTGCGCGAGGTCATGCGACACATCTACTTGCATTTTGTCACATACAAATAAAAAACAGAATGTGACTTGATAGCTTACATGTTGTTAAACACGTGCATTCGTCAAAATCCAACCATGCGTTTGGGAGATATCTGCTTTGACCCTGAATGTATGGCGGGTTAATATGTGTTGTCACCAGGAAAGTAGGCTATGGGTCAACATTTTTGGAATTTTGGAAGAAGGGGGTGTCAGCCCGATTTCAACGACACCTCATTCATCAAACTCCGACCTTGCATTCGGGAGATATCGACTTTGCCAGGTTAGTGGTGACGGTCACCAGGAAAGTAGGCTATGGGTCAACATTTTTGGAATTTTGGAAAAAGGGGTTGTCAGCCTCAACACCTCATTTGTCAACTCCGACCATGCATTCGGGAGATATCGGCTTTGCCAGGTTAGTAGGTGACGTAATCAGGAAAGTAGGCTATGGGTCAACATTTTTGAAATTTTGGAAAAAGGGGGTGTCAGCCTCGACACCTCATTTGTCAAACTCCGACCATGCATTCAGGAGATATCGGCTTTGCCAGGTTAGTAGGTGACGTCGCCAGGAAAGTAAGCTATGAGTCAACATTTTTGGAATTTTGGAAAAAGGGGATGTCAGCCTCGACACCTCATTGCTCAAAATCCAACCATATGTTCGGTTTGGAATTTTTGATTACACCTTGTTGCAAAGTCACCAGGAAAGTAGGCCATGGGTCAATATTTTTGGAATTTTGGAAAAATCAGCCTCGACACCTCATTTATCAAAATCCGACCATGCGTTCGGTTTGGATTTTTTTAATTACACCTCGTTGCAAAGTCACCAGGAAAGTAGGCTATGGATACAATTTTATTTGGAACTTTTCGAACACACCTCGTAGGTGAGGTTAGGTGAGGCTAGGTTAGTTAAGCCATGATCGCCATTTTGGTTAGCCGCCATTTTGGTTAGCCGCCATCTTGGTTAGTGGAAAGTAGGCTATGGGTCAACATTTTTTGATCACCCCTCGTTGTGACGTCACCAGGAATGTAGGTTATCGATTAACTTTTTGATCACACCTCGTAGGTGACGTCACCAGGAAAGTAGGCTATGGGTTAACAATTTGGAAGTTCTTGATAACCCCTCGTAAGTGAGGTTAGATTAGGCTAGGGTAGTCATACTATAGCCGTAACGTCATAGTCACCATCTTGTGCGACGTCATGACGACGTCATGACCATGTAACGTCATAGCAACGTCATGACCGTGTGACGTCATGGTGACATCATGGTCGCCATCTTGTGTGACGTCATGATGACGTCATGTGACGTCATGGCCGCCATCTTTGGTGACGTCATGGCCGCCATCTTTGGTGACGTCATGGCCGCCATCTTGGATGACGTCACCAGGAAAGTAGGCTACTATTTAGAACCTGTACAGCCCCCCTACTGATATACCAGGGCTGTACTAATAATTTGCCTTTATTAGTCGGCAGGTACCAATTATCACGAACAGCTTTTGGACATTTCGATTTACAGTTTCTGTTCTATGATAAAGTTCTGTCCACTTTAGTCCCAAGTTTATAAAAGTGTTTTTTATGCAACAATGATATTAGCAATTGAAATATTTTACATATTAGTCACATGAACAGAATTCAAAAACCTACAATCGTTAGGAAAAATACTTTGAATCTTCGAAGCATTAAGATATAATTTTGATCAGCCACCAACTTTACTAGATATTCTATATCATAAACACATCTGGAATATGAGCATATACTTGAAGATAATCAAATAACAGGTGATATTTGACCTGTTAAAAGTTGATAAACATATGGAAAGTAGAGATATGTAGGCCTATATCAATACAAGTGGGCTAATATGGAGCTTTGTTGTGCAGTCGGTTGAGGCGCTGAACCTTTAAATGAAAGGGACTGGGTTCGGTACCCACCCAGGTAGTGTATTTTAGAAACAGAACAACTATCAGAAACGCCATCACCCAGTGTTCACTCATCCTACAACAGAAATGAGTACCCAGAGTAATTTCTTGGAGCAAAGGGGCCGGGCAAGGAGCTGACAACTCCATCCCATCTAGTGTCGAAGTCACGAAGGGAGTAAGCTTTTACCTTCCACTGCTCCATGGCCTGTACGGAGTTGGCTTTGCATTTTTGGCTTTGATATTGGCATAAGGACTGTCCCTTACTCCGCCAATGCTCATTCAGAATAACTGCCTACATTAATACTGATTTTTGATATAGTTTTTCGAATGACTGTACCAGTGAAACCATTGAATGACACTCTCAGAAAAACCTATGTGACGTGGTCAAGATAGCAGCATAAAATGATGAACACAGTCAAATGACTTTCAGAAATCAAAAAGGCGCAATAACGTTAATTTTACCTTGTTTACAGCCAGACGAATATCATCAGACACTCATAATACTGCAATGCCAGTACTGTGATATATCTTAAACCCTGATTGGTACTGATAGGGGCCGATAACCTAGATGTTAGGCGACTTAAAATAACAATTATCATCATCATGATTGGAACTGGGAAATTGTGGCAAATTTATTCCGATATGAACAGAGCTGTTTATATATAATCATAAGAAGACACGTGCTTATGTAGCAGTGGATTGGACGAATATCCTTGCATGGTTGAGTTTCGGATATTTTTGGAAAAGGTTCGTAAACTTCCAATGAAATGAGAATGCATCACTCTGTGGAGAATAGTTATAGGTATGTTCAATATCAGTGAGCAGTATGTAAAACAGAGACGGGAACATGGGAACATTATCAGGTCCTTTAGGCAAAGTACGAATCGAAGTAATTGATTTTACTGTCATATCGGGAAGTATATCCAAAATAAATCATACATCGTGGATTTGAAGGTAGTTAATGGTAAATGTTAATTAAGTCCTTGATACAATAGTTATCAGCAGACCCCGCTGCTATAACAAAATACCAATTTAGTTTTGAGGTGGAGACTGGCAATTCCAAACTTTTGATGTGTCCGGCTACTGATTCAACACTGAAAGATTTGGCAGCTCTCCAGCGATTGATCATTCATGTTGATTTCACAAATAGGACATGTATATTATATACTTAGATTTACCATTTAACCTTTTATGTCAGACTACGTAATTGTTGCGTTTCGTCATTGTAACTGTAATAAATTATGGATTATCAATATTATTGCCTTATACATTCAAGATGGCGACTACGTGCTATGTTGAGTTTCATAGACTGGCGATTAATGCAAAAGAGGTATCATATAGGTTTCCCTCATCTTACACAGTTTCATGTAAATCACGCAAAGGCATCCTGAATTATTGATATTTAAGTAGTAATAGTATGCTAATCCACCATATTGAATATATGGCGGGGGTTTTCTCATGCCTAAGGCATGCAACGCCCACATATGGATTTACATTAATGTCAATTTGACATATGTTATCTCTAAAATATTCTGTGCTGAGTTATTTGTTTGTATATTTTATAATTTTAAAATGGCTGCTGCTCGCTATATTTAGTGTGATATTCCAAAGAAGAATGATAAACGCTTGAAGTTCGAATCATGTCATCCAATTAGGTAGGTACCCCATTGTGTCCATAAAAGCGTGTTAGTTTGTAATAATAACTTGTCATTGTTTCAGGTTAGTGTAAATAAGTACTTGTAAGAGGGCACAATTTGTGTTGACCGACTGGAAAGCTGTTTTAATACAAAGAATAATGGTAGAGACGCATTTTCTAAGGAACTTCTCCGTCACAAAAGTTGGCGTTAATTGTGATTGTACTGTGCCCTTATTTCTGGATGATCCACCAAAATCCGACGCTGGAAAAATAAAGAATTGTAGCATCTTGAATTTCCGGCTAAAAAACAACACAGTGCTACTTGGCGAATACACTCAGAATATGGAACTGGGATTTTTCAAACTGAATGGGCTATAGAAACAAACTACAGAACAATAGGGTCCTAAAACTACTCAGGAAAAACGAGAATCCATGAAAATCTCGGGCGTAAGGATGCGGATTACATCCCTTGGAAACCTCCATCCTATAGCATATTCCACTACCATTTAACTACAAAGACAATGCCAGATTTCTATAAAAGATCAGGGTATCGTAAAAACGTGCCTGTCATATTTATTGACATAAATAAACGCCTCCTATAACTTGCATTTATTATATGCACAACTAACGCTTAAACTGAGTCAAAAATGACCGAATGTCATTACTTCTGTTACAGTACACACATTTGTTTCTTCTAGAAACCAATAAAAATATATACAGTTGCTTTCATAAGCTCAAATAAGAATTACGAATGAAATCGTGGCAAACAACTGCTGTGCCCATGGTAACGGGAGTTTCATAACAAAAATATAATGTTATAAAGCTTTAAAAATCCCCAGAATTAAATTACGTAGATCTCCGTCATTACAAAAGCTATTCATTACTCTATACAATTTATCTCCCGTCTCCTATTTCTTAAATTCTTCTCATAGAAGCGATAAAAATCTCTATTCAAAATAAAATTAAAAATAAAAGTTACAACACGCATAAACGTGATTATAAACCTTTCTCTAAATCCAAAACATAATTTATATACAACACAAATATCGGCGATGCGGTTCATCACCTACTCAAGTTAAGATAATATATTTGCAATGGGCAAACTGCCTTCTTCACACACAAAATAGACAAATTGTCTTCCTATTTCTCCACTTAAATTCCTACAGACATTAGAAAATATCTTCACCATGCTATGTCTTATTCGGGAAACTATTACAATTCGGGATTCTATAATCCGTACCACTAAGTAAAGACATATTTCATTGACCTCCTATAAATATCATCAAAAATAAAAATACTTAATAAAAATATAATCTTCCAATTCGTTGAATAATTACCGTAAATTCAATCTTTGATTAGAACCATTTAATGAGAACTCAGTTAACTCTCAGTTTCAACAAATATCCATTGTTCCTATAATTTCTTTCAGATACAACTTCAACTAGGATTCGCTGTCCTACTACTTTCAAGGAGTTTCAACTTTATGAGTCTATTTCAATAACATCAAATATTAATAAAACACCAACAATACTGCTCCTTCTTAACACGTCCTATTTTCCACATCAAAATCAAGCGCAAATCTGTTACTACAGACTTTCAACAATTGACCAATGGCTTCACAATGCTCATTGTCACACAGTACTTCCAACAAATACCTCCGTCAACACGGGAATAATAAAAGTTTCTCTCTTAGAGATACATCGCAGTTCCGTTTCAAATAACAGAGTATTCTCAACTAACTTCACGTTAACAAATTCTTCTAGCAGTTTCAACATCATTAATAAAATACTGGTTCTATCGATGAATTAATTTAACAGGTAATATGATAAAATACTAGTCTTCTAATTACAATTACATTACTTTTATAGAAATCACATTTCAATAAAGCATCCTATTAGCTGTGATTTTTCACTTAAATCTTTCTTCAATATCTTATTGTTTCAATAATACGTTGTAATTCGTATTTACTAACATCACATTACATTCTCATATAAATTCTTTCATTAATATATTTCCTGTGAACTTCCATACTCTTTAAATGTGAATTATGTCACCAAATATTTATAAACAGATCTGTCTATTAAGTTATCAGATCGTGACTTTAAATGTATCTCCAAATAGGATCTTTAAGAATCACATTCTCTAAAATATACCGCGGTATAATATTCTTGAAACAAATTTCCATTACTCCCATCGTTATCAAAGAACGATATAATACAATTCATAAACCAATAGAATGTGATCGAAACACACTTAAACTTGACCAATAAAAAAATTCTGACCTAAACGGTAAAATCTCCATAATTCCAATCTGAAAGTCGCAAAATTCAAAATTCCAAATTAAAATTCTAAAATATCAAAATCGACGAAAATCGAGAGCAAACATCTACATGACGTAGCTATGAAAATATATAAACCGAAAACTATAAAGATATTACGAAAATGTAGAAAAATTGCATTAATATAGAAAGTTGTCGGATATTCTCTAAAGTATCTACAATTCTACAAAATGGGATACATCGTTGGTCATGAGACTACCTTGTGCTGCGTTATAGTTGACTAGAGTGGGCTTTACTCGCTGTTCCTCAGAAACGGATTGTTTCTGATTGCTTTAAGCTTCTTGGTGTCTGGTGGCCTGTCCTCGATCTCCTTCAGAAGTTTCCAGGCTGTCAGGAACGGGATTCGAACTCCAACATCTTCGTGTGGCCGTCCATTCTGCTGGGCTATCTTCTTGTATGAGATGGGAAAAAACTTTCTCTCTTGATGGCGCTGGGATCCACCCGAGTGGATTTCCTTCGTGAAATTCTTCTGTCTTCTTCGCCAAAGTTCCGATGTATTAGTATTTGTCATTGTAGTTAGTGAAATGACTTTTATAGACGTAGAATAACTTTACAAGGGAGAGACGAGATGTTTATATCCCCCACGATATTGATATTATGTCATTTCGAATATTCTCGCTGCCATCATAATTATGTTCCCATTAACATTTTAGTTCGTCATTAAGATCTCAGTAGATTCAGTTGTATTCACCTCCCTCAACTTCAGAATTTTCGACATGATAGAAATACCTAGAATAATTTCTTAATACAGTATGTTTCAAATGTAGTTGTATGTCGACTTAATATTCTTGCACAGAACTAAGTGCCGTCGTTCTCGTTGCTATTTGCTTGCAGTAGTCATCTTCTTCAAAGTTATAATACTATCTATTAGATTTGTTCACATGCAGAGTATTTCATTAAGACGTCCACTCCTGACGAAGTCGTAATTATTAAGAGCCCCGATTCCTCTCTCCTCTTTCCCTCACTAACAATAAAGTTTGGGTTACCTTTCAAAACATAGGTCTGATTGGTTTCTTATTAGCGATGATGATGATAATCCTTAATTAAACATATAATTTGCCGCAATGTTAATAAATACTTCTTATTTATTACTTAACACCCTCTATGATGTTATGAAGTGTTAAAATCATGCTGATAATTAGCTAAGCTAATTGCACTATCTGCTCTTATATAAGTAAGGCCGCTTGTTATTGGCTGCGTTCGACACGCGCCAGGCTTGAGTCCCCCTCTTCCTAGCCTGCGGTCACGATTCACTCGCGTGCGCCTGTCGGTTCGTCGGAAGTCTTCGAGTATCTCCGTGCATTCGATGTGCCATAGTTTCTTTGTGCCGCGCTTCCTTTGTGCTTTGTCGATCACGTGGCTGCTAATAATTTCCTCATTGTTCGGCTCGGTTAACTGGCTTACTGTGCGAGATGTATAAACCAGTTTCATGGCTTGTTTCCAGTGTCGACTTTATTTAGCATTGGCTGGTTAGAAATCTTTGAGGACATGAATATTTCCAAGCTCATATATACGCGTACAGTACGGAGTCACGCTTCATTTGACTTCCTCATAGGACGCCACTTACAAGGTTCTATACTCCTTCTGATTTTCTTTGTTGTACCTAGAGGGTACATTGAGTTATTCTTCATAATGTTATATACATTTTTTTCAGGATGGCCACCGCGTGTTTTATTCTGTGTTACACGTATGGCTTATTTCAGCAAGGTCAATAATTTGGTACTTCTTTCTTAAAATGTTTTGTTTTAATAGTGCAATTGCGTTCTGAATGATTCACAATTACGTTTTTAATGTACGTGCAGACACAATCTTGGAAATTTAAAGTCACTGCAATTTGCTTTCGGCTTACAATACTCCACATAATTTTTGTTATTATAGTTATAAATCATAGAATGTTATTTTATTTCGAATTATGACATTTCAGGATGGATGCTGTGGGGTATATTTTGAGTGATAAATTTATCACTAACTCTAAAACAAGTCTTATATACCTAATACTCCAGCGATTGGATGTTTGAATCCCGGCACTGAAGAGATAATTCTGCAATCACTTACTGAGTTACTAATTTGCATACTTTAAGAGTAGGCCTACGCCTAGCGCCATCGAATGTATGGGGTCTTTGTTCTTTTGCTTTGGACTGATTAGGTTCAACTGTATTTTATTACTAAACATCCTTATTCTTACTCTAGGATACCGAAAGTAAGTAATTTATTTGGAAACTTCAAGATGTCACTGTGCGGTACATTCAGTATGATAATCAACTGCTTAATGCAAGTGAGAGCTGTTATATTATACTCGCTACTTGCCAAGTTTCATCTTAATTACCCAGTTTCAGTCTGAGTTGTCGATGTCAATGTTCTAATAATTCCTGCAGTCGGCATTCTGAATGTATGCGGTCTCGGTCCGTTTGCTTTAAAATAAGATATTATCACGGAATTTGCCTGGAGGAAGTGTGGAAATATCACACTTAAGGTTGTCTCTGTCAGTGCCCGGATACAAAATCCAATCGCTGGACATTCTTTAGCTGCCGTCCCGACCGTGGTGAACGATTCAACAAGCACGGCTGTGCCAAGGGACAAGGATGATGTTACTTCGTATGACATGAAGAGGACCATAAAAGGTGCTCACCATATTGTGAAAATTATTGTTGTTCATTCCTTTAGGGGCTTTGTGACATCATGGTCATGTAGTTCCGTGTACTTGGGTGTGTGTAGAATATTTCTGATAACCTATGTCCCTGTGATGTCTGTACTAGTGAGTGTATTTATAATTGAAGTAGGATTTGGGAAAGGAGTGGCCGTGGCCTTAAGTTAGCTACCATACTGGCATTTGCCTTGAGTAGAAGTAGGAAAACTAGAAACCACTTCCAGGATGGCTGAGGTAGCAATCGAACATACTACTTCTCAGTTTTGCCTCACGAGACTGAGTGAACCCCAGTTCCAAACCACACACCAGAATTAAATTCCTTGCCTGAGCCGGGAATCGAACCCGAGCCTCCACGGGGACATCCAAGAATGCTAGCCACTACACAATGAAGCGGACTTACGAAAATTGTTATAAGGACTTTGGAAGATATTACTATCCTCCGTGGGTTTCGACTTTTACTGCATTGGAAAGGTTATTAGAAATATGATCAGGTTTTTCTATCCCTTCTATTTCCCGACCTTGTAAAGAGCGAAAGGTGCTATTTGTAATCATTATTCAACCTATTGTCCTATCCATCCTGAAGCAAAGCAATAGAAAACTGCTTCCTTCCCATCATGCCTGGTCTCATCGAGTAGTAAATAAATAACAGAGAATGTCACAATTTACTGCGGGAAATATGAATGCCTGGAACACGTAAGATCTGTTGCCATGACAACGGAATGCCAGGTGTATCCTAACATTCATAATAATCATTATTGACAGGCATTTAAGTAAATATATTTTGTATCCCCGGTATCCTAATATATTAGGGGATATGAGTTCTTTTCTTGTCAGAAAATTTCATTAAGCTCAGTGAGGCTGTTTGGCGCTAATCCCGAGCAAACTAAAAGACAGACTGATAGACAAACAGAAACTTAACTTTGTAATTAGGGCTAGATTACACCCGAATAATGTATTATTTTGGCCCAATCAGCAGCGTAAAGTATTTAATGAAGGATTGTATAGTCATGAAGTCTCCTCACGTTCACATTCTCTTCTAATAGTAGCCTATATTCAAATTTTAATTTTTCAGTCTTTCTCGCCATCTCAGCACAATATATATAAAAATCAAATATTAAAAATTAATTTCAGTCAAGAGGTGCCTTATAGTTTTCATTCCTCGTCCATGTTAACCTTGGCTCTATCCTTTAGCAGAAATCACATTCGAATGATTTAGGGCCCGTCTGCTTGGTATCATTATTGTATGCAGATGATTTAATGCTACCTGTCTTGTTTCTCGCATATTTATTGACGTGTCATGTTACACAATGTTCGGGATTGTATTCTGGGAATTGAGTGTGAGAATAATGAAACTCGCATTCTTTTTTAAAATGGAATTTTTAGTGCCGAAATGATTCAGAGTTAGGTTAAATAATTATTATTTTTGCTTACGAATCGGTGCTGTAAGACCCATGTACTTGTGGATGTTTGCAGAATCTCTCTGATACCATGAAGAGTTACGTGACTGCACTTAGACTTTGGGCTTTGATGGCGAAGGACCAGCACTATTCCTTGAGTGAGGTATCATCCAGAAATTCCCATCGAGTTGAGTGCGAAGCATATAATAATCTTATTGGGCAGATGAGAGTGGTTTCATGTGAACTTTCCTCAAGAGAGTGAGTACACCGCAATCAAAGTCTCATAGCAGTATTTAAAGCATCCATTGCAGAAAGAGGTCTGACCATATTTGCCAGGCCAATGTGCCTTCGCATTCAACAATAGACCACGCATGACTACAATGTTATGATTTTGAGGTTTGCGAGATGACGCTGAGATCTTTGAACTCCGTAAATACCAGAGTATACCTTGTTATCTGCTATGTGTCCGTACTGGACCTGTTGATTAGATGAGCTGCAATGACTCACCCACAAACTTCACAATCCATCAAGAAAGGAGCACACCCATTAAATAGGAACATATTGCAAGTAGAGAAATAATAATTATATTAGAAGATGAAGCTAAAAATTTACCATGTGCACCGCTTGTGCTTTTACGTTAAACAATTTAGCAGAGGCATGAGGAATACAGTGGAAGCGAAAACAACAACTTAAACAGGATCGCTAAGGAGCGGGGAAAGGATGTCTCTTTCGATGCGTGCTGGGCCCAAGATTCCGGATCGAAAGAAAGATACTTTCCAAAAAAGGAAACGAATGAATTGTTTAAAACAAATCAAAAGCGGAATCAAATTTATCTAATTGATCGAAGAACCCAGAAGCATGTAGGTCGTGACTGCGTTACAGTACGAAGCCAAGACCGACGAAATCGAACGAGAGATGAGGGAACTTAAAATTACAAATGAAAGAGGACGAAACCAAAGTGAACTACTTACTAATGTATTTAAAGTAAACTAAAACAGGTGCGCATAAGAGTAAGGATTAATTTAAACACAAAATGAAAGGTAAACTTGAAGAGGTATTAAAATCACTTAATAACAAACAAAATAAAATTAAAATTAAAGATGGTACCTAAGAAAGGGAGAGAAAAGTGTATAAATGAACTTAAGCACTAACAAAGATGAAACAAAATTAATTAAAATGTACTTACAATCAATGTGCAACTAAACCGTAAGCGCGACTCGATAACCAAAATTTAAGATACAAAAAAAACAAAAGATAGAGAGTATGGACGAGTCGAATAAGAGAACACCTCTACTTACGAGGATGACCTGGACTAGAATGCCCGCGCCAAGAACAGAACTCAAAAGCTCATGATGTTGTGAAATCATGGGGTAGGGGGTGAAAGTGGTGGGGATTGGAGGAGTGCGTATGTAGGAAACGGGGGTGGGGGATGACACGGAGTTACGTAATATAACGAAGCCAGAGGAAGCAACACAAAATTAACACATAAAAATAAAGGAAATGAAAATTACATTAAATTACGTGGCATTACCGGGACAGGAAATAAAAAAAATCAATCAGCTAAGAAATATGCTACGTAGGAAGATGTAGGCTTACACAGAGGTAGAAATGCCGAATCACAACGACATACGATGAAACAAAGAAAGTAATGCGGCGCATGGACAGTGATTAGCACGATGACCATCGCTCACATACATTTCAATAAAACAGAGGGAGGATCTGACTGAAGACGTGAGACTCAGCTCCGTAACTTCGCCGATTCCATCCATAAAAACAAGGCTCTGATGCGACAATCCACCGGAGGTCGTCATAAAAGAACGCCGAACCAGGTGGTGACGCAATACAGAGCGTAATTAAGCCTCGTAGAAAAATAGCATATATTTCAGACCTGAGAGATTTGAGTAAAAATAAAACCGATTACATGAAAGGTAGGGATGACAAATAAACACAGTGGCTTCGCTAAACTAACGTAAACAAAGGCGAAGGGACTTGGGTTCATGGATCGAATTCACATCATCATAAGAAAGGGAAATTGTAAGTGAATCAAAGGAGACACAAAAATAAAATAAAAAATGGATAAACTGAAATTCAAAAATGATAGCATGCCCGATAAGTCAAGTGATCGAATCGTACTTACGCTTAGTTGCTTTCTGGGTGCGGGCAAAGGCCTGACACGTGCACACACGTCCGTCTATCTGACGGCTCAAATTGGAAGGGAGCAACCTTCTCTAAAGGAAAGTAGTAACGCGCCCGAGAAAAATAAGTCGTAGAAACATCCCCTCTCCAGAACATAAAGGGGGCCAATGGGAGAAGCAAAGCTTAGCAACAAGTTTTGCTTCAACCAATGGTAAAACTGTGTCAGTAGGGGTGAAAAGTTTCACCATCTGACGAAGCATTTACGCAGAATTACAAAGTTTGAACGCAGTAGGTAAGACAGAGAAACATATGTCACAATAATGCGACATGAAGGAAATGATGATAATAATAATAATAATAATAATAATAATAATAATAATAATAATATGACAAAAAAATAATGAACCTGATAAAAACGGTTCACATGGTACGCTTGTATCTAGGTATCTCGGGGGTTTATTGGGAAGGGAAGGTAGGATTCATCCAACTACAATACCATAACACATAAAATGAGGGTAAAAACAAGATGTTCAGTAAAGAACATATAGCCTACTTTCCTCTAAATGCATGGGTATTGTTATAACTCTTTGTCCTTTTCAAGGAGTATAATTGAATGTTGGCTGTAGTAGCTTGTTGAAATACAACGTGCTATACGGATATTAAACGTTGATTGATTGCATCCTCACCTGAATTATATAAACACACACTAATACAGCCATCACAATAACACAGGTTATAACACAAAATTCAACACTCACCCAAGTCTACGGGGTCAAATGACCATGATGTCCATGCATCACAAATGAAACAAAAACAACAGCTTCCTACCCAAATCCCTCGTATAAAAGTACAACTACAGACATCACGGTGACACAGGTTATTAGACGACTTCTACACGCAACCAAGTAAACGGGGCTACAAGACCATGATGCCGCAAAATCCCTAAAGAATCAGAAATAACAACAACAGTAGTCTCTGCCGCGGATCAAGGTCAAGGAATATTAATCGCTGTATTCGAGTGTTGAAATATGTGGTGTTATAAGTATATACATGGTGTTTCAGGAGGAATAGTAAATAGTTTAGGAGGTTGTAGTATAGATGAATTGCAATATAAATGCCATATAACATATGTCCCATTTGTATTGCGTACAGAGATACAACTGGTAGTGTTTAACCCAAACAAATGTAAAGCCAAGGCAAATAAGGACGCTCAAAATTGATTTTCAAAAACTCCACCACCAACTTCAATGCATTTTGCACTTCTCTTGATAATGCCCCGTGTTAGCTCTTCGGAGGGCGTCTTGGCGTTCTTTGATAAGGGATGCACTATGCATAATCCGATCGACGAACTCGGCTCTTCTGTTAAATTTTTCCTTGTAGACTTCGACTTTCAACCATCCCCACAGGCAAAAATCCAAAGGGGTAAGGTCCGGGGACCTTGGTGGCCATGAAACGTGCCCATAGCAACCGGTATGCTAACACACGAAACGACAACTGCCCTGGTTACATACCAACATCTGTATCTCGGTACACATGCTATATGGTTTATTTTATTGCAATTCATCTATACTACCTCCTCCTAAAATATTTACTATTCCTCCTGAAACACCTTGTGTATATAATATTTTCGATTGCAAATAGATACCATATATGCTTAATATTATAACTTGTGAGTAGTTATACCTCAATAAATACCAAAGAAACGAAGTAAAGAAATTTGAACCTGCAGAGATTTGTTCCACGAACCCCAAGACTATGAGCCCAAGTCGCTACCATTACGCCACGGATGCGCTACAATAATACTTGATAAACAACTGGTTTAGTATAACTGTATCATATTTTGTGTTGAAATAAACGATTTCATTAACGCTTTCTGGCGTTTCTATAAACCATTTGATACTAAATAGGTATTATTTTGTTCAGTACATTCCTAAAAGGATGTAAACTTAGGAAGTTCCGAAAATAGATGTATTAACGAGGGGAAATAGCGGCCATTTTTACAACGGGACGCCATGGGCCCACAACGATAGTCATTTCTACGGTTATATATTCTGTTATAATATGCTAATATCCTACCGGTCACCTCTTTGAAGACAGGTTAAAACTTCATATGTACGATAAGCTGAATTGTAGAGGCCAGGCCTTGAAGAATCGCAAGTTACGGTTAGGCTATAATAATTTCATGATTCATACATCCACCATCTTGAAACTATTTAGCTGATGATCTCGTAGTTTTGGTAAAGGACGCTTCCTGCATTACGGTATGTTGTTGGAAAATAGGTTAGGGATCAGATGATTCGGTTAGACGTAATTTAATTTAATCTCAGAACATTTGGGTGGGCGCCATTTCTTTTTTGTTATGATGCCGGCAATATACAACATGACAATGAGTTGTCCCTTGCTAGTGCTACCTTTGTACCAAAGGTGGTTCGATTTGGGTTCGTTGTGTTTGAATTGATTGGGGGAATCGATTTGCCCACATACATGGCCGCCATCTGTTAACTATTGGGCTGATGACCTTGTAGTTCCGTCAGAAGACGCTTCCCACACAAGGGTATGTTGTTGCAAAATGTAGTAGAGATCAGATGATTAGGTTAGTCGTAATTTAATTTAAGCTTTGAACATTTGGGTGGCCGCTATTACGTCTCCGTCATGATGGCGGCATTATAATAGAAGACACTGAAGTGCCCTTTGCTAGTGCTATCTCTGTACCAAATTTCGTTCAATTTGGTATCACCGTGTTTGAATTAATAGGGGGAATCAGTTTGCACACATACATGGCCGCCAACTGCAAGCTATTGGGCTGATTACCTTGCAGTTTGGTCAAAAGAAGCTTCATACATCAATGTATGCAGTTGAAAAATTTGGAAGAGATCAGATGACTAGGTTAGTTGTAATTTGATTTAAGATTTGAACATTTGGGTGGCCGCCATTACGTTTCCATCAAGATGGCGGCGACATAAAACATGACACTGAGGAGCCCTTTTAAAGCGCTACCTCTGTGCCATTTGGTTTCACCGTGTTTGAATTGAATGGGGGGGGGGGGGGGGGGTCTGGCAGAGTACACACACATACACACTCACAGACTCGCAGACAGACACACACTTTTTGACCCTGCGTTGATCTCATCAGTCTACTTTTATTTTTTGCAAAAATCGAATGGAGGCTAATATGTTCTCAGGAATGCTCTTCTTAGACAAATCCAGAATTAAGATTGAATCACCAATTTTATTGCATATCTCCTAACGTAATTACCTAAGTACTGTGCCCGTTTTTTCAATGGGACTAGCGATGACCCGGCCCCATTAGAGAAACGGCCAGAGAGCGATTAAACAAAAAATAGTGTGTGGATTTCGGTTCGTATAAAAAAAATGCTCGGGTAGGCAAGAGGCAAAAGCATCTCATGTCGTTTAAGGGTAGGGTCTGAAATCACACAAATCCGAATAACCAGATACAGAAATAAGATGATGATGATGATAATAATTGTTGTTTTAAGGGGACTAACATCTAGATTATCGACCCCTGAAAGAAATAAGAAATCCAATGTTAAATCACTGATCAAATTTTATCATCAAACGAATAAGATATTCAATGAAGAATATGTAGCTTATTTTATCTAAAGGTACAGTTATAACTCGCCCTTATCAAGGAGTATAACTTGTGATGTACGTTAGATGTTGTTCTCTATTGAAGACTCCCCACATACTAAGTCTTATTGCAATTCTGCTTTTGCATCCAGAGGTACTAACTGAAACATTAGAAAAGTACGCTCATCCACCATCTTGATATTACGGAATCGTTTATGTTTCTCATTCTGCAGAGAAAGACTTTGACGTGAGACCACATATTTGCTGCATTCCGTCATTTTACCGGGAATAAATAGTAGGTTGTGGATATTATAGTCTTCTATGTTCAAGATGGCGGCTGGGTGCTATATGTAGTGTGATATTATTGCGATCATTGCTAGAGAGCTATCATATCTTTTTTACTCCACTTAACAAGATTCATATTAATTGAGTGATTGGATCCTGAGTTATTAATTCTGTAGTTTTAGGAGTGTGCTCAGCCAGCATTTTTAATAAACGGTGAGGGTGTTATCTTGTCTTTGGCACACAAACCCCACATACGGTTCTGCAATATAACTAATTTGAAATATATCTAAAATATACAGTTATTTGTTATTATACCTTAAATTGTCAGAACGGCCGCTAAGCGCTTTATTCAGTGCGATATTCCCATGAATAATGGTAGCAAGGGTTCTTGTATGGTACTCTTCTCTCACTACAATTTGCAATAATTTTGCTATTATATAGCGAATTAAATATATTTTAGTCTTAATTATATGCTTAGCGCCATCGTGAACGTATAAAGTCGTTGTTCTTTTGACTTATCTGTAGGAATCCCCTTGAAAGATTCTACGTTATTGAACAAGCAATGTGGGAAGTTGGAAAGAAATTTAAAGTGGGAGTGCAGATTCAATGAGAAATAATTTCAACTCTGAAATTTGCCCATGAAATCGTCATTTCGGCCGACACGCCTGAGGATTTGAATGAGTTTTTGAATGGTATGGACTCCATCTTGGGGAAAGAATTCATAATGAAAATTAACAAATGTAAATCAAAAATATTGGAATGCAGCCGAAATAAATCAGAAACCTCTATGGACATCAAATTGGCAGGTGAAAAACTAAAGGAAGTTGGTGACTTCTGTTACTTAGGGAGCAAAATAACCAGTGATGGACGAAACAAAGAGGGTCTAAAAAGTAGGTTGGCTCAGGCAAGGAAAGCATTTCTACAAAAGGAGAATATGTTGACAACGAATATATATTTAGGTATTAGGAAGTCATTATTAAAAGCCTCAGTCTGGAACGTGGCACTCTATTGAAGTGAAACTTGGATTATTGGTGCAACAGAAAAGAGGAGAATTGAATCGTTTGAAATGTGGTGTTACAGGAGAATGAAGAAGATCAGATGGGTAGATAGGGTTACAAACGAAGAAGTATTAAGACGAGTGGGAGAGAAGAGATAGGTAGGTAGCACACATACTAAGACACCCAGGAATAGCAAGCTTAGTTGTGGAAGAGGGGGTCGAGGACAAGAACTGTAGGGGTAAACCAAGGTGGGAATATGTTCAACAGATTGCGTTGGAAGTAGGGTGTGGTAGCTATGTAGAGATGAAACGATTAGCTCATGACAGGGATGCATGGAGGACTGCATCAAACCAGTCAAAAGACTGAAGACTCAAACAACGCAACATTATAGCTAGTTTTTCTATGTAATGTCTTAAAAATACTTTTCATATTCTATAATTTCTAGATGGGCCTTGTGCGTTGTATTGAATGTGTTATTCTTATAGTTTATTTTAGCAAGGTCCGATAATAGTTACTTGTTGCCAATTAACTTTCGTTTACAATTCTGAATGATTCACTATTGCGTGTTTTATATTGCGCTCAGCAGCCATCTTGAAAAATTAGTCTCATTTATTGTACTTTGGATATACGATACCCCATGTAAATTTGTCCCTTCTCACAAATTTCTGTTATTGTAGTTCTAATACTTAAGCATAGAAATGTAGGCTATATATTTTTCAATTAGGACATTTTTAGTATGGCCGCTTCGCGCTATTCTCAGTGTGATGAATTTAAATTAATGGCATTGATGAATATTATAGAGTATAATTCTACCACCAAGTTTTGCGTTAATTGTGCAATTGTTAGTGGTTTGTGTATTTTAATAGTACGCCTAGCTGTCATCTTGATTCTAAGGAGCCAGTGTTCTTTTGCGAAATCAAAGTGACTTTAAAGATTTTAAATTATGACTCAATTTCATTATTATTGCTTAAATGTTCTAATAGTTATTAACTATTTTTCAACTTGAAGACATACATTGTGCACTATATTCAGTGTGATAATCTAATGTCTAATGCATCAAGGAACCCTTATATAATACTATCTGAATGCCAAGTACTGTGAAAAATAATTCATTTGATCGTAAGTTCAAAAATACCCTAGGAAAATTACATTGACTTTATAATTTGAAAATTGTGCCTGTTATAAAATTGTTTGAACATAACAATGATTCATTCAGAATATAATTGCGCAATTAAGCCTAAACTTTGTGAGAAAGATGTGCCATTTAAGGGACCTAGGTGAACTAAGCCATAAGAATAACACACTGAATACAAAGTGAGGAGGTCATCATGAATATATAGAATATGATATTGAATAACTCAAGGTATAATTTAAGATACAGCAACGAAAAGTAGCAGTAGGCTAATGTAGAACATTGTGTCTTCCCTCGACTAGGTCCGAGGAGCAGCGACTCCATACGTTCATGATACCGGCTGGGTGTATTCATAAAACTTAAATATAATTTACTCGCAATATAATAACACAATTAACGCAAAATGTTGTGAGAGAAGAGTACCATACAAAATACCTCGCTACAATTACACAAAGTAATATGACACTGAATTAATCACGCAGTGGCCATCTTGAAATTCTAAAATTTAGAGGTAATTCTCCTCGTATATATTTCAGAGGTACAATATCTCAAATTAGCATTAATCTAGAACCATATGAGGGCTTTGTATGGAAAAGGCAAAATAACATAATGCAGATGGTGGCTGAGCATACTATTCAAATTTCAAAATCGTTAATGTAGGTTCCAATATTGCGCAATTCACACGAAAGTTTGTAGATGGGACAAACAGACAAAATACCTTGCTTGCTTTAGTTATAATTATAATACAATCACACTATGCCATGTAGCAGCCATCTGCAATATATAAGACGTATATATTTACAATCCACTATTTATTATAGTTACAACGTAGGAACACAGCAAATACGTAGTTTCACATTAAAGGTTTTCCCTGCAGAGGACGCCAAATAACCGATGCCATAAATTCAAGATGGTGGATGGGCATACTTTCTAATGTTTCATTATATTCCTCTGGATGAAACAGCGGAATTGCAACAAAACGTAATAAATGGGGTGTCATGCGTAGGATACAACACTTAACGTTCATCACAAGAACAGTTTGTTAAACTCCTTGATAAGGACAAAGATTTACAACTGGACGTATACATTTAACAGAAAGTTGGCCATATGTACCTTACTTAACATCTTGTTATTTCCTGTTATTTTACAGTATATAGACGTAATTGTATTTACGATATATCTCTTTCATTGGACCATGCTCATGGCTTAACGGCTAGTATTATTGGCTGTCACCCCGGAGGTCTGGGTTCGATTCCTGGCTCTGCGAAGAAATTTAATTCTGCTCTGAGTGGTGAGGGGTAAATAATACACCGAGAGGAAGAAAAACTGAGAGAAGACGTGTTCGACACTCACATCAACCATCGTAGATTTGGTTTTCCATGGTTTACCATTTCTACTCAGTACAAATGCCGGGATGGGTCCTAACTTCAGGCCACGGCCGTCTCCATCCCAAACCTCATCTCAATTTTAAATGCACACACTAATATACAGCACAATAATACTCATTTATCAGAGAGATTCTAAACACACTCTAATACACGGTGCTGAAATGACCATGATGTCCAAGCTCCTAAAATGTAAATAATAACAATAACATTCCCTTCATTGTTGTATATAAAACAAAACAAACTATCACAACAATATCCACCATATACAGGCTGTAATTGATATGCATGAAGTCCGTTACGGTGGAACTATAAGCTACTATTCTAAGCTTCCTATGTACAAGTAATATGTCACCTCTCTTTAAATAGAAAAATACACATTAAAATGTCAATGATTGTAGATTTTAAAGTAGCTCTTCAAGCAGAAGGTGCAAAAGAAGTCTGAGAGGTTCGGGGCGGGGCGAAGTGCTGCGATGAAGTTGTTGCGTAATCCGAGCATTGACCTTGCCTGCTGAGGAAGGGAGGGTATCAGCTGCTGTTAGGATAGGGGTACTCGTCTTTATAAAGTTTCTACGTAAGCAATTTGTATTATTGTTGTTGTTGTTGTTGTTGTTGTTTTGAAATCACCTACAATGGCTAGACATGTTAAGACTAGTAGTATTGTGTAGCATATTTTGTAAGTGTGGAAGTCATTGATTAATGTTGATGTGAAGGATAAAATAATTTCGGCAATCCGCCCAGGTGTGTCGTTGGCTTCCGGCACGTTAAAGAAATACAGTGGGACAAAATTCCGACATCCCGTCGTTTGTTCAGAACTAGCATTTAAGACGGTTGTAAAATACCTGATGTTGTATTAATAGAGAGGCATGTCTATTGTGGTCATTTAGCTCAATGTACTGTAATTGGGCTTGTGTAAGATTTTTCTGATAACCTGTGTTTATGTAGTGTCTGTAGTAGTGTGTGTAGCTGTAATTATTAGAATAGATAATGGGGCAAGTGATCCGAGATTTGAAGTAAGGTACTGTCCCCGAATTCGGATTCTGAGCAATCCGAGATCGGATTATAATTTTTAACCAAGAAGTTTTGAAATATTTGAGAGCTTAAAAGTGGTCAATAAACCAGTTTAGACGGCGGAAGTCGCAGAGGAAAGGTGTTGCCCATTGAAAACTCAAGTTTGTAGCTGAGGGGAAATATTAAGAAAGATGAGATATGATTGGATGTCCAGAGAGGTATTCCACATTTCCAATGGATTTATTAATCCTAGGGTGATCGCCTGTTGCTAGGGGCTTGGCGAGGACCAATGAGAATATTCGAGAAATATTAACCGCCAAAGTATTTATGCTGGTTTGAAGACTTTCAATGCATTTATGGACTTGATAAATTCAGGAGAATTATTTAAGGATTTACCATGAAGAGATTTCCATCGATATTTGGTTCAGAATGGCAGAATTGATAATTAAGATCAAGAACACCCAATTTGCGCGCTATTATTAGGAGGATCTGGAGGGGGAAGAAGGAAGATGCCTAGTCAGCCATTTTGGGGCAGTTAGTTCGCTTGGAGATTGTTGAGGAGGTTGGACGCGTGAACCGAGTGCTCCCATAAACGACCGAAAATGTTGCAAAATTGTCGAAATTGGCATAAAATGGAACGAGAACGGAAGCAGGTAATGTCAGAAAAATGTGTGAGTATAGTGTGAGAATCGCGAGTGAGTTGAGTGAAGTAGAAAACTGTGAATTATATCTCTAAAGAAAACGGATGCCATCACGAACAAAGAGCAGGCAGAGTATCACGTCGCGTCTAGAATGAGCATTAGATTGAACGAAGAACAGTAAGAGATTTATTGTGGAAATTATTGAGACGGTGAAACTAAGAATAGGGTTTCTGTTAAAATTCCAAGCGAACGTGAACGATTTTTAAGGCCAGTGTTTTATCAGTGTTAATATGGAAAGTCACGCAGAACTGCAATATGAAAAGATATGTGATGTACTAAAGAAGAGGATGGGGACGTACTAACTATGAATAGGGAAATGTAGACTAATACCATGGCTGTAAGAATGCTTACACGTGACGACGGATAGACGGAAGTCGAACCGGAGACGCGATGCTCACTGTAATACAAGGAAGAAATAAGATCTACAGTAACCGAATTGATCTATTGAGGAACAAATAAGCATGAACGAGCGTCGCCAAGATCTTCCAATGCTCGAGAAGAAGAACAAGAAAGAAGGGAGATGCCTGGGTTCAAGTGAGGGACCAGTGATGTCGAGACGGGAAACCCAGCGTGCAGACCGGCGGAGTCGGGTGAAGCAGCGAACTCGGCTAAGAACATCGGGCCAGCGGAATCGAGCCAGCGCAGCGAGGCGGGAGCTGGGGCCCACAGCAAGGCGAGACGGACAGATCTTCAAGGCAAGCTTTCTGGAACGTAGTGTTGAGCGATCCAATTCATCGTTTGTCAACTTCAAGTCTACAGAAAGTAAGGGAAGCGATTCCTTATGTAGTTCAATTCGTAGAATATTATATTAGAAGCATGCCTATTAGCCTGTGACCTATTTTGAATTGTTAGTGGATATTTTGTAGCATGATTTGGAACTGTGCTTGGTAAATTCACTCCGTCATCGTAGATAGTTGTTTGGCGCGCAGCCAGCGCAGTTTACAATAGAAGTTAGATGGGTTTGGCTGGTTGAAAGTATGATTAAATTTTATTAGAGGACTACGCGAGTCCTGCGTTCGACGCTTTTGCACTTTGATTTTGGATTTTCAGATTTTCATTTAGAAATTTCACTGTCGTAGGGTTTTCACGACTTAAGGATATTGATTTGATACGGCCTCTACCATCGTTTGATAGCAATGTTGCGTCTCTCCTATAATGGCCCTGCCTGAGTGCATGGACTTACGCCATAGGCCACTCAGGGGTTCTTTAACTTTACTTACCTGGATCGTTATAGTGGGGGTTCTTCCTGCTCAGGTAACGGGGTCGTTACCGTGTCCTTGTCGATTGTCTTACCCACGATTAACAGCACAACCCTTAAGCTAAAAGAGGGGGAACTGAGGGAGAAGTGGGAACACGGGGTTGTCCCCCAATAAAAAGAGATCTCTGGTGTACTGCCGATTTATTCCTTCTAGGTATCCGAAGGAATCCACCGTGCAGGTACAAGGCCCGTCTCATAAGATTTCGTCACACTGAATAAAAATAGACACTGTTTGATCTCACCTGATCCTTCACTCAGCCTCTGCTCAATCGCTGCTCGATCTCAGCCCCTAGGTCGCCGAGTGCCCGGCCACAGTTCCACGATCCCCGATCGTCAAACTTACGTCGCTCTCGTTTCCACTGCCTTAACGGACAGTCCTCCACTCTCGCAGTCTGCTCCCGGTGCTCTCACTGACTGACCCCCCACCACATCTGAGGTCGCAGCTTATAAGCACAAAAATCGCAACTCGTGCGTGCTTGCGTAGCACCTCCTTGCAGATTCTCAAGATCTGGATTGAACCGGGGTTGCACGTCCGGTGTGGTTCAAGGCTAAACCAAAACCGGGACATGACAATACCTCCCCCAGTTCAACTGGACAGTGGCCTCACTGTCTGGACGTAGCTAACCACCTAGCCACCCCGAATCTCTCCATCAACACTCCACTTGGAGCCAAGATCCACTGTTGACCTTACCCGTGACCATAGTGAGACCGGCGTGAAGCAAACAATAATGAGCGAGACGTAGCTGAGATCAGTGGTGAGTGTGAAAGAGAGAAAAAAAACCGGAGTTCTCGGCATTAACCGAGTACGCGTGAATAACCGTCAAGAATAATATTTAAAATAACACTGCGGTATAGCCTTGTATCTGCATGCCTCCCTCTGATTGACAGTACATAGCGCATGCATAAGGGTTATTATATACCCATATAATGTCGTACCGTGGGCTGTTATGATACGCCCTACGGTATGGTGAGTTATGAAACATAATGAATGAATTAATTAATTAATTGCACATTGAACCATTTACAGATATGCGAGGACTGTGATGCAAGTACCTCCTATCGATATTCTTATAAAGATATTGCTCTTAATCTAGTAACATGTAATTTCTTATGCAGATCTGACTTTAAAGATCGGAAGCCTAAGATGTGACAAGAGTGTTTACGCTAGTAAGCTTTACTATCTAAGATGGCCATCTTATAACTAACCTACCTAAGCCTAATAAAAGTAAGTGTGAGTACTCTCATTTGAGTACTATATACAATTGGACCTCGTAGTGTCCACAACAATAAAACATTAATATATTACAATGTGGACAGTATGCATAATAACTATTTAAACATTTTTTTTTTTTTCGAACCAAGACGTTGTGTTGCTTCTTGCAGGCGCTGTATTGAGTCGTCCGTCTTTCCACTTGTGAAGACTTTCTCACCTTCCCGCTTTCGTCTGCCTGCTAGGGACGTGTCTGTGAACATAGGGGGGACCAAATAACTACTCTCATATGTATGAGATGGTACTTCTGTAGACAGAAAGAATGATGCTCGATCGTTACGTAGAAACTACTGAAGCGATAGATGTCGTGGCTTATGAGGGTGCCAACAGCCTTCCAAACCATCGACACTGTGTAATAAAATTCAATCAGTGCAGAGTTGATTGTTTGTGGAGTGATACAACTCCATCCTACTGACAAACATAAGAATGTATACCCGGTTTGAGTAACCTAGGATGTGACCGTACATACCTGGCGTTATGAATGCTACCTGTGAACTGCACTTGTGAATGCGCGCTGCAACCCTCCTGACATGTGTCCTGATGAACTTCGGCAGCTGCAGACTGTGGCAATTCAAAAGGCACTACCTTTATCTGAAACAGCCAATTTACAGGTGAGTCTCGTGGGCATCTGGCGGTATTCATCTTACGTAATAAGGCTTAATCCTGCGTACGTGCACCTTGTCACGAGCGGGTTTACCCCTCATCGTGATTTCCACCACGTAAGTAACATCCGACACTTTCCGGATGACCTTGTATGGCCCCTTCCATTGCGGGCGTAAGAAGTCAGAAATGTGCTTCTTACGGGAAGGCGTCCAAACTAATACGAGCTGATTAGGCTGAAAGTCCTTCTCCGTCCTGGTCCTGTCGTAGTAGGCCTTCTGTTTCACCTGTGCAGTAGTAATGTTCTGCTTCGCCAATTCTCTAGCTTTCTGCATTTTCTGAAGACGCTCGGCATTATCCGCATCCGTGTCTATCGGTAGATAGCGGATGTCGGGCGGCAATCGCACCTCATAGCCGTGGAGCAAGTAATGTGGGGTATAACCTGTTGCAGTCGCCTGCGATGTGTTATAGGAGAACACCGCAAAGGGTATATACTCATCCCAGTCCGTACCTGTTTCATTGGTGAACATGGCAATGATTTTGGCGATAATCTTATTCATCGCCTCTGTCAATCCGTTCGTTTGTGGGGCGAAGCTGGTCGTGTTGATAGGTTGCACCTTTAACAATGTCAACAGCTGCTGGATGACCTTGGACATAAAGACTGTTCCTCGGTCCGAGAGTATCTCACTAAAGATACCAAAACGGCAAATGATTTCTAGTAAAAATTGAGCTACTTCCCCAATGTTTGCTTTAGGCTCGGGTTTGGCAATGACGTAGCGTGTAAGATACTCAATTGCCTCTATGATGTATTTATTCCCTGTTTTGGATTTACATATCGGCCCCTTGATATCGATGCCGATACGATTAAATATAGGACCCGGCGATATGGGTTGTAAAAGCCCATGTCGTTTCGGCTTGCGCTCCTTGTGCCGTTGACATGTGTCACAGGACCTAATATACTTAAATACATCATCTTTCAACCCTGTCCAGAAATATTTGGCCTTTATTTTGTGATAACATTTATAGATCCCTTGATGTGCACCCCCCAATGGGTCATTATGGTGCGCCTGTATAATGGGACCTTTCAGGGCCTCAGGTACCAACAGTGGCATGTCAGTTTCAGCTTTGCCCTGTTGTTTGATACGTAAGATGCCTGATTTATCAATGATATAACGCCTGGCCAAACGCGCGTACGCCACTGGTGCAGTATCGGGTTGCTTGATAGCTTGCATGATCTGCTGTAAGTGAGCGTCCTTGAGCTGCTCTTGTAGGATGATGTCATTGTTTACAATAGCATACGTTGGTACCTCCAGACAATCGTTCGCTATTTCATCCGTAGCCTCCAACACTGGCATGCGAGAGAGAGCGTCTGCGTCACCGTGCATGGCGCCTTTCTTGTGAATGACCTCAAAGTCAAAATCAGCCAGTTTCAATATAAATCTATTGCAACGGGAATTCGGGTTTTTGAATTTTTCCCAATATGTGAGACTCGCATGATCGGTAACGACCGTAAAATGCACGCCATGGAGGTAGGTGCGGAAATGATTAATGACCCAAGCGAATACCAACATTTCACGCTCAGTGGTCGAATACCTTGATTCAGTCTCAGTTAACTTCCTGCTAGCGAAGGCGATCGGTTTCCTTTCCTTGAGCTCATTTTCTTGCAGTAATGCAGCTCCTGCGCCATGCTTACTGGCGTCCACATGCAGGAAAGTGGGCCTCGTCTCATCGAAATGACTAAGGAGGGGTGGTGTTGTCAACTTCTGTTTGAGCGTATTAAAAGCCAGCTCGTGTTCCTTCGTGAAAATAAAACGAGCTTTTCCCTTCGTGAGATCAGTCAAAGGTTTGGCTATGCTCGAGAATTGGGCCAGAAATTTGCGGTAATATCCCGCGAGACCAAGAAAGCTGCGAAGTTGCTTTAAAGTCGTGGGCGTCGGGATGTCCTTCACACACCGGATTTTGTCCTCATCGGGTCTAATACCTTCCTGGGTTACGATGTGGCCAAAGATTTTAATTTCATTGTGCCCGAAATGACATTTGGAAGTCTTCAGCATGATGTTGGCCTGTCTCAATCGCTTGAAGAGCTCCTCGAGGTGGCGCAAGTGTTCCTCGAAAGTTTTGGAAAATACTGTCAAATCATCGATATACGTGAGCACAGAGTTCCACTTAATTCCGGCCAACAACTTATCCATAAGACGCTGAAAACATTGGGATGCGTTCATAAGCCCCATCGGAAGTCAGCGGTATTGATATAAACCGTTTTCAGTGACAAACGCGAGCTTATGTCGTCCTCCGCGTGGACTGGGATATTCCAGAATCCTGAAAACGCATCTAAGGTACTAAACCATTTGGCCTCACTGAGCCTGTCCAAATAGCTATCAGTGCGCGGCAAAGGGTAGCTATCAGGTTCAATGATTTTATTCAGTCTGCGGTAGTCTGTGCAAAAGCGATATGATTTATCTCTCTTTTTGGTTAGGACCACAGGTGCCGCATAGTTGCTAGAACTATTTTCAATAATCCCTGCATCAAGCATTTCTTTCACCTGCTCGTCAATTATCTGTCTCTCACGCTTGCTAACCTTATACGGTGCTTGATGTAACGGGGTATTATGTTTGAGGTGTACGCGATGCTCTATTAAGTTCGTTTCGCGTAACTGTTTTATTGATGTGGCGAAAATGTCGCTGTATTTGTCTAGGAGTTGAGCTAGACCGTGTTTCTGCTCTGGTGTGAGATCGCCATTAATGTTATATGATGTCACGTGGTCGTGCGGTGCAATGCTATCCTGCTGTACCGGAACGTGGAATGTGTCCTGTGATACTTCATTAATACATCCAATGGTGGAATTGTTAGGGATGTGAACAATATTGTCACCCCAATTCATTAATGTTACCTTGGTAGCCTGCGAGTGGACTTTTTCCGCCGGTATAATAATTTGCGGATTCTGCTGTATTGGAGATTTTATTCACGAAGGTGTATAGCTTCTGAATGGATGGCCTATATGAGAGTGTAATCGCTACCTGAGAAATGGATTTTGTGGGTAGGGAGATGTCGTCCCTGGTGGCTACTCGGATATTATGTGAAAAAATAAAATCTGTATTAATGTTTGATAGCCTAGCGATCTCTCTGTCCGTTTCCGTATGACCTGTCCGATTCGTTTGTTTGAATTGGCAACTTATCGTCCCCTTCTTTGTGTTGAGATGCAGTGACTCGTCTGCGAAGTTAATGTTGACTTTGTACTTCGCCAAGAAGTCAGTCCCTATGAGACATGCCGCTGCGAGATCCTTGATTACATGCATAGAGAAGGAAGTGGTAAAATTCTTAAACTGGATTTTCACATAGGAGGTCCCTGCAATTTTCAAGACTTCATTGTTGGCAGCAATGAGTTGAATGCCTCCTGTGATAGGACGGATGTGTTTGGCTTCTACCAGGCTGTGCGAGATACATGAAATCCCAGCGCCAGTATCGATCAACGCTTCAGTCTTTATGCCGTTAATTCTGGTCTAAATCTTGACCGGTAAGCTCCTAGCATGTTGAGCTGGGTTGTTTACTCCGAGCAAGCCATGTCTGACGTCACTGTCTAGAGGTGGGCATTGAAGTGGAGTGGACGGTATTGCATTGCAAACATCTGTTGCGGGTGTTTGACTTGCGCACGTGTCGTGCTGATAAGCAGTGACACTAGTCGTGTGCTGAGCGTCAGCTAACTTGGCCGTATCCGTGCGTGTGGGAGTCGTGTGACAAACTGCCGATTGTTTCGAGGTGTCATCTTCCGCTGTGTAGTCGACAGGATGCACCGCTTGCACAGGAAGTGCTGCCTGTTCGGAAATGCCATTTCCGCTGGGAATGTTCTCCCAAGTTTCGCTAACGTGGAAAGTCAGGTTCGTGCCCATAGCGTACTCTTGCCGCCGAAAGGTTTGACCTCGTAACTTTGGCCCTTTCTTGTAGCCATCGGAACGAGCATTCTCCCTGCCTGTCGTGGGTTCGTGACCCGAGTTCCCTGGATTTCCTTTCTGCTGTATGCTGCTTGTACCGCGTGTCGCGATGGGCTTAGGGATCAGTGCCCGGTAGTGCCCCGCATTAGGCGGCCCCGTGAAAAGCAAATGTATATCATCATGAAACCCGATACACTGTAATCTAGGTTTATCAGAGTCCAGCACGTGTACGTGTATATTACACTCTGTGGCCCTGGATAAAGCTAGTATCTCTGCTGAGGATCCAAAAATGCCATTTTGAAGCATGTATGCCACATATGTCTCGGGATCTGGAAATAAATTTTCCCGGCTGTCGGTAGCAAAATGGGCAAATTCTATCCAATGGTCGTGTATGTACTGCGCAGCCTTCTTGCGCAGCACATTGTGATCCTGTTCCGTGCCATACAATAATGCACTAACCGCACGAAACAGACAATTCCCATCTCTTGCGACATCCTTTATATTGTAATTTCGTTGGAGGTCTCCACCGGCCAAAATCGAGTTTATTGTGAATGTGTGTGGGACCTCCGTACCTAGTTTTCCGCCCTGTTATTTGAGTTCGAACTTTTCGATGGGCGAAAAATCCTTCGTTGGCCACAAGCAGAGCATGCGCGGCAGTTATTGCATCGGCCGTCCCTAGGATCGTTTAGATCTACTCGGGATCCCGATTGGGCCCTACCTTGAGTAGCCGTGGTTTGCGTGGCCCTAGAGGCTCTCTGCGCCCGGTATTCCCTCCGTGGATTCTGATACCTGGGCGTTTGGTATTCATTTCTGCGCCTCGGGTTTTGTACAAGCGCTATGCTAATCTTCTCCATTTGCTGCGTGATCTGATCTACCTGTTGTTTCAGATTTGTCATGTCAGCCTGATGCAGGCGTGATTCGATATTTTTGCTTATCAGTCGTTGATTTTGCTCAGCCGTGATCACGTTTGCCCGCAGTTGCTCTAAAGTGTGGGGATTCATCTGGAGTATTTTGTCTGCGATGGCAGGCCTCATCCCCTTAATTATATATTGGATTTTATCCCCTTCAGTCATGAGAGGGTTAAAGCGTTTGAACAACTGCAGTTTATAATTTATATAAACGTTGTGTGGTTCCGTAGGACCTTGTGTCCTGTTTCGCAGCGCGTCGTACAACTCGTCTTTGTCCTGGATCTGCGCGAATTCCGCTATGAAGTCTTGCTGGAGCTTGTTCCACGTTAATTGTGGTTCGTGTTGCTCATGTACATCGTACCAGACAAGTGCGGCCTCTTTAAGATATGCTGGGAATAGTCGCACTCTTTCTGCGTCCGCCCAGTCATTGATTTGCGCTATACGATTGAATTCCCTAAGGTATTCTTCTGGGTCCTCCTTATGATTGCCCGAGAATTGGCCGGTTGAAAGAGGGGGTACCGGATGTGGTGCGCCATTTCCACGTGCCTATTGGGAACTATCGCCGGTGGCGTAAGTACTTCGCTAATTGTGGGCTCAAATGTCGCCAGTGTCATGCGAATGATTTCGCCCAGAGTTGCACTCACTGTTATGAAGTCAGCCTCCAAATCGTCAGGCTTTTCAGTATTAGTCGCGTCGTGAATATGCGCGTCTAACTGAATGATAAGTTCCTGGAGATTGCTGTAGATCTCCTGTGTCTTGAGCACGTGTTGATGGGTGAAGCTCGCGTCACATGAATCAGTGGAGCATGCATCCGCCTCGTCAGCCTTAGCTTGGGCGCGACCTCGTGTTTGGGGTGGGCCAGGGTTAAATCGCGCGTTAGGGTGGTTGATTTTCAGTGCTAATATTTTATCCTCTAATTGCGATATGATGTGTCCGACGTTGATATCAGTGATGTATTCCGGGTTTCTGACGATGATTTTAGGTCTGATAGGCTTGGGATTATCCGTTATAAATCTTGCCCTTTCTTTTAAAGAATTCGTAATTCAGATCAGACTGCGAAATACCACACTAAAATATATGCCCCCCTACTCCATACATAAACACAGTTACGAATACTCTTAATCTATGTTATAGTATACAGTTATTATTATCACTAGACTTAAGGTACCCAAAACCAGTGCTAAACGCTAGGTGAGTAGATCCAGCATGCACATGCACGTTAGTTATAGGGTGGGCGGTGTGGGTTTATAATGACGTGAGTGTGCTGTAAATCGCAGATAAACATCGGAGGATGAATCACGGTAACCGTAGCGTCTCCACCATTGTTTTGATACGGCCTCTACCATCGTTTGATAGCAATGTTGCGTCTCTCCTATAATGGCCCTGCCTGAGTGCATGGACTTACGCCATAGGCCACTCAGGGGTTCTTTAACTTTACTTACCAGGATCGTTATAGTGGGGGTTCTTCCTGCTCAGGTAACGGGGTCGTTACCGTGTCCTTGTCGATTGTCTTACCCACGATTAACAGCACAACCCTTAAGCTAAAAGAGGGGGAACTGAGGGAGAAGTGGGAACACGGGGTTGTCCCCCAATAAAAAGAGATCTCTGGTGTACTGCCGATTTATTCCTTCTAGGTATCCGAAGGAATCCACCGTGCAGGTACAAGGCCCGTCTCATAAGATTTCGTCACACTGAATAAAAATAGACACTGTTTGATCTCACCTGATCCTTCACTCAGCCTCTGCTCAATCGCTGCTCGATCTCAGTCCCCTAGGTCGCCGAGTGCCCGGCCACAGTTCCACGATCCCCGATCGTCAAACTTACGTCGCTCTCGTTTCCACTGCCTTAACGGACAGTCCTCCACTCTCGCAGTCTGCTCCCGGTGCTCTCACTGACTGACCCCCCACCACATCTGAGGTCGCAGCTTATAAGCACAAAAATCGCAACTCGTGCGTGCTTGCGTAGCACCTCCTTGCAGATTCTCAAGATCTGGATTGAACCGGGGTTGCACGTCCGGTGTGGTTCAAGGCTAAACCAAAACCGGGACATGACAATATTTTCACTTATGATGGAAGATTTTCGCGGATTTTCATTAATAGATTTTCACAAATTTATATTTAGGTTTTCATAAATTCATTTTAGATTTTTACAAAGTTATTTTTGGATTTTCATAAATCTGATTTAGGATTTTCACGATTTCCATTTTTGGATTTTCATGATTTTCATTATGAGAATTTTCACTTGGGATTTTATTGCATTCATTTAGGATTGCTACTTCGTAGGATTGGGTGGGACAGGATTGATGGATCCTGATTTAGGATTTTGATATAGGATTTTCACGATTTTCTCCAGTTTTTGCATTCTGGTAATTTTGAAATGGAAATCGGAATTATTTTCTATATGAATTATATTCTTTTTAGAATTTTGAATTGAATTTCGACTTAAGGATTTTTAGAATTTTAGGATCAGGATTTTCAGGATTTTTGGATTTTGGGTTTTCAGATTATGGAATTTCATTTTGAATTTCCTTATTTTAAGGATGCTTTGGACATCCGTTTATTCTTTTTATTCTGGATTAAGATTTTAGTTGGTATTTTATCCGACTTTTGATAAATTTTGAATTTATTTGGGGGAGTTTGATATTTCAGTGGATGTGTTTTCCAAGCTTTATTTGCTATTAATTTAATAGGTATTGAGGATCCTGATATTTAAATTCGAGATAATTTGGTTTTGCGAGATGGTTAGGGTGTGGTTGTTAACAGCTGATTTTGATATTTAGGAATTCCATTCTGGAATTATTTTCTTGTGGAGCTATGATTCTAGTTGAGTCGACACAGTCGTTGTGATTGATATGAAGCTTACTTCATTAGGATTGCTATTGCATTACGTTATTATTATTATTATTATTATTTATTTAGTCTACCAATGGACATTGACACTAGGTAACACCAAGCCGTCGTAGAATTCAGCTGAGATTAAGTTTGTTTGGCAACGCTGTTATTGTTATTTATAATGGGGCGTGCGATGGTCGCAATATTTTCGTTGAGACATCGAAGGAAGATCTAGACCGGAGGGCTAGAATCTCCTTACTCCAATTAATGTTTTGAAGTGAGTTTGTTTGGATTTGAAGAGCGCCTGTAGGATATTGGTGGTGCGTAATATGATGAGATGTTGCAATGTGGCTTGTGCAGACTGGGTCTCGCACGGAAACAATGAATGAGAAGGCCGTATTTTTGTAACGGAGTGATGTGCACTCTGGGAAGAAGCTTGCGGAGGTCAAGCAGATTGCGTTGCAGTTCATAAGTAGATGTTTGTCGATTCTTAGAGGAGATGCTCGATCCTTTAGTTGGAAGGGGGAGGTAGTCAGCTGTGCAGTGTTGTAGTACAGGCTGTTTCGCTAGTAGTGTCATTGGTGTGAGTTATAAACAACTTATTGTATTGTTATTAGTATAATTTTATTATGGATAGAAACCAGTGGAAGTTACATAAACAGTAGTCTTATCTTTGTTGATTGAACTACGATGTCCTATTAAGTTTTGATACCAGAAATTGACAGTATTGTTAGCGGAAGTCTCTTGAAGTTTCATGAAGTCTCTTAAGTCGTAAATATATTTTTTATTATAATCTATTGGTATTGTAATAAATGTCATGTCGCAATTCAGAAATCGTCTGCAAATGAGGGTTATGTACAGCGTTCAGCTGACTTTTGTGTATATTGATGACATTTAAATTTGTATAGTTTGTTTACGAGTTTATTCAGTTATTCATTTTGAGGTGTAATATGGTTAGAGTAGGGACTTCAGGGTCACGATGTATAGAGTTATAATTTGGTTTTGTAATAGCGAGAAGGCCTTCGCTAATAATATGTTTTGGTCATGATGTGCGTTAAGTAAATGACCGTTGTTCGATCCTGAAATCTAGGGCGAATCAGGATGTGTTGATATTTATTTAGAATAAATTCTTATTTTATTATTTTTGGGAGATCTATCGATCGATGAACCTGAAGATCAGGTTATTGTTATTTTTATTTATATTAAGTAGATTTTATTGTAGTCAGTTTTTATGAATAAATAATTTTTATTCGTCGTTGTTTTACACAATTCATTGTTCTTTTTAGGAGGGAAGTGGTGACAAGTAAATGCTATGGTCGTTCACCTGAATCTCGAGTCCAGTTACCCACTTTATAGTTTCTATATCGCCCCGAGATTGAAGAATTTGTCGTGTTATTGTGATTTAGTCAGTTTGGATAGCTGGTGACGGACCATAGCGTTTATTTACTATAGATTAGATCCTTATATGGTCCTTATTTCCAGTGAATGGTATGCCAGCGGTGAAAGGTAGGTATTTCAGCCGGGTACTACTAATTGCTGCAATCCAATCTAGATCCTGGGATTTTGGCTGTTATTCCACTGTGAAATGTTCGGGCACAGTACTATCCCGGCATATGCTTGGAGAGAGTGTGGAAAAACTGGAGTAAAACCACTATGGATAGCCATTGTCAGAGCCGGGATTCGGACCTCCAATCTCCAGACTTGCTGCGATCGTGGTATATAATTAAACGCCCACGGTCGCGCCATTACGAAAGAAAGCAGCTGAGGCCATAGGAAATCATATTCATTGCTGGTGGTGGGACTCGGTCCTACACTCACGAGCGTGAAAAGTATACAGCTAAATTGTACACATGCATTAATCACAGTATCTACTTTCTATCTACTATCAACTTAATACTAGCGCCACATGCACATAATAACAATAATATTAATACTTATAATAATGATAAAAATTAAACGATAGCGAAGCTGTGTAGCTCAGGTAGTACATTGCTATACTTTTCGAGGGTTCGATTTAGTCTCAGTCACGTAATAAATAAAGGTGATCGAATACTACAGCCTTATGCTGATGGATTTAATGCACGCACAAGAAATTCCGTAAACACGAAATTCCGGCAACTCGACATCCTCAGAAATCATAAAAATAGTGTGTCTAGAAACCTATTATTATTATTATTATTACTGTACATTTGTTGCACTGTCTTCGAACAAAGTTAGACCATAAAGGTGCCTTTCATTTATTTACCATATCTTTACGATTTCAATTTCCTAATGCAGGTTATGTACCATGCCGTAGACCAATAAGTTATTTATGTTATGTCATCTGCCATAAGACTGGAAGAATCCTAAACTGATCAGCCACCCCTACTCATGCATGCCAATAAATAATGCATGGAATAAATGTTGTTCATAGGCACGTTTTGTGTAGCCTATCACATTGCTCTTGGCAGACACAGCGAGGAGACCACTTACCGTCAGACTCTGGTCTACAGCCTTGGAGGCGAGGCCGACTCGGAGAAATCGGCTGTGTTACGGCGGGAAAACCAGCCTATTTGCTCTACCAAAATTTGACCCAGGATGTTTAGCCATTATCATTTATGAAAAAATATGGGCTTATGAGACCACTTTTTTCCATGTGTGTGTGCGTATGTATGTGTGTGTGTGTCCCTAATAAAATGAAAAGGGTTAGAGAGATTTGAATGAACCATGGTAAGGACGTGATACTATTTTGTCCGATCCTGACCGAGCCCTTTAAATTTTATTACGTCTCGCAAATCCAACATGGTGGGTGTGCGAAATATTTCACCGGCATTCTATATCTCCGAAACTATTACTGATATTACCCTGAAATGTTTGTACGGTGATAGAAAACACAATGCTAAGGTCACCCATGTAATGTTTGAAAACATGTTGAGTAAAGATCAAACATGGCGGCCAAGCGAAGTAAAAATATTTAAATGGCTTTTCCTGGAGATTTAATCACCAGAGGGCAGTGAAGCGTGGTACGGTAAATGTTTGTACACGATTTATTCTACTCGCATCTGATCCAGTTCAAATTTCTTCAAAACAACATGATAACGGCCATACGAAATTGTATTTTTCTTTTAATTTTTTGTTTCCTAATCATGCGATTGAAGTGAACGTATGAATTATAAGCCAATGCAATATTCTTCACCTAATGGTACATAACTCTATGGCCTACATATTGAACAATCCAACATGGCGGTCATCCGAAATATTTCGACGGTTCTCAACATCTCCGAATGTACTAGAGCAATGAAATTGAAATTTTGTGTACTGATAGAGGCAATTAACCATAGTTCACCTGTGGGCTTTTCAATAACCTGATGAACACAAATCAAACATGGCGGCGATGCGAAATTTAAATATGTATTTAGATATTCCCTCGTGACCTATTTATCCCCGATCAACGACATTTCGCACGGCAAATCTTCATACAACGCTCAATATATTGGCGTCGATGTAAATTCAATTTATATGATAACTACAAATTGGCGGCTGTGCAAAACTTTCAAAATCACGTTTATATTTCTCGTGTCTTAAACAAGCGATACAAATGTAAGTTGGTACAATGAGCCATGATAATAATCTTCATCTGCTGGCTTATAGCACATGGGTACATACAACAACCAAACATGGCGTCCATACGATATATTTCACTTGTTTTCAATATTTCCGAAACTATTCCAGCAATCAAACAGAAATTTTGTGTGGTGATAGAGGACTGTTTAAGTAAGGACAAATATGTGACTTTACCTAATCCTGAAAGGCACAAAACAGCATGGTGACGAAGTGATTTTCAAATATTGCAAATACCTTTTCTGGCGATCTAATCACTCGAGTGCAATGAAACTCGACACTGTCAATGTTTATTCAGAACTTAGTAATGGGACATCCAATGATGTTCATTTGTTTTCAAAAATTCTATATGCAAAAGCTCCATATTTCAGAACCTTATTTTTAGCCTACTTTCGATTTTAGCAAAAAATGAAAGTAGACTCATGAGATCAACTCAGGGCGAACCGACAGTAGTGGCTACGCGGGTTAAAGCGCTGCTTTAGGTCAAGGGGCCAAGCTCTCTGCTGACTCGGTAGGCGCGTGGGTTCGAGCCCCACCGTCGGCTGTCCTTGAAATGGTTTTCCGTGGTTTCCCATTTTCAACACCAGGCAAATGCTGGGACAGTACCTTCTGACAGGCCACGGCCGCTTCCTTCCACATCCTTGCCCAGTTTCATTCATCTTCATCCATTTCAACTCTCATCCCGACGCCCAGGTCGCCCACGGGCGTCGACTAGAAAGACCTGCACTCGCTCGGCCTCTCAGGAGGCTACACGAAAAAAAAAAACCAGGGCGAAAATGTTTGTGTCTGTCTGTGTGTCTGGGAGTGGGAGTACTATGATAGTCTGCCCCGCACCCCCCCCCCCCCCCTATCAATTCGAACACGGTGAAACCGAAGTGAACGAAATTTGGTGCTGAGGTAGCACTAGCAAAGGGCACCTCAGTGTCATGTTTTATATCGCCGCCATCTTGACGAAAACGTAATGGCGGCCACCCAAATGTCAAAAGCTTAAATCACATTACCACCAACCTAATCATCTCATCTCTACTAAATTTTGCAACAACATACCTTTATGTGTTAGGTATCTTTTGACCAAACTACAAGGTTATCAGGCGAATAGTTTGCAGATAGCGGCCATGTATGTGTGCAAATAGATTCCCCCTATCAATTCAAAACACGGTGAAACCGAATTGAACGAAATTTGGTACAGAGGTAGCCCTCACAAAATGCAACTCAGTGTCATGTTTTATATCGTCGCCATCTTGACAGAAACGTAATGGCGGCTACCCAAATGTTAAAAGATTAAATCAAATTATGACCAACCTAATCATCTGATCTCTACCGAATTTTGCAACATTATACTTCTATGTATGAAGAATCTTTGAACAAACTACAAGGTCTTCAGCCCAATAATTTGCGGATGGCGGCCATGTATGTGTGCAAAACGTTTCCCCCTGTCTATTCAAACACGGTGAAACCGAATTGAACGAAATTTGGTACAGAGGTAGCACTAGCAAAGGGCACCTCAGTGTCATATTTTATATCGCCACCATCTTGACGGAAACGGAATGGCGACCACCCAAATGTTAAAAGCTTAAATCAAATTACGACAACGTAATCATTTGATCACTACCAAATTTTGCATGACACCTTTTTGTGGGAAGCATCTTTTGACCAAACTACAAGGTCATCTGCCCAATAGTTTGCAGATAGCGGCCATGTATGTGTGAAAATCGATTCCCCATATCAATTCAAACATGGTGAAACCGAATTGAATGTAATTTTGTACAGATGTAGCACTAGCAAAGGGCGCCTCATATTCATGTTTAACATCCGTATAACCCGTTGTATTTCAACAAGCTACTACAACCAACATTGAATTATACTCCTTGAAAAGGACAAAGAGTTATAACAATACTCATGCAGTTAGGCGAAAGTAGGCTTAATGTTCTTTACGGAACAGCTTGTTATTATCTCGTATAATATAAATTTTATAGCTAGCATATTTTCGTAAATCATGGAAGCCGTGCATTTGATTTTTATAAAAATGTATTCCCGTGGTTTATTACAGATGGAAGCCATCTCGCAGAGGGTATATTAATCACCAATATTGAACGCCATACATGTTAGCACATAACTTCTAAGTGTAATGGTGTTGGTGAAAACACATGTGGTGAACCAAAAGCTATTTAGTATATCGCACGGAATATCGTTGTAAGGGCAATCTTAATGGAAAAGACCAGTGGGATGTATGAAAATAGGCTATTTATTTCTTCACGGAACTACTTGTTGTGATTTAATTTCACCTACACTAATTTAAATACGACAAAATTTCATGAATATATTTGCTAGGAATAGGCCTACCATCTTCTATCGCCAGTTAAAAGGACTTCATGCCTATCAATTACACACTGTATAATCCACAACAATAGAACAAACCACAAAATAACTTGTTTCTCTATGTTGACCATTAATAATAATTATAATAATAAAAGTAACACACGCGTATATAAAATAATAACGATAATAATAATGATGATAATATTAATAATAATAACTATATCTGTATTAATATGTTCCATCTTTTCTAAAACAGTATGAGTCTTTACCCTTAATAACAGCCTGATATCCCCAAGCGTGATGGAACTCAAACAGTGTTGTAAGATTTAGTATTCAAAACTAACAATACGAAATATAATCAACCCGAAAACGAAGCTACTTATTCGATTTTCAAACACTTGATAAACACGAAAAGAAAATAACGTTACTTGCAATATCATCATCCTATAAAAAAGAAATTTAGCATATCGACAAATAATTCACACCTTAGTATATAAACATTTAATTTGTTTTCTTGATTGAAAATGGCGTCAATTCGAAAGTTACAAATATTTTCACATTTTTCGTATGACATCCAAAAGATCGAAGAGTAGGTTCGGATTATGGACCATTGTAATTATCATTGCGTAATGGCAATGAATTCGATAGCTTACTTTTGGTAAATTATAGAAGGCCAACATATCACATTTTTTAAAATTAACGCGTGTGTTTCCTTACAGAAATGTGTTATCTCATGGCAGGAGTTACAATTACCGATATTGAAATATATATATTCTAGCTCGTAATTTTCCATTGTAGTGGATATGGTGGACATTATTTCAAAAGGTGGAAAACCGAGGTGATCAGCCCTTAATTTTATTTTGTAGGTGTCGTAAATTATGGATTTTATTCATTTATGAAAGAGAACATAACATCCTACTGATGTATTGAAACCAGTATCATGAACTAAATATTCTGGTACACGTTTCCTTCTACCCACTACAGATAGTCTGAATGGAATAACTGCCAGCATGCAGACCATTGCCCCGCGAACATCCTAAGCAAGCCCACATGCAAGATTATAGAGAAAAGCAGGATCAGGTTATGTGTGGGATGGGACGGCTTTGGTTTGTCCTTGGTGAAATAAGGGCATGACAGGACGAGCAGAGCGGGAATTGGTCCCTATCGGAGAGAAACGGACAGGAAAAATGGGACAGATATGCAGAGCTTTAGAACTAACCCAGTGTTCCGTCTCTTTTCAAGAGTTCATCGAGGCACGTGCAAGGTAACCGAGTTGTGTAAATTAAGACAAAAGAGTTGTTCTAAATGAGATTTCAACACCTGGTGCACACTTGGACAGCCTAATACTTACCTCTTCATTACGCTGCCTCTTGTCTGCTTAGTTGTGGAATTACAAGGGAGTTAAAATGAATCTCCACTCCATTTCTCAAGACGAACTATCACAACATATTTAGGTAGTACTTGTCTGCTTTATACTTGCAAATTTTTCTACCCATAATCAAGATTAGTCATCTGAGATTTCCCCCCTCAAAAATATTTTCTGATCTATTTCAGACATCTATGTGCTGTCCAACTTTCATGAATGGTAATAAGAGGCTCTTTAAGGACGTAAAACATTGTCATGTGGAATGATAACCATTTTTTTAGTGTATGGCTTTTAATGCCGGGAGTGTCCGAGGACATGTTCGGCTCGCCAGTTTGTAGCTGCTTCTAGGTGGACACCCAATGGGTGAGCTACATGTACCGTCATGTGTGGAGTGTTGTCTGGGGAGGAAAGTTTTGAATGTAAGGACGAGGAGTTGGAAGGTAGCGGCTGTGGCCTATAGTTAAGGACCAACCCCGGCATTTGCCTGGAAGGAAGATGGGAAACCACAGAAGATCACCTTCAAGGTTGCTGGTGGGGGGATTCGAACCTCCTCGCCTCCCGGATGTGAGCGACTGCCAGCAGTCATGCCGTAACGACCACGGCTAACTCACCCGGTATGATAACCATTGAAATAATATTACTCCAACAAATTTAAGTGCCAACTCCTTCCGCCAAAACAGCAACTTGTAAATATACAAATTCATCACGTTGACTTTGGAGATGCCGATGTACGGAACTCGCCCATGATGGGAACTCCAACGTGCAAATAGTAAATCCACTGACATTGTTCTGACATAACTACCGTAAGTACCTTCAAAACACCAACTGACCTTAACGAGATTCAATCCTGCAAACTTAGGGTCAGCAGGTGAGAACTTAATCACTACATACAGTGGAACCGTTATATTCACAACGCTGATCGACTCGTGGCGTGACCCTGCTCGTTAAATTCTGTACCACTACCTTGGGGCAGCTGCAGCAAGTCCGGATGTCGCAGCGTCGAATCTTGGCACTGACAGCGGCTATCCCGAGTGTGTTATTCACCGGGGTTTTCCACACTCCCTCCAGGATATTACCTGATTTCTAGTTCCGAGGCACCTACCTCATCCCTGTCCCTAATACAGCTACACATGCTACTGCAGTCATCACATAAATTCAGACTGTCAGACAAATTTGACACGCACCCAACTACTCGGGGCTGATGACGACAAAGTCCCAAGCCCCTAAATACACATTGTGGTGTTTGAAGCCATATTTTCAGTGTTGCCTTAGTAAACAAGAGTTTAGTGCTTTTCAGTCGGTCAACACGAATGTACCCAAAAGAGATGGGTTATGCCCTAATCCTGAAATAAATGCGGTAGCTGATTCATTAAGCCACCAGCATTCTATATCTCCTAACTATAACATACATCACCCTGAAATTTTGTAGTGTGATAAAGGGGACTGCTAAATGTTTACTTATGTGACCATCAAAGACCTGTGAGTACAAACTGAACATGTCGGCCATGCGAATTGGAAACATTTAAATAGACTTTTATCGTGATTTACCATCCGAGCGCAGTGTAACTTGGTACATAAAATGTTTAACACATTGAAATGCACTGATATCTAATATAATTCAATTGTTTACATGGCCTCAAGATGGCCACTGTGTGGAATTTTAAAATTATGTTTTTATATTTGATTCCTAATCATGCAATCGAAGTCAATGTTTGAATAGTAAACCTACGCAATAACCTTCATCTAAGAGTACATAACTCTATGGCCTGCTTAATGAAAATCAATCATCCGAAATATTTAGACGGTTCTCAATATCTACTACCTATGGCAGCAATCAAACTGAAATCTTGTATGTTGATAAAGGATATGAACATGGGACTTTCACTAACCAGGTGAGCACAAATCAAACTTGCCGGTGACGCGAATTTTAAATATTTAAATGGACGTTTCTCGCGATTTAACCATCCGAGTGCAGTGATACATGGTACGGAAAATGTAAAAATTTGAATCCACTGACATATAACTTACTTCATTTGTTTTCATAGCCACAAGATGGCGGTTGTGCGAGATTTTAACAACCTCGGTTTTATTTATTGTGCCCTAATCGTGCGATTGAAGTTTAAATAATACATCATCATCTTCATTTCCCCTTTTCCAGCTGACACTGGGTGGGGGCAAATATGGTTCCTAAAATGTTCTGTAGTTCCACCATTCCTCTTCCGACACGGTGTTCCAATCCAGGTTCCGTTTACTAATGCTATTCTTCACCGAGTCCATCCGAAGCATTCTTGGTCTTCCTCGTCCTCTCTTCCCTGCCATCCGTCGTTGCAGTGCTCGACGTGGTAGCCTTACTTCATTGATACGTTTGACATGTCCAAACCATCTCAATCTGTTTTTCTCCAGTTTGTCATTTAGTTTCTGTATTCCCGGATCTTTCCGTATATCACCATTTCTCGACCATACTTCTCAGGAATCTCATCTCAGATGCCTGTACTCTGCTCTCATCCCTCTTAGTCATTGCCCAAGTTTCTGCTGCATATGTCATTATAGGAACATAATATGCTTTGTACATAACTTCTTTAGCCTTAATTGGTATATCCTTGTTCCATACTAATCCCCGTACCTGTTGGTAGAAAGCACTCCCGAGTTGTATTCTTCTGCTAAATTACAAATCTAGTCTTCCATCTTCAGTCAGTTCACTTCCCAAGTGTTTGAAGTGTTTCACCACTTCCAATTCCTTATCTCCTACTTTGATTACTCCTTTTCCTTCTTTCTTACCTCTACTCACCACCATTGTTTTACTCTTCTCCACATTTATCTTCAATCCTCATTGCTCAATCTTTTCATTTATTACGTCTAACTGTTCTTGTACCTCCATCCCATCCTCGCCCCAGATCACAAGAACGTCTGCAAACAACATTACCTTCATCTTTTCCCTAATATAGTATTTCATAACTGCCTTCATTATGTCATCCATCACCATTAAGAACAATAATGGTGACAACACACTTCCTTGCTTTAGTCCAGTGACAATTTTAAACCATTCCGATGTCCCGACTATAGTCTTCACACTACTGTAGATCCATACACATTCCTTTTATCATGTCTCTCAGTTCTTTGCCTATCCCCCTATTTGTTAAGCTTTCCCAAACTTTTGTTCTAGGGATGCTATCATAGGCCTTTTCTAGATCAATAAAAGTCATTACCATATCCTTCCCATGTTCCCAACTCTTTTCAATGTTCTGTCTCAGAATGAAAATGGGTTCCACTGTTGACCTGCCCCCTCTAAATCAAAACTGCTCCTCCTCTATTTGGTTTTCTACCTTTACTCTCATCCTTTTTTCTAGGATTCTTTCCATTACTTTGGCAACATGCGAGATGAAGGTGATTCCTCGGTAGTTACCACACACCTTCCTGCCTCCTTTCTTGAATATTGGCAATATTATTCCCTTTTTCCAGTCTTCAGGAACTTTCTTCTCTCTCCACACACTCCTTAGAAGTCTGTATGTCCACTGCAGTCCCACTGGTCCTGCCGCCTTGATCATTTCTATTGCCCCTTCGTCGATTTCAACAGCTTTCCCTGTCTTCATCTTCCTAACTGCCCATTCCACTTCTGTCACAGTAATGTCTGGTCTTCTTTTATTTTTTCCTCCGCCGTTTTGGCTGTTTGCGTAACTTCTCCGCATGTCTGGCGTCTCACATTCAACAGCTCGCTGAAATATTCTTTCCATCTGTCCGTTACCTCTTCTGGTTTTGTCAATATTTCACCTTCTTTGTTTTTCATGAACCCAGTGTTCACCTTTTTATTTCTTCTCCTTTTAAAATTCCAAACAGCAATTTCTTTCCACACTATAAATTCTCCCTTATTTCCTGAGTGAATTCTTCCCAGCTTTTCTTCTTTTCCTCTGCAATTACTTTCCTGCAATCTCTGTTTGCTTCTATACATTTTGCTCTATTTTCTTCAGTCTTTTTTGTTTTCCATTTCTTCCAAGTTTTCTTCTTATCCCTTACCTTTTCTTTCACTCTATCATTCCACCATTTTGTCGCCCTTTCCCGTACCTTTCCTGATGTTCTACCACATGTTTTCTCTGCACTGCTTACAAATGCACTCTTGAATTTTTCCCATTCTTGTTCCACATGGGTAATATCCGTCCTTGGTATCTGTTCTTGCAATTCTATCTTAAACTCTTCTGCAACCTCCCTTTCCTATAGTCTCCAGACCTTAATCTTTCTTTCCCGTTTTTCTGGTAATCTCATAACTTTTTCTACTTTTAATTTTGCTACCACTGCCCTATGGTCTCCTCCAAAGGCTTCCTCTTGCATGGCTGTGACATCCATTAGCTCTTTCCGATGTCCTTTTTCGACTAAAACATAGTCTATCAATGTTTTCGTTCTTATATCTCCTCATCCATACCTCATTATCTTCTGACTATTTTTCTTTCTGAACCACGTATTCCCTAAAAATAATTGGTTCAGCTGACAGAAGCCCATTAAGAAATCCCCTTCTGGATTCATAACCATATAACCATATGGTCCCAAAATCTCCTCTCTTCCTTGTCTGTCTCTTCCCACTTGTGCATTCAAATCTCCCATTATCATTATTTCCTTATCCTCTATTTATTTTTCCACCTCTTCTAGGAATTCTTCTAAGTTCCCTTCTTTATTCCCCGTTTGTGGAGCATATACTTGAACCATATCTTTTGTCCCTGTCTGGAACTGTATCCTTCCTATGATCATCCTGTCACTTATCTTCTTCACCTCCTCCACATACTCTAGAACATCCTTTCTTATAATCATTCCTACTCCATTTTTTGCCTCCTGTCCTCCACTGTAAAACAGCCTATATCCTTCCTTTAGTTTTCTTTCTCCTTTTCCTTTACATTTCGTTTCACTGAGACCGAGGATGGCTATATCCTTCTCTATCATGAAGTCCACTAGCTCCTCAGTCCTGTCCGTCAGGGTTAAGATGTTGACTGTCCCTATTCGGATGTAAATAATACACTTGCGCAATAATCATCAAGTAATTGTACATTTATTATGGCCTACACAAATCACACATGGCGACCATCCGAAATATTTAGTCGTTTCTCAATATCTAGGAATCTATTACAGCAATCAAACTTACGTTTTGTATAATGATAGAGGCAATTAACATAAGTAGAATATAGGAAAATAGGCAATATACTTTTTCACGGAACTACTTGTTTTAATTTTACATGCAATTCATTTATGAGTCAACCGTTCCAACGAAAGATGCGTGAACTCACCAATACTCGTAATCCATCCCACATTGGACTATCTACTTCAAATACCTAAGACCAGAGGTGTAAAGTTCATTTTCAAATCTTTCGACAAGATAACCACAGCTACAGAAGACAAAAGTGATTTAAAGTTTCATTAGACATGCTGTAACTTGGCAATAAATTATCTTACTGTATCAATCTATGGTACTGTGGGATGTTTATTATATATTCCCACAAGTATTGAATTCTCACGAGTGATACACCAATAGCGGATCAGCGTGACGTTCGTAAATAGCCTATGCTGTTAATCTTTTTACGGATCCTACCCCTTCAAATATATTGTTTGTATCCCCTGTATTATTTTGGCATTAACATATGCTCCCGAAATATGAAATGCCATTTACGCTTAAAATGTTCGAACATTATCCTCAAAAGGTACCTTCGGGTTCTGCCATTCCTAAAAGACAGCCAGCGATGAATGATAAATTGATTGGCACTATTACATGTGAGAGAAACATAAAGGTGTGTGGTGGCATTTAATGTAGACTTACTTCCAATGCCTGTTTAACTATTAAATTGGCATTTAAGCGAATTCCTATCCGTAGCGAAGAGCAGGTAGCCTATCACAGCTAGTAATATTATGAACTCAAAACCTAAAAAATATATAATGACAGGAGAAAATATTATAAAATAAATATCCATATGATCTGCATGTACAGAATAATAAGGGGAACCGGGAGTTAATCTACCAACTGTTCCTATGTTATTAGTCAATATGGGTCTGTCTCACTAGACGGGCAGACCGCTGTGCCCCATCTCTGCCGCCCTACAAATGGAGCCACACTGAAATGAGTCATTAATAAGTTCCGACCAGTTTCATGTTGGGCTAATTGGCACGGAGTAGTGAACGCGACACTTCGATGAATACGAACACCCTTCAAATTGACTGCAGAAATGTGTTTCTCTTTTTTCTTGTGACAAACGTGAGTTGATCACCGCATGGTTCTATGGACATGCTGAATTACGTAACATGAAGAAATGGAAATGTATTGTGAGTACATCACTCATGGATACGGCCATATATCACGTGATTATACAGCTATATCTCACTTTATGTAGGATATTTACCGGCCACCATGTGGCTGTGAATTTTTTAAAGGCTGCTGCTACTTATGCTTCATTTATAGACTAGGTACATGTTGGTTAACAACACTTTTGAAACCAGTCTACAACTTGTGTAACGGTTGATTGCATAGCAGTGCGTACAAACTATGTCTTGATTATGTGGGTCCAGGATTTGGTTAGTTGCGCTAAAACATGAAATATGTTACTAGGCTAACAGAGCATTTTACAGCTGTGAGTGTGAAAAGGCCCAAGTCAGAACTACACTTAGAGTAAACCCTTCACTTGGCTAATACTCAACCGAGAAAACAATGTACTGTATCGCCAGTCCCCTATAGCAGGGTTAGAGTGCTCTTTTTTTCCGGAACTTCATGAGTCTTCGAAGATGGATTAGTGACACAAAGAGGGCACTGTGAATTTCAGATTGTTTTAACTTGATTTAGTAGGGTACCTTTATTCCTGTTGCCCTCCCCAGTTTAACCTTTCCCTTCTATTTGCTGATAACCTCACTATTTCAAGGGACTGGAACTGTGCTTCCATTCTTTCATTCCTTTCGTCACGTGGGTTAGCTAACATTGTTATTCCTTAAAAATGCATCTCCAGGTCAACTGCTCGAAGGATGCGACGGAGAAGCTTGGCTCAGAGTTAGCAAAGCTACTGCCCAGTATGAGAGAGATATACCGGTTGGGTGGGGGAATTACTCGGCACCCATTCTGCCATTCCTTTCGTCACGCGTGTTACCTAACCTTAATATTTAAAAAAAAAAATCTCCATGTCAACTGCCTGAAAGATGCCACGGACCAGCTTGGCTCCGAGTGAGCAAAGCTACTGCCCAGTATGAGAGAGATATACCGGTTGGGTGGGGAATTACTCGGCACCCGTTCTGTAATTCCTTTCATCAAGCGGGTTAGCTAACCTTAATATTCCTAAAATATGTATATCCAGGTCAACTGCTTGAAAGATGCCACGGAGCAGCTTGGCTCTGAGTGAGCAAAGCTACTGCCCAGTATGAGAGATATATACCGGTGAGTGGGGAATTACTCGCCACCCATTCTGTCATTCCTTTCGTCACGCGGGTTAGCTAACCTTAATATTCCTAAAAAATTTATCTCCAGGTCAACTGCTTGAAAGATGCCGCGGAGCAGCTTAGCTCCGAGTGAGCAAAGCTACTGCCCCAGTTGGGTGGGGAATTACTCGGCAGCCGGGAATTATGATTCTCCAGGCCAGGAAGCGTAGATAGATAGATAGATCGCTTTATTTTGTCTGGCAAGATTAGGGCCATTTGGCCCTCTCTTCCATCTAACCAGATTATACAAATGATACGTAATGAACAATACAAATACAACTTAGATCTAACAATATTACAATGTTGTTATAATATAAAATACATATAAACTGGATTAGCTTGGTGGTGTAGGCGGTAAATTGTTGCATTGATAGGGTGAATCACTAAGATACTTAAAAGTAAGTTTAAAATTACAGTGAGGTAAGGAAATACTGAATGAAATGTAGACTAATGATGGTGATGAAGATGATTAGTCGTTACTGAAGGAGGTTATTTAGATATCTAAATGGAGAGTAAATGAGAAAGTGAGAATTGGAAAATCTGAATATATGTTATACGACGTAAGAATATAAGCATAAGTGTTGAGTTCAACTTTCATTTACTTAGTGATTATGTACTGCTGGCAACGCGGCTTGAAGCTGGACGGGGTTGGTCCTCTGACAGAGCGAGGCAGATTGTTCCACAGTCGTGCAGTAGCAACAACGATGGAGTTGGTATAGCGTACTGTGCGGCGAATGGGTATCAGCAAGAGAGTGTCGTTTTTTGACCGAGTTCCAAGACTATGCTCGTACGAGAGGCGGTGAAACTGAGAATGCAGGTAAGATGGAGTTGAAGTTGAGAGTATTTGTTGAAGAAGGCATAAGGAATGGAGGTCGCGGCGTTGATTTAGACGTAACTAGTTAAGTTGCTCATAAGCGGGGGTGACATGGTCATAATACCTTAAATTAAATATGTAGCGTACACACGCATTTTGTGCATGTTGGAGTTTTTTTAAGAGTAACAGCGAGATCTTTGTATACCACATCGCAGTAATCAAATGAGGCAATATTAGGGAGGAACAAGTCGTTCCTTTAATACCCGAGAGAAAATATTTCAGAATCTTCTAAGTGAATGCGGAAAATACTTTTCTGGAAACATTGCAGACGTACTGCGTCCAGGAAAGATGTTCATCTATAATAACGCCTAGATCTTTAACTGACTCTCGGAATTCGATTGGGGAATCGCACAAGCGTAAGTTTGGTAAAGTGGGTTCATTTTTTAGTTTTAGGAGGATTTTCAGGTGGGATATTATGATTGCTTGAGTTTTAGCCTCATTGAGTCGTAGTCCATGTAAGTGAGTCCAGTTACAGATTTCAGTTAAGTCTTCATTGAAGGTGCCGATTGCTTCCGATAGTTTTTCTGGTGCTGAATGCAGGTAGAGTAGTACATAATCAGAATATAGGTGGTGTTTGCATTTAGTGATTGATGACGTAATGTCGTTTATATATATTGAAAACAGGAAGGGTCCAAGGACTGACCCCTGAGGGACTCCTCCCTCAACTGGACGCAGTGAAGACATTTGATTTGAGTCAATTTTAACACATTTTTGATGTCCACGTAGATAAGAGTCCATCGATTGGATACTGTTCATAGAGAGATGAATTTTGAGAGATTAGAAAACTGGGTAGTGAAAGGATCGAGGTTACCAATAAAGAATGGTATACAGAATTTATATTATTTAAGTTAAATACGTCTTTATGTTTGCACTAAGTCGTGCAGCATAACCAATGTTCCGGGTGGATCCATGTAGGGAAAGAGATTTTCCCCAAATTGCATGTTACTGCAATCACTTTGTGGAGGGTCCAGCTCGTTGCGTAGCGACAAGCACTTTTGGCAGCCACCGCGGAAGCCCGGGTTCGATTCCCGGCTCTGCCAAGGAATTTCACTCTGGTTAGAGGTCTGGAACGGGATAAACTCAGCCTCATGAGTTCAAAACTGAGAAAAGGCGGGTTCGATTCCAATCTCAGCCATCCTGGAAGTGGCTTTACGTGGTATCCCACTTCTACTCCAAGCGAATGCAGGGATGGTTCCTGAACGGAGACCTTGGCCACCTCCTTCCCAATCCCCATCTGAATTACAAATGCAAACACTAATACAGCCATTGTACTGTAGTAAGACAGGTTATAAGATAAATTCCACACACACCCAAGTACACGTGGCTAAATAACCACGATGTCAAAAAGCCCCTAGACTAAATTAGTCAACAACAACAACTTTCAAATCAGTCTGGTGGCAACAACGCTTCGAGTGCCACGTGACAAGGATTGGAAATGTGGTGAGATGGGTTTCCCCTCCTCCTGCGTGACCTTCATCTGGGGACCAACTGGCCACAAGTCAGTTAAGTATTATCTTGTTTACGTTCTTCAAATTTGTTTACACAAAACCAGTTTGTTATGACTCGTCTTCTGGTTCTCTGGTTTACACACTCTGGCAGGCTTGCAAGTGGTGTTCCTAATTGCGACGCACATTTCCTCCTGTTCTCTCCTACATTACCACCTTCTACTATACAGTGTTTGCGTCTTTTTTACCCTTCCTGACCTGGGGAATCAAATGTTTCAGGCTGCCTAGTAATACCCTACCCACCCTGTGTATTGTGCAGAGCAGATAAGGTGTGTCTAACATATGGATATCAATGAGAGAAAGCATGGCCTACATCGATACAGGGTGGAAAGGTGATGGGGACAGCTTGAATCTAAGCACTGAGCTCTCAAAAAACACGAGCGTGGAGAGGCCAGCATTATTTCAGCCCACATTCAATCGCTGGTGTGGTCTTGAATTACAGATACTCTGCACTGTCATCCGAAAACGAATTCGTTGGTAGGGAATATCTTTCATTACATAAGTGGGCTAGCTCGTATTCATGATACAACTACTTCTTCACGATTGTTCTTTTATATGAGGACTGGAAGGTCGTTGTCGAACAGTTTGATCCCGGGCCATATTTAAATCTTGAGAGATCTAGACTTGGCATAGGAGGAAATGGTTTTTAATCACTATTCGCAATTAAAGCCTACAAAAAGCAATACAATTTAACATACGAATAATCTACAATAAGTAATTCCCAGGGCCGTTTGACTGTTATATCCTTTACCATGAAGAAGAATTCAAAAGGTGCAAAAATGTATCGATCTACCTTTAGGATTAACATAAAGATCATCATATCATGTGACGTAGACTGTTGGTACTTGACTCGTTATTCGCCAGTTATCGAGCATCATAGCTCAGCGGATTAAGGAACTGTCTGCTATGGATACTAGCTGTTAATTCGGGTACAGCCGTTCTCCAGAAATATACTAGCTTTCATAATGTATCGATCACTCTCTTCTCGGTCACTGGCAGTTCTTCCTCCCTTATCCGTCCACATTTATTCGTCTTATTTCCTCCTGAACAGGACGAGTTGGCCACATTTTTCGCCCAAATCACATTCGTCCAGAAACGGCGGGTTTGTCCACTTTTTGTTAGTCCAAGTCACATTTCTCTAGAATTGAACGAATAATCCCCGATGTTTTTGTCTAAGTCACAGTGTTCCATAACCGGAATATTTACACTTATTCGTCCCAGCCTAATTTGTCCTCTAGGGATCACAATTTTCTAATCATCCATTTCTTCCCCTTTGATATATCAACAATGTCAACAACCAGCAGTGACGAATCAGCCTCAATAAATAGGTTTGAGCCAACTGACAGAAAGGGGTTTTACTAATAATGCACTTATTTTGGTATTTGGACTTAATGGTGAGCTGATCGCGTAGAGTAGCCTGCACCGAGATCCAGTCAAGTTCTGGCACGGGCAATTCTCTTAAGTCGCAGGCAACTTAGTACACGTTACTACTACCATGAAGAAATTGCAGTCTCTGCTTCGTTGTCAGCTTAAAATTGACCTGATCTAAAACCCAAAGAGAAGTTTTGACCAAGCCAAAGATATTGTTATAGGCTATGAGGCATTTTCATTAATTAGCCTTATTTGAAATACACACTTACTGTTTGTTTACTGAGACATTTGAACACGTAATAATAGTTTGGTGTCAGAATGACGAGCACACTGAGTCAGCTTGTTAAATCTGGTTCTGGACACAGTGAGTAGTGTGGTAAGGGGGGAGCTGGACCACTTCTTATTGAGCCACCCTCGTATTTGCCCCGAACTTGATATCTCGCTAACCAAACATGGGATTAGAACATACAGGGTGTCCTAGCACTGCTAGTAATGCCCCCTACTTTCCTATAGGCTCTTTATTTGATTAAAAGACCAAAACTAAAAGGTCATTCGCGAGTAGTGGGGTAGTGTTGGTTTCCTGAAGTCGCGCTCGTGCTTGAATATGTATGCCTATGTTGGGAAAGGGTTAGGTGGTGAGGGAGGAGTAGGGTCGAGTGAGGGGTCGTTTAGATGGTATTTTTTCCGCTCTAGATGATGGTGAGGTTATTTTTTAAAAATGGATGGAATTGGGAAACGCCATTTGGGGTAAACATGTTGTTTTTTGACATTTTGGCGATGAGTGTTTTTTTTATGCGCATGCGCACTTGAGGAGTTTTGTAAGAGGGCGGGCTTTTTAAATGATGATTTATCAATGAGTGTTTTTTTAATATGTATTGAAATAAACCATAAAAACTAATAGGTCATCGGCTTTTGACTATCTCGCTAACCAATAATCGGATTTAAACGTATGAGGTGTCGTAGGACTCGTGGTGAACTCTCTTTTTCTATCGAAGGGGTATATTTACCCCAAAATAAAAACTACCCTTACCCGGGGGATGAAATAGTAATTTATTTTTGTATACCTACGAACTTGGCGGTTTTTGTAAAAGAGCGGGCTTTTTAAATAATGATTTATCAATGAGTGTTTTAATATGTATTGAAAGAAACCCAAAAACTAATAGGTCATTGGCTCTTTACTATCTCGCTAACCAATAATCGGATTTAAACCTATGAGGTGTCGTAGGACTCGTGGTGAAATCCCCTTTTCTATGGACGGGGCATATTCACTCCAAAATAAAAACTACCCTTACCCGGGGGTTGAAATAGTAATATTTTTTGTATGTGCACGCACGGACGGCTTTTGTCAAAAGGACCTAACTACACGTTAGTTAATATTTTCTGAACCCCTCATGGGATTTTGCCATAGACAGTATTCTAGCCCTGGGGGGTAACGCCCCGTTTTTGAATGTATGATTCATTTTTGTCGAAAGGGCCTAACGACACTTTTGTTCATATCTCGCGAACCAATCATGCTAGGGACTTGTATGAGGGGTCCTAGCACTTGGGGCAACATTCCCTGTTTGGGGGTGAAACTACCCCCCCAAAATTGAAAAATCCATATCTCGGAAACGAAGAATCCTAAAATTAAGTGTGATAGCTTAAAAAATAGGGGATGATATAGGCTTTTACCTCGATGGATCATTTCACCCCTAAAACAGTAAATAGTCATGTTATGGGGAAAAAACGTGTTAAACACCTAAAAATGATAAATGAACCTAAGATCTTTTGTTTTTGATGAAAAATAGCAGGGGGGTGAAACTACCCCCCAAAATTGAAAAATCCCTATCTCGGAAACGAAGAATCCTAAAATTAGGTGTGATAGCTTAAAAAATAGGGGATGATATAGGCTTTTACCTCGATGGATCATTTCACCCCTAAAACAGTAAATAGTCATGTTATGGGGAAAAAACGTGTTAAACACCTAAAAATGATAAATGAACCTAAGATCTTTTGTTTTTGATGAAAAATAGCAGGGGGGTGAAACTACCCCCCCCAAAATTGAAAAATCCCTATCTCGGAAACGAAGAATCCTAAAATTAGGTGTGATAGCTTAAAAAATAGGGGATGATATAGGCTTTTACCTCGATGGATCATTTCACCCCTAAAACAGTAAATAGTCATGTTATGGGGAAAAAACGTGTTAAACACCTAAAAATGATAAATGAACCTAAGATCTTTTGTTTTTGATGAAAAATAGCAGGGGGGTGAAACTACCCCCAAAATTGAAAAATCCATATCTCGGAAACGAAGAATCCTAAAATTAGGTGTGATAGCTTAAAAAATAGGGGATGATATAGGTTTTTACCTCGATGGATCATTTCACCCCTAAAACAGTAAATAGTCATGTTATGGGGAAAAAACGTGTTAAACACCTAAAAATGATAAATGAACCTAAGATCTTTTGTTTTTGATGAAAAATAGCAGGGGGGTGAAACTACCCCCCAAAATTGAAAAATCCCTATCTCGGAAACGAAGAATCCTAAAATTAGGTGTGATAGCTTAAAAAATAGGGGATGATATAGGATTTTACCTCGATGGATCATTTCACCCCTAAAACAGTAAATAGTCATGTTATGGGAGAAAAACGTGTTATACACTTAAAGGTATAAGCATCTTTGTGAAACCATGCTTTAATGGACATGTGTATGGATGATGATGGTTGTTATTATTATTATTAGGTAATTATGGATTAATGTGCGGATAGATAACTAACCTGTGGGGAGCGTGATGGCGCAGGTGCTTAGCTGCTCGTCTTTACTCGGGCAGGTGGGGTTCAAATCCCGGTGACAGCGGGGGTTGGAATTTTCACATGAAGAAAATCACGTGGCGTCAGGAAGGGCATTCGGCCTTAAATCCCCGGCCAAAACCAAAATGAGCCTGGTTGGCTCCGGCGACTCAAAATAATTGGGAAAAGCCGAAGAAAGAAAAAATGATAACTCACCAGTAATAGTAAACATTGGTTTGAGGTGTTGAAGAAGTCAGGATGGCCAACCCTTTACCCTGGTTCACGAATGGACCCCAAAAAGTTTTACCTGTCAAGACTCAGTCTACCCTGTTGCAGCCTTGTGAAAAAAAATCGAACCGGGGCCTCTGTAGTGACAGTGGAGCTATATTCATGATGATTTTTAAACAAACATAGGCTTGCCTACTACCGCTGTGTTGAATCTGCACAGAGACTCTGGCTTTGGTTTGCGTAGTGTGCCTTGCTGATAACAGCACAGCGACCTTGTCAGTAAGTTTCATATTACTCATTTGCTTGATAGCGGACATGCTCTGCACATGACTAGATCGTTGTTAGGTTTGACAAAGGCTTAGTGAAGCTTATTGCAACCTTGAAATGAATGTCATGGTATAGTCGGGGTTGGAAGCCAAGACCTTAGGGTTGACAACCAAGTAGGTTAACCACTACACGGTGATATGGTGAAATAATAATGTAACAGAACGTTTTCTATAGTTAACGAATTGGCATACCATGAGAGGTGTAGGTAATGGAAATTGAATCCTTAGCTGATGATTATACTACTTTCCATGCCCACGTATAAGCTATCATGTTAGAAAAAGAATGGTATGGCTTGTTTTAAACGGAGAATAATCATTGTGTTTACTGTGAAACACAAATCTGAATTTAAAATTAATTTAAAATAATTAATTTAAAATTAACTAATTTAAAATTAATTTAGTACGCTGAAGTTAAAATGAATAATGATCACGTTACAGACAGCCAGTTTCAAAGCCATGAGAACTAAGTGAACAAAGTATAAAATTCATGAGCCAGTGAGGAATTCAACATGCTGTCCTTTGGTCAAGAGAGAAGCGTTCTACAGCGACCCTCAATGGTTTGGGACATCGTAAAGATGAAAATTAAATCTAAGCTACTACACTCTTATATACTAGAATAAGAAATGGAAAACAATTGGTCAAATAAAGGACAGAAGGAATAAAAAATGGCCCTCAACCCTCAAGCATGTGGATTGAGGGAGTTGGAAGGAAGGAGAGCCATGAAAGGCAGATAAAAAAGTATACTAGGAGAGGCTTTGTCCCAGAGGTAATGGATAAAGAGGAGGAAAACTGGACTCAGCTCAGAAATCCCTTGGGGTCGCCAACTTCCAAACTGATCAGCCCTTGAGGGTGTAGCCATATGCAGAGTGCACCGCAAGTGGTGGGGCTAAATACACCCTACCTTCTTGAGGGGGCTTGGGCAAAAGACAGGGAATAACATGAAAATAAAAAAAGCAAGGCTGCCTCCTCAGGATATCAGAAAAATAAATAAACCAGGGCCAATGAAGTTGCAAAAGGAAGAGACTCCCTAGGGCTCGGATACCCTAATCATGTTGGGGTCGGTAGAGAACAAGAGTTGAGCAAGTGTGGTCGACAGGAAATAAGACAGAGAAGAGCCTAGCACAAGTTAGTGGAAGCAATGACGGTCTCAGCTGGAACTCCGTGATCGTCAACCTACATGACACTAGATATGACGCCCAGGGGTGGAATTAAAGACCTCTTTTGTTTTATATCACATGGCATGTCTTATAATGCAATACTGGTCCTAAGGTATGCAAAAAGGTATTAGAAACTCAGCTAATAATAGTGTGCTTGCCCATGATTATTTTCCCAAGTATAGTACATGGGACTGATAACCATGATTTCCAAGCCCCTAAGTAAGACAAAAAACAAATGATTTTCATTTTTCCAATGAGTTGGGGTGAGGTGAGGTGAGTTTTCTATACACCAAACTGATGTGGTTTCCCACTTCTACTCCAGGCAAATGCACATTTGATGTTATGAATAGTCAAATGGTTTGCAACTGCCCAATGCTAGGACCTGATTAGTGGCTTTTAAAAAATGGAATGGAATGGAGTACACTTTCCCCAAAACCAACAAGAGGAGTGTTCGATCCCTCACAACAACCATCCTTAAAGTCAATATAAATGACTATGCACTTCAGCTCATGACGGTCTCCTCTATTGTATGGCTTGTTTTAAACGGAGAATAATTGTGTTTACTGTGAAACACAAATCTGAATTTAAAAAAAGTCCTCTCGGCACGCCGGAAGGCGGAGGTAGATTTCACCGGACAAACTTGGGGATAGGCGAAAATAGGCAGAATATGCAGGTTTTCGTAGAAGGATCAGACCCCATTTATTGCGAGAAGGTATTTTATAATTGGAGCTTAATTAACTTTGTTTTTCGTCATTTTATGCTTATTTTAAAAATGTTATTGTCTTATGTGGAACGGTAACCTTTTTGTCATTTGGGGTCCATTTTTATACTTGTGGTCACACTGTCCTTATGCAAGGTTTCGACACTGATGTGTAACTATGTAACGGTCTGTTACTTTTTCACGCAAAATTATATCTCCCGCAGAGATTTTGGTTGGTTCCTCAGTTTAGGGGCTGCGACAACACGGTCATGTAACCCTGTGTACTTATGAATGGCTGTATTAGTCTGTAATTCAGGTAAGGACTGCAGACGGTCAATTTCAGGCAGTAGTTCCTAATGTTGCTACCAGGTACTACCGTCAACGACACCTACCTGTGAACTTGGCTACTAGATGCCACCACAACCAGCAACTCGCAACGAACGTTGGAACTTCCCCTCCAAAGGAAAGCATACTGAGGGATTTTTAGCGCTCTTAGAAAATCCGACGACTTCGGCCGGCTTTGAACTCGCAACCTTGGGCATTGACATTCAGCATGCTTGCTACCAGTTACGTCACCGAAGCCGCTTCCCACTTAGTCAGATGTCAAAGTCAACCCCTGGCACCATTCAGCCCATGACGGGCTAAGGCCGACCAAGCGACCGCTGCCCAGCCATTTGACCTGCAGATATTGGGGTGAAGCGTGATCAGCGCGTCGGGTCCCCTCGGCTGTTAATCTTGGTATTCGTGATCGGGGTGCTGTCTCACTGTCAGACAGCTACTCAATTGTCCTCACGAGGCTGAGTGCACCCCGTTCCAACCCTCACGTCAGTTATAAAATCCCTGACGGAGCCGGGGATCGAACCCGGGGCCTCCGAGTGAGAGGCAGGCGCGCTACCCCAACACCACGGGGCCGGCTTAGTCAGATGGAAATACTGAATCTGATCTCGTGCAAGTGCGATGTCATGGCTACGTCAGATGTCTTATCCCTCATCAATTTAGTAGTGTTGCCATGGCAACCTCTGATAGCTCTTGGCATTTTCTTATAATTCCGAAATCATTTTTCTCATTCCTTGGCGTAATGACGGGTCATATCAAAAATTCTTTCAGACAAAAGTTTTAGGTAATTATTAGGGGAATATTGTCCATTTTGTACGGTTTTGATATTGTGCCTATTAAGAGAGATATGATTAATGTTTCCCGAAAAACCCACTTTTTCCCACCCCTTTGGTCAATGGTTGGTGCTATAAAAAACTCTTTAAACATAAATTTAATATATGCTATTTGCTAATAGGATTCGACACTGGAATTATTTTACAAGTAGTTATTTTAATGACCAACAGAGTTTAATGTTAACAAGGCACAGCTCTATTTGATATTTTGAATAACATGTTGCATGTCATACATCATATGCAACTACTGTAAGGCTTGTGATTTATTTAATGCCTTTAACCCTATATTAAACACGCAGTTTGCAATACTGATAACTGCAATGTTAGTGAAAAAAAAATTGAAACAAAACAAAAATCAGCATTGAAAAACCAAAAAGTGGTTGAGCATATATATAGTGGGGAAAAGAAAAGTTTTGTAAACTCTAATGTCCAACAAGACTAATTAAATCAGTAACTGTCAGGGTGGCCGAGTGGTTAAGGCGTTTGACTTAAGATCAAATTTTCCAAATATATAAGGAAGCAAGGGTTCAAATCCCTTCCCTGACATAACTATTGCTTGAACATGCAAGAAAACAAGAAATATACACAAACTATGTTTATCAATTTAATCAATTTATTTTTTTACAAGAGATAGACACACAGAATACAGCTCTTTTGGTTTATCAGTTCTTTTAAACATAACACTTGTTGAAAATTATTTTTTAGGGGATGGGGGTGTTGCTACGTTGACCCATTACACAATAATAGCAGCTTTACGAAGTTCATTTTCTATATTTAATAGCTCTTTCTCATAACCAATATGGCCAAGCTGTTTACAGGCATGCAAGAGCTGTAGACGTTCGACTAATATATTAGGATCGTTCCATTTACTATTTTTTATGAATGGTTTCAGAATCTCGGGAAGCAGTTCATCATTACCACCATCATTATGATTATCATCCTCATTATTATAATCATTTTCATAATGATGATCATTATCGTCGTTATCATTACCATGATAATTTCCACCTGTGTCCACAGTCTGTTCAATGGTTTGAGTTGTCTTTGATAGTGTTGAAAGCTTCTTTTTAGATGTGCTAGAATGCTTTAACATTGTTATGTTATTTTTACCACTATTACCTTTCCCCACTAACTTTTTGATGGGGTATATTGTCTCTGATAGGGTTGAGGGCTTTTGAGATGTGGGCGCATGTCTGATCATGGGTTTCACAGGAGGTGTTAAAGGTTTCTCATTAAACAACTCGCTAACAGCATGAGTGCGTTGTAGTGTATTAATCTTGAGGTTAATATTATCTTGAGCAGTACTATCTTTCTCTTGGACTTGGTTTCTTGCTTTGGTTTGGGTTTTCCTTACATTTAGACTAGCGTGATTATTAAGTTTACATTCATGATTGTTTGAAGAAAGTACGTCCAATTCTTTTGTTTTAAGCATTCCTCGACACTGTTTCGATCGTTGCTTTGAACAGCGCCAAATAACAGTTCCATTTTTATTGCTTCGTTTCACAATATATGAATATCCTTTATAGTATGCATAAGGCTTACCATACCTAGTCACTGATACTTCCATATCAACTGTCAAGCACAAACTAATCTCTAGTAAAGACAACTTGGTAATAACAACAATAGTTTAATGTGGGAGCATATATACATGCAAAAAGTGGGAGCAAAGGTGGGGGGTAAAAAGTGGGAGCAAAAGTGGTAGCAAATGTGGGAGAAAAAAATAACTGTGAGCAAAAAGTGGGAGCAAATATGGGATCAAATGTGGGAGCAAAGCAAATATAAAAAGTGGGAGCAAATATGCTAACAAATATGTCAACAAATATACCAGCAAAAGTAAATACACAAGTCAAGATAGATTAAAGTGCAAAGAAAATATGAAAGCAAATATGAGAGCAAAAAGGGTGATTTTCTAAAACAACTAGACATAACAAACTTAGTCATAACCTAACCTAACCTAACGTAACCTAACCTCACCTAACCTCACCTAACCTAACCTCACCTAACCTAACCTAACCTCACCTCACCAAACTTCACCTAACCTAACCTAACCTAACTTAACTTCACCTAATCTAACTTGACTGAACTTTACCTAACCTAACCTATCATAACTTCACCTAACCTAACTTTACCTAACCTAACTTTCAACTCACAGATCAAAATTAAATTCTAGGCATAGTTGAGTTGGAACCCAAGACTTCAGGGATAACATACAAGTATACTAGCCACTACACCGCAAAATGGGCAAATTATCATGCAACACAACATAAAGTAAAAGTTTCCTGTAGTGTAACTCATTGGCTGTCAACCATAGTTTGGGAATTCAAACCCAAGACCTCAGGACTTTTGTTTTGAACATTATCAGAAATATTATTTCATTTACATTTTGCTGCTGCTGCTTATAGTTATAAGAGTTGGCATTAATATGGAAAGCAAAAAAAATGTGGGAGCAAAAAGTGGGAGGAAAACGTGTAAGCAGAAGTGGGAGCAAACAAGTGTGAGCAAATATGGGAGCAGAAAGTGGGAGCAAATGTGAAAGCAAAAGTGGGAGCAAAAAGAGCGAGCAAAAGTGATTGCACAAAGTAGGAGCAAAATGTGTGAGTAAAAAGTGGGGGCAAATGTGGTGTTTTACTAAAACAATCTCCCCTAACCTAACCTAAACTAACTTCACCCAACCTAATTGCACCTAACCTAACTTCACCTAACCTAACCTTCCAACTCTCAGATCAAAAATTAAATTCTGGCCATAGTCGTGTTGGAACCCAAAACCTCTGGGATAACACCCAAGTATACTAGCCACTACATCGCGAAATGGGCAAATTATCATGCAACACAACATAAAAATAAAAAGTTTTCTGTAGTGTAACTCATTGGCTGACAATCATACTTGAGAATTCAAACCCAAGACCTCAGGACTTTTGTTTTGAACATTATCAGAAATATTATTCCATTTACATTTTGCTGTTGCTTATAGTTATAAGAGTTGGCATTAATATGGGAGCAAAAGTGAAAGCAAAACGTGGGTGCAAGCATGGCTGGTTGTAGAGACTTTCATATCAACTAATACACATAAATTAAATTTTAGTAAAGCGACTTGGATAATAATAATAATAATAATATTATTAACAGTTTAAAAAAAATTTCAAGGGGATTGATATTTTTCAGGGCGTAATTTCCAAAGTACTGTCAAGAATAATAATTACATGAACAGATTCCAAGAACTCTAGAGTGCTTTTAAGGTTAATGATTGGCTAGGAGTGAGATAGAGCTAGCTAACCTAAGTTAACCTCAGCTCAGTAAACCTAACCTTGTCACATGGCATGTTCTACAAGTATAGACTTGCTTTGAGACTGGCTATGACGTCACAGATGAATGGCGGTGGGAGGCTGGACATGACATTTTTATTACCCAAAAACATTTTCCTTTTTGCCAGCCTCCCACCGCCAATATCAAAACCGTACAAAATGGACAATATTCCCCTAATAATTACCTAAAACTTTTGTCTGAAAGAATTTTTGATATGACCCGTCATTACGCCAAGGAATGAGAAAAATGATTTCGGAATTATAAGAAAATGCCAAGAGCTATCAGAGGTTGCCATGGCAACACTACTAAATTGATGAGGGATAAGACATCTGACGTAGCCATGACATCGCACTTGCACGAGATCAGATTCAGTATTTCCATCTGACTAAGCCGGCCCCGTGGTGTTGGGGTAGCGCGCCTGCCTCTCACTCGGAGGCCCCGGGTTCGATCCCCGGCTCCGTCAGGGATTTTATAACTGACGTGAGGGTTGGAACGGGGTGCACTCAGCCTCGTGAGGACAATTGAGTAGCTGTCTGACAGTGAGACAGCACCCCGATCACGAATACCAAGATTAACAGCCGAGGGGACCCGACGCGCTGATCACGCTTCACCCCAATATCTGCAGGTCAAATGGCTGGGCAGCGGTCGCTTGGTCGGCCTTAGCCCGTCATGGGCTGAATGGTGCCAGGGGTTGACTTTGACATCTGACTAAGTGGGAAGCGGCTTCGGTGACGTAACTGGTAGCAAGCATGCTGAATGTCAATGCCCAAGGTTGCGAGTTCAAAGCCGGCCGAAGTCGTCGGATTTTCTAAGAGCGCTAAAAATCCCTCAGTATGCTTTCCTTTGGAGGGGAAGTTCCAACGTTCGTTGCGAGTTGCTGGTTGTGGTGGCATCTAGTAGCCAAGTTCACAGGTAGGTGTCGTTGACGGTAGTACCTGGTAGCAACATTAGGAACTACTGCCTGAAATTGACCGTCTGCAGTCCTTACCTGAATTACAGACTAATACAGCCATTCATAAGTACACAGGGTTACATGACCGTGTTGTCGCAGCCCCTAAACTGAGGAACCAACCAAAATCTCTGCGGGAGATATAATTTTGCGTGAAAAAGTAACAGACCGTTACATAGTTACACATCAGTGTCGAAACCTTGCATAAGGACAGTGTGACCACAAGTATAAAAATGGACCCCAAATGACAAAAAGGTTACCGTTCCACATAAGACAATAACATTTTTAAAATAAGCATAAAATGACGAAAAACAAAGTTAATTAAGCTCCAATTATAAAATACCTTCTCGCAATAAATGGGGTCTGATCCTTCTACGAAAACCTGCATATTCTGCCTATTTTCGCCTATCCCCAAGTTTGTCCGGTGAAATCTACCTCCGCCTTCCGGCGTGCCGAGAGGACTTTTCTTAAATTCAGATTTGTGTTTCACAGTAAACACAATTATTCTCCGTTTAAAACAAGCCATACAATAGAGGAGACCGTCATGAGCTGAAGTGCATAGTCATTTATATTGACTTTAAGGATGGTTGTTGTGAGGGATCGAACACTCCTCTTGTTGGTTTTGGGGAAAGTGTACTCCATTCCATTCCATTTTTTAAAAGCCACTAATCAGGTCCTAGCATTGGGCAGTTGCAAACCATTTGACTATTCATAACATCAAATGTGCATTTGCCTGGAGTAGAAGTGGGAAACCACATCAGTTTGGTGTATAGAAAACTCACCTCACCTCACCCCAACTCATTGGAAAAATGAAAATCATTTGTTTTTTGTCTTACTTAGGGGCTTGGAAATCATGGTTATCAGTCCCATGTACTATACTTGGGAAAATAATCATGGGCAAGCACACTATTATTAGCTGAGTTTCTAATACCTTTTTGCATACCTTAGGACCAGTATTGCATTATAAGACATGCCATGTGATATAAAACAAAAGAGGTCTTTAATTCCACCCCTGGGCGTCATATCTAGTGTCATGTAGGTTGACGATCACGGAGTTCCAGCTGAGACCGTCATTGCTTCCACTAACTTGTGCTAGGCTCTTCTCTGTCTTATTTCCTGTCGACCACACTTGCTCAACTCTTGTTCTCTACCGACCCCAACATGATTAGGGTATCCGAGCCCTAGGGAGTCTCTTCCTTTTGCAACTTCATTGGCCCTGGTTTATTTATTTTTCTGATATCCTGAGGAGGCAGCCTTGCTTTTTTTATTTTCATGTTATTCCCTGTCTTTTGCCCAAGCCCCCTCAAGAAGGTAGGGTGTATTTAGCCCCACCACTTGCGGTGCACTCTGCATATGGCTACACCCTCAAGGGCTGATCAGTTTGGAAGTTGGCGACCCCAAGGGATTTCTGAGCTGAGTCCAGTTTTCCTCCTCTTTATCCATTACCTCTGGGACAAAGCCTCTCCTAGTATACTTTTTTATCTGCCTTTCATGGCTCTCCTTCCTTCCAACTCCCTCAATCCACATGCTTGAGGGTTGAGGGCCATTTTTTATTCCTTCTGTCCTTTATTTGACCAATTGTTTTCCATTTCTTATTCTAGTATATAAGAGTGTAGTAGCTTAGATTTAATTTTCATCTTTACGATGTCCCAAACCATTGAGGGTCGCTGTAGAACGCTTCTCTCTTGACCAAAGGACAGCATGTTGAATTCCTCACTGGCTCATGAATTTTATACTTTGTTCACTTAGTTCTCATGGCTTTGAAACTGGCTGTCTGTAACGTGATCATTATTCATTTTAACTTCAGCGTACTAAACTAATTTTAAATTAGTTAATTTTAAATTAATTATTTTAAATTAATTTTAAATTCAGATTTGTGTTTCACAGTAAACACAATGATTATTCTCCGTTTAAAACAAGCCATACCATTCTTTTTCTAACATGATAGCTTATACGTGGGCATGGAAAGTAGTATAATCATCAGCTAGGGATTCAATTTCCATTACCTACACCTCTCATGGTATGCCAATTCGTTAACTATAGAAAACGTTCTGTTACATTATTATTTCACCATATCACCGTGTAGTGGTTAACCTACTTGGTTGTCAACCCTAAGGTCTTGGCTTCCAACCCCGACTATACCATGACATTCATTTCAAGGTTGCAATAAGCTTCACTAAGCCTTTGTCAAACCTAACAACGATCTAGTCATGTGCAGAGCATGTCCGCTATCAAGCAAATGAGTAATATGAAACTTACTGACAAGGTCGCTGTGCTGTTATCAGCAAGGCACACTACGCAAACCAAAGCCAGAGTCTCTGTGCAGATTCAACACAGCGGTAGTAGGCAAGCCTATGTTTGTTTAAAAATCATCATGAATATAGCTCCACTGTCACTACAGAGGCCCCGGTTCGATTTTTTTTCACAAGGCTGCAACAGGGTAGACTGAGTCTTGACAGGTAAAACTTTTTGGGGTCCATTCGTGAACCAGGGTAAAGGGTTGGCCATCCTGACTTCTTCAACACCTCAAACCAATGTTTACTATTACTGGTGAGTTATCATTTTTTCTTTCTTCGGCTTTTCCCAATTATTTTGAGTCGCCGGAGCCAACCAGGCTCATTTTGGTTTTGGCCGGGGATTTAAGGCCGAATGCCCTTCCTGACGCCACGTGATTTTCTTCATGTGAAAATTCCAACCCCCGCTGTCACCGGGATTTGAACCCCACCTGCCCGAGTAAAGACGAGCAGCTAAGCACCTGCGCCATCACGCTCCCCACAGGTTAGTTATCTATCCGCACATTAATCCATAATTACCTAATAATAATAATAACAACCATCATCATCCATACACATGTCCATTAAAGCATGGTTTCACAAAGATGCTTATGCTTTAAGTGTATAACACGTTTTTCTCCCATAACATGACTATTTACTGTTTTAGGGGTGAAATGATCCATCGAGGTAAAATCCTATATCATCCCCTATTTTTTAAGCTATCACACCTAATTTTAGGATTCTTCGTTTCCGAGATAGGGATTTTTCAATTTTGGGGGGTAGTTTCACCCCCCTGCTATTTTTCATCAAAAACAAAAGATCTTAGGTTCATTTATCATTTTTAGGTGTTTAACACGTTTTTTCCCCATAACATGACTATTTACTGTTTTAGGGGTGAAATGATCCATCGAGGTAAAAACCTATATCATCCCCTATTTTTTAAGCTATCACACCTAATTTTAGGATTCTTCGTTTCCGAGATATGGATTTTTCAATTTTGGGGGTAGTTTCACCCCCCTGCTATTTTTCATCGAAAACAAAAGATCTTAGGTTCATTTATCATTTTTAGGTGTTTAACACGTTTTTTCCCCATAACATGACTATTTACTGTTTTAGGGGTGAAATGATCCATCGAGGTAAAAGCCTATATCATCCCCTATTTTTTAAGCTATCACACCTAATTTTAGGATTCTTCGTTTCCGAGATAGGGATTTTTCAATTTTGGGGGGGTAGTTTCACCCCCCTGCTATTTTTCATCAAAAACAAAAGATCTTAGGTTCATTTATCATTTTTAGGTGTTTAACACGTTTTTTCCCCATAACATGACTATTTACTGTTTTAGGGGTGAAATGATCCATCGAGGTAAAAGCCTATATCATCCCCTATTTTTTAAGCTATCACACCTAATTTTAGGATTCTTCGTTTCCGAGATAGGGATTTTTCAATTTTGGGGGGTAGTTTCACCCCCCTGCTATTTTTCATCAAAAACAAAAGATCTTAGGTTCATTTATCATTTTTAGGTGTTTAACACGTTTTTTCCCCATAACATGACTATTTACTGTTTTAGGGGTGAAATGATCCATCGAGGTAAAAGCCTATATCATCCCCTATTTTTTAAGCTATCACACTTAATTTTAGGATTCTTCGTTTCCGAGATATGGATTTTTCAATTTTGGGGGGGTAGTTTCACCCCCAAACAGGGAATGTTGCCCCAAGTGCTAGGACCCCTCATACAAGTCCCTAGCATGATTGGTTCGCGAGATATGAACAAAAGTGTCGTTAGGCCCTTTCGACAAAAATGAATCATACATTCAAAAACGGGGCGTTACCCCCCAGGGCTAGAATACTGTCTATGGCAAAATCCCATGAGGGGTTCAGAAAATATTAACTAACGTGTAGTTAGGTCCTTTTGACAAAAGCCGTCCGTGCGCGCACATACAAAAAATATTACTATTTCAACCCCCGGGTAAGGGTAGTTTTTATTTTGGAGTGAATATGCCCCGTCCATAGAAAAGGGGATTTCACCACGAGTCCTACGACACCTCATAGGTTTAAATCCGATTATTGGTTAGCGAGATAGTAAAGAGCCAATGACCTATTAGTTTTTGGGTTTCTTTCAATACATATTAAAACACTCATTGATAAATCATTATTTAAAAAGCCCGCTCTTTTACAAAAACCGCCAAGTTCGTAGGTATACAAAAATAAATTACTATTTCATCCCCCGGGTAAGGGTAGTTTTTATTTTGGGGTAAATATACCCCTTCGATAGAAAAAGAGAGTTCACCACGAGTCCTACGACACCTCATACGTTTAAATCCGATTATTGGTTAGCGAGATAGTCAAAAGCCGATGACCTATTAGTTTTTATGGTTTATTTCAATACATATTAAAAAAACACTCATTGATAAATCATCATTTAAAAAGCCCGCCCTCTTACAAAACTCCTCAAGTGCGCATGCGCATAAAAAAAACACTCATCGCCAAAATGTCAAAAAACAACATGTTTACCCCAAATGGCGTTTCCCAATTCCATCCATTTTTAAAAAATAACCTCACCATCATCTAGAGCGGAAAAAATACCATCTAAACGACCCCTCACTCGACCCTACTCCTCCCTCACCACCTAACCCTTTCCCAACATAGGCATACATATTCAAGCACGAGCGCGACTTCAGGAAACCAACACTACCCCACTACTCGCGAATGACCTTTTAGTTTTGGTCTTTTAATCAAATAAAGAGCCTATAGGAAAGTAGGGGGCATTACTAGCAGTGCTAGGACACCCTGTATGTTCTAATCCCATGTTTGGTTAGCGAGATATCAAGTTCGGGGCAAATACGAGGGTGGCTCAATAAGAAGTGGTCCAGCTCCCCCCTTACCACACTACTACAGTGGTACTGCCTAAGAAGCCGCCAAAGACAGCTACCATAATTGGTACATTTTAAACAGAAATATAGTCAATATGCAGAGATTTTAACAGCTAAAATAATAAATGAATCAACTCATAACAGTTTTACCATTATTCGTATAACACACGAAAATATAATGTGCGTTCAAAAAGTAACGAGCTGGAGGCTGAAATGCGAAAAGCGGTGACGACATCGGCTAATCGTGGCGTGTATAACGAGGTGGGGTTCTGACCAGAGCGTGGAAGGTCACAGCCCGTCGCTAGAGGGCACGCGTGCACGTCACGTGACGATACAAAGCGAGCAGCAGCATGCATCAATCGTTCAACGCTGCCAGTCGCATTGCAAACAGTGGCATGGAGGCGTCAAACGAAGATCAAAGAGGTGTTGTTCGGTTTCTGACAGCGGAAGGAGTAGGGGGAACGGACATTCATCGCCGAATGTCACAAGTGTACGGCGAACACTGCATGTCCCTTGCAAGGGTCACGGCGTGGCACAAGCGCTTCAGGGAAGGACGGTTGTCGTCAGCCGATGATGCCCGGTCTGGGGAACCCCCCTTCATTACCGATGACAACGTCCAGCTAGTTGATGCACTCATTACCCAGGACCGCCGAGTGACAGTGAACGCCATAGCCGCCGTGGTCAGACTGAGCGTCGGAAGTGTGCCCACCATCATGAAGGAACGACTGCACTTGCGCAAAGTGTGTGTCCAATGGGTGCCCCACAATCTTCAACCACACCAGGAAGCATGTCGAATGGCCCACTTTCTTGGTCATCTGCAGCACTATGCGAGGGAAGGGAATGGGATCCTGGCACGAGTGGTGGCTGGAGATGAGTCATGGTGTCATCAATTCGAACCAGAATCCAAACGACAAAGCCTCCAGTGGAGGCATGCAGGGTCACCACCAATCAAAAAAGCAAGACCATCCACATGAGTGCAGGAAAGGTCTTGCTGACTTTCTTCTATGACCAAGATGGCCCCCTTCTAATACACTTCATGCCGCACGGCACAACAGTGAATGCCCAGCGTTACTCGCAAACCTAGACCACCCTTCGCCAACCGATCAAAACAAAACGACCAGGCAATCTCACCCGTGGGGTCATTCTGCTCCACGACAATGCACGACCTCATACGGTCAACACAGTCACGGCACTTCTGCAAAAATTCAAATGGGAGGTTCTCGGCCACCGTCCATAGAGTCCGGACCTCTTTTCCTGTGATTACGCCATGTTTGGTCCCCTGAAAAGGCCTCTGCGTGGCCAACGATTCACCTCGGACGCCGACGTCCAGCTGTACGTGCGGAACCGGTTCACATCGCAGCCCAAGGGAATTGTACGAGACAGCCATTCACCGCCTCGTGTCACAGTGGGACAAATGCCTCAACAGCCAGGACCAATACTTCTAACATACAGGTATTGGTGTCTGAATTATGCCTCCGCCTCGTTACTTTTTGAACGCACCCTATAAGCAGTCCATGTGGAAATAATCTTATAATAAATGTGAACTATGTTCATCATTACTATTCTATAAGTAACGATGTGCATTATGTGATAGACGAGGGAACAATGTATTAATCGCTCATTAAAGAAGAGCCACTCCCGGACTTGTATGAATACTTACACTTTAGCCACGCGAATTATTTCACTAGTATTCAGAAAAGCCGGAAACCTTGCACGGGTGTTATAACAAACAAAGCAGTGCAATGCTAAAGGCCAATCATTACTTTCATTAGGAAACCAGTAGTTTCATGAAGAAATAAGCAGCCTATTTTGATGTATTCTACTCTTCTAATCTATTTCAAAATTCACTCTTCTATAAACTAGACTTTACATGTCATGGGAAATATATTTCTTGGTATGTGACTTACCCCATAACTCACTACACAAATATTGCCGTCATTTTAGGCAATGCAATAATTTTGTAATATAGATAAATAGTCCTTTTATAGTACTAGCTTTCATCGTTGATCAATGTAACTCACATCAATGCAGAAAATCATTTGTCCAAAGTTATACAATGCTTACATGCAATACATAAATACAACATTATGAAATTGCGTACCAGAATATTTACATTATTGTACTGGTTTATCAACTTTCCGAGAAGCTGGTTCAGTCACATTTTGTTTTCACAAAACAACATGTGGATAATCTAAAATGAACGATACTAAGACTAAAATATTGGGCAGATGACCGGGGCGATCCACCCATAAAATCAATCATCACCACAACTACAATTAAAGTACGTGCGAGATTATATAGTATCGTCTAATTTTGTATGAATCCACCCTTAGAGATGGCATCTTTTCTTAACGAGTCACAGGAGTGAATTTTAAAACAGTCAATTATTTGGCTTCTATATTTATGAAAAGTAAGCAAGAGAATTCATTCCTAGTAGATGAAGATTAGCTCAATATACGGTACTCCACTTCTATCGCTTGAGTAGGGTACGATAATTTTTAGCCTACTTTTCACATTTTGCAAAAATGAGGAAAAAGTAGACTTATGAGATCGATCCGGGAAAATGTGTGTCTGTCTGTCCTTCTGTCTGTCTGTCTGTCTGGAGGTGTGTTTGTCCCCCCCCCCCTATCAACTCCTAAACGGCTGCAGCAATCAAAACCAAATTTAGTATGAATAAAGACGTGCACCGGAATATCTCACGTCCATATTTGAAAATGATGTCAGTGCTACCAACTGCTGAAAAAACGCACTAGAAATTTGAGCTCCATATTGGATATCTTGCAAGGTATGCATGGGAGCTATTCCAAAATTGGCACACATGTAGATAAGACTATTTCAGTTTAATTTCCAGGAGGCCAACCATGACAGTGTTGCCAAAATAATTTTAAGCCTTCTGATAAGTGCAATGTTTAAATGCATATAACTTCTATACTATCAATTGGACTTCAACCAAATTTTGTATGTAATATCTGTACATAAACAGATATGACTGAGCGTATTCTTAAGAGCCACCAGGGCTGCCAACTGTTAATAATTGCTCTCTCTATTTTTTTTATCCAAATACCAATATATCAGAAAATATGCAAGCCGACAGCTTTAAACTATGCACACGTATAGTACCTGACATTCTATATTAGATTGGAGTAACTTATATACGTCACTGCTACCAACATGATTCTAAGCCTGCTGAGAAATCCAACTTTAAATACATGTAACTTCTATACTATCAATTGGATTTCAACCAAATTTCGTATGTGCTATATACCATAAGAGATATGACTATGCGTATTCTTAAGAGCAACCAAGGCTGACAACTGTTAATAAATGCAGTTTCTATTTTTGTTACCCTAATATCAATAAATCAGCAAGTATGCAAGCCAATAGCTCTAAACTTTCCACACGTATAGTACCTGGCATTCTAGATTAATTTGGAGTAACTTATATACGTCAGTGCTGCCAACATGATTCTAAGCCTGCTGATAGGTCCAATTTTAAAATATATGTAACTTTTAAGCTAACTAATGGATTTAATTCAAAATTGGCACAACAATAGATCATATTATTTCAGATTATTTCTGATCAATACATGCATGACATTGTTGCCAACATGATTTTACGCGCGCTGTTAGATCCAATGTTTTACTGCATGTAACGGCCATGCTATCCATTGGTCTTGAACCAAATGTTGTATTCTGTACCTTAAGAGATGGAACTAATAATATATTCTGTCACCAGGGCTGCCAACTGTAGTGCTCTATTAGGCTGCATTATACCAGGTATATTTTGTACTAATTAGATATTTCGATATTACCAACTTAATTTCGTCATTATTCTAGATAGGTTCATATTCTGTAGAATAATCATTGGCATGAAAAGTAGGCTGTATAGTTCTTCACGGAACTTCTTGTTTTAATTTGAAACTGTCACCATCTTAAAGTTTTGAAAACAATTTAATAATATGGATGGCTATATAGTTAACTCCAAATTATGATACACTGCACTATGTTACTCTGAGGCTGAATGATTCGCTCGCCACAAGAGTCATTTTAAAAATGCCTAATTGAAATTCCTGTGGCCGTCATGTTGTTTTCGTATTCAACAGGTTTTAAAAAGTCACAAATCTGTACTTATCTAATAGCTATCAACAACCATACAAAGTTTTACTTTTTATCGGGCATATTGAGAACCGGTGTAGTTTATGTTGGATTTGCTTATTTCTAGGCCATAGAGTTGTGTATCATAAGATAAATGTATGAACAATGGTTCATTATGTAAAATTTGACTTCGATCGGTCTAATAGGGTACACGAAATGAAAACAGGACTTGAACATTTCACAAAGCCACCATCTTGGATTTCTCGTTGAACTTCATTAGACCCCAATAAATTCTGTTTTAAATGAAGATTTAACGCGGTAAGTTTCACTGCACTCGTATGATTAGGTCGAGAAAAATGGTTATTTACGTGGCTGCCATGTTGGTTTTGCGCTTATCAGGATTTTGACGATCACATACGTGAACTTGCTTTGGTGGTATTTGCATAGATGCACAGAGAAGCGAAATAAGGTAAATTCTCGCATTTTCTTGGACTGCAAGTTCATTAACATTGATTGCCGCCACAGCTTAGGAAATACTAAATGCCGGTGAAATATTTCGCGTGGATGCCATGTTGGAATGCAGGAACTTATTAAAATTGAAGAATCTCGTTCGGGGTTATACGTAGCTTGAATTAAGTTACAACCAACCGTTAAGAATGTATTAAGAAAGCCCAGTAACACATACGTACGCACACACACGGACGAACGTTGATATGCCTATAGGCCTATTTCATAAAATGTAATTATGCTACATGTATAAATCCACACGCAGGATGCACTAGTAATCATTTCTTCACAGTTGTTCTTATAGGATGATAAATCATTGAAGGGAATAAAATATATGAAGTCGATATTCATCATACAGCTGTGAAAGTGACACAGTGACTGATCTAGGACAGCCAAGATGATATTTCCTGGATTATTTCTTCTACTATGAAAATCCACAGCCTGCTTCCAGTCTCCGACCGGGTCAGGAATGGGATGAATGAAGCCCCCATCTAGCGGCGAGGATATGAAATGTGCCGGCTGCCGAGGCCTGACGCACTCCTCAGGGACAATGATTAAATGAATGACTGATGAAATGATTTTTTTTTTCGTGTGGCCTCCTGAGAGGCCGAGTGCAGGTCTTTCTAGGTGACGCCCGTGGGCGACCTGCGCGTCGGGATGAGAGATGGAATTGATGAAGGCGAATGAAACTGGGCAAGGATGTGGAAGGAAGCGGCCGTGGCCTGTCAGTAGGTACCGTCCCAGCATTTGCCTGGTGTTGAAAATGGGAAACCACGGAAAACCATTTCAAGGACGGCCGACGGTGGGGCTCGAACCCACGCGTCTACCGAGTCAGCAGAGAGCTTGGCCCCATGACCTAACGCTGCGCTTTAGCGCGCGTAGCCACTACTGTCGGTATGAAATGAAATGATAGTGGAGAGTGTTGCTGGAATGAAATTTTGACAGGGAAAACCGGAGTACCCGGAGAAAAACCTGTCTGCCTCCGTTTTGTCCAGCACAGATCTCACATGGAGTGACCGGGATTTGAACCACGGATCCAGCGGTGAGAGGCCGGCGTGCTGCCGCCTAAGCCACGGAGGCTTCTTCTTCTACTATATTGAAATGTATATAATAAACCGATATCTTTTGTATTACGAATTCTGAGTGCATACTTTAACGCTTTTTGTTCAAGTATTTTAGTCGTAAATACATCACGATCGCAAACCCAATATACTCGCAAGTTGGACGTCTAATGACATGTGAAATAATTATCTCTGCTTTAGTGTGTATTGTTGATAAACCAAACTGGTGTTTGCGTAGATGTACGGAGACATGAAATAAGATACAATTTACGCAATTTTTCGAAGATTTTGTTTAAAATGCGGATGAAGAAAATTCTTCTGACGAACTTGTCTTAGCGCAAACATTCAATCTCGGAATATTTTAAGACTGCTACTCATGCATGGTTTAGCCGAGGTGAAACATTAAAACTTCCTGTCAAGTTTAAATACGATTCAGATATTGATTCGAAGTAAATTTCTCTCCTTGAAAGAAACTTATTCCATTAACAATTAGAGTAATATTTTCTGTAACCAAATTGGTTATAGAATCAGGATGGAAAATACTTGATGATTGCTATGAATTCAATTCCACTGCCATGGCCAGGACTGAATGAAGAGCAATATGTCTACATCCAGAGATGATTGTACAGCGAAACTCATAACAAATGTAATTAGATTAAACGCAGTAAGGTAATGGCAATTATAGTGCAAAGACCCAAATTAGTGTGAATAATAACTACAACGTGCTGTACCCATGTTCTCTCGGCCATCACATTGCTACACATGCTCTCCACACAAACATAGCTAACCACAGGCGTCTGTCTGCTCATTCACGTTACCACACACGCATGTCCTCACGTGGACACATACACTTAACATACACACATACACAGTCATACTTACCCAGATACAGTCACAGATATACAAGCTAACATGAGCACCCACAAAACCAAGACCTACGACACGCTCATTCCTCTAACATTGTGAATGTCAACAACAAACTAAATAAATATAATTTTTGACTTGATGAAATCTCTTGGGTTTATGCCACATACATAGACTTAAATGGTAACAAACGTTTCTTGATATATCCGGCCTGCACCTCGCCAGAAGAAAAATCGAACAATGGAAAGCAAGAGCCGAGTGTTTTGTCGGAGTGATTCTAATTTTCCCCACACAGTTTCAAATTAAAGCAAAACATTCAACTTGTTTCTATTACTTACGATTATCCACATTCTCTTCTGACGAGATGCAGCATGCATCAGGGTGAATTTCAAAATATTCATCTTTTTAAAGCTACAGCTCAAACCAAAAAATTTGCATTATGTGTAGTATACTAAGCCATGGAAATTTCCCGAAATAAACCAGAATCTTCTTAACCAGCCTTAGTCAGTAAGGTCAGTCATTATTAGCAACATTTTCAGGTGTAACCTTCGGGACCACCTAAACGAAACACCTCAAACACGAGTTGTTTCTGGAAAATCATAAGCCTGATGGAACATACGAATTCACAAAAATAGCACAAAAATTGTATCCTATAATACATGTGTGTTTCATAATTACAGAATATATCATGAGTAAAATCAGAAACAATGCATTTCAAAAAATCTCCAACATTATCGAATTATTACACCAAATGAATTGTTTAAGTTAATATTACCTTGACTATGAAACTTTGTCCATCACCATACGAGGAGATACGCTTTAAATAAGCATTAGTCGAGGGAACAAAATACGATAGCACTGAGATACCGAAGTGAGAATCAAAGTGATGAATGGTTTACCTCAAATTGAACAACTACACACATTCTAATGACGACAAACGTTCAGAACATTCGCGTTATCTCCTGACTACTCTACCGAGTATTTGTATGACAAAATGGATTCTTAATTTAAGGACACCCAATCATGATCGGTACATTATTGAAGTTACTAGAGAAAGATAGGAATGGAGGAGAGATATTGTTTGGATTTTGAAGTTTATTTTCAGTTTGAATTTGACCAACATCATTCAGGAAATGTATTCACAATTACGAGGAAATGCTTTATTAGTTGCAAGTTAATAGTAATGAAAATCAGGAATCATGACAACATTAATATGTTAAATAATACTCGATGATGATACATGTATAAATCATTTGTTGTGATGATGAAAAAATGTATTTTATTACTAATTGGAATAGATAAGAGAGGAGATACGATATTATTGATATTAAATGTAATGTGTATATATGGTAGAATTCTAAGATCGATAACGATGTTTACAGAGATCATTAAGAGTAGCATTTAAGAAGTTATAAAGGTAATAGTGCCTCCGTGGCTTAGGCGGCAGCACGCCGGCCTCTCACCACTGGGTCCGTGGTTCAAATCCCGGTCACTCCATGTGAGATCTGTGCTGGACAAAACGGAGGCAGACAGGTTTTTCTCCGGGTACTCCGGTTTTCCCTGTCACAATTTCATTCCAGCAACACTCTCCACTCTCATTTCATTTCATCTGTCATTCATTTAATCATTGCCCCAGAGGAGTGCGTCAGGCCTCGGCAGCCGGCACACTTCATATCCTCGCCGCTAGATGGGGGCTTCATTCATTCCATTCCTGACCCGGTCGGAGACTGGAAGCAGGCAGTGGATTTTCAAAGGTAATAGTATTGATTAAGGGAGGAAATATAGAGTTGAACTATTGTAAAAAGTGAAATATGCAAGTATTTTCAGCAGAAATTATGGCTATGTATAGACAAGATCTATGACATGTGAATATATTAATAGACATGTTCTATGATATGAAAATTGGGAAATTCTTCTAGTGTAATGAATAAATATATCTCCAACGGTCCAGAGAGCAGTGGTTAATTATGACTTAAAGTATAATAGTTTATGACGTGTTACTTAGAAAGGATTAAAAGAAACGACGATTTATAAGTTGAATTTATTGTTTGAGGTTGAATTGTATAGGCCAGAAGGATTTTCTAGCAAAGCTTATTATGGTATTTTGAAACTGTGTGAAGTTTGAATTTGAAAGGAAGCTTTGGTAATGCTATATTGTGCAGCTGGTCGATAGACAAGATTCACAAGTATTTTTAACCACGATGATTGTAACTAAAATTGAGAAGGAAAAAGGATGGATTGTTAAGCATATTAATAATTATTATCAATATTATTATTATTATGCATGAGCAATGATATGAAAGTATAATTTACCTTAGCTTAACACTTGACAGAAAAGTTAGTTGGATTTGACATTGTAATAAGACCAGAGATGTGATAGGCGACTATTGACAAGGTCAATGATCAAATAGGAATTTGTGAAAGTATGAATATGAATAATAATATATATTTAAAGATGGACTGTTGAAAAGAATAAGAGTATGTAAATGATGTACATTTGAAGGATAGACTATTGAGATAGGAATATATGTAATTCTAGTATGAGATAGTATTTTATAGTAATTAAGGAGTGTATTGTATAGAGTAAAATAAATATTATGTAGTATAGGCAGCAGAAATAGTGAACCTTTGGAAGAAGTGACATGCATTATTTATATTTTAAGTAAATAGAGGACACGGAATGATCTGAGAAAATAATATTTAATATAAAGAATTCCTTAAGTATCAGTGAGCACGGAAATATTAAAGTAGATGAAGTCATAGACCGAATATTTGTTATTTTATTTTTATTTGGAAGAGGTTAGTTTTAATTTATTTTTAATATTATATCTACTTTGTATAAAACATAACAAAGTTATCTCGAGAACCACTGGATGGAGTGGATGAGTTTGGAGTTTGTCTGCAAGTGCAACTCGGCCTTTCTCCAATCTGTATAGGATTTCTCAAGGAAGGATTCTGTAGAAAATAATTTATTTGAGACCAAAAGAAGCCGAGCAGTTACAATTTCAGTGAAAGATCCCCCCCCCCCCCCAAAAAAAGCCTTTTAAACTTACGCTGGGTAAACCGTTAAAATATCTATATTGAGCCCGATAGCTCATGGCTCGGTAATATCCTTTAATCTTTACGCAATTGTTAATGCACCCAACCGGCTGTAATGAGCCGAAGTTACTTTGATTTAATCCTACATCGGTATTTGATCATTGTAGTGGTCACTTCCACAATTTATCTGACCACGATGAAATATTTTTCCCTTTGGTATTTTAAGTCTCTGAAATTGATAACGTCATGCGTATTGAATCAGCTAGATGAGCAGAATAGTGCATTTTTGAGAGCTCAAGAATTATATTTTATATCGCAGATATGCGAATGCAGTAATTAGAGTATTTCTTGAGTCGCTAAATGACTAGCGCAGTTTTCTTCCTGAACCCTGGACTACATGATGGGAGATGTTTAGAAAAAAAACACCTATTGTGATCCGTGCCGCAGACGCACATGAAATATTGTTCTGGTTGAAAACGTGTGGGGAAATTCATATACCGAGGGCTTTTTGAGAGCAGTATAATATCTGCGTGAGTAGAAAAACACGCTGCAAACTTTGCTTGTAAAACTGAGATATTTTAGGCGGTATCTCGCCTGATTTCATGTAATTCTGTGAAAGTGACGGACCACATGGTCTGAATGTAAAAGATGACGCCACGAGGTGAACTTATAAAATAAATTAAAAAATAGTGTAAATCGCAACAGATTTAACCACTAATAACGCCAATTATTCAATAAAAAGTGCACGAACAGTATTATCCATATTACAAATTGAATGATTGGGCCGATAATCATTGATAGCCACACAAACTGTAGGCTGAACCACAGACGACATTTACGCTACGGCCGACAGTTGCTATAAGTTACTGTTTCTGCGAATGAATTACTGAGTTATTAAATCAACATGAGTTCTACCACAACCTGTAGAAGTCATGGCATTATTATCCGACTACCCAGAGATGATGGAAATTTCTATCTGGCGTATACAGAGAATTATTATGATGTGCTGAGATAACCAACCATGAGGGTGAAACCAGGGGCCTAACCAACACAATGAGGCGATGAAGGCATTGGAAACCAGGAGTTAAACCAAGGCTCTTGTCCGGAAGTCACAGAGCTTTCCAAGATGAATACACGCCATAATAAGAGTTTTTAACCAACTATAACCCATGTCAAGGCCTAAATCCCTATTGAGTAGAATTGTGTCGCACTTTGAAGCAACCATTAGGTAGGGATCATGATAGTAATAATGCCCAGTAGTTAATCACAGCAAATTTTTACATGCACTGGTCAAATTTATCATAGCCAGAAGATGCCATATGATATAATGTCAGACACCACGTGTACAACAGTACACAAACCGCAGTTGAGTAGATGCCTGTACGCTCTTAACACCCACCTTGTAAATATGGTTATTTAGAAAACTACACTCTTGGTTGAATTTATATATTTCCTGTATTTTCTCTCAGGAAGTGCAGAAGTGACGCACTGCATAGTTATGGCCCAGTCAACGTGTCGGTTGGCAGTAGTTGAAGTTATACTCTGCCGCTTTATAAAACCCCATATTTTAGTGAGCTTTAATGCCACTGCTTTGCAAAGAATGAACTAGAATAAGTGTTAGAGAGTAACACACACTCTGGAAATTCAGGCGTAGTTATTGCCTAGCCAACGTATCAGTTGACAACACAGGTGTAGACGTTGTCATTTTAATTATGATTTATTTTAGTGCCCGCGGGAGCACACAATGTTTTGAAATAATGGAATTAAAATGTACATTACCGACCGATGTTTAAGTCGAGGCGTGATGGCTCAGTGGTCCAGCTGTTGGTCTCTCACCACGACGGACCGGGTTTGATTCCCGGTCAATGCATGTGAGATCTTCAAAGTGAAATTCCATGTCCTGTGATTCGGATTACACATAAAAAGGATGTACAGTAGCCCATGATCACTATATTTACGGTAATGTAAATCAACAAGCTTCCTTACTTCCCACCATCGCCAAAAGATGATTTCCCGTGGCATCTCACGAGGCTAAAGTTGGGATGTCCCACGGCTGCTCTCTTTCCTACCCCCGCAGTGTAAGCATGCGCGTTTAATCGTAGCAGCAAGTCCGGTGTTTGGAGATCCGAAGTCAGCACCGACAGTGGCTATCCTGAGTTTGGATTACCCCGGATTCTTCAACGAGCTTTCCAAGCATATGCCGGGATAGTATGGTACTTGGTGTCCGGAACACTAACCTCATTCACGACCCTAGTAACTACAGCTACACATATTACTACAGTCACCACACAAACACAGTTTAAACACACAGTTTATCAGATACATTCAACACTCACCCAACTACACGGGGCTGATAAACAAATGTCCCAAGCCCCTAAAATGAATTAACAACAACAATCACAACAAGCTTGCAAGTCTCTTCCATCATCATTGTTAACAAAAATATTTATTTACTGAACGTCCTAAACAATTCGAACCCTCCTTAGAAATAATAACATTCAGTAAAGATATAATATTTTATAACATGGTTAATAGTCTGATAATAATAATAATAATAATAGACTAATAATATGTTATAGACGCACTATTTTTATGTATCTCGGGGATGTCGAGATTCCGGAATGTTGTGTTCACAGATTTTTATGTGCGTGCTGTTCGCTTTTGCGAATAGCTTGGTTTGTGATTTTGTGTATTTCCCCTCGGGTGTGAAATACTTTTTATTTTGACTGTCCCATTATCCTGTTGTTAGTTTTCTTCCATGCAGTGGGATCACGGTTACACATATAAAACATGTTATATCTATTTAATTACTTATTTTGTTCAATGTACTTACCATCTGCTCGGAGTGTTGTAGAGCACTTCCGTACTTTCCAAAGTTTGAATCCGGAATGGTTCATATTCACTGAGGGTCAACTGGGCATTCTCCGTGTCGGACCGGTGATTGGCTGGTTGGTTCTCCTTCCCTGTCTTGGTAACGTATCATCCTGTGACGTCATTTCGGATATATACTCCGAGTGATCTTTTCTGAATTGTCATTCCTGAATCGTCATTCTGAATCTGCTGGATTCTACAGGAATCCTGCCTGGGACTCTGACGGACCACGGTCCTGGACTCTACATTAGTTTTTTTAGACGTCACTTCAAGATCCTGCCAATCTCCTCAACTCGAGCAGGAAGTCCTCCGTTCAACACCATCCGGAATCCCTACATGGGGTTCCTGGCCTGTTTTGTGATCGAGGCAAAATTACCACTGATTTCTCTGGCTGTGATGCGGGTGGCCACTGCCGCCTCACGACTGCTGAGTTCCTGTGGGAACTCTAATCTGCCTACGATTGAAGGGTCGTCGAGATACTGGATGGCCTAACAGGGATTTTTTGTTCAAGCCACGGCCGCCTCATCGCCACTTTCATGGACCAATGAAATAATTACAAACACCAATCAGGAACCATTCAGGATAAGTTGTTAAACATCTACGAACTCTTAAATTTCTATTTTATGAACTTTTTTAAACTATTGTACAGCCCCCCAGGGGTATGCACCCCTTGGAGACCATCCCCCCCATCATCTATCTAAATCTCCTGACTGGCAACCCTTGGAAAGCCAGACCAACATCCATCAACACCACAAGGACAGCTTGCCACTCTAGAAAGCAGCTCAATCCTTGCACAATTATTACACACAGCGACATATTATTAACTGGGGCAGCTATGCCATCACAATGCTGACAGCATAGCGCCGAAGAGTATAAGAAGGCGTCTTAATCAGGTCAAGGGATCTCTCAATTATCAGTGCTTCAACGTTACGGCCGGAGGCTATGCTGGTATCATCAGAGGTGAGTCAGACGTGTTCAGATCTCCAATATTTGTAACCTTTACCCACAAATTGTACTTTTACATTGTAACATCACTACATCCCTTAAAAGGGACTCACATATACATTATTACTGACCAATAAACACTTGGTCAGTTTCTTACACCTGCATTACTGTTTACACGCTTCTTTACGCCCTAATTCCCTTCCTGAACTCTCCGTTAATATTAGACGTGACTTATAGTAGCCAGATACTTGCTAGTGCAAGCAACATCGTATTCCCTACCGGCCTGCCTGCTAGGAGCGGCCCGCACCATATAGCTGACACGTACAAGTTGATTATCTAACCAGACAGCTGGGCGACCAGCACAGTGACCCTTGCATTGAGTTCCATCCCCTAAAACACGCCTACATCATTTATAGGAGCCCCCTAACACCAAACAACACTCTACACTGGTCAGCTTGCCCGACTGCGGGAAGCTACCCCCTTTTAGACACCTTCTTCTAAATCAACACAATAACTCTCCGTTTTAGATCCTACCACCCCCAAATAAGGGATCTAAAACAGATGGTGGAGGCCGGGTACTACGCATAGTAGAACAGGACTCAACCAACGAGCCCTCGTAGTAAAAACGGTCCTAACCGCACGCAGCCAAGCAAATAGTGAATTTTTTTTTCCCAGACAAGAAACACCATTTTTGTTCCAAACTAGCTACATAGGGGAAATTCTTAGTAAACCAACCCCCCAGCCCCAGACAGAATCAAAGAGATACGAAAATACACTGTCAAACACGCACAGAATTTTTATTTTTATTTTATTCGCATACACTTCAGTCAGAATGGCACCTCATGCAGAGATTGCAAGCCATACAGGCAGTAGGGGTACGCCAATATTATTAGCATTATTGTCCAGATGCCAGAGACACATACAAAGCCGGCAAACGCAAATACGGGCACTCCAAACAAAAATCGGGGCAATACAGGGCAAACAGCCATACACTCCGTCAAACGGTAGGACAGCGCGATTAAGATGCGCACATACGCTCTTGAATCACATACATGAACACCTCAATAGGATCCATATCCAAAGGCACGGAATACACGGGGTCCCGTAATAAATAATGCAATCCTCGAGAGGTCGAGGGTGCACTACGCGACTTTACACGCTCAGTACAGGGAGTTAATTCGCGAGCAAGCGCTTCTCCAACTAGCGGCCACAAAACTATACAGAGCACAGAAACATTAATACAGTAATTTGCAAACAGACCATAGGCCTCAATAGGCAGTACACCCAAATTTGGGACGAGTACCGTGAACTCCAAAACAAAAAGGCTATTTTCGAGTACATGGCAGGGCCACCAGCCCAGCCAAGAGAGGACATAAGCGTGGATACGCTGACTCGACAATTTGCGAGGATGTCCCTCTCGCCATGTACTGCCACACATGGGAAGGAGGTCACCATGGCTACAGTCCAGAAGACGGCCAGGTTAGGCTCCAATAGGCTACAAGCACAAAATTACACAAACACATGTCCTTCAGCTCCGGATCGGAAGGCAATTTTGCCAAACCGAGGGGCAGAGCCTAGAACAACCCCCTCGGAACAAAGGGACGAGAGGGAGTTGAAGCCAGGACTCTCAGAAACACATTATATGACAGGGACACAACGGGACGTAACCACGTCATGGGCCGACGACGTAGAGCCCGCCCTACAGTACATACAGCCTACATACACCCACACAGACAGGCTAACACAATGGCAGGAGTCTGCCGTGGCCACGGGCCAGAAAGCGGGCAGGCTACACGCCACCACATTGCCAGGCCGGAGACAGGCAATTAAGCGGCCTATACCGCCAGTTCAAAGGGCAAGTTCGCCAGTACGAAGGCGAACACCGGCATTAGTCCCTCAGGATGCACGATACACGCCTGCACATTGTGACCACGCATTCACACACAATACACGGTGTACAGGAAAGGTGTTATTACCTACCCCACAAAACCACTCAGGCAAAAGCACACACACCCCCGTAAACTCTACTAGGATAGCGCAGAGCGCATTTAGGCCCTCGCAAACAGGCACACTCAAACCTACAGACACGCGCTACGGTGGAAGTAGGCCCAGGCTTACTTTGCTACAAAATCCCCCGAAAAATGGCAAAGGAGCGCCTCAGTGGATTTCAGGGGCCTATAATCTCATAACAGGGCAGAACCCTTCACCTTTCCGAGCAAGGACGCTCGGACCGGAGTAACGACTTCCACCAGGGACACACATAAGTTCCTTTACACGGGGGATATACGCCAATAAATACATACAGACTCACTAACGTAAACGGCACATTTTTTTCTTCCACGTATATGCAGTGCAACACGGCTAAACCAAGAGTATATAATTCTAAATCCTTCTTGATTTTTTTGGGGCCCTTAACATTTTTCTTTTCTCTCACAGGCCAGCCATGGGTATTGAGCATGGTTGGTCCATATTATAACTTGGATAACATAAAGTGCTAATATCCAAAGCCAAGTAGAAGCCCATCAGGTGAGCTACGCGGCTTAAAGCCGGAAAGAGATATTCCGAACACAGCTTAAGCAATAACACACAGCACAGAGCTTATGCGGGTCTTTCCAGGTAGAAATGACTAAGTGTTCTATGTTCCGGTCCAACAGTTTGATAGATTCCCTTGTGACGGGTGAGAACCCTTATTGTAACAAGAATTAAGAATCTCAAGCTATTTCCCAAAAGTGGTAGATTTCCCTGAGACGTAACTAGATTACTATAGTGCTAACGTCACCTACTAGGTGGATAGTACGATCAGGACCTACTTACCATTTTTAAGCATTTTTTTCATAGTGTTTACGACATAATTGTGACAGACTATCGCCGTCGGGCAACCCGCTTTAATCACCATAAAGCAGGATGCAGGCGAGATACAGTATTTTTTTATACCTTTTCAAAGTGCTCTCTTAATACGGAGCGGGGCATAGCTCATTTTTTTTCTCTTCTCTGCCTCAGTCATTAGGCCCGATGAAGAAAAAATTGGCCAAGTTGAACTATATACATTGTATATATATTGCATACGTGACACGTTACACTGCCTGTAATATGACTTCTCTCCCACTTCCACAACAACACGCAAGCTAAAACGCTATCACACCGTAGGATGATAATCCCAGACTTTGGGAAACCCTGCATATTTCTGGAAATAACACAATCAGTTTACATTGCCACATGACAGTAAAATACTACCAAACTGTCCCGGAGACACAACCTGAATAGTGCCAGAAACAATTACTCTGGGTAAAAGACGGTCTCAAAACCCGCAACCTTCTGAATACCAGGAATATAAGGTCGGGTAGCTATCCAGTTCTAGGATAAGAAAAGTAGGAAGCTAAAGTAGATTGGGACAGTTCCACTAACAGAGGGTCATAAATGAAAAACAACAAAATCGCCTCCGGCATCTAGTCACCAAACACGCGACTAGCGGCCCAGACACACTAGCGTATAACGACATTTGGTACAACGGATAGGAATAAACTTGACCCACGTTACAAGTCAACACAAAATTTGGGGACACAAATGTAGTTAGTTAGAGGTTCTTTTGTATGGCGGACGGCCCCACTCACAATTACAGAGATAGCATTCAGGCGGAGAGACACAAACATACAGTCACAGAGCATTGTCAAGCAGGTAACAAGATAATGCACACGTGAGTGAAATTAGACACTATCGAGAAGCGATAAGGCGCGCATGGCTGGCTGACCTTCACGCACACAGACGAACTAAGGCTGCTCCAAGTGGACAGGAAAGACGCGTTCATTCACGGCAGATCCAAGGACCCTATAACTTCCAAAATTACACTACGAGGAGAGTTCAAAATACGCAAACTCCTCACAGGTATGCGTACTTTCATTTGCGCAGTGCTCATACACGGGGATCGTGCCATAATATGGACGGCACAAATACCGTCGTGACAAGTCTTTACAGGCAACCGGGTCCGAACCCATGATCACACACCACGCTCGTACCAAAAACTAACTATCCAACGGTATTTTTGGTACGGGGAACACAATCAAAATACATACAAGGAGCGCACAAAACATGAATAACGCAGACATAGTACACAGAGAATGACACAAGATCACGGGTTCCAATCCCAGTAAACATTAGACACCAAGGAAGGCAATCATCCAGGCTTCCAACCACACCGAAATTGGCCCATACAGATACATGAACAGGGAATACCACATTTCCTCACGCCAAAAACCGGGCATAAAATTTCAAAATACACCTGACATGGGAAATACATTTCCCAGACACAGCTAGGATAATTTCATAAGACAAAGGTCTCACGGAATAGTGACCACACAATAGTATTAGCAAATAGTATGAATTGCCACATTAACGCCGCCAGGAATCTAGAACAATAACATCCCAGCCTGACATTACACATACCAACTGCTGACTTGCAGACTCGTCATACTGCAATACTGCTGGTGACAAGACACTATTGTGTATCGGCAGTGACCGTGAAATTACAAACGCAAAACAATCATAATAACATACATTTTTTTTAACACTGCAAAAACATTTAGCAATGGACAAGACATGACACAGCGGAACTTATCTTGGGCCCATAAGGGCACGTTCGCAAAGACGTTGGAAGGCCACGGGCGCCTTCTGCCCATACACACGATACATATTACGACTTAGCCTGTAACAGACCAACCGTCCGCGTGGTGTAGCGGAACATAGGTACACACACACACGCGCTCACTAAGTAGAAGCGAACACAGACAGGGGCTCTGAGGAAACAAGACCCCCCCAATAACTTCTTTTCGCGATTCTATTCCTAAAATAAATCATTCCAGGCGACTAGGACATGGCCAGTCGCACTACGTCCACTGGACACACTCACACTACAAATGGCAGACCAGATTAGGTCGTGAAGCTTTACTATCCCAAGGCGCGGATAGAAAGCCAGCATGGACCAAGGGAGGATGACAGGAGAACAGGCTACTAGCGTACCACCTTACTCCCTTCCAATAACCTTCTCACGTCCAACATAAACAACGCAGACACATGAACACGACCAAAACAGCTACACTACATTACAAAGTACACACAAGGGGTTGATAGTCTTCATGCGTCTAAACAGAAGGCATGCTACGCCTTGGATCACGATGCTACCACCTGAGTATTAGGGGTGGGTCGGCAAACGTAAAAAAAGCATAATGCGCATCTCCAAATGAGAGATGAGGCCACAATTATATATATTAACCATTATTTATTAATTAAATACTCCCGCATGACAGGAATATATTGATATTATGCCTCAACCTACACCTATCCGTACATGAGTGCAGACGCCTCATATCCAGATACATGCATGAGTATCCCACCCATTTACCAGGGGTATTACTAGCAAACCTGCATGAAATTTTCATATCTTTGCAATCCAGGGGAATTACCTCCCCAGTCCACTCATTATAGGAACAATCCTAGTAGCATTACCGGCTCATGGCCACCATTTATTTGAGCCCAAAGATGCATACCCTCTTTCTACCATGCTTTCAGCCCACTCTACAAATAACTACCCCCAGATCCTAATAACAGGGTACCTGACATTACAGACCCTACTAACACCTCCATTAAGGTACAAAGAGCATTATCGCTGGAAAGCTGACATAGCAATAGTAGACCAGAAGTAGTCTATGTACTTAGAAGATCTATAACCCCACAACACTTGGAAAATTTTACATTTTTACATAAAAAAATACATCATTTACACAGGTTACGCCTATATTTTTTTGTCTTCATAAAAAGGAATCTGATACACTCTGATTGGTGATAGCGGCGTAAGCCAAATGCCAAAGGCACCACACTGGAGCAGAGCTGGGGAAGGTGATGTGGACCCTTACCCCAGTTGGATCAACAGCTCAGTGACCTTACTTAACTCCTCGACCAGACCAAACAGACGAACCACGTAAGGTTAAGGCACTCGCGGCCTGGCCGGGCAAGCTCTGGAATCCTAGGTGCACCTCAACTGCCCCTGGGAGGAAGGGATGCTACACCCACTCTGTGCCACGGTCGTCGAAGCCAAGACCTGCAGGGAGACTTTCTGAGAATGGCGGGAGAAATAGCTCACTCAGCGCCGGACTCGAGAACTATCCCTAGAGACGACCCCATTATGACTAGACTTCTAGTTAAATTTAAGTAGGTACGGCTTCCATAGCGGGAAGCAAGACTCCTGTGCGCTGGAGCAAAACACACTGCGGCCATACAGGCGAAGAGGAATCCCCGGACGCTCACTTCCCGGAGGACACATGAATATAAATATTGCGGCCGACACAGGCGAAGAGGAATCCCCGGACGCTCACTTCCCGGAGGACACATGAATAATTACTATTGCGGCCGACACAGGCGAAGAGGACTCCCCGGACGCTCACTTCCCGGAGGATATTATGCCATTGGACAATGTCCAATGCCCGCATAAATGGCGACGCAGCGGGCAGCCAATGGGCATTAAGAGAGGGGCATTGCGAGCGCCTCATAAGGGTTACGTGGGCGGCCCAACTACGACTACATACGCAATGGCAACGGTAAAGAACTGATAAGTACAGCGGGCGAAACGGTTTGCTCAGGGGCACCGTAAGCCGCCTGCGACTAGGTTAATACTAGTGATAAGCGTCGACACCTAGAATTAAGGGAACGGAATCCAGCGATTCTAGAGACAACCGGTGTTTCTGGAATCGTGCGGGTGGTGTCCTGAGGAAGTAAATTGCCTCAGGCGATCGTTCTGGTCCAAATTTAGCTGTAAGACGGTTGCATTTGACACGCAACCTAGGATTAAGCAAATTTATTAACCGCTGTTGCCAGGCAATGGAACAGCACATTTCGGCATTAGAGTAAGGCCATCTTTTCGGCTTAGTCATAGCAGCCATTTTTTTACCATAGGTAAGGTAAATAGTATTAAGCCGTTCGGCGCCTGATGACCCAGAAACCCGGCATCAGGGTAAGTTCGACAACTCATGATAAGTCATGATAATTCGTTGTAAGATAGCATAAGCCTACATTTAAGACAACACTAGGCTAGAATAGGTTAACATAGGCTAACCTAGGTTAAGTTAGACATCAGTGGCGCTACACTTAGTTTACAAATTAAGCGCTACCAATGAAGGTTCTATATATACCTGTAATGCATTGCAATGTATTGTACTGTCCTATTCATGACTAATCCACTTTCACCCACACAGGAAGACCACGGAGCTACGAAGAGATGAACATTTTTATATGGATACATTTTTTGATTTACAGATAACCAGGAGCGTGAATATGTCTGGGGTAAATGTATTACCCACACCAAAATACACTTACCTTCATCTATGTCACACACAAATACACAAATACACTACTCATCAATTTTAGTTGCACCCTTAAAGGTGACAACGTCAGCGGTCAGCGGTGGACAGCATACGTGGGATGATGAACATCGCTGAACGCAAACACATTTCAGCATACGCAATTGAAGCGTTACTTCAGGCTCAAAGGGCGACACAGAGTTTGTAAGTGCCGAACCTTCGACCCTAAGGTGGAATTCCGACCCACGACGGAAAACCACGAGGTTATATGATAAGTACAGGGAGAGAATAGTGGACTAGCCACTAAACCGCACCAGGAACGGCCGATTAGAGAACGGTAGTCGAGGCATGATGGTAAGGTGCGCACCAAGTATAAGTGGTATACAATAACTGGCCATGTAACAGAGCTCTACAAGGTATATATGATAGTGATAATTGTAAATAGTAAATTATTTTGTATTTTCTCGCCATATCATACAATTGAAAGGTTCCACAAGGGTGGCCAACATACCTATACGTACAGGGTACCAACATGGCAACCATTATTTTTTCTATGTTCATCATTATTACTATGTTTACTATGTTCACTTATAAATCGTCAGGTATATTACAAATGTAATGACTATTATTATTATTATCGGGTCATATCTGTTATCATTATCAAGACCACCAACGTAAATAATGTCCATGATTTGTTTTCTTTCATTTTTCTTTCTTCTAACTTCCCCATTTGTCAGGGTGTTCCGTTTTATCCCAAACCAATAAATGCACTTTGATTATATCCCTTAAATTACACCCTGGAACACCCATTTTTTCTATTCTCTTCTATCTTTCTCTTAGCAGGGAGCACTTTTTCCCCAAAATAAAGCCAGACGACACAATTCCTCGTCTAGCTGGGTTTTTCCTCCCTGCACAACTATGTAACGGATAAGTATCCAAACCATGTTTTTTTTTCTTTTTGAAACTCGCAATATGCCAACAATGGCAATGGCAATTTTGTCTCAATGTCAATTTTTTCTCAATGTCAATTTTCTTTTCTCAATGTCAATTTCCATTTTTACAATGTCAATGTCAAGTTTATATATATATGTACATCCCATAACCCTCCCCTCTGAACACGGGCTGATCTCACACCCACACTTCGACACGACATCACCCATTCTATACGACGACGCCGACGACGACGAGGAAGACACCACCAGGAGATACGAGGGGGCTTCAAGAACAACTACATCAACATCCCAACCTCCAGTTCCGTTCCCGTTCGCGAGGACGCGAACAAATGGAGGAAGACCCTTGTACAGCCCCCCAGGGGTATGCACCCCTTGGAGACCATCCCCCCATCATCTATCTAAATCTCCTGACTGGCAACCCTTGGAAAGCCAGACCAACATCCATCAACACGACAAGGACAGCTTGCCACTCTAGAAAGCAGCTCAATCCTTGCACAATTATTACACACAGCGACATATTATTAACTGGGGCAGCTATGCCATCACAATGCTGACAGCATAGCGCCGAAGAGTATAAGAAGGCGTCTTAATCAGGTCAAGGGATCTCTCAATTATCAGTGCTTCAACGTTACGGCCGGAGGCTATGCTGGTATCATCAGAGGTGAGTCAGACGTGTTCAGATCTCCAATATTTGTAACCTTTACCCACAAATTGTACTTTTACATTGTAACATCACTACATCCCTTAAAAGGGACTCACATATACATTATTACTGACCAATAAACACTTGGTCAGTTTCTTACACCTGCATTACTGTTTACACGCTTCTTTACGCCCTAATTCCCTTCCTGAACTCTCCGTTAATATTAGACGTGACTTATAGTAGCCAGATACTTGCTAGTGCAAGCAACATCGTATTCCCTACCGGCCTGCCTGCTAGGAGCGGCCCGCACCATATAGCTGACACGTACAAGTTGATTATCTAACCAGACAGCTGGGCGACCAGCACAGTGACCCTTGCATTGAGTTCCATCCCCTAAAACACGCCTACATCATTTATAGGAGCCCCCTAACACCAAACAACACTCTACACTGGTCAGCTTGCCCGACTGCGGGAAGCTACCCCCTTTTAGACACCTTCTTCTAAATCAACACAATAACTCTCCGTTTTAGATCCTACCACCCCCAAATAAGGGATCTAAAACACTATCTAGGGCTTCTACTTGCCAGACCCGTACAATTGTTGAAATATTAATTATTGTTTATTGGTAAGCATTTTAACCACTGCCAGTTATTACGAGGTCTTTATTCTTGAAGTTGAACTTCATCATTCTTGTTGGTTTACTCCTTATTAGCTTCTTTAATCTTGTTGCGATTTCTAATTATAATTTGTCAAAAGGAGAATAAACCAAAAGTAATTTTCAACTGTGGTCTATCACATATTTTTCCCTTATCCTTATGTCACTCCTATACTTTTTCTATCTGTAGAGATCCCTAAAATTGCGGAGGGTCGGTCAAGATGCACCCGACCTCTCCCTTTTCCATGGTACCAAAAATCCGGGAACGATCCAAAGGTAGTCTTTACCTCGAACCCAGAACCTCTAGCTTGGGACCACAATATTCTATTCTTAAAAAACAAAAAACTGTGTAATCTAATATTTCTTAAATATTTCAGTATACGTGGCTGAACGCAGGAGATCTGCCGGGGGACGTAAACAATCCCATCCTACCAGTACAAACATGCTCATTTCCGGAAAGCGGGTCTTAGCCTGGCGCTCCAAGCAGAAGCGGTGAGCGAGTCATTCCAACTTCCAGCAATGCCGATAACGATAGATGATAAGTTGTTAAATTCCCGAGCTGCCTACAAGGGCCAGCTTACCCGTTTCCAAAAATATCTAGCCTCCTTACCTCCTTACCTATGGATGAACAAAATTTCTGGGAGAGAAGAGAAGACAGTGGCAATCATTTTTTGAATTATTCTGTTCACTAGTGCACGAAAACACGGCAATTCCAGAAATTCAAAAATTCCACTATTTGAAATCTGGGTTAGAAGGTCCTCCCCTTCAACTTATTAAAGAACTTTCCTTATCAGCAGAAAATTATAATATAGCCATAGATTTACTTAAGGGTAGTTATGGTAATGAACGATTATGCATTCAAAGACACATACAGGCTTTATTTAATCTACCTTGCTTACGTGCTGACAATCTGTCAACATTACGGTCCTTAGGGGTTACAGCTCAGCTACATGAGTTTAGTGCTTTTCAGTCGGTCAACACGAATGTACCCAAAAGAGATGGGTTATGCCCTAATCCTGAAATAAATTACATGAGATTAATAAAACACTAGGATGACCAGTTTCGATCGTCAAGCGATCATCATCAGATCCAATACACTTAGGCTATAAAATCTATGTTTGAAATACAGGTGAAAATATTTACAATATGTACAATTATTTAGTTGCAGTATTGGTACTGCAACTGTCAGTGTATGCTAAATGCAGTATATATGTTAGGTGAAATGCTAAATGGCGATGGCTATCCGGAGATTGTACTTTAGAGAGATTATATGGTTGTAAACTATGGTTAAACTATAAAATTTTAGGCTAACTACTTATCTGATTGTCTTCCGTACTACAGCTATTCGCAGTTTCCGTGCTCACTTGAACTCGCTGTGCGGTCGACTGCGGTGGTTATCTTAACGACTGGTTTTTCCCTGCCTTCCCCCCCTGTCCCTACGTGCTGTGGGGAGTGATCGCGATGTGTTTATGTGAGGTGTTGCCAACCTAGATAAGATGTATGTTATTGAATGAGGTGGATCTACAACTATTAAAGACCGTGGATTAGTCCTCGCCACGCGTGGAGCATAACCCATTCGAACTAAGCGTTGACGGTCTTATGAGGACGTCCCGGCACCTTTAATACTGCCTCTAATATGGGCCTTGGTTTATTGCAGAAGAAAAGTACATCGTACACCTGATCCAGATAACATTTACAATGCTCAGCTACATGTTAGATCGTTGGCAAGACTGAAACAGCCAGTCGAGCATTGAGATTTATTCTTAATTCATTTAATTACTTATAAAGTATGATCCGGCAAGCTTAAAAGCATGGGAGATTGAAATAGAAAATACTTCGTCATATACCTATGATTCTTTGCTTGCATTCATAAACAACAGATGTCAAGTTCTCTCGGCCGTAGCCTATCATACGTCAGGTGGTGCAGATAACAAATCTAATATTGTCAAACCAGTCAGTGCTAAAGTAAACAAATCTGCTGTCTTTACTCTTCAACATAACTCAACAGATTGCATTCTCTGTAAAGCACCTCACAGGTTATATTCCTGTGTTGCCTTTAAAGCTCTTTCTACTGACGAAAGACGCAAATTAATAGCTCAAAAAAGATATTGCTACAACTGTCTGTCAGCTAGACATATGTTGCCTGATTGCTTATCTAAAAATACTTGTTCACATTGCATGGCTCAACATCATACCCTGCTCCACAGGTTTGCAAAGCCACGTCAGCCTCCCTCCCCCTGGAAGTTCCAAAGATACATCCCCAGGAGCCAATGCGCAATCTTATATCCAGAGCTCTAGCTCGATTCGCAGTTCCCAGGTGCAGCTGTCAACCGTGTTATTGAAAGTTCAAGATTCTTCTGGTAGATGGCTTGAAGCACGTGCCTTATTGGACAATGCCGCCACCCATGACTTTATAAGTGAGCGCCTTATTAAAAACTTGGTCTTCCTAACAACCTACATTAATTCAGGTTACTGGTATCAACAATAGCAATGTTAAATATTAGCATTTTGTTCGAATTCATATCTAAGATGCTGTTAATTGTAATACAACATTACAGTTGAATGGTCTTGCCATTGATACTATTGGCAGTAATACACCTAGCACTTCTCTTGAAATTAAAAATTGGCAATTTCCTCATGACATCCAGTTAACAGATCCGACATTTAATACAAGCGCTCCAGTAGACATACTTCTCAGTACCCATGTATTTCGGCGATGTCTACTTACCTCTAAAGTAAAACTATCACCAGGAGTGTTCACTCATCATACCAAATTAGGCTGGTTAGTAACGGGTCAATTCCCTCGTAAGTCATTTCAAAATTTCTCACAGTGTCATTTTGTTAATACAAGTCTTGATCAAAACTTAGAAAGATTTTGGAAAATTGAAACTATAGAATCAGTTTCACCTTCCTCAGTTGAAAATGAAATGTGTGAAAAACTGTTTTGCGAAACAACTACACGCACTTCAGAGGGTAGATTTGTTGTAACCATGCCCCGCGTGGATAATCCACCTCTTCTTCTTGAAACACACCCTAGAGCTCTTAGAGCGCTCTATGCTGTTGAAAGCAAATTTAAACGTGACCCTGTTGTCAAAACTCAATATTCTGCATTTATGGAAGAATCTGAGGCGCTCGATCATATGGAGGTTGTTACCAGGAGAGATGATGCTTCATATACCCCACCTGAAGTCATTTATCTTAATCACCATCTTGTTTGGAAGAATGAAATATTAAAGGAAAACATAACAGTGGTCTTCAATGGCTCTGCTTTGGATGCCAACGGAACTCCTCTGAATGATACTTTAATACCTGGTCCCCCAATTCAATCTGACATCTCTTCTGTTTTAACAAATTTTCCTCTTCCGAAGTTATCAGACTTGCCGGATGCTGGGAAGATCACTGGATCCTCTCTACTCGTTTCCGAATCTCCCGTTCTCTTGCAGCGATATTCCTCTTTCCATAAATGGGTAAGGGTTATGGCTTATCTCCTTCTTTGGAAATATTATGTAGTAGATCAACCTCTTTTTTCCTAAACCATATTTGACCCTTTCTGAGATAGTTTTAGCCACTATAAAATTGCTATGGCTTACTGAAAGGGAGATATTTTCTGAAGAATGTAAGACCTTGTACCAAGGTCAATCCCTTAAGAAATCGAGCAGGCTTTCCTCACTCACCCCTTTTTTGGATGCTGATGGTTTGCTAAGAGTAGGAGGACGTTTATCTTTGTCTGAACTTTCAGAGGATAAGAAACATCCAATTATTCTTCCCTCAAAGCATTATGTCACCTCCTTAATTATTCGTCAGTATCATTACCAGCATCTTCATGCTGACACTCGCACATTACTTTCTGTCATTCGTGAAAGGTATTGGCCCATAAACGGAGTGCATGAAGTCACCTCTGTTATCCGGAAGTGTATTCCATGTTTTAAATCCATCCCTAAGATTACCGCTCAGCTCATGGGTGATCTTCCCTCGTTTCGATCTGCGCCTGCCAGACCTTTTACCTATAAAGGGGTGGATTATTCCGGTCCCTTTGTTTATAAAAAAATCCCCTGAAACTTAAAAGTGTATTTCTGGAAAACTATATATTTCTCTTTTTGTATGCATGGTTACCGGAGCAGTTCACTTAGAACTGGTTACCAATGCTTCTACTGCTTACTTTTTGGCAGCTTTTGCCCGATTTTCTGCCCGCCGAGGTTTTCCTTCAGAAGTGTTTTTGGATAAAGCTAAACATTTTGTCGGAGCTTCTGAGCAAATTAAGAGAGCTCTTACTCATAATTCAGCGTTAGAAAAGGTTACTGATTATGCTCACCAAAGAAATTTCAAGTGGCACTTTATTCCCCCTTATGCACCTCATCAAGGTGGGCGTTGGGAGTCTTGTGTTAAACTCACCAAGAAGCACCATAGACGAGTTTGTGGCCGCAACCCCCTTTCTCATGAAGAATTTAATTCCTTAATTATTTTATTGGGGGCATAATTAATTCTCGCCCTTTATCTCTCCTATCTAATGACCCTTCTGATTTTCTGCCATTAACGCCGGATCATTTTCTTATTGGTGGTCCATTGACTGCCTCTCCCCCCCCCCTTGTTATATCCTAATTCTGAATCTTCTTTAGCCATTTCTTGGCGCAAAATTGAAAGCTTGTGCAATAATTTTTGGCGTCGCTGGAGATTGGAATACCTCAGTTTGCTTCAACAACAAAACAAATGGCGTGTTACTTGTTCTAACCTCCAAGTCAGGGGCCGATAACCTAGATGTTAGGCCCCTTAAAACGACAATTATCATAATCAACATAACCTCCAAGTAGGGGACTTGGTGATTTTGAAAAATCCCAGTCCTCCCCTTGTGTGGAATATTGGTAGGATTGTTGAGTGTTTTCCCGGCAGAGATGGTAAGGTCCGCGTGGTGAAGATTAAGACTTCTACCGGTCAATTTCCTAGGCCAATCACAATGATTGCTCCTTTACCTCACGGAGCCTAGCTCCTGTTTTTTCTCACTGCATCTTTTCTCCCGCCCCTCCCAGCATGTTCGCTTTTGCGAATAGATTGGTTTGTGATTTTGTGTATTTCCCTTCGGGTGTGAAATACTTTTTATTTTGACTGCCCCATTATCCTGTTGTTAGTTTTCTTCCTTGCAGTGGGATCACGGTTACACATATAAAACATGTTATGTCTATTTAATTACTTATTTTGTTCAATGTACTTACCTTCTGCTCGGAGAGTTGTAGAGCACTTCCGCACTTTCCAAAGTTTGAATCCGGAATGGTTCATCTTCACTGAGGGTCAACTGGGCGTTCTCCGTGTCTGACCGGTGATTGGCTGGATGGTTCTCCCTCCCTGTCTTCGTGACGTATCATTCTGTGACGTCATTTCGGATATATATTCCGAGTGATCTTTCCTGAATTGGCATTCCTGAATTGGCATTCTAAATCTGCTGAATTCTACAGGGATCCCGCCTGGGACTCTGACGGACCACGGTCCTGGACTCTACATGAGTTTTTATAGACGTCACTTCAAGATCCTGCCAATCTCCTCAACTCGAGGAGAAAGTCCTCCTTTAAACACCATCCAGAATTCCTACCTGGGATTCCTGGCCTGCTTTGTGGTCGAGGCAAAATTAACACTGATTTCTCTGGCTGTGATGCGGGTGGGCACTGCCGCCTCACAACTGCTGAATTCCTATGGGAACTCTAATATGCCTACGATTGGAGGATCGTCGAGATATTAGATGGCCTAACAGGGGCTTTTTGTGCAAGCCACGGCCGCCTCTTCGCCACTTTCATGGACCTATGAAATCATTACAAACAACAATCAGGAACCATTCAGGATAAGTTGTCAAACATCTACGGACTCTTAAATTTCTATTTTATGAACTTTTTAAACTATCTAAGGCTTCTGCTAGCCTGACCCTACAATTGTTGAAATATTAATTATTATTTATTTTTAATCATTTTAACCTCTGCCAGTCATTATGAGGTCTTTATTCTTGAAGTTGAACTTCATCATTCTTGTTGGTTTATACCCCAGTGCAATTAGAGTTTAACCCGTAAATTTAGAATAATAAGTCCGGATATGAAAAAATAGTTGTAAGTACCTTCAAATAAGATAATCCTAAAAGTCCCACGGTCTCCTTGATGGGATTCCTGAAATATCCTGGAAAAACCTGGAGAAACCTGGAATTTTCCTGAAACACTTATAAATCACGGACCAGTGGTCATAATCTGGTTGTTTTTGGCTTATTAATATGTATTTGTATGCAGAATAATATTTTAGGTACCCAGGGAAAACAAAATTGGTACACTGTAAAAAAAATGTTTTTTTGCGCTTTTTTAGATAAAAAATCCGAATTTTGACAAAATATGACCAGCTCCATGGTAAAATGCAGTCACATACACGCTGCTAATTATCAGCGATGATAAAATTAATTATTCACTGTAAAAAAAGCCTAAAAAGTCCGAAAACACGGTGTTCGTTGCCTGGACTATGGCTACAATGGCCATAAATCGCGTACCCCGGAGTTACCGAATTTATCTTGTTTTTGTTTTTGTTTTTGTTTTCCTAGAGATGCTTAGGCATGTGTTAGACCTATGTTGTTTTCTGTTTTCTTCACAAATAAGTACGGCACTCTATCCCAACTCATCCATCTCCCCCCTCAACCCTGCCGCCTTTGTTCCCAACACTCAAGTCCAATCATTGTATGCTTCTTACGACAATTGTATGTTAATAAAAAAGATTTGATTTCCTTTGTAGGATTCAAGAAGCAAAAAATACACTGAGTTGTTTTAAATAGATAGCTAATATAATCAAGTTAACGTTATTTAGAAATACAAAGCTTTGGTTCATTTTCATTGGCACAAAGGTGTACTACCGTAATGAGTCCGCACGACCACATATGCATTTTACCAAGAATCAGTCAGCACGAAAAATATCCCGGGGCGCCAGATGGGTTAAAGCTAATCGCAAAAACGACATCAAATGAAAAAAAATGCTTTACTGATTTTTGGCTCAATGCAACAATAAGGATAGAAGGAGATTCAACTGGGCATAACACATCATGTAAAATTATCTCATTTTATTCTGAATTTAAAATTGACTGCAAAATAAAATGCTCAAAGCAGCATCATTCCTGTGTGGCGACCCACATTACTATTTACACAATGTACAGAAATTTTCCAACACATTGGACAATTATCTTTGGAGACACAAGTCTGATTATCAGTCCTGTAGACTGTGTTCCAAAATTATATCCATTATTTATGATTAAATCCAGTTCAAATTTAATTGTCTTTACTGGAAATACTGTAGTTCACTGGTTGAATTTTTACATAATATCAACACTCGTAGAATAATTGTTCATAGAATTTTTAACTTTCACTTATTTTTCCAGTTTCAAAAAATATTGTCAAAAAATATTATTATCTCTGAATCAACACAAATTATGTACACATATTAATAACAACATCTGAAAAGTATCTGACCCTTGAGCATAGCATCGAAGAACTGTGCGAAGCACAACAAAATTAATTGTTCTTCTGACATTAAACGTTTCGAGAAGTGACTCGATTATGAACTTCAAGTTCCTAACAAAATATATGATTTCTGAATCATCAACTTGATCAATAAATTGTTGGACCATTCAACTATTCGATTTTCCACTTGGAATCATTATTAAGAAGAATATTTATATTTGTGGCCATTTTAGTAACTTTCACAACTTGCAATTCTTGAACAGTGGGTAGTTTATTACCTAAGGAATAACCCACCCACCAAGGGAAGATGATTAAGAGAAGGAAGTAGATTTGGGATTGGAAAAGAAGGATAGAAAAATAGGAGGAGAGTCCCACGAAATTAATAAGTTTAGCTTTAAACACACTTAAAGGTGGTTGCAACCGAAAATCCGCTTTCGGATACCTAAAATGAGTAAGGACTTGGTCTAAGCTGACGAGAAACACAGATAGAACTTGGGCGGTTTGCAACAGAGTGGCTTTCGTATAATCCCTCTCAAGCATATATAAAACTACTATAGGGAAGAGTGATGGTCTGGCAAAACTGAGAGGAACAAATTTACTGTATGTCTTCTCAAAGAAATTGGGTTTTTCAAAATAATTCGAAGAATGCCAATGATTTAACTCAGGTTTGGTATTTTCAATTTCCAAAATTATGGAGTTCCTGTAAGGGCGACCAAGTGTCTCTAAGAAGGAAAATGATAAAGGATTATGCCTTATGGAATAATCTTGGTAAATGAACCAATGGTTGCATTGGAAAATGGCTAAGCTTTTACTCAGCGAGGAGCCGGCTAAAAGTTTAGACAAAAGAAACACTTATCTTTGAGAAAACTGACCATAAGTTTTCGGAGAGGATCTCCACAAGCAGGTAGCTGGCGTAGCGAGCTTTACTTGCCTTACTGGCCAATTAGAATTAGCTATTAAAGCTAAAAGAATCTTTAGTGAGGTTACTGCTAAGAGTTCTTGCTCAAATGCAACGAGTGGTGAAAGCCCTATTAATGGTTTTAATAGCATCAAGTAGGGAGAGCCAAGGAGGACAGGATCTTGCTTACCCGTTGTATTAGAAAAATGAAAAAGCAAAAAAGAAACTCTTAATTTATTTAACAAATTAGAGGAAGTTGATATCTTTAACAATTAAATATGTTTCAATCTTATTAACAATTTGGGGTCGCAGACCTCCGACAACATGTAGAAATTGCTCCAGGCAAATATTAATTTTTAAGGTTTTAAACCTGGTACTAAAATCTTGGTAAGATTTTTAAAAAGGCAATGAAATGATTAAAGTTTAAACATTAAATTGAGTACAAGGAGTGTACTATAGGAAATTTCTGAACGAATATTCTAGAGAGAATAACAACTTCGAAAATAACAATAAGGAAAACATAAAGAATAAAATAGAAGTTCCTACAACTTCTTATATTTAAACAGAATTACTTTATGAGAATTATACAAAAGAGGGCAGGTCACTTACTGTGAAACCTGAAGAGATAATCAAAAGGAAGATTCTCGACCTCCTATATTTTAGATAGGAATCACGAGCCAAATGGGGCAGTTTCCATTTAGTGAGACCTAAAAAATAACTCACACAAGAGTTGAAAGAATTGTTTTCCCGGATTTGAAGGGAGAAACAATGTAAGTTTGAAATGTGTATAAAACACGTAATTATACAGCAATTACTTAATGATAAACAAACAAAATGGAAGGGCACTTCACAGAGTGACACCTTATTGAAACAGACCTGAATTTAAAGTTTATTACAGATTGTTAGTAAGAGGTTTAGGAAAGAGAAATAGGGATGGAGGAAAAATGTTCATGGCCGTATTTAATATAAACGGACGATCGCGACGCGGTAGAAAAGTGGAGCAAGCACTGATTATCACTATAGTCTGTAAAGATTGATGCAAAGTTCACTGTAGAAACACTAAAGTTCATAAGAAAGAGAGTTATTGCAATTATGGAAATAACTGATTGCACTATATAGGTGAGAGTCTATTTCTTGAACCAGTTGTGATTTACAATTAAATGTACCATAAAACATTCCAGTAGTTCCAGCGGTGGAAGAAAGTTAGCTATTGCAAAAATTTGTAAGGAAGATTCCTCATTTTAAATATTATTGTCACAAGTGAGTGAAAAATACTTGACGGCAAGACTCGCAGATAGAGTACAAGATCTCGAAGGTTCCAGAACGACCTTAGTAGTAAAATGGGGTTAAGAAAGTCCAACGGAGGAACTAGCTTGATGAATTATAGACAGCGGGTATTAGATAATATCCCACGTAGTGAGAGGATTTCTCATTTAAATAGCTTAAGAAAAGCTCTTTTTTAGTAAGGTTGGCTTATACAAGCGAAAGCTCAACATGGCAAATCCCACGAAGAATGTTTTTTGCCCCAAAATAAATACTTTCACACTGTCTATAAAAGTATCATTAAAAGCACGTGGAAGTTAAAACCATGAAGATGAGGTTAACACTTTTAAAATGGTACTTATCTTGATTTCATGTTGAAGGCGAAGTTCTGTATGACGATAATTACTTTGCCAACATGGCGTAGAAGAGAGTATGCCTCTTGGTTTGAGGAGGCTAGCTCGAGTGGAGCTTTGACTGATCGAGTCAACTGCCGACTGAGAAGTGAGAGCTGCTCAACGGAGCACGGAGGGACCGAGGAAAGGGAAAAGAGTGGGGGGTAGGAGACAAAAGGAGAACATATAAGTATTGCCAATTTTATAACAAAAAAATGATCTCTTGCTGAGATGGTCTTCAAAGAGTTGATAACAGTTGATACTAGCGCAGCATGGTGAGTAAAGAAGTGGACGTAGTCCTCTTGCTCAAGGAGAAAATAGCTGGCGATGATAACAGGATCTGGTGGCCAAATGGATAAGTAAGTCCTCTAGCACCAGGAAGAATTGAGGAGCTTCAGAGATTCGCTGCGAGATGACGCTAGGTGGGTCACAGAAGTTATATATCTAGAACAGACTTACGAAGACATAAGAGATTTGCCTAGCAAGGAGAAAACAAAAGATCACTGTTGGTGTTTGACAAAGAAAAAGGAAGAAATGAACATGCAAGGAGCAATACAAATTATATCTCGGGTACCGTGTATTCAAAGAATACACCATACTGGGGGGACAAACACCAACAGCGAGCAAGAAAGCAGTTACACATTTATTGGAAGCGGAGCGATCAAAGGCAGTGGTCTTGTGATCGGTCCATTTGTAGTCAAGATTCTGGCCACCCTGACTCTCCCATCTCTTCCAGGGTAACATTGGGTCACCCTACCAGAAATCCATACTAGGGGGGGAGAAACATCCCTAACCAAGACCAAGTCCCCCACTTTAATGTCGGGACTGGAAAGAAACCACTTCTGCCTCCGTTGCAAGGAAGTTAAATATTCCAGGTTCCACCTCTTCCAAAAAGAATTACGGAGGGCTTCAAGTTTACGCCAAACAATAGGTAGATTAAAATCTCTGTAAGAATTGGGAAGAGGAGGAGGGGCAGAAAGAGAAGTGCCGATAAGGAAGTGACCAGGGGTGAGTGGAAGTAGGTCATCAGGGTCATTGGAAAGCGGAGTTAAAGGGCGAGAGTTAACAACACCTTCAATTAGAACAGACAGTGAATTGAATTCTTCGTAAGTCAGAATTCGATTACCTAAGACTTTTCTTAAATGACGTTTAGTGAGCTTTACGCAAGATTCCCACCTACCACCGTGATGAGGAGCGTAAGGAGGTATAAAGCGCCATTTGAAACCCTTTGAGTAGGAAAAATTAGAAATTTGTTCCATGGCAGGAGAGGAAGTGAGAGCTTTCTTCCACAGGGAAGCTGCGCCCTGAAAGGTGGAAGCGTTATCAGAGAACATCTCAGAAGGAACACCACGCCTAGCAGTGAAACGAGAGACAGCTGATAAAAAATAAGAAGTAGAAGCATTCTTTACTAGTTCCAAGTGGATTGCGCCGGTAACCATGCAAACAAAGAGAGAAATATAAAGCTTACCAAACAATTTGCGTTTAGCTTCAGGAGAGTTTCGTTGATATTGGAACGGGCCCATATAGTCCACGCCAGTTAAAGCAAATGGGCGTATAGGAGAAGAACGAAAAGAGGGCAGATCGCTCATTAATTGAGTATTGATTTTAGGTTTCGCTTTGAAACAAGGAATGCACTTACGAATTACAGAAGAAACTTCATGAATTCCATTTATAATCCAGTACTTTTCCCTTAAGAGGCAAAGCAGAGTACGTGTACCAACATGAAGATTACGGTAATGAAAGTCACGTATAATTAAGGAAGTTACGTGATGTTTGGAAGGCAAAATAACGGGATGCTTTTTGTCCTCAGAGAGTAAAGATTGCGAGAGCCTTGCACCTACCCTGAGTAACCCATGGTCATCAAGAAACGGGGCTAAAGCACGGAGACGGCTGGATTTGGGAAGATCTCTTTTAGAAGAAAGCAATGACAATTCAGAAGAAAAGGCTTCTTGCTGTGTCAGTTGTAAAACCTTAAGGGTAGCGAGATTCAATTCATGATTGGTAAGGTGTGGTTTCGGGAGAAGAGGTTGGTCAACCACAAGATATTTCCATCTAAGGAGATAGGCGACAATTCGTAGTAATTTATGAAAAGAAGAATAGCGGGACAACAAAGGATGAGAAGCGTTGGAAACAAGACACGAAGCAATGGATAGAGGTACTTTAGCGTCAGGCAAGTTGGAGTTTGTAGCTGGGGGTTTAGAAGGCCATGAAGAAGATTCTTCGATTAGCCACGAGGGCCCATGCCAGTACAATTGGGAAGCTGCCAATTGAGAGGGTAAACAACCACGAGAGATAATATCGGCTGGATTATCCGCACTGGGAACATGCCTCCATTGACATCCAGAAGAAAGAGTTTGAATTTTGGAAACCCTGTTTGCAACGAAAGTTTGCCAGTGAGAGGGGTTCTTGGCGATCCAAGAAAGGGCGATCATGGAATCGCTCCAGAGATAGATTTGCGAGAATTCGACTTTTAATACTTCCCGTAATTTCTTGACAAGTTCTGCAGCCATGAGTGCAGCGCACAGTTCGAGCCTAGGCAAAGTGATAGTTTTAAGAGGAGCGACCTTCGATTTGGCACAAACAAGGTTGGAAACTGGAGATCCATAGAGTGAATCGTGATAAACTAAATATGCACAGCAACCATAAGCTTTTTCGGAACTATCCGCGAACACATGAAGGAAAAAGGGTGTATTAGAATGAGAGCTAATTAAATTCCTGGGAATTTCAATGAGGGAAAGATCTAGCAAATTGCTGCGAAACGAGAGCCAACGATTAAGAAAAGAAAGAGGGACAGTGTCATCCCATTCACATTTAAGAGACCACAGCTCTTGCATGAAGAGTTTGGCTATAACGATAACTGGGGCAAGGAATTGAAGTGGATCAAAAAATTTTGCAATTTCAGAGAGAATTTGTCTTTTTGTATTAGGAAGCTCTTCTGCGAGCGAAACTTTATAGATAAGAGTGTCAGTGCTAGTGCACCAATGAACTCCTAGAGTTTTTATAGATTCGGAGTTTCCACAAATTTCGACAGAAGAAGGATCTACGTCTTCGATGGGAAACTGAGCGAGAAACTCAGGGGAGTTGGAGTTCCACTTATGGAGTGGGAAACCTCCATTCCTTAGTAATGCCTGAAGTTCTAAAGATACAAAAGAAGCTTCCTCCAAAGAGGGGAAGGATTGCAAATAATCGTCAACATAGAATGACGTAGTTAGTGCTTCAGAGGCTTTGGGGTTAAATAAATGACCATCTTGAGAGGCTAGCAAATGTAGGGATCGGATAGCAAGGAAAGCAGAGGGTTTTGAGCCATAAGTAACCGTTTTCAAGCGAAATACCTTAATGGGCTTACTGATTTCATCACGCCACAAGATTCTTTGAAGATCTCGTTGTTCTGGTTGAATTAACACTTGACGGTACATCTATTTTATGTCGGCTATGACAGCTATGGGAAATAATCGAAAGTTTAAGAGTATAGCAGATAAATCTGATTGAATAGAAGGACCAGAATAAAGAGTGTCGTTAAGGCTGTTGCCATTAACGTCGGGTGATGAACCATTGAAAACAACTCGAATTTTATCCTTTACAAGAGGGTTTTTCCACACGGGATGATGATTTAAATAAACCGTTTCAATTGGGGGGTGCAATTCATCATCAGATTTGTTAACAACTTCCATATGATCTAAGCTTTCATACTCATCCATGAAATCAGTGTACTGTTGTTTAACAAGAGGTTCCTTCTTGAATTTGCTCTCGATAGCGAAGAGAGCCTTTCGAGCTTTAGGCTGAGAGTTGATAAGTTTAGGAGGATTATTTAATCTTGGCATTTGAACGACGAACCGGCCATCAGAAGAACGAGTGGTGGTGTTCAAAAAAAGTTGCTCACAGAATTCATTTTCTGAAGAGGTTACATTAGGAGAATCAACATTTTCAAGCCTCCAGAACTGTTCCAGGTCAGTATTGGAGAAGTAACATTGCGATGCGGGTTGAGGAGAATAATGGGGAAGTTGCCCTGTGACGATCCTTCCAAAATTAGTGTCTCTGGCGACCACGTTTGAGGATAACTTACGAACCTGTTTACGTAGGCAATTCCAGAAAACATTGGCACTAAAGAGTATGTCAATAGGGTTTTGCATATTGAAAAAAGGATCAGCTAGCCTTAAATGCGAGGGAATGTTTAACCCTGAAATATCCACAGAGTGACTTGGAGTGTCTTCTCCAATGCTATTGAGAATTAGACAATTAAGTTTAAGAAAGTTGTTTCTATGACAAGTATCTCTTATAGTTAGCTTTGAGAATTGTAAAGCTTGCGATTTTGAGCTGTTGATGCCCGACACGTTGATAGAAGTGGGGCTTACAGGTAGACCTAGTTTTATAATCAAGGAATTAGACACAAAATCATGAGTTGCCGCTGAGTCTAGAAGACCGCGTGCACGGACCCAGTTGCCAAAGTTATCCTGAACTTCGATTTGGACAGTAGACAACAATACTTGGGCACTGCGTATGGACTTGGCATTTTGAATATACGATGAAGCATTAGAGCTGTTAGCACTATCATTTTTCGGAGAAGTAGATGCTGTCGATGACCTTGCCTGATCATGACGATGTAGCAAAGTATGATGAGCCTTTTCACAATGGTAGCAAAGTCTGGTGGACTTACAGTTAGAAGCAGAATGCGTGGGCGCTAGGCAGTTGAAACAATGTTTATTTTGAGCGACTAATTTTCGTCTGTCGTCGACTGACATTTCTTTAAAAGATTTGCAGAGGTATAGGGCATGGGGATCTTTACAAAGTATGCACTTTACCGGTTCGTTTAAACTTTTGCGAGGTTCGCTTTGCGTGTTTAAAACAATAGAGCTAGCAACACGACGTTCACTAGACCTGGTTGGGTAACCAGTAGTGTTTGATTTAAATTTGGATGAGCTGGACCCGGGTTTTTGGGTATTGGACGCTGAGCGTTCACTTTTGGATTTGATGGACATTAATTCGAATTTGGAACTAGGAGATGAAGGTTCACTTTGATTAGCTATAGCGGTTAAAAGTTGGCATCTAGCGTTTATGAAAGTGACTAAATGCTCGTAAGAGTAGTCGTCTTCTTTAGAAAGTTCAATTTCCCAAGCTTTGAGGGTAGCAGCATCAACTTTAGAGACTACTAAATGTATTAGGAAAGTATCCCAATGTTCAGTAGGTTGATCTAATTGGGACAAAGCTTTAACGTGGAGTTGGGTAGTGTCAATTAAAGTACGCAAACTAGTGACGTCATTGTGCTGTGACGCAGGTAGGTTAAATAGAGCCTTCATATGGCGTTGAATACGTAAACGTAAATTTCCATATCTTTCCTTTAATAAGTTAAAGGCAATGGGGTAATTTTCGGCACGCAGAGGAAGTGCTTCAACCAACTGCAAAGCTTGACCTCGGAGGATAGATCTCAAGTAATGAAACTTGTAAATGACTTGAATGTCTTCATTGTCATGAACAAGGGAGCAAAATAACTCATAGAAAGAATCCCAAACAGATTCATCTCCGGAAAAATGGGGTAAATCAATTTTCGGTAAAGTTGGTTTGGGCTTGTGAGTGCCCTCACGGAAGGAAGTTTGTGGTTCGTGAAGGGAACCAAGAACAGAAGCGTCATTTTTCTGCTCCTCTTCGAGTTGGCGTATTATTTTGAAAGCAGAACCTATGCCTTCGTAATATAGGTTTTCTACTTCGACACGATCTTCTGTTTGATTGAGCATGCAAGTTTCTATTTCAGTTTGAATGTTACAGTAGTTTTCATAAGAACGTTCAAAATCCTTTACACGATGTTTCAACAAGTCTAATTGCGCGTCTGAGGGATCTAATTCCTTTATGTACCTTCTAAATCGGGTAATTTGCCCTTTATAGGATGCTCGTTTAGAAGTAAGTTTTTCATCCTTATCCTTATCAGTGGGAGCCATATTAAAAAAGGTAGATGAAAATGTAACTCACGAAACTGTGGAACCTTGGAAATGCTGTCAAGCTGGCAGCAGCAAATGAGTAGAAAGAACGGGGCACACCAAAGGAGACAGGAGCGGCCTCTTTCCCGTTCACAGGCTTTGCATGATGTAATTATAGCTGAAAAATTCAAAGCAGATATTAGTAATATGCAAAGTATTGTCAAATGACACTTTTTTAAAAAGAAAAAAGAAAAAATGGGCTCTCCCGGGTTTCTGGGACCAAATTTTGGGTAGTTTATTACCTAAGGAATAACCCACCCACCAAGGGAAGATGATTAAGAGAAGGAAGTAGATTTGGGATTGGAAAAGAAGGATAGAAAAATAGGAGGAGAGTCCCACGAAATTAATAAGTTTAGCTTTAAACACACTTAAAGGTGGTTGCCACCGAAAATCCGCTTTCGGATACCTAAAATGAGTAAGGACTTGGTCTAAGCTGACGAGAAACACAGATAGAACTTGGGCGGTTTGCAACAGAGTGGCTTTCGTATAATCCCTCTCAAGCATATATAAAACTACTATAGGGAAGAGTGATGGTCTGGCAAAACTGAGAGGAACAAATTTACTGTATGTCTTCTCAAAGAAATTGGGTTTTTCAAAATAATTCGAAGAATGCCAATGATTTAACTCAGGTTTGGTATTTTCAATTTCCAAAATTATGGAGTTCCTGTAAGGGCGACCAAGTGTCTCTAAGAAGGAAAATGATAAAGGATTATGCCTTATGGAATAATCTTGGTAAATGAACCAATGGTTGCATTGGAAAATGGCTAAGCTTTTACTCAGCGAGGAGCCGGCTAAAAGTTTAGACAAAAGAAACACTTATCTTTGAGAAAACTGACCATAAGTTTTCGGAGAGGATCTCCACAAGCAGGTAGCTGGCGTAGCGAGCTTTACTTGCCTTACTGGCCAATTAGAATTAGCTATTAAAGCTAAAAGAATCTTTAGTGAGGTTACTGCTAAGAGTTCTTGCTCAAATGCAACGAGTGGTGAAAGCCCTATTAATGGTTTTAATAGCATCAAGTAGGGAGAGCCAAGGAGGACAGGATCTTGCTTACCCGTTGTATTAGAAAAATGAAAAAGCAAAAAAGAAACTCTTAATTTATTTAACAAATTAGAGGAAGTTGATATCTTTAACAATTAAATATGTTTCAATCTTATTAACAATTTGGGGTCGCAGACCTCCGACAACATGTAGAAATTGCTCCAGGCAAATAATAATTTTTAAGGTTTTAAACCTGGTACTAAAATCTTGGTAAGATTTTTAAAAAGGCAATGAAATGATTAAAGTTTAAACATTAAATTGAGTACAAGGAGTGTACTATAGGAAATTTCTGAACGAATATTCTAGAGAGAATAACAACTTCGAAAATAACAATAAGGAAAACATAAAGAATAAAATAGAAGTTCCTACAACTTCTTATATTTAAACAGAATTACTTTATGAGAATTATACAAAAGAGGGCAGGTCACTTACTGTGAAACCTGAAGAGATAATCAAAAGGAAGGTTCTCGACCTCCTATATTTTAGATAGGAATCACGAGCCAAATGGGGCAGTTTCCATTTAGTGAGACCTAAAAAATAACTCACACAAGAGTTGAAAGAATTGTTTTCCCGGATTTGAAGGGAGAAACAATGTAAGTTTGAAATGTGTATAAAACACGTAATTATACAGCAATTACTTAATGATAAACAAACAAAATGGAAGGGCACTTCACAGAGTGACACCTTATTGAATCAGACCTGAATTTAAAGTTTATTACAGATTGTTAGTAAGAGGTTTAGGAAAGAGAAATAGGGATGGAGGAAAAATGTTCATGGCCGTATTTAATATAAACGGACGATCGCGACGCGGTAGAAAAGTGGAGCAAGCACTGATTATCACTATAGTCTGTAAAGATTGATGCAAAGTTCACTGTAGAAACACTAAAGTTCATAAGAAAGAGAGTTATTGCAATTATGGAAATAACTGATTGCACTATATAGGTGAGAGTCTATTTCTTGAACCAGTTGTGATTTACAATTAAATGTACCATAAAACATTCCAGTAGTTCCAGCGGTGGAAGAAAGTTAGCTATTGCAAAAATTTGTAAGGAAGATTCCTCATTTTAAATATTATTGTCACAAGTGAGTGAAAAATACTTGACGGCAAGACTCGCAGATAGAGTACAAGATCTCGAAGGTTCCAGAACGACCTTAGTAGTAAAATGGGGTTAAGAAAGTCCAACGGAGGAACTAGCTTGATGAATTATAGACAGCGGGTATTAGATAATATCCCACGTAGTGAGAGGATTTCTCATTTAAATAGCTTAAGAAAAGCTCTTTTTTAGTAAGGTTGGCTTATACAAGCGAAAGCTCAACATGGCAAATCCCACGAAGAATGTTTTTTGCCCCAAAATAAATACTTTCACACTGTCTATAAAAGTATCATTAAAAGCACGTGGAAGTTAAAACCATGAAGATGAGGTTAACACTTTTAAAATGGTACTTATCTTGATTTCATGTTGAAGGCGAAGTTCTGTATGACGATAATTACTTTGCCAACATGGCGTAGAAGAGAGTATGCCTCTTGGTTTGAGGAGGCTAGCTCGAGTGGAGCTTTGACTGATCGAGTCAACTGCCGACTGAGAAGTGAGAGCTGCTCAACGGAGCACGGAGGGACCGAGGAAAGGGAAAAGAGTGGGGGGTAGGAGACAAAAGGAGAACATATAAGTATTGCCAATTTTATAACAAAAAAATGATCTCTTGCTGAGATGGTCTTCAAAGAGTTGATAACAGTTGATACTAGCGCAGCATGGTGAGTAAAGAAGTGGACGTAGTCCTCTTGCTCAAGGAGAAAATAGCTGGCGATGATAACAGGATCTGGTGGCCAAATGGATAAGTAAGTCCTCTAGCACCAGGAAGAATTGAGGAGCTTCAGAGATTCGCTGCGAGATGACGCTAGGTGGGTCACAGAAGTTATATATCTAGAACAGACTTACGAAGACATAAGAGATTTGCCTAGCAAGGAGAAAACAAAAGATCACTGTTGGTGTTTGACAAAGAAAAAGGAAGAAATGAACATGCAAGGAGCAATACAAATTATATCTCAGGTACCGTGTATTCAAACAGAATGCGGAAATAAGAATTGTAGCTTCATAATAAATTCATTTAGTTCATGACACTAGGATTGAAAACATCCTTCAAATTATTCGTGGTTATAGAATTATTTTTAATTGGCAGTGGCCCATTCTATTATTTTTATAAGAACACAATATTCCAACAACAACCGCAAAAGTCTTCCTCTGAAGAAGAATAAAATACTATCATGACAAATCCGGGTTCTAGCAAAATCAAAGTCTTAATGGAATCCGTAAACAAGGTTGAAATAAGAACTGATGGATTTTAAGAAATAACCTTTGGGTCATTCATACGACGCAATGTGTAGTTCCAATACTCCTTCTTTAACACTGAGTCATCGAACCTGCTATTTGATTGGTGCTCAAATAAAAACCTCCTCATTCCTGCGACTTAAACATGCACACCTGGGAATGGCATTTCAACTACTCCACACACATAAATTTTCTTCCCAAAATTTATACAATAAATCAAGCCTCTGCTTATTATCAACACTGGAAGATTTATAAACTTACAAGTTTATTTTATTTTACCATTCAGTTCAAATCGTGAAGTTACCACACTTATGATACTCTCTATTTCACTTTCGAATGTGTATCTACGTCATGATTTTATATAAATACAAAAATATCCTAATTGATACAAATATCATTTGCTTCCCGTTTCATGCCTCTCCGTGTTATCTGAAAAATATACTTTGCTCATTGCAAATATTAACTGTTCAACCAGAACTGTAATGTTGGTTGAATGCGGGCTTGCGCTAACCACTATCCTTCGGAAAATCACCTGTTCCAAACTAGAAATGATTAAACTACTTCATAAGCTCTCTCTCAATGAATGTGATTATTAGAAAATATAAGATCCAAGAATTATTTAGAAAAGTTATGAAAATCATTATTATTATTATTAGTGCAAGCCTCCGTGGATTAGGCGGCAGCACGCCGGCCTCTCACCGCTGGGTCCGTGGTTCAAATCCCGGTCACTCCATGTGAGATCTGTGCTGGACAAAACGGAGGCAGACAGGTTTTTCTCCGGGTACTCCGGTTTTCCCTGTCAAAATTTCATTCCATCAACACTCTCCACTATCATTTCATTTCATCTGTCATTCATTTAATCATTGCCCCAGAGGAGTGCGTCAGGCCTCGGCAGCCGGCACAGTTCATATCCTCGCCGCTAGATAGGGGCTTCATTCATTCCATTCCTGACCCGGTCGGAGACTGGAAGCAGGCTGTGGATTTTCATTCATTATTATTATTAGTGGATTATTATTATTATTATTATTATTATTATTAGTTATATTATTGTAAATGTGTTTAATTATTATTTCATTATGTGAGAATCCACATGTTCAATTCTTCGAATATGGATAAAATATCCATTTCTCAACAAAAATAATTATTAACTTTTACAGTTACCTCGGTTGATTACCGTGATTATCAAAAAAATATGAAACATTCAAATAAATGCTCGTTATGCTCGGTCTTCGATCCTAAACTGTTCTGAGTGCTGAAAATACTCAGAATAACTCTAATATGTCTTGCGTAAATCATTGCAAGATTTAAATACGAAGAAAAACAAATGTGTTGGTCACCTGCAGAAAATGAGTTTGTTCCAATTAGCTAGGCATAATATAAAAGTCAAATGTGGCTTACATTTCTCGTTGATCTTGAAGTGTAGTGAACCTGGTCTGTACCAGATTTATCCAGATACATGCCCTATTGGACACGCACGTCTAATCCTTGTATCGGCCGCCATTATATACCCACAATCTGTCTAACACGACATAGTGGAAATATTTCTTGAAGTTTGAAGTAACTGCTGATCCATTTTAATTTTGGCTTCAATTTAATCCATAGCAGTTCGCTTAAATGGGGTCAGATCCAAATGATCTATTCTCAAATACGTCAGTTGTAACATAACTCACGATAATCTTTTCAGTACAAGAAAACGCTGACAGTTTAAATCAATCAACGTCTGTTCTGAAGATCGTTCCCTGGGCATGGTTTATCACCATCTATCATGCGCGAAGCAACTTATAGTTCCCCTGTGTCGGCTAATGAACAACACCGTGATAGACTGGCCTTCAATATACTGAAAGATCGGAGTGGTTATCAAGTTACAATTTATGAAACTGACTAATTGGATTAAAATATCCAAGTATTGAATTATTATTACTGGACTGTGACAAAGTACTTTCTAGACAAAGTCTAGCATGTGTCCATATAGAAATAAAGTATTTCACCAATGTCCGTAGAAAAATAACAATCACCTTAGTGATTCCCTCTGCCGGAAACTTACTATGTTCCACATGTATCGTAGCACATTTGTGACTATCACAATTTAAAGATATCTTCTGCGTAGATCCGGCAACCATGTGCCTTGGCTCAACGTAGCAGCAGCACCTTGTCATGCAAGAGCATGGTTCGAAGTGAGCTGATGATGCTTGGGCCGGTCGGCTTTTATTCAAAACGGTCGGGTCCACGCTGGATCGCGCTGAAATCTGGAAATCCTCATATCTCCGGTGTCTCTGGTCCGATCACTTGAGACTAAGTGCATTCTCTTTCATTTGGCCGTGCCACTAATCTGATCCAAGTCTCAAGTCTCTACTCCATGGCTAACTATTTAATCAACAAATAGTCTCGACCTCTGCTACTACTCGCTACGTCACTTAACATGCTCTTGGCTGCACAAAGTTTCCATTCCATTCTAGAAGTAATGGAGCGCGATATTCAAATATCTCAACTTTCAAAAGCGGCTGTAGCCTTTCCCTTGATATCTAGGTGTCTGAATCTTGGAATACCCATTCCTAGAGTTGGGCACATCCACCCCACACCTAGCAAAAATAAAAAAAGGAAATTTTTTATTTTTTCTATCTACACATTAAATCATCTGGTTCTTGAATAATAAATCTTCAAATTCGCTGCGTTATAAGTTCCCACGAAAAAAAGGAAGCTTGTAGTTTAACGTGACCGTTAATCTCGCGATCATAAGCCACGGGACCTCCGTTTTACGTGGAATCCGAACCACAGGACATGGCATTTCACATCGAAAATCTCACATGCAGTGACCGGGAATCAAGTTCCCACGATGTTACCAGTTCGTGTATTGGCGATTTCATAGCTTCCATTGTTGTTTACTTCCACAATACGATAGGGTCCAGCGAAAAGTCTTGCAAACTTCGAGTACACTCGATTTTGCACGTCAGAGGGTGTAGGTCTTTTCACTAAAACAAGAGTTTCTACGTGCAAGGGTCTGCGAAAACACTTTCCTCTCACTCTGCGCTCTCTTTTCTCAGCTTGGCTCCTCAACTTGTCTAAAGCTAGAGTTTCCCTCATCTGATGACTTGGTTCAATCTCAGGTGGAATAGAGATGATTCGATCCCATAATCCTGTTGGTTTAATTCCATGATGAAGCAACATGGGAATCTGTCCAGTACTCTCATGAATTGTAGAGTTGATGGATTCGGATGCCAATGAGAGAACATCCATCCATTTCCAATGCTCATTTGGACAATAGAGGCGGCAAAATTTTGCTATTTCAGCCATCACGCGTTCTGCTGGATTGCTTTCAGGATGTCTGATAGAACAAAACAATTGTCTAATCCCAAGATTATTCATGACGGTTCTAAATTCTAAAGATGTAAATTGGGGTCCACGATCTGATAAAAGGAATTCCGGTTCGCCTGCTTCCGGAATTACGTTGTCTCTAATTCTCTTCGCGCAATATTTTGCGTTTGCCTTCTGAATTGGGTGTAACATAGTGTATTTGCTGAAAACATCCATGGTCACCAGAATATATCGGTTACCTCTTTTAGACTTTGGGAGAGGACCATAAAGATCAGTCGCGAAGATTTCACAAGGCTTAGAAGGAATAATAGGCCTTGGTAATTCTCTCAATAATCTAGAATTATGTTTACTCCTTTGGCATAAGTCGCATTCTCGAATAGTGTTCCTGACAGTTTGTCGCATTCGCTCCCTCGAAAATTTTTCTTGTATCAAGTTGACCGTCTTATCTACTCCAGCATGACCTGCAATTCGATGTGCCATCCAGATAATGGGTTTTTGCATTCGTGGAGGTATCACTACTCTCAGCTTCGTATGGTCGGGATCTGCAAACTTGTAGACTAAACCATCGAACATCATAAAATCTCTTGAAATTCTTTCAGTTTCCACAAGATCATCATCATTTGGATCCATGTCTCCCTGTAGAAAACGAAAAACGTTTCTAAAACGTCGGTCTCTCCTCTGGGATAAATGCAACAATCTTAACCTTCTCAAGGTATCCTCATCCTCCTGCGTCAGGTTAACTTGAAAAACCTTAGATGTAGACTCCACTGCTCTACTCAATAAATCGACCCCTACGTTCAATTTTCCAGGAGTGTGTTCAATAACTAGGTTGAATTGTTGAATATAAAGTGACCATCTAGTTATCCTATCATTGGCAAAGTTTGTTCTCAAGATAAACTCCAATGCATGGTGATCAGTCCTCACAATTACTGAATGTCCAATTAACATTTTCTTCCACGACTCCAACGCGAAGATTACAGCAAGGGCTTCTAACTCTGTGGTGTAATAATTCCTTTCTGATGGACGAAGTTTCCTGTTTATGAACGCCGGGTAACGTCTCTTGTGATCGTCATCTTCTTGAAGAAGAATAGCTCCAATCCCTACGGTGGATGCATCAGATCCTATGATGAAATTCTTGGTAAAGTCAGGATACTCTAATTTCACGCTGTTTACCAATAACCTCTTGGCATCTGGAAATGATTGTTCACAATCTTCATTCCATTTCCATTCGTTTCCTTTTTTTAATAATTCCTGCATTGGAGCAACCGTCTTGGTGAAGCTTGGACAATGCCCTGCAAAGAATTGGCATGTCCCGAGAAAACTGCGGACATTCTTCACTCTAGTAGGTCTAGGGAAATTTGCAATCACCTGTATCTTTGTCTCATTGGGACGGTATCCTTCACCATCCAAAATGTGGCCCCAAAAATTGTATTTCATTCCGAAAGAACTGACATTTTCGAAGGTTTACTTTAAAGTTCGCTTTTCTCAAATCTGCGAATAACATCTGAAGATGTAACAAATGTTCCTCCTTAGTCTCAGATGCAATTAGGATATCATCTATGTATCGAATTGCTATCTCTTTTACTTCAGGACTCAAGTTTTGTTCCAGTGCTCTGATCAAAACAGATCCAGATGTTTTGACCCCAAATGGTAGACGGCGGAATACATATGTCTGCTGGTCGAACATAAACCCTGTAAACTTTTTGGAATCTTCACTAAGCCTAATGTGGTGGTAGGATGAAGTTAGATCAATGTTAGAGAACCAGACCTTGCCTTGGAATTTCCTTAACAGTTCCCTAATGATTGGTGGTCTGTCATTCATACTCTGGCAGCAATCTTGAATTCAAATTTCGCGCGTCTAAACATAGTCTCAGACTTCCATCTGGCTTAGACACTACTGCTAATGGATTGACATAAGAGGTAGTGTACTTTTCAATCACATTGTTACTTTCCATCTCTTTGATAAGCACTTTTACCCTTTCTCGATGCTTTTCCGCTACCGGATACAATTTAGCATGGAAAGGTGCATCATCATTTACACGAATACGTTATTCAAAATCTTTAATTTCACCAGGTATAATATCAAAAATATCGTGGTACTCTTCCAAAATTTTTCCTAGCTCTGGGGACTCCTTCTCAGCGTAGACTTTTCTTCCTTCAGCTTCATGAAAAATCAGAGACCATTGAGCATCTCCCTCGATGTCTTCCTCTTCTTTTCCCTCGAAGTTTATCTCTTCGGTATTCTTGAATCTGATCGTCTCTGTCTTCATGTCTATCACGGCTCGATATTTCTGGATGAAATCCGCTCCCAAGACCATGTCAAAAGCCATGTCCTTCATTACTACAAACACATGTCGGAAATCATGTCCTCCAATAGTAACACATAAGTATAATTGTGTTTTACACAGAGATATTCTGGTGGGTATTATTCCTTGGATTTTAATTCCTGATACTGGAATCTCCTCTAAATTCTCTTTGAGCTTCCACAGAATATAAATCTTCTCGCTCACAAGACAAAGCATAGCCCCAGTATCAATTAAAGTATCGACAGGCATACCGAATACTTCGTATGATATGATTGGCATTTTAATTCTTGTACCCATTTCTTTCCGTTCGTCATTATGTTGAATTAAGTCATCATCCTCTGCTTGCCATTTAATAATCCTGGAAGTGAAAGTGTTTAAAATTCTATCTCCTACTGTGAATTCGAAGTTTTTTTTTCTTTTCCATTCCCCCGGGAATGTTGTGTTCCGGATGGACCTAGTTCATTGGGCTTCTGTTCCAAGAACTGCAAGTTTTCTCGGTGTCTTTCTTCCAAGTTCTTCCTCGTCTCCTTATTGAACTCTTCATTGGACTGACGAGTGTTCACATTCCCTCTGTTATTGTAGTTATTGTTTCTACCATAGTACCTTCTTTCCAGGTACCTTCCTTGATTATCCCTTGGCATTCTCCATCGAGTATTATATCGATATCCACCATCCGGTCTCGCATAAGGCTTGTAACTGTATCTGTTATTGTTCTGATTCCATCCTCTTTTATCGGTCTCTTCCCTCGGCGTTTTCTCTTCTCGCCCCTCTCGAATCTCTCGAGGTGTTTGGGAATAACTGTCGGCCATAACAGCGTACACAGCGTTGTTATTCTTTCCTCCCTTCTGATGGAAGAATTGAGCGTTCGTGTGATCCAGTTTCTGCAATACCTCGTCAAATTGCTCCATATTATAAATGTCAGCAGCGATCAAAGTTCTTTGGACGTCTGCTGGAAACTGACGTATTAATGCGGTAATTAATTCATTATCTGGCATCGGCGGATCTAAATGTTGTAGTTTAGAAAGCTGTCCAGAAAAGTACGTAGAGTATCGAGTAGGTTGTGACGTCGAGAATCTCTTTGAATATAATTCTGCTCTGACTTGCTGTTGGGTTTCCGGGGACCAAAACTTTTTTAATAATTCACGGGAAAACTCCTCAAATTGGTGAGAGTGGACCTAAAAGCTCTAAACCAAAGAAGTGCGGGACCATCCAAAAATTTCCCTATCACTCGGATCTGTCTTTCCTTAGGGATTTTGGAATCTTTTGGGTAATCACCTGCTTCTCTCAAGAATTCTACGGGTGTCACAGAATCTCGCCCTGAAAATTTAGAAGGCTTATCCTCTACATTCTTGAATACAGTTATGGGGTTGGATTGAAATACTGTCCTGACCTTAACCTGTCTTTGACTATCAGTTTCTCTAGCTGCTCCTAGGTTTATCTGTATCTGTTCTTCTCCCCTTATACTTGGCATTTTCAACAGATGGTCAGACTGTTTCTCGTCCTTGATTTGGGGTTTCATAGCTTCAATTTCCTTATGGTTTTCTTCTGCCATTTTTCTAATTTCTTCGGTTTCTTTACAGTTCTCCTTGACATCAGTGGATATCTGGTTCATAACAGCCTCGTGACTTTTTAACGACCCTGTCACATCTGATATGTCTTTCTGAGTTGCTTGAATATCTTTGGAAATTACTTGAATATGGGATGACAAAGATTCCCTAATTTCCTTGACTCCCTCTTGGTTCTCCAGCTTGAGTGTGTCTTTAATTTCATCGATAACTGTGGTTTTAATTTCAGTTTGTAATTCATTAATCACACCTTCTCTTATTTCTCCCACTATGAGTTCTTTGAATTGTTCTGTCAAACGTTGAACAACTAGAGTTGCCATCTCATTGCTCTCTTTCTTCACTCAGATTTCTAGGTTGATCATGTCTTCACCAACTTTCCTAAGACCATGTTCTATCCTATCAGCTAAGTTTTGTGATCGTAGATCGGCATCGCGAAATTTATCGTCCATTAAACTTGCGTTAGTGGCTAATGAAGTTTCGAGCTCATGTGTTTTTTCGCATAATTTAGTCATTTTACTCTCAAGTGACATTTTCAAGATTTCGGAATTCTCTTTAAATTTATTTTCCATAGAATTAAATTTACTATTTAAATTTTCTTTCAAGTTATCTTTTAACCTGCTTTCTAACAAATCGGAATTTTCCTTGAGTTTATCATCTAAACTTTCTTTCAAGTTATCTTTTAACCTGCTTTCTAACAAATCGGAATTTTCCTTGAGTTTATCATCTAAACTTTCTTTCAAGTCATCTCTTAAAGAATCAGATTTTCCTTTAAGTTTATCATTTAAACTTTCTTTAAGTTTATTTTCTAAAGAATCAGAATTTTCTTTAAGTTTCTTTTCCAAAGCCTCTGTATTTTCTTTCATCATGGCTGCTACACGCAGTCCAGCTTCTTTGGAACTCTTTCCCAAACTCCTCATCATCCTCATCATCTCTTCCATAGTTTTCAATTATTATTCAAAACTTAGGGGTATACATGTTGGCAGACACAAGATTATAATTAGAACAAGAAATATGAATAGCTAATTGGAACACTCCAATAAAATGAGATTTGTCCTAATGTCGACGTGATGGAAAAACAAAATTCTCTACTTTTACGAATTACATTTACCACAATATCACAAGAAAAATATGCAAGTTCTCAAATATCCTCCACCTGGATTCTAATAATGCGTATGTCCAGTCATCGAACGTTTACTACTGAATTTACTTGACGCCCTAATGGTTAAGCCATTTTCAAAAATAATCAAACCCATTCTAATTATTAACCCAGTTAAATTTTTTAATTTTCCCCACTAATTGGGTTTCCTACTAATTTATTCATCCAAACCAGATATCTCTCAATTCCCAAAATATCTATATAAAAATTTATCACAATTTAAATCGGCATGCGATTGACCGAGTCTAACTCGATCCCCACGTTCAAAGACATTTCTCTCTCTATCTTATTTTATGTGCCCGTTTAGACCGGAGTCCGCACGACCACATATGCATTTTACCAAGAATCAGTCAGCACGAGAGTCAAAATATCCCGGGGCGCCAGATGGGTTAAAGCTAATCGCAAAAACGACATCAAATGAAAAAAATTCTTTACTGATTTTTGGCTCAATGCAACAATAAGGATAGAAGGAGATTCAACTGGGCATAACACATCATGTAAAATTATCTCATTTTATTCTGAATTTAAAATTGACTGCAAAATAAAATGCTCAAAGCAGCATCATTCCTGTGTGGCGACCCACATTACTATTTACACAATGTACAGAAATTTTCCAACACATTGGACAATTATCTTTGGAGACACAAGTCTGATTATCAGTCCTGTAGACTGTGTTCCAAAATTATATCCATTATTTATGATTAAATCCAGTTCAAATTTAATTGTCTTTACTGGTAATACTGTAGTTCACTGGTTGAATTTTTACATAATATTAACACTCGTAGAATAATTGTTCATAGAATTTTTAACTTTCACTTATTTTTCCAGTTTCAAAAAATATTGTCAAAAATATTATTATCGCTGAATCAACACAAATTATGTACACATATTAATAACAACATCTGAAAAGTATCTGACCCTTGAGCATAGCATCGAAGAACTGTGCGAAGCACAACAAAATTAATTGTTCTTCTGACATTAAACGTTTCGAGAAGTGACTCGATTATGAACTTCAAGTTCCTAACAAAATATATGATTTCTGAATCATCAACTTGATCAATAAATTGTTGGACCATTCAACTATTCGATTTTTCACTTGGAATCATTATTAAGAAGAATATTTATATTTGTGGCCATTTTAGTAACTTTCACAACTAGCAATTCTTGAACAGAATGCGGAAATAAGAATTGTAGCTTCATAATAAATTCATTTAGTTCATGACACTAGGATTGAAAACATCCTTCAAATTATTCGTGGTTATAGAATTATTTTTAATTGGCAGTGGCCCATTCTATTATTTTTATAAGAACACAATATTCCAACAACAACGGCAAAGGTCTTCCTCTGAAGAAGAATAAAATACTATCATGACAAATCCGGGTTCTAGCAAAATCAAAGTCTTAATGGAATCCGTAAACAAGGTTGAAATAAGAACTGATGGTTTTTAAGAAATAACCTTTGGGTCATTCATACGACGCAATGTGTAGTTCCAATACTCCTTCTTTAACACTGAGTCATCGAACCTGCTATTTGATTGATGCTCAAATAAAAACCTCTTCATTCCTGCGACTTAAACATGCGCACCTGGGAATGGCATTTCAACTACTCCACACACATAAATTTTCTTCCCAAAATTTATACAATAAATCAAGCCTCTGCTTATTATCAACACTGGAAGAATTATAAACTTACAAGTTTATTTTATTTTACCATTCAGTTCAAATCGTGAAGTTACCACACTTATGATACTCTCTATTTCACTTTCGAATGTGTATCTACGTCATGATTTTATATAAATACAAAAATATCCTAATTGATACAAATATCATTTGCTTCCCGTTTCATGCCTCGCCGTGTTATCTGAAAAATATACTTTGCTCATTGCAAATATTAACTGTTCAACCAGAACTGTAATGTTGGTTGAATGCGGGCTTGCGCTAACCACTATCCTTCGGAAAATCACCTGTTCCAAACTAGAAATGATTAAACTACTTCATAAGCTCTCTCTCAATGAATGTGATTATTAGACAATATAAGATCCAAGAATTATTTAGAAAAGTTATGAAAATCATTATTATTATTATTAGTGGATTATTATTATTATTATTATTAGTTATATTATTGTAAATGTGTTTAATTATTATTTCATTATGTGAGAATCCACATGTTCAATTCTTCGAATATGGATAAAATATCCATTTCTCAACAAAAATAATTATTAACTTTTACAGTTACCTCGGCTGATTACCGTGATTATCAAAAAAATATGAAACATTCAAATAAATGCTCGTTATGCTCGGTCATCGATCCTAAACTGTTCTGAGTGCTGAAAATACTCTGAATAACTCTAATATGTCTTGCGTAAATCATTGCAAGATTTAAATACGAAGAAAAACAAATGTGTTGGTCATCTGCTGAAAATGAGTTTGTTCCAATTAGCTAGGCATAATATAAAAGTCAAATGTGGCTTATATTTCTCGTTGGTCTTGAAGTGTAGTGAACCTGGTCTGTACCAGATTTATCCAGATACATGCCCTATTGGACACGCACGTCTAATCCTTGTATCGGCCGCCATTATATACCCACAATCTGTCTAACACGACATAGTGGAAATATTTCTTGAAGTTTGAAGTAACTGCTGATCCATTTTAATATTGGCTTCAATTAAATTCATAGCAGTTCGCTTAAATGGGGTCAGATCCAAATGATCTATTCTCAAATACGTCAGTTGTAACATAACTCACGGTAATCTTTTCAGTACAAGAAAACACTGACAGTTTAAATCAATCAACGGCTGTTCTGAAGATCGTTCCCTGGGCATGGTTTATCACCATCTATCATGCGCGAAGCAACTTATAGTTTCCCTTTGTCGGCTAATGAACAACACCGTGATAGACTGGCCTTCAATATACTGAAAGATCGGAGTGGTTATCAAGTTACAATTTATGAAACTGACTAATTGGATTAAAATATCCAAGTATTGAATTATTATTACTGGACTGTGACAAAGTACTTTCTAGACAAAGTCTAGCATGTGTCCATATAGAAATAAAGTATTTCACCAATGTCCGTAGAAAAATAACAATCACCTTAGTGATTCCCTCTGCCGGAAACTTACTATGTTCCAGATGTATCGTAGCACTTTTGTGACTATCACAATTTAAAGATATCTTCTGCGTAGATCCGGCAACCATGTGCCTTGGCTCAACGTAGCAGCAGCACCTTGTCATGCAAGAGCTTGTTTCGAAGTGAGCTGATGATGCTTGGGCCGGTCGGCTTTTATTCAAAACGGTCGGTTCCACGCTGGATCACGCTGAAATCTGGAAATCCTCATATCTCCGGTGTCTCTGGTCCGATTCACTTGAGACTAAGTGCATTTTCTTTCATTTGGCCGTGCCAGTAATCTGATCCAAGAGTCTCTACTCCTTGGCTAACTATTTAATCAACAAATAGTCTCGACCTCTGCTACTACTCGCTACGTCACTTAACATGCTCTTGGCTACACAAAGTTTCCATTCCATTCTAGAAGTAATGGAGCGCAATATTCAAATATCTCAACTTTCAAAAGCGGCTGTAGCCTTTCCCTTGATATCTAGGTATCTGAATCTTGGAATACCCATTCCTAGAGTTGGGCACAGTACGTCTTATAAAAATTAGAGGAATGAACAAAACATATCTGTACTGTTAAGACTAGGAACGAACAAGTATAAGGAATACATAATTATCGGAGACGTGGACGCGTCCGTGTGTTGGGGCCTCCTCAGGATCGTCGATGAACTCTGCAATTCAAAACGAGAGGTCACAGCATTTTTAAGACTAAAATCTACAATAAGCCTATTGAAGGTGCAAATGTGTTTCTTCTGGAAAGTCCTGTGTTTCTTCTTCTTATTCTTCTTCCTCATCGGAGTCGTCACGCAGATTACTGCAGCCGTCTTTAGCACAATATGCACACATATTTGTGCAGTCAATGCGGCTCTTTCTGCAGCTGCAGTTTAATGTTTCGCATCTGGCCGCACAGTTGCATGATATAAGATTGAGCAGTTGAGACAGTGCCAGAGGCCTTGTGTTTGTAACAGCGACAAGGTTGCCGTTTTCTTCTTGCCATCCCCATTGAGTTGGGGGCAGCTCATTTCCCAACCACGCTTGGACCTGGACATATAAAGCAATAGCTTACAGAAAAGGGCACGCAAGAGAAGGAATCAAGAAATAGGACACAGTTGCTGGTGAACTTACCTGGTGGTTAACCCGAAATGAGTGTTGTTGGGCAGCCGAAGTTGTTGGGGGGTAGATTGGCCAATTCAAATTTCTTGTTCGGTGGAGTTTTGGCTACTAATCTGGTGTACTCGTGGAATCTCTTTTGATCTAACGATCCCTTGCTGTTTCCAGGATATACGGACAGTAAGTACTTTTCACCAGCTCTTGTTACCGCATTGCGGTCGTTAAAGACTTCCACTTCGCGCTGTAGTTTTTCATACTTGAGTAACTTTCTGAATAGTTTTGTCTTGCCTATTTTAAAGATGGCTGATGTTGTATCACAACCCGTAGCTGCATGTTTGAAAAGAATGTTGCTTTTCATGTTGCCCACCTCCTCCTGGCACTGCTGACTGCTGTAAGTCTTGTTAGCCTTCCCCCATACCTGGAAATGGATATCCAAACTTGCAGGAGTGAGTGTGATGAGTAAAACTGCGAGGTCAATATCTTGGCAAATCACGCTGGCTTTCTCTCCATCTCTAGCTGCGTCAATAGCAGTTAGAACTATTGACCTTTCAGCGTCTGCCGCTGCCTGGACTGCACCAATCCAGCTTCTTCAAGGTATCTCGAGAGGAGGCAAATGAGACGCATTTTACTTCTCCCGTTGGTGAGGAAGACGTCTTGAGCGGCTACGGCCTGAACATGCTCGTCTACGATGAGACCGACATTTTTAGAGGAATGTACAGTTACCTACCATCTAGCTTGAACTGCGTCCTTTGTTGAAGATGTTTCGTATCCATCGAAGACAATGGTCGTCGGCTCGTTGAACCGATTCTTCAAATAAGCCACGTACTTGTTGCATAAATCTGGCCGTAGGTTTCGGAGTGAAACCATGGAACTTGCCGCTAGAAGAACCCTCCACCCAAGATGTACTTGGCACGATTATTCTCTGCTCTATTGCCGTCTATGCTGGGTAGCGCTGTCATTAGTGAAGACTTGTTGCCTTGTCGTAAGGAAAAGTCGTCGAATAGGGCAGCTGGTGGCTCGCGCAGCTCGTAGGTGAGATAGTCGGCAAGCTCTTCGTCGTTTCGCTTGATCACCAGCATGCGGTGGAATATATAGTTGCTCTGGATTCACATCGACAACTTTGTCCCGTACTACCAATCCACTTGCATCACCAGCGAGTGATACGACACAATCTTTTCTCTTTAAGTGAAGATCGCTGAAGGGAACCCCTATCATGGCCTTCATTGCAGCTGCGCCAACAGCCCGCGCGTCGTCATAGTTGACATTTTTACTGGCGACTCGTCCGCTGGACAATGATAATAGGAGTGGTGTGCTCTTGTTGAAGGAATTGTGAAGCTTCAGCCAATCCAGCATTTTCTGGGCATCTGCCTGATCTCGCTTCTGGTGGGACTCGCGCAAATCAACTTGTTCGTCGGAGGATTGTTTCTAGTGTAGTAGATTATGTTATCGGGTGTGTTTGCGATTCTGTGTGGGAAGTAAAAGAAGGGGGGGGGGGGAGCAATTGTAAAAGGACGTAAAGAAGATGCAATATACCACAGAAGTAGCGTACGTTTCAGCATATAAGACGAAAATTAAAACAAACACGAGAAAGAGCGATAAATTGAGCATTTTTGGGACTTCGATTTACGCCCATTGTAGCCATATTCCAGGCAACGAACACCATGTATTTGGATTTTTTAGGCATTTATACAGTAACGAATTAATGTTATCATCGCTGATAATTTTTTGCGTGTATGTGACTGCATTTTAGCATGAAAACAGGTCATTTTTTGGTCAAAATTCGGATTTTTTACCTAAAAAGTCACAAAAAAACAAAAGTTTAGTTTTTTTTTCAGTGTACCAATTTTCTTTTTCCTGGGTACCTAAAATATTATTCTTCACACAAATAAATATTAATAAGCCAAAAACATCCAGATTCTGACCACTCGTTCGTGGTTTATAAGCGTTCCAGGAATATTCCAGGTTTCTCCAGGTTTTTCCAGGATATTTCAGGTATCCCACCAAGGAGACCTTGGGACTTTTAAGATTATCTTATTTAAAGGTGCTTACAACTATTTTTTCATATCCGGACTTGTTATTCAAAATTTCCGTAGTTGGCCTTTTTTTCGTCTAATTGCACTGGGATATTACTCCTTATTAGCTTCTTTAATCTTGTTGAGATTTCTAATTATAATTTGTCAAAAGGAGAATAAACCAAAAGTAATTTCCAACTGTGGTCTATCACATATGTTTCCCTTATCCTCATGTCATTCCTATACTTTTTCTATCTGTCGAAATCCCTATAATTGCGGAGGGTCGGTCAAGACGCAACCGACCTCTCCCATTTCCACGTGCCATTACATCCATCGGCACAAGGCTATCGCATTTGTTCACCTTCATTTATTACATGACTGAGCCTAGATCTAACCCTCGAGAAGGATAGCACTCTACTATCTGAGCTACACAGCCTCACTATGATGTAATTATTTGTATTATTTTATACAGTACATATAGCACATTGCTGGTACATCACAATATAACTATACCGGCTTCACGGAACCAAAATATTGTTACTGAAACAGTCACTTCTAAGCTGGAAAGTCGATATCGCTACCCATGAACTTCCGGGCAAATCGGGCTGTTGAGAGAACTACTGCCTTCTGCATTAGTTTGTACAGTTAAGTATCCAGATCCAGTTCTTTAAGGCCTTGAATCAAGGTACTTGGGATCACGCCCGTACTCGAGACAATGATAGGTATGGTCTTTACCCCTTTTGATAGGGCTGACCAACTCGCTATATTGGCGTTATTGTTATTATTATTATTATTAGTATTATTATTATTTTGTTTGTATTATTATTATAATTATGTACATGTGGCACCGTACTAGTATTAAATTTTAGAGGTAGTTTTCCCGGCAAGTGCCGGGATGGTTCCAAACTTAAGTCTACGGCCGCCTTCGTCCCAATAACCATAACCCCTGGCAGTAAAGCCCATGAAGTTAGTTAGTTAGTTAGTTATTGTTGTTTTAAAGGGCGGAACTACTAGGTCATCTGCTCAACAGCCCATGAAAGGACAAAGCCTACCAAGTGACCGCTGTACAGCCATTTGGCCTGCAGATATTGGGGTGACGCGTGGTCAGTGCAGCGGGTCTCCTCGGCCATTAATCTTAGTTTTCGTGACTGGGGCTCGGCCTCACTGTTAGACAGCTACTCAATTGTCCTCACAAGGCTTTGTGCACCCCGTTCCAGCCGTCACGTCAGTTTCTAATGTGTCTGATGGAGCCGGGGATCGAACCCAGGGCCTCTGGGTGAGAGGCAGGTATTTTACTTCCGTCAAGCTAGTTCTGAACAGACTACGGGATGTGGGAATTTTGTCCCACTGTATTTCATGACACACCAGGGCTGATTATCGAAATTATTTTATACATCAACATCAATCAACGAGTCCCACACTTACGAAGTAGGCTACACAATGTTACTGGTCCTAATGTTCCAAGCCATTGCGTGCGATTTCAACAACAACAATAACAACAACAAAAGCAATACACATTTTCTTACGAGAAGGGTAGAGCTTATCCTCATAACAGCTGATACTACCCCTCAACCGGTAAGGTCAATTCTCCGATTACATAACAACTTCCCCTCCTCACGTCTTCACACCTCGCCCCACCTCGTTTCCCCCCAGCCTGTCACACCACCTTCTGCTTGAATAGTTTCTGAAAAAACTATAAACATTGACTTTTTAATGATTAATTTTCAATTTCAAGATAAGTGATTTTTTTACCTAGGAAGCTTAGAATGTTGTCATCTATCACTAGTGTAATGGACTTCCATTATATCAATTACACCCTATATATATATACTGTATATATTGAACCCTTGCAAAGAAGCTTATGAGACTCAGTTTCGGGGGGTGTAACAGTCCATTTCGTAAGTTGTTGTTAAAGCGCTTCAATAACATGCAGGGTAACATATAACAAAATAACATGCAGGAAAAAGTGAAGCCAGGGTTAAAAACAAATGAATTTCATGACAGATCAGCTATTTACAAAATGAAATAAACAAACAAAACTCCCAAAATGACTCCCACTGAATAAAATTAATTTGCCACAAACTAGGCCTAATCTCAGGAGAGATTATTAATCGGACCAAATGTCCCAATATCTGCAATGACAATGTATACGTGTGTGTTGTTCTACATGCTTAACGATGAGTACAAATGAATGCACGATTCGTCATCATCCGGATAAACTTTCAGAAGACGAATCTCCATTGCTTAGAGCTAGACAGACGCGGGGAACAACTATACACAACTTAAAACTAAACCGACACTTCCTATACTAAATAAACAACAAATAATTTCCGCTTGAAATTGGAATCAAGAACTGCCGTAGCAAAACATCACTGCCTACAAATTAGGACTTCTCAAAAATCAACACAAGTAAGTTAACACGTGACCAACAAAGAAACACATATGACCGCCGTCATTTTTACAAGTAAAAAACAACTACACCACACGGGTGTCACACACAAACAAACATGAACTGAGTCATAGAAAATCACTAGGCTCAAAGCCAACATTTACATCATTAACACAATATTCCATCCATACGACATGCAATAATTCGTAACAAACGTGGCGAACTCCCCAATTAATTTTGGTCCAAATAACCATCACAAAAGAACAGGTTTGCTAATGATAGCTTAATAGGGGTCAGTCGGACAACAGGACTGCCTAACAAAATACGTCACCGAGGCTAGACGGGCGCTAAGTGGAAATCTGCATATCTGTCAACACACGTGTCAATAACCTCGACCTCCCAAGGCACGGGATCGAGTCTCGAAGAAGCGTGCCCAAAGCACAATATATACGTGTGTGTGCCAGAACAAAATATATCTCAGCATTTCCCCTAGGAAATCCAAGAATCAGCATTTGACAAGGTACAGTAGCCTCCGCGGAGCGCCCTGCCTTTCCATCAAATAAATACAACAACAACAAAATATGAGGGCGGTAGCACCATCCACCCCTCATCACGTAGAATCAATACACTCACCTGACACAAGAACACACACAGAATCACACGCATGGGTTTGACAGAAACCTGAAATAAATGACATAAATATTTTTCCACCAGCTTGCGCTTCCGTTCTAGGCTGTGACTAACGAAACTGAAAAGGACTAAAAAAAACTAAAAAAATTAGAACTAAGGTGTTCTAGACTATTACATCTTAATTTGTTGCGCTCGGCAACCTTAATATGAGTAATAACCTGTTCAGCAAACATCTGACAATAATTACCTCCCTTTCCTATCAAAAATACGAACTTTAATAAAGCACCACTTATCGAATGTAACGAGTTTCGCATCCGCATGGATGAAAATCAAATACAGGCGCCGTGTACACTAAATATGACCCCAAAGAAAAATAAACAACAAACAACTTTGGCCACGCGCCAACGTACAATTAAAAACAATAGTGTCGGTGCGCAAAAAAAATCTAAACAAGAAAAAGAATAAATGAACTATTTACAACGTTCCCCCGCCTTATCTAACTACATATTGAGTAAATCAATTTTTGAACATCACCGTATCAGCTTGCAGAACATATAACCTCCGTCCCGGCTCATTTCCCTACGGGAAATTAGCCCTCCATCATCGACGTCGTAGAAGCGATGCACATCAATCCGTCTCCTGACCACACGTCGGACATCTTGGCGTAGTCTCTTGGACAGAAATGTTCAATGTTAATAAAAATTGCCTAGCTATAATCGCTGTGAGTTATTACTTTCACTCACGTTATGTCCTATGCGATTAATGATCGAAGACTTTCCCTAGCTTAGCATTCGCTTATACACGCACAATTATCACTTGAAAAATACAATACAAAATTTACATAAATTATACACTTTAAACACATCGTCACTGGCTTGAAAAACAAGTTTTAAACATGACTGTCTCGCAGTCCTTATCTCGCTAGATATCTCCACTGTTCTACGTGAACCTTGCTCGCTGTGAGCACTAATTGGAATGTTATAAAAGTCTTGCCCATTAAGAGCTGAAAATCGTGACGCACACAGGCGTGAACCTTGCTCACCAGAGCTCAACACAAAAGTTGTCACTAGTATGATTATTAAGAGCGGTCAATCGCGACGCAAACTGGCGTGACCCTTGCTCACCAGAGCTCAAAACAGTTGTCTTTCAAACAGCTTCTCCTCGATCAATTTATTAGAAACTGACAGAATGAGGTGGAGTGGGGAGAATTAAGAAAAATATTCTAGAGTTTTCATCTCACAAACTTGGGACTAGTATCAATCTTCATCATTTTATTCAAACGTCTCAGCGCACTTATGCGGAATTATTTCGGATCGGCGCTTCTTTAGATAAGCGTTTCCGCGCCTTATTTTACAGGGTACGCCACACATCGCGTGGTTTTGGCGTGGTCTCATCTGATTGGGTGATTCAATCTTAGGTCGGTTGAAACTCACTCGTGACCATCCTCTAATGACTCCAATTTTGGTGCACGTTGTTACACAATTTGTCCTTTAACTCGGCTTACCCGGTCGTCTTCAAGAATAACTACCAAGCCTGGCTCTGTGGTAATCATTGCAACACACCACCTTGCCTTCCCCTTTGTCAATTTCCACATGTACTGCCTGGGCACCAGTAATAATAATAATAAATCATGAATACTTATTCACCACAGAATAATAAGGGTTCAATATATATATATATATATATATATATATAAATCCAACATGGGATCCATACGGTACATTTAAGCGGTTCTCAATATCTCCGAAACTATTTAAGAAATCGAACTGAAATTTTGTGTGACGTTAGAGGACTGTTTAGTAAGGACAAATGTGTGACTTCCTTAATCCTGAGAAACAAAAGAAATTCATAGCGACCAATAGATTTTCGAATATTCAAAATAACATTTCTAGCGATGTAATCATTTGACTGCAATGAAGCTTGGCACAGCGAATCTTTATTCAAAGCTTAGTTTAGAGACATCTTTTGATGTTCAATTGTCTTCAAAAATTCAAGATGGCGTCTGTTTGAAATTTTGAAACCTAATATTTAATTGCTCGTATGTTATGCTATCGATTGGAAAGATGATTCATATGATGAGCTATGATGATAATCATTATATAAGTGCACTAAATTCTGTAGTTTATCTTTCGTTACTCAGAGAAACCGAGCATTCGCTATTTCCAAAAATTTGTATCATTTGTTGGTCAGAGAAAAATGTCACCTAGCGGGAGGAGTCTTAATAACCAATATAGAAACTATGTATTCTAGCACACAATTTCCAATTATAATGGTGTTGGTGAAGACATAGATTGTGAACCAAAATCTATTTAGCATAGGCCAATCACATGGAAAATCGTTTTGATAGGCAGGAGAGTTTTAATGGAAACATCAGTGGGATATATGAAAATATGCTATTTAGTTCTTCACGGAACTATTATTTGGTGTTGCTCTAGCAATAGAAATGTAATATCTTGCAGTCGGTCAACACGCATATACCTAATTGTAATGGGTGATATCCTAATCTTGAAAAGAAATTACGTGAGAATAATATACACCTTTGGATCTAATTGCGATCGTCAAGCGATCATCACCAGATCCTTTCAACTTAGGCTCTTAAATCTAGGCTATGTATACAAGTATGTGTGATGGTATTTACAATATATACACCCATCTACATACAGTAGTAGTTAAACTAGCCCAACTACTCAAGATTTGTTAGTTATATGTGATTTTTTGTTGAGGTACTGATAGTGATGATTGACCAAGTTTGCCTGGTTAGTGTGATTGTTATTAAATGGTCAGGTAGGTGTGGATTGTAATCTTAGCTGTTAGAGCGATGTGTATCCGTTCCCGCGCTGCTGCCAACACCGCTGTCTGAACCGTATTTATTAATCCCTTGTACTTTATTCAGGATTAAGCAACCACCCATTTCATTTGGGTACAATCTTGTTGACCTACTGAAAACAGCATTAAAGTTTGATGAAAAGGTTCACTTGTTCCAATTCAGTTCCAGTAATTTTGCATCCTATTGTTACAACTCCAACCCCAAGAGGGGTTGTAACTACTCAAAACCCATAAAATTATACAAGCATACAAGGAGCCCAGTACACAGGCAGACAGGTGCATGAAGCAATGTTGAGCAACAATCATAACAGAAGAGGATTGCACGCCACAAGGAAATAATGATGCTTACCTCTACAAGAATTCTGCTGACACAAACAACAAAACATGGAAGAACCCTTAAATACACAAGCAGACGGGACCTCAGGGACAGTCGCTCACGGAGATGCTGTCGGCGACGGTCGGGGGCTTCAACCGTACACTCTTCACGGAATATCTACATCACTACACTTCAAGATTACATCATACTTCATACTGGTAAGTGGTGCTCACATGTATTCTATACCTACCCCTGCCAACCCTACATGACTGTGTAACATCTCATCACATTTCCGTTGTAACGTTCAACTTAAACGCCAGTATAAACCCTCACTCACAGTTTCATTGTTTTCGCACAGCTGTCACTCAGCCTTGCGCAACGCCCTGACTCCAATTTACACTCACCGCTCCCGCAAGATCATGAGCGCTGTTAGTCATCAAGGTCGGCTAGCTCCCTCCTTCACACCTCCCCCAGTTTACGCCCTTCGTGTCTAGGAATACCTCTCCAAACATAAGGCAGGCCAAGCGAGTTAAGCCTTTCAGAAGAGACGCACGTACGGGGCACAAAACTATTTTCTTAAGTTTATTCCCACATATATCACCTTCGTATATTTTAAATTTAGCCAGTCACAGTAACCCTGAGGTGACTATCCATTATTGTGCGTGTGTGATATCATGGTGCTTTACAACCCGGCGGGACTAATTAATGACCATCTTCTTGCACGCACCATATGCACTGGTAAATTAATATTTCGGGAATGTGAAGCATTCAAGAATTAAACCACCCTTGTTCTGCATCGTCATAATGAAGTTCTCAGTTGAATTAAATGAATTCCAGGAAGCCACGCAGTCTACAAAAGCCAGCAGTGTGTGTATTCAGGGCTGACGTTTTACAGCATAGTCTGTGTTTATGTTTGTATTAGAACTTGTATGTATTGCATTACCCTCACCCCGCTACGCTCAGTCGCACCGCGTTTAGTCAAGAGAAACACACGCTGCTCGTATGGAGCCATCAGCTAAGAACGCGATAAATGTGAGTACACAACTTTGACGCCAGACTCACAAGTGCAAAATATTCCACGCATATCGATCCAAGTTCCAGGCAATAAATACAAATATCGTGGTCTCTCTATTACAAGACGCAATTGTCACTTTAACTCTTCAGTCGGTCAACACGATTTTGACCAAAGACTGGGCGGGGTACAATGTATATAATATATAAATAATAAGCAAATAGCATCCCTGGGAAAAAATACAAGTATTAGCTATCATCACTATTATCAAAGGGAATTTTTAGGATAACCTGTGTTATTGTGGTGTCTGCAGTGATGTGCAAACTTGGAGTTAAAGATTGGGAAGAATATGACCGTGACTTTATATATATATAAGGAACCATCCAGGCATTTTCCTGGAGGAGAGGTGGGTAATCACGGAAATCCACCTCTATGAATTGTTAAATTATAAAAGTGGTCATACAAATTAGATTTATGTGTTTTTTCCAGAAATGTTGTTCACGTATTATTCATATATTGTCCGGCTCTGTGGCTAAATGGTTAGCGCGCTAGGCTTTGGCCCAAAGTGCCCCGGGTTTGATTCCTGGCCGAGCCAACAGGGATTTTAATCTCCTGAGGTTAATTCCCGTGGCTCGGGGACTGGGTGTATGTGCCGTCATCATCATCACTTCATCCTCATTACGACGGGCAGCTCGCCTACGGGCGTCAACAAGAAAGACCTGCACTAGGCCTCTCCGGAGGCCACACGATCATTATATTTATTCATATATTATACAGGGTGCAAAATTGATATAAAAGAAGTCCGTTACACTGGTGGTAGATGAGACTATTGTAAGCTTCCTAGGTAAAAATATGTCACCTATCTTTAAATTGAAAATTAAACATTAAAAGGTGAATGTATGTAGGTGTTTCAGAAAGTCTTCAAGCAGAAGGTGGAAAAGCAGTCTGGGGAAACGAGACGGGGCGAGGTGGGACGACGAGCGGAGGGGAAGTTGTTGCGTAATCGGAGCATTGACCTTACCGTTTGAGGGGTGGTATCAGCTGTTACGAGGATAGCGGTACTCGTCTCTTAGGAAAATTTGTATTGCTGTTGTTCTTGTTCTTGTTGTTGATGTTGTTGTTGTTGTTGTTGAAATCGCACGCAATGGCTTGGGACGTTAGAACCGGTAGTATTGTGTAGCCTACTTGGCAAGTGTGGATGTCATTGGTTGATGTTCATGTAAGGGATAAAAAAATCGATAATCAGCCCTGGTGTGTCATTGGCTTCTGGCACGTGAAAGAAATACAGTGAGAAAAAATTCTGACATCGCGTCGTCTGTTCAGAACTAGCATTTAAGACGGAAATAAAATACTTGATGTAGTTTTGTTTGAGAGGCTTGGCGATTTTGGTCATTTAGCCCCATGTAGTTGGGTGTGAGTAGAATTTTTCTGATAACCTGTATATTTGTGGTTTCTGTTGTAATGTGGGTATTAGAAATACAGGTGAGGATTGGGAAGTAATGGCACGTACATGAAACTCTGTGAACACAACATTTCTGAATCTCTATATCCCTAAAAAATTAAAATTGTGAATCTAAAAACCTATTATTATGAATATTATTACTATTATTAAACAAATTACACTGAATGATATTTATAAATAGGGTTCCAATTGTTTAGGACGTTCAGTAAATAAATATATTTGGTAACAATGATGATGGAAGAGACTTGCAAGCTTGTTGTGATAGTTGTTGTTAATTTATTTTAAGGGCTTGTAATATTTATTTATCAACCCCGTGCAGTTGAGTGAGTGTTGGATTTGTCTGATAAACTGTGTTCCTGTGGTGACTATAGTAGTATGTGTAGCTCTAGTTATTAGGGTCGTGAATGAGGTTGGTGCCCCGGGACTCCATGTACGATACTATCCCGGCATGTGCTTGGAATGGGCGTGGAAAAATCCGGGAATATCCAAACTCAGGATAGCCACTGTCGGTGCTGAGTTCGGACATCCAATAACCAAACTTGCTGCGATCGTGGTGTACGATTAAACGCGCATGGCTACACCGCGGGGGTAGGAAAGAAAGCAGCCGTGCTCTTATGAAGGTACATCCAAACTTTGGCCTCGTGGGAAGCCACGGTAAATCATTTTGTGTCTGCCGATGGTGCGACGAGAGAAAGCTTGTAGTTTTATATGACATGGCAATTCACTTCGAAAATCTCATATGCATTGACCGGGAATGAAACCCGGTCTACCTTGGTGAGAATCTAACGGCTTCACCGCTCCGCTACCACGTCCCTTGCCGATGGTAAGACTCGATGCTAAGCATACAGCTACGAAATGCTTTCAGTGCAATGTGGAGTTTGACTGGTTTTCTAGCACCAGTAGGCATTTTTTATGTTATAGTGTATTTTTTACAGTCGTCATTACTTGCATATCAGCCGGTAATAGTAAGCTGTACCAACATTAACACTGCATGTAGATAATAATAGTAATATTAATAACAATAATTATAATAATAATAATAATAATAATAATAATAATAATAATAATAATAATAAAAGTACCGATCGTAGAGTGCTATTCTTCTTGAATATTCTATCTAGGTTCTGTCTAAAGTCAATGAAGCTGATACAATACGAAAGCCTTATGTCGATGCATTTAATGGCACGTATAAGAAAATAATCATGTGAACTCAAAATTTCGGCAACTCGACATCCCCGAAAAACACAAACGTAGTGACTGTGTTTAAACAATTATTATTATTATTTATGGCATTCATTTACCGACAGTAGTGGCTACGCTGGCTAAAGCACAGCATTAGATCATGGGGCCAAGCTCTCTGCTGACTCGGTAGACGCGTGGGTTCGAGCCCCACCGTCGGCCGTCCTTGAAATGGTTCTCCGTGGTTTCCCATTTTCAACACCAGGCAAATGCTGGGACGGTACCTTCTGACAGGCCACGGCCGCTTCCTTCCACATCCTTGCCCAGTTTCATTCACCATCATTCATTTCATCTCTCATTAACTCCTCTCATGAGGTTGGCGTCAGGAAGGGCATCCGGCCGTAAAAACTATCGCCACAAAGACTTCCATCGCATCTCATCCCCGATCCCGTTGGAAAACGGGAATAATAAGGGGTAGACATACATGCATACATTTAACCACGTAAGTGAAACAAATCAACATATCATCGGCTTGTATGGCAACTTCTTTCAGGAGTGCACATTGAGAAACGAGCGAAGTATTATTATTATTATTATTATTATTATTAGGGGCGTGGTGGCGCAGCGGTCAAGCTGTATGCTTCTCACCAAGGCGGACCGGGTTCGATTCCCGGTCAATGCATGTGAGATTTTCGATGTGAAATGCCATGTCTTGTGGTTCGGATTCCACGTAAAACGGAGATCCCGTGGTTTATGATCGCGACATTAACGGTCACGTTAAACTACAAGCTTCCTTCCTTTTATTATTATTATTATTATTATTATTATTATTAACGTTGTTGCGCGTGTGTGCACAAACTCAGACCATAACGGTTCCTTTTAATAATTAAGCATATCTCTCGAATTTCAATTTCCAAAATGGAGGCTATGCACTATATCCGAGACCAATAAGTAATTAATTGGCCAAAAGATTGGCTGAATCCTAAACGGATCTACCACCCCTTGTCGTGCAGACCGTGACTGAGTGAATCGGTTTTACACAGGCTCGGTTTGTGTATTCATTGCTATTGGCGGAGGTCACTCACCTTCAGACTCTCATCTATATGCCTCAGCGTTGGAGGGGAGATCAGACCAGAGAAATCAAATGAGCTGCTGAGTTGATCAAAGGGTATTCCCTTCTCCAAGTTATTGACCGAAGATTTTTGTGATTTAATTCCACGTACAGTAATTAAGATACGACTAATTTTCATGAAGATATTTGATTAGAATAGCCTACCATCTTCTGTCACCAGTGTAAGGGACTTAACGTGGGCCTATATCAATTACACCCTGTATACATTTTAGCCCGCCCAGTCTTTGGAAAAAAATATGTTGACCGACTGAAGAGTTACAACTAACAATTTTGCAAATGCAACACTAAAAAAATTATTCAAAACTTGACATTTAGAAGACACAATGAACTAGTAAGCTACTCCTACATCCCAGTTTAATACATACTTTTAAAACGTAGACTACTTCTTTGTGTACCATTCGTTGACGGATACATACCGTACTGCAATATTGAAGACAATCACAACGAGCGACATTACTAATCAAGATAAACTAAAGGACTAATATTGTGGGGTTTGAAGCCATTTGTCAGTGTTGCCATTGTAGCCTGCGTGGCTTAGGCGGCAGCACACCGGCCTCTCACCGCTGAGTCCGTAGTTCAAATCCCGATCACTCCATGTGAGATCTGTGCTGGACAAAACGGAGGCCGACAGGTTTTTCTCCGGGTACTCCGGTTTCCCCTGTCAAAATTTCATTCCAGCAACACTCTCCACTATCAATTCATTTCATCTGTCATTCATTTAATCATTGCCTCTGAGGAGTGCGACAGGCTTCGGCAGCCGGCACAGTTTATATCCTCGCCGCTAGATGGGGGCTTCATTCATTCCATTCCCTGACCCGGTCGGTCGACTGAAAGCAGGCTGTGGATTTTCATTTCATTTCAGTGTTGCGTTAGTAAACAAAAGTATAGTGCTTTTTAGTCGGTCGACACGAATGTACCCAAAAGAGTTGGGTTATACCCTAATCCTGAGATAAATACATCTCATTTTTTTTTCAGGATTAGGTTATAACCCAACTCTTTTGGGTAAATTCATGTTTACCGCCTGAAAAGCACCAAACCTTTGTCTAAATGACTAATTTAAAATTACTTCACAAATTTCAAATAGCATTTACAAAAGACAAACTGAACAGAGTCCAAGACAAATCCAAACTAAATTTAACCTAGTAAATCAAGAACTATAAGATAAAGTAAATAACAATCAACTGCTTCAATTAAAATACGGATACAAGACTTCGATATAAACCACTCTAACAGACTTTAACAAAAAGGAAGCTTGTAGTTTAACGTGACCGTTAATCTCGAGATCATGAGCCACGGGACCTCCTTTTTACGTGGAATCCGAACCACAGGACATGGCATTTCACTTCGAAAATCTCACATGCATTGACCGGGAAGGACGTTAACAGGACCATGACACAGTTCATTTAAGAGCACTAAAAATATGAGATACACAAATTCTATATTCAACAATACTTCTGTTTTTTCTTTTAGGATTTGAATACTTGAATATCTACAGTATATTAATTTTAAATCGGAAGGACATCCATTACAAAATTCATGTTGATTTATATTGTAATTCTGTTTCACATACACCTAATGTACGGGGTAGATGACCTCGCTGTTCCTCCGCATAAAACAATAACAATACAACACCTAATGTAGTATTATGTCAGTTTTATTTAGCTGAAGAAGGCCCCATTGATGAGCCGAAGACTTTCTACTATAAAGAAGTAAACATAGACAACTAGTATTAACAGGTATAGGCTATAATATATTTTAATTATTTACTAGCTATAACCGGCATGCGTTGCGATGCCAATCAAAGGAAGATAATAATAATGTTATTGGTTTTACGTCCCTTTTAACAACTGCGGCTTTTAGAGACACCCGGGTGACGGAATTTCGACCCGAAGGGGATCTTTAACGTGCCAGTGAATCTACTGCCACGGCCCCTCGTATTAACGTACCCTCAATTGCCAACTGGCAGCGCCAGGATTCAATCCTGCAACCTTGGTTACAGCAGGCGAGAACGTTACCGCTGAGCCACGCAGCCTACCCAAAAGAGAAAGAAGGAAAGAAAGAATAAAAAGAAGTGTGTGAATTGTAATTTCGTTTACTGAAGTGCCTTTGGATAAGCAATATCCTTTGCTTTTCTGTCTGGTGCGCATATAACTAAATCCGAAAGCTTTCCGACTCGTGAGCACGCCACATACAGCTGACCATGTGAGCATTTGTTGAATCTACTCGTGCGCCATCTAATGTAAAATTTATTCACTTATTCGGAGACAATGGTGGCAGTGTGCAAAAATAATTCACCAAAGTTTCATTACAATTGGCGGAATTGTATATGAACGCTTACGGGACTCTCCTGAAACGATTCGCTGGCCAACACTCATTTGTTGAAACTACTATCAAATGGTTTTTCTAATTCAGAAACCTTTGCAGCAGTGTGCACAACAACTCACTTAAATTTCATCGCAATCGGATGAATAGCATATGACCGCATGCAGGACTTTGTTAAAACGTTTCATTTGCCGGCACTCATAATCTACTCGTTCGCTACCTATTTTGAAATGGATTTACTGTGCCAGAAACTTTCCTTGGAGTGTACACAACAACTCACCCAAAATTCATCGCAATTGGATGAATGGTATATGAACGCATACGGGACTTTGTTGAAACGATTCACACACCGTCACTCGTTTTTTGAATCTGTGCATATTGTAAAAACCTTTCCTGGAGTGTGCACAACAATTCACTAAAGTTTAATCGCAATCGAATGAATGGTGTATTAACGCATAAGGGACTTGAAACGATTCGCGTGTCATGACCGTATTCGAACCGACAGCCAAGCGTGAGTTTAGTCTTAAGAACCCCCGATCAAAAACCGTGGAGTGAACTGTCCCCTCATGCCATCTTGGAATAAATCAGCAAGCTATTCTCACACCTTGCATGCGGTGTCATAAGTATTGAGGCCGTGTTCACTCATGCTGGTGATATTCTCTTTGGCAGCATGATAATTTTACAGCGCATCTTTGCTGAACGTACTCCGGAAGCTAGTCCAAGCTTCAGATATTATTTTGACTCTGCAGAGACCTTCTAAATTTTTATTCTAGATTATTATCAAAGAAACTTCAATTTCCAAACTGCAAAAATTTATCACACGTCATTCTGTTTAATTTACTACGAAAATGGAGCCTAATAATTAATTTAAAATGAATGGTAAAGGTAATTACATCGCAGACATGCGAAGTGGAATGTAACTAGTCGTTGCACGACTTGGAAAAACGTCGAAGCCGGAACTTCCTTCCAGGACGTGAGTTACAACCTATAGTGAGCTCGACTTGAGTGCACGCGTTTGAGTATCGTGGTAAGTATCTCGTTTTTTGGGACATTGAGTCCAAGTAACTAATTCGACTGATATCCAGTCATATCGCGCCGATAAAGCACCTTAGAGTGCAGGTAAGTGATTATTTTGCCATGCGAAGTGCACAAGAAGACCTTCAGTGGACAATTCACGCCAATTTTGTGTAACTTTGATTTTTAATGTTTTTGCACGTGGTAAGTTAGCATATACCACGCTGTGGAAACCAAACTTGACTGTAAGTCGTGAATATTGACTTTATAATCAGCGTAGGTACGCTATACAACGTATTTCTACCGAGCCGTGTTACTGCCAGTCTTTTCTGAAACACGATTATACTGATATTTGGTGAAAGCGTGTGAGCCAAGTCTTAGAATGTGTGAAACGGATACCTGAAATCTGTGGCAGACACAAGGACAATTTTGATAAATAGTCTGCAAATTGTCGAGTCAGTGCTATTATCAACCAAGCGACGCTTTGAAAAGTCATTGATTCTACATATTTTCAACTGTACACGATGATTCAACTCTACAACGTGGACGTCACTTTTACCCACGCTTCTAAGATGTCTACTATGGCCTAAGCCATCAATGTGAAGGGGATGTCTGGAACATGGCTGGCATTATGAACTGGAAGCAGAGGAGAAAATTGAGGGCAGGATGGATAAGCCCATGATGGATAAATTAAACCCTCCAACCGGAGATGATTACCCCTCAATCTCTTGGTGCCATGAGTTGAACAACAATCCGCCGTGAGTTCTGTATCTTAATTTCCCTCTTGTACAGGTGATGGGTCGGCGGTGGAGTAATGTGTCCTCGGCAGCGCATGTGCATATGCAGTGGTCTCAGTGTTCTACTCGGGCTTTGATAAGAAATCTCCCGTGCTTAAGACCAGCCACGAATGACCAGGCCATCTATATAATTGTTCAGGAGTTTCAAGTTACTAATGGCACACATTCATGGACTGTTACATTCAAGATGGTAGTCTTGAGAACTTTATTGGTATTAAAACCGATTAATGAAACTGAGCAACTGGTGTGAAAAGTAGTGCAATATAAAATATTTATTTTAAGAGGACTCGCTTACATAATACTATCTGATGGAATATTACATCCAACGTAGATTTAGCCATAGTTCAAAATGGTACATACAGACATGTTTCATTACATTCTCTTCACGCTTCGCGTCCCCAAACCACAGTGAATCAATGTTTACGTGCTCGAAAGCAATGTCTGATTTTTTAATTGTGTAAATGGTTGATTGTTAGTTTCAAAATACTCATATAACGATAAAATGAAGCTAGGAAAATCAATAACAATGAAGATAATAATAATAAGAAGAAAATTATTATTATTATTATTATTATTATTATTATTATTATTATAAATGAAACGTCACGTACCCTCCTATGAACCCTAGTGCAGTTACTGTATTTCAAGTTGAAACCCGTGGGCGACGGCCCCACTGTCTGGCCGAGAATCAATTCCTTGACACTTCTGGGCATAACCACTTAGTCATTGGACCGGACATTATAATATAATTTAGGATGAACGTCATTTTAACTACAGTGAGTTTTGAGGCTCCGGTAACGGAATTTTGTTTAGGCCTGTGTCAGAAGTCAAACCACGATATTTAGCTGTGAAATCCAGCACTTCAGCCAGAGTGCAGCGTTAGGTCTGTAAAGTACCTATTCAGGTATCGAGAAATATTAGGAAAACGCTGGAAACTTGAAGTTTTGCGTGTCCATTTAAATCGCGATCATGATCAATGGGACCTATTTTACGCGGAATCTGAACCGGTGGACGTTATATTTTATATTTCAAATCTGACCTGCATTCAACGGAAATCGAAACTGATCCGCCTAGGTGATAGGCATGCAGCTTGACCATTGCGCCAATACGCCCACCTCGAAATATGATTTTTGCCTTGGAAAAAATATCATTGCAGTGGTTTGACAGTACGAAGTGGCACTCAAATGAGACAATTGAATCCACAAAAAAAAAAACTTATGGAAAAGAGAACTGGGAATCACTTCTGCGAAATGTAGAGAAACATGCTGCATGTTAGCGTAACATTATGCTGCCCGCTTGTGAAAAAAAACAGGATGCTTTTTGAGACCTCTTGCGAACGGCCATTGCAACATTTTCCTTCCCAACTTCTGTTATTTCAGGGGTTAACATGATATGTTAAACAACCACCTTGTTTTTACTTTAGTCTACTTGAAGGTTATACTAATATTGCCTCTCCTTATTATCAATCATCCTAACATTTAGATTGAGAACATATTATTGTTGCAAAACATCCTCACCTAAGTCGCAATATGGACAATAATTTAGGAGTGAATTTCTCATGCAGCAGTTTCACTGAGGCTATAAAACACGGCTATTCCGCGTGACGTGATTCAGGCAGAACATCATACTACTTGAGGAAAATGGAGTCGAGGTAATTACGAGAGTAAGTTGGTAACCTGGAAAGGGAAGGGGTGACTTACTCCATATTATCTCCTCTGCGTTGCGCTACTCAGAAATGTTTATTAATTTGTACGTAATTGCATCGGCGTGAGCTCTGTCGCTTCGTTGCTAATCACAATAAACAGGTTGCAACATTTTATGACAATACCCTCCAAAATGGTGTATCTTGTAGTACGTTCTAGGTACAATACAACGGTAACTGCACCTAGCTGTGTATGGGTATAATTCAGTTGTTGCTTTTTCCCTTTAGGATCTAGCAATACCATGTTGATCAGCCCCTCCTACTTGGGTGAATGTTTGATTTGTCTGATAAGCAGTGTTATTTTGATGAATGGCATCGTGCCCAACTGTAATTATTTTGGCCTGAGATCGGGAAAGGTGCCCCGGGACCTCAAATGGGGTACCCATCCGGAGCTTCTGGGAGGGAGCGTGAGAAAACTTGGGGGAAACTAGAATCAAGAAATCTGCTATCAGCGTGAGGATTTGGAACTTCCATCTCTCAACAAAAGGTCCCAAGCCCTTAAAATAAACTTACAAACAACGTCTAACTATACCTCGTTCTGTACCAATAAGGGGTATCTGTTGTATACTTGAACTGAGTATAGACTTAACCAATTATATCTTACTGTTAGCATCACACGAATCGTTTTGCTTTTCTCCTTCGGATCAGTTATTCCACAATCTTCTTATAACATTGAACCATTTCAATATTTGATCAGATTTCCTCCATTCCGTTTTTTAAATGTTTAGCCCTATTTTTGACATTTTTCAAAAGCGATAAAAAAGTAGACCATTGAGATCACCCGGCCAGATGTGTTTGTATAACTGTGTGTGTCCTAAATTGGCACACATATAGATCATAATATTTCAGATTAATTTTGAGCAACCCACAGGTCACACTGTTGCCCCCTGGATTACATGCGTGTTACTGGTAATAGGTTTAATGTTGAACTGCAAGTAACATCCATACTACCTATTGGACAACAACCAAAATATGAATGTGTAGATAGACGAAACTAGAAACTAGCCCTGCCAACTGTTGATATATCCTCACTTTAATTTGAAGCCCTAGTATCAATAAATTAGAAAGTGTACTTGCCAACAGTTCCAAATATTGCACACGTGTGGAACACATATTTGCAGATTTTTTAAAGTAAACCTTACATGACAGTATTGCCAAAACGATTCTAAGCGTGTTGATATTGCGTGGTGGCGCAGCGGTGAAGCCGTTAGACTCTCACCACGGAAGACCGGGTTTGATTCCCAGTCAATGCATGTGAGATTTTCGAAGTGAAATGCCATGCTCTATTGTTTGGATTCCACATAAAAAGGACGTCCAGTAGCTCATGATCGCGAGATTTACGATCATGCAAATCTACAAGTTTCCTTCCTTCCAACCATCGGCAGCCACAAAGTGATCTCCCGTGGCTTCCCACAAGGCCTAATTTGGATTGTACCTTCATAATGCCACGGCTGCTTTCTTTCCTACCCCCGTGGTGTAGGCACGTTTAATCGTGCACCACGATCGCAGCAAGTCCAGAGATTGGAGCTTCAAACTCAGCACCGACAGTGGCTATCCTGAGTTCGGATTGTCACGGATCCTTCCACGCACTTTCACAGCACACGACGGGATAGTATCGTACTGAGAGTCCCGGGGCTCCAGCCTAATTCAAGACCCTAATAATTACAGCTCAACATACTCCAAGAGTCACCACTGAAACACAGTTTTTCAGATAATTCCAGCACTCACCCAACAACACGGAGCTGATAAACAAATGTCCCAAGCCCCTAAAACGAATTAAGAACTACCACCACAACAACCTTGCAAATCTATTCCATCATCATTGTTCCCCCCAAAAAATACTGAACGTCCTAATCAATTGGAGACCAATTTAAAAATAAATAACATTCAGTAATGATATAATCAATTATAATTTGTTTCATAATAGTAATTGAAATAAAATATAATTAGACACGCTATCGTTATTTTTTCAGGGATGTCCAGATTCCGGAATGTTGTGTTCAGAGAATTTCATGTACGTGCCATTGGCATAGGGCTGTCGTATTTGTTCGCCTTCATTTATTACATGACTGAGTCTAGATCGAGCCATCGAGAAGGATAGCACTCTACTACCTGAGCTACGCAGCCTCGCTACCATTAAAATATTAATATATTTTTATACATATAACCCATTGCTTGTAAATTAGCTTCAGGGAACTAAAGTATAGTTACTGAAACAGGCATTTCTAGGCTGGAATGTCGAAATCGTTACCCATGAACTTTCAGACGATTCGGGTTGTTGAGAGAACTACTGCCTTCTGCATTAGTTTGTACAGTTAAGTATCCAGATCCAGGTTTTAAAAGCCTTGGTAAAAGGTACTTGGGATCACGCCCGTACTTGAGACACTGGTTGGTATGGTCTTTACCCGTTCTACATGCCATTGCCATTTGGTAGTGCCGACTCGCTATCAATGCTTTATTGTTATTTTATTTTTATAATTAACAGTATTATGTTCAGGTGGTACCGTACTATTATCAAATCTTGTAAGTAGTTTTCCATGGTTTCCCACTTCTACCCCAGCCAAATATCGGGATGGTTCCTAACATAAGGCCACGGCCGCCTTCTTCCCAATCCTCGCCTGAAATACAAATACCCACATAACTACAGAAACCAATAAAAACACAGGTTATCAGACAAATTCTACACACACCCAACTAACAGGGGCTAAATTACCAAAATCGCCAGTTATCTAAAAACAAGTAGTTCTGATAAGAAGTATACAGCCTATTTTCATATATCCTACTGACGTTAATTGCCTCTATCAACATACAAAATTTCTATTTGATAGCTGTAATAGATTCGTAGATCCCTGTCACTCCATGTGAGATCTGTGCTGGACAAAACGGAGGCAGACAGGTTTTTCTCCGGGTACTCCGGTTTTCCCTGTCAACATTTCATTCCAGCAACACTCTCCAGTATCATTTCATTTCATCCGTCATTCATTTAATCATTGCCCCAGAGGAGTGCGTCAGGCCTCGTCAGCCGGCACAGTTCATATCCTCGCCGCTAGATAGGGGCTTCATTCATTCCATTCCTGACCCGGTCGGAGACTGGAAGCAGGCTGTGGATTTTCATTTTCAATAGATTCGTACATATAGAGAATAGTCTAAATATTTTGGATGGTCGCCATGTTGGATTTTAAATTACGTAGGTCTTAGATGTGTGTACTATTATATGAAGATTATTGTGTAGGTGTAGTATTCAAACTTCAATCGCATGATTAGTACACATAAAAACGAAAGTTTGGTGCTTTTCAGTCGGTCACCACGAATGTATCCAAAAGAGCTGGGTTATGCCGTAATCCGGAAAAAATTACATGAGATTAATAAATTCACTAGGACGACCAGTTCCGATCGTCAAGCGATCATCATCAGATCCATACACTTAGGCTGTAAAATCTATGTTTAAAAATACAGGTGAAAATATATACAATATGTAGACTACAATTATTTAGTTGCAGTATTGGTAATGCAATTTGTCAGGGTATGCTGGTTGTAGTATGTATGATGTTAGGTGGAATGCTAAAATGGTGATAGAAAAGCGGAATTTGTCTCTTTGGAGTGACTATATGGTTATAAAAGTCAACTATGGTTGTACTGTATAGTGCATCTGGTTGGATCTTTCGTTCTGTAGCTGCGAGTAGTATCAACTTCCCTCTTGGAGCAGTGACGGTTGACTGAATTGGAATGTTGTCTCACTGACCTGGTTTTCCCTTATGTGTTTAGTTCTTATGCGTTGTCTGTAGTCAATGCATGTGTAATTGTGACGTGTTGCCAAATCAAGAGATGTATGTTATTGAATACAGGAAGGTCTTCAACTATTAAAGACCGTGGAACATTCCCCGCCACGCGTAGACTATTAGCCATTCATACTAAGCGCAGCCGGTCTTTTGAGGACGTCCCGGCACCTTTTATACTGCCGCGAATGCCGGCCTGGGTTTACTGAAGAAAAAAGTACATCGAACTCCTGATCCAGATAACATTTACCTATTAAAAACCACTACCCCCCCCCCCCCCCCGCCTTTTTATCTAGCTTGGCTACATCGCTAGGTTTTGTATTGTTTCCGACAGGGTGCATTTTAGTAGAGTGAAGAGGGGTGAGCTCCCCATAAAAGTGTGTTCATTTAGATTGTTGGGATTGTTTCTTTTGCCTAGGTGTATCACGATTCCTTCCTTTATGTCAAGAGCTCTGCCTTTCGATTCGTGATGAATTATTTTTAAGTCCGTTGATTTCTACCAATATTGTGTAGTGTAAGCAAAAGGCTATGTGATACGTGTGCAAATTCACAGTCCTACCAACTACCTAATCACTCTCCCTGGGCGTTTGAGCCGATAACTCTCAAAATCACGGAATACATGCAAAAAATCATTTTCGAACACGCTGTGCTGCTCCATTATACAAATATTAAAATACAATTCTTGATAAAATCATATAATGTCAGTGTTATCAGCATTCTAAACAGGTCTGAATATAGGAACAAGAGTTATAAGAAAAGTAGGCTCCTTAGTTCGACGTGGAAGTACTTGTTATTAATTACAAAATATTCATTTTCATTTGCTTACCTCTTATTATATCTGGGAGCAAGCGTCGTTCATATCTCTCCCACATTAAACACACTCTTTCTCTTTACTTTCCTGCCTAGTTGCCTTTCATTTACTATCTTCGTCAGCCACCACCTGCATTTCCTTGCTTATTAACCTTTCTGCCTTTATATTTATAGGTTTCATTATTTCGGACAATTCTAATAACATTCTTCTATTTCTAGACTCAGCTTTGAGCATTTGACACTCCGTATCTTTTACCGTATTGGCCACTTTACTAGATAACCTCTCTTCCTGATTTTTTAGATCCTCACCCAGTAGTTCCCCAGTTCTATCCACACAATTTTTCTTCTCACAAGAAGCATACTGTATCCCTCCTTTTGATATTTTATGTCATGCTAGTGTGATTTCCTTACAAATTCACCCACTCCACCTGTTTTCATCCCTATCCACAACTTCAATACTTTTTTTTGCCAATTTCCTGTTGAAAAAGTACATTCTTACAGTTAATTTTTACTCCACTAGAAGTACAGCTAGGAAATCCCACTGTTGAGCAAACTTGCTTCCTTTTGTATCAATCAGAGTAATTGACTGTCTTCATACATATCCGTTCTTCCTGAATTCTTAATGACTTCTCCATTTAGTTCTATCCATTCTATTATGCTTCTAATCGCATCCTCGCTGTATCCCTCGGTTAGGTGCTTGAATTGACATTGGTAAGATTCCTTACCAATTAGTTTGCAACGATATAACATAACGCACTACAGATTGCTTCGGATGTAGGGTGTGGTAGCTATGTAGAGATGAAATGATTAGCTCAAGACAGGGAGGCATGGAGCGCTGCATCAAACCAGTCAAAAGACTGAAGAGTCAAACACACACTTTCAACAAGGAAAATTAATTATCTGGACAGTTTCAGAGTAGATAAAGAGAAATATAACAGACAAAATCCAACAATATATGGATGACGCATCATTGATGACGATCATGGTCTTTTGTTATGATGGTGATCCCGCTTAAAACACATTCTTCGGCTTCGAGTAGTTTTCAATTATTATTGTGCTAATGCTCTGTGTTCAGCAAGTGACTGGCAATTTAGTAGGTTTGTATCGGCTAGGTTGTTACTGACAAGCGGAGAAATATTGGCTCCAAAAATGTATTTTATCGTATTTTATTAAAAGCTATTTTCGAAAATAGGAGGTACATTTTGGGCAACTTTCATTTTATGTGTATGTGATATACTGTATGTGTGCTCTAATTGTTTACGTGGGACTTAGAAAAATAACCACGATCTTCCTACAGCAGGCTAGCGGCGCAGTGGCTGTCATTCTTGGCTGTAAAATAGCTATTTTAACCGCTACTCGACGAGCCATGCGTATTTGTAACTAATAATCCTTGATCTTCGAGTAACATTGGTACCGGTACAATACTTAAAATGTGTTTTTCCTAACAATCATTTTGAAAGCACAGTACTTAACTTAGAGTAACTACCTTGTATCAGTTAGTAAACCCAAGAGACGTTGTTTGGAAGAAACTACGAGCTGACGAATAACACTGCCGTAAATCGTCCATGGAGTAGTGAAAGGTAGACGTTTCCACTGTCGTGTAACATTGGCAATTCATGGAATGGAGCTGTCAGATCCATGACCGGCTATCTTCGCTCCCAGAATTCCCGTCAACCACAGGCTACACGTGAAGCTATAACACACACTATCGCATAATTGATAGGGTACTTCGTAGCTCAGTCGGAGGGAGCACTGTGCTTCTAACTGCAAGCGAGTGGATTGAATTCCCACTCAGGTAGTGGGTTTTAGAAATAGAACTAATACTTCCAAAAACGCAAATGTCCCCGGGTTCACTCACCTTAAAACATATATGGATTTTAAGGTTACATACGAGGGAAATTAAATACTAAGTGAGCCAAGTTTTTCAAATTTGTACCATATTAAAATAATGATGTAGGTAGACAGTTTCCAAAATTTCACTGATGTAGTTATAATTGCTTGATGTTACAGCTGATTATTTGCTATCCCTTTCTCAGTATGTGTGTCACATGAGCAGTTTCGGAAACTGTCCTGGCCTCTAATGTGGCCATACTACTTAGGTCTTCCAATACGTTATATATGTATTGAATTAGTAGATGAACTTCTTGCGTTAAAATATTTCATTTTTGGTTTAAAAAGCATTAGATAAAATACTTAAATTCCGCCAACAATAGAATCCAGGGCAATGTACTACTATGAGCTCGAGTGCAAAGTCTTATTTGTCCATCATAATAACTGCTCCGCGAAGAAAATACGAGACGAATAAGAATCGAGAAATCAACAATGAAAAATATTCTTAAAAAATTAAAATTACAACCTCCTTGTTCATACGTTGGGTCCTCAGAAGTCTTCTACTTCTTCTCGTCCACTCTAGTATTGTCCATCTTCCTCTTGTTGTCTTGCTTCTTTTCTTGAGCAGTGAATACTAATCAGTAAAATTCATTCAAGCCATAAAAGAGTGGTGTAGAGGGAGTTTTTGTATCTGAGTGATATTTAACCTAGTGTAGGCAGTTAAAGATTGCGCCAGAAACCAGATTATGGCCCTTTTATGAAAACAGTGAAGTGTGGCTTAGTTCATATCGTAAAAAAACAGATTTTCCTTCTTACTTTTCAAAACATCAGGCATGGGTGATCTTAATGAACAGATTTCAGGATCCAGTATCACAGAGGTAGGTGGATGAGCGTTTGACGAAACTTTTCAATGCTTATTCGCTATCCCTGTGTAAACAAAAAGGGACTCTCCAACATACATTTTCATTTTAACAATCATGTATATATTTCTCATTTTCTAAACAAGCCATTGAAATGCAGGTTGATGTCATGAGTCATGATAATAATATTCATCACATGCCATAAAATTGTATAGCATAGGTTACAATCCAACATTAAGTCCATACGATATATTTCACCAGTTCTCAATATCTCCTATACGATTTAGGCAATCAATCTGAAGTATTGTATGTAGTTAGAGAACTGTTGAATAAGAACGTATATATGACGTTCCAAATCCTGAGAAACACAGAAGCATTATGACGGCCAAATGATTTTCAAATATTGAAAATAACCTTTCTGGTGATCTAATCACCTAAGTGAAATGAAACTTGGCTCAGAGAATCTTTATTCAGAATTTAGTGTTGATCAAATATTCAAAATGGCATAAGTTCGAGATTTTCAAACCTCATTTTTCATTTCTCGTATCTTATTCAGACGATTGGAAAGATGATTCTTATGCTGGGCTATGATAACAATCATTATCTAATGGCACTACATACTGTAGCTTACCTTTCGTAAATCATAGAAGCCGTGCATTTGACTTAAAAATAATAATTCCCGTGGTTCGTTACAGAAAGATGCCATCTCGCGGGAGGAGCCTAAATCACCGATGTTGAAAGCTATATATTCTAGCACATAACTTCTCATTGTAATAGTGTAGTTGAGGACACATATGTCGTAAACCAAAAGTTATTTAGTGTTTCACATGGAAAATTATTTTGATAGGCAGGACAGTTTTAATGGAATATATATGATACATATAAAAATAGACTATTTATTTCCTTACGGAACTACTTGTTACTTTTACAAGCAGACTTCACTATGTCATTCCACCAAAATGTGCGCTTTTCCTGTCATTACACACTGTTGTGCCAAGGTATGCCTTTGCTACGTCTAGTACTACATCCCTGAATCCTAATCCCTTCGATTCTATGTCCTACAATTTTTTACCATCTACTGTTTGGATTTTTTCCTCAATCATTTCCATGTATTTCTGCCCAGATTTTCCCGGCACTTCTTGCATACAGTAAATGGATTCCTTAACAAGGGATCATCATGAAAGGGACACTTCCGATCTCCATGAAGCTTTGCATATTGTTAGGTCAGATGACAAGGAAAGTATATGTGTTGGTACTTCACGCCTCATTTCGGTCATCCCAAAAGAGGTTCGGCCATTGGCGAATTTGTTAGCGTCCTAGACTTTGTCCTTAAGGGATACGCAGTGTGGCTCTAGCCACGAACGAGTGAGGTACCTCATGTCTGGTGGAGCTGAGCAGTGAGCGTGCAACCAACACACGACAACAGTTAAGTGCGCCGGGTGGCTTTGCCTACGCTAAGTACAGGCTCTTGGTCAACTGGAAGAACCCCAGGAAGAAAATGCAAAACATCAGGAAAAATACGTTGAAATGCTCCTTCCAACGGAACACCACGCGTCCGTCGGCAGCGGAAATTCACACCTTTGTGGCGGAGATGCTGAAACTCACGGTCGACCAACTGGAGTCCCTGCAACTTCACGCACCGTCCAACTCTGTATTTATCAAGGTAATCTCTCAATCTATTATGGACAAACTTTTAAGTAAATTTGCGGGCACACACAGGCTTACTTTGTTTAATGGGGAGTCTGTTTCAGTCGAGATTGCCACTGCCGGCATGGAAGCCACGCGGGTAAGGCTATTTAATATTCTGTCTGAATTATCACATGATACAATACGCACCCATTTCGCAAAATATGGTACCGTCAAATCCATCACAAATGAAAGTTGGTCCCATTATTACAAGTTACCAGTTGCAAATGGTATCCGACAAATACACATTGATTTAAAAAAGCAAATTTCGTCCTTTATCATGATTGATGGGCACCGTGGACAGGATAGTTATGAAGGGCAAGTTAAAACATGTGCCATATGTCAATCTCTGTACCATCTCCGTATCGACTGTCCGCGACCATACTCGGCCATGACGCGCCTTGAACGCGAAACTCCAACAACTAGCCTTGTGGCTATGGTCACCCCTAGTTCCAGCCGCCGTATAGACGACTCCTCGCTTCACAGCCCAGGCGATACTCAAGCACGCTACGATACAGGCTTTCCCCCGCTAGATCGCACGCCTCCAACGGAGGCGGAGCCTGTTACCATGTCTGTCAGCATAAGTGTGCCTGACATGTTTCCATAGTCTGTGGTCATGCACCAGGAAGAGTCTTCACAGCAACCCTTGGATGCTGACCGGTCACCCCCTCCAGTCGCCAAACCTACCCATAGTTCCCCACACGGAGAAAGCTCGGCACAGGAAAATACGGGGATACGCAAAACGCCCACCTGGTCTGAGGACATTGAGGAAAGCATGCTCGTTAGCCGTCGGCCTACTTCCGATGACTAGGATGCTTCGCTCGCAACCGCAGTCGTGAAAAACCGTAAATCTAAGCGCAAGGTTAACCCTACTTCCAATGACTCCGATGCTCCGCTCGCCACCAAACTTGTTAAAACCCGTAAGGCTCAGAACGAGCCTAAGCAACTGAAGAAAGGTGAAATACGTGTCAGTGAGATAGACCCCGTTTCCGAGTGCCGGAAAGCCCCAGAAGTTGTCTAAAAGAGGCCTCACCTGCTGAGAGACTTACTACCGGCGAAGCCCTTGATGTTCAGCAAATGATGTCGGACCTGTGTCATATGGCAACCCTTCCTAGCCCCGGTCCCATTATTTCACTTCTACACAAGTGCGCTCAAATGGGTCAGCATGAGGGAGTCCCCGATTTCGTTAGCAAGATGCGGGCTAAATATAGTGAGCAGTCCCAGGAGGCACTGCAGGATTTGGATCTATAGATAACTCCCCTCCTAGCCGATATCAACTATGAACCATAATTCACATTTGAGGACCTATGCCACAGTTAATGTTCCTGGCTTGAGGAATCCGGCCACGCAGGCACTGTTAAGCCGTTTTCTGCGTGAATATGATGTTGACATTCTTTTTCTGCAAGAAATCAGCGAATGCAACATTGGCTTCCTGTATGACCATGACTTTATATTTAACATGGGCACCACTGCTAGGGGTACGGCCATTATCTACCGTAAAGGCACCCTAGTAACTGATGTGGTGATGGATCCTTCCGGGCGTATAACGTCTGCTACTGTACAGGGTGTCAGGATCATAAATGTTTACAGTCCATCCGGCTCCAATTATAAATCTGAGAGAAACGTTTTATTTAGCAAGACATCTTACCCCAATTGGTAACCCCATTTTAATGATGGGGGATTTCAACTGCACCTTACACCCCCAGGATTAGACTGGTTCCTTCAATTTCTGTCCTGGGTTACAGGGACTCACCCAGAGCATGCAACTAATAGATCTATGGCCACACATACATGGCAACCAGATCGAACATACATTTTGGTGTGGGGCCTCTAAATCCAGGATTGATCGGGGGTATATGTCCAGTACGCTCGCCTCACGCGTACGCGACTGTCGGATAATCCCTGTCGCCTTTAGTGACCACAATGGCTTTTTATTTACGGCGTGAAGTGCCGCCCTTGCACACTCAATACAAGGGCGAGGCACGTGGAAAATGGATACCAACTGCTTTGAAAGGGAAGAGGATTCACAGCGTTTTGAGGCTGTGTATTGGCAGTGTCAACGGCTGAAACACCGTTACAACAATGTGGCTGACTGGTGGTTAGAAAAGGTGAAGCTGGCTATTCGGGCAGTCGCCAAAGCAATAACCTTTGAACGTAATCAACGTTTATATAGGAAACTTGACTTCTATGACACCGTATTACAGGACCTCCACCGTCGTGAATAACTTGGGGAAAATGTGTCCGAGGCACTACGCACGATTAAGACAACCATCTGCCATGTCCTAGAAAGCAATTTAGCCACCCTGCAGCAGTATGTCAAGAAATATTCCTTGATTGACAGGGAAAAGATGTCTGTTTATCAGCTTGGCCGTCTACGCCGCTCGCAAAGGCGTCAGTGTATTTGTCACTGGACGGGACCGGATCGGGGCATATTAACGACCCGTGAGGAACTACTTGCAGAAGGTGAGCGCTAATTTCGGGAGTTGCCGGCCGAGGAACCAGTCTCGGAATTGGCAGGTAACCAACTCATGACGTCTACGGACCGGCACCTGGACAACGACTGCTTGCGTCAACTTGGCGCCCCAATCATGAAGGCAGAGATCGCCTCTGCTCTCCGAAACACAGCTAATAATAAGACTCCGGGAATAGATGCTCTGCCGGAGTACCTCGTTGGGGATGAGATCACCCAAGTACTCAACTACCTATTCACACATGAAGTACCCCACGGCTTTACGGAAGGCGTTATCCTTTTGATTCCCAAGCTTAATGGTGTGCGGAGTATTGCTGACTACAGACCAATAACTATTCTCAACACGGATTACAAGTTGCTGGCCAAAGTCCTCGCACTTCGGCTTAAAAGTGTGCTTCACAGATTGATATGCCCTGGTCAAACCTGCACGATACCCCAGAAGAACATTCTGCATAGCATTCTTGCTATCCGAGACCTCATTCTTTATGCTTCAGGTAATGGTAATCACGCGACTGCCTTGCTGAATATTGACCTGAACAAAGCCTTTGATAGGGTCGCCCACGCATATCTTTGGCAAACTTTGCGTCACTTTCACATTCCTCTGGGCGTCATACACTGCCTCCAACGACTCTGTGCATCCGCTTCATCCAGAGTGTTGATAAATGGATTTTTATCCCGTCCAATTCCCGTCCATAAATCCATCAGGCAGGGCTGCCCATTGTCGATGGTGCTCTCTGTTTTGGCTATTGAAACCCTGATCCGCAGTCTGGACGAGAAACTCCAAGGTATCGATCTGCATGGTGCCCATATCACCCTGCGGGCATATGGCGATGACGTGAACGTCTTCAACACTGATGAGTCAGAACTTACGTCTACGAAGATCATCATGGACACCTACGCCCTAGCATCAGGTGCACGCATCAATGCCGCGAAGTCATCGCTCATGCCCATCTGCTTGCCTACAAAAATCAGGCCTCCGCACGACCTAGCCATTCCCATAGTTGACAGGTGTACAATCTTGGGGATAACCTTCTTCCCCGATTTTGCAGAAACTGTCGGCTACAACTGGAACCGGTGGATAAATACGCTGAGATTTCAATGAAAGGAAGAACTGACGAGACGATTGAACCTGATACAGAAAGTGGGGTTTATTAATACCCTTACCCTGTCCAAACTATGGTTTCTGGCACAAGCAATTCCGGCTCCGCACGTTGTCTGCCAACGAATGGAAATGGCCATCGGATATTTCCTCTGGTCCGGTTAACGCTATCGGATTCGTCGAGATCAAATGAACCTGCCATTTCGAAGAGGCGGAGTGCAACTTGTGGCAGTTGAAAACAAATGTGCCGCCTTGCTGGCCGCACAGGTTTTTCGAGCGCAACACAACATGAGGGACCCCTTTGACACGGTCTGCATACAATCACTTGTCCCAGGTGCAAATCCCCAGATGCTCATCCCAGCCAATGTTTTCATGAAGGAACTCGCAATTCTTAACCGTCTGAAATCCAGTATCTCCACACCCTTCACTGCCCTCCCTACCAAGGTGCATTATAAGTTTCTGCTCGCCGAAAGACTCTTCACCCCCTATATACAGATGAAATATCCCACCAGAGCCTGGTCGACTATTTGGGAGAACCTGTGGAATCCCTGGATTCCATTGGAATGGCGATCGACATTGTATGAGTACCTCAATGAAATTGTGCCGACCAGAGAAAAACTGTCTTGGCATGGACAAAGTGATGTCGACCTGTGTGACGCCTGTGGTCGCACTGACACATTAGACCTTCGGGTCACTACGTGTGGGAATGCGACAGTCGTCTGGACTTGGACCCTCCAGGCAGTATCTGGAATCTGCGGACGGCCGCTGGACGTGTCCGATGGCATGAAGGTGAAACGTTTTGCAGTACAACATTCCACTGGGGAAAAGCGTGACGCCATCCTCTGGTTCACTGCGGGAGCGATTCGTTATATCCTCTCCCGCCACAGGTCTCGGGACCACACACTGGTGGGTTTCTTGGACCACCTCCGCATGGAGAGATGGAAAACCACCAAACATGGAAAACTGACTGCAGCGTTTGGACGGCTGTTATGTATGTTTTGATTTGGACCGCCAGCCTTTCACCGGGTCACCGCCACGAGTTCTTATCGTCAGCCTGGAGTGTTTAATACTTATAAGTGCTATTGACTTTAAAATGGGGCAGTGACGATTACTTTCTGTGTTGACCTTTTACAAAGGTGCAGTGACAATTTGTTTCTGTGTTGCTTTACAAATCGTGGTGCAGTGACTTTTATTTTCTGTGTTGACTGTTCACATTGTGCACTGGCAATTCCTTTCTGTGTGTATAAAGTTATTACTATGTAAATAAAACCACTTATATAAAAATAAAAAGGGGAAAAATTAATAAAAAATAAAAAAGGGACCCAGGCACTATTCTCAGCCGGGCCATCTGACATTTTAGTCTCATAGGGTTAATTCTCTCGGCATAGGCGCAAGGTGTAATTGACGCCTTCAACATCACGTTATCCTCATTAGAACGCATATGGGCATCCACAGGTGCAACTCGAAAAACCTGCACTTTGCCTCCTAGGAGATCACCCGGGATTATTATCCCTAGAGAGGGCTAACTTTTGCGAAGTTAATTATATTCCTCAGACTAGAAGCAGTCCATGTCGCTGCGATCTTCTACCACCAATAGCACTACTAAAACCACTTCATCGAACAATGTGTCTACGGAGAGGCGTACTTGGGTACATGATATGGGGGTAGTAGTAGTGCGATTGTTTGGATAAAATACGAGAAATAAACGTGTACATCAATTTTGACTGCTCTAAGTCTTCAGTGTGTATTTGAAAACGTACAATATATCTCTGTATAGGAATAGACCAAATAAATGTGTAGGTGTATTTCCATATACGTTGCTCTCCCTGTGATCAAACCAATGAGTAATATTCGTAATATTTCATTGAAATAGATGGGTGGAGGTTCACCATGTTCCCATATAAGTTGTTAATTTGGGATTTGTTATTCCTCTTCACAACCGCAACTTATATTTTGTTGATGATCGCCTCGTAGCACAGTTGCTGGCATTCTTAGCTGTCACCCGAATTCGACTCCCGTCCCTGCAAAGAATTTTAATTCTGGTCCGAGAGCTGGAACGGGCTACACTCAGCCTCGTGAGGCAAACCAGAGAAGTGGTGGGTTCGATTCCCACCTCAACTATCCTGGATGTATATTTCCATTGTTTCGCCACTTCTACTCCAGGCAAAAGCCGGGAAAGTTCCCAAATTAAGACCACGGTCACGTCCTTCCCAGCCCTCATCTTGATTACGAGTACACACTACAACTGACACCACATAAACATAGGTTATCAGTCAAATTCTACACGCATACAATTACACGGAGCTAAATGACCACAATTCCCAAGCCACTCGAAGGAAACAACAACCATTTCTTGTGACAACACATTCTCAATGGAATTGTGTGGCAGTGGTATAATTTGAGTTGCAAATTGATGATAATTATGTATTTTAGTGTGGCTAGGGCAATATATCGTTGCAAGAGTTGAGGTTTAGTTCCTGATGCAGGACATTTTATACCATAATTAATGTTATTGCCATTAAGCAGTGACACATTTTCTACTAAACGTGTTTCAGAACGTTTAATTTCTTACTTCTTCTAAATAATTTATAAACCGTTCCAAATATAGTTCTCAAGTACAGTAACCGATATCAATCAGACTAAAATATATAATTTTACTATAGAGAAATATTCTCTTCATCTCGGGAATAAAGTCTGTTGTCACTGAACCTACACGGCAAGAAATGAGGGGACACCGTAAGTCCACCATTTCCTGAATAGTCTTTAAATATGCATTTTAAAGTGTGATTGAGCCTTATGTGTCAACTAGATAAAATAATGGCTAGATATCAGTTGTCGCCATAAGTGGGAATTCGGTGCAATGTACAGAAACGTATGAATTTCCATCCGTACGTCTTCTTGAAGTGTGAACCTAAACGCCCCAGTACCTTATGCGAGGTTTAACCTAATCCGGTGACTATTATTTGACGTTTTTCAGTCCGTCAACAGGAGTGTACGTAACTTATTTGGGCAAGGAATTATAATTAATTTCTTAGTGTCTAAAATAATTTACATGAGTTATTCATACATTTCATTTAACAATTATTACATGCATGGAGGCTATATTGGATAGCTAGTATCTTTCGTCAGATCCTGCTCACTTAGGCCTACGTTAGGTTCAGTAAGGTATGTACAGTATATAAAATTACAAAATGTACAACAGTATTTGTAATATTAAGCTACATGCGTTTTTAGTTAAAATTGGAAACCTTTTTTTTCGTTAGTATATTACACTTCTATACCGTTGTGTTTTTAGTTAGTAATTTTTATGTGTATAAGTGTCAAACACTTTTGAGTCGTTAACTTCTACCGTTGCAAACTATTAAAGTGATTGCGTTCTAGATTTGGTTTTAACCGTTAATTTTCAGATTACATATTAGGCTACTGGGTTAGCTTTGGTTAAAAAGTCTGACTCATTACAAAGTTGAATTAAAACGTACGTAGCTTAATAAATGTACATAATGTTTTTCACAAGTGGTGTATACATAACCACTGAATCTAAATTAAGCCTAAGTCAGCAGGATCTTATGGTATTTGCTTGTCGAACGGAACTATATACCAGGTGAGTCTGCAGCCCCTTATTTTTTTAGAGTTCGGCCACGCTTCCAACGTCTGATGCCAACATGGTCGACAGTTCCCCGTCTATAGCCAAGCCACAATGACCCTAAACGACTTTACAAGATTTATGATGACATGGAAGCAAGACCTTTACAAAAACAAGTGTGCGACAAGTGATAATTCAAAGCATCCAACTGGCACAAATCTACACGGTTTCACCGATCTGAACCAAAATGTGTATACTTACCTTTTGGAACCCTGCGAGTAACAATGTTTACATGAAATTCCGGACAGACGACTCCATACCCTACATTTAGGCCCTTCGGCACAAATCTACACCGTTTCACCAATCTGAACCAAAATTTGTATACTTATTGTTTTAGATCCCTTATTTGGGGGTGGATCTAAAAGGGAGAGTTGTTGTACTAATTTATAAGGTGGTGCCTAAAAGGGTAGCTTCCCTTGGCAGGGTAAGCTGACCAGTGTAGAGTGTTGTGGTGTGCTAGGAACTAGGGGGCGTTCCTATAAATAATGTAGTAGTGTTTGAAGGGATGGGACCCGATGCACAGGGTCGCTGTGCTGGTCGCTCAGCTCAGCTGACTGCTTATTATGTAACTGACTCTGTTCGTATCAGCCGAGTGGCACGTGCTGCTTGCTGGCAGCCGGGCCGGCTCGGGAAACACAAAGATACCTGAGTTAGCGATATTAGACTACCGTCTGTCACGTCTTACCGTGACGGGAGTAAGGAAGGGCGTTGGGATGTAAAGAGGCGTATAAACAGTAAAGCGTGTGTAGAGTGTAGACCAAGTGTTTATTGGTCTGTAATTCTGAGTATGAGTCCCTTGTAGGGAATGTAATTATGTTCACAATGTATTACAAGTTGTGGGTTACAGGTTACATAAGTAGGAACTCTGAACACGATTGACTGACTCACCTCGGTTGACACCAGCGTAGCCTCGGGCCGTCTCGATGAAGCACTGACAATGAAGAGATCCTTTGACCTCATTACGATGCCTTCTTATACTCTCCGGCGCTATGTTGTCAGCAATGTGTTGGCCCAGTTAATTGTATGTCGCTATGTGTAACCATTGTGCAAGGCCTGAGCTGCTCTTTAGAGTGGCCAGCTGTCCCTGTTACGTTTTATGGATGTTGGCCCGGCTTTCCAAGGGTTGCCATTTAGGGGATTTAGCCAGATGCCGGGGGGATGGACTCCAAGGGGTGCATACCACTGGGAGGCTGTACATTATCCTTTGGAACACTACGAGTAACACTGTCAGCATGAAATTTCGGACAGACCACTCCATTCCCTACATTTAGGCCTTTTGGCACAAATCTACACCGTTTCACCGATCTGGACCAAAATGTGTATACTTAACCTTTGGAACCCTGCGAGTAACACTGTCAGCATGAAATTTCGGACAGACCACTCCTTTCCCTGCATTTAGGCCCTTTGTTACAAATATACACCGTTTCACCGATCTGAACCAAATTTCACATACTTTTACTTTGGAACCCAACGAGTAACACTGTCTGCTTGAAATTTCGGACAGACCACTCCATTCCCGGCATTTAGGTCCATTGGCACAAATCTACATCGTTTCACCGATCGGAATCACATTTTGTACACTTACCCTTTGGAACCCTGCGGATGACACTGTTCACTTTAAATTTCGGACAGATCACCCCATTTCTGCATTTAGGCCCTTGATCACTAATCTACACCATTCCTCCTTATTGCACCAAATTATACATACACTTTGAACCCTGCTGGTAACACTGTCCACTTGATATTTTGGACAACGCTCTCCATTCCCTACATTTAGAATAACAAACAAACTGGGACTTGAAAACCATGTATTATGGCCCTAGAATCATTCATGTCGGTAGTAGTGTAACTGAAAGAGTAATTTAATAAGTCAATTGTTGACTGGAAATTCGGGCTCTATCATGTAGCCCCTATCAGTGTTCTGGTGCAGAATTGCGAAAATAGTTAAATCTTGCGCTGCTTATAAATTGTAGTCACGAGGAGTAATTAGTGCAAAAAGATTTCTTTTGACCCTTAAAACAGTTATCATCATGAACATATTATGCATCTGTATAAGTGCAATGGTGTTGGTGCAATACATTGAGGTTATCAGCTGCAATAAGCGTTGGTGCTTTCAAATTTACCGTAATTTATTCCGAAACTTATCGTTGAGCGCTATGTGACCATAAATGATACTATTGCTACCTCAGGAACTCGGGACAGCCGAAGTTTTCCAAAGTGTTCTGATTATTTTCCTACGGCGGTATGCGACAAAAGACGACACTATTGGTCTCTGCATTTCTAACAAACAATGAGATATAGGCCCTAGGCAGTGTCTTTTATTTCACTTACTCCTCTTCCTAATCATTTTTTGAAATTTGTTTGTAAATTACATGTGTCAGTGCTGTAGCTAGTAAATAGCCGTTTCCCTATTCATTATTATCATTATTATCATTAGGGGAAAATGGTCTAAATGTTACGTCCATTATACTGTACTGCTTATCACCATCACTACAACCACCACCACCACCACCACCACCACCACTAAGTTATATTTAATTATTTTTTTCTTGTAGTTTATGTATCATGTTCCAGTTCTGTAATAGTACTCATTATCATCCACAAAACAAATAAATCCACCGGGCGAGGCCGGGCTCTACTGCTAGTTTTAAATAAAACGTATTTTGTGAAAGAAATAGTATTGAAATATTAGAATCCATTTGCCAGTATTACCAAAGTAATCTATTAGTAGATGCCGTTCAGTTGGTCGGTGTTGACCGAATGCAAAGTTCCTGGTAGTACATGAAACATTATTTATTGTAAATTACTATAGGCCTACGGTAACCTCGATAATTGTGACCTCTAGGATTTGTTGTCGTTATCGAACCTCCTTCAGCTTTCTTTATGTTGTTCAAGGAATCCCATATGGCTTTGCTTGAAAATGTAGCAGAATCGTCATCGCTCTGAAACAGAACAGTTCCAATCAACTGTAGGTTGGTGTAGACTCGCCGAGACAAATTGTTAGGCAAGTCGCGTCTCTGGCGCCATTTCTGCGATATTGCATTCATGTCTCTCTCTTCCTCTCCTTTCTCTGTTTCTGCGATCGTCCCTTCCCTCCACGGCCTCCTACCCTCCACCTTTGCCTCCAGCTTTATTCTCATTCATTTCTACATCCCTTTGTGTGTCTTGTCATTCTCCTGTTTGGAGCTATTTAAAGTAGTCAGTATATTTCCCTCATACATCGTTATTTGCCTCGGTGTAACACATTCTAGATCCCCTGTTCTGGTCCTTCTTCATTTCTCTCTCCTTCCCACTCTTATCTGAGAAGACATTTCCGTGGGGATTTGGTGTGGAGCAAGCAAGACAATCTAGCTTATTTTTCTTCTTTTTAACATTTCCATTATATTACCGAAAAGAACATAGGCCTGCTATGATATACAACCAAATTACTCCTGTGTTCGTATTGTTGATTCTATGAATCACTCTTTCATCCAACCTACTTGAGCTCAATTGCAGATATGTCAATTCTATTGGTTAACGTCTTCTATTTTTCTCCAATCAGTGGCCGGAAATACCTGTAAATTCTTCGTACTTATTAAATTATTATAAACACACAATCCACTTTTTTCCTATCAAATTGGTGCTCGTAAATGTATTGCATTGGGAGTGAAATCCTTGGTTTAAAAAAAGTAAAGCAAATGAATTAATTTTATTGTGAGCATAAGGGATATAAATAATATTGGCAACAAAATAATTGCTGCTATATGACTCCATATAAGTTGGGTTGCAGGCATTAACATACCCACAGAACCCACTTCCTTTGCAGTTGTGTATTATTTTAATGCTCTTATTATTATTATTATTATTATTATTATTATGATCATTACCTTAGGTAATCCAGTACGTTGGTCGTGTGTGTTGATCATACGGTTACGAGTCCTAAGTAAGCAGGCTATAGGCCTACGTATTTAGTTTTTGATGAATAATTTTAGCCACTATGTCCTATCCTATCATTTAAGCCTTCGCGCATTGCATCCAGATGTAATATTCTGAATCGTGTCCTCTTATTTATGGGGCTCATCCTTAAGGGAACCTGGACGTGTGATAGGCTCAAAAATGTCAATTTTTATTTTTCAGCTTAAAAGAATTTCCCATCTCTCCTGAAGAATTTGGTGTATCAATTATTGTGCTGAAGCGATATTTGATGCAATAAAATTAGGTTTAAACATAATGATATAAGGTTATATTGTAGCTAACTACTAGCCAAACATTCTTTTTGTGTTTTCCGGGACGTGTGATAGGTTCAAAATGTCAATTTTTATTTTTCAGCTAAAAAAATCTCCCATCTCTCCTGAAGAATTTGGTGTATCAATTATTGTGCTGATGCGATATTTGATGCAATAAAATTAGGTTTAAACATAATGATATAAGGTTATATTGTAGCTACCTACTAGCCTAACATTCTTTTTGTGTTTTCCGGGACGTGTGATAGGTTCAAAATGTCAAGTTTTATTTTTCAGCTAAAAAAATCTCCCATCTCTCCTGAAGAATTTGGTGTATCAATTATTGTGCTGAAGCGATATTTGACGCAATAAAATTAGGTTTAAACATAATGATATACGGTTATATTGTAGCTACCTACAAGCCGAACATTCTTTTTGTGTTTACCGTAAGTTATATTTTTGGTAATTTCATGTACCATTTTCTCAGAAAATATGCGACCAATGTTTCTGAAACTTGGATGTCTCTACGATACTACATAGATCTACTAGTGGAAGTAATTTTATTCAGGTATCTTGATTAGTTCATGGAGTCCAGCTTGAAAATCACTGACAATTTTACAGAAAATATCAGTTTTCAAAAAGGATGTACACAATAAAAGATAACCCAGCTCCTGTAAACGATAGGGCAATACGTTTACCTCAGTAGCTCAAAAATGGTTGAAATATTATGCATGCAAAGTTTAATGGGTCTGGTTTGAGTATTTGATCAGAAAAAGGGACATGAGTTAAGGGAATTTTTAACAATATATTGTTTTAACCTTGTTTTTGTGATCCTCTCTCTGACAAAAAAATTTCAACATAGAAGTTTCAATTTCTACCCGAATAATGATGAATGTACTCTGAATATATCAAAAGGACATTCAAGGAAATACCTATTGTAGTTTCTGAGATAGGAAACTAAACATTGGAAGCTACATTTTTCTGTCGATTCACACGTCCCTGTTCCCTAAGAATATGTTCCCGATACTTCCTGGTTGCGATAACCTGATATTTTAATCGCTATGAAGAAACGTTCAGTATCTTTAAACATCTGTTCGATGCTGTCCAGACCATTCCTGGACTTTTTATTGAATTTGTGAACTAGGTGGAATTCATTCTCTCGGACAAGGAAGGGCTATTGTATGTTTAATTGAGTATAATCTTAAACAGTTGCAACTCTTGCAAGACACATTTATATCACTAAATCGGACTGTACTTAGAATACACGATTTGAATTATGTTGTACTTGATCAACTAGTTTTCTGCTTCCATTGCAACGTGGTATAAGTAAATTTTTAACAACTGCTTCGGGATAGTGGGTTCCAAATGCGTTTAGTTCCAGGCCTATTTTTTCCATTTCTTTATTCCAAATATATAGGACAATATGGGGTCTGCGTATGTATTTATGGCTTGAAGTTGTTCTTGCAAATTTAATTTTGTCCTGAGGATGTTTGTGATTCAATTACTTTCTGCTTCTTGGCCTTGGACTCTCTTCGTCTCGCCTGCAGTAGTGTGCATGCAGTTATAGAAAAGGGAAATCATGTAACCTATACCTCTTGTATAATTTCGAGAACTCTAGTCTTCCTCGGTTGATGTTCAATGGTTTACACTTCTCCAGCTATTTTAGGTGTCTATGAGTAGGCTGCAGTCAAACAGTTCGACATCATCCATAAAAAGTACATGATTTAACTTTCGTTTTACGAAATTGTTGTTCTCAGTAGGGAATCCATACCCAGTTTCATTTGGAAGCGATTTCAGTAGATTTATAACCACATAAAACTAAACGAGGCTAAAGCTGTTTCCGTGGAATATGTCTCTCCTGATATTGATTGGATTGTACTTCATTGTTTCACAGTTGCTGCTAGGTTGAAGAGTTGTTTACCATGTGGAAGTCAGATGCTGAAATTCCCTATGAATTTCCTTAGGTGGATGAGCTATCAACGAGGTACACGGACAAATGTTTTCTGGTAATTGATGTTTGCTGTATTTATGTTTCCCTTCATAGCAGCGGGTTGCTCGGTGACAACTGAGTCTGCCATAACCCGCTCCTAACAGTCTTGCGATCTTTAGCGCAGCCCTTCCACTCTCAGAGTGTATTTCCTTTCCTGTGAGCATTGAATATCTTCCTGCTACATAACGAGAAATTCTTGGATGCAGTGCACAGGCAAGGTACTAACCTACCATGGCTTTCAATAAGTAATGGCAGCACTGTTGTCAATCAGCCATCCTAGTGGTGATCGTTGTAATCTTGAAGTATATTGTAGAGCAGACTTTTTGTATAAATCTGTAATACTGAAAGTCTTGAAGTAGCTGATATTTGTTAACACATTCACTGTTTTTCGCATTCTGTAAGTAATAACGCCCTAAACAGATGTTCAGTAGATTTGAAACCGACATCAGTGGCTACGCTGGCTAAAGCGCAGCGTTAGTTCATGGGGCCAAGCTCTCTGCTGACTCGGTAGACGCGTGGGTTCGAGCCCCACCGTCGGCCATTCTTGAAATGGTTTTCCGTGGTTTCCCATTTTTCAACACCAGGCAAATGCTGGGACGGTACCTTCTGACAGACCACGGCCGCTTCCTTCCACATCCTTGCCCAGTTTCATTCATCTTCATCCATTCCATTTCTCATCCCGACGCGCAGGTTGCCCATGGGCGTCGACTAGAAAAATTTGCACTAGGCCTCTCCGGAGGCTACTGGACAAGAAAAATGTAGATTTGAACAAAGATGCTTCATAATAATCTAAGTTGCAAGCGAACAAAACGCAACTTAGTGCTTTAGAGCATTGCAAGAAGCTTGCGGGAGAGAATTCCTACCTTATCGAACTATTGCAATTTGCGTGGAAGCCTACCATCAACGAAGAGAGCAATGTCAACACAGTGCACGATCTGGTAGACCCGTTGCTGCAACTGACGATCTCCATGTTCAGGTTGTAAGGGAAAACGACAGGTGCTGGACATGTGAGAAGATTTCCAAGGAACTTGGTATTGCAGGATCGTCTGTCCATCATATTTTAAGAAAAAAAAAGCTGAAGATGTGAAAGCTTTTTGCGTACTGGGTTTTTCACACTATTACCGAAATTGGAAGCACAGCGAATGGAGACAGCGAGAATGCATAAGAGCGATATTGACATGAAGGTGAGGTGTTTCTTCGACACGTTATCACAATGGATGAGACTTGGGTACGTTCCTATACACCTGAGCTGAAGCGAGAATCAAGCGAATAGCGATATACAGAATAACAACGCCCAAAGAGATGTCGAGCATTTCAGGATCCTTTGAAACTGATTAATATTGTGTGTTATGATTATGAAGGCATAATCTTGGTAGCCTACATACTGTACCTCATGCTATAAAAGTAAATGCAGACTACTACTTGCGTTACTTGGAACATCATTTGCGCCCAGTATGTCTTTGTAAGCGACCTCAGACACTGGGAGTCCTATTGTGTTACATGGAAATGCTCGTTGCCATGTAGCCACTACAGTCAGGAATTTGTTTACAAAGTGGAACTGGGAGATACTCTAACCGTCACCAAATTAACCTGACATGAGCCATTGCGATTACGAATTATTCTCAAATATCAAGGAACCTCTACGAGGCGTTCCATTTTAATCAAGAGTTGACTTCCAGAGGGATGTAGATCGATCAGTGAGAGACATATCCAGAAACGGTGCTGCAGAGGGAGTGCGTCGTCTTGGAATGATTTGGCAACGTATTTTTGACATGGCAGGAAGTTCGTAATGTCAAAGTTAACCAAATAATATTCTTTGTGATGTTATTGCAGTGTTGTCATTACTTATCGAATGCTATATTATACAGTATTTACCTGGATCTATGACACTATATTCCTTGGGGAATAGATCGACAAAATCGATAAATTGTGCTCGGTTAATGAATGAATCTGTTGAAACAGTAGGCAATGTGTTCGTGGATGGATGTACTGTAAATTGTTTCAGTCTGAAGTTATGCATTAAATCCGGTCCTAGTTTTTTCCAGTTCTGTGTAGTTGACATAAGTCGCGTGACCTGATCAATAGTCACCGTTCTGTTCACCATTTCAGGAAAGTTATCCATACTCTCCTCCTTACGTTTGATCCATGACGCAGTATTGTTTTGTATAGTTTGTGATGACCATATGAACGACCAAAACTGTCCTTTGTTACGCATTGGTTATTCCAAAGTTTGACGTGATATTCCTCTTATGGTATAACAGGATTTGGTTGGTGACGAAGAAAATATTATGCTCTTTATGCTGCCTTGCTTCCTTGTATCTCATCAGCATCATACGCTCAACACGAAGCTTCTGCTACAACGTATCTAATATTCCATATACTTAGGATTGTAAGTTGCATATGTGCCTTTTTTCTTGCTGCAGTAATTTTTTTCAGTTATTTCATGCAGGTATTGTTGTAAACTCTATACTTTCTTTGTACTTATGTCATTGATGTAAGTCACTTCATCCAAGTTGGTGTGATCTCTTTCTTCGTGCATCTTTTCAGACTCGTCATCTTGCCTTCGACTTGCCGTAGAGCATTGGCAGCTGACGCATAAGCGACAGGTGAAACAGCTAAACTCTTTGCAATCTGGGATAGATATATTGACGAGCTAATAGAGTTCACAATTCCTATAACATTTATAACACTTATTTCGGTATCCAGGGCCAATCAAAAGGACACATTCCGTTAAGCTCTTAAAGGATTTAGTGATGCCCTGCTGCTATATACTTATGTTTATCTGTTCGATCAATGTATCCAGGAAGACACTGCTGTATGATCAAAGGCTGGAACACTGCTTAGCATGGCTCACGTTTTACGGGAAGTTCAACTTTTGTATTTCTTCCATGGCGTCATGATTGGGAACTCATCTATTCAAAGAGTGTGATCTGACCACATAAAATTAGGTCAAGGAAGTTTTAAAAGTATATTTGGTGGTATGTAATATATTCGTAGGGCACGCTATATTGTTTTACACCGTATGTTTTCTACCGAAATGAAGTACATTACTCAGCAGTTGTTACGTCCACCTTCTCAACACGATCTCCTTGTAACTTAATGCAATTTTGCCATCAATGTGTCAGTCTCTCCAGACATTCCTAAAACCATTCTTTCGGAGTGATGCGTTCCCATGCCTTGACAGTTGTGTCAACTTCTGCAAAATCCTCAAAACGGCAACCATGCAATGGAAGCATAGGGGCAGTCCACCTCCAAAGAAATGTTGAACAGTGCCATCCGTTCGCAAGCGAATGGCGACGGTGTTCTGGGACACAAAGGCATCATCGTCATGGACTGGCTGGAATTGGGGGCCACGATTAACAGTGCAATATATGTGGTGACCTTTAAGCGCTTACCTCGTGCCATTCAAACTAAGCGGCCAGAAATATGGGATAAAGGTGTGCTTCTGCAACATGACAATGCCCGCCCCCACACTAGCCGAGAGACCACCGCTGCCATTGATAAAATGGGATTCACGGTGTTGCCACACCCACCACAATGTCCCGACTTGGCACCAAGTGATCATCACCTGTTAGGGAACATGAAGAGACTTCTGGACACAGCTCTCAAGGCATGGGAACGCAGCACTCTGAATGAATGGTTTCAGGAAGTTCTGGAGAGACTGAGACATCGATGGCAAAAGTGCATAAAGGTGCAAGGAGATTATGTTGAGAAGGTGGACGTAACGACTGATGAGTAATGTACTTCATTTGGGTAGAAAAATACAAAGTGTTAAGCAATATAGTACGCCTCCCGTATAATTGCACCTGCTGAACAATTATTCAATACGGAAGAATGTCTTGATAGTGAAAGTAGAGATACACGTGTTCATTTCGCTATTCGCTGACTTGATAGATAAGGAATGGAATCCACAGCTAAATGAAATTGTTTTAAATTCCAATGATTATTCATTTGAAAACCAGATGAATGCTAGTATCGCACCTTTCTCAAAGTGATTGCCCCTCTCTTCGTGAATGAATTTCATACCAAAAATAAAAATAACAAATCAGGTATCAGCATAACTGAATGGGTACGACATCTTGTATACAGGCTGTTAATGTGGTGTACCAATTTCCAAATGACGTTTGGCATTAAATTGAAAGAAACTCAAACCAATACGTACATCATATTGCACAACGGGTTTGTCCTTGTCCTGATTGCGGTTATATAATTCTGCATTCAGCAGAGACTTGACAAGAATTTTAGTATAATGTGAAGTTAAAGCTCTGGAAATAACAATCAGATTTAAAGTTACCGAGAGGGATGTGGTTATGGACCTGTCATTATTCCCAAATGTATTTCTTGTCCTACGAATGAGACCGTACTATTCCTAGTCTCATAATGGCCACTGATGACGGACGCGTATAATTTTCACCTCAAACATCTATTTCACCTTAAAAATTCCAGAATGTTTGCTAATGTAAGACCACGGTCACCTCAATGACATTATTAATCCAAACTAATATTATACACACGAGTGAAAAATCCAGATTAGCACAGATTATTCGACACACACCTACGATGGCGATAACCCAAGCACATACGTAGGAACAACAAAAGCAAACAACAGAAGCAAGAATGAGATAACGAGAGCACATGTTTTGAGAACTGGAATAGTGCGCAAAAATGAAACTATGGTTAAATTCGCCTTGGTCACCCGGATAGCATAAATCACTATCAGCGTACAGTGGGAAAGGAGAGGCACTGATAGAGTTACTGAAAGTTGAATTATTTACAAAATATGTATGGTTCAGTTCATCTATCCATTGTCTGTTAGGTAGTCAGCCCGAAGGCTGGTTGGATCCTCAAAAGCACCGCCGTTACGTTATGTGAGTAGATACCCACAAAAACCCAAAGCAGCGCTATATTGAGGCGTTCTAGGCAAGAAGAGGAGTGAGGTAGTTTGCCATTGCTTTCCTCACTGAGTCAGAACAGTAGTCCTAACCCTATGAGTAGAACCTTTCACAGCATTCACAGGCACAGACTTTGCCCTGAATGCCATTACTAAGCACCACCCATACCTCAGTAGCTTCCATATAATCACAGCCATGAGTGATACTGAGACATCGGTGAAAAGCCACCTTTTACTCTAGCCTGTGCCAACTGACAAATGCAAATGTACTGTATTCATCAAGAGATGGCAAACAGGCCAATCTATCCATTAAAAACCCAATAAGCAATGCATTGAATGTTCAACGAAACTTTCTTTGTGAATGATACGAACACGGTTCTTCAACATGGCATTAGAGTATTTTATTTGACACGGAACAATGAGAAAAGCTGTTGTGAGTTTTCAAAAACATACTTCAGCAGTAAAATGACGTACTGAAACACTATGATAAATTGATAGCATTCAAACACAGCGTTCAGTTCAAGCAATGCAAAATCATGATTAGCTGTCTAGCGCGAGTGTAATATTGACAGGCTTCGCTACATAACATTTTCATGTAATTTCACTCTCTGCCAATGTTATGTAGAATTGCGGGTTATATGGAAATATAAACGCTGTGAATATAATATTTGTGTTCTGCATGTAGTGAATTATTTTCATTAATAGTGTATTATTGTTATTTTCATTGGAGTATTAACCAGAAGAGGAAGAAGTAGCAGAAGAGAAAATCTGTGTATGTTTCCTATATTAAATTCAGTGTCTTGGGTATCGCGGGTATTCGTCATCATCTTCATTTCCCCTTTTCCAGCCGACACTGGGTGGTGTCAAATATGGTTCCTCTCCACTTTGTTCTGTCGTTCCACCATTCCTCTTCCGACCCGGTGTTCCAATCCAGGTTCCGTTTACTAATGCTATACTTCACCGAGTCCATCCAGTGCATTCTTGGTCTTCCTCGTCCTCTCTTCCCTGTCATCCGTCGTTCCAGTGCTCGACTTGGTAGCCTTTCTTCATTCATCCGTTTGACATGTCCAAACCACCTCAAACGGTTTTGCTCCAGTTTGTCGTTTAGTTCCTGTACTTCCAGTTCTTACCTTATATCTTCATTTCTCACTCTATCTCTCCTCGTTTTCTGGACCATACTCCTCAGGAATCTCATCTCAGCTGTCTGTAGTCTGCTCTCATCCCTCTTAGTCATTGTCCAAGTTTCTGATGCATATGTCATTATAGGAACATAATATGCTTTGTACATAACTTCTTTAGCCTTAATTGGTATATCCTTGTTCCATACTAGTCCCCGTACCTGTTGGTAGAAGGCACTCCCGAGTTGTATTCTTCTGCTAATTTCCAAATCTAGTCTTCCACCTTCAGTCAGTTCACTTCCCAAGTATTTGAAGTGCTTCACCACTTCCAATTCCTTATCTCCGACTTTGATTACTACTTTTCCTTCTTTCTTAGCTCTACTCATCACCACTGATTTACTCTTCTCCACATTTATCCTCAATGCCCATTGCTCAATCGTTTCATTTATTACGTCTAACTGTTCTTGTACCTCCATCTCATCCTCGCCCCAGATCACAACATCGTCTGCAAACAACATTGCCTACATCTTTGCCCTACTATAGTCATTCAGTGCTGCCTTCATGATGTCATCCATCACCATTAATAACAATACGGGTGACAACACTCTTCCTTGCTTTAGTCCAGTGTCAATTTGAAACCATTCCGATTTCCGGACTCTAGTCTTCACAATACTGTAGCAATCCATGCACATTCCATTTATCCATTTATCATTGCCTATCCCACTATTTGTTAAGCTTTCCCAAACATTTCTTCTAGGGATGCAATGATAGGCCTTTTCTAGATCAATAAAAGTCATTACCATAACCTTCCCACATTCCCAACTCTTTTCAATGTTCAGTCTCAGAATTAAAATGGGTTCCACTGTTGACCTGCCCCCCTTTAAATCCAAACTGCTCCTCCTCTATTTGGCTTTCTACCTTTACTCTAATTCTCTTTTCTCTTTCCATTTCTTTGGCAACATGCGAGATGATGCTTATTCCTCGGTAGTTACCACACACCTTCCTGTCTCCTTTCTTGAATGTTGGCAATATTATTCCCTTCTTCCAGTCTTCAGGTAGTTTCTTCTCTCTCCACACACTCTAGAGAAGTCTGTATGTCCACTGCAGTCCCACTGGTCCTGCCACCTTGACCATTTATATTGCCACTTCGACGATTCCCACAGCTTTCCCCATCTTCATCTTCCTAACTGCCCATTCCACTTCTGCCATAGTAATGACTGGTTCTTCTTCTATAGTTTCTTCCACCGTTTTGGCTGTTTGCGTAACTTCTCCGCATGCCTGACGTCTCACCTTCAACAGCTCGCTGAAATATTCTTTCCATCTGTCCGTTATCTCTTCTGGTTTTGTCAATATATCACCTTCTTTGTTTTTCACGAATCCAGTGTTCACCTTTTCATTCCTTCTCCTTTTTATAATTCCAAATAGCATTTCTTTTTCCACAATTTAAATCCTCCCTTATTTCCTGGGTGAATTCTTCCCAGCTTTTCTTCTTTTCCTCTGCAATTACTTTCTTGCAATCTTTGTTTGCTTCTATGTATTTTGCTCTACTTTCTTCAGTCTTTTGTTTTCCATTCCTTCCAAGTTTTCTTCTTCTCTCTTACCTTTTCTTTCACTCTATCATTCCACCATTTTGTCGCCTTTTCCCGTACCTTTGCCGATGTTCTACCAAATGTTTTCTCAGCACTGTTTACAAATGCAATCTTAAACTTTTCCCATTCTTGTTCTACATGGGCGATATCCGTTGGAGAGAAGTTTTGCCCTAAGACTTCCCCATACGGGAGAACGCATCAGGCGTGAGCCTGGTCAAAATAGTTACTGTGGGGAAGCAATTAAACTGAAGGTGGTGCGGGATAGTGGGCTTTGAAAACACAGCACCAGAAACCAACAAATTAGGTAACAAACGTTTGATTGCTATGTAGCAACAATGCAAAACACATATCTTAATTAACATCTTTGTAAACAAATACACATAAGTGATTAAATAGTGATGCCTAGAAATAGAGCAATTTTTACGGGCTTGATTCATGAAAACTTTAAAATTAGAGTTTTTTGTTGCATTGAGATTATCTGATGAGAAGATGCTCTCATGTAAATTTATTATTTATTTATAAACTTGACTATGTGCTGACATTGAAAGTTTATAAAACTGATGACTTATCTTTTAAAAGGAAATGTTGGTGGAGCCAGCTCCATAAAATATCCTGGCTGGTTGAGTGACGTAGAGTACGTGTCCCTTGTAAAGGAGGCGTCCGTGGCCTCAGAGGAAGCGTGCCACGAGAAGCAGATTCCAATCTGCCATTCTTCTTCTCAGAAAGTCAAGACGCCTTTAGTGTCTGAGCGGAAGTATTTTGTTCTCATACTGTCCAGGAGACGGCCGTGGCTTCAAGTACCTGGACGAGCGATCCAACTGTGATGTGGTTAGTTGAATAACAGCTGACAGCATCCTCATGAAGATGTTTCCGAAGGCACAGCAGACCTGGCGAAGCGGCGAAATAGCCCAGCGGCTATGAATGAAGCGTTGAACTGAGTTGCCACCCTTGTGACATGATGTAGCAGTTGTGTAGCGTTGCGCCGAGAAGAAGAGTGAGAAGATTTTCTGATCAGAAGTGCGATCAGAGAAGTGATCCAAAGTGAAGTGAATGTAGAACTGTAGCAGGCAGCGTCTTTTATACGGTGGTCATAGAAACATCTCGATGGAAAAGACCGCCAGACCCTCGAGTCCCGCCATTGGCTGAACGAAGGTCATGCTGACGTCACTCGACACTGACATGCAACAGGCACTTGACGTTACAGACAGTTAGGAACGGGGCTCCGAGTGAAAGCCGAAGTTAAACGATTGACTTCGCGTCACCACATGGTAGCTTTACGATTGGTTACAAAGTGAGAAGCTTATTATCCTCTCTGTTTCAAAATAAATCATGTGATTGTGCCAGAACTTATCTATATTTACGACACTTTACTAAATGTAAAATACTGTAGTGTAATATTCAACATATCATATTCTCAGAATACATTACATTGAAGCACCTCCATTTTCTGCCCTTTATACATCGCACTGTTGGTCTAGGGGTATGATTCCTCCTTTGAGTGCTAGAGGTCACGAGTTCGAATCCCGGAAGTGACCAGCATTTTTACTATTGTTTTATCTCATGAAAATATTCAAAAAGTATATAAAAGAATCTTACGAACTTATTTTTTCGTGCGAGACTTGTACTTACTGTGTGCCAGTAATATAAATACATAGTTTGAGGTCAAACGCAATTTCTTATTTTAGTCGCTTTACCCTACAGGTTGGCTTTTCCCTCGGATTCTGAGGGGATCCCACCATTACCGCCACCAGGGCGGTGTCTTGGAGCTTGAAACACCTGGACGAAGGATAAAACTGGGGAGGTGGAACCAGCACCTCGCCCAGGCGGCCTCACCTGCAAAGCGAACATGGGCCTCATGAGGGATGAAAAGTGAGGGGAAGATTGGGAGGGATAGGCAAGGAAGAGGCAAGGAGGGTGGCCCCACCTCCCCAGTGGTATCCCCCAATCAGGTATTTCAAGCTCCAGGACACTGCCCTTACGGCGGTTATGGTGGGATCCCTCGCTGAGTCCAAGGAAGGGTAGCGGCTTTGGTGGCGTAGTTGGTACATGCTGTTCTTCTATGCCCAAGATCGCGGGTTCAAACCCGGCCGAAGCCGTCGTTAAAAATCCCTCAGTATGCCTTTCTTCGGAGGGGAAGTAAAGCCGGCAGTCCCATGTCATAGATTTATGGCATGTTAAAGAACCTTCGTACTTTAACGAAGAACATTCGTTGCCAGGAGCCGACTGCGGTGGCGTCTAGTAACCAAGTTCTGAACTAGTAGTTGTTGATGGTGGCGTTTGGCGGCAAAAGTTGGAACTACTTCAAAAAATCAATGTCTGCAGTCCTTACTTGAATTAAAAACAGATAACACATACTAATACAGCCATCACAATTAACACCGGTTATCAGACAGATTCTACACCCACCCAAAGTACACGGGGCTACATGACCGCGTTGTCACAGCCCCTAAACTGAGGAAGCAACCAACCAACCAACCTAAGTGCGAGGGAAAAGCCAACCTGGAGGGTAAACCGACGGGGAAAAAAGAAGCGTTTACCTCAACCTATGTATTTAAATTACCGGAAGTCTCGCCCAAAACAAATAACGTTCCTAAGGTTCTTTTACATACTTTTTGAATCTTTTCAAGAGATAAAAACAAAAGTAATAAAAATGCTAGGCTCTTCCGGGGTTTGAAGCCGAGACCTCTCGCACTTAGAGCAGGAATCATACCCCTAGACCAACAGTGCTTTGTGAATGTAATGTACTCTGAGAATATGATATGTTGAATATTACACTACAGTATTTTACATTTAGTAAACTGTCGTAAATATAGATAAGTTCTGGCACAATCACATGATTTATTTTGAAACAGAGAGGATAATAAGCTTCTCACTTTGTAACCAATCGTAAAGCTACCATGTGGCGACGCGAAGTCAATCGTTTAACTTCGGCTTTCACTCGGAGCCCCGTTCCTAACTGTCTGTAACGTCAAGTCAACAGGCCGTAGAGTACGCCAGTAGATGCCCTGTGTGTCGGGAGTATGGATGGCTTGAGAGAGCGAGCGACTGAAACACTCGAGGTGAGAACTTTAGAAAAGCGAAGCTTATATAATATATATGTGTGTAAATAAATCAATAAATTAATTATAATACAATACAGTAAAGTATTTAACTTAATAACTTGTTTTGAAGTTTTCGGGACAAAGAAAAAGCGAACAGTAAAGCAGGGCTGTCGCGAAGACGTAAACATAAACACAACGTATACTGTCACGAATGTGACCATCCGTCCTTGGTATCTGTTCTTGCAATTCCTTCTTAAACTCTTCTGCAACCTCCTTTTCCTTTAGTCTCCAGACCTTAATCTGTCTTTCCTTTTTTTTCTGGTAATCTCATGACCTTTCCTACTGTTAGCTTTGCTACCACTGCCCTATGGTCTCCTCCAAAGGCTTCCTCTGGCATGGCTGTGGCTTGGCTGTGGCATGGCTGTATTATCTTATGTATTTACGAGGTAGGATTGATCTATCTGGTAACCTGCGTTTGTCTGGTGGATTTACCGGTCTGTGCAGTATATCCATGGTTATGTAAGGATAGGTTTTGTGAAGTAAGCAGCCAGGGCCCATGTAAAAGGCTTGGAAACCATAGAAGCACACTTCAGGAATGCCCGATGTTAAGAATCAAACCGTTTGTACTTTGACAAAATCTTGAGTTTCCAGTGTCTCATCTTAGTAAAATATCCATGTTATTACAAAACATTGGCCGTGATTATGTAATATAATGAGGATGGGTACTTTGCCCTGCGATATCGCAATTGCTCTTTAATAATGCATGCTTACGAGAACATGCGTAGAGAGAAGTTATAAGGCTTGATATTCCTTATTTTTTAAATTGTCGATAAACCCGTTGTTTTAGGAGAGAAACAAGAAGTTCCGTGACGAACTAAACTGCCTACTGTTCTTAAAATTTAAGATTCATGCAATGATAAATCTATATGGATGGATCTATCTAGAATAATGACGAAATTAAGTTGGTAATATCGAAATTTCTAATTAGTTCGAAATACTGTATACCTGGAACAATGTAGCCTAATGGAGAACTACAGTTGGCAGCCCTGGTGACTGAAAATATTCTTAGCTCCATCCCTTAAGGTACAGAATACAAAATTTGGTTGAAGTCCAATGGATAGCATGGATAATACATGCAGTTAAACATTGGATCTAACAGCGCGCGTAAAATCATGTTGGCAACAATGACATACATGTATTGGTCAGAAATAGTCTGAAATAATATGATCTATTGTTGTGCCAATTTTGAATGAAATCCATTAGTTAGTATAGAAGTTACATGCATTTTAAAATTGGACATATCAGCAGGCTTACAATCACGTTGGTAGCACTGACGTATATAAGTTACTCCAAATTAATATAGAATGTCAGGTACTATACGTGTGCATAGTTTAAAGTTGTCGGCTTGCATAATTTCTGATATATTGGTATTTGGATAAAATAAATTAGGAGCATTTATTAACAGTTGGCAGCTCTGGTGGGTCACAAAAATACGCTCAGTCATATCTGGTTATGTACACATACATCATACGAAATTTGGTTGAATTCCAATTGATAGTGTAGAAGTTATATGCATTTAAAAATTGCACCTATCAGCAGGCTTATAATCATTTTGGCAACACTGCCATCTATGGCCTCCTGGAAATTAAACTGCAATATTATTATCTATACGTGTGCCAATTTTGAAATAGCTCCCATTCATACCTCCCAAGATATCCGACATGGAGCTCAAATTTCAATTGCGATTTTTAGCAGTTGGTAGCACTGACATCATTTTCAAATATGGCCGTGAGATATTCGGTTATAGATCTTTACTCTTACCAAATTTTGTTTCGATTGCTCCAGCCGTTTAGGAGTTGATAGGGGGACACACACACACAGACAGACAGGACAGACAGACAGACGGAAGGACAGACAGACAGACACACATTTGCCCGATCTCATAAGTCTCCTTTTTCCTCATTTTTGCAAAATGTGAAAAGTAGGCTAAAAATGTGATACCTCTTCCAACATCTTACTAGCTACAAACTTTTGGGAATCCCTGTCCCTCCTCAGTCTTGTTTCCAGACGAAGAGCACTATTCGGCCCAGAGGGAACATCTGCCAGTCATGCTGCCGTGCTTTCTCTTTCTAGTCTAGTTGCTCAAGTGTAGCCTGACATATTATTCCAGTCTCTGAACATTTAAATAGTACAGAGTTGAATGAGCCGGTAGTCATGCACTCCTAGAACAAGGGCCGTTCCTATTGAATTATCTGAATATTCATACTTTCATGTTATTCACGGTGGTTTTTCATTACATAAAGGAATGTTGAAGCTAGTATTTATGAATAATTTTAATAATAAAATATTATTAATACAAACTATAATAATACAAATTTTATTATTATTATTATTTTTACTGTCGTGTTGGAAACCATTTTTTGCCTATTTTAATTTGTGAATAAAATAAGCTTATGAGATCACCTTTTGTTCGTGTGTGTCTGTGTAGGTAAGTGTGTGTCCCTAATGAAATCTAAATGGCCGAAACGATTTAAATGAAAGTCGGTAAGTGCATAGTCCGACCTAGACTGTGCCCTTCAAATTTTAATACGTTTCACCAATCCTACATGGAGGCCACGGGAAATATTTCACTGGCATTCTATATCCTCGCAATAGTAACAGACTTCACCATGAAGTGTTGTAGGGGGATAAACAATAGTACTAAGGATTCATCTATGTGACTTTCATAAACCTGTTAATTACAAAACGAACATGGTGGCCAAGCGAAGTTGAATCAATTAAATAGACATTTATCGCGAGTGCAGTGAAACTTGGTACGGTAAATTTTCATGTAACATTTGATCTACTTGACTCCCATTAAACTCAATTGTTTTGATAACCCCAAGATGGCAGCTGGTTACATTTTTAAAATTAAGTTTTTATTTCTTGTGTCCTAATCATGCGATCAAAGTGAACGTTTGAATAATGAACCTACCCAATAATCTTCATCTAATGATACATAAATCTATGGCCAACACATATAAGAATGACAATGGTCACCATGACCATTCGAAATATCGTATTTAGACGGTTCTCTATATCTAGGAATCTATTACAGCAGACTAACTGAAATTTTGTATGTTGATCGAGCCTATCATTATTAGTTCACATACGGATCACTCAATAATCTGGTGAGCACTAAACCAACATGGCGGTGACGCAAAATTTGATTATTTAAATTGATTTTTCTCACGACATTTTATTCGAGCCCTGTGAAACTTGGCACGGTATATCTTCATACAAGCCGTAATATACTGACGTCTAATTGAAAGGAATTTTGGGAGAACTTAAAATGGCAGCTGTGCATTTTTTTTAAAATTTCGTTTTCATTTCTCGTGTCCTAAGTAAGATCAGTAGGATATATGGAAATAGGCAATTTAGTTCTTCATGGAACTACTTGTTCAGTGTTGCCTTAGTAAATCAAATTTAAATGCTTTTTAGTCAGTGTAGAAGACTGAACCCAATTTTAATGGGGGTTATTAACTATACTCGAAACATATCATTTTATTTTTATCAGGTGTAGGGAATAACACCCATTACAATTGGGTACAATCCCGTAAACTGCCTTAATATTTATTTAATTAAATTTGCTCTTAGACCGGCGTTGCTGTGCTAAAAACTTTCGGGGTATGTGATGGAGAGAGCCATTCGCTGACAAACCCTGCTTCAAGAAATGCCAGGGAATATTTGGGAGCTATTCAAACATCATGGCAACAGTTCTTAAGAAGTCTTCCGTCCACTTCTTCGGAATACAGGGCACCCTACACGTCATTAGAAATTTACCCCTTGGTATTTAACATGAAAGTGTATTTACTTTGATAGCGTGAAATACCTTCTGTTGAATATTCTGAAACTTCAACATGCCATTCTAAATTTCTCGACAGCTATCCTAGCACAATTTTGCCAGGTGTTTCTAGTAATCTCAGTCATTATAGGCGGTTGTCAAATGACGAAGAAGCGAATGCATTTATGAGATAATTGGATACCATGCTAAACAATGTATGGCATAATTGGATACCATGTTAAACAATTTATGAGATAATTGGATACCATGCTAAACAATTTATGAGATAATTGGATACCATGCTAAACAATTTATGAGATAATTGGATACCATGTTAAACAATGTATGGGATAATTGGATACCATGCTAAACAATGTATGGGATAATTGGATACCATGTTAAACAATTTATGAGATAATTGGATACCATGCTAAACAATTTATGAGATAATTGGATACCATGCTAAACAATTTATGACATAATTGGATACCATGCTAAACAATTTATGACATAATTGGATACCATGTTAAACAATGTATGGAATAACTGGATACCATGCTGAACAATGTATGGGATAACTGGATACCATGCTGAACAATGTATGGGATAATTGGATACCATGCTAAACAATGTATGGGATAATTGGATACCATGTTAAACAATTTATGGGATAATTGGATACCATGCTAAACAATCTATGGGATAATTGGATACCATGCTGAACAATGTATGGGATAATTGGATACCATGCTGAACAATTTAGGGGATAATTGGATACCACGCTGAACAATTTATGGGATAATTGGATACCATGCTGAACAATTTATGGGATAATTGGATACCATGTTAAACAATTTAAGGGATAATTGGATACCATGCTAAACAATTTATGAGATAATTGGATACCATGCTGAACAATGTATGGGATAATTGGATACCATGCTGAACTATGTATGGGATAATTGGATACCATGCTGAACAATGTATGGGATAATTGGATACCATGCTAAACAATGTATGGGATAACTGGATACCATGCGGAACAATGTACGGGATAATTGGATACCACGCTAAACAATGTATGGGATAATTGGATACCATGCTGAACAATGTATGGGATAATTGGATACCATGCTAAACAATGTATGGGATAATTGGATACCATGCTAAACAATTTATGGGATAATTGTATACCATGCTAAACAATGTATGGGATAATAGGATACCATGCTGAACAATGTATGAGATAATTGGATACCATGCTGAACAATTTATGGGATAATTGGATACCATGCTAAACAATGTATGGGATAATTGGATACCATGCTGAACAATGTATGGGATAACTGGATACCATGCTGAACAATGTATGGGATAACTGGATACCATGCTGAACAATGTATGGGATAACTGGATACCATGCTGAACAATGTATGGGATAATTGGATACCATGCTGAACAATGTATGGGTTAATTGGATACCATGCTAAACAATGTATGGGATAATTGGATACCATGCTAAACATTGTATGGGATAATTGGATACCATGCTGAACAATGTATGGGATAACTGGATGCCATGCTGAACAATGTATGGGATAACTGGATACCATGCTGAACAATGTATGGGATAATTGGATACCATGCTAAACAATGTAAGGGATAATTGGATACCATGCTAAACAATGTATGGGATAATTGGATACCATGCTGAACAATGTATGGGATAATTGGATACCATGCTGAACAATGTATGGGATAATTGGATACCATGCTGAACAATGTATGGGATAATTGGATACCATGCTGAACAATTTATGGGATAATTGGATACCATGGTAAACAATTTATGGGATAATTGGATACCATGCTGAACAATTTATGGGATAATTGGATACCATGCTGAACAATGTATGGGATAATTGGATACCATGCTAAAAAATGTATGGGATAATTGGATACCATGCTGAACAATGTATGGGATAACTGGATACCATGCTGAACAATGTATGGGATAAATGGATACCATGCTAAACAATGTATGGGATAATTGGATACCATGCTGAACAATGTATGGGATAAATGGATACCATGCTAAACAATGTATGGGATAATTGGATACCATGCTGAACAATGTATGGGATAACTGGATACCATGTTAAACAATTTATGGGATAATTGGATACCATGTTAAACAATTTATGAGATAATTGGATACCATGCTGAACAATGTATGGGATAATTGGATACAATGCTAAACAATGTATGGGATAATTGGATACCATGCTGAACAATGTATGGGATAACTGGATACCATGCTGAACAATGTATGGGACAACTGGATACCATGCTGAAAAATGTATGGGATAATTGGATACCATGCTAAACAATGTATGGGATATTTGGATACCATGCTGAACAATGAATGGGATAACTGGATACCATGCTAAACAATGTCTGGGATAATTGGATACCATGTTAAACAATTTATGGGATAATTGGATACCATGTTAAAAAATGTATGGGATAATTGGATACCATGCTGAAAAATGTATGGGATAACTGGATACCATGCTGAACAATGTATGGGATAACTGGATACCATGCTGAACAATGTATGGGATAATTGGATACCATGCTGAACAATGAATGGGATAACTGGATACCATGCTAAACAATGTATGGGATAACTGGATACCATGCTGAACAATGTATGGGATAATTGGATACCATGCTAAACAATGTATGGGATAACTGGATACCATGCTGAACAATGTATGGGATAATTGGATACCATGCTGAACAATGTATGGGATAATTGGATACCATGCTAAACAATGCATGGGATAATTGGATACCATTCTGAACAATGTATGGGATAATTGGATACCATGCTGAACAATGTATGGGATAATTGGATACCATGATAACAATGTATAGGATAATTGGATACCATGCTGAACAATGTATGGGATAATTGGATACCATGCTGAACAATGTATGGGATAATTGGATACCATGCTGACCAATGTAAGGGATAATTGGATACCATGCTGAACAATGTATGGGATAATTGGATACCATGCTGAATAATTTATGGGATAATTGGATACCATGTTAAACAATTTATGGGATAATTGGATACCATGCTGAACAATGTATGGGATAATTCTATACCATGCTGAGCAATGTATGGGATAAATGGATACCATGTTAAACAATTTATGGGATAATTGGATACCATGTTAAACAATGTATGGGATAATTGGATACCATGCTGAACAATGTATGGGATAATTGGATACCATGCTGAACAATGTATGGGATAATTGGATACCATGCTGAACAATGTATGGGATAATTGGATACCAAGCTAATCAATGTATGGGATAACTGGATACCATGCTAAACAATGTATGGGATAACTGGATACCATGCTGAACAATGTATGGGATAACTGGATACCATGCTAAACAATGTATGGGATAATTGGGTACCATGCTAAACAATGTATGGGATAACTGGATACAATGCTGAACAATGTATGGGACAACTGGATACCATGCTAAACAATGTATGGGATAATTGGATACCATGCTAAACAAAGTATGGGATAACTGGATACCGTGCTGAACAATGTATGGGATAATTGGATACCATGCTGAACAATTTATGGGATAATTGGATACCATGTAAAACAATTTATGGGATAACTGGATACCATGCTGAACAATGTATGGGATAACTGGATACCATGCTGAACAATGTATGGGATAACTGGATACCATGCTGAACAATGTATGGGATAACTGGATACCATGCTAAACAATGTATGGGATAATTGGATACCATGTTAAACAATTTATGAGATAATTGGATACCATACTGAGCAATGTATGGGATAATTGGATACCATGTTAAACAATGTATGGGATAATTGGATACCATGCTAAACAATGTATGGGATAATTGGATACCATGCTAAACAATGTATGGGATAATTGGATACCATGTTTAACTATGTATGGGAAAATTGGATACCATGCTAAACAATCTATGGGATAATTGGATACCATGCTGAACAATGTATGGGATAATTGGATACCATGCTGAACAATTTATGGGATAATTGGATACCATGCTGAACAATTTATGGGATAATTGGATACCATGCTGAACAATTTATGGGATAATTGGATACCATGTTAAACAATTTATGGCATAATTGGATACCATGCTGAACAATGTATGGGATAATTGGATACCATGCTAAACAATGTATGGGATAATTGGATACCATGCTGAACAATGTATGGGATAATTGGATACTCTGCTAAACATTTTATGACATAATTGGATACCATGTTAAACAATTTATGAGATAATTGGATACCATGCTGAACAATGTATGGGATAACTGGATACCATGCTGAACAATGTATGGGATAACTGGATACCATGCTAAACAATGTATGGGATAATTGGATACCATGTTAAACAATTTATGGGATAATTGGATACCATGTTAAACAATGTATGGGATAATTGGATACCATGCTAAACAATGTATGTGATAACTGGATACCATGCTGAACAATGTATGGGATAACTGGATGCCATGCTGAACAATGTATGGGATAACTGGATACCATGCTGAATATGTATGGGATAACTGGATACCATGCTGAACAATGTATGGGATAACTGGATGCCATGCTAAACAATGTATGGGATAATTGGATACCATGTTAAACAATTCATGGGATAATTGGATACCATGTTAAACAATGTATGGGATAATTGGACACCATGCTGAACAATGTATGAGATAATTGGTTACCATGCTGAACAATGTATGGGATAAATGGATACCATGCTAAACAATGTATGGGATAACTGGATACCATGCTAAACAATGTATGGGATAACTGGATACCATGCTTAACAATGTATGGGATAACTGGTTACCATGCTGAACAATGTATGGGATAATTGGATACCATGCTGAAAAATGTATGGGATAATTGGATACCATGCTAAACAATGTATGGGATAATTGGATACCATGTTAAACAATTTATGGGATATTTGGATACCATGTTAAACAATGTATGGGATAATTGGATACCATGCTGAACAATGTATGGGATAGTTGGATACCATGCTGAACAATGTATGGGATAACTGGATACCATGCTGAACAATGAATGGGATAATTGGATACCATGCTAAACAATGTATGGGATAATTGGATACCATGCTGAACAATGTATGGGATAACTGGATACCATGCTGAACAATGTATGGGATAATTGGATACCATGCTAAACAATGTATGGGATAATTGGATACCATGCTAATCAATGTATGGGATAATTGGATACCATGCTGAACAATATATGGGATAATTGGATACCATGCTGAACAATGAATGGGATAATTGGATACCATGCTGAACAATGTAAGGGATAATTGGATACCATGTTAAACAATTTATGGGATAATTGGATACCATGCTGAACAATGTATGGGATAATTGGATACCATGCTGAACAATTTAGGGGATAATTGGATACCACGCTGAACAATTTATGGGATAATTGGATACCATGCTGAACAATTTATGGGATAATTGGATACCATGTTAAACAATTTAAGGGATAATTGGATACCATGCTAAACAATTTATGAAATAATTGGATACCATGCTGAACAATGTATGGGATAATTGGATACCATGCTGAACAATGCATGGGATAATTGGATACCATGCTGAACAATGTATGGGATAATTGGATACCATGCTAAACAATGTATGGGATAACTGGATACCATGCTGAACAATGTATGGGATAATTGGATACCACGCTAAACAATGTATGGGATAATTGGATACCATGCTAAACAATGTATGGGATAATTGGATACCATGCTGAACAATGTATGGGATAATTGGATACCATGCTAAACAATGTATGGGATAATTGGATTCCATGCTAAACAATTTATGGGATAATTGTATACCATGCTAAACAATGTATGGGATAATTGGATACCATGCTGAACAATGTATGAGATAATTGGATACCATGCTGAACAATTTATGGGATAATTGGATACCATGCTAAACAATGTATGGGATAATTGGATACCATGCTAAACAATGTATGGGATTATTGGATACCATGCTGAACAATGTATGGGATAACTGGATACCATGCTGAACAATGTATGGGATAACTGGATACCATGCTGAACAATGTATGGGATAACTGGATACCATGCTGAACAATGTATGGGATAATTGGATACCATGCTGAACAATGTATGGGATAATTGGATACCATGCTAAACAATGTATGGGATAATTGGATACCATGCTAAACAATGTATGGGATAATTGGATACCATGCTGAACAATGTATGGGATAACTGGATGCCATGCTGAACAATGTATGGGATAATTGGATACCATGCTAAACAATGTAAGGGATAATTGGATACCATGCTAAACAATGTATGGGATAATTGGATACCATGCTGAACAATGTATGGGATAATTGGATACCATGCTGAACAATGTATGGGATAATTGGATACCATGCTGAACAATGTATGGGATAATTGGATACCATGCTGAACAATGTATGGGATAATTGGATACCATGCTAAACAATGTATGGGATAATTGGATACCATGCTGAACAATGTATTGGATAACTGGATACCATGCTGAACAATGTATGGGATAACTGGATACCATGCTAAACAATGTATGGGATAATTGGATACCATGCTGAACAATGTATGGGATAACTGGATACCATGTTAAACAATTTATGGGATAATTGGATACCATGTTAAACAATTTATGAGATAATTGGATACCATGCTGAACAATGTATGGGATAATTGGATACAATGCTAAACAATGTATGGGATAATTGGATACCATGCTGAACAATGTATGGGATAACTGGATACCATGCTGAACAATGTATGGGACAACTGGATACCATGCTGAAAAATGTATGGGAGAATTGGATACCATGCTAAACAATGTATGGGAAAATTGGATACCATGCTGAACAATGTATGGGATAACTGGATACCATGCTAAACAATGTCTGGGATAATTGGATACCATGTTAAACAATTTATGGGATAATTGGATACCATGTTAAAAAATGTATGGGATAATTGGATACCATGCTGAAAAATGTATGGGATAACTGGATACCATGCCAAACAATGTATGGGATAGTTGGATACCATGTTAAACAATTTATGGGATAACTGGATACCATGCTAAACAATGTAAGGGATAATTGGATACCATGCTAAACAATGTATGGGATAACTGGATACCATGCTAAACAATGTATGGGATAACTGGATACCATGCTGAACAATGTATGGGATAACTGGATACCATGCTAAACAATGTATGGGATAATTGGATACCATGCTAAACAATGTATGGGATAACTGGATACAATGCTGAACAATGTATGGGACAACTGGATACCATGCTAAACAATGTATGGGATAATTGGATACCATGCTAAACAATGTATGGGATAACTGGATACCGTGCTGAACAATGTATGGGATATTTGGATAACATGCTGAACAATTTATGGGATAATTGGATACCATGTAAAACAATTTATGGGATAACTGGATACCATGCTGAACAATGTAAGGGATAACTGGATACCATGCTGAACAATGTATGGGATAACTGGATACCATGCTGAACAATGTATGGGATAACTGGATACCATGCTAAACAATGTATGGGATAATTGGATACCATGTTAAACAATTTATGAGATAATTGGATACCATGCTGAACAATGTATGGGATAACTGGATACCATGCTAAACAATGTATGGGATAATTGGATACCATGTTAAACAATTTATGGGATAATTGGATACCATATTAAACAATGTATGGGATAATTGGATACCATGCTGAACAATGTATGGGATAATTGGATACCATGTTAAACAATGTATGGGATAATTGGATACCATGCTGAACAATTTATGGGATAATTGGATACCATGCTGAACAATTTATGGGATAATTGGATACCATGTTAAACAATTTATGGGATAATTGGATACCATGCTGAACAATGTATGGGATAATTGGATACCATGCTAAACAATGTATGGGATACTTGGATACCATGCTGAACAATGTATGGGATAATTGGATACCCTGCTAAACATTTTATGACATAATTGGATACCATGTTAAACAATTTATGAGATAATTGGATACAATGCTGAACAATGTATGGGATAACTGGATACCATGCTGAACAATGTATGGGATAACTGGATACCATGCTAAACAATGTATGGGATAATTGGATACCATGTTAAACAATTTATGGGATAATTGGATATCATGTTAAACAATGTATGGGATAATTGGATACCATGCTAAACAATGTATGTGATAACTGGATACCATGCTGAACAATGTATGGGATAACTGGATGCCATGCTGAACAATGTATGGGATAACTGGATACCATGCTGAATATGTATGGGATAACTGGATACCATGCTGAACAATGTATGGGATAACTGGATACCATGCTAAACAATGTATGGGATAATTGTATACCATGTTAAACAATTCATGGGATAATTGGATACCATGTTAAACAATGTATGGGATAATTGGACACCATGCTGAACAATGTATGGGATAATTGGTTACCATGCTGAACAATGTATGGGATAAATGGATACCATGCTAAACAATGTATGGGATAACTGGATACCATGCTAAACAATGTATGGGATAACTGGATACCATGCTGAACAATGTATGGGATAACTGGTTACCATGCTGAACAATGTATGGGATAATTGGATACCATGCTGAAAAATGTATGGGATAATTGGATACCATGCTAAACAATGTATGGGATAATTGGATACCATGTTAAACAATTTATGGGATATTTGGATACCATGTTAAACAATGTATGGGATAATTGGATACCATGCTGAACAATGTATGGGATAGTTGGATACCATGCTGAACAATGTATGGGATAACTGGATACCATGCTGAACAATGAATGGGATAATTGGATACCATGCTAAACAAAGTATGGGATAATTGGATACCATGCTGAACAATGTATGGGATAACTGGATACCATGCTGAACAATGTATGGGATAATTGGATACCATGCTAAACAATGTATGGGATAATTGGATACCATGCTAAACGATGTATGGGATAATTGGATACCATGCTGAACAATGTATGGGATAATTGGATACCATGCTGAACAATGTATGGGATAATTGGATACCATGCTGAACAATGTATGGGATAATTGGATACCATGTTAAACAATTTATGGGATAATTGGATACCATGCTGAACAATGTATGGGATAATTGGATACCATGCTGAACAATGTATGGGATAATTGGATACCATGCTGAACAATTTATGGGATAATTGGGTACCATGTTAAACAATTTATGGGATAATTGGATACCAAGCTGAAGAATTTATGGGATATTTGGATACCATGCTGAACAATGTATGGGATAATTGGATACCATGCTAAACAATGTATGGGATAATTGGATACCATGCTGAACAATGTATGGGATAACTGGATACCATGCTGAACAATGTATGGGATAACTGGATACCATGCTAAACAATGTATGGGATAATTGGATACCATGCTGAACAATGTATGGGATAACTGGATACCATGTTTAACAATTTATGGGATAATTGGATACCATGTTAAACAATTTATGAGATAATTGGATACCATGCTGAACAATTAATGGGATAATTGGATATAATGCTAAACAATGTATGGGATAATTGGATACCATGCTGAACAATGTATGGAATAACTGGATACCATGCTGAACAATGTATGGGACAACTGGATACCATGCTGAAAAATGTATGGGATAATTGGATACCATGCTAAACAATGTATGGGATAATTGGATACCATGCTGAACAATGTATGGGATAACTGGATACCATGCTAAACAATGTCTGGGATAATTGGATAACATGTTAAACAATTTATGGGATAATTGGATACCATGTTAAACAATGTATGGGATAATTGGATACCATGCTGAACAATGTATGGGATAACTGGATACCATGCTAAACAATGTATGGGATAATTGGATACCATGTTAAACAATTTATGGGATAACTGGATACCATGCTAAACAATGTAAGGGATAATTGGATACCATGTTAAACAATGTATGGGATAACTGGATACCATGCTGAACAATGTATGGGATAATTGGATACCATGCTAAACAATGTATGGGATAACTGGATACCATGCTGAACAATGTATGGGATAATTGGATACCATGCTAAACAATGTATGGGATAATTGGATACCATGCTGAACAATGTATGGGATAAGTGGATACCATGCTAAACATTGTATGGGATAACGGGATACCATGCTGAACAATGTATGGGATAATTGGATACCATGCTAAACAATGTATGGGATAACTGGATACCATGCTGAACAATGTATGGGATAACTGGATACCATGCTGAACAATGTATGGGATAATTGGATACCATGCTAAACAATGTATAGGATAATTGGATACCATGCTGAACAATGTATGGGATAATTGGATACCATGCTGAACAATGTATGGGATAATTGGATACCATGTTAAACAATTTATGGGATAATTGGATACCATGATAAACAATGTATGGGATAATTGGATACCACGCCGAACAATGTATGGGATAATTGGATACCATGCTAAACATTTTATGAGATAATTGGATACCATGCTAAACAATGTATGGGATAATTGGATACCATGCTGAACAATGTATGGGATAATTGGATACCATGCTGAACAATGTATGGGATAATTGGATACCATGCTAAACAATGTATGGGATAATTGGATACCATGCTGAACAATGTATGGGATAATAGGATACCATGCTGAACAATGTATGGGATAATTGGATACCATGCTGACCAATGAAAGGGATAATTGAATACCATGCTGAACAATGTATGGGATAATTGGATACCATGCTGAATTTTTTATGGGATAATTGGATACCATGTTAAACAATTTATGGGATAATTGGATACCATGCTGAACAATGTATGGGATAATTCTATAACATGCTGAGCAATGTATGGGATAATTGGATACCATGTTAAACAATTTATGGGATAATTGGATACCATGTTAAACAATGTATGGGATAATTGGATACCATGCTGAACAATGTATTGGATAATTGGATACCATGCTGAACAATGTATGGGATAATTGGATACCATGCTGAAGAATGTATGGGATAATTGGATACCAAGCTAATCAATGTATGGGATAACTGGATACCATGCTAAACAATGTATGGGATAACTGGATACCATGCTGAACAATGTATGGGATAACTGGATACCATGCTAAACAATGTATGGGATAATTGGATACCATGCTAAACAGTGTATGGGATAACTGGATACAATGCTGAACAATGTATGGGATAACTGGATACCATGCTAAACAATGTATGGGATAATTGGATACCATGCTAAACAATGTATGGGATAACTGGATACCATGCTGAACAATGCATGGGATAATTGGATACCATGCTGAACAATTTATGGGATAATTGGATACTATGTAAAACAATTTATGGGATAACTGGATACCATGCTGAACAATGTATGGGATAACTGGATACCATGCTGAACAATGTATGGGATAACTGGATACCATGCTGAACAATGTATGGGATAACTGGATACCATGCTAAACAATGTATGGGATAAGTGGATACCATGTTAAACAATTTATGAGATAATTGGATACAATGCTGAACAATGTATGGGATAACTGGATACCATGCTAAACAATGTATGGGATAATTGTATACCATGTTAAACAATTTATGGGATAACTGGATACCATGTTAAACAATGTATGGGATAATTGGATACCATGCTGAACAATGTATGGGATAATTGGATACCATGTTAAACAATGTATGGGATAATTGGATACCGTGCTAAACAATGTATGGGATAATTGGATACCATGGTAAACAATGTATGGGATAATTGGATACCATGTTTAACTATGTATGGGAAAATTGGATACCATGCTAAACAATCTATGGGATAATTGGTTACCATGCTGAACAATGTATGGGATAATTGGATACCATGCTGAACAATTTATGGGATAATTGGATACCATGCTGAACAATTTATGGGATAATTGGATACCATGCTGAACAATTTATGGGATAATTGGATACCATGTTAAACAATGTATGGGATAATTGGATACCATGCTGAACAATGTATGGGATAATTGGATACCATGCTAAACAATGTATGGGATAATTGGATACCATGCTGAACAATGTATGGGATAACTGGATACCATGCTGAACAATGTATGGGATAACTGGATACCATGCTAAACAATGTATGGGATAATTGGATACCATGCTGAACAATGTATGGGATAACTGGATACCATGTTTAACAATTTATGGGATAATTGGATACCATGTTAAACAATTTATGAGATAATTGGATACCATGCTGAACAATGTATGGGATAATTGGATACAATGCTAAACAATGTATGGGATAATTGGATACCATGCTGAACAATGTATGGAATAACTGGATACCATGCTGAACAATGTATGGGACAACTGGATACCATGCTGAAAAATGTATGGGATAATTGGATACCATGCTAAACAATGTATGGGATAATTGGATACCATGCTGAACAATGTATGGGATAACTGGATACCATGCTAAACAATGTCTGGGATAATTGAATAACATGTTAAACAATTTATGGGATAATTGGATACCATGTTAAACAATGTATGGGATAATTGGATACCATGCTGAACAATGTATGGGATAACTGGATACCATGCTAAACAATGTATGGGATAATTGGATACCATGTTAAACAATTTATGGGATAACTGGATACCATGCTAAACAATGTAAGGGATAATTGGATACCATGTTAAACAATGTATGGGATAACTGGATACCATGCTGAACAATGTATGGGATAATTGGATACCATGCTAAACAATGTATGGGATAACTGGATACCATGCTGAACAATGTATGGGATAATTGGATACCATGCTAAACAATGTATCGTATAATTGGATACCATGCTGAACAATGTATGGGATAAGTGGATACCATGCTAGACATTGTATGGGATAACGGGATACCATGCTGAACAATGTATGGGATAATTGGATACCATGCTAAACAATGTATGGGATAACTGGATACCATGCTGAACAATGTATGGGATAACTGGATACCATGCTGAACAATGTATGGGATAATTGGATACCATGCTAAACAATGTATGGGATAATTGGATACCATGCTGAACAATGTATGGGATAATTGGATACCATGCTGAACAATGTATGGGATAATTGGATACCATGTTAAACAATTTATGGGATAATTGGATACCATGATAAACAATGTATGGGATAATTGGATACCACGCCGAACAATGTAAGGGATAATTGGATACCATGCTAAACATTTTATGAGATAATTGGATACCATGCTAAACAATGTATGGGATAATTGGGTACCATGCTGAACAATGTATGGGATAATTGGATACCATGCTGAACAATGTATGGGATAATTGGATACCATGCTAAGCAATGTATGGGATAATTGGATACCATGCTGAACAATGTATGGGATAATTGGATACCATGCTGAACAATGTATGGGATAATTGGATACCATGCTGACCAATGAAAGGGATAATTGGATACCATGCTGAACAATGTATGGGATAATTGGATACCATGCTGAATAATTTATGGGATAATTGGATACCATATTACACAATTTATGGGATAATTGGATACCATGCTGAACAATGTATGGGATAATTGGATACCATGCGAAACAATGTATGGGATACTTGGATACCATGCTGAACAATGTATGGGATAATTGGATACCCTGCTAAACATTTTATGACATAATTGGATACCATGTTAAACAATTTATGAGATAATTGGATACCATGCTGAACAATGTATGGGAAAACTGGATACCATGCTGAACAATGTATGGGATAACTGGATACCATGCTTAACAATGTATGGGATAATTGGATACCATGTTAAACAATTTATGGGATAATTGGATATCATGTTAAACAATGTATGGGATAATTGGATACCATGCTAAACAATGTATGTGATAACTGGATACCATGCTGAACAATGTATGGGATAACTGGATGCCATGCTGAACAATGTATGGGATAACTGGATACCATGCTGAATATGTATGGGATAACTGGATACCATGCTGAACAATGTATGGGATAACTGGATACCATGCTAAACAATGTATGGGATAATTGTATACCATGTTAAACAATTCATGGGATAATTGGATACCATGTTAAACAAAGTATGGGATAATTGGACACCATGCTGAACAATGTATGGGATAATTGGTTACCATGCTGAACAATGTATGGGATAAATGGATACCATGCTAAACAATGTAAGGGATAACCCGGATACCATGCTAAACAATGTATGGGATAACTGGATACCATGCTGAACAATGTATGGGATAACTGGTTACCATGCTGAACAATGTATGGGATAATTGGATACCATGCTGAAAAATGTATGGGATAATTGGATACCATGCTAAACAATGTATGGGATAATTGGATACCATGTTAAACAATTTATGGGATATTTGGATACCATGTTAAACAATGTATGGGATAATTGGATACCATGCTGAACAATGTATGGGATAGTTGGATACCATGCTGAACAATGTATGGGATAACTGGATACCATGCTGAACAATGAATGGGATAATTGGATACCATGCTAAACAAAGTATGGGATAATTGGATACCATGCTGAACAATGTATGGGATAACTGGATACCATGCTGAACAATGTATGGGATAATTGGATACCATGCTAAACAATGCATGGGATAATTGGATACCATGCTAAACAATGTATGGGATAATTGGATACCATGCTGAACAATGTATGGGATAATTGGATACCATGCTGAACAATGTATGGGATAATTGGATACCATGCTGAACAATGTATGGGATAATTGGATACCATGTTAAACAATTTATGGGATAATTGGATACCATGCTGAACAATGTATGGGATAATTGGATACCATGCTGAACAATGCATGGGATAATTGGATACCATGCTGAACAATTTATGGGATAATTGGATACCATGTTAAACAATTTATGGGATAATTGGATACCAAGCTGAAGAATTTATGGGATAATTGGATACCATGCTGAACAATGTATGGAATAATTGGATACCATGCTAAACAATGTATGGGATAATTGGATACCATGCTGAACAATGTATGGGATAACTGGATGCCATGCTGAACAATGTATGGGATAACTGGATACCATGCTAAACAATGTATGGGATAATTGGATACCATGCTGAACAATGTATGGGATAACTGGATACCATGTTTAACAATTTATGGGATAATTGGATACCATGCTGAACAATGTATGGGATAATTGGATACCATGCTGAACAATGTATGGGATAATTGGATACCATGTTAAACAATTTATGGGATAATTGGATACCATGATAAACAATGTATGGGATAATTGGATACCACGCCGAACAATGTATGGGATAATTGGATACCATGCTAAACATTTTATGAGATAATTGGATACCATGCTAAACAATGTATGGGATAATTGGATACCATGCTGAACAATGTATGGAATAACTGGATACCATGCTGAACAAAGTATGGGACAACTGGATACCATGCTGAAAAATGTATGGGATAATTGGATACCATGCTAAACAATGTATGGGATAATTGGATACCATGCTGAACAATGTATGGGATAACTGGATACCATGTTAAACAATGTATGGGATGATTGGATACCATGCTGAACAATGTATCGGATAATTGGATACCATGCTGAACAATGTCTGGGATAATTGGATAACATGTTAAACAATTTATGGTATAATTGGATACCATGCTAAACAATGTATGGGATAATTGGATACCATGCTGAACAATGCATGGGATAACTGGATACCATGCTAAACAATGTATGGGATAATTGGATACCATGTTAAACAATTTATGGGATAACTGGATACCATGCTAAACAATGTATGGGATAACTGGATACCATGCTAAACAATGTCTGGGATAATTGGATAACATGTTAAACAATTTATGGGATAATTGGATACCATGTTAAACAATGTATGGGATAATTGGATACCATGCTGAACAATGTATGGGATAACTGGATACCATGCTAAACAATGTATGGGATAATTGGATACCATGTTAAACAATTTATGGGATAACTGGATACCATGCTAAACAATGTAAGGGATAATTGGATACCATGTTAAACAATGTATGGGATAACTGGATACCATGCTGAACAATGTATGGGATAATTGGATACCATGCTAATCAATGTATGGGATAACTGGATACCATGCTGAACAATGTATGGGATAATTGGATACCATGCTAAACAATGTATCGGATAATTGGATACCATGCTGAACAATGTATGGGATAAGTGGATACCATGCTAAACATTGTATGGGATAACGGGATACCATGCTGAACAATGTATGGGATAATTGGATACCATGCTAAACAATGTATGGGATAACTGGATACCATGCTGAACAATGTATGGGATAACTGGATACCATGCTGAACAATGTATGGGATAATTGGATACCATGCTAAACAATGTATGGGATAATTGGATACCATGCTGAACAATGTATGGGATAATTGGATACCATGCTGAACAATGTATGGGATAATTGGATACCATGTTAAACAATTTATGGGATAATTGGATACCATGATAAACAATGTATGGGATAATTGGATACCACGCCGAACAATGTATGGGATAATTGGATACCATGCTAAACATTTTATGAGATAATTGGATACCATGCTAAACAATGTATGGGATAATTGGATACCATGCTGAACAATGTATGGGATAATTGGATACCATGCTGAACAATGTATGGGATAATTGGATACCATGCTAAACAATGTATGGGATAATTGGATACCATGCTGAACAATGTATGGGATAATTGGATACCATGCTGAACAATGTATGGGATAATTGGATACCATGCTGACCAATGAAAGGGATAATTGGATACCATGCTGAACAATGTATGGGATAATTGGATACCCTGCTAAACATTTTATGACATAATTGGATACCATGTTAAACAATTTATGAGATAATTGGATACCATGCTGAACAATGTATGGGATAACTGGATACCATGCTGAACAATGTATGGGATAACTGGATACCATGCTAAACAATGTATGGGATAATTGGATACCATGTTAAACAATTTATGGGATAATTGGATACCATGTTAAACAATGTATGGGATAATTGGATACCATGCTAAACAATGTATGGGATAACTGGATACCATGCTGAACAATGTATGGGATAACTGGATACCATGCTGAACAATGTATGGGATAACTGGATACCATGCTGAACAATGTATGGGATAACTGGATACCATGCTGAACAATGTATGGGATAACTGGATACCATGCTAAACAATGTATGGGATAATTGGATACCATGTTAAACAATTTATGGGATAATTGGATACCATGTTAAACAATGTATGGGATAATTGGACACCATGCTGAACAATGTATGGGATAATTGGATACCATGCTGAACAATGTATGGGATAAATGGGTACCATGCTAAACAATGTATGGGATAACTGGATACCATGCTAAACAATGTATGGGATAACTGGATACCATGCTGAACAATGTATGGGATAACTGGTTACCATGCTGAACAATGTGTGGGATAATTGGATACCATGCTGAAAAATGTATGGGATAATTGGATACCATGCTAAACAATGTATGGGATAATTGGATACCATGTTAAACAATTTATGGGATATTTGGATACCATGTTAAACAATGTATGGGATAATTGGATACCATGCTGAACAATGTATGGGATAGTTGGATACCATGCTGAACAATGTATGGGATAACTGGATACCATGCTGAACAATGTATGGGATAATTGGATACCATGCTAAACAATGTATGGGATAATTGGATACCATGCTGAACAATGTATGGGATAACTGCATACCATGCTGAACAATGTATGGGATAATTGGATACCATGCTAAACAATGTATGGGATAATTGGATACCATGTTAAACAATTTATGGGATATTTGGATACCATGTTAAACAATGTATGGGATAATTGGATACCATGCTGAACAATGTATGGGATAGTTGGATACCATGCTGAACATTGTATGGGATAACTGGATACCATGCTGAACAATGTATGGGATAATTGGATACCATGCTAAACAATGTATGGGATAATTGGATACCATGCTGAACAATGTATGGGATAACTGTATACCATGCTGAACAATGTATGGGATAATTCGATACCATGCTGAACAATGTATGGGATATCTGGATACCATGCTGAACAATGTATGGGATAACTGGATACCATGTTAAACAATGTATGGGATAACTGGATACCATGCTAAACAATGTATGGGATAACTGGACACCATGCTGAACAATGTATGGGATAACTGGATACCATGCTAAACAATGTATGGGATAATTGGATACCATGCTAAACAATTTATGGGATAATTGTATTGTGCCCGTTTAGACCGGAGTCCGCACGACCACATATGCATTTTACTAATAATCAGTCAGCACGAGAATCAAAATATCCCGGGGCGCCAGATGGGTTAAAGCAAAGCGCAAAAACGACATCAAATTAAAAAAAATGCTTTACTGATTTTTGGCTCAATGCAACAATAAGGATAGAAGGAGATTTAATTGGGAGTAACACATCTGGTAAAATTATCTCAGTTTATTTTAAAGTTAAAATCTGACTGCAAGAATGCTCAAAGCAGCATCATCCACGTGTGGCGATCCACACTCTTATTTACACACAATATACAGAAATCTTCCAAACACATTTGACAATCTTTTTGGAAACACAAGTCCGATTAATAGTCCTGTGGACTGTGTTCCAAAATTATTAATACTTAATTCCAGTTCAAAATTAATTGTCCATACTGGAAATAACGTAGATCACTGTTTGACTATTTACATGATATTAACACTCGTAGAATAAATGTTTATAGAATTCTTAAACTTTCACTTGTTTTTCCAGTTTCAAAAATATATCGTCGAAAATATTATCATCATCGAAGCAACACAAATTATTAACACATATTAATAACACCTGAAAAGTATTTGACCTTTGAGCATAGCATCGAAGAACTGTGCGAAGCACAACAACAATTAATTGTTCTTCTGACATTAAACATTCGAGAAGTGACTCGATTATGAACAACAAGTTCCAAACAAAATACATGATTTCTGAATCATCAACTTGATCAATAAATGTTTGAACCATTCAACTATTCAATTTTCCACTTGGAATCATTATGAAAAAAATATTTATATTTATGGCCATTTCTAGTAATTTTCACAACTTGCAATTCTTCGACAGAATGCGGAAATAAGAATTGTAGCCTTATAATGAACTCATTTAGTTCATGGCACTAGGATTGAAAATATCCTTCAAATTATTCGTGGTTAAAGAATTATTTTTAATTGGCAGTGGCCCATTCTATTATTTGTGTAAGAACACAATATTACAACAACAACGGCAAAGGTCTTCCTCTGAAGGAGAATAAACTACTATCATGACAAATCCGGGTTCGAGCAAAATCAAAGTCTAAATGGAATTCGTAAACAAGGTTGAAATAAGAACTGATGGTTTCAAAGAAATAACCTTCGGGTTATTCATACGACGAAATGTGTGGCTCCAATACTCCTACTATAAACCTGAGCCATCGAACCTGCTATTTGATTGATGCTCGAAAAAACCTCTTCATTCCTGCGACTTAACATGCGCACCTGGGAATGGCATTTCAACTACTCCACACACATAAATTATCTTCCCAAAATTTATACAATAAATCAAGCCTCTGCTTGTTATCAACACTGGAAGATTAATAAACTGACAAGTTTATTTTATTTTACCATTCCGTTCAACCCGTGAATTTACCATACTTATGAAAAGCTTCATTTCACTTTCGAGTGTATTTACGTCATGATTTTATATAAATACAAAAATATCCTATTTGATACAATTATCAATTGCTTCCCGTTTCATGCCTCTCCGTGTTATATGAAACATATACTTTACTCATTGCAAATATCAACTGTTCAACCAGAACTGAAATGTTGGTTGAATGCGGGCTTGCGCTAACCACTCTCCTTCGGAAAATCTCCTGTTCCAGACTAGAAATGATTAAACTACTTCATAGGCTCTCTCTCAATAAATATGATTATTAGAAAATATAATATCCAAGAATTATTTAGAAAAATTATAAAAATTATTATTATTATTAGTGGATTATTATTATTATTATTATTTATATCATTTTAAATATGTTTAATTATCATCTCATTATGTGAGAATCCACATGTTCGAACCTTCGAATATGGAAAAAATATCTATTCCTCAACAAAAATAAATTTAACTTTTACAGTTACATCGGGGGTTTTCCGTGGTTTCCTTAAAATATGAAAAATTCAAATAAATGCTCGAAATGCTCGGTCATCGATCCTAAACTGTTCTGAGTGCTGAAAATGCTCAGAATAACTCTAACAAGTCTTGCGTAAATCATTGCAAGCTTTAAATACGACGAAAAAAATGTGTTGGTCATCTGCAGAAAAAATAGTTTGTTCCAATTAGCTAGGCATAATATAATTCAAATGTGGCTTACATTTCTTGATGGTCTTGAAGTGTAGTAAATCTGGTCTGTACCAGATTTATCCATAGACATGCCCTATCGGACAAGCATGTATAATCCTTGTATCGGCCGCCATTGTAGACCCACAATTCGTCTAGTCAGACATAGTGGTAGTATCTTTCGACGTTTGAATAAACTGTGGTTCCATTTTAATATGTGCTTCTATCAAAGCCATAACAGTTTGTTTGAATAGGGTCAGATCTAAGTGATCTCTTCTTAGATATGTCAGTTGTAACATAACTCACTGTAATCTCATCAGTACAAGAAAAACATTGACAGTCTAAGCAATTAACGGCTGTTCTGAAGATCGTTCCATGGGCATGGTTTATTAATATCACCATCTGCCATGCGCTAGACAACCTGCAGTTTCCCTTGCGTAGACTAATGAACGCCACCGTTATAGACTAGTCTTCAGTGTACTGACAGATCGAAGTGGTTAACTAGTTACAAAAATGAAAACTGACTTGAAATGGATTTAAACATCCAAGTATTAAGTTACTACTGGACTGTGACAAAATACTATTTTCTAGACAAAGTCTAGCATATGTCCTTGCAGAAATATAAATATTTCCACCAATGTCTGTAGAAATCAATCACCTCAGTGATTCTCCTCACCAGAAACTTACTAAGTTCCAACTCGTTTGCGCAGCACTTCTCGTGACTATCACGATTTGAAAAGAACTTCTGTGTAGGTTCGGCAACCATGTGCCTTGGCTCAGCGTAGACGCAACTTGCTTGCCAAGTGCTTGTGTTAGAATGAGCTGACCATGCCTGCTCCAGCTGGCTTTTATTCAAAACGGTCAGGGTCACGCGTCATCACCTGATATCTAGAAATCCTCATATCTCTTGAATCCCTGGTCCGATTTACTTGATACTAATTGCGTTCTCTTTCATTTGGCCGTGCCAGTAATCTGATCCCAGTCTCAAGTCTCTACTCCATAGTTAACTATTTAATCAATAAATAGCCTCCACCTCTACTATTACTCGCTACGTCACTTGACATCCAACTATCGGTAAAATTCTTCTAAATGCTTCTCGAAGCAATGTAGCGCGATATTCAAATATATGAACTTTCAAAAGCGGCTACAGCCTTTCCCTTGATATCTAGGTGTCTGAATCTTGGAATACCCATTCCTAGAGTTGGGCACAGTATACCATGCTAAACAATGTATGGGATAATTGGATACCATGCTGAACAATGTATGAGATAAATGGATACCATGCTGAACAATTTATGGGATAATTGGATACCATGCTAAACAATGTATGGGATAATTGGATACCATGCTAAACAATGTATGGGATAATTGGATACCATGCTGAACAATGTATGGGATAACTGGATACCATGCTGAACAATGTATGGGATAACTGGATACCATGCTGAACAATGTATGGGATAATTGGATACCATGCTGAACAATGTATGGGATAATTGGATACCATGCTGAACAATGTATGGGATAATTGGATACCATGCTAAACAATGTATGAGATAAATGGATACCATGCTAAACAATGTATGGGATAATTGGATACCATGCTGAACAATGTATGGGATAACTGGATACCATGTTAAACAATTTATGGGATAATTGGATACCATGTTAAACATTTTATGAGATAATTGGATACCATGCTGAACAATGTATGGGATAATTGGATACAATGCTAAACAATGTATGGGATAATTGGATACCATGCTGAACAATGTATGGAATAACTGGATACCATGCTGAACAATGTATGGGACAACTGGATACCATGCTGAAAAATGTATGGGATAATTGGATACCATGCTAAACAATGTATGGGATAATTGGATACCATGCTGAACAATGTATGGGATAACTGGATACCATGCTAAACAATGTCTGGGATAATTGGATACCATGTTAAACAATTTATGGGATAATTGGATACCATGTTAAACAATGTATGGGATAATTGGATACCATGCTGAACAATGTATGGGATAACTGGATACCATGCTAAACAATGTATGGGATAATTGGATACCATGTTAAACAATTTATGGGATAACTGGATACCATGCTAAACAATGTAAGGGATAATTGGATACCATGTTAAACAATGTATGGGATAACTGGATACCATGCTGAACAATGTATGGGATAATTGGATACCATGCTAAACAATGTATGGGATAACTGGATACCATGCTGAACAATGTATGGGATAATTGGATACCATGCTAAACAATGTATGGGATAATTGGATACCATGCTGAACAATGTATAGGATAATTGGATACCATGCTAAACATTGTATGGGATAACGGGATACCATGCTGAACAATGTATGGGATAATTGGATACCATGCTAAACAATGTATGGGATAACTGGATACCATGCTGAACAATGTATGGGATAACTGGATACCATGCTGAACAATGTATGGGATAATTGGATACCATGCTAAACAATGTATGGGATAATTGGATACCATGCTGAACAATGTATGGGATAATTGGATACCATGCTGAACAATGTATGGGATAATTGGATACCATGTTAAACAATTTATGGGATAATTGGATACCATGTTAAACAATGTATGGGATAATTGGATACCACGCCGAACAATGTATGGGATAATTGGATACCATGCTAAACATTTTATGAGATAATTGGATACCATGCTAAACAATGTATGGGATAATTGGATACCATGCTGAACAATGTATGGGAAAATTGGATACCATGCTGAACAATGTATGGGATAATTGGATACCATGCTAAACAATGTATGGGATAATTGGATACCATGCTGAACAATGTATGGGATAATTGGATACCATGCTGAACAATGTATGGGATAATTGGATACCATGCTGACCAATGTAAGGGATAATTGGATACCATGCTGAACAATGTATGGGATAATTGGATACCATGCTGAATAATTTATGGGATAATTGGATACCATGTTAAACAATTTATGGGATAATTGGATACCATGCTGAACAATGTATGGGATAATTCTATACCATGCTGAGCAATGTATGGGATAATTGGATACCATGTTAAACAATTTATGGGATAATTGGATACCATGTTAAACAATGTATGGGATAAGTGGATACCATGCTGAACAATGTATGGGATAATTGGATACCATGCTGAACAATGTATGGGATAATTGGATACCAAGCTAATCAATGTATGGGATAACTGGATACCATGCTAAACAATGTATGGGATAACTGGATACCATGCTGAACAATGTATGGGATAACTGGATACCATGCTAAACAATGTATGGGATAATTGGATACCATGCTAAACAATGTATGGGATAACTGGATACAATTCTGAACAATGTATGGGATAACTGGATACCATGCTAAACAATGTATGGGATAATTGGATACCATGCTAAACAATGTATGGGATAACTGGATACCATGCTGAACAATGTATGGGATAATTGGATACCATGCTGAACAATTTATGGGATAATAGGATACCATGTAAAACAATTTATGGGATAACTGGATACCATGCTGAACAATGTATGGGATAACTGGATACCATGCTGAACAATGTATGGGATAACTGGATACCATGCTGAACAATGTATGGGATAACTGGATACCATGCTAAACAATGTATGGGATAATTGGATACCATGTTAAACAATTTAAGAGATAATTGGATACCATGCTGAACAATGTATGGGATAACTGGATACCATGCTAAACAATGTATGGGATAATTGGATACCATGTTAAACAATTTATGGGATAATTGGATACCATGTTAAACAATGTATGGGATAATTGGATACCATGCTGAACAATGTATGGGATAATTGGATACCATGTTAAACAATGTATGGGATAATTGGATACCGTGCTAAACAATGTATGGGATAATTGGATACCATGCTAAACAATGTATGGGATAATTGGATACCATGTTTAACTATGTATGGGAAAATTGGATACCATGCTAAACAATCTATGGGATAATTGGATACCATGCTGAACAATGTATGGGATAATTGGATACCATGCTGAACAATTTATGGGATAATTGGATACCATGCTGAACAATTTATGGGATAATTGGATACCATGCTGAACAATTTATGGGATAATTGGATACCATGTTAAACAATTTATGGGATAATTGGATACCATGCTGAACAATGTATGGGATAATTGGATACCATGCTAAACAATGTATGGGATAATTGGATACCATGCTGAACAATGTATGGGATAATTGGATACCCTGCTAAACATTTTATGACATAATTGGATACCATGTTAAACAATTTATGAGATAATTGGATACCATGCTGAACAATGTATGGGATAACTGGATACCATGCTGAACAATGTATGGGATAACTGGATACCATGCTAAACAATGTATGGGATAATTGGATACCATGTTAAACAATTTATGGGATAATTGGATACCATGTTAAACAATGTATGGGATAATTGGATACCATGCTAAACAATGTATGGGATAACTGGATACCATGCTGAACAATGTATGGGATAACTGGATACCATGCTGAACAATGTATGGGATAACTGGATACCATGCTGAACAATGTATGGGATAACTGGATACCATGCTGAACAATGTATGGGATAACTGGATACCATGCTAAACAATGTATGGGATAATTGGATACCATGTTAAACAATTTATGGGATAATTGGATACCATGTTAAACAATGAATGGGATAATTGGACACCATGCTGAACAATGTATGGGATAATTGGATACCATGCTGAACAATGTATGGTATAAATGGATACCATGCTAAACAATGTATGGGATAACTGGATACCATGCTAAACAATGTATGGGATAACTGGATACCATGCTGAACAATGTATGGGATAACTGGTTACCATGCTGAACAATGTGTGGGATAATTGGATACCATGCTGAAAAATGTATGGTATAATTGGATACCATGCTAAACCATGTATGGGATAATTGGATACCATGTTAAACAATTTATGGGATATTTGGATACCATGTTAAACAATGTATGGGGTAATTGGATACCATGCTGAACAATGTATGGGATAGTTGGATACCATGCTGAACAATGTATGGGATAACTGGATACCATGCTGAACAATGTATGGGATAATTGGATACCATGCTAAACAATGTATGGGATAATTGGATACCATGCTGAACAATGTATGGGATAACTGGATACCATGCTGAACAATGTATGGGATAATTGGATACCATGCTAAACAATGTATGGGATAACTGGATACCATGTTAAACAATGTATGGGATAACTGGATACCATGCTGAACAATGTATGGAATAATTGGATACCATGCTAAACAATGTATGGGATAATTGGATACCATGTTAAACAATTTTTGGGATAATTGGATACCATGTTAAACAATGTATGGGATAATTGGATACCATGCTGAACAATGTATGGGATAACTGGATACCATGCTGAACAATGTATGGGATAACTGGATACCATGCTGAACAATGTATGGGATATCTGGATACCATGCTGAACAATGTACGGGATAACTGGATACCATGTTAAACAATGTATGGGATAACTGGATACCATGCTAAACAATGTATGGGATAACTGGATACCATGCTGAACAATGTATGGGATAACTGGATACCATGCTAAACAATGTATGGGATAATTGGATACCATGCTAAACAATTTATGGGATAATTGTATTGTGCCCGTTTACACCGGAGTCCGCACGACCACATATGCATTTTACCAATAATCAGTCAGCATGAGAATCAAAATATCCCGGGGCGCCAGATGGGTTAAAGCAAATCGCAAAAACGACATCAAATTTAAAAAAATGCTTTACTGATTTTTGGCTCAATGCAACAATAAGGATAGAAGGAGATTTAATTGGGAGTAACACATCTGGTAAAATTATCTCAGTTTATTTTAAAGTTAAAATCTGACTGCAAGAATGCTCAAAGCAGCATCATCCACGTGTGGCGATCCACACTCTTATTTACACACAATATACAGAAATCTTCCAAACACATTTGACAATCTTTTTGGAAACACAAGTCCGATTAATAGTCCTGTGGACTGTGTTCCAAAATTATTAATACTTAATTCCAGTTCAAAATTAATTGTCCATACTGGAAATAACGTAGATCACTGTTTGACTATTTACATGATATTAACACTCGTAGAATAAATGTTTATAGAATTCTTAAACTTTCACTTGTTTTTCCAGTTTCAAAAATATATCGTCGAAAATATTATCATCATCGAAGCAACACAAATTATTAACACATATTAATAACACCTGAAAAGTATTTGACCTTTGAGCATAGCATCGAAGAACTGTGCGAAGCACAACAACAATTAATTGTTCTTCTGACATTAAACATTCGAGAAGTGACTCGATTATGAACTTCAAGTTCCAAACAAAATACATGATTTCTGAATCATCAACTTGATCAATAAATGGTTGAACCATTCAACTATTCAATTTTCCACTTGGAATCATTATGAAAAAAATATTTATATTTATGGCCATTTCTAGTAATTTTCACAACTTGCAATTCTTCGACAGAATGCGGAAATATGAATTGTAGCCTTATAATGAATTCATTTAGTTCATGGCACTTGGATTGAAAATATCCTTCAAATTATTCGTGGTTAAAGAATTATTTTTAATTGGCAGTGGCCCATTCTATTATTTGTGTAAGAACACAATATTACAATAACAACAACGGCAAAGGTCTTCCTCTGAAGAAGAATAAACTACTATCATGACAAATCCGGGTTCTAGCAAAATCAAAGTCTAAATGGAATTCGTAAACAAGGTTGAAATAAGAACTGATGGTTTCAAAGAAATAACCTTCGGGTTATTCATACGACGAAATGTGTGGCTCCAATACTCCTACTATAAACCTGAGCCATCGAACCTGCTATTTGATTGATGCTCGAAAAAACCTCTTCATTCCTGCGACTTAACATGCGCACCTGGGAATGGCATTTCAACTACTCCACACACATAAATTATCTTCCCAAAATTTATACAATAAATCAAGCCTCTGCTTGTTATCAACACTGGAAGATTAATAAACTGACAAGTTTATTTTATTTTACCATTCAGTTCAACCCGTGAATTTACCATACTTATGAAAAGCTTCATTTCACTTTCGAGTGTATTTACGTCATGATTTTATATAAATACAAAAATATCCTATTTGATACAAATATCAATTGCTTCCCGTTTCATGCCTCTCCGTGTTATATGAAACATATACTTTACTCATTGCAAATATCAACTGTTCAACCAGAACTGAAATGTTGGTTGAATGCGGGCTTGCGCTAACCACTCTCCTTCGGAAAATCTCCTGTTCCAGACTAGTAATGATTAAACTACTTCATAGGCTCTCTCTCAATACATATGATTATTAGAAAATATAATATCCAAGAATTATTTAGAAAAATTATAAAAATTATTATTATTATTAGTGGATTATTATTATTATTATTTATATCATTTTAAATATGTTTAATTATCATCTCATTATGTGAGAATCCACATGTTCGAACCTTCGAATATGGAAAAAATATCCATTCCTCAACAAAAATAAATTTAACTTTTACAGTTACATCGGGGTTTTCCGTGGTTTCCTTAAAATATGAAAAATTCAAATAAATGCTCGAAATGCTCGGTCATCGATCCTAAACTGTTCTGAGTGCTGAAAATGCTCAGAATAACTCTAACAAGTCTTGCGTATATCAATGCAAGCTTTAAATACGACGAAAAAAATGTGTTGGTCATCTGCAGAAAAAATAGTTTGTTCCAATTAGCTAGGCATAATATAATTCAAATGTGGCTTACATTTCTTGATGGTCTTGAAGTGTAGTAAATCTGGTCTGTACCAGATTTATCCATAGACATGCCCTATCGGACAAGCATGTATAATCCTTGTATCGGCCGCCATTGTAGACCCACAATTCGTCTAGTCAGACATAGTGGTAGTATCTTTCGACGTTTGAATAAACTGTGGTTCCATTTTAATATGGGCTTCTATCAAAGCCATAACAGTTTGTTTGAATAGGGTCAGATCTAAGTGATCTCTTCTTAGATATGTCAGTTGTAACATAACTCACTGTAATCTCATCAGTACAAGAAAAACATTGACAGTCTAAGCAATTAACGGCTGTTCTGAAGATCGTTCCCTGGGCATGGTTTATTAATATCACCATCTGCCATGCGCTAGACAACCTGCAGTTTCCCTTGCGTAGACTAATGAACGCCACCGTTATAGACTAGTCTTCAGTGTACTGACAGATCGAAGTGGTTAACTAGTTACAAAAATGAAAACTGACTTGAAATGGATTTAAACATCCAAGTATTAAGTTACTACTGGACTGTGACAAAATGCTATTTTCTAGACAAAGTCTAGCATATGTCCTTGCAGAAATATAAATATTTCCACCAATGTCTGTAGAAATCAATCACCTTAGTGATTCTCCTCACCAGAAACTTACTAAGTTCCAACTCGTTTGCGCAGCACTTCTCGTGACTATCACGATTTGAAAAGAACTTCTGCGTAGGTTCGGCAACCATGTGCCTTGGCTCAGCGTAGACGCAACTTGCTTGCCAAGTGCTTGTGTTAGAATGAGCTGACCATGCCTGCTCCAGATGGCTTTTATTCAAAACGGTCAGGGTCATGCTTCATCACCTGATATCTAGAAATCCTCATATCTCTTGAATCCCTGGTCCGATTTACTTGATACTAATTGCGTTCTCTTTCATTTGGCCGTGCCAGTAATCTGATCCCAGTCTCAAGTCTCTACTCCATAGTTAACTATTTAATCAATAAATAGCCTCCACCTCTGCTATTACTCGCTACGTCACTTGACATCCAACTATCGGTAAAATTCTTCTAAATGCTTCTCGAAGCAATGTAGCGCGATATTCAAATATCTGAACTTTCAAAAGCGGCTACAGCCTTTCCCATGATATCTAGGTGTCTGAATCTTGGAATACCCATTCCTAGAGTTGGGCACAGTATACCATGCTAAACAATGTATGGGATAATTGGATACCATGCTGAACAATGTATGAGATAATTGGATACCATGCTGAACAATTTATGGGATAATTGGATACCATGCTAAACAATGTATGGGATAATTGGATACCATGCTAAACAATGTATGGGATAATTGGATACCATGCTGAACAATGTATGGGATAACTGGATACCATGCTGAACAATGTATGGGATAACTGGATACCATGCTGAACAATGTATGGGATAACTGGATACCATGCTGAACAATGTATGGGATAATTGGATACCATGCTGAACAATGTATGGGATAATTGGATACCATGCTAAACAATGTATGGGATAAATGGATACCATGCTAAACAATGTATGGGATAATTGGATACCATGCTGAACAATGTATGGGATAAGTGGATACCATGCTGAACAATGTATGGGATAACTGGATACCATGCTGAACAATGTATGGGATAATTGGATACCATGCTAAACAATGTATGGGATAATTGGATACCATGCTAAACAATGTATGGGATAATTGGATACCATGCTGAACAATGTATGGGATAATTGAATACCATGCTGAACAATGTATGGGATAATTGGATACCATGCTGAACAATTTATGGGATAATTGGATACCATGCTGAACAATTTATGGGATAATTGGATACCATGTTAAACCATTTATGGGATAATTGGATACCATGCTGAACAATTTATGGGATAATTGGATACCATGCCGAACAATGTATGGGATAATTGGATACCATGCTAAACAATGTATGGGATAATTGGATACCATGCTGAACAATGTATGGGATAATTGGATACCATGCTGAACAATGTATGGGATAACTGGATACCATGCTAAACAATGTATGGGATAATTGGATACCATGCTGAACAATGTATGGGATAACTGGATATAATGTTAAACAATTTATGGGATAATTGGATACCATGTTAAACAATTTATGAGATAATTGGATACCATGCTGAACAATGTATGGGATAATTGGATACAATGCTAAACAATGTATGGGATAATTGGATACCATGCTGAACAATGTATGGGATAACTGGATACCATGCTGAACAATGTATGGGACAACTGGATACCATGCTGAAAAATGTATGGGATAATTGGATACCATGCTAAACAATGTATGGGATAATTGGATACCATGCTGAACAATGTATGGGATAACTGGATACCATGCTAAACAATGTCTGGGATTATTGGATACCATGTTAAACAATTTATGGGATAATTGGATACCATGTTAAACAATGTATGGGATAATTGGATACCATGCTGAACAATGTATGGGATAACTGGATACCATGCTGAACAATGTATGGGACAACTGGATACCATGCTGAAAAATGTATGGGATAATTGGATACCATGCTAAACAATGTATGGGATAATTGGATACCATGCTGAACAATGTATGGGATAACTGGATACCATGCTAAACAATGTCTGGGATTATTGGATACCATGTTAAACAAATTATGGGATAATTGGATACCATGTTAAACAATGTATGGGATAATTGGATACCATGCTGAACAATGTATGGGATAACTGGATACCATGCTAAACAATGTATGGGATAATTGGATACCATGCTGAACAATGTATGGGATAATTGGATACCATGCTGAACAATATATGGGATAATTGGATACCATGTTAAACAATTTATCGGATAATTGGATACCATGTTAAACAATGTATGGGATAATTGGATACCATGCCGAACAATGTATGGGATAATTGGATACCATGCTAAACATTTTATGAGATAATTGGATACCATGCTAAACAATGTATGGGATAATTGGATACCATGCTGAACAATGTATGGGATAATTGGATACCATGCTGAACAATGTATGGGATAATTGGATACCATGCTAAACAATGTATGGGATAATTGGATACCATGCTGAACAATGTATGGGATAATTGGATACCATGCTGAACAATGTATGGGATTATTGGATACCATACTGACCAATGTATGGGATAATTGGATACCATGCTGAAAAATGTATGGGATAATTGGATACCATGCTGAATAATTTATGGGATAATTGGATACCATGTTAAACAATTTATGGGATAATTGGATACCATGCTGAACAATTTATGGGATAATTGGATACCATGCTGAACAATTTATGAGATAATTGGATACCATGCTGAACAATTTATGGGATAATTGGATACCATGTTAAACAATTTATGGGATAATTGGATACCATGGTGAACAATGTATGGGATAATTGGATACCATGCTAAACAATGTATGGGATAATTGGATACCATGCTGAACAATGTATGGGATAATTGGATACCCTGCTAAACATTTTATGACATAATTGGATACCATGTTAAACAATTTATGAGATAATTGGGTACCATGCTGAACAATGTATGGGATAACTGGATACCATGCTGAACAATGTATGGGATAACTGGATACCATGCTAAACAATGTATGGAAAATTGGATACCATGTTAAACAATTTATGGGATAATTGGATACCATGGTGAACAATGTATGGGATAATTGGATACCATGCTAAACAATGTATGGGATAATTGGATACCATGCTGAACAATGTATGGGATAATTGGATACCCTGCTAAACATTTTATGACATAATTGGATACCATGTTAAACAATTTATGAGATAATTGGGTACCATGCTGAACAATGTATGGGATAACTGGATACCATGCTGAACAATGTATGGGATAACTGGATACCATGCTAAACAATGTATGGGATAATTGGATACCATGCTGAACAATTTATGGGATAATTGGATACCATGTTAAACCATTTATGGGATAATTGGATACCATGCTGAACAATTTATGGGATAATTGGATACCATGCCGAACAATGTATGGGATAATTGGATACCATGCTAAACAATGTATGGGATAATTGGATACCATGCTGAACAATGTATGGGATAATTGGATACCATGCTGAACAATGTATGGGATAACTGGATACCATGCTAAACAATGTATGGGATAATTGGATACCATGCTGAACAATGTATGGGATAACTGGATATAATGTTAAACAATTTATGGGATAATTGGATACCATGTTAAACAATTTATGAGATAATTGGATACCATGCTGAACAATGTATGGGATAATTGGATACAATGCTAAACAATGTATGGGATAATTGGATACCATGCTGAACAATGTATGGGATAACTGGATACCATGCTGAACAATGTATGGGACAACTGGATACCATGCTGAAAAATGTATGGGATAATTGGATACCATGCTAAACAATGTATGGGATAATTGGATACCATGCTGAACAATGTATGGGATAACTGGATACCATGCTAAACAATGTCTGGGATTATTGGATACCATGTTAAACAATTTATGGGATAATTGGATACCATGTTAAACAATGTATGGGATAATTGGATACCATGCTGAACAATGTATGGGATAACTGGATACCATGCTGAATAATGTATGGGACAACTGGATACCATGCTGAAAAATGTATGGGATAATTGGATACCATGCTAAACAATGTATGGGATAATTGGATACCATGCTGAACAATGTATGGGATAACTGGATACCATGCTAAACAATGTCTGGGATTATTGGATACCATGTTAAACAAATTATAGGATAATTGGATACCATGTTAAACAATGTATGGGATAATTGGATACCATGCTGAACAATGTATGGGATAACTGGATACCATGCTAAACAATGTATGGGATAATTGGATACCATGCTGAACAATGTATGGGATAATTGGATACCATGCTGAACAATATATGGGATAATTGGATACCATGTTAAACAATTTATCGGATAATTGGATACCATGTTAAACAATGTATGGGATAATTGGATACCATGCCGAACAATGTATGGGATAATTGGATACCATGCTAAACATTTTATGAGATAATTGGATACCATGCTAAACAATGTATGGGATAATTGGATACCATGCTGAACAATGTATGGGATAATTGGATACCATGCTGAACAATGTATGGGATAATTGGATACCATGCTAAACAATGTATGGGATAATTGGATACCATGCTGAACAATGTATGGGATAATTGGATACCATGCTGAACAATGTATGGGATTATTGGATACCATACTGACCAATGAATGGGATAATTGGATACCATGCTGAAAAATGTATGGGATAATTGGATACCATGCTGAATAATTTATGGGATAATTGGATACCATGTTAAACAATTTATGGGATAATTGGATACCATGCTGAACAATTTATGGGATAACTGGATACCATGCTGAACAATTTATGAGATAATTGGATACCATGCTGAACAATTTATGGGATAATTGGATACCATGTTAAACAATTTATGGGATAATTGGATACCATGGTGAACAATGTATGGGATAATTGGATACCATGCTAAACAATGTATGGGATAATTGGATACCATGCTGAACAATGTATGGGATAATTGGATACCCTGCTAAACATTTTATGACATAATTGGATACCATGTTAAACAATTTATGAGATAATTGGGTACCATGCTGAACAATGTATGGGATAACTGGATACCATGCTGAACAATGTATGGGATAACTGGATACCATGCTAAACAATGTATGGAAAATTGGATACCATGTTAAACAATTTATGGGATAATTGGATACCATGGTGAACAATGTATGGGATAATTGGATACCATGCTAAACAATGTATGGGATAATTGGATACCATGCTGAACAATGTATGGGATAATTGGATACCCTGCTAAACATTTTATGACATAATTGGATACCATGTTAAACAATTTATGAGATAATTGGGTACCATGCTGAACAATGTATGGGATAACTGGATACCATGCTGAACAATGTATGGGATAACTGGATACCATGCTAAACAATGTATGGGATAATTGGATACCATGTTAAACAATTTATGGGATAATTGGATACCATGTTAAACAATGTATGGGATAATTGGATACCATGCTAAACAATGTATGGGATAACTGGATACCATGCTGAACAATGTATGGGATAACTGGATACTATGCTGAACAATGTATGGGATAACTGGATACCATGCTGAACAATGTATGGGATTACTGGATACCATGCTGAACAATGTATGGGATAACTGGATACCATGCTAAACAATGTATGGGATAATTGGATACCATGTTATACAATTTATGGGATAATTGGATACCATGTTAAACATTGTATGGGATAATTGGACACCATGCTGAACAATGTATGGGATAATTGGATACCATGCTGAACAATGTATGGGATAAATGGATACCATGCTAAACAATGTATGGGATAACTGGATACCATGCTAAACAATGTATGGTATAACTGGATACCATGCTGAACAATGTATGGGATAACTGGTTACCATGCTGAACAATGTATGGGATAATTGGATACCATGCTGAAAAATGTATGGGATAATTGGATGCCATGCTAAACAATGTATGGGATAATTGGATACCATGTTAAACAATTTATGGGATAATTGGATACCATGTTAAACAATGTATGGGATAATTGAATACCATGCTGAACAATGTATGGGATAACTGGATACCATGCTGAACAATGTATGGGATAATTGGATACCATGCTAAACAATGTATGGGATAACTGGATACCATGTTAAACAATGTATGGGATAACTGGATACCATGCTGAACAATGTATGGTATAACTGGATACCATGCTAAACAATGTATGGGATAATTGGATACCATGTTAAACAATTTTTGGGATAATTGGATACCATGTTAAACAATGTATGGGATAATTGGATACCATGCTGAACAATGTATGGGATAATTGGATACCATGCTGAACAATGTATGGGATAATTGGATACCATGCTGAACAATGTATGGGATAACTGGATACCATGCTAAACAATGTATGGGATAATTGGATACCATGCTAAACAATGTATGGGATAACTGGATACCATGCTGATCAATGTATGGGATAACTGGATACCATGCTGAACAATGTATGGGATATCTGGATACCATGCTGAACAATGTATGGGATAACTGGATACCATGTTAAACAATGTATGGGATAACTGGATACCATGCTAAACAATGTATGGTATAACTGGATACCATGCTGAACAATGTATGGGATAACTGGATACCATGCTAAACAATGTATGGGATAACTGGATACCATGCCAAACTATTTATGTTTATATTTCCAAATCCCTCTCTTTCTCATACTAATGATTTTAAAAATAATAATTCAGGAGCTAGGAATAACACTTTTCATCAGCACTTTTAAAATAGACGAGTCTGACAATTTCAAATCTAGTATAAGCTATGCCTGTGAGTGGGTTGTAATTGTAAATTGCAATATTGCTTGAACTATATCATACTATAATTTAACAAATTTACTATTGTTCCTGTTCACGACCCTGGAACGCACGCGGATCGGATCCAGCCTCCCGTTGATCCGTCCCACGGCTGAAAAATGACCCCTGGAAGGATGCATCCCAGAAACCTGTTATCTCGCCAAATAAAACTGGGGGGGGGGTGAATATGGTTCGAGAGAACAGGTTCCGGAGTGCAATTGGGAGTAATGGATACAAATCCCAAGGCCAAAATTGAAAAGAAATGAACCTTCATCATTTATTATCAACAGCACATCATGATATAAATTCAATAAAGTGAGACCCTAAAGACCCATGTTGTAAAGTTTCGGACGGCCTGGACTCGCTTTACATGACCGACATTAACGTTCTGCGCCACTGAGGTGCAACACATTAAACGTTAACCACTATAATAAAATACTCACAACTTACCTGTTTTAATAGAAATACTCATATGCTCTTGTGGGTGCCAGGTCATTGGATGATCTTGATGAACCAAAATGTATATTTAGAACTTAATCTATAGCAGTCGAGACATCTTGTTCTCAGCTCGTGGTGAAGCTATGCCACTAACCAGTTGACTTTCGTGACAGGGAATAAGGATGGCTTATGTCTAAAACTATCTACTGATAAAGAAAGATTATGTGCAGAGAAAATTATAAGATTTATTTAGGTAAAAGGCAGCAGATAAAAGTGACGTAAGTTAGAATATAATAAGATAAATAAGAATAAGGCATGAATTTACATTTACGGTGGCAAACTACACACTTTGGAGGTTACAAATTAAGTAATTCGAATATACATCAAAAGCTTGAAGCCAAATTGCCGAAACGACAAAAAAAAGAGGTCGTGCGTTGATTTTCATATGTGAGCCCACCAGTTGAAGTCTCAGAGATTGCCACGATAGATTGTCATGGCCACGGGCTTCCCTCTTGTTGGCGGTTGACATTTATGGAATATTCTCCCACTTCCAGTGTGGCGATGAAGATTTTAATCTTACAGACGAACCAGGACGGGATTATGCCTGCTGTCTACTGATATCAGTGAATGGATCTAAACCGAAATTCACTCTGGGATGTATAATCTCAAACAAAATCATGCCCCCTCAGTAATATATTTCAAATACTTAAACTGTTAGCTTTACCACTGTCATGTTCTAAGACCAGCTTCCAGGGCTAAGTTGAAAATGTTCAGAGTCCGTCTTAAGACAAATAGTCTGACGTGGTCTATACAAAAGATTGAAAATGAGTCTCTTCACATGGTTCCAACTGCTGAGTATATCTCAGTCCCAAATCCCACTCTTCCCGATTCTCGAAAACCAATCTGTTTACCCGTTGTCACTGCAACCCCTTCCATCTCTCTGGAATATTCAAATCTAGCGTTTCAATTCGTTTCTGGATCAAAGCAATGTTACGTCATAATTTCTAAGAATTGTTCACCCATCGTCCTGGAGTCAGTTAGCGTTCGTGACCTAGGCTGCGACATGCTTGAAATCCATTTTAACCAGCCCAAGTCTCACCCGGAAAGTTATTTCCAGATTCTTGGAATAACGGCTAAAATGAGCAACCTCCCTGCTGTGCGCCATCCGCTCTCTTCGATCATCTCTTGTGAAAGACCATACTCTGCTCGTCCTAACTTATTCCAACGTGAAAACGCCAGTTTATATATCACTAATATATTGTTAAAACCCCAACACCAAAAAGGGGTTGTAACTACTTAAACCCATAAATCATACAAGCATACAAGGAGCCCCAGTACACAGCCAGCGGAGGCATGAAGCAACATTATAAACAACACGAAGTTACACATTAAAATGGAAATAATACTGCTTACCACCACTCAAATTCCACTGACACAGAACTAGAAACATGGAAGAATCCTTAAATACTCAAGCCAACGGAGGCTCGAGGACAGTCGCCCCCGGAGATGCTGAGCAGCGACGGCCGTGAGCTTCGCCCGTACACCCCTCATGGAACGTCTACGCCACTACACTTCAAGACTACATCATACACCAAATGGTAAGTTGTGCTTACATTAGTCCTATATCTACTCTCGCCAGCCCTACATAACTCTCTACAATCTCATTACAACTCAGTTACACGTTGAACATAAGACATCAGAAAAAAAACCACTATATCTGTCTTCATTATTCGCGCACAGCTGTCTTCCAGCATTACGCAACACTTACCTTCACTCTCCACGTTCCCTGCAAGGTCATGAGCACCGCGCCGGCACTAGGTCGGTCAACGCCACACATCCTCACCTGCCCGACCCACTATTCCCACCTCCCTGTTTACGCCCCTACAGTTGCATCCCCTACGTCTTTTAGAATATCTCCCCTAACCCAAGCCAAGCGAATTAAGCCTTTCAGAAGAGACGCACGCACGGGATCCAACAATATATATAATACAATCATATAACAATAATAATAACAATTAAATAATAACAACTATGATTTCATAAAATTACTTCCTGGATACGTATAAAATACTATGGCTGCTTAAGAACTTGATTTAGTGTTCCAAGATAAGGGGATGAATTCAGAATATTACAATGTGTGATCGTATATCAACACAACTAACAACGTAAACATTACATCATATGAGGTATGCTTTAGAAATAAATAAATAAATAAATAGTAATCATCAGCAACGTTTTTGAAGCCTAAATTAATCGCTTTATAAATAAATTATAAACATTAGGATATATTGTACTATGAAATAGTAAACAATAGAAATTTTTGTTATAGCATGTCATTAAGTCCTTTATAACTAAATTGCAAACATTAGGATATGTTGTAGTATGAAATAGTAAAGAATATAAATTCTTGTCAAAGAATCAATTGATTGCTTTCTAAATAATTGTAATCATTAAGAAATGATGAAGCATGAAGTTGTAAACATTAGAAATTGTTGTTAAAGCATGTCATTAATTGCTTTATAAATAAATGGTAAACATTTGGAAATGTTGTAGTATGAAATACAGTAGTGAACAATAGAAATTATTGTTAAAGCATGAATTGATTGCTTCCAGCAGACAAGCTTTTAGGTTGCAAACCCTCTACCTTGTTGATCAAGGAAGAACAATCTATATATTTTGAACATATCGGTTAGAATAACCTGTTTAAAACCTAAAATTATACTTGTTGCTATAAACAATATGCATTACGACGTGGCAACTTGTGGCTCACCTTATTATAAACTATTGTTACGTGCCCCCCCCCCCCCCCCAGTAGCACTTTTGTTAACTGGATTACGGTGGGTTGAAGCACAACACAGATTGTTCCTTTAAATGAAATAATTAACTTTATTGCGGCCAGAACATACACCACTCATCAGCAAATACAAGTAATTATTACTTTACTCCAGTTTCCTCAAGTCCCTTCCTTATGGAGAGCTCTTGACCTCTTTCACTTGTCAACAGTTAATCTTCTCGCTAATGAGTCTGGTGGCCTTGACAGAACTACATGCAACTCTCCCCTAAGTACACAAACTACAGTTACTTACGAAAACCTGCTACACGCTGCTTCGCTGTTCACGAGCTGGGAAACAATGTCACTGGGTTTCGTAACTCACCACACTTCTGTCGCTCAGGATAAACGCTCGCACTCGCTCGTAAAAGACAACAACAAACACTGCTTGACAGGTCGCACTTATATAGCAGGCCGGTGACTAAATAAATGCTTCTAGATCCGTCCAGGGTTCACGGCTTCTCGAGGTTTCCATCGCTGGCTCAGTCACGAATATTCTGGACCATCCCTTTGTCCTAGTAGCCATGTTGCATAAGGCGCACGCAATACACGAGGCAGGGCACAGCCCAGCCCTGGGGCAGTTTTGACTCATGCGGCGTGCGATGACACAAAATAACAGCCGTAACACCATCCCCTGCCTAAACAGGCTGATCGTCCCGATCAATCATTGGTCCGTCTTTGTCCCTCCTTAGGCTGCCAGGCGATCTCGATGCACGATTTTCATCTTCGCCCTCGGGCTCCGCTGGATCCTGTAGACGACATCGTTGATCCGTTTCACGACTCGGTACGGGCCCTCCCAGGACTTCTGCAGTTTGGGTGACAGGCCTTTCTTCCGTAATGGGTTGAAGAGCCAGACCAGGTCGTCCTCGTGGAATCCGCCGGCATCCGTCTGCTGGTCGTATCGGGTCTTCATTCGGTCGGTCCCGATCCGCAGTTTCCTCCTCGCGAACGCGTGCACGTCCTCCAGTTGGTCGACCAGTTCTTGACAATACTGGCTTACCGGGATCGGATCATTCCCAGGTCGGCCGAAGGCAAGATCGACAGGTTGACGGAGCTCCCTCCCAAACATGGCCCGGGCTGGTGTGCACCCGGTGGCTTCATGCACGGCGGCGCGGTAGGCCAGGAGAAATAGTGGAAGATGTTTGTCCCAATCCCTCTGGTGCTCGCTGACGACTATTCGGAGATGGTTCTCGATGGTGCCATTGAATCGCTCTACCATCCCGTCGGACTGAGGGTGTAGCGGCGTTGTCCTTGTCTTCCAGATTCCCAGCAGCTGGCATAGGTTCTGGAACACCTGCCACTCGAAGTTCCTCCCTTGGTCGGAGTGCAGCTCCAGGGGTACTCCGTACCGGCTGACGAATTCCTTCACCAGGGTCTCTGCAATCGTCGTGGCTTCTTGCTTAGGGAGCGCATACGCCTCCGGCCAATTGGTAAAGTAGTCGCTGACGACTAATATGTAGCGGTTCCCTGCCTTGCTTAACGGGAATGGCCCAGCAACATCGATGGCCACTCTCTCCGTGGGGCCGCCCACGTTGTAGGTCTTCAGTGGACCCCGTCGTCTTCGTCCTGGGCCCTTGCTGGCTGCGCAATCGTGGCACCTCGCGCAGTGGTTCTCCACGTCTGTTCGGCATCCGATCCAGTAGAACCGCTCTCTCAGCTTCTCCAGGGTCTTCTTTATCCCTAGGTGTCCACCAGATGATCCTCCATGAACTTCCTTCAGGACTTCCTCCGTCATAGCCTTTGGAACGACGACTTGTTCCCGAGATGTCTTCCCGTCGGTGCTCTCCCAGGTACGGCAGATGAGGCCATCCCTTACAATCAGCGACTCCCACTGTGCCCAGTAGGACTTAAACTTGGGGCTGCAGACACTCACAATGTTTCACCCGGGTCTGAGGACACAGGCCCTCTTCCATTCGGCTATCAGCCCCAGGTCATCATCTTCTGCTTGTGCCCGCGTGAAAGATTTGCGGCTCCAGCTCCCTTGAAATTCCACGGTAGTCCTTCGGCACTGTATCCCGGTGTTCTCCTCCCTCCTAGTACAGAAGGTGCAGTCTTCGGGGCACGGTCTTCGTGACAGGGCGTCGGCGTTAGAATGCAGTCGGCCTTTCCTGTGCTGAATCTCAAAGTTGTACTGTTGAAGCCTCTCTAACCACCGCGCGAGTTGACCCTCGGGCTGCTTGAAGTTCAGGAGCCACCGCAGGTTTGCATGGTCGGTCCTGATGAGAAATTCTTGCCCGTAAAGGTACTTGTGGAAGTGTTCAATAGTCTTCACGATGGCGAGCAGCTCCTTCCTGGTGACGCAGTAGTTCCTTTCTGGCTTTGACAAGGCCTTGCTGAAGTAGGCCACTACTCTCTCCTCGCCGTCCACTACTTGCGACAGGATTCCCCCTATGCCAAAATCGCTGGCATCGGTATCGACGATGAACCTTGTTCCAGGTCTGGGGTAGGCCAGAATAGGCGCGGTGCACAGAGCCTGCTTGAGTTGTTCGAAGGCACTGTGGCATTCTGCTGTCCACGTGAAGAGTTGGTCCTTCTCAGTCAGTCGATGTAAAGGTTTGGCGATGTCGGCGAATCCTCTCACGAAGCGACGGTAATAAGTGCAGAGTCCCAGGAAGCTTCGTAGTTGGGACTTGTCCTTCGGAACTGGCCACTCCCTCACAGCTGCGGTCTTCTCTGGGTCGGTGCGCACCCCTTCCTCAGAGACGATATGCCCATGGTACTGGACCCGCTTCTGGAAGAGCTGACACTTCTTGGGGCTCAACTTCAGCTGAGCAGCCCGTAGCTTCAACAATATCTCCTTCAGGTTGCTCTAGTGCTCCTCGAAGCTTCTCCCCAGAACGATGACGTCGTCTAGGTAGACCATGCAGGTCATCCAGTGTAGTCCCCTCAGAATGGACTCCATTAGCCTTTCGAAGGTCGCAGGGGCGTTGCACAGACCGAATGGCATGACGGTGAACTGCCAGAGCCCGCTGCCCACAGAGAACGCAGTTTTCTCGCGGTCCTTAGGGTGGACCTCCACCTGCCAGTAGCCACTCTTCAAATCCAAGGTGGAGAACCATCTCGACCCTGATATGGTGTTCAGGGTGTCGTCGATCCGGGGTAGAGGGTAGCTGTCCTTCTTCGTGACGTCATTCACCCGCCTGTAATCCACGCAGAACCTGGTGGAATCGTCCTTCTTCTTCACTAGCACGACCGGAGAACTCCAAGGACTATGTGATGGCTCGATCACCCCTTGCTCCTTCATCTCTTCTACCATCCGGTCGACTTCGGCTTGCTTGGTGAGCGGGACACGTCGGAATGGGGCCCTAATCGGTGCGCTGTCCCCAACGTCGATTCTGTGCTGAACCAAGCTTGTCCTGCCGAAGTCTTTGCTCCCCACGGAGAAGACGTCCTGGAATTCGCGTAGCAGGTCCTGAAGTTGGCGTGATTGTTCCTCGTCTAAATGGTCCTGGGATCCTTGGTACAGCTTCTGTAGTTCTTCTGGCAGTGTGCGTCTTCTTCGGTTGTCCGTCTGCAGGTGTCCGTCCGTCGTGTCTGTGATGCGGGCAATCCAAGTTACGGGCTCGCAGACTCCTAGGTTGGTGTCCCGGTGAACCGTAATGTCGTAGTCGTTCAGGTTGGACAGGCGGACGTACGGCCGAGACGTCGTGTTGATGAGAGTCTTGGCAACTAGCAATACTTTTGTCTGGATGTCCTCATATTTTGGCTCGATGACAGCCGCCACTCCCTCAGCAGTTCCGTCGACAATTACGGCAGCGCTGACCTCTGTCCTGGCGGGAACGATGACGTCTTCTCTCAGCCTTACTCGTCGTGCGGTGTTGGACTTGTGCGCAGGTTGCAAAGCAAGTTCATCGCCTCCGAAGTGCAGAGTGTTGGTACTCAGATCCAAGATGATGTTGTTCTGGTCCAGGAAGTCCAGTCCGATGATCACTTCATTTGATACGTCAGCCACAAGCACTGGATGCTTTATCGCCCGTCGACCAATGACGAACTCCAGTGATGCTTCGCCATGTACCGGTGCGGTCTCTCCGGTCGCGGTTATTAGCTGGAGGTTCCTTTGTGTGGGTTGAAGTCTCCGCTTCGGGATCACGGTGGGACTGACGATGGTCCTCGATGCTCCCGTGTCGATTAGCATGGGCCAGCTCTCCCGTTGACGACTCCGTCGACCATCAGGCTGCTATTGTCCCTCCGTAACTTCGTCACACGAATCTGGACTGCCGGGGCTTGACGACTGTCACAAGCCAACCTTTGCCCCCCAAGGCTGGCTAATACTCGTTTCCCTGTGTCGCGCGGTTTTCAGACGACTGATTTCCCGTCGGATACCCTCCGCGGCGGCGATCACCGCAGTCCTTGCTCAGGTGGCCTTTCTTACCGCAGGTCCAGCAGGTCGGTAGTCCTCTTCCGGGCCGCCTCTCCGGTTGCCTTCCGGCTGTGTCGTTGCTGGTGGTGCCGCGACTACCGAAGAAACGGCTTAGCGCCTCCATTAATTCGTCGGCCAGGGGCTTGGTCTCGTTGGTATTTACTGGTTCGTCGACGTCCACTTGACGCACCCGCGCGTGCATTCTGGATGCCTGTTTTGCGGTCACGAACTCAAGTGCGTGGCTCAGCGCATCTGTCAGGGTCTTATTGCGCGCGAGTCGCAGCGCCTGTTGAGTGTCCGAGTCCCGTAGCCCGTCGGTGAAAGTCTGCGTCGCTATCTGCTCCAGAAAGTCGGCCGGCGCTGTTGGGTAGGCGAGCCTTACGAGACGTGCGATGTCCATCTCGAACTCCTGCAGGGTTTCCGTGTTCTTTTGTACCCGGGTCCGGAGCTGCATCTGGTATGCCTGCTGAAGATGGCTATCTCCATATCGGGACTCCATATGGGCGATTAGTGAAGCGTAGTCCTGGGATCCAGTCGGGATGGCCTGAAGGACGTTAAAGGCGTCCCCTCTCAGCGCTACAATGAGAGCTGTAGCCTTTTCCGTGCTGTTCCAGTTGTTTATTGAACAGGCTGCCTCGAACTGACGTAAATAGGTGCTCCACGGGACCTTTCCGTCGAAGGTTGGGGGCGTCACTCTGCTCTGTCCCGTTCCTGATATTCCCGGTGTACCTGTGGGCGGGCGTCGGCGGAGCTCGGCAACTTCCTCTTGAAGAGCGTTGAATCTCGCTTCCATCCCCGTCGACGGGCGTTGGTTCAGCTCAGAAATTTCCTTTTGTAAAGCGTTGAATTTTTCTTCCACCCCCGTTAGTGGGCGTTGGCGCAGTTCGGCAACTTCCTCTTCTAAGGCGTCGAACTTCTTTTCTACTGCTGTGACTTCCTCACGTAGGCCCTGGCAGACGGTGTTGACTTCCTGACGCAGACCCTGTTCCAATTTCTTTTGACTTTCCTGTAATTTCGTCAGCAGACACTCTTCCAGATTTTTCTGGCCATCCAGAAATTTGGCGGTTAGGTCCTCTGCTAGCTTATTCTGACCGTCTTCTAGTTTGGAAGTTAGGTCCTCGGCTAAACTTTTCTGGCTGTCTTCCATCTTCTTCAGGTCCTCCGCTAACTTATTTTGACCGTCTTCCATCTTCTTCTGGCCGTCTTCTAGCTTCTTCTGGCCGTCTTCTAATTTGGCAGTTAGGTCCTTGGTTAAATTCTTCTGGCCGTCCTCCATCTTCTTCTGGCCGTCTTCTAATTTGGCAGTTAGGTCCTTGGTTAAATTCTTCTGGCCGTCCTCCATCTTGGTTTCCATGCCGTTTAACTTTTCTAGCAATGATGCCAATTGCGCCTCCATTTTAGTTGTTTGTCTTGTAAAGGGCATGAACTCACAGGAAAATTAGAGAAAATGACCTGCTCGGGTTTTGAAACCAGGACCGTCAGGTGTTGTGCTTGAGTTCGTAATCCGGCTTCTGACACCAGTTGTTACGTGCCACCCCCCTAGTGGCACTTTTGTTAACTGGATTACGGTGGGTAGAAAGCACAACACCAATTACTGCTTATAGAAATTATTAACTTTATTGTGGCCAGAAAGATACACTACTCAACAGCAAATACAAGTAATTATTACCTTACTCCAGTTTCCTCACGTCCCTTCCTTATGGGGACCTCTTGACCTCTTTCACTTGTCAACAGTTAATCTTCTCGCTAATGAGTCTGGTGGCCTTGACAGAACTACATGCAACTCTCCCCTAAGTACACAAACTACAGTTACTTACGAAACCTGCTACACGCTGCTTCGCTGTTCACGAGCTGGGAAACAATGTCACTGGGTTTCGTAACTCACCACACTTCTGTCGCTCAGCACAAACGCTCGCACTCGCTCGTAAAACACAACAACAACCACTGCTTGACAGGTCGCACTTATATAGCAGGCCGGTGACTCAATAAATGCTTCTAGATCCATCCAGGGTTCACTGCTTCTCGAGGATTTCATCGCTGGCTCAGTCACGAATATTCTGGACCATCCCTTTGTCCTAGTAGCCCTGTTGCATAAGACGCACGCAATACACGAGGCAGGGCACAGCCCAGCCCTGGGGCAGTTGTGACTCATGCGGCGAGCGATGACACACTCACAGCCGTAACACTATTATGGCGTGACAACTTGTGTTCCACACACCAATATCATTAATATCACCTCCTATAAACAATCACCTCCTATAAGCAATAGGCATTATGATGTGGGGATTGGTGTTCCACACACTAATATCAACAATATCACCTCCTATAAACAATAGGCATTATGATGTGGCGACTTGTGTTCCACACACTAATAGCAAAGTATCTTAATCACAGGTTATCCGAAAAAGAAATTGCCATTACGTTCAACACAGCATCTCAACTGGAGATCATATGAACTACGAAAGATGATGTCAACATAAATGCCTGTTAAACGAGATTCACAAATAGCCTATAGAAGACTTAGTGAAGAATGCATCGATTATACTGAGATTTGAGGTAGACCAGTAGCAACTATAAAAAACTTAAATTACGTGGGTCTGTATGACAAGGAAGGAACGATGGACATACTCAAACTTTACAAGAACCACACGCTGCAAACCGGAGAATATCTCGACACAATACCTGACTTGAAGATTTATGTGATCTAATCATGGTTCCAAGGCAGCACGCCCTGGCGTCGATGATGGGCATCGCGACGCCATGCCACGCCTCCGGAAAGTCGTATTCACTTAGCGTCAGACACTAGAATCCCCGCTGCCAAAATTCCCATCGTTTATTCCAGCACTCCTTGTCGCGACGGCACCTACGCACCCGGATGCGGCGTCTCTTCTGCGTCACGGAATCGTAAACACCGGTCATCGAGAATCTTCTTCCACGCATTTTTATTACGCCAGAATCCAACAGTATAATCCAACCACTATCCATATGATGGACCACGGATGACGTCACGGCTCAGTAGTCCATTTATAGAAAGCACAATTCTAAATAAGCCCCACGTTACAAATATAATCGAACGTCGTAATCACAGTTAACAGTTCTGCGTGCTCAGTTTGAAAAACACTTCCAGTTGACCATTTGACCATAATATCGGTGCAATTATATTTTTCTTAAATTTGCGGGCACAGTTTGACGAACATCATAGGACAACAACTCGGCCATAATATCGCTGCAATTATAATGTTTATAAAATTGGATGCACTGATTGGAAAACACTTCCGAATAACAATTTAACCAAAATATCACAAATTTGGTATACACCACTTGACCCGAGTAAGACTGCTCGACTGGCTATACCATCGCCCGATATGATTGACTCGCGCACTTTCTCGGGCGGCATTGCATTTCACTAGCCGAGTGGCTATACCTAGACTCACTCAAGAGTTTAGGAATACGCGACCGGACTGACTCAGCACCACTGGCCTACTCAACACATCGAAAACTGGCATCAGTATCACTGCGCGCACCGTACGTAACCTGATCCCCAACACTTATCAAGCGCGTTCAAAAATCCTCACCTAATGAGTGCTTCTACGCTTCTACATTTCTTGTAGTATAATTACATATACAGAGAGTCCAGTTTGTATGTATCGGAGACCCTCGCTAGTCCACTCGCCCGCGGCGTGAGCCTGTCTCCCGCCAGGCACTTTGCCGTTTTGCGGCGCACTTGCGGCATTGAGACATTGAGTATAGGAATTTGTACTTAAATTTGTACTTCAATGTGATCCTTGACCAATGTTTTGACGAACTGACTTACGGAGAGCGATTGTCAACTTATTTTCAACAAGATTCTGCCACTGCTCACAATGACGAAGCATCCATGACAGAATTGCGTCGCATTTTCCGTACGAGGCTTATACTGTAAGTCGGAACGTGTGGCCCCCGCGAAGCCCAGACTTATCACCATGTGACTTTTATTTGTGGGGGACGCTTAAAAATAGTGTATGCAAGAAACCCTCACACTATAAATGAGCTTAAAGACTATATTACAGCTGAAATACAGTCAATCAGTGCTGAGGAACTTCGAAGAGTAAATGCCAGTTTCATAAAAAGGTGCCAGCGATGTGTAGCAATGAATGGCGAACATTTTTAGCACCAGCTGTGACCTAGGTAAGTACAAATTCCTATACTCAATGACTCAGTGCCGCGCGGGCGCCGCATAACGGCAAAGCGCGTGGCAGGAGACAGGCTCGCGCCGCGGGCGAGTGGGCTAGCGAGGGTCTCCGATACATACAAACTGGACCCTCTGTACATAATGAATAGAGAAATAAGAGCCTGAATTTAAAAGGAATACATTTACGACATAATTTTAAAAAAGAATGGAAGAAGTGGTGTTCCCAGTAGAATTCCCATCAAACCCCGAATGCGAAATCGCCAATGACGTAACGGGGACGTTATATTGTACTATATTGTTAATCGAAGGGCTCCCCCTCTGATAGTTACAAATTAAACGGCATTAGAGCTAGAAATTCAGTTAAATTTAATGATCTGATTAGACATGTGCTGTTAACTTCTGGTGGGCTTACGGACTAATTTCATCCACGCAATTTATTTCCGATATTCAAGGAGTTGGCAAAACATATAGAAGTGAGACTATAATGTCCTTCTTCGTTCCTAGAGTTCAGTAAATGACAGTTGGGACACTCTGGGGGTATTCTCTCTGCAAATATGTCTTCTAGGAGCCGAAGGGAAAAGGGAATATTAGTGATTAAATGTTACGTGCCGATATTTATATATTTGTAAGCAACCAAAGTTTGAGGCTGCATTCAGGGGGCCACGGGGGAGTTAGCGTGTTTTATTGCACGTGCAGGCAGACTGAAGCATTACTGCTTCCCGGGTTGGAAAATGGTCTAATTTGCATACTAGCTCCATAACAGCTCGACTCGCTACAGCGATACAGCAAGTAGCAAATCACGCCTCAGTCGATCGCTATAGAATACGCAGAGCAACTGAAGGGAGCTCACTTCCGTTGAGGTCGTCATATCACGACAGTGAAGGACCTTGCTGCTACGTTATATTTCATAAAACATTGGATAATATGATATGCATAGAAGGTGCCCGTTTAGACCCAGGTCCAACGACCATATACGCATGTTACCGAAATCAGTTTAGCACGAGACTCAAAATATATATATATCTCAGGGCTATCTGGGTAAAATAAACAACAACAAACAAAATCTAGGCTTGCTTCACTGATTTCGGTTCGATGTCACATGCTTGTATCATCTATGAAGCCTCACTGCTCCATAAACAATTTATACCAATTCGGCCATCACATAGCTGTTAGTAATTCACGTGTATCTTCCCATTGTTCATATAACATTCAGTCATCAAAACAAAAACAAAGGTTTGGTGCTTTTCAGTCGGTCTACACGAATGTACCCAGTTGGTTTATACCCTAATCTAGAAAAAATCCATGAGATTGATAAATACACTAGGATGACCAGTTTCGATCGTCAAGCGATCATCATCAGATCCATTACACCTAGGCTGAAAAATCTATGTTTGAAAATACAGGTGAAAATATTTACAATGTGTACAATTATTTAGTTGCAGTATTGGTAATGCAACTTGTCAGTGTATGCTAGTTGTAGTATATATGATGTTAGGTGAAATGCTAAATTGGTGATAGAAATCCAGAATTTGTCTGTTTTGGAGTGACTACAAGGATGTAAAAATCAACTATGGTTGTACTGTATAGTGCAGGCTATTACTTATCTGGCTGGATGTCTTCCGCGCTGGATGGCTTCAAACCTCACAGCATTCAGTCACCTTATGATTTTACCATCTGATCATATCGTACACAATAATAAAACCCTATATTATACAAAACTCCTTACGGTATTCGGAATCCCTTCCGTGTCCCATTATCTTACTGCATTATTCTAGGTGCTTTATGCAACCTATTAACTGTTCAATATTATTCGCTAGCAACAAAATCCTCATCTGATATTAATGTGCAATAAACTGTAAAAAAACTGGATCATAATTCGAATTCAAAATTCATCTAATAAACAATATTCAAAATCTTATTATATAAAACGCTAAGGTGTATGTTTCACAAAACTCAAGCTCCTAAACCAGAGGGAGTTACAAGGTGTGGTTTGAACCAAAATCTTCCAAATCGTCTCAGTAGTACGGGAAAAATCTTGCATTTCTTGAAAGGTCAACGGAAATATATTTATTTGTTTATAAAGTGCAGAACTGTGCCGCGTACAGCCCGCATAGCACTAGGGACGAGCGGGTAGTCTGTATACATGGGGCTCACACAACCCCATTACGCGAGAGTTCTCGCACGGGTCCGCTAGTATACACGATTATTATTATTATCGAAACGTATTCAAAAATCATAATTATTATTATTATTATTATTGTCATCATCATTATTATATTTCCCAAATTGGAAATATTGAAATGCCCAAGTTCGATTCAAAAATATAGGACAATACAAATCCATTTCCAAAATTTTATCAGCAATGAAAAAACCTACGGCTGATGACTTAAATTACCTCGAAGAACTTCCAATGTAAATATCTCAATTTCTAGTGATCTGATTTTCTTCAATGTTGGTTCATAATCTTCCAAAGATGAATGCCAACAAAACATATTACATGTGATGACTCCAAACCATCAAAATAATGTTCACAATAAAAAAGCTTCGCCATTTCCACCGTGCTCGCCACATGCCTCCTGCATGTGCACTCTATACTTCCTCCTGCAAACTAACTACTGTAAGTCGCGCTTGCTTCAGAAACTATTGGCCTAATTAATTGTGTTGCAATGTTAGGTATTTGTGCATAAAGATTGTGTTAGTTGTAGGGTTGGTAAAAACTTGTTTCCCGCCTAATGTAATTGGGCAAAATTCGGGTTGACCGACTGAAAAACTTTCTTTATTAGAATTAGGCAACAGTGATAAATGGCTTCTATCACTACAATCTACGATTATAGTTTAACATTCCTTATCAATTTTAATTAATTCAAAAGTTATTCTGTAAGTATGGATGTATTTTATCGTCACAGCAAGGGGATCACAGCATTGGGCTTTTTTTTAACGTAGACGCAATGTCGATTTCTCATAACTATTATTATTATTATTATTACCTTCTCAATGAATCCCCTTTTTCTATTTTATTATTATTATTAGGAATATTCAGAAATATTAAGTATGTTGCATACGTAAGTAAGTGTATTTTGAAACAGTTTCTGAGGACATGTTTATTGATATATATGTTACATTCATTTTATAAAATTTAATTCTCCCATTGCCTATGCAAACTACACGATGAGTGGAGGGCAAAACATCTTAACCGCCAATTTTGTCTAAGTGTACTTTTTAACATACAGTAGATTGAATAGCATCACTAAATATGTCTTCCCAGCAAAACATCTTATTGGAATTCCTTGTCTGTTTACTGTTAAAAGGTGGTGTATTTTATCTTAAGAACCAAGCAAATAAACTAACGCCCAACAAAACATCTTAAAAATAAATAGTTCCCGCAATTGTGTCTTAACAACCATTCCAAAGTGGCCCATAAGATAATAAAATTGGCTCTTAAGATAATCTTTTCGGGATTAAATTTGCATGCTGTAGGTTAAGATAACAGACTAATCTTTATAACTATTATGAATCCATGTGTATTCATGTACTAAAATACAACGGATGAGCTGCATGAACTGCAAAACAAGCACCCACGGAGCGCTCATGTGCCGCTCCAAAAGCCTACGATAATGTGTGCGCTTCGCTCAATGTGGCGTCATGGTATCTGTCAACTTCGACAGCTCACAGACCATTGACACCAGGCAGATAAGCAATCACGTTAGTGGAATCCTAGCAGTGATTAATGAACATAGCATACTTTGGATCACAAGGCGGGTTAATTTCAGAGAGCGAGAAGACTCAGAACAGTGATTTAAAATGAACAATTATAGTAGAAGAAGGTACAGTACTTAGTTTCTTTGTGTAGAGATATTACAATATAAGACAATATTAACTCCAGTGTCTTGCCACCTTCAAATGGTAAGTTATTCAGTTTTAATTTGAAAAATTGTGCAGATTGTGCCTGAGTCCAAACCTAGATAAAGTGTAGCGTGGTGACAATAGGCTTTAATTTACCGAAGAAAGACATACGTGCTCAATGTGAAATGTTTAAGAAATAAGAGGAAAGCTCCATTCCTATGCAGGAACATCAACACCAAGAAACAAACCTTAAAGAAAAGGTATTGGCAAAATATATTTTTTTAATCAAGAAAAATCAAAATTGACAAATGACTTTGTTCGTGCCAGCTTTGATTTGCAAAAAGTTTTAAACATTCCCCATGGAGATAGTATGTTATTGTACTATTCTAGAAAGTACTCAATTTACAATGAATCTGTGTACGAGAGTGGAAGTGGGAATGAATGCATGTTGTTACATTTGGGGTCAAACTGATGGTCAAAGAGGGAGCAATGAAAAATGTACAGTTATTCAAAAATATTTGACAATGATAGATGAGAGAGGCGATGTTGAGGAAGTTTCTGTATTCAGATAGTTGCACTGGCCAAACTTGCCAGCACAGTATGAAGTTATGACTAATTGTGACGTCATTGTTTGGAAAGATTTTTCCTTAAAAGCAACTCCTTCTGAATGCAAGGACAATGACAGTTAGCCCATTGAAAATAACAGAGATTAAAACTGCCTTTGTCAAGAAAGAAACACATACAATCAAAATCAACTTTAACTATGAAACCATTGGAGAGGAATCGGGTGAGTTAGCCGTGGTCGTTACGGCATGACTAATGGCAGTCGCTCACATCCGGGAGGCGAGGAGGTTCGAATCCCCCCGCCGGCAACCTTGAAGATGGTCTTCTGTGGTTTCCCATCTTCCTTCCAGGCAAATGCTGGGGTTGGTCCCTAACTATAGGCCACAGTCGCTACCTTCCAACTCCTCGCCCTTCCCTTCCAACTTTCCTCCCCAACGGTACTTGTAGCTCACCCATTGGGTGTCCGTCTCGAAGCAGCTACAAAACTGGCAAGCCGAACATGTCCTCGGACACTCCCGGCACTAAAAGCCATACGCTTAAAAAAAATTGGAGAGGATTAGTTAGGTATTGGCACCAAGAAAAGGTCTCAGAAAGTGTGTGAAATGGACTTACACCCAGCCTATTTAACTCAACTAGCAATTCCCCCTTTGCTCTACAAAGGTTTGCAATGACTGTGCTTGAAAGGTGTTGTTCCGAGAGTAAATATCATCAAGAACGCCTTTAAATACCAAGCACTCAATTCAAGAATGTTTGCCAGAAATTGACGAAGGATATGAAATTGAAGTAGTCTTTCGATTAATTTATTGCATAAAACCTAATTTTTTTATTTTACATTTCTTGTACGATTTCTTTTTTTTAGATTGTTTTACCTCAACATTAAAACAAGAAGTTCCGTGAAGAACTAAAGCCTATTTTCATATATCCTACTTATGATAATTGCCTCTATCAACAAACAGAATTACAGTTTCATTGCTGTAATAGATTCGTAGATATTGAGAACCGTCTAAATATTTCGGATGGTTGCCATGTTGGATTTTTATATATGTTATATTATGCACTATTGCATGAAGATTACTAAGTAAGTGTAGTATTCAAACTTAAATCGCATGATTAGGACACAAGAAATAAGAACGAAATTTTAAAATTTCGCACAACTGCCATCTTGCGGTTATGGAAACAATTGAAATGAATTAGATGTCAGTGGATTGAAATTTGAATAAGCATTTACCGTACCAAGTTTCACTGCACTCGGATGGCTAAATCGCAGGAAACGTCCATTAAAGTATTTTAATTTCACGTCGCCGCCATGTTTGATTTGTGCTCACCAGGTTATTGAAAGTCCTATAGGTGAACTTATGTTTATAGCCTCTATGAAAATGAAACATTTCAGTTTGATTTATCAAATAGATTCGTAGAAATTGAGAAACGTCTAAATATTTCGGTTAGTCGTCATGTTTGATTTTTATATGTATAGGCCATAGAGTTATGTACCATTCAATGACAATTATTGCGTAGGTTCAATATTCAAACTTACACTTCGTTCGCATGATTACGACACAAGAAATAAAAACTTTATTAAAAAAATTCGCACAGCCGCCATCGTGAGATTATATAAACAATTGAACTAAATTCTATGCCAGTGCATTACAATGTGTATAAACATTTACTGTACCATATTTCACTGCGCTCAGATGGTTAAATCGCGAGAAAGGTCTATTAAAATGTTTTAACTTCGCTTGGACACCATGTTCGTTTTGTACATTACAGGTTTTTGAAAATTACATAGATGAATTTGTAGTAGTGCCCTTTATCACCGCCCCGTGGCTTATGATCGCGAGATTAACGGTCACGTTAAACTACAAGCTTCCTTTATCACCGTACAAAATGTCAGGTTCATATCAGTAATAGTTTTGGAGACATAGAATGCCGGTGAAATATTTCACACAACCGCCATTTTAAAGTTATGTAAATAATAGGGCTAAATTGGATAAATGAAAATAGGCTTATGAATTAAATTACTCATTGCAATCATCAATATTAATTAATGAACTTTACTTGAGAATCGAATTGTGTTATTAAGTTTAAACCTTAGGATCCACAATTACTGTTACGCATCCACAGGCTGAAAAACCAGATAATTATTCGGTAAATATGGTAAATACTGCTTTTAATAATAGTTTGGCAGAACGTCTTAAGCACACATCTTAAGAAAAAATATCTGCCATAACTGCTTATGGAACCTTTAGAGGCTATGAGCAAACAAATTAATACCCTTCAAGACATCTTAAGAACCATATCTAGTTTTAATAATCTACTTGAAGAAAATACAATGTATTCACATAAAACTGTGCAAAGTCAGGAAACACAATAATATATTTTTGTGCAAATTGATTCTACAGGAAATGTTAAAAACGTTTTTTCCGTTTCCTGAAAAATAGACTAAATGGTGGATAAGATGTTCTTCCTTTCACCCATCGTACAGATAATTCTTGTAGCTTTGTTCTAATGGCAATACTTGGGGAAATTGGAAATGACAGACAATCTGTAGGAAGGGGAAAATGTTCGGCTACAACCGGCTGAATATGCAAATAAGGTAAATATTGCCTTAAATAAGAACAGGCGTTTGCTAGACGTGCCTAAACCAATTAACACGATAAATCACAATAGATGTTTGAGCCCCATAAACTGCTAATTCGTATTTACAGTCGTCGCTTCTCAGATCCTGATATGAAATGCTTGCAATTCCCACAAACTTGGGTCTAATCCAATATCCAGTCATATCCGGAATCCATATTCCGTACGGCTACGTAAAGATATAGTACAGTATATTAACTTCATTCTGGTCTTCCAGTTTAATAAATATAATACGAGGCACGTCCAGAAAGTAAGCTCCGTTTGGTAATTAAATTAAATTGTGTACAGATACAGAAAAAATATTTATTGCACAACATTCTACACCTCTTAAACTACCTTTTCACATAACTGCCGAACTTTTGCAGGCATTTGTCATAGCGTGGCACAAGTTTTTGGATACCTCTTCATAGAAGTTTGCCGCCGACCCGTAAACGAGAGTGAAGACTCCCCTTAAGATATCCTACTGTTTGGTCACTACTGTTAGGCAAATTGCGTGCTTACCAGGAGAACTGCGTATGTTTAGGAGTTCTCCTGACCACATACGCAATTTGCCTAACAGTGATGGCCAAACAGTAGGATATCTTAAGGGGAGTCTTCACTCTCGTTTACGGGTCGGCGGCAAACTTCTATGAAGAGGTATCCAAAAACTTGTGCCACGCTATGACAAATGCCTGCAAAAGTTCGGCAGTTATGTGAAAAGGTAGTTTAAGAGGTATAGAATGTTGTGCAATAAATATTTTTTCTGTATCTGTACACAATTTAATTTAATTACCAAACGGAGCTTACTTTCTGGACGTGCCTCGTAATAACAATAATACTTGAAATAGAAAGATAATGGTAATTACCAGCACACTCATAATTAAATCACTGAAATCCATTGAACCTGAACATGATTTCAGCTGTCAAAGCGATCAGCTGTTTCTTAACGCTTCATCGTATTCTGAATAATATGTACGACATAAACACCTCTCGTGTTGATCAAAACTAACTTCCATACTTTCAAAACTTCTCATACTGTTGCCTCAACTGTAGTATTTCCTAAACACTGACTATCTGTCAACACAGATATCAACATATTTCTTGACAGCAATAAAAGAATGCCGAACAGCACATTGGCCTTATCGCAATATGTAACGAATTTTCTCCATTAACTGGGAATACTTCATAAAATCCTCACAAAACATTATAGGAAGGAAGGAAGCATTTAGTTTTACGTGACCGTTAATCATGCGATCATGAGCCACGGGACCTCCTTTTTACGTGGAATCCGAACCACAGGACATAGCATTTCACTTTGAAAATCTCACATGCACTGATCGGGAATCGAAACCCCGGTCCACTTTGGTGAGAGGCCAACAGCTTGACCGACAGAACATGATATCGTAGCGTTCAATATCAACTTTATAAACACTATTACCACTCCTCTAAAATCTTGAACATCATGTGATATCACATAGGGTATGTCTAAATCGCATTTCTATCTGGTTGCAAAAAAATCAACAACAACGTAAAATTAAATTACTGGTTCAATCCACTTCTGACTTACATCTGGTAATGTAATAATAATAACATAAATAGCTTTACATCTTCCATCAATGCATTCAATATTGTTGCCAAACAACAATTTTACAGGTTTATGAAAATGACTTCAATTGAATATACTCCCTCCATATATTCTCAACATTCTCGGTATTCATTACAATTCTTTCCATATCGCCAAAATATTTTTAAAACAGTATCAGCGTTTAAAATGTTCATTAACATTCATTTTAACATTATTATACTAAATTTACTCGAGGAATGATCGTCATCTGACTTCTTGTTGTATCAGCTTTGTTATTCGAATTCCTGAGTTCGATCTACAATAAAGATCATCTTCCCAGCAATCTAAGAAAATTCAAAATATGAATAAAAATCAAAAATTAGATTTAAAATTTTCATAGCCTAATTAACAAAAAAAATGGCAATAATACGGTCTGAGACATAAAATCCAATACTCCTATCTCCACATCGCAAATAACTGATCCTAACAAAACTTTAATTTCAAAAACTCCAAATTTGAAAAAATAATATATCGCTATCAACAAAGTTGAAAATAACGAAGCAAATTACTACGATAAAAACATTGAAAATTGGACAAATGGATACTTCCATAAATCTTCAAACAACTAATAATGTGCCACTAAAATGAATTCATCTTTTCAGCTTATGGTGCGTAAAGTTGTCTAGAAGTGGAACATCCAAGGTTGGATTCCAGAAATAAGGTTCCCATAGTGAACCTTCATTCAGAGGTAATTCCAGAATAACCGTCCTCGAACAGCTCCAAATGGAATTTACTTCTAACCTTCGGAAAATGAACACCATACAGCATCGTGTTGAAGCTCCTCCTAGGTATCCCTCGAGAATAGCATCCACTCGTCCTGGATCTGAACTGGGGTTGCCATCGTTCCAGAATCAGCTGGTTCTAAACTGGCTGTGCCCTAGTTGTGGCTTCTTCTTCTTTTCTTCTGTTGTTCACCTTATGCGCGTAGAATTTCATTAAAGTTGTGGTAGCCATTTCTTAATAGTTGTCCATGTAGAATGATCAATTTTGGTGATATCACAGGTGTTAATATTTATGTCACTCCAGATATCCTCATCATCTCTGTAGGCTATGTTCCCTCGTGCATATTTAACAGTGTCTCGCAATGATTTCCAATACGTTCAAAAACATAACTCTCAATTTCGATTGTTCATTACTAGTTAATAATTTTCGAAGCTTAGGAATATTATTAATAATAATTCCTTTATATACGTTGCTCGTTGTATTTCTGCAGTTTCACGAAATTGCGTAACATTTCATTTTGCACATTCACTTAATTGTTCTTCGACGTTCCTACCACAAATTACCTTTATATATGTTCAAAATTTCAATAAATGTTCAATATCGCCGTATTATACAGTATATTTGTCGCAACTCAATTTCATATCACATCACCGGTCTACCTTACCGTGAATGTTTTCACACTTATAAATTGCACTCAGTTCAATTATACTTGTGCACCATCACAGCGTAATGAAACACGTCTGTCCTGTACAAAGTTTCGTGAACAAAAAGCCTCGATCATCCTGTCTGATCTCCCACTCTAACTTGAAAGTCGCGTCTTTTCTGCAAACTCGCGGGCAATTTTGGCGGGTACAACAATTATGTCTTCAATGAGCCTTTCCTCATAATAATTGATTATAAAAGATATTTTGTAATAATATTTGACGACTTTTCGGTGAATAATTAGCTTCTAATTAGCCTCTTAATACGAAATGAGGAATTTTTTAATTGCGCCATATGTAATTTTCTCATTGGCTAACGCATATCACGTGATTATATCAACACGCTTATGACTCGCGTCATCTAGTGTCGCACAAGCCTTGAGTCTCCCATTACAAGTCTTTTTTATGTGCCGGGGAGGATTGCCTACGCTGCCCCTGCCACTAGTCCTGTGTCGGTTCCTCGTATCAAAGGATTATAAGTTATTGCCGCCTCCTGCTAGTCATTTCTGAGCGAATTATCTGATGGGCTGGTGTTGTTTACCGCGGCTCGACTCGACTTGTCTTCGACCTGCAGAGCTCAATTCCAGCCTCGATAAAACTTATAGAATGTATTTTCTAACAGGCAAATCTGATGCGATGCAAATATAAAGTAATTCAACTGCGAATTTGGGTATTGTACCATCTATTACTATATGTTGGTAGATCGTGAAATATTAGAAGTCGTTCTTTAGTGTAGCCTAAGTTTTCTAAGGAATCAACACATACTTTTTATTTTTCCAGAATTCTCATTTATTGGTAAACAATTGACCTGCAGTATGTATAATTAGTCTTACATCTCTGAATTAAATAAAATATTAGTCACTTTTCATAAAACGTTTACTTAAAGAGTTCACCAGAAGTTCTCCGTTCATGTTCTGAACCGTTGTAATCATTTCTTGCATATACATATTCCCCATTAGTGTCTTATAACCTGAAGTTATAAATAGGAAAGCTCTCTCACAAGGATCAGACCCTTCGTTGCTCTTCTTAGCCATATCATTGTGTTCATTTATGAGCCAGCCCTGATGACGTCGCTGTAGATAGAAACGAGCTTTCTTCTTCAACTGTTCTATGTTCACATTTCCGTCGTCGAGCATCACGTTAAAAGCTTGCATCATGCACGAAATAAAGTATTTGGTGTTGTTTTGTATATCTTTGCATCTAAAATCTTTATAGAACTGGATCAAATCTTTCCGAGTTGTGGTGGTTTTTGAGAGGCAGTTTACAGTGCTTGTAACGAAACATCCCATCAGTACTGTTTCAAAATTTGGCCGACACATCCGACAATCAAAACAGAAACATATGCGATGAAAACTTCTGTACACTTTTGCTTTGAACCATTGTCCAGTGTATTCTTCTGATGGACCTTACGACCGACTGGAAAGCTTCTAATAATGCTTGGTAAATCTGGAACCGCGTAAGACAATGTAAATCATGTCTTCGTCGTGCGACCTTTCTTCAAACAAAGTTTGGTCGAAATATAGATAGCGATATTTTCATGAGTATGTTTTAATATTGGTATCACCAAATATTAACCGTTGCCTATAAGGGGATAGGCTAAAACTCAATACGTTGTCTATTCACTGCCATTTATTAAAGAAGAGAGAATATGTACATATAAAACTATTGAGAAAGGATCTAAATTAAAAGGAATTATGTTAGTCACTCAGAGAAGGAAGTTTGAGATTCCTGTAGAAAGATATAAGTGACGAATGATTTACCGCTCATTCCTCATGGGACGCCATTCGATTGGTTTTGACGAGCGAGGTGACGCGCATCAAATCGAGGCTTTTTGCGTGGGAGCAGTGGTAGAGATTGGACCTGCGACACTTGAGGTCTCGAAACCAGCGAGTGTAAGATAGGGGTCTCACGCAAACACAAAAAGGAAGGAAGATTGGAGTTTTACGTGACCGTGAATCTTGTGATTATGAGCCACGGGACCTCCTTTTTACGTGGAATCCGAGCCACAGGACATGGCATTTCACTTCGAAAATCTCACATGCATTGACCGGGAATCGAACCCGGACCGCCTTGGTGAGAGGCATACAGTCACGCGAACACAGTTTGGCGGCGAGGAGGTCGGTTCCGTCGGTCAAAATTTAACATGAGAAATCCACTGAAGATATGGGAATTGGAAAGTCGTGGTAATATTAGTTCTCGTGTGTAACCAGTATCGAGAGTTCGACTAAACTAAAGAGAAACATCGTGTGTATATTTCGTAAACGTCTCAGGAAGATAGTTGAAAGAATAAGATAGTTTTCTTTGTTGAAAGCATTCACATTATTTAAGCACGTTTCACACCGTGCGTGGCTAGCATTGCAAGCGCTCGGCAGTGAGAACAATAGCGAGTGTAGGGGACGGCCCGTTGTATGATTGCCCAGGTACATTTGAAGGACAGTGGCGTGCAATTATAGCGAGTCTCTGCTCAGTTATAAACTTTTTGTCGAGATGTTCGATATGCAAGCGTTAAGGGGAATAATTAACATTGTGTTTAACGCATTTGAGGTCATGAACTGAGCCAAGTTATGCGCAGGGAACGTGATGTTACATTGTCAGTCTAGAATATCAGGCAACCGATATTAATCATAAATTTTTAAGATGTGGTGTAACTATCGCGTAGCTACAGTCCAACTTTCCGAGATGGAATTTGATTGTCGCATCATGGCTAGATACTATCAAACCTGAACTGAATTAGTTCATCGTACTTCGAGACTTGGAGGTTCGTGCGGCTTTGCAGATCGAGGCGAGGTCCGCGTTCGTAACCAGCCAGGGAGATTAGCGATCGGAGATCAGGGTTCGAGTCAAGATGAGGCAGTTTTTCGGAGGAAGAGGATGAAGATTATCGAGTGTGGAATTACTGGTGTCGTCAGTAATTTCCACCACACTATTTCTACAAGATGTCATCGTAAGGTAGAGAGATAAATCTTCGTTCGTAGTTGTTGGTTCTTTTTGTAGTTAGTTGTAGAGTAGAATATCAGAGAGCATGGCACCATTTCCACGCTAAACCATTTTTATTGTGTGTGATATAGTTTAGGCACAGAAATTATTTTTCAACGTTGGATATTTAAATTTTAAATTTCTTTTAGTGAGATTTTGGATATTAACATATGGATTTTTGACTTTGAGGCTTCGAGATTTAAGCTCATTTTATTAATAATTTCGTTTTTCGAATTTATTTCGAACCATGAATTCTTTGGGAATTTTATTGAATTTTTTTGAAGTTTATCGAATTTACTGAATTCTATTTAGCATTATGGAAGATGATATTAATTTATTTAAGCAACCCAGACCAGGAAAAGGATATTTCTTTGGAAATGAATTATTTCTTTTGGACATTTCCAAGATGTTATTGTAAATCTTAGGAGCAGCGATCCTTTATTTTGGAAATATAGTTAATTTGTTATAGCCAACTTCGAGTCTGATGCTACTCAAATAATTATTTGATCGAACATTTTGGAATGGTTGAAAGATGAAACATTATTTGGACATTCCAACTTTAGCCAGTCATTATTATTAATCATTTATCAGTGGATAAATTAATTTCTTTCGAGAGATCTTATCTGCTTAGACAAATCAACACATTTGAGTATTCTACGAAACTTTTGCAACACTCTTTGAGATTGTTGTTGACTACTGATTGCATTAACGCAATATTTTGGAAAGACCAGAGAGCAGTAACAAATGTTTATATTTATTAAATGTTAACAACAATTATTTAAAATCTAAAGTAACTTATACTAGTAAACCATTACATCATCACTGTTTATTAGAGTCGACTATTATGTATTATTACAACACCTGAAAGAGTTATACACTGTAATTATTATATACAAATATATTATGAAACAACAACAACAACGCAAGAATACTGTATTAAGAGATCGAAGTGAAGAATTGTAGCAGCTATATTTGCTTGATAACGAGCTGAGGGAAAATGTTACACGGAATTTACCTGGGTTATTGAGAGAAGTTGTCGTTTAAGTATTCTGTGGCTGTTTGTTCAGTATATCAGAGAAGGGAAGGTCATTATACGCGTTGTAAGCGTTTATTTGGAAATTATAAGTAACTATATTACAGTAAGGAATTAAGTAAGACCTTCGTTGTCTATTATTATTGTGAAACGACTCTCAGTTGAATTGATTAGTTCTATTGGCGGAAAATATTTGGGAAACGGATTGAAAGTAATAATGTTGTTAATTATTATTAAAATATTATCAAGGATAAGACAGCAATTATATAAGCTTAACTTAATCGTTCGGCTATGTATGTATGCCCAATTAGGAAACGAAACCACAATATTATGATGATAACAATGTGATATGATTTTGTAATAGTGACACTTTATTTAAGAGCAAGGATTGTCAGGAGTTGACAAGAGAAGGAAGGTTGGATGATTGAGAATCATCACGAATGATGTAAATAATATATGACATTTTGTTAACAATGTTTAAACATAATCACTGATAGCTAGGAGAATTTAACGTTATAATAAAATTATCGGAATAACTTTCTTGATAAACAGCTGATCCTAAAACAATAATAATAATATTGTTTATTGTGTGAATTAATACGATTAATAATTATTTCTAATAATTAATAAATATCTAAATAATGAATATTTTACAAACTTAATTCATATTTTGGAAATATTAATAGCTTTTAATTAAACATTTAATAATAATTTTTATTATTATTCATTAAACAATTTAGAGAATCTTAGTTGATAATTAAACTTTTGTTTAATTTATTATAAATCTTTTAAATGTTTAAACCATTAATAGGAGTGACGTTTAAAGGAGTGACGACGTTCTTTGAGTACATTAAGGTTGTTTATTTTTGTACGGAAGTGATCTTTTGGAAGATCAGCATAAAATAATTTTCATTATTTTATCGATGGATGATTTTGTAACAGTAAGAAGGAATGTCATTGGAAGACATCGATTGTATTAATAACAATATTTGTTCAGATACTAATAGGGAACAAGTGTGAATTTAAGCGCTGTTGTGCTAACAGCTGGTTGATTATTTGTTTAATAGGTTTTTTTAATGAGAAGTGGAGTACTTCTAACGTCCGTGGGACGGTGATTTTATTTTATTATCTGATTATTGGATTTACGCATAATCACTTTTGCGGATCATATTTAATTACTTAGGGATATTTGTTGATTTAATTTTCCTTATTATCACTTTATTAATAAATTTATTCGTTAGTGTTTGTAACCACGTCTTGATGATTTATTTAAGTTACGAAGCAGGATTACGTTTTGGTGCATTTGAGGTTTTATTGAACCACTAATTACGCCCACTTAACCGAGAATGGTAAGTTTCTCGAGCTCTTCGTTTATTTAGTTAATCCACCCATTTTGCTTTACCAAAACATGATCTTAGGAAGTGTTCATCCCCCATTTAGCTATTGTTGGTAGGATTTCCAGGTTTATGAGCCGGGGACCTCGAGATTCTGCAATCCAGTTGATCTTCGGATACGACGAGCAGCTCAGATGGTTTAAACGGGTACAGTACCACTGGAACGACCTGCAATTTGATAATTGATCTGTTAGAATTTGTAATGTATACGATTTGATTAAAATTGCACCATAAATATTTTTGAGTCCTTCAAGGTTGGTGTCACATTATCAATAGCTGGCTACTCTACAACGCTCTACGAATTTACAAATTAACTGTAGGTATATTGTACTACGCCGGCCACGTGGTGCTGGAGTAGCGTGCCTGCCTCTCGTCCGGAGGCCTTGGGTTTGATTCCCGGCTCCATCAGGGATTTTAGAAACTGGAACGGGGTGCACTTAGCCTCGGGAGAACAATTGAGTAGCTGTCTGACGGTGAGCTAGCGGCCCGATCACGAAAACCAAGATAATCGGCCGAGGGGACCCGATGCGATGACCATGCGTCACCCCTTTATCTGCAGGCCAAATGGATAAGCAGCGGTCGCTTGGTAGGCCTAGGCTCTTCATGGGCTGTAGTGCCAGGGCTTATTATTTTATTATTGTATTGTATTAGACCTACATTCTCAGAAATGTTTGCCTAAATAGGGTCAATCGTTTGAAAGTTTTTAAAGGTAACTGTAAGGTTGTTACCACCTACGAGTACTTTTAAAGGTTAACTACCCTTGAGTGGTATGCAATTTTACGTTTTGTGAGTTGGTTTTGCATACTACCCATATTCGTACCAATTTTGGTCAAAATTGAGACAGTTGTTTGCGAGTCTTTAAAGGGTGGCTGAAAGTTGATAGACCTCACATACTGATAACTGTCAGCAACAATGACATTAATAAAAATTGTAAACATAAAATTTTCTAAGACAATGCTACCACCATGCGAATTTTCGTAGTGATCAGAACCGCCGTTCCGAAGATAATGGGTTTGGGACAGACAGATGACAGACCAGCTGACAGACTGACACGCACACATTGCCCGGTGAATGACCTCATAAACCTACATTCAAATCATTTTATGAGGAAAGTGGGCTAAGTATAACGCTGCCCTTCATTGTTATATAAGTAGTTTTGAATTTTGAAGTTACAACTGGTTTCACGGTGCCATATTCTTGTTCGAATATTGACTACAGCTTTATCATGCAGCCATTGACCAGACCCTCAGTATATCAATTGACAGATTGCTGAGTGTACGGAAAAATGCAATAACTTGGACGTATGTAGTGTGATCTGGTCCTTGCACATCGTAACAGTAGATAAAACGCGGGTGCATCATGCGACCGACAACGGACACAAAGTATGCGTCTATGTTACGGAAATTCTCCACAGTCTCTCCTTGGGAGAGAAATCCGAACATCTAAATTGGGGAAGAACGTTATAGTGATGGTCTTTCTAGCCAACAGGTGTGTGCTACCAGTTATATTCCTCACAAGATGAGTGGCACTGTTACACTTAGCTTCCACGTGGTTTTCCAAATCGGCTTCAGGGGGAGGATTTAGATTTCTTCCCTTATGTAACGTTGGGATTATTATCTGGACAAAAATTGTGACTATCTAGAATAGTAATATCTATTTCATGACCTAACTATGTGTATATTTATGTATGGATATAAAATGATGTTTCTCCGTGTGAGCTCTTTTTCCCTAAAAGTAATTCTTTTTGAAAATATCTTACATACAGTACACACTCTCGCTTACCTTCAAAGTATATCGATGGTGGGATTGCATGACTTCGTAAGCCCCCATGTTGCTCCTTTCCATTTTCGCCCAAGCCATGAGTGAATATGCACTCTCGTCGAACTTCTTATTTAAGGTCCAAATTGCGCTTGGCCATAGAAAGGCGACTTTAAGTAGAATATTTGACGGAAATATATTCGAGTATCCACATGCTTGTCCTGAATCAAGGATGAGAACGAAAAGACACAGCATTGTGCCTGAAGAGGTTAGCATTTCTACCGTCCAACGAAACTAATTCTAATTCCGCTTAAAAGTTTTCAGTTCTTGAAACTAATTAAAATTAGGCTCGCATTCCAACCCTTTAGTTTTCAAGAGCAGGCTTTCAGGACAGAGCAATACAGTAGTACATAAGGGTGGTTAATCTCGTCACCTTAGATATGTGCAGGAAGAGTTTATTACACGTGCTATATTAGTTACTGTTATTTATGTAAAATTGTAATTGATGATTGGATCAGACTTAATTCAGTTACTAATAATAATGTTATTGAATGTACATCATTTTTATCTACTGCTGATTTTGGAGACACCAGGGTGCCTGAATTTTTCGCTGAAAGGGATATTTAAGGTGCCATCGAATCTACTGACACGGCTTCCTCACATTTGCGCACCCTCGAATTCCAACTGACTGCGCCGGGGTTTCATTCCACAACCTTGATCTCAGCAGAATAGAACGTTACCACTGTGCTAAGCAGCCAGTCTAATTCAGTTTCTTTACCGACATTTGTCTGGAGTGGAAAGTGTTGAAGTTCTACTGAAGTGATTTTCCAGACTTGTCAAGTCACCTTCCCTTTTAGATATCTCAGAATGCTGAGGGCACCCCGATTGAACCACCACATCAGGACAAAGACATTTCATGCCTAAGGTAGAAATCAGAGATGGAAATCATGATTCAATTCTGGAAACTACTATATATATACCGCTGGGGGTAACATACAGTGTCCCATCTGCAACCGTCCAGCTGTAAGTTCAAATGGTTGGGGGTGAAGTATACATAGTATAGTTATACTCCATGTGAAATAACTGGATCTCAAGTGTTACATGTAAATGGTAGAAATGTGAAATGACTACGTTCTTTCTGTCATTGAGATGCATTGCAAAATTTTATCACCCCTGCTAATGGAGGTTATCTTGACCCTGCAGGTACTCCCACTGTAACATAATACTCAATATCCATGCTTATCGAGGGACTTGATCTAATCACACATAAATCATTAACATGCTTTCTGACCTTAGCACAGCCATCTGGTTCCTTATGCAATACCTCTCCTTGACCCCTTGACACCGGAACTTGCGGCACGCATACAGTCGTTAAACCTCTGTGAAAGTTCCCCAGGCTCTGTAGACAAAACTACGGTAGGTGGTATTTTCTTTTATGGCCATTAACATAATAACTACTTTCTAAAGGTATGCGAGAGAATCTTCACTCTCAGTATCTGTATGACTCTAAAAATTCGAGAGAATTATTACCTCATGATCACAAAATGCTCGATATTCACGACATCACTCACTGGGTTATGACGGAGAGATACGGTCTGTTAATACATCACAATGTATCTTCACACCCTTTTCTTCGTGTATCGATTATGACTGTTTATTCACAATTTGCAATGTATTTTGACCTGGAATTCTCATTGCCTTGCCTCCAGGCTCTACATTGAAAGATGTAGGGTGCTAATAAGTGTATTATCCGCTAGGAATGTCGCGAATTCATTTTCACAGATTTTTTTTGTAATTTTTTTATTTATTTTATTAATTACACCTGAAACAACCACTTTATTTTCAGATTTCTAATCCAGTACATAATAATGCTTAGTTTGTGAATTTTGAACGTTGTACGTCAAGAATAGATAAATTCTAGAGTGTGATTTAAGAAACGTGTTGCTGCCTTTGCAGGGCGTGTCTGGTGGTATAACATCAGTCTAAATTTGAAATAGCGACGTATAATGCATCATTGCGTCATCACTGAGGAGGTACTGTAATTGCAATACTTTAAGTGACCTTTTGGCTTACCTTCATGGACGAAGCATTCATTGATTCTTGTAGTGACTATAACTCTAATATAGCATTTGGCTGACAATGTCTCCCCAAAAATCATTTCTCCTCAAACATTGACATTTTTGTCTCTGTAATTGAGAACTGATTATGCCGTACATGTAAACAATGAAATTGTTGGCAATAACAGAGAAGGCTCCATGCCACGAAGCATGATTACAAAATCAAGAGTCAAATCCTTGTCGCAATAAATCCTTGTATCCTGATGTCCATTCGAAAGTGCATAAGGAGCAGGTATATTGTAATCTTTCTCATTATGGATAGCGCTCCAATTTCAGCATAATTTTACCCATATATTTGGGGAAGTAGTGTTCTGATTACAATATATTCTAAACGTGTGTTCTTTTTTTTGCTGTTTTTGCCATCCGTACAGTGATAATAGTCAAACATTGTAGACAGGTACAATGCACTTGGACAGTAATAGGTTACCTCTTATGTCGTGACCTTCTACTAAAAATATAGCCTATTAGCATTACATTTTTTACTGAATCATCCCAACATGCTTCTCGGTACATATAGCTACCTGTATTGTATTCGTATCAAGTGACAGGATGAAGTTCCTGCATGAAATAAAATCTTGTACTGCCATAAAAAAAAGTGCTTGCAGAGCTTGTGAATTTAAATTCGGCTGAATACAGTTTGTCCTCATGGTTTATTTTGTTTAGTGGATTGTGCTATCAAGTCCATCTTTGTAGAAAGGTGTATTGCCGATATCCAGTAGTAATAATTAGGGTGGTGGTTTAGAAAATCCCACAGCATGCCAGCATATTGCGACAGAAATTCTTTTAATTTAAATGACAGGGAAACGATGCGGTTCTACAACTCTGAAAGTTGTATACATTAACTCATCAACCAAGGGTATAACTTTTAGTTTTATTGCATTGTGACTTACAAATATTCTGAGTGTTACAATATTCTTGCCGAGAATTGATGTGATATCACACCGAACGGTCATTGGATTAGTATCACCTGGCAAATAACAGCTGGCAAGGGAGGAACTGATATCATGTCAGTCCATCAAATGAAAATTTACTTTAAGCGCGTAAAATGAGACATCACAAATCAGGAAACAGCAAATATTGGGGATATTATACCATTTTCTACATACAAAATGTGGGCTTACGAGATTAATTACGGTATGTATGTATGTCTTTCCGTCGGTCAGCCTCTCTGTGTGTCCCCAGTATAACTTTTAATTTGCTTAAGCAATTTAATTGCAAATTACTAAGGATTTACTACCACCTCACCCGGCCCCTTAATGCACCTTTCTAACTGCGATGAATTTCACCAACTTAACATGGTGTCCGCAAGAATTATTCCATCAGTATTAGGCCTTTTTTCAGTCACCGGCTTGAAATTCTGTATCATGATAGAGGTCTCTACTCGATTGTTGGCCATCCAAATTTTAAAAATTCAATCCCCTTTTCTGTAACAGCAATTATCCTAAGATATTGTAGGCTGATAGAAAACCACAAAACAAGATTCACAATATCATTTTAAAAACCATGAAAAGCACAAAAATAAATGACATGCACCTTAATTTTCACACCTCAATTCCCTGTTCACTCAGCTATACACCAGAAAGTTTCAATTATGATAGAATAAAAATGACGTTGATTGATATGACTTTCGGGGAGCGTGATGGCGCAGTGGCTTAGCTTCTCGCCTTTCACCCGGACGGCCGGGGTTCGAATCCGGGTGACAGCGGGGTGGAATTTTCACCTGAAAAATCACGTGGCGTCAGGAAGGGCATCCGGCCTTAAATCCCCGACCAAAACCAAAATGAGCCAGGTTGGCTACGGCGACCCCAAATAATTGGGAAAAGCCGAAGAAAGAAATAAATTGATATGACTTTCAAAAGTGTGACGATCCCGAATCCAATACAGCGACCACGCAAATTTTCCAAATCCAGTTCTCTACACTCGGGACATATTAAGCTTAGAAACCTGAAGTTTTGTATCATGAAAGACAAATTGAAAGATGAGAAATTCGGAATCGTTGCAAGACCGATATATTGATGGCTTTCACGCAAATTAACAAAATTCAGTTCCATTTCCTAGCAACCTATTACAGCTACATGCCTAAAATCTTACATTCCGATAGCAGTTTTAGCCTATGTTCATCTTATCTAAAAATGGGCTTATGAAAGAACCTTATAATCGCGTGTGTTCGTATGTGGGTATTTGTTTCTAAAATCACTAAACAACCAAAGGGATTTCAATACAACTCCGTCCAATCTCGATTGAAAATCCACAGCCTGCTTCCAGTCTCCGAACGGGTCAGGAATGGAATGAATGAAGCCCCCATCTAGCGGCGAGGTTATGAACTGTACCGGCTGCCGAGGCCTGACGCACTCCTCTGGGGCAATGATTAAATGAATGACAGATGAAATGAAATGATAGTGGAGAGTGTTGCTCGAATCTCGATTGTGCCTTTCAAATGTTAATACGTTTCACGAATCTAATATGGCGACCGCATGAAATATTACCCTGGCATTCTATATCTCAGCAACAGTTACCGATATCACTCTGAAATTTTGTATGGTGATAAAGGGTAATCCTGTTAGGTTATCCATGGGATTTTGAAAATCCTGTTCATTACAAATCTGACATGGAGGCCATGCGAATTTAAAATATTTAAATGGAATTTTCTCACGATACAATTATCCGAACTCAGTGAAACCTGGTACGTTAAATGTTGTACAAGATTTAATATAATAGCATCTAATTTGATTAAATTGTTTTAATAACCTTAATATGGTGGCTGTGCAAAATTATAAAATATTGTTCTTTTTTGTGTCTTAATCATGCGATCGAAGTGAACGCTTGAATTATGAAACTACACAATAGTCATCATTTAATGCTACAAAGCCATGTGGCCCACATATAGAACAATCCATCATGGCGACCATCCGAATATATTTATACGGTTCTCAATATCTACGAATCTATCACAGCAATCAAACTGAAATTTTGTATGTTGATAGAGGCAAATAGTGTGAATTGGAGTAAACTCTCCTAAAAGTATATTTTCTAAACCTAAGTGAGCAGGACATGATCACTTGACTATCGAAACCGGCCATCCAATTAAGTAACCCCTCCCCCTCTTTTGTAGCGTACATAAAAGCGTGCTTTCGAGATAAATACCTGATGTAATATTTCTTTCAGGAAGTACAATGTCTTGCTTACCGCCTATTGTAATTTGGCACAATTTGTGTTGACCTATAGGAAAGCTGGCTTCAAATACTTCAGTTTGCTATACTTTAAAACAGTATAGGCTACGTTATTTCCAGAAGCTTCAGCAACGGAAAAATTGAGATATTTACTGAGACGTTAGATGCTATTCAGAATGTAAATGTTGTCGTATCTGAAACATGGCTATCTGCAGACTCTGGAGAATGTAACTCCTACATTATTTTGAATTATGGAGCATTCCAGTCACATAGAAATTTTACATCAAACTATGTAGGTGGTGACTTGGATAATAATTATGAATTTTTCATACGTATCTATGTTATTGCCACTTGCTATAGCAGATACCCAATAGAGTTACAGTATGTTGAATCAGCTCACTGATTGATCATTTCTATTGCTTTATAGAATTAATTTGAAAGTAGGTAATATTATTGAAGATATAAGTGTTCAAAAGCTTCTCATTAGAATTAAAAGAAGAATTGGAACCAAAAGTCCAAAGAAACAAAAACTTACAGTCATTGATTAAACTGTAAGACATTTGCCTCGTTAGGAAACTCCAAAACCGAAGACAGCGCTTTAATGTGGCGTACTAGGGAAGTTGAAGAGTTGGATAAGTTGCCATTGCTATCCTCATTGAACCTGTACAACACCACTTATCCTATGAGTAGTCACAGCATGCAGAAGAACTACACTTCCTGAGACTATACCATTCCTCAGCACCATCCATTCATCAATATGTACCATAAGACTGCCGTACATAAGACTAAAGTATCTGCAAAATGCCACATTCTACTTTAGCCTGTGCCAAGATACAAATGCATATTTTTTGCCTTCATCAAGAGATGGCAAGAGCCTAATGATCGAAATAATTTCTATAATAATTACCGGTTAGCAACTCTTTGCTTAGTGTATTAATGCTATGATTGTATTTTAGCGTGAATGACTTTAATGTTTGTTAGAAGATATGGAGTGCCTGTTGTTGAGCCAAGCACAATGACGAATGAAAATATGATGTGATAATTATCGGCAATCAACACCATAATACGAAGTGTTTGCCCCGTTAGCAATTTGGAAATTTGCAGTGAACACTGAAGCGGGTCCTTACAGTGCCACATCGTGATACACCCATTGACTACATTAAGTGTCATGCTTCATATAATTTAGGATTATATGCTACGCTATTCCTTCACCTCTCGCAGATATTCACCACTGCGGAATTATTGTCCTATGATTCGACGTAAATGGCTAACGGTGTTTTTGAACACCAAGGTTAAATTCCATCTTCATTCTACCACCAAGCTGGCAAATTCAGAATTCAGTGCACACCTCTTAGGTCAAAGGTCCTCTGTCGATGTTTTGATGGACACTTACTTTTTTCGGCTTATCCCAATCAATTGAGCTCGCCAGAGCCAACCAGGCTCAATTTTGGTTTTGGCCGGGGATTTGAGGCCGGATGTCCTTCCTGACGCTACGTGATTTTTCAGGTGAAAATTTCAGCTCGTTGTCACCGGGATTGGAACTCCGTCCATCTGATTAAAGACGAGCCGCTAAGCCACTACGCGATCACGCTCCCTTCGATGTTTTGATGGACGTGGTGTATAATACTATTGGTTGTACTGTATGAATTTTTGAAATTTAATATGCACCCTATTCCACGAAGAAGCTTTCATATGTGTGTTTTCAAAGAAACATAGTGGAATTAACTGTTATGTGTCCAAAACCTACAAGAGACTCGTATAGATCCTCCATGCATTTTCGTTAAGGTAATTATACTCCATAGTTGCTATTGCTGAAAATACATTCGTCCTGGAATAATGTGATAGCACGTCATTGATTCCATATGTGACCTCACTGTCTATTCGGAGGCTTTTATCTTTAAGGTTACAACTCATGATTTACCCAAACATTTCAACCGTTTCTAAATATCTTTTGGTAGCGCATGAGCAGACGTTAAGTCAGAAATTGAACATAGTTAAATTGTTGGTTTTCATTGCCATTCCAGCAGGAAATTGTGACCTTTTTGGAGTTGCATACTTCCGAACAAAAGAACCTAAAACTACATATTCCGGGTACTGTCTGTATGTGCAAAGATAAGAACTAACAGCCTGCACGGTATCCTCTACCACTGCGGCATATCTTAACTTTATATCGCTCAATATCGTGTCTAACAGTAGCTTCTAACCCAGTTAACCTCAACCGCTGATCCAATTAGTCTCCATGATATAATCTATACTCATCCATTAGCATCACGTGGCTTTGGCATTAAAGGTACCCTATATGCTAAGCCTCGTCTACTCTTTTCAAGGAGATCGTATGCAAACAATGATCGTTTCTAGTAACTTACATTGTGAACAACGCTGCAATGTTTGCTTCGTGTACAAGTTCAGGAAAGACCTAGCTGTACGGCCAGGCGCACGAAGACATGCCCCATGTCTCTAATGGGTTTCTCCGAAAGCGGCTACCCTGGGTGTGGTTTCCCCATATATTCCTCAATCTCTCACGAAATTGGCGTGATGGTACATTACCATGTTTCATGTACTAGGGCAACAACCTCATCCTAATTGTAACAATTACAACTGAAAAAACCTTACCAAAACTTCAGTAACAAATATTATCAGACAAGCTGAATACACACTTATGTTGACCAAAATGGTGCTGATGATGAAGATGTTCTAAATTCCTACAAGTAAATTAACAACATCATCAATTGTAACCACAAAACATACTTCGTTATTGCAGTTCTGAATAGAACGTCTGACGACCGAGCTAATCTGCATCATGTCCGGCTCCGTGGCTAAATGGTTAGTGTGCTAGGCTTTGGCCCAAAGTGCCCCGGGTTCGATTCCCAGCCGAGCAATCTGAGATTTTAAACCCCTGGGGTTAATTCCCGTGGCTCGTGGACTGGGTGTATGTGCCGTCTTCATTATCACTTCATCCTCATTGCGACGCTCAGGTCGTCCATGGGCGTCATTTAGAAAGACCTAAACTCAGCCTCTCCGGAGGCCTTACGATAGTCATCATCTGCAACATGTTTAACGTGTTATAAGAACTACTGAACATTAACAAATAGTTCGGTGACGAACTAATGAGACTACTTATCCCAACATTTAAGATTTATACCAATGATTGATCTAGAATAATGGCAAAATTAAGTTGGTAATAAAATAGTGTAACCTAATACAGAACTATAGTTTGATTGAAATATATTCCTTTCATGGATTATGAGATACTGAGAGTCTACAGCTTGAATGCTCACATATATTTATTAGGTAGTTGTTGGATCTGCTGCCTCTGAAATTGAGCACAATTATATCCCTTACGGCAAACATACTGGCCTACTTACTTATCCATTGAATGTTAGACGCTGCTAATCATTAAATATATCAGCTCGCGTAGTATTATGTTGGCAACACTGTCACGTATGGGTTTTCAAAATGAAACGGCAAAATCATCGTCTATACACATGTGCCAAATTATGAACAAATTATTACCTGCATACATTGAGTCCAAGAAACAAAATTATGCAGAGCATCAACCAACAGTTGATAGCCCTGGTCATTCAAAATATATGCTGAGTGATATCTCTTGAGCCATACATTGCACATAGAAGACTCGCTTGAAGTATATTTGTTAGTATGGAAGTTATATGCAGTTGAACGTTGATCCCATACGCTAGCACAGAATTACTGTATGTTGGTAGCAATAACTGTTGCGTTTTACTCTAAATATGTCAAAATTATCTTGGAATTACAGTTTACATAATTGCCACAGTGTGTACCGTACACATATTCGAAAAATATTGCATCTAGAGTTCAAAAAACGTGAGATTATTTTACACAGTTGGTAGCCCTGCTGACTCTTATATTCAGAACAATATGTGTTGCTAAACAGACATTGTACGTACAAAATACGTATGAAATCCATTCGTTAGTTCAGAATTTTCAAGCAGTTAAACCTTGAATCTATCAGCTCGCGTTGATTAATGTTGGCAACGTTGCCATGAATGGGTTACTTAAAATTCATCTGAAATATTATGTTCTATCAGTTTGCGAAAAATATGATATGTTGGCCTGCATACTACTGAGACTGGGATTCAAAATTATTGAGAGTATTTATCAACAGTTGCCAGGCCTGGCATCTATGAATATATTCTCAGTTCCTTCGCTTAAGGTGCACAATACATATTCAAAAATTGATTTTAGTCCAAAAGATAGTATGGACATGATATGCAGTAAGACACTGAATTGATCGCCAAAATTAATCTCAACAAGAAGTTCCGTGACGAACTAAAGTGCCTACTTTTCTTAAAATTTAGGATTCATGCCAATGATTAATGACGAAATTAAGTTGATAATATCGAAATTTCTAATTAGTTCAAAATACTGTATACCTGGCATAATGTAGCCTAATAAAGCACTACAGTTGGCAGCCCTGAGGACTGAATATATTCTTAGATCCATTTCTTAGGGTAGAGAATACAAAATTTGGTTGAAGTCCAATGGATAGCATGGACGTTACATGCAGTTAAACATTGGATCTAACAGCGCGCGTAAAATCATGTTGGCAACAATGCCATGCATGTTTTGGTCAGAAATAATCTGAAATAATATGATCTATTGTTGTGCCAATTTTGAATGAAATCCATTAGTTAGTATAGAAATTACATGAATTTAAAGTTGGACGTCCGAGCAGGCTTAGAATCATGTTGGTAGCACTGACTTATATAAGTTACCCCAAATTAATATAGAATGTCAGGTACTATACGTGTGCATAGTTTATAACTGTCGGCTTGCATACTTTCTGATATATGGGTATTTGGATTAAAACAAATTGAGAGAATTTATTAACAGTTGGCAGCACTGGTTGCTCTTAGGAATACGCTCAGTCATATCTGTTTAGGTACACATAGCACATACGAAATTTGGTTGAAATCCAATTGATAGTGTAGAAGTTATATGCATTTAAAATTTGGACCTATCAGCAGGCTTATAATCATTTTGGCAACACTGCCATGTATGGCCTCCTGGAAATTAAACTGCAATATTATTATCTATACGTGTGCCAATTTTAAAATAGCTCCGATTCATACCTTCCAAGATATCCAACATGGAGCTCAAATTTCAAATACGATTTTTCAGCAGTTGGTAGCACTGACATCATTTTCAAATATGGCCGTGAGATATTCAGGTATAGGTCTTTACTCCTACCAAATTTTGTTTCGTTTACTGCAGCCGTTTAGGAGTTGATAGGGGGACACACACATACAGCCAGCCAGACAGACAGACAGACAGACAGAAGGACAGACAGACTGGCAGACAGACAGACAGACTGACAGACACACATTTGCCCAATCTCATAAGACTAATTTTCCTCATTTTTGCAAAATGTGAAAAGTAGGCTAAAAATTACAACCTAATATATATAATACAAGTTTGAATGAAATCTATTTGTTAGTATGGATGTTACATCTGGTTAATCATTGAACCCATCAGCACGTGTAGAATCATGTTGCCAGCACTGTCGTCTATACGCTACTCAAAATTACTCTACAATTTCAGGTATTATACTCGTACGTGTGCAAAATGTAGAACTGTTGGCCTGCATACTTTCTGATATACTGTATTGTGATTTACAAAATCCCGTGGCGCTACAGCCATTAAGGGCCTAGGCCTACCATGCTACTGCTGCCCAGCTATTTTGCCTGCAGATTGTGGGGAGACGCGTGGTCAGCGCGTTGGGTCCCCTCGTTCATTAATCTTGGTTCTCAAGACCGGGGCGATGGTTCACTGTCCCACAGCTACTCAAACCCGGGGCCTCTGGATGCGAGGTCGGTACTAACATTTGTACTAAAATTTGTACTTCAATGTGATTCTTGACCAATTGACGAACTGACGCACGGAGAGCGATTGTCAACTTATTTTCAACAAGATTCTGCCACTGCTCACAATGACGAAGCATCCATGACAGAATTGCGTCGCATTTTCCGTACGAGGATTATACTGCAAGTCGGAACGTGTGGCCCCCGCGAAGCCCAGACTTATCACCATGTGACTTTTATTTGTGGGGGACGCTTAAAAATAGTGTATGCGAGAAACCCTCACACTATGAATGAGCTTAATGACTATATTATAGCCGAAATACAGTCAATCGGTGCTGAGGAACTTCAGAGAGTACATGCCAGTTTCATAAAAAGGTGCCAGCGATGTGTAGCAGTGAATGGCCAACATTTTCAGCACCAGCTGTGAACTAGGTAAGTACAAATTCCTATAATCAATGACTCAGTGTCGCGCAGGCGCCACATAACGGCAAAGTGCGTGGCGGGAGACAGGCTCGCACCGCGGGCGACCGGGCAAGCGAGGGTCTCCGATACAAACAAACTGTACTCCCTGTATTATTTATATAATTTTTAATGATTTATTCTTATCTTTTTAATATTTTATTAAATATTTGATTCATTATTTATTATTTATTATTTTTATTGTGTCAAAGCACTAAACTGCAAGGTCATTATCTCAACAATTCTCTAACCCACAGAAACCTCATTTCAATATTTAAATTGATGCATGTAAGATTTTCTATTTTTACACTCTAGATTTTAAATTTTAGATTTTGAATGAATGTAAATCCACAGCCTGCTTCCAGTCTCCGACTGGGTCAGGAATGGAATGAATGAAGCCCCCATCTAGCGGCGAGGATATGAACTGTGCCGGCTGCCGAGGCCTGACGCACTCCTCTGGGGCAATGATTAAATGAATGACAGATGAAATGAAATGATAGTGGAGAGTGTTGCTGGAATGTTGTCAGGGAAAACCGGAGTATCCGGAGAAAAACCTGTCTGCCTCCGTTTTGTCCAGCACAGATCTCACATGGAGTGACCGGGATTTGAACCACGGACCCAGCGGTGAGAGGCCGGCGTGCTGCCGCCTAAGCCACGAAGGCTCCTAAATTTTAGATTTTAATTTTTAGATTTTTATTCTTAGACTTAACATTTTAAGATTTTAGATTTTTTAGATTTTTGATTTTTAGATTTTACATTTTAGATTTTTAGATTTAAGTTTATAAATTTTAGATTCTTTTTGATTTTAAATTTTAAATTTTCATTTTTGCGAAAAAGACTAAACTACAAAGTCGCTGACTTAATGTTTTTTTTATTATACATTTTTATTTATTTAATATTTATTTTATTATTTTACACACAGGGCTGATGCAGAAAATGGTCACTGCACGCAACCACTTACACATATGACATGCTAACCTAACCTAACCTAACTTAACCTAACTTCACCTAACCTCAGTTCACCTAACCAAACAAGTCCTCATATAACTTCACCTAACCTAACTTTACCTAACCTAACTTGACATAACCAAACTTTACCTAACCTAACCTAACCTAACACGCAGGAACCTCATTTAAAGATTTAATTTAATGCATGTAAGATTTTCAATTTTTACATTTTAGATTTTAAATTTTAGATTCTAGTATTTAGATTTTTAGATTTTTTATATTTTACATTTTACGATTTTAGATTTAATTTTTGATTTTACATTTTTAGATTTTAGTTCTTTTTATTTTAGATTTTTAGATTTTAGATTTAAGTTTTGAATTTTAGATTTAATTGATTTTAGATTTTACATTTTACATTTTGCGAAAAAGACCAAACTACAAGGACACAGACCTTACATTTTATCTTTAAATTATTTTTTTAACTTATACGTTTTTATTTACATAGTATTTAATTTATTATTTTAGCACAGAGCTAATGCATAAAATGGTCACTAGTAGGAAATAAAGAGCGGTTCTGGCGCAGGGGCTAATGCGCAACATGGCGGCCGCGCGCAACCAGCCCTATGTTATTCTTATGGAGAGGTCATTCATAGCTGACGCAAGGGCTATTGCGCAAGATGGCCGCCATACTCTGAGACCGTGAATGATGTGAAAGGTGGAGGTCGGCCGTGTAGTTACTAATTGGAACTGAACTGAAAGTCAGCATTCCAGAAGTATCTACCAGTCATGATATCGCTCGATACAGAACGGTCTTTATCAAGACCAACACTAACCATTATATCTGTAAATATTGAAGACTTGTCTACATCTAAAGAAGGAATGTTACATCAGCTCTGTCAAACACATGCATGTGATATATTTTGCCTTCAAGAAACCCACAGAGATGAGCAACTGCGGCGACCTAAAATAGCGGGGATGAGACTCGTGGCCGAAATTCCCCATGGACAATATGGCAGTGCTGTTTTTGCCAAACCAGATTTACAAATATTGTCTGCTGCAGTCACCACCGAAAACCAAATCGAGATAATAACCGTGGAACTCAGCAATTGCACCATCTCAGGTGTCTACAAACCACCCAATGTGAATTTCTCCTTCCGAACTCCAAACAATTACAACAATCAAAAGACAAACTTTGTGGTTGGAGACTTCAACAGCCATAGCAGTGCATGGGGATATACAGAAGACGATAATAATGGAGAGGCTGTGTTAGAATGGACTGATGATTTCCAATTACAACTTGTTCATGACCCCAAACTACCTCCATCCTTTAACAGCAGTAGATGGCGACGAGGCTTCAACTCAGACCTCATATTTGCTAGCGAACACGTGGCACAACAATGCGTGAAATCTATGTGTAATCCTATTCCAAATACCCAACACCGACCCATAATGTGTCAACTCTTCTCAGCAATTCGGCCAATAAAGGTTCCATTTCGAAGGAGGTATAATTTCAAAAAAGCAGACTGGCAGAAGTTCAGCTCAACTCTTGATACAATAATATCAGATATCCAGCCAACACCAGAGGTGTATGATCAGTTTGTTGAAGCAGTGAAGGAAGCTTCCCGCGTTTCCATACCGCGAGGCTGCAGAGTTAATTATATACAAGGCCTAACTTCAGACACGGCTGCTCAAATGAACACATATATTTCACTGTTTCAGGAAGATCCACTAAGTGAAGACACTGTGTCAGCTGGAAGGAAACTGCTTTCCTTAATTGCAGAGGCAAAGAAAGATGCTTGGATCAAACTCATGGAGGAAACAGATATGTCAAGGGACAGCAGAAAGGCTTGGAAGCTTCTAAAACGACTTAGCAATGATCCAACCAAGGTACCAGTCCATGCAAATGTTACGGCAAACCAAATCGCAAATCAGCTTGTCACCAATGGGAAAACCAATCGCCCAATAAGGAAAATGGAACACAATATCCTGGAAAATGGAGTAATGAAGTCCAGTAACCTTTCCCGGCCATTTGAAATAAAGGAATTACAGAAAGCTATTCAATGTGCCAAACATGAAAAAGCGGCAGGATTAGACGACATCACAATAGAGCAAATAAAACACTTCAGTTCAACCACACAGGGATGGCTTCTGAACTTCTTCAACAATTGTTTTACTTCTCTGAAAATTCCTAAAATATGGAGAAAATCCAAAGTGATTGCATTTCTGAAACCTGGAAAGGATCCTTCGGACCCAAAAAATTTCAGACCAAACTCCTTACTCTGCCATCTGTACAAAATAATGGAAAGGATGCTGTTAAACCGCCTAATTGGAGTAGTAGACCACGCTCTAATACCTCAGCAGTGTGGCTTCCGCCCAGGAAAGAGCTGCACAGCACAGGTTCTACATCTAACTCAACACATTGAGGATGGATTTGAGAAGAAGAAGATCACTGGTGTGGCTTTTGTGGATCTCTCCGCCGCCTACGATACGGTAAATCACAGGATATTATTACACAAGCTCTACAGATTGATTACAGACATCAAAGTAACCAAGATGATAGCTACTCTCCTGGAAAATCGTCGCCTTTTTGTTGAATTCCAAGGACGCCGAAGTAGATGGAGAAATCAAAGGAATGGACTCCCTCAAGGCAGTTTACTGGCTCCTATTCTTTTCAACATCTACACAAATGACCAGCCATTGCCAGAAGGTACTAAAAGCTTTATCTATGCCGATGACCTAGCACTTACTACTCAGACTAATACCTTTGATGAAGCAGACCTCATTAACTGTTGCATTAGAAGAGCTAGGTACCTATTATGAGAAAAACCAACTGAAACCAAATCCAGCTAAGACCCAAATTTGCGCGTTCCGTCTGCGGCATGCACAGGCATCTCAGAAACTCAAAGTTATCTGGAAAGGGAACTTACTGGAGCATTGCTTTACACCAAAGTATTTGGGAGTTATGCTGGACCGCACACTAACATACAAGAAACATTGCCAAAACGTAAAACAAAAGATAGCTGCTAGAAACAACATTCTACGCAAATTGTCAGGAACCAGTTGGGGAACACAACCACAAACAATCAGAACATCAGCTCTAGCTTTATGCTACTCTGCAGGTGAATATGCCTCCCCGGTTTGGTACAGATCAGCCCATGCGCAGCAAGTCGACATCGTTCTCAACGAAAGTTGCAGGATCATTACTGGATGCCTGAAACCTACACCCATTGAGAAGATCCAACTTCTAGCTGGTATTGCTCCTGGTGAGATTCGTAGGGAGGTAGCAGCTAACAAAGAAAGGCTCCAATCATCTACTTCAGAAGCACATCCCCCCTTTGGATACCACCCAGCCACCCGGAGGCTGAAATCCAGAAAAAGTTTTCTCCGCACATCAGTTAACCTTGAGGGGAAAGCGGAGAATGCTAGGATCAAGATGTGGAAAGAAAGAACCAGCCATCACTCCAACTGGATGGAGCCGAAGGAAAGTCTTCCATGTGGACACCAGGAGAAGTGGACAACCTGGAAATCCCTTAACAGACTCCGTACAGAAGTCGGCAGAACAAAAGTAAACCTTCGGAAGTGGGGTTTCTCAAGCGACTCATCACTCTGTGATTGTGGAAAGCAGCAAACGATCCAACATTTATGTCAGTGTGTCTCATGTCCCTCAAAGTGCACTATGATAGACTAGGTTGCAGCTTCCTCTAATGCTATTGACGTCGCCCAATACTGGGCAAGAATTATCTAGCTTCCGATTTTGTTGCTCAGTAGGATTGTTTATATGTGTATATTTGTATATTTGTATAGTAGCAATGTATATATCGTGTATTTTAAAATATCTATGTGTAAAGTCGATACTTCTGACACGAATAAAGAAAGAGATTATTATTATTAGTCTATTATTAATAATTTAGTAGGTAATTATTGATTGATAGCTTGCCACGGTGAGTGAGTGGTTATCGTGTCGGACTACCAACCCCAAGCTTGCAGGTTCGCTCTTGGTCGTGGTAAGTGATTTCTGAAAGGCGGCAAAAATTAAGACACGCATGTCATACGATGTTGGCATGTAAAAGAACGCAGGGAGAAGTCGGCTATGTAGTTGCTAAATATAATATTTATTATTATTATTATTTATTATTATTATTATTATTAGGTAATTATTGACTGAACATGTACAATCAAGACCAGCTTTATATTGCCCCACTTCATGGCGTAGTGGCTAGCATTTTTAGCTGTTACTGTGGAGGCTCGGGTTCGAGTCCTGGCTCTGTCAAGAAATTTAATTCTAGGCTGAGGGTTGGAATGTGGTACACTGAACCATGTGAGGCAAAACTGACAGGAGCTGGCTTTTGATTCATACCGCAGCCATTCTGCCTAACCCAACTTCACCTAACCTAACATAACCTAACCTAACCTAACCAAATCCCACATTACCTAACCTAACCTAACCTAACCTAACTTCAAAGTCAGAATGTACAATACATCTATTGTTTTTATAGCCTCATAAATTAGATATAGAGAATGTCCACCACGATTTAGATCCTCGAGCACACTTTCTGACATATCATTAAAACATGTAGAAAGGAAACATAGTACATAGTTCACCATACATTGTGTCCACTTTTTGAATGTTAATGATACGGAAAAGAGTATGCATTGGTAATTCAGTGAGTTTTTTCTCCCTAATCAACAGTTCTGCCCCCCATAACATTGAGAATATTTATTGTAGTAGCCTATAAAGAAACAAGAAAATCATATCTATTACAGTTTAGCTATAAGTGATCAGAACCTCTATAACATTTTTTTCTAATAAGGAGATTTCCATAATGAAAAGGAAAAAATGCTTACCATAATTATGAAATGTGTAAGTAAACGTATTTTTCTGCTTGATGCCACTACTAAACTGATACTCATTCAACCGACAAGTGAGTTCATGTTTCTCTGACGTAATCGTATGTTTCTACGCACTTCCTGTGTGTTGCACGCGCCGTAGTGGTTAAATTTGAAACTAGATGAGATGATTTGCTGACGTAATCGTAGGTTCCCCCGAACGCACACGCAGGCCCCGGTGGACGGGTCATTGTTGACGGGTCCTTGTTAACGGGTCCCTGTGGACGGGTCCTTGTTGACGGGTCCTTTTTGACTAATCCCTTTAGACCGGTCCCTTTGGACTGATCCCTATGGACTGGCCCATGACCCCTAATGCTATGATGAAATTAAACGTTGTTCCACATGAAACGCATGTGAAGAGCCGATTGCTACTATGAATTAACACGTTTTTTAATTTTTTTTTATATTACGCATGCGTACTTGGGGATTTTGTAAGCGGGCAGGCTTTTTGAATAATGATTTATAGATGAGTTATATTTTTCTTTAAATTATCAAAATATCCAAAACTAATAGGTCATTAGCTGATTATCCAATAAGGCTAGGGACTTGTATGAGAGGTCGTTGGACTTGAGGTGACATTCTGTTTTTGATTGTATTATTTATTTTTTGTCAAAAGGGCCTAACTACACTTTTGTTAATATCTCGCTAACTAATAATCAGAGAGGGTCATGTGAGGTGTCATGGGACTCAGGATGGTCAACCCTTTTCCATGACCAACGAATTTACCCAAAAGATCTAATACAGCATGGTAATTGACCTATGATTTTATAAACTAATCATTGGAGAGGGTCAAGTGAGGTGTCATAGGACTTAGAATGGTTAACCCTTTCCCATGACCAATGAATTTACCCCCAAAATCCAAAACAGCAAGGTCATTGACCTACGAATTTATAAACTAATAATCGAATATCAACATGTGAGGTGTCATAGGACTTAGAATGGTCAACTCTTTCCCATGGCCAATGAATTTACCCAAAATACCCAATACATCAAGGTCATCGACCTGAGTTTTATAAACTAATAATCGGATACGAACATGTGAGATGTTTATTATGTGTGATGAAACATAGCTAGGTAGAGAAAGAATTAGTGTAGGCTACATGTATGGTGACTGACAAGTCTTTTACCATTGAAACTTGTTTTCAGATCAAACTGCATTATAGAGAAAGTATAGGTTGCAGGTATGGGTTAATAAATGAGAAACGGTGTACGCAAACTCTGATTTATCAAGAATTAAGAGTAGACTATCTTTAATTGATTGATTAAAGATGATAGCTAAAACACAAAAATGCTCAGTGGTTACCGAGGCAAAATGGTCGCTACACACAACAAGCTTTAAATACTTGAGGCTAATAATCTACACACACACACACTCGCTTGTTCTAAACTAAACTGTGTTGCTGTCAGTGCTCAGACAGTAGGCTGATGACAAAATGCATTGCAAACAGAAATATAATCATTTCCGGTTGTCTAATATTACCAGCTATCCATTTTTTTTGTGTTGCAGTGGTAAGCACTTTTAGCTCTTGTACTGGTGGTCTTAACTCGATTTCCAGGTCTGAGGCTTAGGACGAGTCGAACTAAGAAACAGGGGCATGGCGGTGTAGTGGTTAAGCTGTTAGCCTTTTCACCAGGGGTTCGATTTCAGGTTAATATGCATGTCATAAACATATTAAACAAAACAAAACAGAGATAACGTTTAAAACTGATTACATTTGTGTCTTTTTCAAATTATTACTTGGATTACAAATACAAAGGTGAACTGGGTTTGATATACAGTTAATGCTGTCTATCACACACTAGACTGTAAGAAAGCCAAAAGAGCAAAAGGCGTAGGTAGAGCAGTGGTTAAATTGCTATATGTAGAGAACTACCTAGCAAAGCTATATCGCATAAACAGTGCATGATACAATCCAGCAATCAAATTTGTATCTTGTGGAACAGAGAAATGCACTTACGTGAGAAAATGCAAGTTCATGTGTAATATGACCTAATAGACAAGTGTTCACCTGTACACGTGCATGATAAGAGCTAACAACTCACATTCTGTTTAGTTTGTACGTAACGCTAGGTTAGGGCTAATGCACACACCCTAGTACACGAGGCACATGCCATTTGAGAGCAGGTCAAGGGATCTAACTTGGTGGATGGATGTGTTCTAACGAGTCATTTGTAGTTGAAAGAGATTAATACTTCTTCTTAAGATGTTAAAACTGAGGAGATGGTACGTACAGTAATACGTCTTGTTATTTCCTGTGTCATATTACAGACATGGCAGAGAGCGCACAGTTCTGTTGCTATGACTAACGCTGCAGTAATTTGAAACCCCAGGTGTTCATTAAGACAATGGGTGATGATTATACAAAGTTAGCAGTCATTGGGTATTACACATGTGTTCCTTCCGGTGTCATGTTGCTGACATGGGAGAGAGTGCATAGTTCCATTGCTATGACTAACGCTGCAGTAATTTGAAACCCCAAGTGTTGATCAAGACAATTGGTGATGATCATGCAAAGTCAGCAGTAATTGGATACCACACATCAACATGTACTAAATCATAAACGTGTTGTCATAACCCGCAGGAACTTCATTTGAAAATTTTAGATTTTACATTTTAACATTTTACATTTTAACATTTTAGATTTTATATTTGTTTTAATTTTACATTTTTTTATTTTTTAATTTTTTAGATTTAACATTTTAAATTTAAGATTTTTAGATTTTTAGATTTTACTTTTTTTACATTTTCCTAAAAGAGTAAACTACAAGGTCACATACCTAACCTCATTAAACCTAACTTTACCAAACCTAACCTAAGCTAATCAAAAGGCTAATGCACATATACAAATTATATAAGGTACATGCAACTATCCTTATGCTAGTCTTACAGGTTACTGTACAACATGATCACTACCCCAAACTGATTTTTTTCATTTTGTTGTATACACATATGTCAATTTTCCAATTTCCCATTTCCAGTTTTTTAATGTCAGTTTTTAGTTTTTCAATTTCATAATATGGAAACATGGATTTTGCATTTTGTTGTTTACACATTTATTAATTTCACAATTTCCCATTTACAGTTCTTAAAATGTCAGTTTAAAGTTTTTCAATTTCATGATATAGAAACATGGATTTTCCAATTTGTTGTTTTCACATTTGTCAATTTACCAAATTCACATTTACAGTTTTTTAAATTTCAGTTTAATGTATTTTTTTCTATTTGTCAATATGGAAACATACATTTTTTACAATTTGTGTTTTACATGTCATGCAACTATCCTTATGCTAGTCTTATAGGTTACTGTACAACATGATCACTACCCCAACCGGATATAATTTTTTTTCATTTTGTTGTTTACACATATGTCAATTTTCCAATTTCCCATTTTCAGTTTTTTATGTCATTTTTAAGTTTTTCAATTTAATAATATGGAAACATGGATCTTGCATTTTGTTGTTTAAACATTTATCAATTTCACAATTTCCCATTTACAGTTCTTAAAATGACTGTTTAAAGTTTTTCAATTTCATGATATAGAAACATGGATTTTCCAATTTGTTGTTTTCACATTTGTCAATTTACCAAATTCCCATTTACAGTTTTTAAAATTTCAATTTAATGGTTCTTTTTCTATTTGTCAATATGGAAACATGGTTTTCTCCAATTTGTGTTTTACATGTTCATTTTGCCTTAGGAGTGGAGAGAGGTGGGTAGTTATTAAAAATGTGCAAGCAGTGTCCATTGTTGACAGGTCATTGTTGACGAGTCCTTTTCATACAACAGACAAGTGAGTTCATGTTTCGCATGCATTACCTAAAATGTAATACCATGCAAGTGTTTAACATTTTACAAATTAGCTTATGTATTAGTTTATGTGTGGGGTCTTATGTTGGGCATTTTGTGTTGGCTTATTTGACAAGTTATTTTGTCAATGCATTTAGTGGATTTTTCTCTTGGTCTTGGAAAGTATATCAATCCGTTTTATCACAACATAATGCTTACTGCCATGTTTGTAAGCAACAACAACAACAACCTACTAAAATTTCAGAAAAAATCTAAAGTACTCCAAGGTACTCTCAACTCGTACTCTTACCTCTATCCCATGCCTAGTAAAGGACATTTTTTTTTTCAAAAAAAGGTGAATGGGGAAAGTAGACTATATGTTTAAACTAAAAAAAATCATATAAAGTCATATGTTACTCTAACACCTACGTTTATCCCATTCTTAGTCGAAAAATCTAATATTTTTTAATTTTTTTTTCGAAAAAAAAATAATTGGAAAGTAGGCTATATTTTGAAAACTACTCATCCTATAAAGTACCGGGTGAGATAGCCGTGGTGGTTACGGCATTACTGCTGGCAGTCGCTCACATCCGGGAGGCGAGGAGGTTCGAATCCCCCCGCCGGCAACCTTGAAGACGGTCTTCTGTGGTTTCCCATCTTCCTTCCAGGCAAATGCCGGGGTTGGTCCCTAAGTATAGGCCACAGCCGCTACCTTCCAATTCCTAGCCCATACATTCCAACTTCCCTCCCCAACGGTACTTGTAGCTCACCCATTGGGTGTCCGTCTCGAAGCAGCTACAAAACTGGCGAGCCGAACATGTCCTCGGACACTCCCGGCACTAAAAGCCATACGCTAAAAGAAAATCCTATAAAGTCATATATAGACTCAAACCAATGGCTTTTATATCCTTAATCGTTAGAACAAAATATGGAATTTTTGACATTCTTTCCAAAAATGTTCATTTTAAAAAATGGGCTATATATTGGAAACTTGGAATTTTACAAAAAAGTGTGTTTGACATAAATGACAGGTATTTACCCCCTTTGTATTTGTAATCCAAGTAATAATTTGAAAAAGACACAAATGTTATCAGTTTTAAACGTTATCTCTGTTTTGTTTTGTTTAATATGTTTATGACATGCATATTAACCTGAAATTGAACCCCTGGTGAAAAGGCTAACAGCTTAACCACTGCACCACCATGCCCTTGTTTCTTAGTTCGACTCGTTCTAGGCCTCAGACCTGGAAATCGAGTTAAGGCCACTAGTACAAGAGCTCAAATTGCTTACCACTGCAACACAAAAAAATGGACAGCTGGTAACATTAGACAACCGGAAATGATTATATTTCTGTTTGCAATGCATTTTGTCATCAGCCTACTGTCTGAGCACTGACAGCAACACAGTTTAGTTTAGAACAAGCGAGTGTGTGTGTGTGTGTGTAGATTATTAGCCTCAAGTATTTAAAGCTTGTTGTGTGTAGCGACCATTTTGTCTCGGTAACCACTGAGCATTTTTGTGTTTTAGCTATCATTTTTAACCAATCAATTAAAGATAGTCTACTCTTAATTCTTGATAAATCAGAGTTTGCGTACACCGTTTCTCATTTATTAACCCATACCTGCAACCTAAACTCTCTCTATACTGCAGTTTGATCTGAAAACAAGTTTCAATGGTAAAAGACTTGTCAGTCACCATACATGTAGCCTACACTAATTCTTTCTCTACCTAGCTGTTTCATCACACATGGTAAACATCTCACATGTTCGTATCCGATTATTAGTTTATAAAATCTCAGGTCGATGACCTTGATGTATTGGGTATTTTGGGTAAATTCATTGGCCATTGGAAAGAGTTGACCATTCTAAGTCCTATTACACCTCACATGTTGATATTCGATTATTAGTTTATAAATTCGTAGGTCAATGACCTTGCTGTTTTGGATTTTGGGGGTAAATTCATTGGTCATGGGAAAGGGTTAACCATTCTAAGTCCTATGACACCTCACTTGACCCTCTCCAATGATTAGTTTATAAAATCATAGGTTAATTACCATGCTGTATTAGATCTTTTGGGTAAATTCGTTGGTCATGGAAAAGGGTTGACCATCCTGAGTCCTATGACACCTCACTTGACCCTCTCTGATTATTAGTTAGCGAGATATTAACAAAAGTGTAGTTAGTCCCTTTTGACAAAAAATAAATAATACATTCAAAAACAGAATGTCACCTCAAGACCAACGACCTCTCATACATGTCCCTAGCCTTATTGGTTAAAAAGCTAATGACCTATTAGTTTAGGATATTTTGGTAATTTAAAAAATATAACTCATCTATAAATCATTATTCAAAAAGCCTGCCCGCTTACAAAATCCCCAAGTACGCGTGCGTAAAATCAAAAACCAAAAAACAACAAAAAGCGTTTTAATTCATAGTAGCAATCGGCTCTTCACATGCGTTTCATGTGGAACAACGTTTAATTTCATCATAGCGTTAGGGGTCATTGGCCAGTCCATAGGGATCAGTCCAAAGGGACCGGTCTAAAGGGATTAGTCAAAAAGGACCCGTCAACAAGGACCCGTCCACAGGGACCAGACAATAAGGACCCGTCAACAATGACCCGTCAACTATGACCCGTCCACAGGGACCCGTCCACAGGGACTCGTCCACAAGGACCCGTCCACAGGGACTCGTCCACAAGGACCCGTCCACTGGGGCCTGCGTGTGCATGCGGGGGAACATACGATTACGTCAGCAAATCATCTCATCTAGTTTCAAATTTAACCACTACGGCGCGTGCAACACACAGGAAGTGCGTAGAAACATACGATTACGTCAGCGAAACATGAACTCACTTGTCCGTTGTATGAGTATCAGTTTAGTAGTGGCATCAAGCAGCAAAAGACGTTTACTTACGCAATCCATCATTATGATAAGCATATTTTTTTTCTTATCATTATGGAAATCTCCCTATTAGAATAAAATATTAGAGAGGTTCTGATCACTTATAGCTAAACTGTAATAGATATGATTTTTTTTGTTTCTTTATAGGCTACTACAATAAATATTCTCAATGCTATGGGGGGGGGGGGGGGCAGAACTGTTGATTATAGAGAAAAAGAACTCACTGAATTACCAATGCTTGCTCTTTTCCGTATTATTAACATTCAAAAAGTGGACACAATGTATGGTGAACGTGTACTATGTGTTAGTGAAAATTTTCAGACATTCCTTTCTACACGTTTTAATGATATGTCAGAAAGTGTGCTCGAGGATCTAAATCGTGGTGGACATTCTCTATATCTAATTTATGAGGGTATAAAACAATAGATGTATTGTACATTCTGAATTTGAAGTTAGGTTAGGTTAGGTTAGGTTAGGTAAGGTGGGATTTGGATAGGTTAGGTAAGGTTGGGTTAGGTTAGGTTAGGTTAGGTGAAGTTGGGTTAGGCAGAATGGCTGCGGTATGAATCAAAAGCCAGCTCCTGTCAGTTTTGCCTCACAAGGTTCAGTGTACCCCATTCCAACCCTCAGCCTAGAATTAAATTTCTTGACAGAGCCAGGACTCGAACCCGAGCCTCCACAGTAACAGCTAAAAATGCTAGCCACTACACCATGAACTGGGGAAATATAAGGCTGGTCTTGATTGTACATGATCAATCAATAATTACCTAATAATAATAATAATAATAATAATAATAATAATAATAATGAAAATGAATTAAAATCCACAGCCTGCTTCCAGTCTCCGGCCGGGTCAGGAATGGAATGAATGAAGCCCCCATCTAGCGGCGAGGATATGAACTGTGCCGGCTGCCGAGGCCTGACGCACTCCTCTGGGGCAATGATTAAATTAATGACAGGTGAAATGAAATGATAGCGGAGAGTGTTGCTGGAATGAAATTTTGACAGTGAAAACCGGAGTACCCGGAGAAAAACCTGTCTGCCTCCGTTTTGTCCAGCAGAGATCTCACATGGAGTGACCGAGATTTGAACCACGGACCCAGCGGTGAGAGGCCGGCGTGCTCCAGCCTCAGCCACGGAGGCTAATAATAATAATAATAATAATAATAATAATAATAAATAATAATAATAATAAATATTACATTTAGCAACTACATAGCCGACCTGTCCCTGCGTTCTTTTGCATGCCAACATCGTATGACATGCGTGTCTTAATTTTTTCCGCCTTTCAGAAATCACTTACCACGACCAAGAGCGAACCTGCATGTTTGGGGTTGGTAGTCCGACACGATAATCACTCACTCACCGTGGCAAGCTATCAATCAATAATTACCAAATAAAATTAAAAATAATAATAATAATAAATATTCCATTTAGTAACTACACGGCCGACCTCCCCCTGTGACGTCATCCACGGTCTCAGAGTATGGCAGCCATCTTGCGCATTAGCCCTTGCGTCAGCTATGAATGACCTCTCCATGAGAATAACATAGGGCTGTTTGCGCGCGGCCGCCATCTTGCGCATTAGCCCCTGCACCAGAACCGGTCTTTATTTCCTACTGTCACTGTACGCAACCATTTACACATATGGCATGCTAACCTAACCTAGCCTAACATAACCTAACTTAACCTAACCCAACTTTACCTAATCCAACTTTACCTGACCCAACTTTACCTAACCTAACGTTACCTATCCTAACTTTACCTAACCTAACTTCACCTAACCTCAGTTCACCTAACCAAACATGTCCTCACATAACTTTACCTAACCTAACATTACCTAACCTAACATTTATGCTAAGCCAAAGGCTAATCATCACACCCAAGGTATATAAGGGCACACGCAACTATCATTATGCTAGGCCTATAGAGTGTAAGGTAAAGCTAACACGTGAAATGTGGATACTGTACAAGATGTGCTCTCCGCACAACAAGCTTAGGATTACAAAGTCAGTTAAGTTTTAAAACGTAAAAGCTTTTATTATTTTTTTCTTTTCATTTTCATATTTCACACTTGGCAATTTACCAATTTACCATCTACACTTTTTAAAATTTCAGTTTTATGTTTTTTGAATTATGTCAATATGGAAACATGGATTTTCCAATTTTGTTGTTTACATGTTTTTTGATTCATTCCATGTCAAAAGTTCATATTTGCGAAACACGATTTTTCATTACATATAACAAGGCTGTATAAATTATACCAAAGGATATCGTTAATAAATGGGTTATACTATACTTTTGGCTATCTAATTTTAGCTAACAAAGGGTAATTTCTTAAGATTACTGGAGGTTAACAGTTCCATTGGGAGTGGGAGGTGGGTAGTAATTAAAATGTACAAGCTGTATCCAAACAATATTTTTTTATTAATTTAAATACATTTACAATATTTACACAAAATACATTTTTTCTTTATTTTTGTTATAAATTGTACAGTTGGTTATTTTATTTTTATTTTTATTCATGAGTATGAATATAATTTTTTTTCTTTTCATGTTGCTTTATTGGTGCTGTTTTCTATTTTTGTAGTGCTATTGTTTAACAGTAATATATTTCTTGTTTTTAGGATTTTCATATCCATAACTTAACTCATTAAGCACGGTCAACGGTTGAGTAATGACCATAGGCATGTGCAGCTACACCATCTGAATCAATTACTCTTTCATATTCACTAGGACACGAAGCAATTTTGTTTAGTCTTATAGACGATACGTCATGTTGCTTAGAAGCGATAATGTTCATTGGCATTCTTTTTACCTCGTTCTTCATGATACAATCCTCATAATCTTGAAAGCTTATACAATTCATGACAACGCCTCAGCAAATACCTTTAATCTTTTTTATTTCTTTGCCATTTATGTCTAAATCTTACATTTTAGCTCTAAGCCCAGCAAATGCTTTAATAATTTGCCCACAAGCCTCGTCTTTAAATTTTCCCAAAGTTTTCTTGTTTGATGTAGAGTTCATATGTGATTACTAGGATAATCAAATGTGTCCAGGTGTTCTAAGAATTCCAACTTGTCTTGGTATACATATTGGGCGTTAAACAAATACATGAACGAGTCCGTATCCATATACATAAGTTTAGGATTTTCGATCCCATAATAGGGTAGCAGGACATCATAGTGGGAATACATCAGAGTTTTTGAAATATCCAGTATATACATTCCAATATATATAGGCATATTGGATACAATGTTACGTTTAGCCATGTGGACAGCAGCTAGGTTAGGACCATAAATTGTTCTCTCGATAAATGTTGGATTTTATAAGCTTTTCAGCCTTTTTGCTGTCAGTCACAAGACGTATGTCTATTCTTTTAAGATATTTTCCAGTGTTTGCCGAAAATTGCATTGTTGAATAATTTGTACAGAATTTTCTTAAAATCATTTTTGGTTTGTTTTCGAAGGTTGTTATTAAAATCAACGTATGTCTTTAGCCAAGGTCTTTGTTTAAACTCTAACACGCGATGAATTTTTATCAATTTTAGTCCATGATCTAGAGCCTGTTTAAGTGCCATATAATTAACAACGTTCCTCCTTCAGTTTCCAAGATGAGGAATTTGCTTTTTCAGAGGCGAATCCTTAGGTTGTGAACATTCTGGTACGAAAGGTAAACCATTGTGTCGATCGGTAATCAACATCAATGTCTAGAATGTTTCTAGATCTAGATAAACAGTATCTGGAGAAACCCACTGAAATCCACCGTACGTAAGGGAGTGGCATATAGCCCACACGTATTGGTTGTTGGTATTATCATAGGTAATAAACTGCGATGGTTTCTCGAAATTATAGGTTTCCATGTATTTATTGTTAGCTTCAGCATCCGATGAGACACCTGACATATTCCTCCACGTATTCCAGACTCTATTAAAAGAATCTGATCGTAATACTGTAGCAATTCCCGTTCAATTCCAGTGTAAAGGAGCATTGCCTCAAAGCTTAAACCAGGTGAAGTAAAAAAGTGTGCAGCATCCACTCGGTGTGTTTCTAGTGCTTTGTTTCGAAAAGTTTCAAAGCTGTCTGCACGATGGAGTACATCTGAAGTTAGGTAGAGGTCACTATATTCCCCTAGAGTTTTAATTTTGAACTGATTTCAGACATTTTTGGCATGCTCATAGTCTTCTTTGCTAACATCTTTTTGACTTAATTTGTTAAAGAATGTTTCTTTTGGAGGTATTCACGTTTCACTTAATTTTTCCCATGAATCGATGTAATCATAACAAAATACACCTTTACGAGTCATGAGCGTAGCATTTTTTTACCTAATTACTTGTCTCTTTCAGGGTATAATGTTAAGTTGAATACTAAGTTTTCCAAACTACTTGGCATTAACCGAAACGTATCCACAAATCGAAGCTTAAGATATCCTAGATATTTGTTGAAGGAAATGTACTTTTCCTTGTAGTTAGCTATAACATCCACTCTCTCAGTACTTCATCCCAATTGCTTTACAATAAAATTTCCATCTTATCCACTCATATTATGTAGAAATATAGGAACGGGGTTACGTGTTTTACACCTCAAATTACAGTTATTATGAGCACTACCACGGTATTCCCCTGTAATATGGCAGTGATCTCTAACTTTCCAGTCCTCTTGGGTAAATGGTTTATGACACAAATAACAGGTTTCAGAAGATTGGAACTCTGCTTCTTCATCATGAGTTAAGGCCTTTGGAACATTTAAGCTGTAAAGGCGATCAATTTCATTAGCTATTGAGATCAAACAATCCATAAACTTTTCTGCAGCGTGAGGACCACGATAAATAACAAGTTGGATTAGAAGGTCTGTCTTAATGTGTTCTACAACTGGTGAGGGTTTAACATATACACCAAAGCTAATAGGAACATGACTCTGGTATGGGACTGTATAACTTGTCTCAGGATTAGGTAGACATGTTTGATATGGTAAGAGTGTACGTAAGTTATTCTCAGCATTTTTTTTTATAGAATTGTGTTTTAATAGGCATTTTTACCCTAGCAATGGCATGCAGGACACACAAAGCTCTACGTTCTTTCAATATTTCCATTCCTTGTTGCCCATATTGATTATCGAAGTGAGTAAAACACCGTTTACACGTATATATCTATGTTAACTGTTCAGTTCAGTTAAGCTATGACCACCATCTTGAAAATTTTTTGATCGCACATCGTAGGTTTGGGTTAAGTTAGGTTAGGTTAGGTTAAGTGAAGCTACGGCCGCCATCTTGTTAGGTTAGGCTAGGTTAAGTTAAGCTACGGCCGCCATCTTGTTAGGTTAGGCTAGGTTAAGTTAAGCTTCGGCCGCCATCTTGTGTGGAGGAATGTGGAGGTGGAGGCGCTAGAACACAACAAAAACCACTACTAGCACAGTTTTTATCCTAGGGATCTGAAATATATTTTTTGGGTAGAGGGGGTAAAGACCTTTCATTTACGTTAAACAAACTTTTTTGTAAAATTCTTAGTTCCAAAAATATAGACAATTTTGAAAATTGGTTTTTTTTTGAAAAACTTAAAAAATGTTAAGTTTTGTTCTATCAATTAAGCACATAAAAAACATTGGTTTGAGTCTATATATGACTTTTAGGATGATTAGTTTTCAAAATTTCGCCTACTTTCAAATTGAACATTTTTGGATTTTGTCCCAGAGACCTGGGACTTGGTTTGTGGGTAGTGGGGATAAATACCTGTCATTTGTTTCCAATACACGTTTTTGTAAAATTCCTAGTTTCCAAAATATAGCCCGTTTTAAAATGAACATTTTTGGAAAAAATGACAAAAATTTCATATTTTGTTCTAACGATTAACGATATAAAAGCCATTGGTTTGAGTCTATATATGACTTTATAAGATTATTAGTTTTCAAAATATGGCCTACTTTCCAAATATTGTTTTGGAAAAATTTGAAGAATATTATATTTTTTGACTGAGAGTGGGATAGACGTAGGTGTTGGAGTTAACATATGATTTGATATGATTTTTAGTTTAAACATATAGCCTACTTCCCCAATTTACCTTTTTTGAAAAATTTGAAAAATATATAATATTTTTGACTAGGCGTTGGATGGAGTTGAGAGTCAATCATTAACCTTAGAGTACTTTGGATTCTTGGAATTTTAGTGAGTTGTTGTTGCTTACAAACATGGCGGTAAGCATTATGCTACCATAAAAAAAAGGCTGAGATACTTTCCAAGACCAAGAGAAAAATCCTCTAAATACATTGACAAAAATAACTCGTCAAATAAGCCATTACAAATAAGATATTAACGTAAACCACCAAAAATAAGCCACCAACATATGCCACCACTATAAGCCACCACCATAAGCCACCACCATAAGCCACCATAAGACACCATCATAAGCCACCACCAAAAGCCACCACCATAAGCGACCATCATAAGCCACCAACATAAGCCACCAACATAAACCACCAACAAAAGCCACCAACATAAGCTACCAACATAATCCTTCATCATAAGCCGATTGTTAAATGTTAAACACTTGCATACTATTACATTTTAGGTAATGCTACATTCCCATACAATTGTGCCATGTAACTTTTTGTTACATTATTTAAACAAGATCTATTTGTATTAAACGATAAAGCAAACCCCGCTGTGTGTATTGTTAGTGGATATGAGCATATGTGTTCATTATTGGAATGCATACTAGTAGTTGAGTGGGTTGTCATATTGACCGGTAGGTAGCATGCTGGTAGTTGAGTGATTGTAGATATCGACCGATAGATAGCATGCTGATCGTTCAGTAATGATATGGAGCGCTAGGTACCATGCTGGTCGTTCAGGTAGTTCTCATAGTCACCACTAGATAGCGGAAACATACTTTGCTGGTTTCTAGATAAAGTACTTCAACCAATGGCCAGCCTGACTCCCTTTCCTGGAACTCTTCACTCTTCACGATGCTAGCAACTGATATTAGTTGATTCGCTAACAATTTTGTTTTTTGTATTAAAGGATTTGATATCAGTAATTTCACCTTCAGTCCCAGTTTTTACATATAGCCCAAAGAGTTAAAAATTCATTTTAAATGTTTTATGCTCTACTAAAACATTATCTACCAAGTTAAACACACCAGGTTGAACAGTCTTTAAAAATGTTTCAATACTTTGAGTTTTTTTTCTTTACTATAAAGTCTGTAACTAGCAATTCGACTTTTAAATGCATACCAATTTGCTGAATATTTCCAGAATTGTTTTCATGACAAGCATTATTTTTATGATTAATACTGCGCAAATGTCACTGCATCATTGAAAAAGGTATATCAATATTACATACATCACAATGCGTTATCGAAGGTTCACTATTCTTTTTTCTTTTTGTTGCACAACTATTTTCACAATCTTGAGAACGTTTACGCTTTTGAACATTTATTTTAGAACAGTCACCCCCCTAATTTATCACATTTGTTTAAAGGTTCCGTGCTAGTTGATGGTTTTACATATTTCAATTCCTGTTGTTCCACTTCAACAATGTGGAATTGATATTGCTTTACACCAGAAAAACCAAGATCACAAACTGGACACGAAAAAGGTGATGAACTGACATGCCTTAAATGTACATGCCGTCCAAGATTATCCTGTCGTTTAAATGTCATAGCACAATGACTGCACACAAACAGTTTAATGTTATGTTTAGCATTTGCATGCCGTTGAAAGTTGTCAGGTCTTGAGAACTGTTTCTTACAGTCCCCACACTTGAACATAATGATTACGAAATCACTTTCCAAATTACCCATAAAAGAAAGAAATCATTAATATTAATAAAAGATAAAACAAAGTAAAATATAAATAGTTTAATTACATTCCAGTCAATGGTTATAGCAGGGTATTTAAATCGATCATCTGTGAACTCCTAACAAGTCTAATTTCATGTAGTTCTAACTGGGGGGTTACTATATACCACTGTCCCTGACACCTAACGGTGAACATTGGAACTTGATAGTGTGGTAGAAACCAGCGGTCACCAGTTAAGTGAGCTAAGTGTGACATCATAGCCAGTTTTAAAGCAATTCCAAACTTGTAGAACATGTCACGTGGTAGAAACCAGCGGCCGCCAGTTAAGTGAGCTAAGTGTGACGTCATAGCCAGTCTTAAAGCAAGTCTAAACTTGTAGAACATGTCACGTGATAGAAACCAGAAGCCGCCTGTTAAGTGAGCTAAGTGTGACGTCATAGCCAGTCTGAAAGCAAGTCTAAACTTGTAAAATATGTCAAGTGACAAGGTTAAGTTAGGTAAAGTTATGTTAGGTGAACTGAGGTTAAGACTTTAAATATTCCCTATGTCACTGACACCTAGCAACGAACATTCGGACTTAATACAGCGGTAATCAAAATCTAACCTACAAATTTAGCTTTACACACCATGGTCAAGTAGTTCCAACTTTAACTACCAAATATACCATTTTCACTGACATCTAGTAGTGAACATTGGAAAATATCGCTCTAGCTGTATAAAAGTTATTAGAGGGGCGCTTACCTTTAGTGATTTATCAACTGCTGCCACTGAATGAACTAGGTATAGGAATCTGCTAACCTTAGAGGTACCCAATTATCTGTAAACAAACAAATAAATAAATCAATAAATCAATCAATCAATAAATACATTCCAATCAATAACTTCAACATCAATTAGTAATAAAAGACTACAGTCCATTAATAATAAGTACTTACCTTGCAAAATAATTCAATGATTTTCTACCAAAAGGCTTTTTGCAACGCTTGAGCAGTAATAGAGCACTGTTCACTCGTAGCGATTAATAACGACAGACAGTAGGGAAATATATGACACCTCTCGTATAAAAACTCTTATCGCTCATGTCAGCAGTTTTTGCAGATCATTGCAATTCCTTTCCCAGTACAGCTGAGAGTCCAAAGTGCAATAGGAACACCTGTGTAATATCCAATGGCTGCTGACTGTGCATTATCCATTGTCAAGATGAACACCTGCGGTTTTAAATTTCTGTAGCGTCAGTCATAGCAACAGAACTGTATGCTCTCTGCCATGTCAGCAACTTGACACCGGAAATAACAAGACGTCTTACTGCACGTACAATCTCTTCAGTTTTAACATCTTATGAACATGTATTATTCTCTCTCAACTACAAATGACTCGTTAGAACACATAAATTCACCAAGTTTCGCACTTTGGTCCCTTGACCTGTCCTCAAATTGCATGTGCCTCGTGTACTAGGGTGTGTGCATTAGCCCTAACGCTACGTGCGAACCAAAACAGAATGTGACCTGTTAGCTCTTATCGTGTACGTGCACAGGTGAACACCTGTATGTTAGGTCATATTACATATGAACATGCATTTTCTCACGTACGAACCAAAACAGAATAATGTCATCTCGCACGTGTTCACATGTATTTCGTCGCTTTCCTTTCATATCCTTATCAGATTGTAGTAGTGAGGGCTGGCGAACAAGGTCAGTTCAACACACTGCTTTTCACACAAATGTAGTTAGGCCCTTTAACATAATTTGGATAAATTCATGGGTCAGTCCATAGGGATCAGTCCAAAGGGACCCGTCAAAAGGGACCGGACAACAAGGACCCGTCAAAAAGAACTTTTGAAAAAAGATCCGTCAAAAATGACTCCCTTCAAAAAGGATTCGTCCAAAGGGGCTAGTCAACAGGGATCAATGAAAAGGGGTTATCGCCTCAAGGTCTGACATACCCCTCTTTGATTATTGGTTTGCATATCGACATCGCCGCTTGAAATACTCTTTGATCCCCCCTCGTGTGTTGGGTTACGTTAGGATACACTACAGCCACCATCTTTAAAAAGCCCGCCCTCTTACAAAAGCCATGAGTGGACATGCGTAAAAACAAAAAACAAGCATGTTAATTCATAGTGGCTTTTCACCGTACACATGTCTCTTGTGTGGAACAACGCTTAATTCCATATTGGCATTCAAACTGTCACATGTTGCACTTGAAAAGCGAGATTTTCTAAAAAAAAAAATTTTGAAGTGGAACTGTGTTATCCTTTGGAAAGGGGGTGTCAACCCGAGTTCAATGACACCTCATTCAGCAAAATCCGCCCTTTTGACAAAAAATAAATAATACATTCAAAAACAGAATGTCACCTCAATTCCAACGACCTCTCATACAAGTCCCTAACCTTATTGGTTCATGAGATATTGAAATGCTAATGACCTATTAGTTTTGGATCTTTTGGTCATTTAAAGAAAATAACTCATCTATAAATCATTATTCAAAAATGCCCGTCCTCTTACAAAATCCCCCAATTGCGCATGAGTAAAACAAAAAAACATACATGTTAATTCATAGTAGCATTCGACTCTTCACCCGCGTTTCATGTGGAAAAACGTTTAATTTCATAATAGCATTAGGGACCATGGGCCAGTCCATAGGGACCAGTGCAAAGGGACCTGTCTAAAGGGATTAGTCAAAAAGGACCCGTCAACAAGGACCCGTCCACAGGGACCCGTCCTCAGGGACCCGTCAACAAGGTCCCGTCCAAAAGGACCTGTCAACAATGACCTGTCAACAGGGACCCGTCCACAGGGACTCGTCCACAAGGACCCGTCCACAGGGGCCTGCGTGTGCATGCGGGGGAACATACGATTACGTCAGCAAATCATCTAATCTAGTTTAAAATTTAGCCACTACGGGGCGTGCAACACACAGGAAGTGCGTGGGAACGTACGATTACGTCAGCGAAGCATGATCTCACTTGTCTGTTGTATGAGTATCAGTTTAGTAGTGGCATCATGCAGCAAAAGACGTTTACTTACACAATCCTTCATTATGGTAAGCTTTTTTTTTTCTTATCATTATTGAAATCTCCTTATTTGGACTCGCCCACAGGGACCGGCGTGTGCGTGCAGGGGAACATACGATTACGTCAGCAAATCATCTCATCTAGTTTCAAATTTAGCCACTACGGCGCGTGCAACACACAGGAAGTGCGTGGGAACATACGATTACGTCAGCGAAACATGAACTCACTTGTCCGTTGTATGAGTATCAGTTTTGTAGTGGCATCAAGCAGCAAAAGACGTTTACTTACACATTCCATCATTATGGTAAGCTTTTTTTTCTTATCATTATGGAAATCTCCTTATTAGAATAAAATGTTATAGTGGTTCTGGTCACTTATAGCTAAACTGTAATACATATGATATTTTTTTGTTTCTTTATAGGCTACTACAATAAATATTCTGAAAATTATGGCGGCGGAACTGTTGATTTGAGAGAAAAAAGCTCACTGAATTACCAATGCATACTCTTTTCCGTTTCATTAACATTCAAAAAGTGGACACAATGTATGGTGAACGTGTACTATGTGTTAGTGAAAATTTTCAGACATTCCTTTCTACACATTTTAATGATATGTCAGAAAGTGTGCTCGAGGATCTAAATCGTGGTGGACATTCTCTATATCTAATTTATGAGGGTATAAAAACAATAGATGTATTGTACATTCTGACTTTGAAGTTAGGTTAGGTTAGGTTAGGTTAGGTAAGGTGGGATTTGGTTATGTTAGGTAAGGTTAGGTTAGGTTAGGTTAGGTTAGGTTAGGTGAAGTTGGGTTAGGCAGAATGGCTGCGGTATGAATCAAAAGCCAGCTCCTGTCAGTTTTGCCTCACAATGTTGAATGTACCCCATTCCAACCCTCAGCCTAGAATTAAATTTCTTGACAGAGCCAGGACTCGAACCCGAGCCTCCACTGTAACAGCTAAAAATGCTAGCCACTACACCATAAAGTTGGACAATATAAGGCTGGTCTTGATTGTACATGATCAATCAATAATTACCTAATAATAATAATAATAAATAATAATAATAAATATTCCATTTAGCAACTACATAGCCGACCTCTCCCTGTTTTTTTTACATGCCGACATCGTATGACATGCGTGTCTTAATTTTTGCCGCCTTTCAAAAATCACTTACCACGACCAAGAGCGAACCTGCAAGATTGGGGTTGGTAGTCCGACACGACAACCACTCAACCGCCGTGGCAAGCTATCAATCAATAATTACCTAGTAAAATTATTATTAATAATAATAATAATAATAAATATTCCATTTAGTAACTACACGGCCGACCTCCCCCTGTGACAGCGTGGCGGCCTTCTTGCGCATTAGCCCTTGCCCCAGCTATGACTGGCCCCTCCTTAAGAATAACATAGGGCTGGTTGCGCGCGGCCGCCATCTTGCGCATTAGCCCCTGCCCCAGAACCGGCCTTTATATCCTACTACCCTGTCCATGTCAAAGCCTGGGCTTAAGGCATTCGTGGACAAGCCCTTGCGAAAGAAAAATAATAATAATAATGTGTTGACCATAAGGAAAGTCCTTCGAGCAGCACAGGGACGTGTTATTCTAAAACGTCATCGACAGGGTTCAAAACAAGGGCGTGTGATTCCCATCCCCAAACGAGCGGAATTTTTACCTGCATTATTTGCCGGTCTGGCTGCTCTGGGTTAACTTTTGGACTGTGCCAGTGCGGTGGCTAAAACCATCAAAGCCACACAGCAGGGCAAGCAACAACTGAAAGAAAAAGAAAGTCAGCGACTCAATGAAGCGATGGAAGCGATTGCTATGGGGGTTAGAAATGCCAATTAAAAGCCAGCCTTTTATCAACAAGAATTTGGGATTTCACCATTTCGAAATATCAAAAAAAATAAAAAATAACCTCAGCCATAGCAAGACATGCCCTGACCTATGAACAAGTGTAAAGCTACGCTAAACAACTATAGCTATCTTATTTTCGAGGTGTGTTTATGTGAAACCAATTAGCCCCACGACCCTGGCAACAGGAATGTGCTGTTGTCAATTAGGAAGATCACTGAGGACCAGGAACGCTTTATGTAACTTATGTCAAAGAGGGATCCACTGTATGGTACTTTGACAGTTTTAGGAATTTGCCGCCGCCCATGGAACTAGTGACCCATTTTGGAAACAGGATCAAGATATATTAGAATGTGAAACGTGAACAAACGTTTAACAGCCAACAGTGTGGACGTTTGTGTTTATTTTTTATACTGTATAAGACACAGCATAAGCAAAAACGTCCACAGTATGTCGGCAGAATATAAAAGGTTTACACTACATGGACGTGGACCTGAAGTCAGCATAGACTTTTACCCGCCCATCGAATTTAGTGAAAAACCCTATGGTTTAGGAGTTGATTCACTTGAAACGTACAATCGAATGTACAACATACATGAAAATGTGAACAACAAGTTTTACTATGATGATTCTGTGCTCACCCTGAACTCTGGTGTATACAGGATAGATGACATTTAAGAACACATTTATGTGGTGTTAATCAATGAATATGGTTTAAAGTCATTTATCGATGGAACGCGCAAGTTTGAACTTGTAAGAAATACACTCATCGCTGCAGTATTTTCTCTACATTCAAAACTAACTATAAAACACGCCCCGATTCCATTGGTCCATTACTAGGATTTAAACCACTCGTGTTGGAGCCCAACAAAAACATGAATCAGACCATGAAGTGAAATTTATTGAGGACCATCATGTGTCGGTGAGGTGTAATATTATTATCCAAGTGTACACCAATCAAGAACCATCGCATTCGCTTTATGACTTTATTGTGATATCGCCCAATGGCTACATTATTCGAGAAAACCTTCCAGGGGTGCTTTTTCATTCTGTGGCTGTCGGTGGTATTAGTAATATAACATTAAGACTGATCAGTAGAAATCAACAACTCATTCAACTAGATTCTTCCACACCAGTGACTTACAAGTTGGTGCTAAAGCCACTATGAAGTTGGTGTATAAAGCAACAGCAACGCCTAGGAAAGGTGTTAATTGTTTGCCACGTGAATACACGTTATCATATCAGGACAAGCAGATTTTACAGCATTTGGGTTACCACGTCAACCCCCATGATGAATTCTATCCTATAGGTAGCGAACCACATCGAGGAGCAACCAGGAGTGGTAAGAATTGATCTCCATTCCTATCAAGCACAAACACCTGGACTCAACAACAATGATGAAATTCAATTTGTTGTCAACAACCAAGATATTTACACCCTACCGCATGAAAGTGTCATTCAGATTGAAGGTCGACTTACTAAAGCCGATGGCTCTACACCCACCACATCCAAGTTAGCATCCATGCTTTTGCCTTTCAGTTTTCTGAAGTGCGGTATGTGATTAACGATATCATGGTGGATAGCAATCTAAAAGTGGGTATTTCCAGTGTCATGAAACTATACCCCTCATATAGTGAGGAAAAATGTAAAACACTTTGTATGGAGGGTTGGTGCCCTGTCTCAACCAATGACTGGATGGTACATACCGATGGCACCTTTACTGGATATTCACCTCTTAATCTGATTTTAGGCTTTGCCGAAGATCACCAGCGCATTGTGGTCAACGCAAGGCAAGTGCTCTATCTGGTGAGAGGCAGGACTGATAATATTGCACTCAAGGGAGCCGACAATGCCCCCATAGATTCAAAAGTTCAACTACAACACATGCTATGGAAAGTGCCTCATGTGACCCTTGACAATAGCAAAAAACTGAACATACTCAAAATGGTGAAAAGAGATATGCGTCTACCCATGGAATTTAGAAGCTGGGCACTCCATGAGTACCCGCTATTGCCCACCACCAACACACACAGTTGCTCTCTAAAAACAGCCCGCTATACAGAGAGACCGCTGTACATGATTGTGGGTTTTCAAACGAATCGCAAGTATCAAAAAACCAAAGATGCCACGCAATTTGATCACCTGCAATTGAGAAATGCACGTATTTTCCTCAACGAATCTGCGTTTCCCTATGAAGGACTGGATTTGGACTTTTCAAAAAATAGGTTTGTTCCCCTGTACGACATATTTTCTAAATTTCGATGGTCGTATTATCAAATAGAGAACAGCCCCATTCTGCTACCCCAAGCGTTTAAGGCAAGGGCGCCACTGATTGTCTTTGACTGTTCTTACCTGGAAGAGTCTGTCAACCCATCCAATATTGATATTCGACTGGATTTTGAAAGGCATGATAATGTACCAGCCAATACGACTGCCTACTGTTTGATTATTCATCACAAACAAGTCAACTATTATCCACTGTCCAATCAAGTGACGAGTGTATAAATAACACGTCAACCCACGTCAACCGCTCAGTCATGTCTTGCTTTAAAGCCTCAAGAGACGTCACATCCATGAATTTAAACTCTGAGGAACACAGTTTCAAGACTTTTGCAACTTGGCCGGTGCCTTTCATAAACCCTCAAGCCTTGGCGGCCGCTGGATTCTACTATTTAAAAACAAGAGATGAAGTGACATGTGCCTTTTGTCCCATCACCATAGACCAATGGCAAGGGAGTGATGAACCCGTGCAGGAACATCAGCGCTGGTCACCCGCCTGCCCCTACCTGTGTATAATGGAGGTGGGAAATATACCCTGTCAATCAAGTTCTCCCTCACTCGTGCCTATAAGTGAAGAAAAAACAAGTTACGATACGTGCGCACTGTATGGTGTCCATGGTGTTTCGGCGAGCAGCTCACCGTTAAAAACACCTAGTTTAGAGACATTGGGACATAATCGGTGTTATGGACGTTATAAACACAAAAGACTGTATTGTTGTATGAGTTGGTATCATCCCTATCCCAAAATGACAAAAGCCTGTAAGACGTGTCATGATAATAAAATTATGTAATTCTTAAATTCTTATTTTTTCATGTCTCCCTGTCCTACCCTATACTCAATTTTTTGAAAATAGCATGGTAGGTAAGTCCATGTGATGGGCGCACCTCAGAGGTCGACCGTCATTCCGTCGTCAGTTGAACTTGGTCCAGGCAAGCGGCAACATGTTGCGTACACTCATTGTGGAATGCCATGGGTTTAAAATTGGTGACAACAAATTTATATGTAAACAAGTGGCCATTATCGATTTACCATGTTTTGGATATCGCAAGCTACGCATTTGGTATTTAAACCGCCCCATGCTTTTTATTTGTTGTGTGAAAAAGACCGTAAAAAACCCAGTGGATTGAAGATCATAGGCAACTAGACTGGAATCAAGGAACCATATCCTATAAATATTTGGACGTGGTCATGAAGGCACACTTGTCGTCGGCCAATGTGGTATTTGTGAAACGTAATGAAAAACGTGAATGGTTGCAACCATTTTTGGCATCTTACTGTCAATGTATCGACCTCATGGACTTGGGCTGGCCCTCGCTGCAAACGCTCTTGGATACTTGTTCCTGTGGCAACATTACCCATACAGCCCTAGCCCATGTGTGGCATCTCTTTTAATTGTTATCCACCAATGCTTGTTGGGAGATGATGGACAAAATTAAAAATCAAGATTTACCTGGGAATGACGCCAGTGAGATTTCTACAAGCAACGTGTAAACATCTACAGAACGTGATACCATGGAGAAAGGCAATGTTACGGGCAAAGCCATCGGCAAGTTCTTTGTGTGCGAAAAGAAACTAGACATTTTTACTAAATAGGAACTATTGGCGCTCCCCAAGTCCTTCATTTATTATGTGGCCGACAAGGCAGTGAAAGAAATTTGGCAACATGTTACAAAATCATGGACTCAAGACCCTGCGTTGAGTGAATTGCAGCACTGTACGGATTGCGATCATCATATGCAAGTGGCCATGGCGAAAATACCGTCTATGCGACAGTGTGCATCTTGCCAGCTGGTCAAACTGTATCACGGTCATAAAGGTCCGTGTAAAGACTTTGTTGAATCATTCCCCGGGTGTCATGGCGAGAAAAAGCAACAACAACAATAACAAACGCAATCATCGTACACAGAGGAAGACCAAACCTTTTCACGATCGATGGAAAAGGATATGCCAGACCTGTACTTGCAGTGGCGTCACTGATAAAGTGATTCAATACTTCCCTTTCGAAATCCATATCCCAGGTTATTGTTTTTGTGGCCCTGGAACTCATCTTGAAAAACGTTTGCAGCGTGGTGATGTACCCATTAATGTTTTGGAACAAGCATGTAAAGAACATGACCTTTCTTATCGCCATAGTCATCCTGGTTTAAGGCATGTGGCAAATAAATTGTTATTAAAGAAAGCTAAACAACGTTTCACATCCTGTGATGCCTCAGAGGGTGAGAGGATGGCAGCCCTGATTGTCATGAATTCTATGAAAGGAATGTTAATGATGCATGGACATGAACATTGAGGAATTGAGGTTTGAGTAATTGGGATTTGTTTGTATTCCATTTTTCTTTTTTTAATCCACTATGGCCATGAAATAAAAACAAAGGTTTACCAGAGCACGAAGTTTTTATTTTATTTAAAAAATCATGATGTTGTTGGGCTCAATTTTAATTTATACATTTGACACACATGACCAATTCACACATTGCCAATTACCGTTTCCACTTTACAGTTTTTAAAAATGTCTGTTTGAAGTTTGGCATTTTTGATGATATGGATTGTCCATTTAGTTGCTAACACTTTTTAAACAATGTCCGTTTGAAGTTTTTTGAATTTTCATATTTCGCACATGGCCATTTCCAGTTTTTAAAAAATGTCCGTTTCAAGTTTTGCGTTTTTGAATTTTGGTGATATCGAAACATGGATTTTTCCATTTTGCTGTTCTCACAATTCTTCCATTTGGTGTATGTCGATAGTTGATATTTGTCAATGATATTCATGAGAGTGCTCGACCATAATGATAACGCAGTGTGTTCATGGGAGTTCTACGACTACTGCAGGTAAGAATGTTTTACAAAAAATAATGTCTATTGACCGCTACATTTTAAAGAAAAAAAAAACAGAACTAATGACACAACAAAATGACTATTGATCATTTGCTACAGGCATTAATTTTTTACCTCACCGTGTATGCTCTGGTCATACATACACACCAGCTTTATCTCTACTCATACATTCACACACAAACAACCGTGCCTGCCTTTGGGAACAAACACAACCACTTTATTTATCCCCAAAAGCACTTTCTCGACATGCACACTTATCCCAAAAGAACTTTTCATTATAAATTTAACGTTTTAACATTACAAGAAAGAATTAAAGTTACTAAAACAAATACTCTTACTCATTGAATATTTACACAAAAAATTACACTTTTGTACAGATTTAAACAAATCAAACTATTTACCATTTACCATGAGGGATTTTCTCAAATTCCTAACCCAATCAATTTTTTTAAGAGAATAAGGTTGCACAGGGCTTGTTTTAAGAGCAAAAGGCCTATGTGGGTTGACACTATTTACAAAATCTACTATTTACAATGACAAATACCCACATTTACAAAATACTAAATCTACGAGTTACAAAAGCCATGTCCCTAAACATACGAACAGAAAATTCTGACCTCCTCCTCCTTGCGTTCATAACTCAAGGGCAGGCTGGTAAGCAGGTCATCATCCCACACACGTTTGTTATCCATGGAGGCGAGGGTGCGTTTTCTCTGTTCCACAAGATACAAATGATGGTTGCTGGATTGTATCCTGTACTGTGTGTGGGACATAGCTTTGCCAGTGCGTAAAACCGCCTGGTAGTCATCTACGCGTAGCGAATTTACCACTGCCCAACCTACACCTTGCGCTTTCTTTGCTTCCTTACAGTCTAGTGTGCGATAAGCATACATTTTCGAGGCCAAACCTACGAATTCCGTCATGACGGAATCACCGCATTCATCTTTTAAAACACCCACTTCCTTCTTGTTTTTTATGGGTAGATGAAACACGTTGCCAGCGCTATAGGAAGAGGTGTCGAACCAGTTAATATGCAGCCTCATGACGTCATATGGGTTGCAGTGGCGAATGTGGTAAAATAATGAGTCTGTATCCATATACAAAAGAGAGACATCCTCAATATGGCGTTTGGCAAACTCATAGTGGAATCGATACATGACCGATTTGGAAAAGTCTAAAATGACTTGGCCCAAGTAAATGGGCTTATCCATGGTCACGCTGGTCCTGCTCATTTCAATAGTGGCCAAATCCTCATCGATAATGTTGATCGATTTGAAATTTGGCTTGGCAATGTACCGCCGGGCTCCCCACTGCCCGTCCCAGACATTCACCAATTTAATGTCACGGTATTTGCGGACATTTTCGATTGACTTGCCATAGACGCAGTTGTTCATTAATTTAAAATAAACTGCTGTGTTGCCATTTTTCGGTGCTCTGTGTTGAGTCGCAGGTATGGCTAGAGACATGCTTTTTGAGCAAAACAAATACCTGTATGCATTTAGTTTAACACCAAGTCTTGGGCGGGGCATTGCACCAACATTTGGATATGTAGCACATACCGATTTTTGTTGTTAAGTGTGCCAATGAGTTTTTCAATTTTCACTTAACTGTCAGGGGGAACCATTTGCTCAAGGCAGAATGGGAAATCGGCATGTTGATCATACAAGGATGAGAGATATTCAATATCCACTTCTAAGACATACCCATGGCCTGTTTATTGGCTAGCCAGGTTCACATCTAATTCTGATACTTGTTTCTCTGTCAGCCAAGCAAACTCTCCGTTGGGCAAAGGCTGACTCATAACGTAGCCATACAAATTATTCAGGTCATAGTACATTAAATGCGATTCTGGGTTGTCTGGTGAATAATCAGGCATGTAGACATTTTAGTTTCGGCATGGCGCTGGTTAAGCGACACAAAGCACCGCGAATGCCCTTTTCAAAAAATAGAACCATGTCTACATCCGTGAGTAAATCCAATTCCACTTTAGTGTATTTCAAAGCGGCATCAAACGAGAGCCCAGCACTCGTATAATAGTGAGCCGGGTCGAGACCGTAAATGTGCTGACACAACTCACGGAATTTTTGAAATATTTCGGTGATCAGCAACACATCCAGTTTTAGGTAAGGCATAGCATATTCACCTCTCGTCTCGGTATCAACCACTCGCCAAACTTGACATGCACTTGCATAGTCTTCATCGGAAACGGTACTGTGTGAGAGTTTGGAATACAATTTGTCTTGTGGTCGGAATTTTTTTTGCTTTAACACGTCCCAGCTGTTTCAGAAATCATACGGGAATGTACCTTTCCGAATGCACAATTGAAATTGCTCAGGATCATTAAAATGCATTCTAGTATTTTTTAATTCCTCCTCATTCAAGCCATTCACAAGGCTGTCTAGCGAGAATGCCATAAACTTAAAGGAATCCAAAAATCGAATGCTTAAGTCGCCCAACCTCCATGTCAGGGCTGTAAAACGCTGATGGTTTTGGGGGATAATGGAAAATGAGCCCTTGTTGACATGACCCAATTCACGAATCAAAAACTGAATGTCATAATTCGCCAGATTGTGGAAAAAGACACTGATAAAAAGAGGAGCTGGAAAGATCAAATTGCATTTGCTGTGCGCAGCTCCACGAAACTCTTCCGTAAAGAGCGCGTGATCACGAACGGTATCTTCAGTACTGATCAGTGGCTTTTCGCAAATATGGCATGTCGTGGCTTGCTCATACTGCTGCTGCTGTTCTGCAGATTGGCTCATGGGTACTAGGTGGTCCAGTAATTCCTGTACATGGTCGGCCAACTTGACAAGTTCATCCAAGAACCATTTGGCACAATCTGGCCCCTCACGGTATTTGTAAACGGATTGTGTGGTGTCATACGCAGACACCACATTAAATCGTATAGCAAAAGGTTCATGTTTATGAATTGGTTGGTTGAGCTAATGGTGGGATCTGATTCGCATCCCGCCATGGGTGTGGTGAGAGCTTCGAAATCTGCATACACCACATAGGGAACAGTGTCACGCTTATGAATGTCCTTAAACTTTAACACAGCCTTGTCCCCTTGTGGCAATATCAGTCTGACCGCTTTCTGAGAAACGCAATCTACCCTATGACGTTCCAAATGTGTAGGGGTGGTAAAATATTGAAGACAACGATCACAAATATGTTTTCCACACTTTTTCTTAGACATTGGGCTGCTTAGCAATCTATAGGTACTTAAGCTTTTAATAAGGCAATAATGATTCACCTCTCCCTCAGACAAATATCAAAGATGAATGTGGTGTCGTTTTGGTTCCTTTGTGGCATAAAGAGGACCCACATTCTCATCACCATCAAGTCCATACACCATGAACGGAAAGTCATGGTTGTCTTGTTCAAACCTATGGATCTCGTTTAAGTCCATATGGAACGATACACGAGTTAAATTTACATTTTGTTTCAAGCGGTTAAATGCACCCTTTTACTTTCCTGCTCGAGAACCATAATAGTCTTGTGCTGGCTGCAAATACGCGGCCACACACCACAGGAAGCAATCATTGTCATGATTCTTTATATTGACCACAGCCTTTTTCGAAGCTATTGCTGGTGGAGTTTCAATAACGCTAGATCCAGCATGCAATGGGTTAAAATGACAAATGTTGATTTGTAGGTAATGGATTTTGTCTAACGCTAGACCACTGGGTCCTAGTTGCAGTTTATCAAATTTTGATAACAAGGCATTTACAACATGGCATTCCTACCACTCGTTCAGATTATTGGCTATCAAAAGCTCTTGCAATTTACTCCCAATATAACATGTTTTTTATGCTCACCGTCCTTGTTTTTACATATGAAATCGCACAAGGATTGTGTATTGACCTTCAAAGCCGTATGCAACCTTTGTGCTGTACAAATTTGTTCTTTAAAAATTTCGAAACAAGATTCCACAAAGTCTTTTGGAATTAAACTCTCACTAACATTGACCACGCGGCCAGAGCAGACACGCTTTTTAAAACAGGACTCAATCGGTTCCCAAGTTAAGCTATCGGTAGCAGTAAAAGACATGATTTTTATAAAAGAAACAATCTCACCAGAGTTTTAGCCGTAGACTGCTCGGTAAACAATGGTCCCAAACACACACGTTCTCGGTGTTTTCAGCAGTGGTCAAGCGTTTTCCAACACTCTAAAAAAGAAATAAAATAAACCACCATGAGTATATCAATTTCCAAGTAGCATTTTTATAAACAAAAATAAATAAGTAATTAAACCGGTTTTTATATATAATTAAAAAAATCTTACCTTGCCTTGTAAAAAGCTCTGCTTTTCCCTTCTCCTAGGCTCGAGTGGAATGGTTTGTCTCTGTCTGACTGTCCGTCTCGCCCTCTTTTGCCCCAACAGGTATGTAGATTATCTAAAACAAAAATAACAATCCATCAATAAAAAGGTAAAACAATAATAATTTAAACATTGATTAGCACTAACATAAACTAAACAGTGGTAATCCCACACTTACCTCAAATATATAATGTATCCAATAGGGCCACTAATTGGGTGTTGAGCACACGAATGCAATTATTTTTACACAGATAAGACACAGCCTATGTTTGCACTGCAAAGTTTAAAACAGCAATGACAGACTATGTATGATAACATGGTCAACACTCTATTACCCCGCTCTCCTCTCCTCCCCGCCCCTCCTCTCCCCCTCACCACAGCTGTTAACAATGCTCTTGCCCGGCTATTGTCTGTGGCAATGGTAGGGGGCGGATTTGTCGTCGTTTAATCCGTTATCTCTCTCTAACACGGCTGTCAGATTGTTTGACCTTCATCTGCCCTCTAACGCAAGCCAGCGGTGTTGCCAAGTGCCGTCCGCACATTCCTGAGATAGCGTTATCAAGTGTTGAACGTGGGAACTGAGCTCGGCTAGCTAGCAAAGCAGGTTTGTTCTTGACAAAACACCTGGGGGCTTGCAAGCAGACTGCCAGCTACAAGTGTTAAATCATACATTTCATTTAACCATTCAAAGCTTACGTTTCATCCTAAATCTATCTCATTACAGAATTATCATTTGCATTAACGCCAATGTCTTGCCTTCATACAAATTGCTTGGTCGTCTAAACGTTATAGCTTCATATCCACAGAGCTATGTCACTGATAACCGTTTACTAACAGGTGCAAGAAACTCTTTAGGGTTAACAATCCTAGCACGCTTCACACGTTCTGCAATCATAGCGTTCATCCATCCGTCATAATAATTATCGGAAAACGAACCGTCGTAAACCGCTCCACCGTCCTGCCAAAATATCCACTGTTTTATTGGGACACCGCTACCATAGCTGGAGACAGGCTCGTTGACACACATGCCAGTGGTACCGTCTGTCTTGACAACCACGCTTCATTTACAATTTAAAAACAGGTAAACAATTATTTTATTTTTTCAACATGTATTGCGATAGGCCCTTTGTGAATTATTTTTTGGAACAAATAACTACCGCATTCTAAAGGGGATGTCACCCCGAGTCCTATGAGTCCTCGTACAAGTCCCCAGCAGCGTTGGTTCGCGAGATATAACAAAAAGTATAAAATCACATTTTTACCCCAAAATGGGTTTTTGATAGTACTCGACACAGGCATTCTCGACAAGAGAGAAACGCAACGAAAACAATGACACCTCATATAAGTCTCTAGCCTTATTGGTTCGTGAGATATCAACAAAAATCACAAAAAACAATTGTTTACCCCAAAATCTAGTTTGCAATTTTCTTTAATATAACGTGTGGTCCATAGGAAAGAGAACGTCAGCCCGAGTCCAACGACATGTCGCATGCCCATGGTTTCACGAAATATACATAAAAGGTCAGCGTAGACGAGCGGTTCGTGTAACTGATTAGAATCGGCCTTACCCCTCTACTGCACAGTTTTTGTCCTAGAGACTTGAATAACCTCTTTGTTCCACGCCATGGACCTGCTTTTTACAATGATCATGTGTACACAAGACATTTTAAATTAGCCGCCGCATTATAACAAGCATTAAGGCCGAAGACTATGACGTACTTAGTATAAAACACACGCTGTATGATAAGCAACGTTCTTAGTATTGTCGCGTGGGTTAAACACCCGCCTTCCAACAGTGTTAGCCAATCCTCTCACATGTATTTTATAACCAATCACGTAGGGTAAACAAAGCGAGACAGACATACAGATAGCACATCACTCGCCATTTTTGTATTTCTATCATAAGAGAATAGGCCCCAGCAGCCTCAACCTGTCAATCTGTTTATGTGAACACACACCATCTTGCCCTTGAGACAAGAGCTCATCATTCTTGACACTGCTTAATAACAGCGCCTGTCTCTGCAAGGTCCAGATGCATAGGGGCAGGCCGACGCATTAATAAAGAATCTAGCTTCTATGAGCCCCGAGCAGCCTCCATCTGTCAAATGTGTTTTTGTTCGTCTTCGTGTATCAAGCAAGCAAGCAAGCAAGCAAGCAAGCAAGCAAAAAAAAACGACAACGCCTTTTTCCACCAAAACCATGGTCTCACCTTTTCAACACCAACATTGCCGTAAACAGTACGACGACACGAAAACCCTAAAATGTCCATCATAGCCGTTACTTTCACCGTTTCCCAAATAGTTACAAAAATGAGGGAAACGCATGTTTTCCACTAAAAGAAAAACATGTTTTACCCTTTTCACCTTTTCAACACCTACATCTCCGTAAACAGGACAAGCACACCAAAACAATAATATCTCCATCATCGTCATAACTTAGCCTGTTTTCAAAAAATCTGCAAAATGACAAAAACATAGGTTTAACCCAAAAATCATACACAGTTTTTCACCTAAAGACTTCTAACTTGGTTCGAGCCTGGATGGGCTAGGACCTTTCATTTACGTCAAAAAAAACTTCTTTCTCAACTTCATCGTTTCCAAAATACAATTTCAAAAGCAAAAATTATCAATTTTGTTCTGTTTTAGATAGTACCACTAATTCATAGCAATGAGGACGTCACGCCGACTCCTACAACCCATCACACACCCAAATCCGATCATGCGTTCGCGAGATATCGGCAAAGTTCGGGAGAAAGTAGCTGTTTCACATTCGCTTGGCCGCCATGTTCGTTTGTTGGGCACAGCCGCGTCAAGTGGAACTGTATTATCGTTCTCCCACTACTCACAGGTCTTGCACTCATGAAATTCACCACACGATACTTCATGACGCTTTCTATCATAGTCCCGAAGAAAAGATTTTCCACACTCTTTACACATATAGCTTGGAATAGTTTCTTCCATTATGGATGTTGTTTTCTGCAAACAGCTGCTTACTGCGTATGACAAGGCTGTACACTTGTCGGTGAGACGGTCTTTCACGATGTGAACACTGTAAAAGGTAGTAGTCGACTGATTGTATTCTTGCTAAGGGTCTTTTAATATACCCCAGTCAATGCCAACAGCTACTTGCTGCGTATGCCAAGGCTGTAGACTCGTGGGACTGACGGTCATTTACGATATGAACACCGTGGGAGGTAGTAGTCAACTAAGAATATTCTTGCTATGAATCCCCTGATATACCCTAGACAAGGCTAACAGCTCCTTACTGTGTAGTACAAGGCTACAGACTGGTTGTTTAGACGGTCTTTCAAGAAGTGAATACTGTAACAGGTAGTAGTCAACTGACAATATTCATATAACCCAGTCAAGGTTAACAGGTACTTTCTGTATATGACAAGGCTGTACACTGGTGGATTAGACAGTATTTTTTGCTAAGAATCCCCTATATTCCCTAGACAAGGCTATACAAGTTAGTTCTGAACACTTAGTGGTTAATTTTATATTTAATTTATATGCACAGCTTATACAAGCACATTTTGCACGCGGTCAAACTTTGCGAGATATTCACATACAACACGAAAAGTATGTTTCCGCTACCTAGCGGTGGATATGAGCACTAACTGAACTACTATCATGCTACTTAGCGGTCGATATGAGCACTACTTGAACTACTACAATTCTACCTAGCGGTGGATATGAGCACTCACTAAACACTAGCATGATTTCCAATAATGAGTGCAATTGTTCTTACCACCAACATTACACACAGTGGGTTTGCTTTATCGTTTAATACAAATATATCTTGTTTAAATAATGTAACAGAAAGTTAAATCGTGCAATTGTATGTGAATCATGAATTACCTAAATTGTAATACTATGCAAGTGTTTAACATTTTACGATTGCATTAGCAAACAGGTTGTAACTTGTAAAATTGTATAATAATTACAAGCCCAAACCGATCAAATCCAAAATCAACCGAATCGAACCAAAACCAAACCAACCGAATTGATCCCACTTTTGCTCCCAATTTCTGCTCCCACTTTTTGCTCTCACTTTTGCTCCCACGTTTTGCTCTAACATTTGCTCCCACTTTTTGCTCCGACGTTTTGTTCCCACTTTTGCTCCCTCTTTTTGCCCCCACTTTTGCTCCCACTTTTTGCTCCCACCTTTTTTGCTCCCACATTTGCTCCCTCTTTTTGCTCCCAAATTTTCTCCCTCTTTTTGCTCTCACTTTTTGCTGCCACTTTTTGATCCTGCTTTTGCTTCCATATTTGCCCCAACTTTTTGCTCCCACATTTTCTCTCTCATTGCTCCCACTTGTTGGCTTATTTGGTCTTGGGATGTATCTCAACACATTTTTATGGCAGCATAATGCCATGTTTGTAAGCAACAATAACGACACACAAATTCCAAGTGTCAAATTTTCCAAATAAAGTTGTATTGGGAACGTAGGCTATATGTTTAAACTAAAAATCCTAAAATGTCATATGTTAACTGTTACTCTTACCTCTATCCCACGCCTAGTAAAAAATAGTGTATTTTTCACATTTTTACAAAAAATATTTGGAAAGTAGGCTATATGTTTAAACTAAAAATTCCTAAAAAGTCATATGTTAACTCTTACACCTACCTCTATACCACTCTAAGTTCAAAAATAGTGTATTTTTCAGTATTTTCCTAAAAATATAGGGAAAGTAAGCTATATGTTTGAACTAAAAAGTCCTAAAGACTCATATCTTAACTCCTACACCTACCTCTATACCCCCTCTCAGTCCAAAATATGTGTATTTTTCAATATTGTCCAAAAAATATCGGGAAAGCAGGCTATATGGTTAAACTAAAAATCCTAAAAAGTCAAATGTTAGCTCCTACACCTAAATCTATCCCACTCTCAGTCCAAAATTAGTGTATTTTTCAAACATTCTGCTGAGAATATTGGGAAAGTAGCGACAATTCGAAAACCAAACATCTTAAAAAGAGATATACAGGGTCATTCATCTAAAATAAGAACGCCAAGCGGCGGGTTTGTTCTCCGCCGTTGCGGTGACCTTCGCCGAGCAGGTGACGCGCCACGGCCCCCTGCTGTAGTATTGAAAGCGCGCGCATAGTACATAAGAGGGCTGGGTTTTATTTTCTTCTTTTTTTCCAAGTTCCGATGGACTGTATAAAAATAACAGATTGACATTACCAAACTTGACCTTGCAATAAGCGTGCAGGTGTTCAGTCGCCAGTTTAAACCTCAAGTGCTAACATGGTGAGACTGTTATCATTGCAACATCGTATTTTTTTATGTAAAACGTATTTTAAGTACGAGTCGGCTCGGCGGGTACGTGAAGCATTTGTTCAGCAATTTCCTGATGAAGTGCCACCTTCACTAGCACAGATTCACGTAATTGCAAATAAGTTTGACACTACTGGCTCGGTGCTCAATTAAAAACATACGCGCACACGAACAGTTTTAACAGAGGATAAGTTAGATGACATTGGCGAGAATCTTGAACGGTCTCCCAATAAATCACTCACAAAATTAGCACAACAATTTGGGGTTTCGGTTTCATCTGCATACAGAGCTACAAAGCTGTTACATATCAAACCGTACAAGTTTACACGGGCCCAATGTTTAAAACCTGTTGATCCAGCCACAAGCGTGAGATATTGTGAGTGGTATCTTGCATCATTGAATGATCGTTTATTTGACCCATAGCTTGTGTTCTTTTCGGATGAGGCCTGGTTTCACCTTAATGGGCGTGTGAACAGTCATAATTCTCGCTATTGGTGTGCAGAAAACCCTAATGGTGTTTATGAAGTCCCTCATTATGATAGGAAGATCGGTGTTTGGTGTGCTGTTCGTGCCGGAAGAATAATAGGGCCAATTTTTTTCGAGACGACAGTAAATGCAGAGAGGTACCAAGATAACATTTTGAAGCCGTTCTTCAATCCGTTAACGGAAGAAGAAAAATCGCGAGGGTGGTTTCAACAAGATTCAGCCCCTGCTCATACAGCAGAAGATTCCCTTCTTACAATCTCGGAAGTGTTTGCAGACAGAGTGATCAGTGTTGGTCTATTTTCCCCTCGTTCTCCAGATCTAACAGTGTGTGATTTTTACGTGTGGGGTAATCTGAAAGAAAAAGTGTATCGAACAAATCCTCACACATTGGAGGAACTGAAAGAAAACATTACGCTGGCAATCAGGAACATTGCAGTGGCAGAACTCGCTCACGTCAGCCAGAATGTGGTTACCAGATACAATGCTTGTATAACCCAGGAAGGACGACACTTCCAACATCTTTTATAAGGTAAGACTCAACGACTTGTTCGTTTTTTAATGATGAATTTTTGTTTTTCCGTAAATTTTAGTTATTTTTATAATTATTAGTTTTTTGTTTCATTAATTTTCGGTCTTTCCACCTCTAAATTTTAAATTTAATTCCAAATTTGTATACTTCAATCTGTGTTAAGAGGGGCAGATGACCACGTAGTTCCTGCCCTTAAAACAACAATAACTAACTAATTAACTGAAGTAGGATTTCAGCATTGTACACACGCTAGCAAGGGCGCTGCATCTGTAGCATATCTGGATTGTACACACGCTTAAAGCAGGGGGCCGTGGCGCGCAACATGCTCGGTGAAGGTCAGCGCAACAGCAGAGAACAAAGCAGCCGCTTGGCGTTCTTATTTTATATGAATGACCCTGTATATACTTAAAAGAATGGTTATTGTGTCCTTTATTTTTATAATAAAACGTTTTTCCAAAAAAGTCCAATTTTGAAATTGTCGATATTTTGGAAACTAAATTTTTTTATATGACGTAAATGAATGGCCTTTATCCCCTCTACCTTCAAACTACGTTTCAGGTCTCTAGGGCTAAATATAACAGTAGGGTTCATTCACTGGGAGTTAGGGTACATTGGCACTAACAAGGAGTATTACGAGCTTAGTTATGACTTTATCTGGGAAAATATGGGAAAGGATTTTAGGAAAATCCTCGCTAAGTGTGACCTCTGTCAGACATGTAAATTTCCTGTTAGATATTTAAGTGGTCCTAGGCAGGCGGTCATCACAAATAGTCCCGGTGAACTACTTTGTATTGATCTATTCGGTCCTGTAGTAAAAGATCAGTGTGGCTACGAGTACATATTTGTAATAGTTGAAGCATTCTGTAAACACGTCAAACATTATGCATTAAGGAAAGCCATGGGTCGAGCCAGTAGAGGACTGATCATAGATAAGTATATACCTGAGTTTGGCATTCCACTACGAGTGTTGTCTGACAGCGGGCCGCAATTCACTTATAAGCACTGGAAAATAAGCATGGATAAATTCGGTATCACACACGTTCATTAATCAGTGCGATATCCTCAAGGCAATTTAGCAGAGAGAACGATGAAAGAACTTTCTCGGCTCCTGAGATCTTTGGTGCATGATCGGCATACGTCCTGGGTAGGACAACTGTCTAAAGTTGAGACCTGGTTGAATGCTGTTCAGAATGAAAGCACTCGTGTAACACCATTTGAAATTCATTTTGTCAGGAAACCCCAGAATGAATTAGCGAGAAGTTTGAGATTATCTTTGGGAAAATAACCGGGGATGGATTTTTATGTCCAGTTGGCGAAACAGAATTTGAAGAAATCCGCAGCTAAAATAATTCGCCAACAACAGCAAACTAAATTCGACCTTTTCAACCCTGAAAACTGTGTCTTATTAAGGGACATGGCACAGTCGAATTCTATTGAGAAAGTCTTGCGTAAGTTCTTCTTCTTATTTTCGGGGCCATATACAGTGTCCAAGGGAATTAGCAACACAGCATACAGTCTAGAGAATGAACTAGGAGAACGATTGTACGGTATTGTTACGGCTGCGAGTTTGTGTCATCGCTCGCCGCTTGAGTCACAACTGCCCCAGGGGCTGGGCTGTGGCATGCCTCCTGTATTGCGTGTGCCTTATGCAACAGGGCTACTAAGACAAAGAGATAGTCCAGAAGATTCGTGACTGGACCAGCGATGGAAGCCTCGAGAAGCCGTGGACCCTGGATGGATCTAGAACCATTTATTGAGTCACCGGCCTGCTATATAAGAGTGACCCGTGAAGCAGTTGTTGTTGTTGTGTTTTACGAGCTAGTGTGAGCGTTTAATCTGAGCGACAGAAGTGTGGTGACTTGCGAAACCCCTAGTGTAGCGGCGAAGTGAGGAACATACAGGGGACTGCCGTGTTCTGAGTAAGTGTGCTTTCACTGAGTGTCAGATATTGTGGTGTCGAAATCCAGTGACATTGTTTCTCCCAGCTGGTGAACAGCGCGCAGCAAGTGCTCGTAAGTACTGTAGTAGGCGCACATTAGAAAGAAGTTGCATGTAGTTCTGTCAAGGCCACTAGGCTCATTAGCGGCAGGATTAACTTCTGTGGTCTGTTGACAAGTGAAAGGGGCAAGAGCTCTCCACAAGCAAGAGACTTTGTAAACTGGAGTAAGGTTCCTAATTGCTTGTATTTGCTGATTAGTGTAATTTTCTGGCCGCAATAAAGCTAATTACTTCTTTAAGCAGTAATTGGTGTTGTGCTTCCTACCCACCGTAATCCAGTTAACAAAAGTGCCACTAAGGGGGTGGCACGTAACAGTATGTACCATGATCAGATAAGGGATCTGACATAATAGTACGCAGAGATATGTGGGTCAATATCGGGGGTAGGCTGTTGACCTGAAGTAGTGTGTATGAATGATATATAGATTTAAAGAGACGGACAAACAGGGGTCCTGAGGTGATATCTGAAAGGAAATTAGAGATCGGTTGAATTCTCAATGTGGGTTGAGTGACACATAAAGGGAATATTATGTTTCTGCATGCTGAGCACAGGAATAAATTCGAATTATTATAGGTATTTTTACGTTTTTTTTCAGAAGCGTCACCTTATAATTCTCTTACAGTGACTTTATTACCACGTCAGTAAGCTTAATATCTTACGTGTCACGTACGGTAACAGAGTTACTATGATCACAAGTGTGTGCATGTGTTAGATGCGTGAGGCATCACGGAGTGGGATTCCGGAGAGGTTAAAACTATATAACATTTAAATTGAGTGCATCTCCTGGAATTAGCATCCAGTAATTCACCCTATAAAGTGAAACGAGTTCGCATGTTCAAGGTGAAACTAGTGAGTGAAGTGACATAATTATGTCATTATGTCATTATAAGAAGAATTTTCGAGTGTTTTTCTTAAAGGGTGATGTTTCTTGTATCCAGATAATGTTATGTAAATATCGGCAAGTCCGCAAATCAAACAGAAAAACACTTACACGCACAATGTGCGAGAACATTGAAAGAAACTCTGACATAAAATATGTCGATATAGGAAAATGTGTACATAGATGGGTGATTTGAAATGTTGTCTGTTAATTTCTTTGGTTTTGTATATATATGGATGTGTTACTTGTTTTTATACGTGTCTGTAGTAAATTATAACTATTTTATCTTGTAAAATTTACGAGCGTAACTGTGGGCAATATTCTAGCCGCAAATTTAATTATTCAGTTTTATTATTATAATTATTAATTTACGCCATGTGGTTGCGGAGGCATAAGGAAGTCACAATTTCAATGTAATTAATTTTGTAATAAAAGAATATAAAGTTTTACTATGACATTTAAATTCATAACGTGTGGGCATGAGACAAGGGAAATGAAGTATATCTTTGTTCCCTAGGGTGTTGTAATATGGGGCAAACACGGAGTATTCTGGTCAACCGCGCGAATGGAGACTTTCCTGGTACTTGACAAGGAACGACGCGTTGAGCTAATCATTTAGGAGAACCGAGTTCACCTGGGGTCAAGTCCTCAAATACAGTGAGAGGTAGCCTCCATCGAGGGCCAGGAAACTCGTACACGCCACTGTCGTGGATTCTCAGAAAGTTATATCACGTGAAGAGCTATCGAATCACAGGTCAAGAAATCTGTCTATTCGGAGAAGAACGATGGTACTATACTACCAAGGATTTGATTGGAGCACATATATTGGAGTAGGGGCCATCTAATTGAAATCGGAGAAGGGGCTGGTCAAGTTTTTAAATAGACTGACGTGATTGATCTCGAGGTTCTTGTTCTTCATCATATATCGAGAGAAGACGTGAAGCTATCTATCTCGGCTTCTTGAATAGCAAGTCATTATAATGACTTGTAATCATGGACTTAGTTCGCAAGTTCAGGCTTTTTGAACTTCACCAAAAGTAGTTGAGTGTATATTACACGTGTTGTCGACACATATAAATGACTTCGGTTGTGATATTTGGCCATTGACATTAATGAGATTTTTGAAGTCAGACTTCGTCACACTCAACGTACGAATTTCAATATCTGCGACTACAACCGAAATAACTGAAGGAAGGATGTCTACAATCAACGAGAAACCACTGTGCTCAGGCTTGAGTAAACCACTTCACGAGATGGCAACAATGGTAAGCGAACTGGCCAGATTACAAAAGTCTCTATCTTTCGCGTAAATCTTCTCTTTGGGCAGTTAAAATCAATTATTTTGCTTTGGAAAAAAAAGAAATCACGACTTCCTCTCCGTTTTCTTTAGGCTACCACCTTCAGTTTAACTTCCGCAAATACATTATTATGTCTTGCTTTTTGTTATAATTAAATGTTATCTTTAAATTCATGCACCGTGTTTCTTCCTCTGTAATTAGAAATTACTATAAGTCGAACTTTTCCTCTCATTACGAATGTTATCCTGGCGGCCTGAGAATAAGACGAGTCTACGTAGCATATGCATATTGGTACGTGCACAGGTCATTTATTTCGGGGTTCACATGGTAGTGAACCCAATGGCGCCCGGCATATAATTATAAAAGCATCAGACTTCAGCATCAAAGTGAAGAGTTATTGTGGTTCTTCCACATCCCTTCAGGAAAGTAAATCTATTCAGAGAGTAAAAATTAAATTTAGCAGCCTCAACAGAGGGACTGAATACAAGACATATTTAGAAGCCTAAAATCTCAGTGCATTGTTTCATTTCATATATCATAACCTGGTCGCTTTCAAGCAAAGGAATATAAACAGTATATATGCCTTTAGTATACAAAAAACGAACAACGAAATTATCATGGACAAATAAGACACCAAATAAGAAATTTTGCTTCTACAATGCCGGCTTTTTTCAAAAACCCTGTATATCTCTCTGAGCAGGTTCTGAAATAAATTACTAGTGCATTGTTAGGATAGCTAAACAGTTATATTGCCAAATTATACAAAATATAATCATTACAAATACTTTTCAGAAATATATTATCTCTTATACATATTGGTCTACATTATACATTTTGAAAAAGAAATTGGGAATAGAAAATATGAAATACAGACCAAACATTGGAATTACATAATTTACTAGACTTTGTTCACTAATTTATTGGTATTTTATGTTTCATCATATAAGTGATTAATATGTTGGCTATGTTACACATTAAAACTGGAAGTCACAGTGTTTTGCAGAATGCTCGTGTGTCTAGCTGCAATAGAATTTGGGAATGTTTCGATTAACATGACATTCAGATGATTCCATTAAATTCCATACTGAGTATGGTGGAGAATCAGATACGCAAGTTACAGTATATATTTGCAATCAAACCAAAATTAATAGCATGGCATCACAAAGTTGTACTGCATTGTTGCCTTGGGCTCCATGCTACAGATATTCCCACAAAGACGAAAGTTATTTGCTTGAAATATAAAGTAAAGTATTCACCATATACAATATGTGTGGACTGTGTTTCATTCTCTTCAGACCAGACGTTTATTACATCACTGGTACTTGAAACTTGTTACTTTGAGTGTTGTGAAAAACAATTTTATCTTCCTTGCGCGGACAATTCCTTCCAAATATTCACGTCCCTCTCGGCAATGCCACCCTTCAGTCTTAAGTGACTCTTTAGCCAAGTCTCATAAACAAGACGTTGAGCGTGGCACCTATACCTTCCTCATGGAATACCATCAAAAGCATTTCTCAAGCGTCTAAATAACTCTCTTATTTTATCATCTTGTGCTGGCTGGGGGAGAGGGGCGTCGTGCTGGTGACCGCACCAGCTGACTATGGGGTTGGCAGCCCTGTGTTGTGGAGTGTCATCACTGCAGGGTAGGGAAAAAAGTTCCCCACACAAGTTTGGCGTTGTAGGGTGAGGAAAAAAGTTGGTAGTTGTGACGTCATGAGCAGAAGAGCTTTGCGCCAGAAGCGTGAGCTTGCAAATCAAACTTTGCAAATTAGTTCTGGAAACAGCGAAACAAAGCGAGTAGGACGATGGTTGGCGACAGACTGGAATGGAGTACTGAGATCCCTGGTTTACGACGGGATTGGACGGAATACGTTAACATAGTTTACTTAGTAATTCATCTAAAAGGCAGCAGCTAATTAAATAATGCATGTCTTGAATGTTAGACAGCTCAACTTCCAAGAAATGTGTCGTCCACTGCGCTAATTCAAGGCTTCACTAAAAATGTCTGGTTAACATATTTTAATTTGTTTAGGCAAACGTAGCATGTATAAAAGGTGCGTTCAAAAAGTAACGAGCCGGAGGCATAATTACAGAAACCAGTACCTGTATGTTAGAAGTATTGGCCCAGGCTGTTGAGGCACTTGTCCCACTGTGACACGAGGCGGTGAATGGCTGTCTCATAAAATTCCCTGGGCAGCAATGTGAACCAGTTCCGCACGTACAGCTGGACGTCGGCGCCCGAGGTGAATCGTTGGCTCCGCGGAGCCCTTTTCAGGGGACCAAACATGGCGTAATCACAGGGAGAGAGGTCTGGACTGTTTGTAGGGTGGCCGAGAACCTCCCATTTGAATTTATGCAGGAGTGCCGCGATTGTGTTGGCCGTATGAGGTCGCGCATTGTCGTGGAGTGACCACGGCGGCTATGGCGTTCACTGTCACTCGGCGGTCCTGGGTAATGAGTGCAACAACCAGCTGGACGTTGTCATCGGTAATGCAGGGGGTTGCCCCAGACCGGGCATCATCGGCTAACGACACCCGTCCTTCCCTGGAGCGCTTGTGCCACGCTTTGACCCTTGCAAGGGACATGCAGTGTTCGCCGTACACTTGCGACATTCGGCAATGAATGTCCGTTCCCCCTACTCCTTCCGCTGTCAAAAACCGAACAACACCTCTTTGCTCTTCGGTTGACGCATCCATGTCACTGTTTGCAATGCAACTGGCAACGTTGAACGATTGATGCATGCTGCTGCTCGCTTTGTATCGTCACGTGACGTGCACGCTTGCCCTCTAGCGACTAGCTGTGACCTTCCACGCTCTGGTCAGAACCACACCTCGTTACACACGTCACGATTAGCCGATGTATTCACCGGTTTGCTCACTCCAGCCTCCGGCTCGTTACTTTTGAACACACCTTATATTTTCAAACATTGAAGTACATAATTTATAAAATTCATCGGAAGTTATATACTGTACAATTACGATAATATTATTGTTGTTTTATTTCTCTTCTATTTTCATGTATTACCGTTCTTATAAGCCATCAAATGTACTCGGTCATCGGCGAAAGTACATTGTTTACAAGCAAGCCGATGCTCGACTGGCAACTAGGCAAACATCATGGAGCTCCTGCTCGCACCAACCTAGAAGAGAACTGTAGGGAATTAACGAAGTGGCAATGTTATTGTGACTCTTTTGTGCAACGTAAGGACTGATGAAATCACAAAACCCGATAATAATACTGATAATAATAATAATAACAATAATTAACAATTTATTGGAAGCCTCCGTGGCTTAGGCGGCAGCACGCCGGCCTCTCACCGCTGGGTCCGTGGTTCAAATCCCGGTCACTCCATGTGAGATCTGTGCTGGACAAAACGGAGGCCGGCAGGTTTTTCTCCGGGTACTCCGGTTTTCCCTGTCAAAATTTCATTCCAGCAACACTCTCCACTATCATTTCATTTCATCTGTCATTCATTTAATCATTGCCCCAGAGGAGTGCGTCAGGCCTCGGCAGCCGGCACAGTTCATATCCTCGCCGCTAGATGGGGGCTTCATTCATTCCATTCCTGACCCGGTCGGAGACTGGAAGCAGGCTGTGGATTTTTCATCAATTTATTATTATGATGGGCAGTATATTTTTCTCTCTCAGACGGCAGTTTACACTCCGGATTTTTGGATACGGTTTAGTGCCATGCAGTATATGACACCTAAGGAATGACTTCAATTCGAGGAAGACAGAACTAGAGCTTTGGTGTGAACAGCAGAGGCATTTCTAAATGTGGATGGATTTTACTGGCTGTATGTTACTGTGGGTTACGTTGATGTTAAAGATATCAGCCAAGGTTTCGTTGCGTTTTTCTTTAGCAATTCAAGACCAATGTCCCTTTCCTGTGGAGTATCACCAGAAAAAGTTGACTCGCCGATCAGCTTAGCTCCAATTGGACCGATGAATATCCAGCAGATATAGAATAAGTGGCATGCAATATCTTCAATTAGTTTGTCAGCCATTGCGGTGCAGTTATGTTGAACCCAAAAGCTACCTGAACACACAAGGGATAAAGCTGAGGGCACAATTCTTAAACCCGTGGCATAGCCGTGCGTGTTAAATCACACACCACGACTGCGGTAGGGAGCTGCTGCAGGAAAAATTTCTAGGAGAAATTGGAGGTTTGAATCCCGGCCATCATGATTTTTGTTCTTCCCCTGATTTCACGCACTCCCTCCAGACAAATACCGGTATAGTCCCTGATGAATCAACTATTAGGAAAAATTACGTTAGTAGGGGAGCAGTGCCGATTCTGCTCCCTCCCCACTACTCCCAATGCGAGCCGATAACTCCCGAACCCGTGGTCGGAGATTTACGAATGAGGTGTCGTTGGACTCGAGCTGACGGGGGCTTTCCTATAGACCACTTGTTATATATATTTTTGAAAATTTTTGTTTTTGAAAATAGACGATAGTTAAGAAACCAAACATGATAGAACGTTGTGAAATAGCTTAAACGAACGATCGTTATGTCCTTTATTTTTTATAATAAAAATTGTTGAGTTTTTATGTTTTTTGAAAAAAGTGTAATTTTGAAATTCTTATATTTTGGAAACTAAAGAGTTTACAAAAAAATTGGTTCGACATAAATGAATGGCCCTGACCCCCTCTACCCGCAAAATAAATTTCAAGCCTCTAGGACTAAAACTGTGCAGTTGTGTGTTGTGGACAGTTCTACATAACCCCCTACTTTCATATAAACTTTGCCGATATCTCCCGAACGCGTGGTCGGATTTTAACGAACGAGGTATTGTTGGCGTTGGGATGACGTCCTCTTGGCTAAGAATGTGGTTTTGGTATTATTTTTTTTTTATTTGAAAATGTTTGTTTTTTGGATTGGCGCTATTTTGGAAAAGGTGAATTGGAAAAAAGTTCGTTTGACGTTAATGAAAGGCGGGTATGTCCTTTAGGAGGACAGCAATTTCAAGGGTGTAGGAGGAAAACCAAATGGTAGTCTACTTTCTCGCGAACATTGGTGATCATTGGCGAACGGATGGTCGGATTTTAACAAATGAGGTGTCGTTGGACTCGAGCTGACGTCCTCGTTCCTATAGACCACTCGTTATTTTTTTAAAAAAAATTTTGTTTTTGAAAGTAGGCGATAGTTTGAAAACCAAACATGATAGAACGTTGTTCAATAGTTCAAACAAATGGTCTCTAAGACCTTTATTTTTTATAATAATACTTTTTTATTTTTGAGATTTTTTGAAAACCCTTAAATTTTGAATTTTTACTGTTTTGGAAAGTAACACGTTGACAAATAAGTTCGTTTGACATAAATGAAAGATCCCTACCCCCTCTACAACTAAAAAAAATGTTAAGTCTCTAGGACAAGAACTATGCATTTATTTCTTTCTTTTATTAAAAGAGTGTTTGTAGACAGAGAGCCGGTAGCGCTTGACGTATGTTACAACGAGGCTATGACTGAGCATGGTGAATACTGGAAATGGCTATTTCGACGGGGGCGATGTATGGCAAAACGAGGGGTTGCTTTTTGATATTTTTTCCTATGACGAATGAATGAAGGCGAATATTTTGAAATGTGACAAGCATGCTAAGATTTTTTACCCCTGAAGGGGATCTTTAACGTTTTAGTTAACGGTGATGAGCGAGATCGCTCTCTGACACAACAGACGGTTGTAGGATATGACCAAGCGATTCTTAGACGTTGGCGATCTCGGTGACCGTGCCCGGCAGAAATGAATTGCTATTTTGGTGGGATGGCGGGGGGCAGCTTATGACGGTTGGTTTTGTGATATTTCCTATGACGGATAGAGGCGAATGTTTGAAAATGTGTTAAGTGTGCTTGGATTTTTTACCCCTGAAGGGGATCTTTAACATGCTAGTAAACGGTAATAAGCGAGACTGCTGTCTGGCACAGTAAATGGTTTTAGAATATGGAAACCTATAACATTTGCTCGACCAAGTCATGTTCATGTACGCAAAGAGCCAAAACGGTAAGTTCATTGGCCTGAAATGTTATAAACTAAATATTGAACTGGGTAAAGTAATGTGTTTTAGGGTGAAAGTATGTGGTTAACATGATCATGTATTGAGGATGGCCACTTGCTAGTAATTATTATTACAGTAAAATGTTTAATAATAATAATAATAATGATGATAATAAGACACACACGTTTTGAATGCTACAGAACGGTGTTGCTTGCTTGCCCTCAATCCACGACCTGGCCAGGCCTTGTCAAAGCGACGGCTGATAACACAAGAATGTCTACGTGGGCAGGAAGTAAAGGGTCATGTTACTTGGCTGGTAGAGGCTAGCAGGTCTGTCGTTTAAACAGACCTGGTAGAGCCTAGGAGGTCTGGCGTTTAAACAGAGAGACCACCATTTTGGTTCCTAGGCAGCCGTACTACCGATGTATAAGTGGCAGCCATTTTGGTTCCTTATTAAAAACATGAAACTAGTATAAGATACATGAATCTTATTCAGATTGAGGAATGTGAAGAGGCGTGGGAGCACATGTGAGAGAGACAATATTTCAAGGTCAAAACGCTGAGAAAATGCAACTCTCTCTGTTGCTAGGCTAACTGATAACGATTGCGTTAGTGATGCACTTGCCATTTTAGCACACGGACGTATACAGTAGAGCTCTGAACTGAACTTTGGAAGAACAAACCTTTTATTTTTTGTAAGCACCTATGAATGATTATTTTAATAATGTCATGCTAATGAACCTTAAATTTTCAGTTATTTATTAGGTAATTAATGATTTTTATTTATTTATTTATTTGATAGCAGATAACCGGTATACCTTACATGTCAGAGATGAAAGAATCCATTGCGCATTTGGGCCCACTAGAAGGAAACAGTAACAAGCCAGTGCAAGTGAATGTGAGATTATTTTTTAAACTAACTTGTTTCATTTCTTGTTTGATATTATTTTATGAAATGCATGTATTAACTTGAATTTAGGTATTTAAAGCGGTTTGTATTAGTTATTTTCAGAAACTTGGAAAGAAAAGCCTTACCACTGTAGCAGTTGCTGAAAACCCAAGACGCAGTAGAGTGAAACCATTGTGATTCATCGCTACATTTAATTAGTTGGTGCGTTGAAGGGCGGGTAGCTCAGCTGCTATGACGACAGTGACATCCGTATATGTAATGTTGTCAATAAATTGTGCATTGATCGTAATCCCTCCACTATCTTTCGCCAGTTCTTCCTTGAAGACTGCCTCAGAATAAATAATGAACAGAAGAGAGGATGGTACACAACTTTGATGTACACCTTTTCTGATTGAAGTTTTTCCTGAAGTTCCTTGATCAGGTTTGACATCTGCTGTCTGATTCCAGTGTAACGCAGTGAAATGCGAAGAATAATATTTTAAGCTGAATTCCTACAACACCCCCTGTTGTGACCCATTCGAATATCAGAAGATTCCAATGCGGCAACGTTTAACGCAGTGAAATGCGAAGTGTGAAGTTCTTAATCTGAATTACTACCCCTCCCCCCATCTTGCTGTAACCCATTCGAACCTTAGATTCTCACGTAACAACGCGTTATCCTACCTTCCTGAATAAAAGATTAGCCAATTTACCCTGTCAGCCTTGATGTCTAGCTAGAGGTTTCCAAATATATAGGCTAGTAGTTTCAACCAAGAAACCACTATCTCTCCCTCGTGTAACCTCTCCCCTCCATCAACCCTTCCGAACTCTCCTTCGCCGCAGTCGTTTCAAATGTAGGAGGGTTCACATATCGCTGCTATCAAGCCACAACTCTGACAATAATGGTTATTTGTGTGAGACGGTATGTGCTCTTAGAATAGGATATATAACTTTGGTGACCCAAAGACATTGTGACATTAATTAGATAACAGACCCTCCTCAACCAAATTGGAGAATCTAGCCTGTTGCCATTAAGATAAAGTATAAGGATAATTATACATTTCTTAATTGAACTCAGACCGCGAGATCGAATCTTACCAGCGGGTAGGGGAAAACAGTGTCACCCTCGATGGTATATAAAGTTGGGGACCCGTTCCCTCTAGGTCTGTCGCTCCACTATCGTCTACGGAAGACTGTGTCAGTCTGCTTTCTGAGATGACGCCTTGCCACTCCGCCGTAGTTGTCCAGCGCAGATCCAGTGACTACTCTAATATTCACAGACAATGTCAACGACGAACTTACTCCCTTGGCTGAGCTCAGGTAAGAACTAAATTCTCCATTCGATCGTTGCATCGCGGAAGGCTTCACTCTGCATATGTTATAATTGTACTAGGGAATTTATAGTTTTTATTCACCCCTTTCTAAACTGCTTAACTGGGAATGCTTATGTGAAGCATAACCCTTGTACATAGCAACGACTGCCAAGTACTGGCTGTATATCTTTATTGTTCTGAGTATATCACATACCCAATAAGTGTTGTACATCGTAATTGTGTTTAACGTAACATTGTCTAGATTAATAAGTGCAACGTTTCTTTATTATATATCTATATGTCTCCTATTCAGAGTGAAATAAATGTCATTATACTACATCGTTAGTCATTGCATGTACTCTTCTTCTTCTCTCTCTCTCTCTCTCTCTCTCTCTCTCACTCCCTGTGTATTTTTGCTGAGTTGTGGCCAGTCAGCTATTGGAAACCAAGGTGTAAGTTACTCGCTCGATTAGCGGCACTCATCCGAGATAACAGAACTATATATAATTATATCAATATTCTTCCAGGCTTTCTGGTCTTGGAGACCAGCGAGATTTGGTTTTCGAACCAACGCTCGCTTGAAGCGCGGACAGCCTTTCCCAAACCGCTCGTCGACCGCGTGCTAACAGAATGGTGGCAGTAGTGCTGGCATGACTACCACGTCGCATCAGCGACTTGTTGAACAAAGCACAGAGTATAGGCGAATTCAATTCCTGGAACGACCAGGATATAATTCGTTATGCAACACATAAACTTGAGGGTCCCGCCCGACTATACTACGATGTCGCGCAAAAGGACAAACATTTCAATTCATTCAGAGAATTCATTATGAATTTACAGGAGAGATTGGCAGAACGTACAGATATGGAAGATGTTTACTATAACTTAGCAAACGCACGTGAAGGAACAGGAGAGCCAATAAAGAACTTCGCGGACAGATTGCGAATGCTTGGAAACGGCGTATTGCCTGGCATTCAACCAATGCAACTGAGTTAGTGTACGGACAGGTCCTCAAAGCCTTCCTATAAGGATTATCAGGCCAAGGGAGTTTTTACATATGTCTGCATTCGCCCCCTCATTCAGATTTAGAAACAGCCGTAACTACGTCCCTGTCGATGGACCGTCAGGTGAGACCAACTTCAGCCCAGCCTAAGCCTGAAAGAAACGTATTCTGAAACAACGAAAACAAAGTTATTAAATTCTTCAAATGCGGAAAACAAGGTCATCGATCCCCGGGCTGCAGCTCTATGTAGTCGAACCGTGGACGAGAAGTTGGCAAGCGACGTAACCCCAAGGACATAGAATGCCTTTCGTGTCATGAGCGTGGACACATTAGCAGACCTGATTCGCTCATACCCTTCAGGAAATCGATCCCAGGATCACCCAAACGAGCGGAGATCTCAGCGAAGGCTACCGCACGGGATCCCCAGAGAAAGTAAGCATGGAAGACCCAGTGTTAATGGCCGGAGCTGGAACCTTGGACGTCACACACGTGGAAAATAATCTCACTAATGAACAAGTATTCGTAGACACAATAGAATATATAACAGGATATATAGTTATAGACACAGGCGCACAAATATCACTCTTACAAAACGGAGTTAGTAGAATGCAGTTGAGCAGCATACTAATATGGATATTAATGGATTCTCAGGAGCTCTACTTAAGGTTTACGTGAACAAAGTATTCTAGTCAATTTAGGTAGTGAACTGAGCGAATTACCGGCAAGATTTACTGTGATCAATCTTCCGGCAGGCTACCTGGCTGTAGTGAGAATAGATCTGCTTAGTTTATGTGAGGCAGTGATTGATGTAGCCGTACGGCATGTATACCTCAAAGGAAGAGGAAGGATCAAAATTGTGTGTAGGTTGACTTCTGGTATCATACCGTGTGCAACGCTGGTTAGCGACCCGATCGAGGCCCAAACCCAATGTGGTGTAGTAGGAGATGCGCCTGTACTTGCACCGATTTCCACGGGAGTAGCCAACTTAATGTATCCTCGGAAATTATTTAGGTTTCCTGTGACGGAGCACTGCAAACGGACACTTGACATGCATATTGCATGCCGTGTTCTCTCAAATGACGTTGCTGTTCTTCCCGGAGAACCACGCAATGCGTGAAGTTGCCGCCGAGGAGCGAAAGTGTTGTATCTGTTGAGACTAGTGGACCAGTTTCAAGGTCAGATAATGACTTAATTTTTTAAACGATTGACGTTAGCATACACGGTGTACAAGTAGTGCGAGTGTATAGCACACTTCGCGAGAAGAAGTCATACTGTAAAATAATTGATATCAGTATAGAAGAGTTAGTCATTCCCAGTGGTACTCCAATTGCCTTGGTAGAGGAGATTAGTAGTGTTGTTGGTGGAAGCCAGGAAGAGCTTTCCACATCAGATTTTGCTCAGTGCACGGGAAAATTGTGTTGTATTCAATTGAATTGGGAGAATGAACTTCGTCACACATGAATGTTACCACGAAGGTAACGAGAGGAGTTGATGGATTGCAACACGTGGTGAAACTCAGGTACTCGATGAGCTTAGGCAAGAGCTCGTTCTCCTTGGATAAACCGAGAGACGTATAGCATTGGAGGCATTATTGGAATTGGAAGATCTATATTTTGATGAGAGTAAGGGAATGTTAGGATGATCTTCTAGGATTACGCATAAAATTGAGACAGGTTTAGCTCCCCCTATTTTTAAGAGCCCATATGGAGTTCCCTATTCTAGGAGAGAAATAGTTGAAGGATTGATTAAGGACCAATTAAAGGCGGGAATTTTTGTTCCTAGCGTTTTACCTTGGTCTGCTCCCATAGTAATCGTATCAAAGAAATCAGTGTATGGTACACCCAAGTATAGGCTCTGTGTAGATTATAAAACACTGAACTATGTGACGACCCCAGCACATTATCCACTGCCGTTAATAATCGAAACATTACATATGCTATGTGGTGCGAAGTTCTACACCACAATAGACTTGGCGAGTGGTTTCTATCAAATTTAAATGGACGTGCAAGGTCAAGAAAAGACTGGTTTTGACGTACTAACTGGTCATTTCCACTATACTAGGTTCCCATTCGGACTGATAAATGTGCCTACATCATTTCAAAGAGTGATGGATAGCGTACTTATAGGTCTCATTGGTTCTCAGCGTCTTGTTTATCTTGACGATGTTATTATTTTAAGTAAATCCATACAGGAACACATCGAGAGAATCAAAGACGTGTTCGGTAAACGTCGAGAGGCTAACTTAAATGTCATTTTGCAGCTAGCAAAGTGGACTATTTACGTCATGTGATAGGCACAGACTGAGTGCGCCCTGACCCTAGAAAGACGAAAGCTGTTCAAGAGTTTTCTAGAACGGAGACTGCTCGGGATGTGAGAGGATTTATAGGTTTAGCAGGTTATTATCGCAGATTGATCCCCAGTTTCGCAGAAATAGTGAAACCCCTCACCCATCTTATAAGGAAAGATGTAATTTTCTCTTGGAATGCAAAGTGAAATGAAGCATTCGAGACGTTGAAATTTAAATTTGATTCAGATCCAGTGTTAGTATTTTCCAATTTCACCAATTATATTACGCACAGATGCGAGAGGACAAGCCATCGGAGTGGTCCTAGCACAGGTAATCCACGTTGAAGAGCATGCAGTAGCGTATGCGTCTCGTCAGTTGAGCACACCAGAGGGACGTTATTCAACTACTGAGCAGTGAACTACTCGCCGTGATATGGGCAACCTCGTATTTCAGATGCTGTTTGTTAAGTAAAAAAATTCAAGATAGTCACCTACCATTCAGCACTGCGCTGGATGCTTAATCTTAAGAACCCTAGCAGCAGGTTAACCCGCTGGGCACTAAGATTATCAGAATTTGAGTAAGAGGTAATTCATAAACCGGGCAAGAAACACAGGATCGCAGATGCATTGAGTACGCATGTGCTTAAGACACAGTATATAGTAAATAGGGTAATACGTCGAGTAATTGGATACCTGACGTGACCATCTCCGATCATTGGTTCGCGAGATATCGGGAAATAAAGCCGCGCGGCAATCAGCGTAGCCAGGTGTCACGATGTAGGACTTTTGGCAAAATAAAAAATATGGTAAATAACAATTACCTATGAAATAAATTAAAACATTAAATAAAATTAGAAAGTCATAAAACCAAAATTTTCAAAATGTACAGTTAGGTTCTTTGTCAAAATCAAAAAAATTGAAATAAATGGTAAATAAAAATTGAATAAAAATTAATTAAAACGTAAAATAAAATTAAGAAGTCAATAAATTAAAATTTTCAAAATGTGTAGTTTGGTCCCTTGGGAAAATCTAAAACTAAATGGTAAATAAAAATTATATAAATAATAAATTATTACATTAAATATATTTAAGAAAGTCAAAAATTCAAAATTTTCAAAATGTGAAGTTAAGCCATTTGACAAAATTTATAAACATAAATAGTCTATTGGAAAGAGGATTTCATCCCGAGTAATTTTACTCTTGACACGCCTTCCTCCGATCATTGATTCGTCAGATATCCGCTAATTTAACTTGGATGCTCCACGACGCCAGGCGTCGGGTAGCGCAGGTTTCTTGGTAGCTGACTACTTACGCATTTGCTGACATATAATTCTAGAGCCTCTATATGATACAATCCAACAAGACGTCCATAAAATGATTTTTATTGGTTCACAATATCTCCGAAAACATTTATGGGATCATACTGCATTTTTGTCTGGTGGTAGCGGACTATTAACTAAGTACTTATTTATGAATTTACAAATCCTGAGGTACAGAATAACAACATTGCGGCCAAGTGATTTTCAAAAATTTCAAATGATTTAAAGCGATCTAACAACCCGAGAGCAACTGCAAACAACTGCAAATCCTTATTATTTTAGAGCTTAGTAGTCTATAGAGACATCGCATGTTCAATTGTTTTCAAAAATTCAAGATGCCATCAGTTGGAAATGGTTAACAGGCCCTATTCAATCGATTGAAGATTCGTATGTCAGGTTATTATAATAATCCTAATATATTGCCACTATACTCTGTAGCTTACTATTATTAAGTTAAACTCCCGTGATGCATTACGGAACGATGTCATCTCGCGGGAGAAGTCTTATGCACCGATACTAAAAGATATATATATTAAAATACTCTATATCCAGCATACATCACTTGGAAAATCATTTTAATCGCCAAGGGAGTTTTTAATGGGATAGACCAGTAGGATATGAAACAATAGGGTCTTTAGTTCTTCATGGAAATACTTATTATTATTATTATTATTATTATTATTGGAGAAAAAAATAAAATGTGTACAGGGGCAAGTACTCAGATTCTTATTGTACTTTTCAATGAATATAATGTTATAGAACGCCAATTTGTTGAAATCAGTTTTTCACATTTCCTAAATGAGTGTAAAGAGAGAATTTCCATAATTGAGGACTTGGGTGCAATAACAGCGTTAGTCTACTTACGCTGTTATTGCATAAATACCAGTTTTGAAATGCTTGAACCCTGTGCTACCAGACAAGCCAACTCTTAGTACCATCTGATGCCGCTAGAGGTCAGGAGCTGACGGAAAGTGTCACCGTGCACTACGCTGTAGTTGCAGGGATCCAGACAGCACTGCAAGAACAGCGTGTAGAGATGAACATGGCGTCTAATAGCGGGATAATAGTCACAAACTGAGTGCGATTCTAGCGATTATGAGTGCTCTGTGCCAAGTGAATGTGATTTATATGTAACTAAAGGTACGGAAAGTGTGAATGATAGTTTTACACCTAAAGGCAGAGGGAAGAAGAGGAACCGGAACCCAAAGAACTGGAAGAGAATCGTAGCAAAACGGGCGCGAAACAGTGGCAACAGTTACATTTCGGTCGTAACTGGAAAGGAAGTAAAGAAGAAGGTATTCCGAAGAGTGAGTAAATGATGTAGAAAAAGGTACTACATACATCCTAGTATTTGTGTTTAGAATGCTGTGTTAAACGTAAGCCATACTAACTGTTAGGCTTGTATTCCTTTTATTGATTAATCATTACATTTTCAGGTGCTTTGAGACTGTAAATCATGATGAACAAAAGGAATGCCACAAATTATTTTGGGACACAGGCGATAAAGTGCTGCAAGATACGATCTTACCATTAAGAAATATGTAAAACTTCACTACAAGATTAGATTAGGCGTGTTGGTATGAGACGTCAGCAGGAAAGTAGGCTATGAGTCAACATTTTAAAACTTTCTGATCACACCTCATAGGTTAGGTTAGGTTAGGCTAGGTTAAGTAAAGCTATGGCAGCCATCTTGTGATATCACCAGGAAGGTAGGCTATGGGTCAACATTTTAGAACTTTTTGATCACACCGCGTTGTGACGTCACCTGGAAAGTAGGCTATGGGTTAACATTTTGGAACTTTTTCAATCACACCTCGTTGTGACGTCATCAGCAAAGTAGGCTATGGGTTAACATTTTGGAAATTTTTGATCACACCTCGTTGTGACGTCACCAGGAAAGTAGGTTATGGGGAACATTTTGGAACTTTTTGATTACACCTCGTTGTGACGTCACCAGGAAAGTAGGCTATGGGGCAACATTTCGGAAATTTTTGATCACACCTCTTTGTGACGTCATCAGGAAAGTAGGCTATGCGGCAACATTTCGGAATTTTTTATCACACCTCGTTGTGACGTCATCAGGAAAGTAGGCTACGGTTGTGACGTCACAGCCGCCATCTTGGCCGCTATCATCTAGAACCGCCATCACTCCCCTACTTATGATGAAAGGAAGCCAAGCAGTAACGATTTCAGTGAAATAAGTCGAAAACAAACTTGACGTCCAAGCGCTTTTTAAGCTTACGCTGCGCAAACCGATAAAATTATCTATATACTATGAGTGTGAGAATTGTTCAGTATGATAAGTTCTACAAAATAGTCCGCGAGAGCATATCTCTGTCTTCAATACATCGCCCACTATCTTCAGAGAAGAGTGGTTGTGTTTTGAGTTTCTCTAGAAGTGCAAATCGGCTTTCCTTCGTTTCGCCTGTGAACGTTTCGTACCGAAAAATACACAGTCATGTTAAGATTGGACGGAAGGAGGATTTTGGTTTCATATACCTCGCCATTCTTAAATTACATCTCACAAGAATTCGTTGCACATGCATCTCCATGATAATACACAGTAATTATTAGTCCAGTCAGTGATTGTAACCCATTGAGCCGAGATGTCGTTGTTCATTCACATAAAAAAGCGCTTATCACGTAATGCATTCATAACTGTCCCGGGCGAAGCTGGGGACGGGTTGCTAGTATTCAAATATAACTTAGACTAAAGCTATGCATTGTAATTATTCATTTAAGCAAATGTTGCAAATTTTTAAATCTGACAGCGTTTGAGCAGAATTTCTGGTAAAGATACCAGACAATGTCTAAACATGCCAATACGATTTAATACCACGTGACACCGTGATGGTGTAGGCTATACTCACAAATGAAATTAAAATAAGCGGGCAATTCATTTGATGGCTTCATTATTCATTGTTCGGTTATGAAGAGATAAATGCTAAATACTAAATATAATTTGTGCAAAGTTCATAACAGTCACTCGATCCTAGAGTCGAATCAGTGCGCGCACGGGGAGCAGCGTTGCAAAAGCACCATTCAAACCACGACATGCTCCCTCAATGACTCACACCCGCTGGCCGGAATGAAGAGTCTTGTGAGTTGCAACAGCACCACTCAAACCACGACAATATTCCCGTGACGACACTCGTCCACTGGTGGAAACGAGAAGTCTTGTCCTGTTTTGTTAGTGCTCCCTGGTTGCCACTCGCCCACTGGCCGGCACAAGAAGCCTCACATCTGCCTTGATAGAGTCCCCAAGTTGACACTCTCCCACTGGCCGGTACAAGAAGCCTCACATCTGCCTTGATAGAGCTCCCACGTTGACACTCTCCCACTGGCCGGTACAAGAAGCCTCACACCAGACTTGATAGAGTTCCCACGTTGACACTCTCCCACTGGCCGGTACAAGAAGCCTCACATCTGCCTTAATAGAGCTCCCACGTTGACACTCTCCCACTGGCCGGTACAAGAAGCCTCACATCTGCCTTGATAGAGCCCCCCCCGTTGACACTCTCCCACTGGCGGTACAAGAAGCCTTACATCTGCCTTGATAGAGCTCCCCCGTTGACACTCTCCCACTGGCGGTACAAGAAGCCTCACACCAGATTTGATAGAGCTCCCACGTTGACACTCTCCCACTGGCCGGTACAAGAAGCCTCACATCTGCCTTGATAGAGCTCCCACGTTGACACTCTCCCACTGGCCGGTACAAGAAGCCTCACACCAGACTTGATAGAGCCCCCCCGTTGACACTCTCCCACTGGCCGGTACAAGAAGCCTAACATCTGCCTTGATAGAGCCCCCACGTTGACACTCTCCCACTGGCCGGTACAAGAAGCCTCACATCTGCCTTGATAGAGCTCCCACGTTGACACTCTCCCACTGGCCGGTACAAGAAGCCTCACACCAGACTTGATAGAGCCCCCCCGTTGACACTCTCCCACTGGCCGGTACAAGAAGCCTCACATCTGCCTTGATAGAGCCCCCCCGTTGACACTCTCCCACTGGCGGTACAAGAAGCCTTACATCTGCCTTGATAGAGCTCCCCCGTTGACACTCTCCCACTGGCGGTACAAGAAGCCTCACACCAGACTTGATAGAGCTCCCACGTTGACACTCTCCCACTGGCCGGTACAAGAAGCCTCACATCTGCCTTGATAGAGCTCCCACGTTGACACTCTCCCACTGGCCGGTACAAGAAGCCTCACACCAGACTTGATAGAGCCCCCCCGTTGACACTCTCCCACTGGCCGGTACAAGAAGCCTAACATCTGCCTTGATAGAGCCCCCACGTTGACACTCTCCCACTGGCCGGTACAAGAAGCCTCACATCTGCCTTGATAGAGCTCCCACGTTGACACTCTCCCACTGGCCGGTACAAGAAGCCTCACACCAGACTTGATAGAGCCCCCCCGTTGACACTCTCCCACTGGCCGGTACAAGAAGCCTCACATCTGCCTTGATAGAGCCCCCACGTTGACACTCTCCCACTGGCCGGTACAAGAAGCCTCACATCTGCCTTGATAGAGATCCCACGTTGACACTCTCCCACTGGCCGGTACAAGAAGCCTCACACCAGACTTGATAGAGCTCCCACGTTGACACTCTCCCACTGGCCGGTACAAGAAGCCTCACATCTGCCTTGATAGAGCTCCCACGTTGACACTCTCCCACTGGCCGGTACAAGAAGCCTCACATCTGCCTTGATAGAGCTCCCACGTTGACACTCTCCCACTGGCCGGTACAAGAAGCCTCACATCTGCCTTGATAGAGCTCCCACGTTGACACTCTCCCACTGGCCGGTACAAGAAGCCTCACATCTGCCTTGATAGAGCTCCCACGTTGACACTCTCCCACTGGCCGGTACAAGAAGCCTCACATCTGCCTTGATAGAGCTCCCACGTTGACACTCCCCACTGGCCGGTACAAGAAGCCTCACATCTCCCTTGATAGAGCCCCCCCCGTTGACATTCTCCCACTGGCCGGTACAAGAAGCCTCACATCTGCCTTTATAGAGCTCCCACGTTGACACTCTCCCACTGGCCGGTACAAGAAGCCTCACACCAGACTTGATAGAGCTCCCACGTTGACGCTCTCCCAATGGCCGGTACAAGAAGCCTCACATCTGCCTTGATAGAGCTCCCCCGTTGACACTCTCCCACTGGCCGGTACAAGAAGCCTCACATCTGCCTTGATAGAGCCCCCCCGTTGACACTCTCCCACTGGCCGGTACAAGAAGCCTCACATCTGCCTTGATAGAGCTCCCACGTTGACACTCTCCCACTGGCCGGTACAAGAAGCCTCACACCAGACTTGATAGAGCTCCCACGTTGACACTCTCCCACTGGCCGGTACAAGAAGCCTCACATCTGCCTTGATAGAGCCCCCCCTTGACACTCTCCCACTGGCCGGCACAAGAAGCCTCACATCTGCCTTGATAGAGTCCCCAAGTTGACACTCTCCCACTGGCCGGTACAAGAAGCCTCACATCTGCCTTGATAGAGCCCCCCCGTTGACACTCTCCCACTGGCCGGTACAAGAAGCCTCACACCAGAATTGATAGAGCCCCCCCGTTGACACTCTCCCAATGGCCGGTACAAGAAGCCTCACACCAGACTTGATAGAGCCCCCCCGTTGACACTCTCCCACTGGCCGGTACAAGAAGCCTCACATCTGCCTTGATAGAGCCCCCCCGTTGACACTCTCCCACTGGCCGGCACAAGAAGCCTCACATCTGCCTTGATAGAGCTCCCACGTTGACAATCTCCCAATGGCCGGTACAAGAAGCCTCACATCTGCCTTGATAGAGCTCCCACGTTGACACTCTCCCACTGGCCGGTACAAGAAGCCTCACATCTGCCTTGATAGAGCTCCCACGTTGACACTCTCCCACTGGCCGGTACAAGAAGCCTCACATCTGCCTTGATAGAACTCCCACGTTGACACTCTCCCACTGGCCGGTACAAGAAGCCTCACACCAGACTTGATAGAGCTCCCACGTTGACACTCTCCCACTGGCCGGTACAAGAAGCCTCACATCTGCCTTGATAGAGCTCCCACGTTGACACTCTCCCACTGGCCGGTACAAGAAGCCTCACATCTGCCTTGATAGAGCTCCCACGTTGACACTCTCCCACTGGCCGGTACAAGAAGCCTCACATCTGCCTTGATAGAGCTCCCACGTTGACACTCTCCCACTGGCCGGTACAAGAAGCCTCACACCAGACTTGATAGAGCCCCCCCGTTGACACTCTCCCACTGGCCGGCACAAGAAGCCTCACATCTGCCTTGATAGAGCTCCCCCGTTGACACTCTCCCACTGGCCGGTACAAGAAGCCTCACATCTGCCTTGATAGAGCTCCCCCGTTGACACTCTCCCACTGGCCGGTACAAGAAGCCTCACATCTGCCTTGATAGAGCTCCCACGTTGACACTCTCCCACTGGCCGGTACAAGAAGCCTCACATCTCCCTTGATAGAGCCCCCCCCCGTTGACACTCTCCCACTGGCCGGTACAAGAAGCCTCACATCTGCCTTTATAGAGCTCCCACGTTGACACTCTCCCACTGGCCGGTACAAGAAGCCTCACACCAGACTTGATAGAGCTCCCACGTTGACACTCTCCCACTGGCCGGTACAAGAAGCCTCACATCTGCCTTGATAGAGCTCCCCCGTTGACACTCTCCCACTGGCCGGTACAAGAAGCCTCAAATCTGCCTTGATAGAGCCCCCCCGTTGACACTCTCCCACTGGCCGGTACAAGAAGCCTCACATCTGCCTTGATAGAGCTCCCACGTTGACACTCTCCCACTGGCCGGTACAAGAAGCCTCACACCAGACTTGATAGAGCTCCCACGTTGACACTCTCCCACTGGCCGGTACAAGAAGCCTCACATCTGCCTTGATAGAGCCCCCCCGTTGACACTCTCCCACTGGCCGGCACAAGAAGCCTCACATCTGCCTTGATAGAGTCCCCAAGTTGACACTCTCCCACTGGCCGGTACAAGAAGCCTCACATCTGCCTTGATAGAGCCCCCCCGTTGACACTCTCCCACTGGCCGGTACAAGAAGCCTCACACCAGAATTGATAGAGCCCCCCCGTTGACACTCTCCCACTGGCCGGTACAAGAAGCCTCACACCAGACTTGATAGAGCCCCCCCGTTGACACTCTCCCACTGGCCGGTACAAGAAGCCTCACATCTGCCTTGATAGAGCCCCCCCGTTGACACTCTCCCACTGGCCGGCACAAGAAGCCTCACATCTGCCTTGATAGAGTCCCCAAGTTGACACTCTCCCACTGGCCGGTACAAGAAGCCTCACATCTGCCTTGATAGAGCTCCCACGTTGACACTCTCCCAATGGCCGGTACAAGAAGCCTCACACCAGACTTGATAGAGCCCCCCCGTTGACACTCTCCCACTGGCCGGTACAAGAAGCCTCACATCTGCCTTGATAGAGCTCCCCCGTTGACACTCTCCCACTGGCCGGTACAAGAAGCATCACATCTGCCTTGATAGAGCTCCCACGTTGACACTCTCCCACTGGCCGGTACAAGAAGCCCCACACCAGACTTGATAGAGCTCCCACGTTGACACTCTCCCACTGGCCGGTACAAGAAGCCTCACATCTGCCTTGATAGAGCTGCCCCGTTGACACTCTCCCACTGGCCGGTACAAGAAGCCTCACATCTGCCTTGATAGAGCTCCCACGTTGACACTCGCCCACTGGCCGGTACAAGAAGCCTCACATCTGCCTTGATAGAGTCACCAAGTTGACACTCTCCCACTGGCCGGTACAAGAAGCCTCACATCTGCCTTGATAGAGCTCCAACGTTGACACTCTCCCACTGGCCGGTACAAGAAGCCTCACATCTGCCTTGATAGAGTCCCCAAGTTGACACTCTCCCACTGGCCGGTACAAGAAGCCTCACATCTGCCTTGATAGAGTCCCCAAGTTGACACTCTCCCACTGGCCGGTACATGAAGCCTCACACCAGACTTGATAGAGCTTCCACGTTGACACTCGCCCACTGGCGGTACAAGAAGCCTCACATCTGCCTTGATAGAGCCCCCACGTTGACACTCTCCCACTGGCCGCTACAAGAAGCCTCACACCAGACTTGATAGAGCCCCCACGTTGACACTCGCCCACTGGCCGGTACAAGAAGCCTCACATCTGCCTTGATAGAGTCCCCACGTTGACACTCTCCCACTGGCCGGTACAAGAAGCCTCACACCAGACTTGATAGAGCTCCCACGTTGACACTCTCCCACTGGCCGGTACAAGAAGCCTCACATCTGCCTTGATAGAGCTCCCACGTTGACACTCTCCCACTGGCCGGTACAAGAAGCCTCACACCAGACATGATAGAGACCCCCCCCCGTTGACACTCGCCCACTGGCCGGTACAAGAAGCCTCACATCTGCCTTGATAGAGCTCCCACGTTGACACTCCCCCACTGGCCGGTACAAGAAGCCTCACATCTGCCTTGATAGAGCTCCCACGTTGACACTCTCCCACTGGCCGGTACAAGAAGCCTCACACCAGACTTGATAGAGCCCCCCCGTTGACACTCTCCCACTGGCCGGTACAAGAAGCCTCACATCTGCCTTGATAGAGCTCCCACGTTGACACTCTCCCACTGGCGGTACAAGAAGCCTCACACCAGACTTGATAGAGCCCCCCCGTTGACACTCTCCCACTGGCCGGTACAAGAAGCCTCACATCTGCCTTGATAGAGCCCCCACGTTGACACTCTCCCACTGGCCGTTACAAGAAGCCTCACATCTGCCTTGATAGAGCTCCCACGTTGACACTCTCCCACTGGCGGTACAAGAAGCCTCACATCTGCCTTGATAGAGCCCCCACGTTGACACTCTCCCACTGGCCGGTACAAGAAGCCTCACATCTGCCTTGATAGAGCTCCCACGTTGACACTCTCCCACTGGCGGTACAAGAAGCCTCACATCTGCCTTGATAGAGCTCCCACGTTGACACTCTCCCACTGGCCGGTACAAGAAGCCTCACATCTGCCTTGATAGAGCTCCCACGTTGACACTCTCCCACTGGCCGGTACAAGAAGCCTCACATCTGCCTTGATAGAGCCCCCCCGTTGACACTCTCCCACTGACCGGTACAAGAAGCCTCTCACCAGACTTGATAGAGCCCCCCCATTGACACTCTCCCACTGGCGGGTACAAGAAGCCTCACATCTGCCTTGATAGAGCTCCCACGTTGACACTCTCCCACTGGCCGGTACAAGAAGCCTCACACCAGACTTGATAGAGCCCCCCCGTTGACACTCTCCCACTGGCCGGTACAAGAAGCCTCACATCTGCCTTGATAGAGCTCCCCCGTTGACTCTCTCCCACTGACCGGTACAAGAAGCCTCACACCAGACTTGATAGAGCCCCCCCGTTGACACTCTCCCACTGGCCGGTACAAGAAGCCTCACATCTGCCTTGATAGAGCCCCCCCCCCATTGACACTCTCCCACTGGCCGGTACAAGAAGCCTCATATCTGCCTTGATAGAGCCCCCACGTTGACACTCTCCCACTGGCCGGTACAAGAAGCCTCACATCTCCCTTGATAGAGCCCCCCCGTTGACACTCTCCCACTGGCCGGTACAAGATGCCTCACATCTGCTTTGATAGAGCTCCCACGTTGACACTCTCCCACTGGCCGGTACAAGAAGCCTCACACCAGACTTGATAGAGCTCCCACGTTGACACTCTCCCACTGGCCGGTACAAGAAGCCTCACACCAGACTTGATAGAGCCCCCCCGTTGACACTCGCCCAATGGCCGGTACAAGAAGCCTCACATCTGCCTTGATAGAGCTCCCCCGTTGACACTCTCCCACTGGCCGGTACAAGAAGCCTCACATCTGCCTTGATAGAGCTCCCACGTTGACACTCTCCCACTGGCCGTTACAAGAAGCCTCACATCTGCCTTGATAGAGCTCCCACGTTGACACTCTCCCACTGGCCGGTACAAGAAGCCTCACATCTGCCTTGATAGAGCTCCCACGTTGACACTCTCCCACTGGCCGGTACAAGAAGCCTCACATCTGCCTTTATAGAGCTCCCACGTTGACACTCTCCCACTGGCCGGTACAAGAAGCCTCACACCAGACTTGATAGAGCTCCCACGTTGACACTCTCCCACTGGCCGGTACAAGAAGCCTCACATCTGCCTTGATAGAGCTCCCCCGTTGACACTCTCCCACTGGCCGGTACAAGAAGCCTCAAATCTGCCTTGATAGAGCCCCCCCGTTGACACTCTCCCACTGGCCGGTACAAGAAGCCTCACATCTGCCTTGATAGAGCTCCCACGTTGACACTCTCCCACTGGCCGGTACAAGAAGCCTCACACCAGACTTGATAGAGCTCCCACGTTGACACTCTCCCACTGGCCGGTACAAGAAGCCTCACATCTGCCTTGATAGAGCCCCCCCGTTGACACTCTCCCACTGGCCGGCACAAGAAGCCTCACATCTGCCTTGATAGAGTCCCCAAGTTGACACTCTCCCACTGGCCGGTACAAGAAGCCTCACATCTGCCTTGATAGAGCCCCCCCGTTGACACTCTCCCACTGGCCGGTACAAGAAGCCTCACACCAGAATTGATAGAGCCCCCCCGTTGACACTCTCCCACTGGCCGGTACAAGAAGCCTCACACCAGACTTGATAGAGCCCCCCCGTTGACACTCTCCCACTGGCCGGTACAAGAAGCCTCACATCTGCCTTGATAGAGCCCCCCCGTTGACACTCTCCCACTGGCCGGCACAAGAAGCCTCAAATCTGCCTTGATAGAGTCCCCAAGTTGACACTCTCCCACTGGCCGGTACAAGAAGCCTCACATCTGCCTTGATAGAGCTCCCACGTTGACACTCTCCCAATGGCCGGTACAAGAAGCCTCACACCAGACTTGATAGAGCCCCCCCGTTGACACTCTCCCACTGGCCGGTACAAGAAGCCTCACATCTGCCTTGATAGAGCTCCCCCGTTGACACTCTCCCACTGGCCGGTACAAGAAGCATCACATCTGCCTTGATAGAGCTCCCACGTTGACACTCTCCCACTGGCCGGTACAAGAAGCCCCACACCAGACTTGATAGAGCTCCCACGTTGACACTCTCCCACTGGCCGGTACAAGAAGCCTCACATCTGCCTTGATAGAGCTGCCCCGTTGACACTCTCCCACTGGCCGGTACAAGAAGCCTCACATCTGCCTTGATAGAGCTCCCACGTTGACACTCGCCCACTGGCCGGTACAAGAAGCCTCACATCTGCCTTGATAGAGTCACCAAGTTGACACTCTCCCACTGGCCGGTACAAGAAGCCTCACATCTGCCTTGATAGAGCTCCAACGTTGACACTCTCCCACTGGCCGGTACAAGAAGCCTCACATCTGCCTTGATAGAGTCCCCAAGTTGACACTCTCCCACTGGCCGGTACAAGAAGCCTCACATCTGCCTTGATAGAGTCCCCAAGTTGACACTCTCCCACTGGCCGGTACATGAAGCCTCACACCAGACTTGATAGAGCTTCCACGTTGACACTCGCCCACTGGCGGTACAAGAAGCCTCACATCTGCCTTGATAGAGCCCCCACGTTGACACTCTCCCACTGGCCGCTACAAGAAGCCTCACACCAGACTTGATAGAGCCCCCACGTTGACACTCGCCCACTGGCCGGTACAAGAAGCCTCACATCTGCCTTGATAGAGTCCCCACGTTGACACTCTCCCACTGGCCGGTACAAGAAGCCTCACACCAGACTTGATAGAGCTCCCACGTTGACACTCTCCCACTGGCCGGTACAAGAAGCCTCACATCTGCCTTGATAGAGCTCCCACGTTGACACTCTCCCACTGGCCGGTACAAGAAGCCTCACACCAGACATGATAGAGACCCCCCCCCGTTGACACTCGCCCACTGGCCGGTACAAGAAGCCTCACATCTGCCTTGATAGAGCTCCCACGTTGACACTCCCCCACTGGCCGGTACAAGAAGCCTCACATCTGCCTTGATAGAGCTCCCACGTTGACACTCTCCCACTGGCCGGTACAAGAAGCCTCACACCAGACTTGATAGAGCCCCCCCGTTGACACTCTCCCACTGGCCGGTACAAGAAGCCTCACATCTGCCTTGATAGAGCTCCCACGTTGACACTCTCCCACTGGCGGTACAAGAAGCCTCACACCAGACTTGATAGAGCCCCCCCGTTGACACTCTCCCACTGGCCGGTACAAGAAGCCTCACATCTGCCTTGATAGAGCCCCCACGTTGACACTCTCCCACTGGCCGTTACAAGAAGCCTCACATCTGCCTTGATAGAGCTCCCACGTTGACACTCTCCCACTGGCGGTACAAGAAGCCTCACATCTGCCTTGATAGAGCCCCCACGTTGACACTCTCCCACTGGCCGGTACAAGAAGCCTCACATCTGCCTTGATAGAGCTCCCACGTTGACACTCTCCCACTGGCGGTACAAGAAGCCTCACATCTGCCTTGATAGAGCTCCCACGTTGACACTCTCCCACTGGCCGGTACAAGAAGCCTCACATCTGCCTTGATAGAGCTCCCACGTTGACACTCTCCCACTGGCCGGTACAAGAAGCCTCACATCTGCCTTGATAGAGCCCCCCCGTTGACACTCTCCCACTGACCGGTACAAGAAGCCTCTCACCAGACTTGATAGAGCCCCCCCATTGACACTCTCCCACTGGCGGGTACAAGAAGCCTCACATCTGCCTTGATAGAGCTCCCACGTTGACACTCTCCCACTGGCCGGTACAAGAAGCCTCACACCAGACTTGATAGAGCCCCCCCGTTGACACTCTCCCACTGGCCGGTACAAGAAGCCTCACATCTGCCTTGATAGAGCTCCCCCGTTGACTCTCTCCCACTGACCGGTACAAGAAGCCTCACACCAGACTTGATAGAGCCCCCCCGTTGACACTCTCCCACTGGCCGGTACAAGAAGCCTCACATCTGCCTTGATAGAGCCCCCCCCCCATTGACACTCTCCCACTGGCCGGTACAAGAAGCCTCATATCTGCCTTGATAGAGCCCCCACGTTGACACTCTCCCACTGGCCGGTACAAGAAGCCTCACATCTCCCTTGATAGAGCCCCCCCGTTGACACTCTCCCACTGGCCGGTACAAGATGCCTCACATCTGCTTTGATAGAGCTCCCACGTTGACACTCTCCCACTGGCCGGTACAAGAAGCCTCACACCAGACTTGATAGAGCTCCCACGTTGACACTCTCCCACTGGCCGGTACAAGAAGCCTCACACCAGACTTGATAGAGCCCCCCCGTTGACACTCGCCCAATGGCCGGTACAAGAAGCCTCACATCTGCCTTGATAGAGCTCCCCCGTTGACACTCTCCCACTGGCCGGTACAAGAAGCCTCACATCTGCCTTGATAGAGCTCCCACGTTGACACTCTCCCACTGGCCGTTACAAGAAGCCTCACATCTGCCTTGATAGAGCTCCCACGTTGACACTCTCCCACTGGCCGGTACAAGAAGCCTCACATCTGCCTTGATAGAGCTCCCACGTTGACACTCTCCCACTGGCCGGTACAAGAAGCCTCACATCTGCCTTGATAGAGCCCCCCCGTTGACACGCTCCCACTGGCCGGTACAAGAAGCCTCACATCTGCCTTGATAGAGCTCCCACGTTGACACTCTCCCACTGGCCGGTACAAGAAGCCTCACACCAGATTTGATAGAGCCCCCCCGTTGACACTCTCCCACTGGCCGGTACAAGAAGCCTCACATCTGCCTTTATAGAGCTCCCACGTTGACACTCTCCCACTGGCCGGTACAAGAAGCCTCACATCTGCCTTGATAGAGCTCCCACGTTGACACTCTCCCACTGGCCGGTACAAGAAGCCTCACACCAGACTTGATGGAGCCCCCCCGTTGACACTCTCCCACTGGCCGGTACAAGAAGCCTCTTATCTGCCTTGATAGAGCTCCCCCGTTGACACTCTCCCACTGGCCGGTACAAGAAGCCTCACATCTGCCTTGATAAAGCTCCCCCGTTGACACTCTCCCACTGGCCGGTACAAGAAGCCTCACATCTGCCTTGATAGAGCTCCCACGTTGACACTCGCCCACTGGCCGGTACAAGAAGCCTCACATCTGCCTTGATAGAGCCCACGTTGACACTCTCCCACTGGCCGGTACAAGAAGCCTCACATCTGCCTTGATAGAGCTCCCACGTTGACACTCTCCCACTGGCCGGTACAAGAAGCCTCACATCTGCCTTGATAGAGCTCCCACGTTGACACTCTCCCACTGGCCGGTACAAGAAGCCTCACATCTGCCTTGAGAGAGCTCCCACGTTGACACTCTCCCACTGGCCGGTACAAGAAGCCTCACACCAGACTTGATAGAGCTCCCACGTTGACACTCTCCCACTGGCCGGTACAAGAAGCCTCACATCTGCCTTGATAGAGCTCCCACGTTGACACTCTCCCACTGGCCGGTACAAGAAGCCTCACATCTGCCTTGATAGAGCTCCCACGTTGACACTCTCCCACTGGCCGGTACAAGAAGCCTCACATCTGCCTTGATAGAGCTCCCACGTTGACACTCTCCCACTGGCCGGTACAAGAAGCCTCACACCAGACTTGATAGAGCCCCCCCGTTGACACTCTCCCACTGGCCGGCACAAGAAGCCTCACATCTGCCTTGATAGAGCTCCCCCGTTGACACTCTCCCACTGGCCGGTACAAGAAGCCTCACATCTGCCTTGATAGAGCTCCCCCGTTGACACTCTCCCACTGGCCGGTACAAGAAGCCTCACATCTGCCTTGATAGAGCTCCCACGTTGACACTCTCCCACTGGGCGGTACAAGAAGCCTCACATCTCCCTTGATAGAGCCCCCCCCCGTTGACACTCTCCCACTGGCCGGTACAAGAAGCCTCACATCTGCCTTTATAGAGCTCCCACGTTGACACTCTCCCACTGGCCGGTACAAGAAGCCTCACACCAGACTTGATAGAGCTCCCACGTTGACACTCTCCCACTGGCCGGTACAAGAAGCCTCACATCTGCCTTGATAGAGCTCCCCCGTTGACACTCTCCCACTGGCCGGTACAAGAAGCCTCACATCTGCCTTGATAGAGCCCCCCCGTTGACACTCTCCCACTGGCCGGTACAAGAAGCCTCACATCTGCCTTGATAGAGCTCCCACGTTGACACTCTCCCACTGGCCGGTACAAGAAGCCTCACACCAGACTTGATAGAGCTCCCACGTTGACACTCTCCCACTGGCCGGTACAAGAAGCCTCACATCTGCCTTGATAGAGCCCCCCCGTTGACACTCTCCCACTGGCCGGCACAAGAAGCCTCACATCTGCCTTGATAGAGTCCCCAAGTTGACACTCTCCCACTGGCCGGTACAAGAAGCCTCACATCTGCCTTGATAGAGCCCCCCCGTTGACACTCTCCCACTGGCCGGTACAAGAAGCCTCACACCAGAATTGATAGAGCCCCCCCGTTGACACTCTCCCACTGGCCGGTACAAGAAGCCTCACACCAGACTTGATAGAGCCCCCCCGTTGACACTCTCCCACTGGCCGGTACAAGAAGCCTCACATCTGCCTTGATAGAGCCCCCCCGTTGACACTCTCCCACTGGCCGGCACAAGAAGCCTCACATCTGCCTTGATAGAGTCCCCAAGTTGACACTCTCCCACTGGCCGGTACAAGAAGCCTCACATCTGCCTTGATAGAGCTCCCACGTTGACACTCTCCCAATGGCCGGTACAAGAAGCCTCACACCAGACTTGATAGAGCCCCCCCGTTGACACTCTCCCACTGGCCGGTACAAGAAGCCTCACATCTGCCTTGATAGAGCTCCCCCGTTGACACTCTCCCACTGGCCGGTACAAGAAGCATCACATCTGCCTTGATAGAGCTCCCACGTTGACACTCTCCCACTGGCCGGTACAAGAAGCCCCACACCAGACTTGATAGAGCTCCCACGTTGACACTCTCCCACTGGCCGGTACAAGAAGCCTCACATCTGCCTTGATAGAGCTGCCCCGTTGACACTCTCCCACTGGCCGGTACAAGAAGCCTCACATCTGCCTTGATAGAGCTCCCACGTTGACACTCGCCCACTGGCCGGTACAAGAAGCCTCACATCTGCCTTGATAGAGTCCCCAAGTTGACACTCTCCCACTGGCCGGTACAAGAAGCCTCACATCTGCCTTGATAGAGCTCCAACGTTGACACTCTCCCACTGGCCGGTACAAGAAGCCTCACATCTGCCTTGATAGAGTCCCCAAGTTGACACTCTCCCACTGGCCGGTACAAGAAGCCTCACATCTGCCTTGATAGAGTCCCCAAGTTGACACTCTCCCACTGGCCGGTACATGAAGCCTCACACCAGACTTGATAGAGCTTCCACGTTGACACTCTCCCACTGGCGGTACAAGAAGCCTCACATCTGCCTTGATAGAGCCCCCACGTTGACACTCTCCCACTGGCCGCTACAAGAAGCCTCACACCAGACTTGATAGAGCCCCCACGTTGACACTCGCCCACTGGCCGGTACAAGAAGCCTCACATCTGCCTTGATAGTGTCCCCACGTTGACACTCTCCCACTGGCCGGTACAAGAAGCCTCACACCAGACTTGATAGAGCTCCCACGTTGACACTCTCCCACTGGCCGGTACAAGAAGCCTCACATCTGCCTTGATAGAGCTCCCACGTTGACACTCTCCCACTGGCCGGTACAAGAAGCCTCACATCTGCCTTGATAGAGCTCCCACGTTGACACTCTCCCACTGGCCGGTACAAGAAGCCTCACATCTGCCTTGATAGAGCTCCCACGTTGACACTCTCCCACTGGCCGGTACAAGAAGCCTCACACCAGACTTGATAGAGCTCCCACGTTGACACTCTCCCACTGGCCGGTACAAGAAGCCTCACATCTGCCTTGATAGAGCTCCCACGTTGACACTCTCCCACTGGCCGGTACAAGAAGCCTCACATCTGCCTTGATAGAGCTCCCACGTTGACACTCTCCCACTGGCCGGTACAAGAAGCCTCACATCTGCCTTGATAGAGCTCCCACGTTGACACTCTCCCACTGGCCGGTACAAGAAGCCTCACACCAGACTTGATAGAGCCCCCCCGTTGACACTCTCCCACTGGCCGGCACAAGAAGCCTCACATCTGCCTTGATAGAGCTCCCCCGTTGACACTCTCCCACTGGCCGGTACAAGAAGCCTCACATCTGCCTTGATAGAGCTCCCCCGTTGACACTCTCCCACTGGCCGGTACAAGAAGCCTCACATCTGCCTTGATAGAGCTCCCACGTTGACACTCTCCCACTGGCCGGTACAAGGAGCCTCACATCTCCCTTGATAGAGCCCCCCCCGTTGACACTCTCCCACTGGCCGGTACAAGAAGCCTCACATCTGCCTTTATAGAGCTCCCACGTTGACATTCTCCCACTGGCCGGTACAAGAAGCCTCACACCAGACTTGATAGAGCTCCCACGTTGACACTCTCCCACTGGCCGGTACAAGAAGCCTCACATCTGCCTTGATAGAGCTCCCCCGTTGACACTCTCCCACTGGCCGGTACAAGAAGCCTCACATCTGCCTTGATAGAGCCCCCCGTTGACACTCTCCCACTGGCCGGTACAAGAAGCCTCACATCTGCCTTGATAGAGCTCCCACGTTGACACTCTCCCACTGGCCGGTACAAGAAGCCTCACACCAGACTTGATAGAGCTCCCACGTTGACACTCTCCAACTGGCCGGTACAAGAAGCCTCACATCTGCCTTGATAGAGCCCCCCCGTTGACACTCTCCCACTGGCCGGCACAAGAAGCCTCACATCTGCCTTGATAGAGTCCCCAAGTTGACACTCTCCCACTGGCCGGTACAAGAAGCCTCACATCTGCCTTGATAGAGCCCCCCCGTTGACACTCTTCCACTGGCCGGTACAAGAAGCCTCACACCAGAATTGATAGAGCCCCCCCGTTGACACTCTCCCACTGGCCGGTACAAGAAGCCTCACACCAGACTTGATAGAGCCCCCCCGTTGACACTCTCCCACTGGCCGGTACAAGAAGCCTCACATCTGCCTTGATAGAGCCCCCCCCGTTGACACTCTCCCACTGGCCGGCACAAGAAGCCTCACATCTGCCTTGATAGAGTCCCCAAGTTGACACTCTCCTACTGGCCGGTACAAGAAGCCTCACATCTGCCTTGATAGAGCTCCCACGTTGACACACTCCCAATGGCCGGTACAAGAAGCCTCACACCAGACTTGATAGAGCCCCCCCGTTGACACTCTCCCACTGGCCGGTACAAGAAGCCTCACATCTGCCTTGATAGAGCTCCCCCGTTGACACTCTCCCACTGGCCGGTACAAGAAGCATCACATCTGCCTTGATAGAAACTCCCACGTTGACACTCTCCCACTGGCCGGTACAAGAAGCCCCACACCAGACTTGATAGAGCTCCCACGTTGACACTCTCCCTCTGGCCGGTACAAGAAGCCTCACATCTGCCTTGATAGAGCTGCCCCGTTGACACTCTCCCACTGGCCGGTACAAGAAGCCTCACATCTGCCTTGATAGAGCTCCCACGTTGACACTCGCCCACTGGCCGGTACAAGAAGCCTCACATCTGCCTTGATAGAGTCCCCAAGTTGACACTCTCCCACTGGCCGGTACAAGAAGCCTCACATCTGCCTTGATAGAGCTCCAACGTTGACACTCTCCCACTGGCCGGTACAAGAAGCCTCACATCTGCCTTGATTGAGTCCCCAAGTTGACACTCTCCCACTGGCCGGTACAAGAAGCCTCACATCTGCCTTGATAGAGTCCCCAAGTTGACACTCTCCCACTGGCCGGTACATGAAGCCTCACACCAGACTTGATAGAGCTTCCACGTTGACACTCTCCCACTGGCGGTACAAGAAGCCTCACATCTGCCTTGATAGAGCCCCCACGTTGACACTCTCCCACTGGCCGCTACAAGAAGCCTCACACCAGACTTGATAGAGCCCCCACGTTGACACTCGCCCACTGGCCGGTACAAGAAGCCTCACATCTGCCTTGATAGAGTCCCCACGTTGACACTCTCCCACTGGCCGGTACAAGAAGCCTCACACCAGACTTGATAGAGCTCCCACGTTGACACTCTCCCACTGGCCGGTACAAGAAGCCTCACATCTGCCTTGATAGAGCTCCCACGTTGACACTCTCCCACTGGCCGGTACAAGAAGCCTCACATCTGCCTTGATAGAGCTCCCACGTTGACACTCTCCCACTGGCCGGTACAAGAAGCCTCACACCAGACTTGATAGAGCCCCCCCGTTGACACTCTCCCACTGGCCGGTACAAGAAGCCTCACATCTGCCTTGATAGAGCTCCCACGTTGACACTCTCCCACTGGCGGTACAAGAAGCCTCACACCAGACTTGATAGAGCCCCCCCCCGTTGACACTCTCCCACTGGCCGGTACAAGAAGCCTCACATCTGCCTTGATAGAGCCCCCACGTTGACACTCTCCCACTGGCCGTTACAAGAAGCCTCACATCTGCCTTGATAGAGCTCCCACGTTGACACTCTCCCACTGGCGGTACAAGAAGCCTCACATCTGCCTTGATAGAGCCCCCACGTTGACACTCTCCCACTGGCCGGTACAAGAAGCCTCACATCTGCCTTGATAGAGCTCCCACGTTGACACTCTCCCACTGGCGGTACAAGAAGCCTCACATCTGCCTTGATAGAGCTCCCACGTTGACACTCTCCCACTGGCCGGTACAAGAAGCCTCACATCTGCCTTGATAGAGCTCCCACGTTGACACTCTCCCACTGGCCGGTACAAGAAGCCTCACATCTGCCTTGATAGAGCCCCCCCGTTGACACTCTCCCACTGACCGGTACAAGAAGCCTCTCACCAGACTTGATAGAGCCCCCCCATTGACACTCTCCCACTGGCGGGTACAAGAAGCCTCACATCTGCCTTGATAGAGCTCCCACGTTGACACTCTCCCACTGGCCGGTACAAGAAGCCTCACACCAGACTTGATAGAGCCCCCCCGTTGACACTCTCCCACTGGCCGGTACAAGAAGCCTCACATCTGCCTTGATAGAGCTCCCCCGTTGACACTCTCCCACTGACCGGTACAAGAAGCCTCACACCAGACTTGATAGAGCCCCCCCGTTGACACTCTCCCACTGGCCGGTACAAGAAGCCTCACATCTGCCTTGATAGAGCCCCCCCATTGACACTCTCCCACTGGCCGGTACAAGAAGCCTCATATCTGCCTTGATAGAGCCCCCACGTTGACACTCTCCCACTGGCCGGTACAAGAAGCCTCACATCTCCCTTGATAGAGCCCCCCGTTGACACTCTCCCACTGGCCGGTACAAGATGCCTCACATCTGCTTTGATAGAGCTCCCACGTTGACACTCTCCCACTGGCCGGTACAAGATGCCTCACACCAGACTTGATAGAGCTCCCACGTTGACACTCTCCCACTGGCCGGTACAAGAAGCCTCACACCAGACTTGATAGAGCCCCCCCGTTGACACTCGCCCAATGGCCGGTACAAGAAGCCTCACATCTGCCTTGATAGAGCTCCCCCGTTGACACTCTCCCACTGGCCGGTACATGAAGCCTCACATCTGCCTTGATAGAGCTCCCACGTTGACACTCTCCCACTGGCCGTTACAGGAAGCCTCACATCTGCCTTGATAGAGCTCCCACGTTGACACTCTCCCACTGGCCGGTACAAGAAGCCTCACATCTGCCTTGATAGAGCTCCCACGTTGACACTCTCCCACTGGCCGGTACAAGAAGCCTCACATCTGCCTTGATAGAGCCCCCCCGTTGACACGCTCCCACTGGCCGGTACAAGAAGCCTCACATCTGCCTTGATAGAGCTCCCACGTTGACACTCTCCCACTGGCCGGTACAAGAAGCCTCACACCAGATTTGATAGAGCCCCCCCGTTGACACTCTCCCACTGGCCGGTACAAGAAGCCTCACATCTGCCTTTATAGAGCTCCCACGTTGACACTCTCCCACTGGCCGGTACAAGAAGCCTCACATCTGCCTTGATAGAGCTCCCACGTTGACACTCTCCCACTGGCCGGTACAAGAAGCCTCACACCAGACTTGATGGAGCCCCCCCGTTGACACTCTCCCACTGGCCGGTACAAGAAGCCTCTTATCTGCCTTGATAGAGCTCCCCCGTTGACGCTCTCCCACTGGCCGGTACAAGAAGCCTCACATCTGCCTTGATAAAGCTCCCCCGTTGACACTCTCCCACTGGCCGGTACAAGAAGCCTCACATCTGCCTTGATAGAGCTCCCACGTTGACACTCGCCCACTGGCCGGTACAAGAAGCCTCACATCTGCCTTGATAGAGCCCCACGTTGACACTCTCCCACTGGCCGGTACAAAAAGCCTCACACCAGACTTGATAGAGCTCCCACGTTGACACTCTCCCACTGGCGGTACAAAAAGCCTCACACCAGACTTGATAGAGCCCCCCCGTTGACACTCCCCCACTGGCCGGTACAAGAAGCCTCACATCTGCCTTGATAGAGCCCCCACGTTGACACTCTCCCACTGGCCGGTACAAGAAGCCTCACATCTGCCTTGATAGAGATCCCACGTTGACACTCTCCCACTGGCGGTACAAGAAGCCTCACATCTGCCTTGATAGAGCCCCCATGTTGACACTCTCCCACTCGCCGGTACAAGAAGCCTCACATCTGCCTTGATAGAGCTCCCACGTTGACACTCTCCCACTGGCGGTACAAGAAGCCTCACACCAGACTTGATAGAGCCCCCCCATTGACACTCTCCCACTGGCGGGTACAAGAAGCCTCACTTCTGCCTTGATAGAGCTCCCACGTTGACACTCTCCCACTGGCCGGTACAAGAAGCCTCACACCAGACTTGATAGAGCCCCCCCGTTGACACTCTCCCACTGGCCGGTACAAGAAGCCTCACATCTGCCTTGATAGAGCTCCCCCGTTGACACTCTCCCACTGGCCGGTACAAGAAGCCTCACACCAGACTTGATAGAGCCCCCCCGTTGACACTCTCCCACTGGCCGGTACAAGAAGCCTCACATCTGCCTTGATAGAGCCCCCCCATTGACACTCTCCCACTGGCCGGTACAAGAAGCCTCATATCTGCCTTGATAGAGCCCCCACGTTGACACTCTCCCACTGGCCGGTACAAGAAGCCTCACATCTCCCTTGATAGAGCCCCCCCGTTGACACTCTCCCACTGGCCGGTACAAGATGCCTCACATCTGCTTTGATAGAGCTCCCACGTTGACACTCTCCCACTGGCCGGTACAAGAAGCCTCACACCAGACTTGATAGAGCTCCCACGTTGACACTCTCCCACTGGCCGGTACAAGAAGCCTCACACCAGAATTGATAGAGCCCCCCCGTTGACACTCGCCCACTGGCCGGTACAAGAAGCCTCACATCTGCCTTAATAGAGCTCCCCCGTTGACACTCTCCCACTGGCCGGTACAAGAAGCCTCACATCTGCCTTGATAGAGCTCCCACGTTGACACTCTCCCACTGGCCGGTACAAGAAGCCTCACATCTGCCTTGATAGAGCTCCCACGTTGACACTCTCCCACTGGCCGGTACAAGAAGCCTCACATCTGCCTTGATAGAGCTCCCACGTTGACACTCTCCCACTGGCCGGTACAAGAAGCCTCACATCTCCCTTGATAGAGCCCCCCCCGTTGACACTCTCCCACTGGCCGGTACAAGAAGCCTCACATCTGCCTTTATAGAGCTCCCACGTTGACACTCTCCCACTGGCCGGTACAAGAAGCCTCACACCAGACTTGATAGAGCTCCCACGTTGACACTCTCCCACTGGCCGGTACAAGAAGCCTCACATCTGCCTTGATAGAGCTCCCCCGTTGACACTCTCCCACTGGCCGGTACAAGAAGCCTCACATCTGCCTTGATAGAGCCCCCCCGTTGACACTCTCCCACTGGCCGGTACAAGAAGCCTCACATCTGCCTTGATAGAGCTCCCACGTTGACACTCTCCCACTGGCCGGTACAAGAAGCCTCACACCAGACTTGATAGAGCTCCCACGTTGACACTCTCCCAATGGCCGGTACAAGAAGCCTCACATCTGCCTTGATAGAGCCCCCCCGTTGACACTCTCCCACTGGCCGGCACAAGAAGCCTCACATCTGCCTTGATAGAGTCCCCAAGTTGACACTCTCCCACTGGCCGGTACAAGAAGCCTCACATCTGCCTTGATAGAGCCCCCCCGTTGACACTCTCCCACTGGCCGGTACAAGAAGCCTCACACCAGAAATGATAGAGCCCCCCGTTGACACTCTCCCACTGGCCGGTACAAGAAGCCTCACACCAGACTTGATAGAGCCCCCCCGTTGACACTCTCCCACTGGCCGGTACAAGAAGCCTCACATCTGCCTTGATAGAGCCCCCCCGTTGACACTCTCCCACTGGCCGGCACAAGAAGCCTCACATCTGCCTTGATAGAGCTCCCACGTTGACACTCTCCCACTGGCCGGTACAAGAAGCCTCACATCTGCCTTGATAGAGCTCCCACGTTGACACTCTCCCACTGGCCGGTACAAGAAGCCTCACATCTGCCTTGATAGAGCTCCCACGTTGACACTCTCCCACTGGCCGGTACAAGAAGCCTCACATCTGCCTTGATAGAGCTCCCACGTTGACAATCTCCCACTGGCCGGTACAAGAAGCCTCACACCAGACTTGATAGAGCTCCCACGTTGACACTCTCCCACTGGCCGGTACAAGAAGCCTCACATCTGTCTTGATAGAGCTCCCACGTTGACACTCTCCCACTGGCCGGTACATGAAGCCTCACATCTGCCTTGATAGAGCTCCCACGTTGACACTCTCCCACTGGCCGGTACAAGAAGCCTCACATCTGCCTTGATAGAGCTCCCACGTTGACACTCTCCCACTGGCCGGTACAAGAAGCCTCACACCAGACTTGATAGAGCCCCCCCGTTGACACTCTCCCACTGGCCGGCACAAGAAGCCTCACATCTGCCTTGATAGAGCTCCCCCGTTGACACTCTCCCACTGGCCGGTACAAGAAGCCTCACATCTGCCTTGATAGAGCTCCCCCGTTGACACTCTCCCACTGGCCGGTACAAGAAGCCTCACATCTGCCTTGATAGAGCTCCCACGTTGACACTCTCCCACTGGCCGGTACAAGGAGCCTCACATCTCCCTTGATAGAGCCCCCCCCGTTGACACTCTCCCACTGGCCGGTACAAGAAGCCTCACATCTGCTTTTATAGAGCTCCCACGTTGACACTCTCCCACTGGCCGGTACAAGAAGCCTCACACCAGACTTGATAGAGCTCCCACGTTGACACTCTCCCACTGGCCGGTACAAGAAGCCTCACATCTGCCTTGATAGAGCTCCCCCGTTGACACTCTCCCACTGGCCGTTACAAGAAGCCTCACATCTGCCTTGATAGAGCCCCCCCGTTGACACTCTCCCACTGGCCGGTACAAGAAGCCTCACATCTGCCTTGATAGAGCTCCCACGTTGACACTCTCCCACTGGCCGGTACAAGAAGCCTCACACCAGACTTGATAGAGCTCCCACGTTGACACTCTCCAACTGGCCGGTACAAGAAGCCTCACATCTGCCTTGATAGAGCCCCCCCGTTGACACTCTCCCACTGGCCGGCACAAGAAGCCTCACATCTGCCTTGATAGAGTCCCCAAGTTGACACTCTCCCACTGGCCGGTACAAGAAGCCTCACATCTGCCTTGATAGAGCCCCCCCGTTGACACTCTTCCACTGGCCGGTACAAGAAGCCTCACACCAGAATTGATAGAGCCCCCCCGTTGACACTCTCCCACTGGCCGGTACAAGAAGCCTCACACCAGACTTGATAGAGCCCCCCCGTTGACACTCTCCCACTGGCCGGTACAAGAAGCCTCACATCTGCCTTGATAGAGCCCCCCCCGTTGACACTCTCCCACTGGCCGGCACAAGAAGCTTCACATCTGCCTTGATAGAGTCCCCAAGTTGACACTCTCCTACTGGCCGGTACAAGAAGCCTCACATCTGCCTTGATAGAGCTCCCACGTTGACACACTCCCAATGGCCGGTACAAGAAGCCTCACACCAGACTTGATAGAGCCCCCCCGTTGACACTCTCCCACTGGCCGGTACAAGAAGCCTCACATCTGCCTTGATAGAGCTCCCCCGTTGACACTCTCCCACTGGCCGGTACAAGAAGCATCACATCTGCCTTGATAGAGCTCCCACGTTGACACTCTCCCACTGGCCGGTACAAGAAGCCCCACACCAGACTTGATAGAGCTCCCACGTTGACACTCTCCCACTGGCCGGTACAAGAAGCCTCACATCTGCCTTGATAGAGCTGCCCCGTTGACACTCTCCCACTGGCCGGTACAAGAAGCCTCACATCTGCCTTGATAGAGCTCCCACGTTGACACTCGCCCACTGGCCGGTACAAGAAGCCTCACATCTGCCTTGATAGAGTCCCCAAGTTGACACTCTCCCACTGGCCGGTACAAGAAGCCTCACATCTGCCTTGATAGAGCTCCAACGTTGACACTCTCCCACTGGCCGGTACAAGAAGCCTCACATCTGCCTTGATTGAGTCCCCAAGTTGACACTCTCCCACTAGCCGGTACAAGAAGCCTCACATCTGCCTTGATAGAGTCCCCAAGTTGAAACTCTCCCACTGGCCGGTACATGAAGCCTCACACCAGATTTGATAGAGCTTCCACGTTGACACTCTCCCACTGGCGGTACAAGAAGCCTCACATCTGCCTTGATAGAGCCCCCACGTTGACACTCTCCCACTGGCCGCTACAAGAAGCCTCACACCAGACTTGATAGAGCCCCCACGTTGACACTCGCCCACTGGCCGGTACAAGAAGCCTCACATCTGCCTTGATAGAGTCCCCACGTTGACACTCTCCAACTGGCCGGTACAAGAAGCCTCACACCAGACTTGATAGAGCTCCCACGTTGACACTCTCCCACTGGCCGGTACAAGAAGCCTCACATCTGCCTTGATAGAGCTCCCACGTTGACACTCTCCCACTGGCCGGTACAAGAAGCCTCACACCAGACTTGATAGAGCCCCCCCGTTGACACTCTCCCACTGGCCGGTACAAGAAGCCTCACATCTGCCTTGATAGAGCTCCCACGTTGACACTCTCCCACTGGCGGTACAAGAAGCCTCACACCAGACTTGATAGAGCCCCCCCGTTGACACTCTCCCACTGGCCGGTACAAGAAGCCTCACATCTGCCTTGATAGAGCCCCCACGTTGACACTCTCCCACTGGCCGTTACAAGAAGCCTCACATCTGCCTTGATAGAGCTCCCACGTTGACACTCTCCCACTGGCGGTACAAGAGGCCTCACATCTGCCTTGATAGAGCCCCCACGTTGACACTCTCCCACTGGCCGGTACAAGAAGCCTCACATCTGCCTTGATAGAGCTCCCACGTTGACACTCTCCCACTGGCGGTACAAGAAGCCTCACATCTGCCTTGATAGAGCTCCCACGTTGACACTCTCCCACTGGCCGGTACAAGAAGCCTCACATCTGCCTTGATAGAGCTCCCACGTTGACACTCTCCCACTGGCCGGTACAAGAAGCCTCACATCTGCCTTGATAGAGCCCCCCCGTTGACACTCTCCCACTGACCGGTACAAGAAGCCTCTCACCAGACTTGATAGAGCCCCCCCATTGACACTCTCCCACTGGCGGGTACAAGAAGCCTCACATCTGCCTTGATAGAGCTCCCACGTTGACACTCTCCCACTGGCCGGTACAAGAAGCCTCACACCAGACTTGATAGAGCCCCCCCCGTTGACACTCTCCCACTGGCCGGTACAAGAAGCCTCACATCTGCCTTGATAGAGCTCCCCCGTTGACACTCTCCCACTGACCGGTACAAGAAGCCTCACACCAGACTTGATAGAGCCCCCCCGTTGACACTCTCCCACTGGCCGGTACAAGAAGCCTCACATCTGCCTTGATAGAGCCCCCCCATTGACACTCTCCCACTGGCCGGTACAAGAAGCCTCATATCTGCCTTGATAGAGCCCCCACGTTGACACTCTCCCACTGGCCGGTACAAGAAGCCTCACATCTCCCTTGATAGAGCCCCCCCGTTGACACTCTCCCACTGGCCGGTACAAGATGCCTCACATCTGCTTTGATAGAGCTCCCACGTTGACACTCTCCCACTGGCCGGTACAGGAAGCCTCACACCAGACTTGATAGAGCTCCCACGTTGACACTCTCCCACTGGCCGGTACAAGAAGCCTCACACCAGACTTGATAGAGCCCCCCCGTTGACACTCGCCCAATGGCCGGTACAAGAAGCCTCACATCTGCCTTGATAGAGCTCCCCCGTTGACACTCTCCCACTGGCCGGTACATGAAGCCTCACATCTGCCTTGATAGAGCTCCCACGTTGACACTCTCCCACTGGCCGTTACAAGAAGCCTCACATCTGCCTTGATAGAGCTCCCACGTTGACACTCTCCCACTGGCCGGTACAAGAAGCCTCACATCTGCCTTGATAGAGCTCCCACGTTGACACTCTCCCACTGGCCGGTACAAGAAGCCTCACATCTGCCTTGATAGAGCCCCCCCGTTGACACGCTCCCACTGGCCGGTACAAGAAGCCTCACATCTGCCTTGATAGAGCTCCCACGTTGACACTCTCCCACTGGCCGGTACAAGAAGCCTCACACCAGATTTGATAGAGCCCCCCCGTTGACACTCTCCCACTGGCCGGTACAAGAAGCCTCACATCTGCCTTTATAGAGCTCCCACGTTGGCACTCTCCCACTGGCCGGTACAAGAAGCCTCACATCTGCCTTGATAGAGCTCCCACGTTGACACTCTCCCACTGGCCGGTACAAGAAGCCTCACACCAGACTTGATGGAGCCCCCCCGTTGACACTCTCCCACTGGCCGGTACAAGAAGCCTCTTATCTGCCTTGATAGAGCTCCCCCGTTGACACTCTCCCACTGGCCGGTACAAGAAGCCTCACATCTGCCTTGATAAAGCTCCCCCGTTGACACTCTCCCACTGGCCGGTACAAGAAGCCTCACATCTGCCTTGATAGAGCTCCCACGTTGACACTCGCCCACTGGCCGGTACAAGAAGCCTCACATCTGCCTTGATAGAGCCTCACGTTGACACTCTCCCACTGGCCGGTACAAAAAGCCTCACACCAGACTTGATAGAGCTCCCACGTTGACACTCTCCCACTGGCGGTACAAAAAGCCTCACACCAGACTTGATAGAGCCCCCCCGTTGACACTCCCCCACTGGCCGGTACAAGAAGCCTCACATCTGCCTTGATAGAGCCCCCACGTTGACACTCTCCCACTGGCCGGTACAAGAAGCCTCACATCTGCCTTGATAGAGATCCCACGTTGACACTCTCCCACTGGCCGGTACAAGAAGCCTCACATCTGCCTTGATTGAGTCCCCAAGTTGACACTCTCCCACTGGCCGGTACAAGAAGCCTCACATCTGCCTTGATAGAGTCCCCAAGTTGACACTCTCCCACTGGCCGGTACATGAAGCCTCACACCAGACTTGATAGAGCTTCCACGTTGACACTCTCCCACTGGCGGTACAAGAAGCCTCACATCTGCCTTGATAGAGCCCCCACGTTGACACTCTCCCACTGGCCGCTACAAGAAGCCTCACACCAGACTTGATAGAGCCCCCACGTTGACACTCGCCCACTGGCCGGTACAAGAAGCCTCACATCTGCCTTGATAGAGTCCCCACGTTGACACTCTCCCACTGGCCGGTACAAGAAGCCTCACACCAGACTTGATAGAGCTCCCACGTTGACACTCTCCCACTGGCCGGTACAAGAAGCCTCACATCTGCCTTGATAGAGCTCCCACGTTGACACTCTCCCACTGGCCGGTACAAGAAGCCTCACACCAGACATGATAGAGACCCCCCCCCCCCCCGTTGACACTCGCCCACTGGCCGGTACAAGAAGCCTCACATCTGCCTCATAGAGCTCCCACGTTGACACTCTCCCACTGGCCGGTACAAGAAGCCTCACATCTGCCTTGATAGAGCTCCCACGTTGACACTCTCCCACTGGCCGGTACAAGAAGCCTCACACCAGACTTGATAGAGCCCCCCCGTTGACACTCTCCCACTGGCCGGTACAAGAAGCCTCACATCTGCCTTGATAGAGCTCCCACGTTGACACTCTCCCACTGGCGGTACAAGAAGCCTCACACCAGACTTGATAGAGCCCCCCCGTTGACACTCTCCCACTGGCCGGTACAAGAAGCCTCACATCTGCCTTGATAGAGCCCCCACGTTGACACTCTCCCACTGGCCGTTACAAGAAGCCTCACATCTGCCTTGATAGAGCTCCCACGTTGACACTCTCCCACTGGCGGTACAAGAAGCCTCACATCTGCCTTGATAGAGCCCCCACGTTGACACTCTCCCACTGGCCGGTACAAGAAGCCTCACATCTGCCTTGATAGAGCTCCCACGTTGACACTCTCCCACTGGCGGTACAAGAAGCCTCACATCTGCCTTGATAGAGCTCCCACGTTGACACTCTCCCACTGGCCGGTACAAGAAGCCTCACATCTGCCTTGATAGAGCTCCCACGTTGACACTCTCCCACTGGCCGGTACAAGAAGCCTCACATCTGCCTTGATAGAGCCCCCCCGTTGACACTCTCCCACTGACCGGTACAAGAAGCCTCTCACCAGACTTGATAGAGCCCCCCCATTGATACTCTCCCACTGGCGGGTACAAGAAGCCTCACATCTGCCTTGATAGAGCTCCCACGTTGACACTCTCCCACTGGCCGGTACAAGAAGCCTCACACCAGACTTGATAGAGCCCCCCCGTTGACACTCTCCCACTGGCCGGTACAAGAAGCCTCACATCTGCCTTGATAGAGCTCCCCCGTTGACACTCTCCCACTGACCGGTACAAGAAGCCTCACACCAGACTTGATAGAGCCCCCCCGTTGACACTCTCCCACTGGCCGGTACAAGAAGCCTCACATCTGCCTTGATAGAGCCCCCCCATTGACACTCTCCCACTGGCCGGTACAAGAAGCCTCATATCTGCCTTGATAGAGCCCCCACGTTGACACTCTCCCACTGGCCGGTACAAGAAGCCTCACATCTCCCTTGATAGAGCCCCCCCGTTGACACTCTCCCACTGGCCGGTACAAGATGCCTCACATCTGCTTTGATAGAGCTCCCACGTTGACACTCTCCCACTGGCCGGTACAAGAAGCCTCACACCAGACTTGATAGAGCTCCCACGTTGACACTCTCCCACTGGCCGGTACAAGAAGCCTCACACCAGACTTGATAGAGCCCCCCCGTTGACACTCGCCCAATGGCCGGTACAAGAAGCCTCACATCTGCCTTGATAGAGCTCCCCCGTTGACACTCTCCCACTGGCCGGTACATGAAGCCTCACATCTGCCTTGATAGAGCTCCCACGTTGACACTCTCCCACTGGCCGTTACAAGAAGCCTCACATCTGCCTTGATAGAGCTCCCACGTTGACACTCTCCCACTGGCCGGTACAAGAAGCCTCACATCTGCCTTGATAGAGCTCCCACGTTGACACTCTCCCACTGGCCGGTACAAGAAGCCTCACATCTGCCTTGATAGAGCCCCCCCGTTGACACGCTCCCACTGGCCGGTACAAGAAGCCTCACATCTGCCTTGATAGAGCTCCCACGTTGACACTCTCCCACTGGCCGGTACAAGAAGCCTCACACCAGATTTGATAGAGCCCCCCCGTTGACACTCTCCCACTGGCCGGTACAAGAAGCCTCACATCTGCCTTTATAGAGCTCCCACGTTGACACTCTCCCACTGGCCGGTACAAGAAGCCTCACATCTGCCTTGATAGAGCTCCCACGTTGACACTCTCCCACTGGCCGGTACAAGAAGCCTCACACCAGACTTGATGGAGCCCCCCCGTTGACACTCTCCCACTGGCCGGTACAAGAAGCCTCTTATCTGCCTTGATAGAGCTCCCCCGTTGACACTCTCCCACTGGCCGGTACAAGAAGCCTCACATCTGCCTTGATAAAGCTCCCCCGTTGACACTCTCCCACTGGCCGGTACAAGAAGCCTCACATCTGCCTTGATAGAGCTCCCACGTTGACACTCGCCCACTGGCCGGTACAAGAAGCCTCACATCTGCCTTGATAGAGCCCCACGTTGACACTCTCCCACTGGCCGGTACAAAAAGCCTCACACCAGACTTGATAGAGCTCCCACGTTGACACTCTCCCACTGGCGGTACAAAAAGCCTCACACCAGACTTGATAGAGCCCCCCCGTTGACACTCCCCCACTGGCCGGTACAAGAAGCCTCACATCTGCCTTGATAGAGCCCCCACGTTGACACTCTCCCACTGGCCGGTACAAGAAGCCTCACATCTGCCTTGATAGAGATCCCACGTTGACACTCTCCCACTGGCGGTACAAGAAGCCTCACATCTGCCTTGATAGAGCCCCCATGTTGACACTCTCCCACTCGCCGGTACAAGAAGCCTCACATCTGCCTTGATAGAGCTCCCACGTTGACACTCTCCCACTGGCGGTACAAGAAGCCTCACATCTGCCTTGATAGAGCTCCCACGTTGACACTCTCCCACTGGCCGGTACAAGAAGCCTCACATCTGCCTTGATAGAGCTCCCACGTTGACACTCTCCCACTGGCCGGTACAAGAAGCCTCACATCTGCCTTGATAGAGCCCCCCCGTTGACACTCTCCCACTGACCGGTACAAGAAGCCTCTCACCAGACTTGATAGAGCCCCCCCATTGACACTCTCCCACTGGCGGGTACAAGAAGCCTCACTTCTGCCTTGATAGAGCTCCCACGTTGACACTCTCCCACTGGCCGGTACAAGAAGCCTCACACCAGACTTGATAGAGCCCCCCCGTTGACACTCTCCCACTGGCCGGTACAAGAAGCCTCACATCTGCCTTGATAGAGCTCCCCCGTTGACACTCTCCCACTGGCCGGTACAAGAAGCCTCACACCAGACTTGATAGAGCCCCCCCGTTGACACTCTCCCACTGGCCGGTACAAGAAGCCTCACATCTGCCTTGATAGAGCCCCCCCATTGACACTCTCCCACTGGCCGGTACAAGAAGCCTCATATCTGCCTTGATAGAGCCCCCACGTTGACACTCTCCCACTGGCCGGTACAAGAAGCCTCACATCTCCCTTGATAGAGCCCCCCCGTTGACACTCTCCCACTGGCCGGTACAAGATGCCTCACATCTGCTTTGATAGAGCACCCACGTTGACACTCTCCCACTGGCCGGTACAAGAAGCCTCACACCAGACTTGATAGAGCTCCCACGTTGACACTCTCCCACTGGCCGGTACAAGAAGCCTCCCACCAGACTTGATAGAGCCCCCCCGTTGACACTCGCCCACTGGCCGGTACAAGAAGCCTCACATCTGCCTTGATAGAGCTCCCCGTTGACACTCTCCCACTGGCCGGTACAAGAAGCCTCACATCTGCCTTGATAGAGCTCCCACGTTGACACTCTCCCACTGGTCGGTACAAGAAGCCTCACATCTCCCTTGATAGAGCCCCCCCGTTGACACTCTCCCACTGGCCGGTACAAGAAGCCTCACATCTGCCTTGATAGAGCCCCCCATTGACACTCTCCCACTGGCCGGTACAAGAAGCCTCACATCTGCCTTGATAGAGCCCCCACGTTGACACTCTCCCACTGGCCGGTACAAGAAGCCTCACATCTGCCTTGATAGAGCTCCCACGTTGACACTCTCCCACTGGCGGTACAAGAAGCCTCACACCAGACTTGATAGAGCTCCCACGTTGACACTCTCCCACTGGCCGGTACGAGAAGCCTCACATCTGCCTTGATAGAGCTCCCACGTTGACACTCTCCCACTGGCCGGTACATGAAGCCTCACACCAGACTTGATAGAGCCCCCCCGTTGACACTCTCCCACTGGCCGGTACAAGAAGCCTCACATCTGCCTTGATAGAGCCCCCACGTTGACACTCTCCCACTGACCGGTACAAGAAGCCTCACATCTGCCTTGATAGATCTCCCACGTTGACACTCTCCCACTGGCCGGTACAAGAAGCCTCACATCTGCCTTGATAGAGCTCCCACGTTGATACTCTCCCACTGGCCGGTACAAGAAGCCTCACATCTGCCTTGATAGAGCTCCCACGTTGACATATTCCCACTGGCCGGTACAAGAAGCCTCACATCTGCCTTGATAGAGCTCCCACGTTGACACTCTCCCACTGGCCGGTACAAGAAGCCTCACATCTGCCTTGATAGAGCTCCCACGTTGACACTCTCCCACTGGCCGGTACAAGAAGCCTCACACCAGACTTGATAGAGCCCCCCCGTTGACACTCTCCCACTGGCCGGTACAAGAAGCCTCACACCAGACTTGATAGAGCTCCCACGTTGACACTCTCCCACTGGCCGGTACAAGAAGCCTCACATCTGCCTTGATAGAGCTCCCACGTTGACACTCTCCCACTAGCCGGTACAAGAAGCCTCACATCTGCCTTGATAGAGCTCCCACGTTGACACTCTCCCACTGGCCGGTACAAGAAGCCTCACATCTGCCTTGATAGAGCCCACCCGTTGACACTCTCCCACTGGCCGGTACAAGAAGCCTCACATCTGCCTTGATAGAGCTCCCACGTTGACACTCTCCCACTGGCCGGTACAAGAAGCCTCACACCAGATTTGATAGAGCCCCCCGGTTGACACTCTCCCACTGGCCGGTACAAGAAGCCTCACATATGCCTTGATAGAGCTCCCCCGTTGACACTCTCCCACTGGCCGGTACAAGAAGCCTCACATCTGCCTTGATAGAGCTCCCACGTTGACACTCTCCCACTGGCCGGTACAAGAAGCCTCACATCTGCCTTGATAGAGCTCCCACGTTGACACTCTCCCACTGGCCGGTACAAGAAGCCTCACACCAGACTTGATAGAGCCCCCCCGTTGACACTCTCCCACTGGCCGGCACAAGAAGCCTCACATCTGCCTTGATAGAGCTCCCCCGTTGACACTCTCCCACTGGCCGGTACAAGAAGCCTCACATCTGCCTTGATAGAGCTCCCCCGTTGACACTCTCCCACTGGCCGGTACAAGAAGCCTCACATCTGCCTTGATAGAGCTCCCACGTTGACACTCTCCCACTGGCCGGTACAAGAAGCCTCACATCTCCCTTGATAGAGCCCCCCCCCGTTGACACTCTCCCACTGGCCGGTACAAGAAGCCTCACATCTGCCTTTATAGAGCTCCCACGTTGACACTCTCCCACTGGCCGGTACAAGAAGCCTCACACCAGACTTGATAGAGCTCCCACGTTGACACTCTCCCACTGGCCGGTACAAGAAGCCTCACATCTGCCTTGATAGAGCTCCCCCGTTGACACTCTCCCACTGGCCGGTACAAGAAGCCTCACATCTGCCTTGATAGAGCCCCCCCGTTGACACTCTCCCACTGGCCGGTACAAGAAGCCTCACATCTGCCTTGATAGAGCTCCCACGTTGACGCTCTCCCACTGGCCGGTACAAGAAGCCTCACACCAGACTTGATAGAGCTCCCACGTTGACACTCTCCCCCTGGCCGGTACAAGAAGCCTCACATCTGCCTTGATAGAGCCCCCCCGTTGACACTCTCCCACTGGCCGGCACAAGAAGCCTCACATCTGCCTTGATAGAGTCCCCAAGTTGACACTCTCCCACTGGCCGGTACAAGAAGCCTCACATCTGCCTTGATAGAGCCCCCCCGTTGACACTCTCCCACTGGCCGGTACAAGAAGCCTCACACCAGACTTGATAGAGCCCCCCCGTTGACACTCTCCCACTGGCCGGTACAAGAAGCCTCACACCAGACTTGATAGAGCCCCCCCGTTGACACTCTCCCACTGGCCGGTACAAGAAGCCTCACATCTGCCTTGATAGAGCTCCCCCGTTGACACTCTCCCACTGGCCGGTACAAGAAGCATCACATCTGCCTTGATAGAGCTCCCACGTTGACACTCTCCCACTGGCCGGTACAAGAAGCCCCACACCAGACTTGATAGAGCTCCCACGTTGACACTCTCCCACTGGCCGGTACAAGAAGCCTCACATCTGCCTTGATTGAGCTCCCCCGTTGACACTCTCCCACTGGCCGGTACAAGAAGCCTCACATCTGCCTTGATAGAGCTCCCACGTTGACACTCGCCCACTGGCCGGTACAAGAAGCCTCACATCTGCCTTGATAGAGTCCCCAAGTTGACACTCTCCCACTGGCCGGTACAAGAAGCCTCACATCTGCCTTGATAGAGCTCCCACGTTGACACTCTCCCACTGGCCGGTACAAGAAGCCTCACATCTGCCTTGATAGAGTCCCCAAGTTGACACTCTCCCACTGGCCGGTACAAGAAGCCTCACATCTGCCTTGATAGAGTCCCCAAGTTGACACTCTCCCACTGGCCGGTACATGAAGCCTCACACCAGACTTGATAGAGCTTCCACGTTGACACTCTCCCACTGGCGGTACAAGAAGCCTCACATCTGCCTTGATAGAGCCCCCACGTTGACACTCTCCCACTGGCCGCTACAAGAAGTCTCACACCAGACTTGATAGAGCCCCCACGTTGACACTCGCCCACTGGCCGGTTCAAGAAGCCTCACATCTGCCTTGATAGAGTCCCCACGTTGACACTCTCCCACTGGCCGGTACATGAAGCCTCACACCAGACTTGATAGAGCCCCCCCCCCCCCCCCGTTGACACTCGCCCACTTGCCGGTACAAGAAGCCTCACATCTGCCTTGATAGAGCTCCCACTTTGACACTCTCCCACTGGCCGGTACAAGAAGCCTCACATCTGCCTTGATAGAGCTCCCACGTTGACACTCTCCCACTGGCCGGTAGAAGAAGCCTCACACCAGACATGATAGAGCCCCCCCCCCCCGTTGACACTCGCCCACTTGCCGGTACAAGAAGCCTCACATCTGCCTTGATAGAGCTCCCACTTTGACACTCTCCCACTGGCCGGTACAAGAAGCCTCACATCTGCCTTGATAGAGCTCCCACGTTGACACTCTCCCACTGGCCGGTAGAAGAAGCCTCACACCAGACTTGATAGAGCCCCCCCCCCCCCGTTGACACTCTCCCACTGGCCGGTACAAGAAGCCTCACATCTGCCTTGATAGAGCTCCCACGTTGACACTCTCCCACTGGCGGTACAAGAAGCCTCACACCAGACTTGATAGAGCCCCCCCGTTGACACTCTCCCACTGGCCGGTACAAGAAGCCTCACATCTGCCTCGATAGAGCCCCCACGTTGACACTCTCCCACTGGCCGTTACAAGAAGCCTCACATCTGCCTTGATAGAGCTCCCACGTTGACACTTTCCCACTGGCGGTACAAGAAGCCTCACATCTGCCTTGATAGAGCCCCCACGTTGACACTCTCCCACTGGCCGGTACAAGAAGCCTCACATCTGCCTTGATAGAGCTCCCACGTTGACACTCTCCCACTGGCGGTACAAGAAGCCTCACATCTGCCTTGATAGAGCTCCCACGTTGACACTCTCCCACTGGCCGGTACAAGAAGCCTCACATCTGCCTTGATAGAGCTCCCACGTTGACACTCTCCCACTGGCCGGTACAAGAAGCCTCACATCTTTCTTGATAGAGCCCCCCCGTTGACACTCTCCCACTGACCGGTACAAGAAGCCTCTCACCAGACTTGATAGAGCCCCCCCATTGACACTCTCCCACTGGCGGGTACAAGAAGCCTCACATCTGCCTTGATAGAGCTCCCACGTTGACACTCTCCCACTGGCCGGTACAAGAAGCCTCACACCAGACTTGATAGAGCCCCCCCGTTGACACTCTCCCACTGGCCGGTACAAGAAGCCTCACATCTGCCTTGATAGAGCTCCCCCGTTGACACTCTCCCACTGACCGGTACAAGAAGCCTCACACCAGACTTGATAGAGCCCCCCCGTTGACACTCTCCCACTGGCCGGTACAAGAAGCCTCACATCTGCCTTGATAGAGCCCCCCCATTGACACTCTCCCACTGGCCGGTACAAGAAGCCTCATATCTGCCTTGATAGAGCCCCCACGTTGACACTCTCCCACTGGCCGGTACAAGAAGCCTCACATCTCCCTTGATAGAGCCCCCCCGTTGACACTCTCCCACTGGCCGGTACAAGATGCCTCACATCTGCTTTGATAGAGCTCCCACGTTGACACTCTCCCACTGGCCGGTACAAGAAGCCTCACACCAGACTTGATAGAGCTCCCACGTTGACACTCTCCCACTGGCCGGTACAAGAAGCCTCACACCAGACTTGATAGAGCCCCCCCGTTGACACTCGCCCAATGGCCGGTACAAGAAGCCTCACATCTGCCTTGATAGAGCTCCCCCGTTGACACTCTCCCACTGGCCGGTACAAGAAGCCTCACATCTGCCTTGATAGAGCTCCCACGTTGACACTCTCCCACTGGCCGTTACAAGAAGCCTCACATCTGCCTTGATAGAGCTCCCACGTTGACACTCTCCCACTGGCCGGTACAAGAAGCCCCACATCTGCCTTGATAGAGCTCCCACGTTGACACTCTCCCACTGGCCGGTACAAGAAGCCTCACATCTGCCTTGATAGAGCCCCCCCGTTGACACGCTCCCACTGGCCGGTACAAGAAGCCTCACATCTGCCTTGATAGAGCTCCCATGTTGACACTCTCCCACTGGCCGGTACAAGAAGCCTCACACCAGATTTGATAGAGCCCCCCCCCGTTAACACTCTCCCACTGAGCGGTACAAGAAGCCCCACATCTGCCTTTATAGAGCTCCCACGTTGACACTCTCCCACTGGCCGGTACAAGAAGCCTCACATCTGCCTTGATAGAGCTCCCACGTTGACACTCTCCCACTGGCCGGTACAAGAAGCCTCACACCAGACTTGATGGAGCCCCCCCGTTGACACTCTCCCACTGGCCGGTACAAGAAGCCTCTTATCTGCCTTGATAGAGCTCCCCCGTTGACACTCTCCCACTGGCCGGTACAAGAAGCCTCACATCTGCCTTGATAAAGCTCCCCCGTTGACACTCTCCCACTGGCCGGTACAAGAAGCCTCACATCTGCCTTGATAGAGCTCCCACGTTGACACTCGCCCACTGGCCGGTACAAGAAGCCTCACATCTGCCTTGATAGAGCCCCACGTTGACACTCTCCCACTGGCCGGTACAAGAAGCCTCACACCAGACTTGATAGAGCTCCCACGTTGACACTCTCCCACTGGCGGTACAAGAAGCCTCACACCAGACTTGATAGAGCCCCCCCGTTGACACTCTCCCACTGGCCGGTACAAGAAGCCTCACATCTGCCTTGATAGAGCCCCCACGTTGACACTCTCCCACTGGCCGGTACAAGAAGCCTCACATCTGCCTTTATAGAGATCCCACGTTGACACTCTCCCACTGGCGGTACAAGAAGCCTCACATCTGCCTTGATAGAGCCCCCATGTTGACACTCTCCCACTGGCCGGTACAAGAAGCCTCACATCTGCCTTGATAGAGCTCCCACGTTGACACTCTCCCACTGGCGGTACAAGAAGCCTCACATCTGCCTTGATAGAGCTCCCACGTTGACACTCTCCCACTGGCCGGTACAAGAAGCCTCACATCTGCCTTGATAGAGCTCCCACGTTGACACTCTCCCACTGGCCGGTACAAGAAGCCTCACATCTGCCTTGATAGAGCCCCCCGTTGACACTCTCCCACTGACCGGTACAAGAAGCCTCTCACCAGACTTGATAGAGCCCCCCCCCCCATTGACAATCTCCCAATGGCGGGTACAAGAAGCCTCACATCTGCCTTGATAGAGCTCCCACGTTGACACTCTCCCACTGGCCGGTACATGAAGCCTCACACCAGACTTGATAGAGCCCCCCCGTTGACACTCTCCCACTGGCCGGTACAAGAAGCCTCACATCTGCCTTGATAGAGCTCCCCCGTTGACACTCTCCCACTGGCCGGTACAAGAAGCCTCACACCAGACTTGATAGAGCCCCCCCCCGTTGACACTCTCCCACTGGCCGGTACAAGAAGCCTCACATCTGCCTTGATAGAGCCCCCCCATTGACACTCTCCCACTGGCCGGTACAAGAAGCCTCATATCTGCCTTGATAGAGCCCCCACGTTGACACTCTCCCACTGGCCGGTACAAGAAGCCTCACATCTCCCTTGATAGAGCCCCCCCGTTGACACTCTCCCACTGGCCGGTACAAGATGCCTCACATCTGCTTTGATAGAGCTCCCACGTTGACACTCTCCCACTGGCCGGTACAAGAAGCCTCACACCAGACTTGATAGAGCTCCCACGTTGACACTCTCCCACTGGCCGGTACAAGAAGCCTCACACCAGACTTGATAGAGCCCCCCCGTTGACACTCGCCCACTGGCCGGTACAAGAAGCCTCACATCTGCCTTGATAGAGCTCCCCCGTTGACACTCTCCCACTGGCCGGTACAAGAAGCCTCACATCTGCCTTGATAGAGCTCCCACGTTGACACTCTCCCACTGGTCGGTACAAGAAGCCTCACATCTCCCTTGATAGAGCCCCCCCGTTGACACTCTCCCACTGGCCGGTACAAGAAGCCTCACATCTGCCTTGATAGAGCCCCCCCATTGACACTCTCCCACTGGCCGGTACAAGAAGCCTCACATCTGCCTTGATAGAGCCCCCACGTTGACACTCTCCCACTGGCCGGTACAAGAAGCCTCACATCTGCCTTGATAGAGCTCCCACGTTGACACTCTCCCACTGGCGGTACAAGAAGCCTCACACCAGACTTGATAGAGCTCCCACGTTGACACTCTCCCACTGGCCGGTACGAGAAGCCTCACATCTGCCTTGATAGAGCTCCCACGTTGACACTCTCCCACTGGCCGGTACAAGAAGCCTCACACCAGACTTGATAGAGCCCCCCCGTTGACACTCTCCCACTGGCCGGTACAAGAAGCCTCACATCTGCCTTGATAGAGCCCCCACGTTGACACTCTCCCACTGACCGCTACAAGAAGCCGCACATCTGCCTTGATAGAGCTCCCACGTTGACACTCTCCCACTGGCCGGTACAAGAAGCCTCACATCTGCCTTGATAGAGCTCCCACGTTGATACTCTCCCACTGGCCGGTACATGAAGCCTCACATCTGCCTTGATAGAGCTCCCACGTTGACACTTTCCCACTGGCCGGTACAAGAAGCCTCACATCTGCCTTGATAGAGCTCCCACGTTGACACTCTCCCACTGGCCGGTACAAGAAGCCTCACATCTGCCTTGATAGAGCTCCCACGTTGACACTCTCCCACTGGCCGGTACAAGAAGCCTCACACCAGACTTGATAGAGCCCCCCCCGTTGACACTCTCCCACTGGCCGGTACAAGAAGCCTCACACCAGACTTGATAGAGCTCCCACGTTGACACTCTCCCACTGGCCGGTACAAGAAGCCTCACATCTGCCTTGATAGAGCTCCCACGTTGACACTCTCCCACTAGCCGGTACAAGAAGCCTCACATCTGCCTTGATAGAGCTCCCACGTTCACACTCTCCCACTGGCCGGTACAAGAAGCCTCACATCTGCCTTGATAGAGCCCCCCCGTTGACACTTTCCCACTGGCCGGTACAAGAAGCCTCACATCTGCCTTGATAGAGCTCCCACGTTGACACTCTCCCACTGGCCGGTACAAGAAGCCTCACACCAGATTTGATAGAGCCCCCCCGTTGACACTCTCCCACTGGCCGGTACAAGAAGCCTCACATATGCCTTGATAGAGCTCCCCCGTTGACACTCTCCCACTGGCCGGTACAAGAAGCCTCACATCTGACTTGATAGAGCTCCCACGTTGACACTCTCCCACTGGCCGGTACAAGAAGCCTCACATCTGCCTTGATAGAGCTCCCACGTTGACACTCTCCCACTGGCCGGTACAAGAAGCCTCACACCAGACTTGATAGAGCCCCCCCGTTGACACTCTCCCAATGGCCGGCACAAGAAGCCTCACATCTGCCTTGATAGAGCTCCCCCGTTGACACTCTCCCACTGGCCGGTACAAGAAGCCTCACATCTGCCTTGATAAAGCTCCCCCGTTGACACTCTCCCACTGGCCGGTACAAGAAGCCTCACATCTGCCTTGATATAGCTCCCACGTTGACACTCTCCCACTGGCCGGTACAAGAAGCCTCACATCTGCCTTGATAGAGCCCCCCCCCCCGTTGACACTCTCCCACTGGCCGGTTCAAGAAGCCTCACATCTGCCTTGATAGAGCTCCCACGTTGACACTCTCCCACTGGCCGGTACAAGAAGCCTCACACCAGACTTGATAGAGCTCCCACGTTGACACTCTCCCACTGGCCGGTACAAGAAGCCTCACATCTGCCTTGATAGAGCTCCCCCGTTGACACTCTCCCACTGGCCGGTACAAGAAGCCTCACATCTACCTTGATAGAGCCCCCCCGTTGACACTCTCCCACTGGCCGGTACAAGAAGCCACACATCTGCCTTGATAGAGGCCCACGTTGACACTATCCCACTGGCCGGTACAAGAAGCCTCACACCAGACTTGATAGAGCTCCCACGTTGACACTCTCCCACTGGCCGGTACAAGAAGCCTCACATCTGCCTTGATAGAGCCCCCCCGTTGACACTCTCCCACTGGCCGGCACAAGAAGCCTCACATCTGCCTTGATAGAGTCCCCAAGTAGACACTCTCCCACTGGCCGGTACAAGAAGCCTCACATCTTCCTTGATAGAGCCCCCCCGTTGACACTCTCCCACTGGCAAGTACAAGAAGCCTCACACCAGACTTGATAGAGCCCCCCCGTTGACACTCTCCCACTGGCCGGTACAAGAAGCCTCACACCAGACTTGATAGAGCCCCCCCGTTGACACTCTCCCACTGGCCGGTACAAGAAGCCTCACATCTGCCTTGATAGAGTCCCCACGTTGACACTCTCCCACTGGCCGGCACAAGAAGCCTCACATCTGCCTTGATAGAGTCCCCAAGTTGACACTCTCCCACTGGCCGGTACAAGAAGCCTCACATCTGCCTTGATAGAGCTCCCACGTTGACACTCTCCCACTGGCCGGTACAAGAAGCCTCACACCAGACTTGATAGAGCCCCCCCGTTGACACTCTCCCACTGGCCGGTATAAGAAGCCTCACACCAGACTTGATAGAGCTCCCACGTTGACACTCTCCCACTGGCCGGTACAAGAAGCCTCACATCTGCCTTGATAGAGCTCCCTCGTTGACACTCTCCCACTGGCCGGTACAAGAAGCCTCACATCTGCCTTGATAGAGCTGCCCCGTTGACACTCTCCCACTGGCCGGTACAAGAAGCCTCACATCTGCCTTGATAGAGCTCCCACGTTGACACTCTCCCACTGGCCGGTGCAAGAAGCCTCACACCAGACTTGATAGAGCTCCCACGTTGACACTCTCCCACTGGCCGGTACAACAAGCCTCACATCTGCATTGATAGAGCTCCCACGTTGACACGCCCACTGGCCGGTACAAGAAGCCTCACATCTGCCTTGATAGAGCCCCACGTTGACACTCTCCCACTGGCCGGTACAAGAAGCCTCACACCAGACTTGATAGAGCTCCCCCGTTGACACTCTCCCACTGTCCGGTACAAGAAGCCTCACATCTGCCTTGATAGAGCTCCCACGTTGACACTCTCCCACTGGCCGGTACAAGAAGCCTCACACCAGACTTGATAGAGCTCCCACGTTGACACTCTCCCACTGGCCGGTACAAGAAGCCTCACATCTGCCTTGATAGAGCTCCCCCGTTGACACTCTCCCACTGGCCGGTACAAGAAGCCTCACATCTGCCTTGATAGAGCTCCCACGTTGACACTCGCCCACTGGCCGGTACAAGAAGCCTCACATCTGCCTTGATAGAGCCCCACGTTGACACTCTCCCACTGGCCGGTACAAGAAGCCTCACACCAGACTTGATAGAGCTCCCACGTTGACACTCTCCCACTGGCCGGTACAAGAAGCCTCACATCTGCCTTGATAGAGCTCCCACGTTGACACTCTCCCACTGGCCGGTACAAGAAGCCTCACATCTGCCTTGATAGAGCTCCCACGTTGACACTCTCCCACTGGCCGGTACAAGAAGCCTCACATCTGCCTTGATAGAGCTCCCACATTGACACTCGCCCACTGGCCGGTACATGAAGCCTCACATCTGCCTTGATAGAGCTCCCACGTTGACACTCTCCCACTGGCCGGTACAAGAAGCCTCACACCAGACTTGATAGAGCTCCCACGTTGACACTCTCCCACTGGCCGGTACAAGAAGCCTCACATCTGCCTTGATAGAGCTCCCACGTTGACACTCTCCCACTGGCCGGTACAAGAAGCCTCACATCTGCCTTGATAGAGCCCCCCCGTTGACACTCTCCCACTGGCCGGTACAAGAAGCCTCACATCTGCCTTGATAGAGCTCCCACGTTGACACTCTCCCACTGGCCGGTACAAGAAGCCTCACACCAGATTTGATAGAGCCCCCCCGTTGACACTCTCCCACTGGCCGGTACAAGAAGCCTCACATCTGCCTTGATAGAGCTCCCCCGTTGACACTCTCCCACTGCCCGGTACAAGAAGCCTCACATCTGCCTTGATAGAGCTCCCACGTTGACCCTCTCCCACTGGCCGGTACAAGAAGCCTCACATCTGCCTTGATAGAGCTCCCACGTTGACACTCTCCCACTGGCCGGTACAAGAAGCCTCACACCAGACTTGATAGAGCCCCCCGTTGACACTCTCCCACTGGCCGGCACAAGAAGCCTCACATCTGCCTTGATAGAGCTCCCCCGTTGACACTCTCCCACTGGCCGGTACAAGAAGCCTCACATCTGCCTTGATAAAGCTCCCCCGTTGACACTCTCCCACTGGCCGGTACAAGAAGCCTCACATCTGCCTTGATAGAGCTCCCACGTTGACACTCTCCCACTGGCCGGTACAAGAAGCATCACATCTGCCTTGATAGAGCCCCCCCGTTGACACTCTCCCACTGGCCGGTACAAGAAGCCTCACATCTGCCTTGGTAGAGCTCCCACGTTGACACTCTCCCACTGGCCGGTACAAGAAGCCTCACACCAGAATTGATAGAGCTCCCACGTTGACACTCTCCCACTGGCCGGTACAAGAAGCCTCACATCTGCCTTGATAGAGCCCCCCCGTTGACACTCTCCCACTGGCCGGCACAAGAATCCTCACACCTTCCTTGATAGAGTCCCCAAGTTGACACTCTCCCACTGGCCGGTACAAGAAGCCTCACATCTTCCTTGATAGAGCCCCCCCGTTGACACTCTCCCACTGGCCGGTACAAGAAGCCTCACACCAGACTTGATAGAGCCCCCCCGTTGACACTCTCCCACTGGCCGGTACAAGAAGCCTCACACCAGACTTGATAGAGCCCCCCGTTGACACTCTCCCACTGGCCGGTACAAGAAGCCTCACATCTGCCTTTATAGAGTCCCCAAGTTGACACTCTCCCACTGGCCGGTACAAGAAGCCTCACATCTGCCTTGATAGAGCTCCCACGTTGACACTCTCCCATTGGCCGGTACAAGAAGCCTCACCCCAGACTTGATAGAGCCCCCCCGTTGACACTCTCCCACTGGCCGGTACAAGAAGCCTCACATCTGCCTTGATAGAGCTCCCCCGTTGACACTCTCCCACTGGCCGGTACAAAAAGCCTCACATCTGCCTTGATAGAGCTCCCACGTTGACACTCTCCCACTGGCCGGTACATGAAGCGTCACATCTGCCTTGATAGAGCTCCCCCGTTGACACTATCCCACTGTCCGGTACAAGAAGCCTCACATCTGCCTTGATAGAGCTCCCACGTTGACACTCTCCCACTGGCCGGTTCAAGAAGCCTCACACCAGACTTGATAGAGCTCCCACGTTGACACTCTCCCACTGGCCGGTACAAGAAGCCTCACATCTGCCTTGATAGAGCTCCCCCGTTGACACTCTCCCACTGGCCGGTACAAGAAGCCTCACATCTGCCTTGATAGAGCTCCCACGTTGACACTCGCCCACTGGCCGGTACAAGAAGCCTCACATCTGCCTTGATAGAGCCCCACGTTGACACTCTCCCACTGGCCGGTACAAGAAGCCTCACACCAGACTTGATAGAGCTCCCACGTTTACACTCTCCCACTGGCCGGTACAAGAAGCCTCACATCTGCCTTGATAGAGCTCCCACGTTGACACTCTCCCACTGGCCGGTACAAGAAGCCTCACATCTGCCTTGATAGAGCTCCCACGTTGACACTCTCCCACTGGCCGGTACAAGAAGCCTCACATCTGCCTTGATAGAGCTCCCACGTTGACACTCGCCCACTGGCCGGTACATGAAGCCTTACATCTGCCTTGATAGAGCTCCCACGTTGACACTCTCCCACTGGCCGGTACAAGAAGCCTCACACCAGACTTGATAGAGCCCCCCCCCCCGTTGACACTCGCCCACTGGCCGGTACAAGAAGCCTCACATCTGCGTTGATAGAGCTCCCACGTTGACACTCTCCCACTGGCCGGTACAAGAAGCCTCACATCTGCCTTGATAGAGCTCCCACGTTGACACTCTCCCACTGGCCGGTACAAGAAGCCTCACACCAGACTTGATAGAGCCCCCCGTTGACACTCTCCCACTGGCCGGTACATGAAGCCTCACATCTGCCTTGATAGAGCTCCCACGTAGACACTCTCCCACTGGCGGTACAAGAAGCCTCACACCAGATTTGATAGAGCCCCCCCGTTGACACTCTCCCACTTGCCGGTACAAGAAGCCTCACATCTGCCTTGATAGAGCCCCCACGTTGACACTCTCCCACTGGCCGGTACAAGAAGCCTCACATCTGCCTTGATAGAGCCCCCACGTTGACACTCTCCCACTGGCCGGTACAAGAAGCCTCACACCAGTCTTGATAGAGCTCCCACGTTTACACTCTCCCACTTGCCGGTACAAGAAGCCTCACATCTGCCTTGATAGAGCCCCCACGTTGACACTCTCCCACTGGCCGGTACATGAAGCCTCACATCTGCCTTGATAGAGCTCCCACGTTGACACTCTCCCACTGGCCGGTACAAGAAGCCTCACACCAGACTTGATAGAGCTCCCACGTTGACACTCTCCGACTGGCCGGTACAAGAAGCCTCACATCTGCCTTGATAGAGCTCCCCCGTTGACACTCTCCCACTGGCCGGTACAAGAAGCCTCACATCTGCCTTGATAGAGCTCCCACGTTGACACTCGCCCACTGGCCGGTACAAGAAGCCTCACATCTGCCTTGATAGAGCCCCACGTTGACACTCTCCCACTGGCCGGTACAAGAAGCCTCACACCAGACTTGATAGAGCTCCCACGTTGACACTCTCCCACTGGCCGGTACAAGAAGCCTCACATCTGCCTTGATAGAGCTCCCACGTTGACACTCTCCCACTGGCCGGTACAAGAAGCCTCACATCTGCCTTGATAGAGCTCCCACGTTGACACTCTCCCACTGGCCGGTACAAGAAGCCTCACATCTGCCTTGATAGAGCTCCCACATTGACACTCGCCCACTGGCCGGTACATGAAGCCTCACATCTGCCTTGATAGAGCTCCCACGTTGACACTCTCCCACTGGCCGGTACAAGAAGCCTCACACCAGACTTGATAGAGCTCCCACGTTGACACTCTCCCACTGGCCGGTACAAGAAGCCTCACATCTGCCTTGATAGAGCTCCCACGTTGACACTCTCCCACTGGCCGGTACAAGAAGCCTCACATCTGCCTTGATAGAGCCCCCCCGTTGACACTCTCCCACTGGCCGGTACAAGAAGCCTCACATCTGCCTTGATAGAGCTCCCACGTTGACACTCTCCCACTGGCCGGTACAAGAAGCCTCACACCAGATTTGATAGAGCCCCCCCGTTGACACTCTCCCACTGGCCGGTACAAGAAGCCTCACATCTGCCTTGATAGAGCTCCCCCGTTGACACTCTCCCACTGCCCGGTACAAGAAGCCTCACATCTGCCTTGATAGAGCTCCCACGTTGACCCTCTCCCACTGGCCGGTACAAGAAGCCTCACATCTGCCTTGATAGAGCTCCCACGTTGACACTCTCCCACTGGCCGGTACAAGAAGCCTCACACCAGACTTGATAGAGCCCCCCGTTGACACTCTCCCACTGGCCGGCACAAGAAGCCTCACATCTGCCTTGATAGAGCTCCCCCGTTGACACTCTCCCACTGGCCGGTACAAGAAGCCTCACATCTGCCTTGATAAAGCTCCCCCGTTGACACTCTCCCACTGGCCGGTACAAGAAGCCTCACATCTGCCTTGATAGAGCTCCCACGTTGACACTCACCCACTGGCCGGTACAAGAAGCATCACATCTGCCTTGATAGAGCCCCCCCGTTGACACTCTCCCACTGGCCGGTACAAGAAGCCTCACATCTGCCTTGGTAGAGCTCCCACGTTGACACTCTCCCACTGGCCGGTACAAGAAGCCTCACACCAGAATTGATAGAGCTCCCACGTTGACACTCTCCCACTGGCCGGTACAAGAAGCCTCACATCTGCCTTGATAGAGCCCCCCCGTTGACACTCTCCCACTGGCCGGCACAAGAAGCCTCACACCTTCCTTGATAGAGTCCCCAAGTTGACACTCTCCCACTGGCCGGTACAAGAAGCCTCACATCTTCCTTGATAGAGCCCCCCCGTTGACACTCTCCCACTGGCCGGTACAAGAAGCCTCACACCAGACTTAATAGAGCCCCCCCGTTGACACTCTCCCACTGGCCGGTACAAGAAGCCTCACACCAGACTTGATAGAGCCCCCCGTTGACACTCTCCCACTGGCCGGTACAAGAAGCCTCACATCTGCCTTTATAGAGTCCCCAAGTTGACACTCTCCCACTGGCCGGTACAAGAAGCCTCACATCTGCCTTGATAGAGCTCCCACGTTGACACTCTCCCATTGGCCGGTACATGAAGCCTCACCCCAGACTTGATAGAGCCCCCCCGTTGACACTCTCCCACTGGCCGGTACAAGAAGCCTCACATCTGCCTTGATAGAGCTCCCCCGTTGACACTCTCCCACTGGCCGGTACAAAAAGCCTCACATCTGCCTTGATAGAGCTCCCACGTTGACACTCTCCCACTGGCCGGTACATGAAGCGTCACATCTGCCTTGATAGAGCTCCCCCGTTGACACTATCCCACTGTCCGGTACAAGAAGCCTCACATCTGCCTTGATAGAGCTCCCACGTTGACACTCTCCCACTGGCCGGTTCAAGAAGCCTCACACCAGACTTGATAGAGCTCCCACGTTGACACTCTCCCACTGGCCGGTACAAGAAGCCTCACATCTGCCTTGATAGAGCTCCCCCGTTGACACTCTCCCACTGGCCGGTACAAGAAGCCTCACATCTGCCTTGATAGAGCTCCCACGTTGACACTCGCCCACTGGCCGGTACAAGAAGCCTCACATCTGCCTTGATAGAGCCCCACGTTGACACTCTCCCACTGGCCGGTACAAGAAGCCTCACACCAGACTTGATAGAGCTCCCACGTTTACACTCTCCCACTGGCCGGTACAAGAAGCCTCACATCTGCCTTGATAGAGCTCCCACGTTGACACTCTCCCACTGGCCGGTACAAGAAGCCTCACATCTGCCTTGATAGAGCTCCCACGTTGACACTCTCCCACTGGCCGGTACAAGAAGCCTCACATCTGCCTTGATAGAGCTCCCACGTTGACACTCGCCCACTGGCCGGTACATGAAGCCTTACATCTGCCTTGATAGAGCTCCCACGTTGACACTCTCCCACTGGCCGGTACAAGAAGCCTCACACCAGACTTGATAGAGCCCCCCCCCGTTGACACTCGCCCACTGGCCGGTACAAGAAGCCTCACATCTGCGTTGATAGAGCTCCCACGTTGACACTCTCCCACTGGCCGGTACAAGAAGCCTCACATCTGCCTTGATAGAGCTCCCACGTTGACACTCTCCCACTGGCCGGTACAAGAAGCCTCACACCAGACTTGATAGAGCCCCCCGTTGACACTCTCCCACTGGCCGGTACATGAAGCCTCACATCTGCCTTGATAGAGCTCCCACGTAGACACTCTCCCACTGGCGGTACAAGAAGCCTCACACCAGATTTGATAGAGCCCCCCCGTTGACACTCTCCCACTTGCCGGTACAAGAAGCCTCACATCTGCCTTGATAGAGCCCCCACGTTGACACTCTCCCACTGGCCGGTACAAGAAGCCTCACATCTGCATTGATAGAGCCCCCACGTTGACACTCTCCCACTGACCGGTACAAGAAGCCTCACATCTGCCTTGATAGAGCTCCCACGTTGACACTCTCCCACTGGCCGGTACAAGAAGCCTCACATCTGCCTTGATAGAGCTCCCACGTTGATACTCTCCCACTGGCCGGTACAAGAAGCCTCACATCTGCCTTGATAGAGCTCCCACGTTGACACTTTCCCACTGGCCGGTACAAGAAGCCTCACATCTGCCTTGATAGAGCTCCCACGTTGACACTCTCCCACTGGCCGGTACAAGAAGCCTCACATCTGCCTTGATAGAGCTCCCACGTTGACACTCTCCCACTGGCCGGTACAAGAAGCCTCACACCAGACTTGATAGAGCCCCCCGTTGACACTCTCCCACTGGCCGGTACAAGAAGCCTCACACCAGACTTGATAGAGCTCCCACGTTGACACTCTCCCACTGGCCGGTACAAGAAGCCTCACATCTGCCCTGATAGAGCTCCCACGTTGACACTCTCCCACTAGCCGGTACAAGAAGCCTCACATCTGCCTTGATAGAGCTCCCACGTTGACACTCTCCCACTGCCCGGTACAAGAAGCCTCACATCTGCCTTGATAGAGCCCCCCCGTTGACACTCTCCCACTGGCCGGTACAAGAAGCCTCACATCTGCCTTGATAGAGCTCCCACGTTGACACTCTCCCACTGGCCGGTACAAGAAGCCTCACACCAGATTTGATAGAGCCCCCCCCGTTGAAACTCTCCCACTGGCCGGTACAAGAAGCCTCACATCTGCCTTGATAGAGATCCCCCGTTGACACTCTCCCACTGGCCGGTACAAGAAGCCTCACATCTGCCTTGATAGAGCTCCCACGTTGACACTCTCCCACTGGCCGGTACAAGAAGCCTCACATCTGCCTTGATAGAGCTCCCACGTTGACACTCTCCCACTGGCCGGTACAAGAAGCCTCACACCAGACTTGATAGAGCCCCCCCGTTGACACTCTCCCACTGGCCGGCACAAGAAGCCTCACATCTGCCTTGATAGAGCTCCCCCATTGACACTCTCCCACTGGCCGGTACAAGAAGCCTCACATCTGCCTTGATAAAGCTCCCCCGTTGACACTCTCCCACTGGCCGGTACAAGAAGCCTCACATCTGCCTTGATAGAGCTCCCACGTTGACACTCTCCCACTGGCCGGTACAAGAAGCCTCACATCTGCCTTGATAGAGCCCCCCCCCGTTGACACTCTCCCACTGGCCGGTTCAAGAAGCCTCACATCTGCCTTGATAGAGCTCCCACGTTACACTCTCCGACTGGCCGGTACAAGAAGCCTCACACCAGACTTGATAGAGCTCCCACGTTGACTCTCTCCCACTGGCCGGTACAAGAAACCTCACATCTGCCTTGATAGAGCTCCCCCGTTGACACTCTCCCACTGGCCGGTACAAGAAGCCTCACATCTACCTTGATAGAGCCCCCCCGTTGACACTCTCCCACTGGCCGGTACAAGAAGCCTCACATCTGCCTTGATAGAGGCCCACGTTGACACCATCCCACTGGCCGGTACAAGAAGCCTCACACCAGACTTGATAGAGCTCCCACGTTGACACTCTCCCACTGGCCGGTACAAGAAGCCTCACATCTGCCTTGATAGGGCCCCCCCGTTGACACTCTCCCACTGGCCGGCACAAGAAGCCTCACATCTGCCTTGATAGAGTCCCCAAGTAGACACTCTCCCACTGGCCGGTACAAGAAGCCTCACATCTTCCTTGATAGAGCCCCCCCGTTGACACTCTCCCACTGGCAAGTACAAGAAGCCTCACACCAGACTTGATAGAGCCCCCCGTTGACACTCTCCCACTGGCCGGTACAAGAAGCCTCACACCAGACTTGATAGAGCCCCCCCCGTTGACACTCTCCCACTGGCCGGTACAAGAAGCCTCACATCTGCCTTGATAGAGTCCCCACGTTGACACTCTCCCACTGGCCGGCACAAGAAGCCTCACATCTGCCTTGATAGAGTCCCCAAGTTTACACTCTCCCACTGGCCGGTACAAGAAGCCTCACATCTGCCTTGATAGAGCTCCCACGTTGACACTCTCCCACTGGCCGGTACAAGAAGCCTCACACCAGACTTGATAGAGCCCCCCCGTTGACACTCTCCCACTGGCCGGTACAAGAAGCCTCACACCAGACTTGATAGAGCTCCCACGTTGACACTCTCCCACTGGCCGGTACAAGAAGCCTCACATCTGCCTTGATAGAGCTCCCACGTTGACACTCTCCCACTGGCCGGTACAAGAAGCCTCACATCTGCCTTGATAGAGCTCCCCCGTTGACACTCTCCCACTGGCCGGTACAAGAAGCCTCACATCTTCCTTGATAGAGCTCCCACGTTGACACTCGCCCACTGGCCGGTACATGAAGCCTTACATCTGCCTTGATAGAGCTCCCACGTTGACACTCTCCCACTGGCCGGTACAAGAAGCCTCACACCAGACTTGATAGAGCCCCCCCCCCGTTGACACTCGCCCACTGGCCGGTACAAGAAGCCTCACATCTGCCTTGATAGAGCTCCCACGTTGACACTCTCCCACTGGCCGGTACAAGAAGCCTCACATCTGCCTTGATAGAGCTCCCACGTTGACACTCTCCCACTGGCCGGTACAAGAAGCCTCACACCAGACTTGATAGAGCCCCCCGTTGACCCTCTCCCACTGGCCGGTACAAGAAGCCTCACATCTGCCTTGATAGAGCTCCCACGTAGACACTCTCCCACTGGCGGTACAAGAAGCCTCACACCAGATTTGATAGAGCCCCCCCGTTGACACTCTCCCACTTGCCGGTACAAGAACCCTCACATCTGCCTTGATAGAGCCCCCACGTTGACACTCTCCCACTGGCCGGTACATGAAGCCTCACATCTGCCTTGATAGAGCCCCCACGTTGACACTCTCCCACTGACCGGTACAAGAAGCCTCACATCTGCCTTGATAGAGCTCCCACGTTGACACTCTCCCACTGGCCGGTACAAGAAGCCTCACATCTGCCTTGATAGAGCTCCCACGTTGATACTCTCCCACTGGCCGGTACAAGAAGCCTCACATCTGCCTTGATAGAGCTCCCACGTTGACACTTTCCCACTGGCCGGTACAAGAAGCCTCACATCTGCCTTGATAGAGCTCCCACGTTGACACTCTCCCACTGGCCGGTACAAGAAGCCTCACATCTGCCTTGATAGAGCTCCCACGTTGACACTCTCCCACTGGCCGGTACAAGAAGCCTCACACCAGTATTGATAGAGACCCCCGTTGACACTCTCCCACTGGCCGGTACAAGAAGCCTCACACCAGACTTGATAGAGCTCCCACGTTGACACTCTCCCACTGGCCGGTACAAGAAGCCTCACATCTGCCTTGATAGAGCTCCCACGTTGACACTCTCCCACTAGCCGGTACACGAAGCCTCACATCTGCCTTGATAGAGCTCCCACGTTGACACTCTCCCACTGCCCGGTACAAGAAGCCTCACATCTGCCTTGATAGAGCCCCCCCGTTGACACTCTCCCACTGGCCGGTACAAGAAGCCTCACATCTGCCTTGATAGAGCTCCCACGTTGACACTCTCCCACTGGCCGGTACAAGAAGCCTCACACCAGATTTGATAGAGCCCCCCCCCCGTTGAAACTCTCCCACTGGCCGGTACAAGAAGCCTCACATCTGCCTTGATAGAGATCCCCCGTTGACACTCTCCCACTGGCCGGTACAAGAAGCCTCACATCTGCCTTGATAGAGCTCCCACGTTGACACTCTCCCACTGGCCGGTACAAGAAGTCTCACATCTGCCTTGATAGAGCTCCCACGTTGACACTCTCCCACTGGCCGGTACAAGAAGCCTCACACCAGACTTGATAGAGCCCCCCCGTTGACACTCTCCCACTGGCCGGCACAAGAAGCCTCACATCTGCCTTGATAGAGCTCCCCCATTGACACTCTCCCACTGGCCGGTACAAGAAGCCTCACATCTGCCTTGATAGAGCTCCCCCGTTGACACTCTCCCACTGGCCGGTACAAGAAGCCTCACATCTGCCTTGATAGAGCTCCCACGTTGACACTCTCCCACTGGCCGGTACAAGAAGCCTCACATCTGCCTTGATAGAGCCCCCCCCCCGTTGACACTCTCCCACTGGCCGGTTCAAGAAGCCTCACATCTGCCTTGATAGAGCTCCCACGTTGACACTCTCCGACTGGCCGGTACAAGAAGCCTCACACCAGACTTGATAGAGCTCCCACGTTGACTCTCTCCCACTGGCCGGTACAAGAAGCCTCACATCTGCCTTGATAGAGCTCCCCCGTTGACACTCTCCCACTGGCCGGTACAAGAAGCCTCACATCTACCTTGATAGAGCCCCCCCGTTGACACTCTCCCACTGGCCGGTACAAGAAGCCTCACATCTGCCTTGATAGAGGCCCACGTTGACACCATCCCACTGGCCGGTACAAGAAGCCTCACACCAGACTTGATAGAGCTCCCACGTTGACACTCTCCTACTGGCCGGTACAAGAAGCCTCACATCTGCCTTGATAGGGCCCCCCCGTTGACACTCTCCCACTGGCCGGCACAAGAAGCCTCACATCTGCCTTGATAGAGTCCCCAAGTAGACACTCTCCCACTGGCCGGTACAAGAAGCCTCACATCTTCCTTGATAGAGCCCCCCCGTTGACACTCTCCCACTGGCAAGTACAAGAAGCCTCACACCAGACTTGATAGAGCCCCCCGTTGACACTCTCCCACTGGCCGGTACAAGAAGCCTCACACCAGACTTGATAGAGCCCCCCCCGATGACACTCTCCCACTGGCCGGTACAAGAAGCCTCACATCTGCCTTGATAGAGTCCCCACGTTGACACTCTCCCACTGGCCGGCACAAGAAGCCTCACATCTGCCTTGATAGAGTCCCCAAGTTTACACTCTCCCACTGGCCGGTACAAGAAGCCTCACATCTGCCTTGATAGAGCTCCCACGTTGACACTCTCCCACTGGCCGGTACAAGAAGCCTCACACCAGACTTGATAGAGCCCCCCCGTTGACACTCTCCCACTGGCCGGTACAAGAAGCCTCACACCAGACTTGATAGAGCTCCCACGTTGACACTCTCCCACTGGCCGGTACAAGAAGCCTCACATCTGCCTTGATAGAGCTCCCACGTTGACACTCTCCCACTGGCCGGTACAAGAAGCCTCACATCTGCCTTGATAGAGCTCCCCCGTTGACACTCTCCCACTGGCCGGTACAAGAAGCCTCACATCTGCCTTGATAGAGCTCCCACGTTGACACTCTCCCACTGGCCGGTGCAAGAAGCCTCACACCAGACTTGATAGAGCTCCCACGTTGACACTCTCCCACTGGCCGGTACAAGAAGCCTCACATCTGTTTGACAGAGCTCCCCCGTTGACACTCTCCCACTGGCCGGTACAAGAAGCCTCACATCTGCCTTGATAGAGCTCCAAGGTTGACACTCGCCCACTGGCCGGTACAAGAAGCCTCACATCTGCCTTGATAGAGACCCACGTTGACACTCTCCCACTGGCCGGTACAAGAAGCCTCACACCAGACTTGATAGAGCTCCCACGTTGACACTCTCCCACTGGACGGTACAAGAAGCCTCACATCTGCCTTGATAGAGCCCCCCCATTGACACTCTCCCACTGGCCGGTACAAGAAGCCTCACATCTGCCTTGATAGAGCTCCCACGTTGACACTCTCCCACTGGCCGGTACAAGAAGCCTCACATCTCCCTTGATAGAGCCCCCCCGTTGACACTCTCCCACTGGCCGGTACAAGAAGCCTCACATCTGCCTTGATAGAGCCCCCCCATTGACACTCTCCCACTGGCCGGTACAAGAAGCCTCACATCTGCTTTGATAGAGCCCCCACGTTGACACTCTCCCACTGGCCGGTACAAGAAGCCTCACATCTGCCTTGATAGAGCTCCCACGTTGACACTCTCCCACTGGCCGGTACAAGAAGCCTCACATCTGCCTTGATAGAGCTCCCCCGTTGACACTCTCCCAATGTCCGGTACAAGAAGCCTCACATCTGCCTTGATAGAGCTCCCACGTTGACACTCTCCCACTGGCCGGTACAAGAAGCCTCACACCAGACTTGATAGAGCTCCCACGTTGACACTCTCCCACTGGCCGGTACAAGAAGCCTCACATCTGCCTTGATAGATCTCCCCCGTTGACACTCTCCCACTGGCCGGTACAAGAAGCCTCACATCTGCCTTGATAGAGCTCCCACGTTGACACTCGCCCACTGGCCGGTACAAGAAGCCTCACATCTGCCTTGATAGAGCCCCACGTTGACACTCTCCCACTGGCCGGTACAAGAAGCCTCACACCAGACTTGATAGAGCTCCCACGTTGACACTCTCCCACTGGCCGGTACAAGAAGCCTCACATCTGCCTTGATAGAGCTCCCACGTTGACACTCTCCCACTGGCCGGTACAAGAAGCCTCACATCTTCCTTGATAGAGTTCCCACGTTGACACTCTCCCACTGGCCGGTACAAGAAGCCTCACATCTGCCTTGATAGAGCTCCCACGTTGACACTCGCCCACTGGCCGGTACATGAAGCCTCATATCTGCCTTGATAGAGCTCCCACGTTGACACTCTCCCACTGGCCGGTACAAGAAGCCTCACACCAGACTTGATAGAGCTCCCACGTTGACACTCTCCCACTGGCCGGTACAAGAAGCCTCACATCTGCCTTGATAGAGCTCCCACGTTGACACTCTCCCACTGGCCGGTACAAGAAGCCTCACATCTGCCTTGATAGAGCCCCCCCGTTGACACTCTCCCACTGGCCGGTACAAGAAGCCTCACATCTGCCTTGATAGAGCTCCCACGTTGACACTCTCCCACTGGCCGGTACAAGAAGCCTCACACCAGATTTGATAGAGCCCCCCCGTTGACACTCTCCCACTGGCCGGTACAAGAAGCCTCACATCTGCCTTGATAGAGCTCCCACGTTGACACTCTCCCACTGGCCGGTACAAGAAGCCTCACACCAGACTTGATAGAGCCCCCCCGTTGACACTCTCCCACTGGCCGGCACAAGAAGCCTCACATCTGCCTTGATAGAGCTCCCCCGTTGACACTCTCCCACTGGCCGGTACAAGAAGCCTCACATCTGCCTTGATAAAGCTCCCCCGTTGACACTCTCCCACTGGCCGGTACAAGAAGCCTCACATCTGCCTTGATAGAGCTCCCACGTTGACACTCTCCCACTGGCCGGTACAAGAAGCCTCACATCTGCCTTGATAGAGCCCCCCCGTTGACACTCTCCCACTGGCCGGTACAAGAAGCCTCACATCTGCCTTGATAGAGCTCCCACGTTGACACTCTCCCACTGGCCGGTACAAGAAGCCTCACACCAGACTTGATAGAGCTCCCACGTTGACACTCTCCCACTGGCCGGTACAAGAAGCCTCACATCTGCCTTGATAGAGCTCCCCCGTTGACACTCTCCCACTGGCCGGTACAAGAAGCCTCACATCTGCCTTGATAGAGCCCCCCCGTTGACACTCTCCCACTGGCCGGTACAAGAAGCCTCACATCTGCCTTGAGAGCGCTCCAACGTTGACACTATCCCACTGGCCGGTACAAGAAGCCTAACACCAGACTTGATAGAGCTCCCACGCTGACACTCTCCCACTGGCCGGTACAAGAAGCCTCACATCTGCCTTGATAGAGCCCCCCCGTTGACACTCTCCCACTGGCCGGCACAAGAAGCCTCACATCTTCCTTGATAGAGTCCCCAAGTTGACACTCTCCCACTGGACGGTACAAGAAGCCTCACATCTTCCTTGATAGAGCCCCCCCCGTTGACACTCTCCCACTGGCCGGTACAAGAAGCCTCACACCAGACTTGATAGAGCCCTCCCGTTGACACTCTCCCACTGGCCGGTACAAGAAGCCTCACACCAGACTTGATAGAGCCCCCCCGTTGACACTATCCCACTGGCCGGTACAAGAAGCCTCACATCTGCCTTGATAGAGTCCCCAAGTTGACACTCTCCCACTGGCCGGTACAAGAAGCCTCACATCTGCCTTGATAGAGCTCCCACGTTGACACTCTCCCATTGGCCGGTACAAGAAGCCTCACCCCAGACTTGATAGAGCCCCCCCGTTGACACTCTCCCACTGGCCGGTACAAGAAGCCTCACATCTGCCTTGATAGAGCTCCCCCTTTGACACTCTCCCACTGGCCGGTACAAGAAGCCTCACATCTGCCTTGATAGAGCTCCCACGTTGACACTCTCCCACTGGCCGGTACAAGAAGCCTCACATCTGCCTTGATAGAGCTCCCCCGTTGACACTCTCCCACTGTCCGGTACAAGAAGCCTCACATCTGCCTTGATAGAGCTCCCACGTTGACACTCTCCCACTGGCCGGTACAAGAAGCCTCACACCGGACTTGATAGAGCTCCCACGTTGACACTCTCCCACTGGCCGGTACAAGAAGCCTCACATCTGCCTTGATAGAGCCCCCACGTTGACACTCTCCCACTGGCCGGTACAAGAAGCCTCACATCTGCCTTGATAGAGCTCCCACGTTGACACTTTCCCACTGGCGGTACAAGAAGCCTCACATCTGCCTTGATAGAGTCCTCACGTTGACACTCTCCCACTGGCCGGTACAAGAAGCCTCACATCTGCCTTGATAGAGCTCCCACGTTGACACTCTCCCACTGGCGGTACAAGAAGCCTCACATCTGCCTTGATAGAGCTCCCACGTTGACACTCTCCCACTGGCCGGTACAAGAAGCCTCACATCTGCCTTGATAGAGCTCCCACGTTGACACTCTCCCACTGGCCGGTACAAGAAGCCTCACATCTGCCTTGATAGAGCCCCCCGTTCACACTCTCCCACTGACCGGTACAAGAAGCCTCACACCAGACTTGATAGAGCCCCCCCATTGACACTCTCCCACTGGCCGGTACAAGAAGCCTCACATCTGCCTTGATAGAGCTCCCCCGTTGACACTCTCCCACTGTCCGGTACAAGAAGCCTCACATCTGCCTTGATAGAGCTCCCACGTTGACACTCTCCCACTGGCCGGTGCAAGAAGCCTCACACCAGACTTGATAGAGCTCCCACGTTGACACTCTCCCACTGGCCGGTACAAGAAGCCTCACATCTGTTTGACAGAGCTCCCCCGTTGACACTCTCCCACTGGCCGGTACAAGAAGCCTCACATCTGCCTTGATAGAGCTCCAAGGTTGACACTCGCCCACTGGCCGGTACAAGAAGCCTCACATCTGCCTTGATAGAGACCCACGTTGACACTCTCCCACTGGCCGGTACAAGAAGCCTCACACCAGACTTGATAGAGCTCCCACGTTGACACTCTCCCACTGGACGGTACAAGAAGCCTCACATCTGCCTTGATAGAGCCCCCCCATTGACACTCTCCCACTGGCCGGTACAAGAAGCCTCACATCTGCCTTGATAGAGCTCCCACGTTGACACTCTCCCACTGGCCGGTACAAGAAGCCTCACATCTCCCTTGATAGAGCCCCCCCGTTGACACTCTCCCACTGGCCGGTACAAGAAGCCTCACATCTGCCTTGATAGAGCCCCCCCATTGACACTCTCCCACTGGCCGGTACAAGAAGCCTCACATCTGCTTTGATAGAGCCCCCACGTTGACACTCTCCCACTGGCCGGTACAAGAAGCCTCACATCTGCCTTGATAGAGCTCCCACGTTGACACTCTCCCACTGGCCGGTACAAGAAGCCTCACATCTGCCTTGATAGAGCTCCCCCGTTGACACTCTCCCAATGTCCGGTACAAGAAGCCTCACATCTGCCTTGATAGAGCTCCCACGTTGACACTCTCCCACTGGCCGGTACAAGAAGCCTCACACCAGACTTGATAGAGCTCCCACGTTGACACTCTCCCACTGGCCGGTACAAGAAGCCTCACATCTGCCTTGATAGATCTCCCCCGTTGACACTCTCCCACTGGCCGGTACAAGAAGCCTCACATCTGCCTTGATAGAGCTCCCACGTTGACACTCGCCCACTGGCCGGTACAAGAAGCCTCACATCTGCCTTGATAGAGCCCCACGTTGACACTCTCCCACTGGCCGGTACAAGAAGCCTCACACCAGACTTGATAGAGCTCCCACGTTGACACTCTCCCACTGGCCGGTACAAGAAGCCTCACATCTGCCTTGATAGAGCTCCCACGTTGACACTCTCCCACTGGCCGGTACAAGAAGCCTCACATCTTCCTTGATAGAGTTCCCACGTTGACACTCTCCCACTGGCCGGTACAAGAAGCCTCACATCTGCCTTGATAGAGCTCCCACGTTGACACTCGCCCACTGGCCGGTACATGAAGCCTCATATCTGCCTTGATAGAGCTCCCACGTTGACACTCTCCCACTGGCCGGTACAAGAAGCCTCACACCAGACTTGATAGAGCTCCCACGTTGACACTCTCCCACTGGCCGGTACAAGAAGCCTCACATCTGCCTTGATAGAGCTCCCACGTTGACACTCTCCCACTGGCCGGTACAAGAAGCCTCACATCTGCCTTGATAGAGCCCCCCCGTTGACACTCTCCCACTGGCCGGTACAAGAAGCCTCACATCTGCCTTGATAGAGCTCCCACGTTGACACTCTCCCACTGGCCGGTACAAGAAGCCTCACACCAGATTTGATAGAGCCCCCCCGTTGACACTCTCCCACTGGCCGGTACAAGAAGCCTCACATCTGCCTTGATAGAGCTCCCACGTTGACACTCTCCCACTGGCCGGTACAAGAAGCCTCACACCAGACTTGATAGAGCCCCCCCGTTGACACTCTCCCACTGGCCGGCACAAGAAGCCTCACATCTGCCTTGATAGAGCTCCCCCGTTGACACTCTCCCACTGGCCGGTACAAGAAGCCTCACATCTGCCTTGATAAAGCTCCCCCGTTGACACTCTCCCACTGGCCGGTACAAGAAGCCTCACATCTGCCTTGATAGAGCTCCCACGTTGACACTCTCCCACTGGCCGGTACAAGAAGCCTCACATCTGCCTTGATAGAGCCCCCCCGTTGACACTCTCCCACTGGCCGGTACAAGAAGCCTCACATCTGCCTTGATAGAGCTCCCACGTTGACACTCTCCCACTGGCCGGTACAAGAAGCCTCACACCAGACTTGATAGAGCTCCCACGTTGACACTCTCCCACTGGCCGGTACAAGAAGCCTCACATCTGCCTTGATAGAGCTCCCCCGTTGACACTCTCCCACTGGCCGGTACAAGAAGCCTCACATCTGCCTTGATAGAGCCCCCCCGTTGACACTCTCCCACTGGCCGGTACAAGAAGCCTCACATCTGCCTTGAGAGCGCTCCAACGTTGACACTATCCCACTGGCCGGTACAAGAAGCCTAACACCAGACTTGATAGAGCTCCCACGTTGACACTCTCCCACTGGCCGGTACAAGAAGCCTCACATCTGCCTTGATAGAGCCCCCCCGTTGACACTCTCCCACTGGCCGGCACAAGAAGCCTCACATCTTCCTTGATAGAGTCCCCAAGTTGACACTCTCCCACTGGACGGTACAAGAAGCCTCACATCTTCCTTGATAGAGCCCCCCCCGTTGACACTCTCCCACTGGCCGGTACAAGAAGCCTCACACCAGACTTGATAGAGCCCTCCCGTTGACACTCTCCCACTGGCCGGTACAAGAAGCCTCACACCAGACTTGATAGAGCCCCCCCGTTGACACTATCCCACTGGCCGGTACAAGAAGCCTCACATCTGCCTTGATAGAGTCCCCAAGTTGACACTCTCCCACTGGCCGGTACAAGAAGCCTCACATCTGCCTTGATAGAGCTCCCACGTTGACACTCTCCCATTGGCCGGTACAAGAAGCCTCACCCCAGACTTGATAGAGCCCCCCCGTTGACACTCTCCCACTGGCCGGTACAAGAAGCCTCACATCTGCCTTGATAGAGCTCCCCCTTTGACACTCTCCCACTGGCCGGTACAAGAAGCCTCACATCTGCCTTGATAGAGCTCCCACGTTGACACTCTCCCACTGGCCGGTACAAGAAGCCTCACATCTGCCTTGATAGAGCTCCCCCGTTGACACTCTCCCACTGTCCGGTACAAGAAGCCTCACATCTGCCTTGATAGAGCTCCCACGTTGACACTCTCCCACTGGCCGGTACAAGAAGCCTCACACCGGACTTGATAGAGCTCCCACGTTGACACTCTCCCACTGGCCGGTACAAGAAGCCTCACATCTGCCTTGATAGAGCCCCCACGTTGACACTCTCCCACTGGCCGGTACAAGAAGCCTCACATCTGCCTTGATAGAGCTCCCACGTTGACACTTTCCCACTGGCGGTACAAGAAGCCTCACATCTGCCTTGATAGAGTCCTCACGTTGACACTCTCCCACTGGCCGGTACAAGAAGCCTCACATCTGCCTTGATAGAGCTCCCACGTTGACACTCTCCCACTGGCGGTACAAGAAGCCTCACATCTGCCTTGATAGAGCTCCCACGTTGACACTCTCCCACTGGCCGGTACAAGAAGCCTCACATCTGCCTTGATAGAGCTCCCACGTTGACACTCTCCCACTGGCCGGTACAAGAAGCCTCACATCTGCCTTGATAGAGCCCCCCGTTCACACTCTCCCACTGACCGGTACAAGAAGCCTCACACCAGACTTGATAGAGCCCCCCCATTGACACTCTCCCACTGGCCGGTACAAGAAGCCTCACATCTGCCTTGATAGAGCTCCCACGTTGACACTCTCCCACTGGCCGGTACAAGAAGCCTCACACCAGACTTGATAGAGCCCCCCCCGTTGACACACTCCCACTGGCCGGTACAAGAAGCCTCACATCTGCCTTGATAGAGCCCCCCCATTGACACTCTCCCACTGGCCGGTACAAGAAGCCTCACATCTGCCTTGATAGAGCTCCCACGTTGACACTCTCCCACTGGCCGGTACATGAAGCCTCACATCTCCCTTGATAGAGCCCCCACGTTGACACTCTCCCACTTGCCGGTACAAGAAGCCTCACATCTGCCTTGATAGAGCTCCCACGTTGACACTCTCCCACTGGCCGGTACAAGAAGCCTCACACCAGACTTGATAGAGCCCCCCCCGTTGACACTCTCCCACTGGCCGGTACAAGAAGCCTCACACCAGACTTGATAGAGCCCCCCCGTTGACACTCTCCCACTGGCCGGTACAAGAAGCCTCACATCTCCCTTGATAGAGCCCCCCCGTTGACACTCTCCCACTGGCCGGTACAAGAAGCCTCACACCAGACTTCATAGAGCTCCCACGTTGACACTCTCCCACTGGCCGGTACAAGAAGCCTCACACCAGACTTGATAGAGCCCCCCCGTTGACACTCGCCCACTGGCCGGTACAAGAAGCCTCACATCTGCCTTGATAGAGCCCCCCCATTGACACTCTCCCACTGGCCGGTACAAGAAGCCTCACATCTGCCTTGATAGAGCCCCCCCGTTGACACTCTCCCACTGGCCGGTACAAGAAGCCTCACATCTGCCTTGATAGAGCTCCCACGTTGACACTCTCCCACTGGCCGGTACAAGAAGCCTCACACCAGACTTGATAGAGCTCCCACGTTGACACTCTCCCACTGGCCGGTACAAGAAGCCTCACATCTGCCTTGATAGAGCCCCCCCCGTTGACACTCTCCCACTGGCCGGCACAAGAAGCCTCACATCTGCCTTGATAGAGACCCCAAGTTGACACTCTCCCACTGGGCGGTACAAGAAGCCTCACATCTGCCTTGATAGAGCCCCCCCGTTGACACTCTCCCACTGGCCGGTACAAGAAGCCTCACACCAGACTTGATAGAGCCCCCCCGTTGACACTCTCCCACTGGCCGGTAAAAGAAGCCTCACACCAGACTTGATAGAGCCCCCCCGTTGACACTCTCCCACTGGCCGGTACAAGAAGCCTCACATCTGCCTTGATAGAGTCCCCACGTTGACACTCTCCCACTGGCCGGCACAAGAAGCCTCACATCTGCCTTGATAGAGCCCCCCCCATTGACACTCTCCCACTGGCCGGTACAAGAAGCCTCACATCTGCCTTGATAGAGCTCCCAAGTTGACACTCTCCCACTGGCCGGTACAAGAAGCCTCACACCAGACTTGATAGAGCCCCCCCGTTGACACACTCCCACTGGCCGGTACAAGAAGCCTCACATCTGCCTTGATACAGCTCCCCCGTTGACACTCTCCCACTGGCCGGTACAAGAAGCCTCACATCTGCCTTGATAGAGCTCCCACGTTGACACTCTCCCACTGGCCGGTACAAGAAGCCTCACATCTGCCTTGATAGAGCCCCCCGTTGACACTCTCCCACTGGCCGGTACAAGAAGCCTCACATCTGCCTTGATAGAGCTCCCACGTTGACACTCTCCCACTGGCCGGTACAAGAAGCCTCACACCAGACTTTATAGAGCTCCCACGTTGACACTCTCGCACTGGCCGGTACAAGAAGCCTCACATCTGCCTTGATAGAGCTCCCCCGTTGACACTCTCCCACTGGCCGGTACAAGAAGCCTCACATCTGTCTTGATAGAGCCCCCCCGTTGACACTCTCCCACTGGCCGGTACAAGAAGCCTCACATCTGCCTTGATAGAGCTCCCACGTTGACACTATCCCACTGGCCGGTACAAGAAGCCTCACACCAGACTTGATAGAGCTCCCACGTTGACACTCTCCCACTGGCCGGTACAGGAAGCCTCACATCTGCCTTGATAGAGCCCCCCCGTTGACACTCTCCCACTGGCCGGTACAAGAAGCCTCACATCTGCCTTGATAGAGCTCCCACGTTGACACTCTCCCACTGGCCGGTACAAGAAGCCTCACATCTGCCTTGATAGAGCCCCCCCGTTGACACTCTCCCACTGGCCGGTACAAGAAGCCTCACATCTGCCTTGATAGAGCTCCCACGTTGACACTATCCCACTGGCCGGTACAAGAAGCCTCACACCAGACTTGATAGAGCTCCCACGTTGACACTCTCCCACTGGCCGGTACAAGAAGCCTCACATCTGCCTTGATAGAGCCCCCCCGTTGACACTCTCCCACTGGCCGGCACAAGAAGCCTCACATCTTCCTTGATAGAGTCCCCAAGTTGACACTCTCCCACTGGCCGGTACAAGAAGCCTCACATCTTCCTTGATAGAGCCCCCCCGTTGACACTCTCCCACTGGCCGGTACAAGAAGCCTCACACCAGACTTGATAGAGCCCCCCCGTTGACACTCTCCCACTGGCCGGTACAAGAAGCCTCACACCAGACTTGATAGAGCCCCCCCGTTGACACTCTCCCACTGGCCGGTACAGGAAGCCTCACATCTGCCTTGATAGAGTCCCCACGTTGACACTCTCCCACTGGCCGGCACAAGAAGCCTCACATCTTCCTTGATAGAGTCCCCGAGTTGACACTCTCCCACTGGCCGGTACAAGAAGCCTCACATCTGCCTTGATAGAGCTCCCATGTTGACACTCTCCCACTGGCCGGTACAAGAAGCCTCACCCCAGACTTGATAGAGCCCCTCCGTTGACACTCTCCCACTGGCCGGTACAAGAAGCCTCACATCTGCCTTGATAGAGCTCCCCCGTTGACACTCTCCCACTGGCCGGTACAAGAAGCCTCACATCTGCCTTGATAGAGCTCCCACGTTGACACTCTCCCACTGGCCGGTACAAGAAGCCTCACATCTGCCTTGATAGAGCTCCCCCGTTGACACTCTCCCACTGTCCGGTACAAGAAGCCTCACATCTGCCTTGATAGAGCTCCCACGTTGACACTCTCCCACTGGCCGGTACAAGAAGCCTCACACCAGACTTGATAGAGCTCCCACGTTGACACTCTCCCACTGGCCGGTACAAGAAGCCTCACATCTGCCTTGATAGAGCTCCCCGTTGACACTCTCCCACTGGCCGGTACAAGAATCCTCACATCTGCCTTGATAGAGCTCCCACGTTGACTCTCCCCCACTGGCCGGTACAAGAAGCCTCACATCTGCCTTGATAGAGCCCCACGATGACACTCTCCCACTGGCCGGTACAAGAAGCCTCACACCAGACTTGATAGAGCTCCCACGTTGACACTCTCCCACTGGCCGGTACAAGAAGCCTCACATCTGCCTTGATAGAGCTCCCACGTTGACACTCTCCCACTGGCCGGTACAAGAAGCCTCACATCTGCCTTGATAGAGCTCCCACGTTGACACTCTCCCACTGGCCGGTACAAGAAGCCTCACATCTGCCTTGATAGAGCTCCCACGTTGACACTCGCCCACTGGCCGGTACATGAAGCCTCACATCTGCCTTGATAGAGCTACCACGTTGACACTCTCCCACTGGCCGGTACAAGAAGCCTCACACCAGACTTGATAGAGCCCCCCCCCCCCCGTTGACACTCGCCCACTGGCCGGTACAAGAAGCCTCACATCTGCCTTGATAGAGCTCCCACGTTGACACTCTCCCACTGGCCGGTACAAGAAGCCTCACATCTGCCTTGATAGAGCTCCCACGTTGACACTCTCCCACTGGCCGGTACAAGAAGCCTCACACCAGACTTGATAGAGCCCCCCGTTGACACTCTCCCACTGGCCGGTACAAGAAGCTTCACATCTGCCTTGATAGAGCTCCCACGTTGACACTCTCCCACTGGCGGTACAAGAAGCCTCACACCAGACTTGATAGAGCCCCCCCGTTGACACTCTCCCACTGGCCGGTACAAGAAGCCTCACATCTGCCTTGATAGAGCTCCCACGTTGACACTCTCCCACTGGCGGTACAAGAAGCCTCACACCAGACTTGATAGAGCCCCCCCCCCCCGTTGACACTCGCCCACTGGCCGGTACAAGAAGCCTCACATCTGCCTTGATAGAGCCCCCACGTTGACACTCTCACACTGGCCGGTACAAGAAGCCTCACATCTGCCTTGATAGAGCTCCCACGTTGACACTCTCCCACTGGCGGTACAAGAAGCCTCACACCAGACTTGATAGAGCCCCCCCGTTGACACTCTCCCACTGGCCGGTACAAGAAGCCTCACACCAGACTTGATAGAGTCCCCCCGTTGACACTCTCCCACTGGCCGGTACAAGAAGCCTCACATCTGCCTTGATAGAGTCCCCAAGTTGACACTCTCCCACTGGCCGGTACAAGAAGCCTCACATTTTCCTTGATAGAGCTCCCACGTTGACACTCTCCCATTGGCCGGTACAAGAAGCCTCACCCCAGACTTGATAGAGCCCCCCCGTTGACACTCTCCCACTGGCCGGTACAAGAAGCCTCACATCTGCTTTGATAGAGCTCCCCCTTTGACACTCTCCCACTGGCCGGTACAAGAAGCCTCACATCTGCCTTGATAGAGCTCCCACGTTGACACTCTCCCACTGGCCGGTACAAGAAGCCTCACATCTGCCTTGATAGAGCTCCCCCGTTGACACTCTCCCACTGTCCGGTACAAGAAGCCTCACATCTGCCTTGATAGAGCTCCCACGTTGACACTCTCCCACTGGCCGGTACAAGAAGCCTCACACCAGATTTGATAGAGCTCCCACGTTGACACTCTCCCACTGGCCGGTACAAGAAGCCTCACATCTGCCTTGATAGAGCTCCCCCGTTGACACTCTCCCACTGGCCGGTACAAGAAGCCTCACATCTGCCTTGATAGAGCTCCCACGTTGACACTCGCCCACTGGCCGGTACAAGAAGCCTCACATCTGCCTTGATAGAGCCCCACGTTGACACTCTCCCACTGGCCGGTACAAGAAGCCTCACACCAGACTTGATAGAGCTCCCACGTTGACACTCTCCCACTGGCCGGTACAAGAAGCCTCACATCTGCCTTGATAGAGCTCCCACGTTGACACTCTCCCACTGGCCGGTACAAGAAGCCTCACATCTGCCTTGATAGAGCTCCCACGTTGACACTCTCCCACTGTCCGGTACAAGAAGCCTCACATCTGCCTTGATAGAGCTCCCACGTTGACACTCTCCCACTGTCCGGTACAAGAAGCCTCACATCTGCCTTGATAGAGCTCCCACGTTGACACTCTCCCACTGGCCGGTACAAGAAGCCTCACACCAGACTTGATAGAGCTCCCACGTTGACACTCTCCCACTGGCCGGTACAAGAAGCCTCACATCTGCCTTGATAGAGCTCCCCCGTTGACACTCTCCCACTGGCCGGTACAAGAAGCCTCACATCTGCCTTGATAGAGCTCCCACGTTGACACTCGCCCACTGGCCGGTACAAGAAGCCTCACATCTGCCTTGATTGAGCCCCACGTTGACACTCTCCCACTGGCCGGTACAAGAAGCCTCACACCAGACTTGATAGAGCTCCCACGTTGACACTCTCCCACTGGCCGGTACATGAAGCCTCACATCTGCCTTGATAGAGCTCCCACGTTGACACTCTCCCACTGGCCGGTACAAGAAGCCTTACATCTGCCTTGATAGAGCTCCCACGTTGACACTCTCCCACTGGCCGGTACAAGAAGCCTCACATCTGCCTTGATAGAGCTCCCACGTTGACACTCGCCCACTGGCCGGTACATGAAGCCTCACATCTGCCTTGATAGAGCTCCCACGTTGACACTCTCCCACTGGCCGGTACAAGAAGCCTCACACCAGACTTGATAGAGCCCCTCCCCCCGTTGACACTCGCCCACTGGCCGGTACAAGAAGCCTCACATCTGCCTTGATAGAGCTCCCACGTTGACACTCTCCCACTGGCCGGTACAAGAAGCCTCACATCTGCCTTGATAGAGCTCCCACGTTGACACTCTACAACTGGCCGGTACAAGAAGCCTCACACCAGACTTGATAGAGCCCCCCGTTGACACTCTCCCACTGGCCGGTACAAGAAGCCTCACATCTGCCTTGATAGAGCTCCCACGTTGACACTCTCCCACTGGCGGTACAAGAAGCCTCACACCAGACTTGATAGAGCCCCCCCGTTGACACTCTCCCACTTGCCGGTACAAGAAGCCTCACATCTGCCTTGATAGAGCCCCCACGTTTACACTCTCCCACTGGCCGGTACAAGAAGCCTCACATCTGCCTTGATAGAGCTCCCACGTTGACACTTTCCCACTGGCGGTTCAAGAAGCCTCACATCTGCCTTGATAGAGTCCTCACGTTGACACTCTCCCACTGGCCGGTACAAGAAGCCTCACATCTGCCTTGATAGAGCTCCCACGTTGACACTCTCCCACTGGCGGTACAAGAAGCCTCACATCTGCCTTGATAGAGCTCCCACGTTGACACTCTCCCACTGGCCGGTACAAGAAGCCTCACATCTGCCTTGATAGAGCTCCCACGTTGACACTCTCCCACTGGCCGGTACAAGAAGCCTCACATCTGCCTTGATAGAGCCCCCCTTTGACACTCTCCCACTGACCGGTACAAGAAGCCTCACACCAGACTTGATAGAGCCCCCCCATTGACACTCTCCCACTGGCCGGTACAAGAAGCCTCACATCTGCCTTGATAGAGCTCCCACGTTGACACTCTCCCACTGGCCGGTACAAGAAGCCTCACACCAGACTTGATAGAGCCCCCCCCCGTTGACACTCTCCCACTGGCCGGTACAAGAAGCCTCACATCTGCCTTGATAGAGCCCCCCCATTGACACTCTCCCACTGGCCGGTACAAGAAGCCTCACATCTGCCTTGATAGAGCTCCCACGTTGACACTCTCCCACTGGCCGGTACATGAAGCCTCACATCTCCCTTGATAGAGCCCCTCCGTTGACACTCTCCCACTTGCCGGTACAAGAAGCCTCACATCTGCCTTGATAGAGCTCCCACGTTGACACTCTCCCACTGGCCGGTACAAGAAGCCTCACACCAGACTTCATAGAGCTCCCACGTTGACACTCTCCCACTGGCCGGTACAAGAAGCCTCACACCAGACTTGATAGAGCCCCCACGTTGACACTCGCCCACTGGCCGGTACAAGAAGCCTCACATCTGCCTTGATAGAGCCCCCCCATTGACACTCTCCCACTGGCCTGTACAAGAAGCCTCACATCTGCCTTGATAGAGCCCCCCCGTTGACACTCTCCCACTGGCCGGTACAAGAAGTCTCACATCTGCCTTGATAGAGCTCCCACGTTGACACTCTCCCACTGGCCGGTACAAGAAGCCTCACACCAGACTTGATAGAGCCCCCACGTTGACACTCGCCCACTGGCCGGTACAAGAAGCCTCACATCTGCCTTGATAGAGCCCCCCCATTGACACTCTCCCACTGGCCGGTACAAGAAGCCTCACATCTGCTTTGATAGAGCTCCCCCTTTGACACTCTCCCACTGGCCGGTACAAGAAGCCTCACATCTGCCTTGATAGAGCTCCCACGTTGACACTCTCCCACTGGCCGGTACAAGAAGCCTCACATCTGCCTTGATAGAGCTCCCCCGTTGACACTCTCCCACTGTCCGGTACAAGAAGCCTCACATCTGCCTTGATAGAGCTCCCACGTTGACACTCTCCCACTGGCCGGTACAAGAAGCCTCACACCAGATTTGATAGAGCTCCCACGTTGACACTCTCCCACTGGCCGGTACAAGAAGCCTCACATCTGCCTTGATAGAGCTCCCCCGTTGACACTCTCCCACTGGCCGGTACAAGAAGCCTCACATCTGCCTTGATAGAGCTCCCACGTTGACACTCGCCCACTGGCCGGTACAAGAAGCCTCACATCTGCCTTGATAGAGCCCCACGTTGACACTCTCCCACTGGCCGGTACAAGAAGCCTCACACCAGACTTGATAGAGCTCCCACGTTGACACTCTCCCACTGGCCGGTACAAGAAGCCTCACATCTGCCTTGATAGAGCTCCCACGTTGACACTCTCCCACTGGCCGGTACAAGAAGCCTCACATCTGCCTTGATAGAGCTCCCACGTTGACACTCTCCCACTGTCCGGTACAAGAAGCCTCACATCTGCCTTGATAGAGCTCCCACGTTGACACTCTCCCACTGTCCGGTACAAGAAGCCTCACATCTGCCTTGATAGAGCTCCCACGTTGACACTCTCCCACTGGCCGGTACAAGAAGCCTCACACCAGACTTGATAGAGCTCCCACGTTGACACTCTCCCACTGGCCGGTACAAGAAGCCTCACATCTGCCTTGATAGAGCTCCCCCGTTGACACTCTCCCACTGGCCGGTACAAGAAGCCTCACATCTGCCTTGATAGAGCTCCCACGTTGACACTCGCCCACTGGCCGGTACAAGAAGCCTCACATCTGCCTTGATTGAGCCCCACGTTGACACTCTCCCACTGGCCGGTACAAGAAGCCTCACACCAGACTTGATAGAGCTCCCACGTTGACACTCTCCCACTGGCCGGTACATGAAGCCTCACATCTGCCTTGATAGAGCTCCCACGTTGACACTCTCCCACTGGCCGGTACAAGAAGCCTTACATCTGCCTTGATAGAGCTCCCACGTTGACACTCTCCCACTGGCCGGTAGAAGAAGCCTCACATCTGCCTTGATAGAGCTCCCACGTTGACACTCTCCCACTGGCGGTACAAGAAGCCTCACATCTGCCTTGATAGAGCTCCCACGTTGACACTCTCCCACTGGCCGGTACAAGAAGCCTCACATCTGCCTTGATAGAGCTCCCACGTTGACACTCTCCCACTGGCCGGTACAAGAAGCCTCACATCTGCCTTGATAGAGCCCCCCGTTCACACTCTCCCACTGACCGGTACAAGAAGCCTCACACCAGACTTGATAGAGCCCCCCCATTGACACTCTCCCACTGGCCGGTACAAGAAGCCTCACATCTGCCTTGATAGAGCTCCCACGTTGACACTCTCCCACTGGCCGGTACAAGAAGCCTCACACCAGACTTGATAGAGCCCCCCCCGTTGACACACTCCCACTGGCCGGTACAAGAAGCCTCACATCTGCCTTGATAGAGCCCCCCCATTGACACTCTCCCACTGGCCGGTACAAGAAGCCTCACATCTGCCTTGATAGAGCTCCCACGTTGACACTCTCCCACTGGCCGGTACATGAAGCCTCACATCTCCCTTCATAGAGCCCCCACGTTGACACTCTCCCACTTGCCGGTACAAGAAGCCTCACATCTGCCTTGATAGAGCTCCCACGTTGACACTCTCCCACTGGCCGGTACAAGAAGCCTCACACCAGACTTGATAGAGCCCCCCCCGTTGACACTCTCCCACTGGCCGGTACAAGAAGCCTCACACCAGACTTGATAGAGCCCCCCCCGTTGACACTCTCCCACTGGCCGGTACAAGAAGCCTCACATCTCCCTTGATAGAGCCCCCCCGTTGACACTCTCCCACTGGCCGGTACAAGAAGCCTCACACCAGACTTCATAGAGCTCCCACGTTGACACTCTCCCACTGGCCGGTACAAGAAGCCTCACACCAGACTTGATAGAGCCCCCCCGTTGACACTCGCCCACTGGCCGGTACAAGAAGCCTCACATCTGCCTTGATAGAGCCCCCCCATTGACACTCTCCCACTGGCCGGTACAAGAAGCCTCACATCTGCCTTGATAGAGCCCCCCCGTTGACACTCTCCCACTGGCCGGTACAAGAAGCCTCACATCTGCCTTGATAGAGCTCCCACGTTGACACTCTCCCACTGGCCGGTACAAGAAGCCTCACACCAGACTTGATAGAGCTCCCACGTTGACACTCTCCCACTGGCCGGTACAAGAAGCCTCACATCTGCCTTGATAGAGCCCCCCCCGTTGACACTCTCCCACTGGCCGGCACAAGAAGCCTCACATCTGCCTTGATAGAGACCCCAAGTTGACACTCTCCCACTGGGCGGTACAAGAAGCCTCACATCTGCCTTGATAGAGCCCCCCCGTTGACACTCTCCCACTGGCCGGTACAAGAAGCCTCACACCAGACTTGATAGAGCCCCCCCGTTGACACTCTCCCACTGGCCGGTAAAAGAAGCCTCACACCAGACTTGATAGAGCCCCCCCGTTGACACTCTCCCACTGGCCGGTACAAGAAGCCTCACATCTGCCTTGATAGAGTCCCCACGTTGACACTCTCCCACTGGCCGGCACAAGAAGCCTCACATCTGCCTTGATAGAGCCCCCCCCATTGACACTCTCCCACTGGCCGGTACAAGAAGCCTCACATCTGCCTTGATAGAGCTCCCAAGTTGACACTCTCCCACTGGCCGGTACAAGAAGCCTCACACCAGACTTGATAGAGCCCCCCCGTTGACACACTCCCACTGGCCGGTACAAGAAGCCTCACATCTGCCTTGATACAGCTCCCCCGTTGAAACTCTCCCACTGGCCGGTACAAGAAGCCTCACATCTGCCTTGATAGAGCTCCCACGTTGACACTCTCCCACTGGCCGGTACAAGAAGCCTCACATCTGCCTTGATAGAGCCCCCCGTTGACACTCTCCCACTGGCCGGTACAAGAAGCCTCACATCTGCCTTGATAGAGCTCCCACGTTGACACTCTCCCACTGGCCGGTACAAGAAGCCTCACACCAGACTTTATAGAGCTCCCACGTTGACACTCTCGCACTGGCCGGTACAAGAAGCCTCACATCTGCCTTGATAGAGCTCCCCCGTTGACACTCTCCCACTGGCCGGTACAAGAAGCCTCACATCTGTCTTGATAGAGCCCCCCCGTTGACACTCTCCCACTGGCCGGTACAAGAAGCCTCACATCTGCCTTGATAGAGCTCCCACGTTGACACTATCCCACTGGCCGGTACAAGAAGCCTCACACCAGACTTGATAGAGCTCCCACGTTGACACTCTCCCACTGGCCGGTACAGGAAGCCTCACATCTGCCTTGATAGAGCCCCCCCGTTGACACTCTCCCACTGGCCGGTACAAGAAGCCTCACATCTGCCTTGATAGAGCTCCCACGTTGACACTCTCCCACTGGCCGGTACAAGAAGCCTCACATCTGCCTTGATAGAGCCCCCCCGTTGACACTCTCCCACTGGCCGGTACAAGAAGCCTCACATCTGCCTTGATAGAGCTCCCACGTTGACACTATCCCACTGGCCGGTACAAGAAGCCTCACACCAGACTTGATAGAGCTCCCACGTTGACACTCTCCCACTGGCCGGTACAAGAAGCCTCACATCTGCCTTGATAGAGCCCCCCCGTTGACACTCTCCCACTGGCCGGCACAAGAAGCCTCACATCTTCCTTGATAGAGTCCCCAAGTTGACACTCTCCCACTGGCCGGTACAAGAAGCCTCACATCTTCCTTGATAGAGCCCCCCCGTTGACACTCTCCCACTGGCCGGTACAAGAAGCCTCACACCAGACTTGATAGAGCCCCCCCGTTGACACTCTCCCACTGGCCGGTACAAGAAGCCTCACACCAGACTTGATAGAGCCCCCCCGTTGACACTCTCCCACTGGCCGGTACAGGAAGCCTCACATCTGCCTTGATAGAGTCCCCACGTTGACACTCTCCCACTGGCCGGCACAAGAAGCCTCACATCTTCCTTGATAGAGTCCCCGAGTTGACACTCTCCCACTGGCCGGTACAAGAAGCCTCACATCTGCCTTGATAGAGCTCCCATGTTGACACTCTCCCACTGGCCGGTACAAGAAGCCTCACCCCAGACTTGATAGAGCCCCTCCGTTGACACTCTCCCACTGGCCGGTACAAGAAGCCTCACATCTGCCTTGATAGAGCTCCCCCGTTGACACTCTCCCACTGGCCGGTACAAGAAGCCTCACATCTGCCTTGATAGAGCTCCCACGTTGACACTCTCCCACTGGCCGGTACAAGAAGCCTCACATCTGCCTTGATAGAGCTCCCCCGTTGACACTCTCCCACTGTCCGGTACAAGAAGCCTCACATCTGCCTTGATAGAGCTCCCACGTTGACACTCTCCCACTGGCCGGTACAAGAAGCCTCACACCAGACTTGATAGAGCTCCCACGTTGACACTCTCCCACTGGCCGGTACAAGAAGCCTCACATCTGCCTTGATAGAGCTCCCCGTTGACACTCTCCCACTGGCCGGTACAAGAATCCTCACATCTGCCTTGATAGAGCTCCCACGTTGACTCTCCCCCACTGGCCGGTACAAGAAGCCTCACATCTGCCTTGATAGAGCCCCACGATGACACTCTCCCACTGGCCGGTACAAGAAGCCTCACACCAGACTTGATAGAGCTCCCACGTTGACACTCTCCCACTGGCCGGTACAAGAAGCCTCACATCTGCCTTGATAGAGCTCCCACGTTGACACTCTCCCACTGGCCGGTACAAGAAGCCTCACATCTGCCTTGATAGAGCTCCCACGTTGACACTCTCCCACTGGCCGGTACAAGAAGCCTCACATCTGCCTTGATAGAGCTCCCACGTTGACACTCGCCCACTGGCCGGTACATGAAGCCTCACATCTGCCTTGATAGAGCTACCACGTTGACACTCTCCCACTGGCCGGTACAAGAAGCCTCACACCAGACTTGATAGAGCCCCCCCCCCCGTTGACACTCGCCCACTGGCCGGTACAAGAAGCCTCACATCTGCCTTGATAGAGCTCCCACGTTGACACTCTCCCACTGGCCGGTACAAGAAGCCTCACATCTGCCTTGATAGAGCTCCCACGTTGACACTCTCCCACTGGCCGGTACAAGAAGCCTCACACCAGACTTGATAGAGCCCCCCGTTGACACTCTCCCACTGGCCGGTACAAGAAGCTTCACATCTGCCTTGATAGAGCTCCCACGTTGACACTCTCCCACTGGCGGTACAAGAAGCCTCACACCAGACTTGATAGAGCCCCCCCGTTGACACTCTCCCACTTGCCGGTACAAGAAGCCTCACATCTGCCTTGATAGAGCCCCCACGTTGACACTCTCACACTGGCCGGTACAAGAAGCCTCACATCTGCCTTGATAGAGCTCCCACGTTGACACTCTCCCACTGGCGGTACAAGAAGCCTCACACCAGACTTGATAGAGCCCCCCCGTTGACACTCTCCCACTGGCCGGTACAAGAAGCCTCACACCAGACTTGATAGAGCCCCCCCGTTGACACTCTCCCACTGGCCGGTACAAGAAGCCTCACATCTGCCTTGATAGAGTCCCCAAGTTGACACTCTCCCACTGGCCGGTACAAGAAGCCTCACATTTTCCTTGATAGAGCTCCCACGTTGACACTCTCCCATTGGCCGGTACAAGAAGCCTCACCCCAGACTTGATAGAGCCCCCCCGTTGACACTCTCCCACTGGCCGGTACAAGAAGCCTCACATCTGCTTTGATAGAGCTCCCCCTTTGACACTCTCCCACTGGCCGGTACAAGAAGCCTCACATCTGCCTTGATAGAGCTCCCACGTTGACACTCTCCCACTGGCCGGTACAAGAAGCCTCACATCTGCCTTGATAGAGCTCCCCCGTTGACACTCTCCCACTGTCCGGTACAAGAAGCCTCACATCTGCCTTGATAGAGCTCCCACGTTGACACTCTCCCACTGGCCGGTACAAGAAGCCTCACACCAGATTTGATAGAGCTCCCACGTTGACACTCTCCCACTGGCCGGTACAAGAAGCCTCACATCTGCCTTGATAGAGCTCCCCCGTTGACACTCTCCCACTGGCCGGTACAAGAAGCCTCACATCTGCCTTGATAGAGCTCCCACGTTGACACTCGCCCACTGGCCGGTACAAGAAGCCTCACATCTGCCTTGATAGAGCCCCACGTTGACACTCTCCCACTGGCCGGTACAAGAAGCCTCACACCAGACTTGATAGAGCTCCCACGTTGACACTCTCCCACTGGCCGGTACAAGAAGCCTCACATCTGCCTTGATAGAGCTCCCACGTTGACACTCTCCCACTGGCCGGTACAAGAAGCCTCACATCTGCCTTGATAGAGCTCCCACGTTGACACTCTCCCACTGTCCGGTACAAGAAGCCTCACATCTGCCTTGATAGAGCTCCCACGTTGACACTCTCCCACTGTCCGGTACAAGAAGCCTCACATCTGCCTTGATAGAGCTCCCACGTTGACACTCTCCCACTGGCCGGTACAAGAAGCCTCACACCAGACTTGATAGAGCTCCCACGTTGACACTCTCCCACTGGCCGGTACAAGAAGCCTCACATCTGCCTTGATAGAGCTCCCCCGTTGACACTCTCCCACTGGCCGGTACAAGAAGCCTCACATCTGCCTTGATAGAGCTCCCACGTTGACACTCGCCCACTGGCCGGTACAAGAAGCCTCACATCTGCCTTGATTGAGCCCCACGTTGACACTCTCCCACTGGCCGGTACAAGAAGCCTCACACCAGACTTGATAGAGCTCCCACGTTGACACTCTCCCACTGGCCGGTACATGAAGCCTCACATCTGCCTTGATAGAGCTCCCACGTTGACACTCTCCCACTGGCCGGTACAAGAAGCCTTACATCTGCCTTGATAGAGCTCCCACGTTGACACTCTCCCACTGGCCGGTACAAGAAGCCTCACATCTGCCTTGATAGAGCTCCCACGTTGACACTCGCCCACTGGCCGGTACATGAAGCCTCACATCTGCCTTGATAGAGCTCCCACGTTGACACTCTCCCACTGGCCGGTACAAGAAGCCTCACACCAGACTTGATAGAGCCCCTCCCCCCGTTGACACTCGCCCACTGGCCGGTACAAGAAGCCTCACATCTGCCTTGATAGAGCTCCCACGTTGACACTCTCCCACTGGCCGGTACAAGAAGCCTCACATCTGCCTTGATAGAGCTCCCACGTTGACACTCTACAACTGGCCGGTACAAGAAGCCTCACACCAGACTTGATAGAGCCCCCCGTTGACACTCTCCCACTGGCCGGTACAAGAAGCCTCACATCTGCCTTGATAGAGCTCCCACGTTGACACTCTCCCACTGGCGGTACAAGAAGCCTCACACCAGACTTGATAGAGCCCCCCCGTTGACACTCTCCCACTTGCCGGTACAAGAAGCCTCACATCTGCCTTGATAGAGCCCCCACGTTTACACTCTCCCACTGGCCGGTACAAGAAGCCTCACATCTGCCTTGATAGAGCTCCCACGTTGACACTTTCCCACTGGCGGTTCAAGAAGCCTCACATCTGCCTTGATAGAGTCCTCACGTTGACACTCTCCCACTGGCCGGTACAAGAAGCCTCACATCTGCCTTGATAGAGCTCCCACGTTGACACTCTCCCACTGGCGGTACAAGAAGCCTCACATCTGCCTTGATAGAGCTCCCACGTTGACACTCTCCCACTGGCCGGTACAAGAAGCCTCACATCTGCCTTGATAGAGCTCCCACGTTGACACTCTCCCACTGGCCGGTACAAGAAGCCTCACATCTGCCTTGATAGAGCCCCCCTTTGACACTCTCCCACTGACCGGTACAAGAAGCCTCACACCAGACTTGATAGAGCCCCCCCATTGACACTCTCCCACTGGCCGGTACAAGAAGCCTCACATCTGCCTTGATAGAGCTCCCACGTTGACACTCTCCCACTGGCCGGTACAAGAAGCCTCACACCAGACTTGATAGAGCCCCCCCCGTTGACACTCTCCCACTGGCCGGTACAAGAAGCCTCACATCTGCCTTGATAGAGCCCCCCCATTGACACTCTCCCACTGGCCGGTACAAGAAGCCTCACATCTGCCTTGATAGAGCTCCCACGTTGACACTCTCCCACTGGCCGGTACATGAAGCCTCACATCTCCCTTGATAGAGCCCCTCCGTTGACACTCTCCCACTTGCCGGTACAAGAAGCCTCACATCTGCCTTGATAGAGCTCCCACGTTGACACTCTCCCACTGGCCGGTACAAGAAGCCTCACACCAGACTTCATAGAGCTCCCACGTTGACACTCTCCCACTGGCCGGTACAAGAAGCCTCACACCAGACTTGATAGAGCCCCCACGTTGACACTCGCCCACTGGCCGGTACAAGAAGCCTCACATCTGCCTTGATAGAGCCCCCCCATTGACACTCTCCCACTGGCCTGTACAAGAAGCCTCACATCTGCCTTGATAGAGCCCCCCCGTTGACACTCTCCCACTGGCCGGTACAAGAAGTCTCACATCTGCCTTGATAGAGCTCCCACGTTGACACTCTCCCACTGGCCGGTACAAGAAGCCTCACACCAGACTTGATAGAGCCCCCACGTTGACACTCGCCCACTGGCCGGTACAAGAAGCCTCACATCTGCCTTGATAGAGCCCCCCCATTGACACTCTCCCACTGGCCGGTACAAGAAGCCTCACATCTGCTTTGATAGAGCTCCCCCTTTGACACTCTCCCACTGGCCGGTACAAGAAGCCTCACATCTGCCTTGATAGAGCTCCCACGTTGACACTCTCCCACTGGCCGGTACAAGAAGCCTCACATCTGCCTTGATAGAGCTCCCCCGTTGACACTCTCCCACTGTCCGGTACAAGAAGCCTCACATCTGCCTTGATAGAGCTCCCACGTTGACACTCTCCCACTGGCCGGTACAAGAAGCCTCACATCTGCCTTGATAGAGCTCCCACGTTGACACTCTACAACTGGCCGGTACAAGAAGCCTCACACCAGACTTGATAGAGCCCCCCGTTGACACTCTCCCACTGGCCGGTACAAGAAGCCTCACATCTGCCTTGATAGAGCTCCCACGTTGACACTCTCCCACTGGCGGTACAAGAAGCCTCACACCAGACTTGATAGAGCCCCCCCGTTGACACTCTCCCACTTGCCGGTACAAGAAGCCTCACATCTGCCTTGATAGAGCCCCCACGTTTACACTCTCCCACTGGCCGGTACAAGAAGCCTCACATCTGCCTTGATAGAGCTCCCACGTTGACACTTTCCCACTGGCGGTTCAAGAAGCCTCACATCTGCCTTGATAGAGTCCTCACGTTGACACTCTCCCACTGGCCGGTACAAGAAGCCTCACATCTGCCTTGATAGAGCTCCCACGTTGACACTCTCCCACTGGCGGTACAAGAAGCCTCACATCTGCCTTGATAGAGCTCCCACGTTGACACTCTCCCACTGGCCGGTACAAGAAGCCTCACATCTGCCTTGATAGAGCTCCCACGTTGACACTCTCCCACTGGCCGGTACAAGAAGCCTCACATCTGCCTTGATAGAGCCCCCCTTTGACACTCTCCCACTGACCGGTACAAGAAGCCTCACACCAGACTTGATAGAGCCCCCCCATTGACACTCTCCCACTGGCCGGTACAAGAAGCCTCACATCTGCCTTGATAGAGCTCCCACGTTGACACTCTCCCACTGGCCGGTACAAGAAGCCTCACACCAGACTTGATAGAGCCCCCCCCGTTGACACTCTCCCACTGGCCGGTACAAGAAGCCTCACATCTGCCTTGATAGAGCCCCCCCATTGACACTCTCCCACTGGCCGGTACAAGAAGCCTCACATCTGCCTTGATAGAGCTCCCACGTTGACACTCTCCCACTGGCCGGTACATGAAGCCTCACATCTCCCTTGATAGAGCCCCTCCGTTGACACTCTCCCACTTGCCGGTACAAGAAGCCTCACATCTGCCTTGATAGAGCTCCCACGTTGACACTCTCCCACTGGCCGGTACAAGAAGCCTCACACCAGACTTCATAGAGCTCCCACGTTGACACTCTCCCACTGGCCGGTACAAGAAGCCTCACACCAGACTTGATAGAGCCCCCACGTTGACACTCGCCCACTGGCCGGTACAAGAAGCCTCACATCTGCCTTGATAGAGCCCCCCCATTGACACTCTCCCACTGGCCTGTACAAGAAGCCTCACATCTGCCTTGATAGAGCCCCCCCGTTGACACTCTCCCACTGGCCGGTACAAGAAGTCTCACATCTGCCTTGATAGAGCTCCCACGTTGACACTCTCCCACTGGCCGGTACAAGAAGCCTCACACCAGACTTGATAGAGCCCCCACGTTGACACTCGCCCACTGGCCGGTACAAGAAGCCTCACATCTGCCTTGATAGAGCCCCCCCATTGACACTCTCCCACTGGCCGGTACAAGAAGCCTCACATCTGCTTTGATAGAGCTCCCCCTTTGACACTCTCCCACTGGCCGGTACAAGAAGCCTCACATCTGCCTTGATAGAGCTCCCACGTTGACACTCTCCCACTGGCCGGTACAAGAAGCCTCACATCTGCCTTGATAGAGCTCCCCCGTTGACACTCTCCCACTGTCCGGTACAAGAAGCCTCACATCTGCCTTGATAGAGCTCCCACGTTGACACTCTCCCACTGGCCGGTACAAGAAGCCTCACACCAGATTTGATAGAGCTCCCACGTTGACACTCTCCCACTGGCCGGTACAAGAAGCCTCACATCTGCCTTGATAGAGCTCCCCCGTTGACACTCTCCCACTGGCCGGTACAAGAAGCCTCACATCTGCCTTGATAGAGCTCCCACGTTGACACTCGCCCACTGGCCGGTACAAGAAGCCTCACATCTGCCTTGATAGAGCCCCACGTTGACACTCTCCCACTGGCCGGTACAAGAAGCCTCACACCAGACTTGATAGAGCTCCCACGTTGACACTCTCCCACTGGCCGGTACAAGAAGCCTCACATCTGCCTTGATAGAGCTCCCACGTTGACACTCTCCCACTGGCCGGTACAAGAAGCCTCACATCTGCCTTGATAGAGCTCCCACGTTGACACTCTCCCACTGTCCGGTACAAGAAGCCTCACATCTGCCTTGATAGAGCTCCCACGTTGACACTCTCCCACTGTCCGGTACAAGAAGCCTCACATCTGCCTTGATAGAGCTCCCACGTTGACACTCTCCCACTGGCCGGTACAAGAAGCCTCACACCAGACTTGATAGAGCTCCCACGTTGACACTCTCCCACTGGCCGGTACAAGAAGCCTCACATCTGCCTTGATAGAGCTCCCCCGTTGACACTCTCCCACTGGCCGGTACAAGAAGCCTCACATCTGCCTTGATAGAGCTCCCACGTTGACACTCGCCCACTGGCCGGTACAAGAAGCCTCACATCTGCCTTGATTGAGCCCCACGTTGACACTCTCCCACTGGCCGGTACAAGAAGCCTCACACCAGACTTGATAGAGCTCCCACGTTGACACTCTCCCACTGGCCGGTACATGAAGCCTCACATCTGCCTTGATAGAGCTCCCACGTTGACACTCTCCCACTGGCCGGTACAAGAAGCCTTACATCTGCCTTGATAGAGCTCCCACGTTGACACTCTCCCACTGGCCGGTAGAAGAAGCCTCACATCTGCCTTGATAGAGCTCCCACGTTGACACTCGCCCACTGGCCGGTACATGAAGCCTCACATCTGCCTTGATAGAGCTCCCACGTTGACACTCTCCCACTGGCCGGTACAAGAAGCCTCACACCAGACTTGATAGAGCCCCTCCCCCCGTTGACACTCGCCCACTGGCCGGTACAAGAAGCCTCACATCTGCCTTGATAGAGCTCCCACGTTGACACTCTCCCACTGGCCGGTACAAGAAGCCTCACATCTGCCTTGATAGAGCTCCCACGTTGACACTCTACAACTGGCCGGTACAAGAAGCCTCACACCAGACTTGATAGAGCCCCCCGTTGACACTCTCCCACTGGCCGGTACAAGAAGCCTCACATCTGCCTTGATAGAGCTCCCACGTTGACACTCTCCCACTGGCGGTACAAGAAGCCTCACACCAGACTTGATAGAGCCCCCCCGTTGACACTCTCCCACTTGCCGGTACAAGAAGCCTCACATCTGCCTTGATAGAGCCCCCACGTTTACACTCTCCCACTGGCCGGTACAAGAAGCCTCACATCTGCCTTGATAGAGCTCCCACGTTGACACTTTCCCACTGGCGGTTCAAGAAGCCTCACATCTGCCTTGATAGAGTCCTCACGTTGACACTCTCCCACTGGCCGGTACAAGAAGCCTCACATCTGCCTTGATAGAGCTCCCACGTTGACACTCTCCCACTGGCGGTACAAGAAGCCTCACATCTGCCTTGATAGAGCTCCCACGTTGACACTCTCCCACTGGCCGGTACAAGAAGCCTCACATCTGCCTTGATAGAGCTCCCACGTTGACACTCTCCCACTGGCCGGTACAAGAAGCCTCACATCTGCCTTGATAGAGCCCCCCTTTGACACTCTCCCACTGACCGGTACAAGAAGCCTCACACCAGACTTGATAGAGCACCCCCATTGACACTCTCCCACTGGCCGGTACAAGAAGCCTCACATCTGCCTTGATAGAGCTCCCACGTTGACACTCTCCCACTGGCCGGTACAAGAAGCCTCACACCAGACTTGATAGAGCCCCCCCCCGTTGACACTCTCCCACTGGCCGGTACAAGAAGCCTCACATCTGCCTTGATAGAGCCCCCCCATTGACACTCTCCCACTGGCCGGTACAAGAAGCCTCACATCTGCCTTGATAGAGCTCCCACGTTGACACTCTCCCACTGGCCGGTACATGAAGCCTCACATCTCCCTTGATAGAGCCCCTCCGTTGACACTCTCCCACTTGCCGGTACAAGAAGCCTCACATCTGCCTTGATAGAGCTCCCACGTTGACACTCTCCCACTGGCCGGTACAAGAAGCCTCACACCAGACTTCATAGAGCTCCCACGTTGACACTCTCCCACTGGCCGGTACAAGAAGCCTCACACCAGACTTGATAGAGCCCCCACGTTGACACTCGCCCACTGGCCGGTACAAGAAGCCTCACATCTGCCTTGATAGAGCCCCCCCATTGACACTCTCCCACTGGCCTGTACAAGAAGCCTCACATCTGCCTTGATAGAGCCCCCCCGTTGACACTCTCCCACTGGCCGGTACAAGAAGTCTCACATCTGCCTTGATAGAGCTCCCACGTTGACACTCTCCCACTGGCCGGTACAAGAAGCCTCACACCAGACTTGATAGAGCTCCCACGTTGACACTCTCCCACTGGCCGGTACAAGAAGCCTCACATCTGCCTTGATAGAGCCCCCCCCCGTTGACACTCTCCCACTGGCCGGCACAAGAAGCCTCACATCTGCCTTGATAGAGACCCCAAGTTGACACTCTCCCACTGGCCGGTACAAGAAGCCTCACATCTGCCTTGATAGAGCCCCCCCGTTGACACTCTCCCACTGGCCGGTACAAGAAGCCACACACCAGACTTGATAGAGCCCCCCCGTTGACACTCTCCCACTGGCCGGTAAAAGAAGTCTCACACCAGACTTGATAGAGCCCCCCCGTTGACACTCTCCCACTGGCCGGTACAAGAAGCCTCACATCTGCCTTGATAGAGTCCCCACGTTGACACTCTCCCACTGGCCGGCACAAGAAGCCTCACATCTGCCTTGATAGAGCCCCCCCATTGACACTCTCCCACTGGCCGGTACAAGAAGCCTCACATCTGCCTTGATAGAGCTCCCACGTTGACACTCTCCCACTGGCCGGTACAAGAAGCCTCACACCAGACTTGATAGAGCCCCCCCGTTGACACACTCCCACTGGCCGGTACAAGAAGCCTCACATCTGCCTTGATACAGCTCCCCCGTTGACACTCTCCCACTGGCCGGTACAAGAAGCCTCACATCTGCCTTGATAGAGCTCCCACGTTGACACTCTCCCACTGGCCGGTACAAGAAGCCTCACATCTGCCTTGATAGAGCCCCCCGTTGACACTCTCCCACTGGCCGGTACAAGAAGCCTCACATCTGCCTTGATAGAGCTCCCACGTTGACACTCTCCCACTGGCCGGTACAAGAAGCCTCACACCAGACTTGATAGAGCTCCCACGTTGACACTCTCGCACTGGCCGTTACAAGAAGCCTCACATCTCCCTTGATAGAGCTCCCCCGTTGACACTCTCCCACTGGCCGGTACAAGAAGCCTCACATCTGTCTTGATAGAGCCCCCCCGTTGACACTCTCCCACTGGCCGGTACAAGAAGCCTCACATCTGCCTTGATAGAGCTCCCACGTTGACACTATCCCACTGGCCGGTACAAGAAGCCTCACACCAGACTTGATAGAGCTCCCACGTTGACACTCTCCCACTGGCCGGTACAGGAAGCCTCACATCTGCCTTGATAGAGCCCCCCCGTTGACACTCTCCCACTGGCCGGTACAAGAAGCCTCACATCTGCCTTGATAGAGCTCCCACGTTGACACCTCTCCCACTGGCCGGTACAAGAAGCCTCACATCTGCCTTGATAGAGCCCCCCCGTTGACACTCTCCCACTGGCCGGTACAAGAAGCCTCACATCTGCATTGATAGAGCTCCCACGTTGATACTATCCCACTGGCCGGTACAAGAAGCCTCACACCAGACTTGATAGAGCTCCCACGTTGACACTCTCCCACTGTCCGGTACAAGAAGCCTCACATCTGCCTTGATAGAGCTCCCACGTTGACACTCTCCCACTGTCCGGTACAAGAAGCCTCACATCTGCCTTGATAGAGCTCCCACGTTGACACTCTCCCACTGGCCGGTACAAGAAGCCTCACACCAGACTTGATAGAGCTCCCACGTTGACACTCTCCCACTGGCCGGTACAAGAAGCCTCACATCTGCCTTGATAGAGCTCCCCCGTTGACACTCTCCCACTGGCCGGTACAAGAAGCCTCACATCGGCCTTGATAGAGCTCCCACGTTGACACTCGCCCACTGGCCGGTACAAGAAGCCTCACATCTGCCTTGATAGAGCCCCACGTTGACACTCTCCCACTGGCCGGTACAAGAAGCCTCACACCAGGCTTGATAGAGCTCCCACGTTGACACTCTCCCACTGGCCGGTACAAGAAGCCTCACATCTGCCTTGATAGAGCTCCCACGTTGACACTCTCCCACTGGCCGGTACAAGAAGCCTTACATCTGCCTTGATAGAGCTCCCACGTTGACACTCTCCCACTGGCCGGTACAAGAAGCCTCACATCTGCCTTGATAGAGCTCCCACGTTGACACTCGCCCACTGGCCGGTACATGAAGCCTCACATCTGCCTTGATAGAGCTCCCACGTTGACACTCTCCCACTGGCCGGTACAAGAGGCCTCACACCAGACTTGATAGAGCCCCCCCCCCCCCGTTGACACTCGCCCACTGGCCGGTACAAGAAGCCTCACATCTGCCTTGATAGAGCTCCCACGTTGACACTCTCCCACTGGCCGTTACAAGAAGCCTCACATCTGCCTTGATAGAGCTCCCACGTTGACACTCTACAACTGGCCGGTACAAGAAGCCTCACACCAGACTTGATAGAGCCCCCCGTTGACACTCTCCCACTGGCCGGTACAAGAAGCCTCACATCTGCCTTGATAGAGCTCCCACGTTGACACTCTCCCACTGGCGGTACAAGAAGCCTCACACCAGACTTGATAGAGCCCCCCCGTTGACACTCTCCCACTTGCCGGTACAAGAAGCCTCACATCTGCCTTGATAGAGCCCCCACGTTTACACTCTCCCACTGGCCGGTACAAGAAGCCTCACATCTGCCTTGATAGAGCTCCCACGTTGACACTTTCCCACTGGCGGTACAAGAAGCCTCACATCTGCCTTGATAGAGTCCTCACGTTGACACTCTCCCACTGGCCGGTACAAGAAGCCTCACATCTGCCTTGATAGAGCTCCCACGTTGACACTCTCCCACTGGCGGTACAAGAAGCCTCACATCTGCCTTGATAGAGCTCCCACGTTGACACTCTCCCACTGGCCGGTACAAGAAGCCTCACATCTGCCTTGATAGAGCCCCCCTTTGACACTCTCCCACTGACCGGTACAAGAAGCCTCACACCAGACTTGATAGAGCCCCCCCATTGACACTCTCCCACTGGCCGGTACAAGAAGCCTCACATCTGCCTTGATAGAGCTCCCACGTTGACACTCTCCCACTGGCCGGTACAAGAAGCCTCACACCAGACTTGATAGAGCCCCCCCCCGTTGACACTCTCCCACTGGCCGGTACAAGAAGCCTCACATCTGCCTTGATAGAGCCCCCCCATTGACACTCTCCCACTGGCCGGTACAAGAAGCCTCACATCTGCCTTGATAGAGCTCCCACGTTGACACTCTCCCACTGGCCGGTACATGAAGCCTCACATCTCCCTTGATAGAGCCCCCCCGTTGACACTCTCCCACTTGCCGGTACAAGAAGCCTCACATCTGCCTTGATAGAGCTCCCACGTTGACACTCTCCCACTGGCCGGTACAAGAAGCCTCACACCAGACTTCATAGAGCTCCCACGTTGACACTCTCCCACTGGCCGGTACAAGAAGCCTCACACCAGACTTGATAGAGCCCCCACGTTGACACTCGCCCACTGGCCGGTACAAGAAGCCTCACATCTGCCTTGATAGAGCCCCCCCATTGACACTCTCCCACTGGCCGGTACAAGAAGCCTCACATCTGCCTTGATAGAGCCCCCCCGTTGACACTCTCCCACTGGCCGGTACAAGAAGCCTCACATCTGCCTTGATAGAGCTCCCACGTTGACACTCTCCCACTGGCCGGTACAAGAAGCCTCACACCAGACTTGATAGAGCTCCCACGTTGACACTCTCCCACTGGCCGGTACAAGAAGCCTCACATCTGCCTTGATAGAGCCCCCCCCGTTGACACTCTCCCACTGGCCGGCACAAGAAGCCTCACATCTGCCTTGATAGAGACCCCAAGTTGACACTCTCCCACTGGCCGGTACAAGAAGCCTCACATCTGCCTTGATAGAGCCCCCCCGTTGACACTCTCCCACTGGCCGGTACAAGAAGCCTCACACCAGACTTGATAGAGCCCCCCCGTTGACACTCTCCCACTGGCCGGTAAAAGAAGTCTCACACCAGACTTGATAGAGCCCCCCCGTTGACACTCTCCCACTGGCCGGTACAAGAAGCCTCACATCTGCCTTGATAGAGTCCCCACGTTGACACTCTCCCACTGGCCGGCACAAGAAGCCTCACATCTGCCTTGATAGAGCCCCCCCATTGACACTCTCCCACTGGCCGGTACAAGAAGCCTCACATCTGCCTTGATAGAGCTCCCACGTTGACACTCTCCCACTGGCCGGTACAAGAAGCCTCACACCAGACTTGATAGAGCCCCCCCGTTGACACACTCCCACTGGCCGGTACAAGAAGCCTCACATCTGCCTTGATACAGCTCCCCCGTTGACACTCTCCCACTGGCCGGTACAAGAAGCCTCACATCTGCCTTGATAGAGCTCCCACGTTGACACTCTCCCACTGGCCGGTACAAGAAGCCTCACATCTGCCTTGATAGAGCCCCCCGTTGACACTCTCCCACTGGCCGGTACAAGAAGCCTCACATCTGCCTTGATAGAGCTCCCACGTTGACACTCTCCCACTGGCCGGTACAAGAAGCCTCACACCAGACTTGATAGAGCTCCCACGTTGACACTCTCGCACTGGCCGGTACAAGAAGCCTCACATCTGCCTTGATAGAGCTCGCCCGTTGACACTCTCCCACTGGCCGGTACAAGAAGCCTCACATCTGTCTTGATAGAGCCCCCCCGTTGACACTCTCCCACTGGCCGGTACAAGAAGCCTCACATCTGCCTTGATAGAGCTCCCACGTTGACACTATCCCACTGGCCGGTACAAGAAGCCTCACACCAGACTTGATAGAGCTCCCACGTTGACACTCTCCCACTGGCCGGTACAGGAAGCCTCACATCTGCCTTGATAGAGCCCCCCCGTTGACACTCTCCCACTGGCCGGTACAAGAAGCCTCACATCTGCCTTGATAGAGCTCCCACGTTGACACCTCTCCCACTGGCCGGTACAAGAAGCCTCACATCTGCCTTGATAGAGCCCCCCCGTTGACACTCTCCCACTGGCCGGTACAAGAAGCCTCACATCTGCCTTGATAGAGCTCCCACGTTGACACTATCCCACTGGCCGGTACAAGAAGCCTCACACCAGACTTGATAGAGCTCCCACGTTGACACTCTCCCACTGGCCGGTACAAGAAGCCTCACATCTGCCTTGATAGAGCCCCCCCGTTGACACTCTCCCACTGGCCGGCACAAGAAGCCTCACATCTTCCTTGATAGAGTCCCCAAGTTGACACTCTCCCACTGGCCGGTACAAGAAGCCTCACATCTTCCTTGATAGAGCCCCCCCGTTGACACTCTCCCACTGGCCGGTACAAGAAGCCTCACACCAAACTTGATAGAGCCCCCCTGTTGACACTATCCCACTGGCCGGTACAAGAAGCCTCACACCAGACTTGATAGAGCCCCCCCGTTGACACTCTCCCACTGGCCGGTACAAGAAGCCTCACATCTGCCTTGATAGAGTCCCCACGTTGACACTCTCCCACTGGCCGGCACAAGAAGCCTCACATCTGCCTTGATAGAGTCCCCAAGTTGACACTCTCCCACTGGCCGGTACAAGAAGCCTCACATCTGCCTTGATAGAGCTCCCACGTTGACACTCTCCCACTGGCCGGTACAAGAAGCCTCACCCCAGACTTGATAGAGCCCCCCCGTTGACACTCTCCCACTTGCCGGTACAAGAAGCCTCACATCTGCCTTGATAGAGCTCCCCCGTTGACACTCTCCCACTGGCCGGTACAAGAAGCCTCACATCTGCCTTGATAGAGCTCCCACGTTGACACTCTCCCACTGGCCGGTACAAGAAGCCTCACATCTGCCTTGATAGAGCTCCCCCGTTGACACTCTCCCACTGTCCGGTACAAGAAGCCTCACATCTGCCTTGATAGAGCTCCCACGTTGACACTCTCCCACTGTCCGGTACAAGAAGCCTCCAACCAGACTTGATAGAGCTCCCACGTTGACACTCTCCCACTGGCCGGTACAAGAAGCCTCACATCTGCCTTGATAGAGCTCCCCGTTGACACTCTCCCACTGGCCGGTACAAGAATCCTCACATCTGCCTTGATAGAGCTCCCACGTTGACACTCCCCCACTGGCCGGTACAAGAAGCCTCACATCTGCCTTGATAGAGCCCCACGATGACACTCTCCCACTGGCCGGTACAAGAAGCCTCACACCAGACTTGATAGAGCTCCCACGTTGACACTCTCCCACTGGCCGGTACAAGAAGCCTCACATCTGCCTTGATAGAGCTCCCACGTTGACACTCTCCCACTGGCCGGTAAAAGAAGCCTCACATCTGCCTTGATAGAGCTCCCACGTTGACACTCTCCCACTGGCCGGTACAAGAAGCTTCACATCTGCCTTGATAGAGCTCCCACGTTGACACTCGCCCACTGGCCGGTACATGAAGCCTCACATCTGCCTTGATAGAGCTACCACGTTGACACTCTCCCACTGGCCGGTACAAGAAGCCTCACACCAGACTTGATAGAGCCCCCCCCCGTTGACACTCGCCCACTGGCCGGTACAAGAAGCCTCACATCTGCCTTGATAGAGCTCCCACGTTGACACTCTCCCACTGGCCGGTACAAGAAGCCTCACATCTGCCTTGATAGAGCTCCCACGTTGACACTCTCCCACTGGCCGGTACAAGAAGCCTCACACCAGACTTGATAGAGCCCCCCGTTGACACTCTCCCACTGGCCGGTACAAGAAGCCTCACATCTGCCTTGATAGAGCTCCCACGTTGACACTCTCCCACTGGCGGTACAAGAAGCCTCACACCAGACTTGATAGAGCCCCCCCGTTGACACTCTCCCACTTGCCGGTACAAGAAGCCTCACATCTGCCTTGATAGAGCCCCCACGTTGACACTCTCACACTGGCCGGTACAAGAAGCCTCACATCTGCCTTGATAGAGCTCCCACGTTGACACTTTCCCACTGGCGGTACAAGAAGCCTCACATCTGCCTTGATAGAGTCCTCACGTTGACACTCTCCCACTGGCCGGTACAAGAAGCCTCACATCTGCCTTGATAGAGCTCCCACGTTGACACTCTCCCACTGGCGGTACAAGAAGCCTCACACCAGACTTGATAGAGCCCCCCCGTTGACACTCTCCCACTGGCCGGTACAAGAAGCCTCACACCAGACTTGATAGAGCCCCCCCGTTGACACTCTCCCACTGGCCGGTACAAGAAGCCTCACATCTGCCTTGATAGAGTCCCCAAGTTGACACTCTCCCACTGGCCGGTACAAGAAGCCTCACATCTTCCTTGATAGAGCTCCCACGTTGACACTCTCCCATTGGCCGGTACAAGAAGCCTCACCCCAGACTTGATAGAGCCCCCCCCGTTGACACTCTCCCACTGGCCGGTACAAGAAGCCTCACATCTGCCTTGAATGAGCTCCCCCTTTGACACTCTCCCACTGGCCGGTACAAGAAGCCTCACATCTGCCTTGATAGAGCTCCCACGTTGACACTCTCCCACTGGCCGGTACAAGAAGCCTCACCCCAGACTTGATAGAGCCCCCCCGTTGACACTCTCCCACTTGCCGGTACAAGAAGCCTCACATCTGCCTTGATAGAGCTCCCCCGTTGACACTCTCCCACTGGCCGGTACAAGAAGCCTCACATCTGCCTTGATAGAGCTCCCACGTTGACACTCTCCCACTGGCCGGTACAAGAAGCCTCACATCTGCCTTGATAGAGCTCCCCCGTTGACACTCTCCCACTGTCCGGTACAAGAAGCCTCACATCTGCCTTGATAGAGCTCCCACGTTGACACTCTCCCACTGTCCGGTACAAGAAGCCTCCAACCAGACTTGATAGAGCTCCCACGTTGACACTCTCCCACTGGCCGGTACAAGAAGCCTCACATCTGCCTTGATAGAGCTCCCCGTTGACACTCTCCCACTGGCCGGTACAAGAATCCTCACATCTGCCTTGATAGAGCTCCCACGTTGACACTCCCCCACTGGCCGGTACAAGAAGCCTCACATCTGCCTTGATAGAGCCCCACGATGACACTCTCCCACTGGCCGGTACAAGAAGCCTCACACCAGACTTGATAGAGCTCCCACGTTGACACTCTCCCACTGGCCGGTACAAGAAGCCTCACATCTGCCTTGATAGAGCTCCCACGTTGACACTCTCCCACTGGCCGGTAAAAGAAGCCTCACATCTGCCTTGATAGAGCTCCCACGTTGACACTCTCCCACTGGCCGGTACAAGAAGCCTCACATCTGCCTTGATAGAGCTCCCACGTTGACACTCGCCCACTGGCCGGTACATGAAGCCTCACATCTGCCTTGATAGAGCTACCACGTTGACACTCTCCCACTGGCCGGTACAAGAAGCCTCACACCAGACTTGATAGAGCCCCCCCCCGTTGACACTCGCCCACTGGCCGGTACAAGAAGCCTCACATCTGCCTTGATAGAGCTCCCACGTTGACACTCTCCCACTGGCCGGTACAAGAAGCCTCACATCTGCCTTGATAGAGCTCCCACGTTGACACTCTCCCACTGGCCGGTACAAGAAGCCTCACACCAGACTTGATAGAGCCCCCCGTTGACACTCTCCCACTGGCCGGTACAAGAAGCCTCACATCTGCCTTGATAGAGCTCCCACGTTGACACTCTCCCACTGGCGGTACAAGAAGCCTCACACCAGACTTGATAGAGCCCCCCCGTTGACACTCTCCCACTTGCCGGTACAAGAAGCCTCACATCTGCCTTGATAGAGCCCCCACGTTGACACTCTCACACTGGCCGGTACAAGAAGCCTCACATCTGCCTTGATAGAGCTCCCACGTTGACACTTTCCCACTGGCGGTACAAGAAGCCTCACATCTGCCTTGATAGAGTCCTCACGTTGACACTCTCCCACTGGCCGGTACAAGAAGCCTCACATCTGCCTTGATAGAGCTCCCACGTTGACACTCTCCCACTGGCGGTACAAGAAGCCTCACACCAGACTTGATAGAGCCCCCCCGTTGACACTCTCCCACTGGCCGGTACAAGAAGCCTCACACCAGACTTGATAGAGCCCCCCCGTTGACACTCTCCCACTGGCCGGTACAAGAAGCCTCACATCTGCCTTGATAGAGTCCCCAAGTTGACACTCTCCCACTGGCCGGTACAAGAAGCCTCACATCTTCCTTGATAGAGCTCCCACGTTGACACTCTCCCATTGGCCGGTACAAGAAGCCTCACCCCAGACTTGATAGAGCCCCCCCCGTTGACACTCTCCCACTGGCCGGTACAAGAAGCCTCACATCTGCCTTGAATGAGCTCCCCCTTTGACACTCTCCCACTGGCCGGTACAAGAAGCCTCACATCTGCCTTGATAGAGCTCCCACGTTGACACTCTCCCACTGGCCGGTACAAGAAGCCTCACATCTGCCTTGATAGAGCTCCCCCGTTGACACTCTCCCACTGTCCGGTACAAGAAGCCTCACATCTGCCTTGATAGAGCTCCCACGTTGACACTCTCCCACTGGCCGGTACAAGAAGCCTCACACCAGATTTGATAGAGCTCCCACGTTGACACTCTCCCACTGGCCGGTACAAGAAGCCTCACATCTGCCTTGATAGAGTTCCCACGTTGACACTCTCCCACTGGCCGGTACAAGAATCCTTACATCTGCCTTGATAGAGCTCCCACGTTGACACTCTCCCACTGGCCGGTACAAGAAGCCTCACATCTGCCTTGATAGAGCTCCCACGTTGACACTCGCCCACTGGCCGGTACATGAAGCCTCACATCTGCCTTGATAGAGCTCCCACGTTGACACTCTCCCACTGGCCGGTACAAGAAGCCTCACACCAGACTTGATAGAGCCCCCCCCCCGTTGACACTCGCCCACTGGCCGGTACAAGAAGCCTCACATCTGCCTTGATAGAGCTCCCACGTTGACACTCTCCCACTGGCCGGTACAAGAAGCCTCACATCTGCCTTGATAGAGCTCCCACGTTGACACTCTACAACTGGCCGGTACAAGAAGCCTCACACCAGACTTGATAGAGCCCCCCGTTGACACTCTCCCACTGGCCGGTACAAGAAGCCTCACATCTGCCTTGATAGAGCTCCCACGTTGACACTCTCCCACTGGCGGTACAAGAAGCCTCACACCAGACTTGATAGAGCCCCCCCGTTGACACTCTCCCACTTGCCGGTACAAGAAGCCTCACATCTGCCTTGATAGAGCCCCCACGTTTACACTCTCCCACTGGCCGGTACAAGAAGCCTCACGTCTGCCTTGATAGAGCTCCCACGTTGACACTTTCCCACTGGCGGTACAAGAAGCCTCACATCTGCCTTGATAGAGTCCTCACGTTGACACTCTCCCACTGGCCGGTACAAGAAGCCTCACATCTGCCTTGATAGAGCTCCCACGTTGACACTCTCCCACTGGCGGTACAAGAAGCCTCACATCTGCCTTGATAGAGCTCCCACGTTGACACTCTCCCACTGGCCGGTACAAGAAGCCTCACATCTGCCTTGATAGAGCTCCCACGTTGACACTCTCCCACTGGCCGGTACAAGAAGCCTCACATCTGCCTTGATAGAGCCCCCCTTTGACACTCTCCCACTGACCGGTACAAGAAGCCTCACACCAGACTTGATAGAGCCCCCCCATTGACACTCTCCCACTGGCCGGTACAAGAAGCCTCACATCTGCCTTGATAGAGCTCCCACGTTGACACTCTCCCACTGGCCGGTACAAGAAGCCTCACACCAGACTTGATAGAGCCCCCCCCCGTTGACACTCTCCCACTGGCAGGTACAAGGAGCCTCACATCTGCCTTGATAGAGCCCCCCCATTGACACTCTCCCACTGGCCGGTACAAGAAGCCTCACATCTGCCTTGATAGAGCTCCCACGTTGACACTCTCCCACTGGCCGGTACATGAAGCCTCACATCTCCCTTGATAGAGCCCCCCCGTTGACACTCTCCCACTTGCCGGTACAAGAAGCCTCACATCTGCCTTGATAGAGCTCCCACGTTGACACTCTCCCACTGGCCGGTACAAGAAGCCTCACACCAGACTTCATAGAGCTCCCACGTTGACACTCTCCCACTGGCCGGTACAAGAAGCCTCACACCAGACTTGATAGAGCCCCCACGTTGACACTCGCCCACTGGCCGGTACAAGAAGCCTCACATCTGCCTTGATAGAGCCCCCCCATTGACACTCTCCCACTGGCCGGTACAAGAAGCCTCACATCTGCCTTGATAGAGCCCCCCCGTTGACACTCTCCCACTGGCCGGTACAAGAAGCCTCACATCTGCCTTGATAGAGCTCCCACGTTGACACTCTCCCACTGGCCGGTACAAGAAGCCTCACACCAGACTTGATAGAGCTCCCACGTTGACACTCTCCCACTGGCCGGTACAAGAAGCCTCACATCTGCCTTGATAGAGCCCCCCCCGTTGACACTCTCCCACTGGCCGGCACAAGAAGCCTCACATCTGCCTTGATAGAGACCCCAAGTTGACACTCTCCCACTGGCCGGTACAAGAAGCCTCACATCTGCCTTGATAGAGCCCCCCCGTTGACACTATCCCACTGGCCGGTACAAGAAGCCTCACACCAGACTTGATAGAGCCCCCCCGTTGACACTCTCCCACTGGCCGGTAAAAGAAGCCTCACACCAGACTTGATAGAGCCCCCCCGTTGACACTCTCCCACTGGCCGGTACATGAAGCCTCACATCTGCCTTGATAGAGTCCCCACGTTGACACTCTTCCACTGGCCGGCACAAGAAGCCTCACATCTGCCTTGATAGAGCCCCCCCATTGACACTCTCCCACTGGCCGGTACAAGAAGCCTCACATCTGCCTTGATAGAGCTCCCACGTTGACACTCTCCCACTGGCCGGTACAAGAAGCCTCACACCAGACTTGATAGAGCCCCCCCCCCCGTTGACACACTCCCACTGGCCGGTACATGAAGCCTCACATCTGCCTTGATACAGCTCCCCCGTTGACACTCTCCCACTGGCCGGTACAAGAAGCCTCACATCTGCCTTGATAGAGCTCCCACGTTGACACTCTCCCACTGGCCGGTACAAGAAGCCTCACATCTGCCTTGATAGAGCCCCCCGTTGACACTCTCCCACTGGCCGGTACAAGAAGCCTCACATCTGCCTTGATAGAGCTCCCACGTTGACACTCTCCCACTGGCCGGTACAAGAAGCCTCACACCAGACTTGATAGAGCTCCCACGTTGACACTCTCGCACTGGCCGGTACAAGAAGCCTCACATCTGCCTTGATAGAGCTCCCCCGTTGACACTCTCCCACTGGCCGGTACAGGAAGCCTCACATCTGTCTTGATAGAGCCCCCCCGTTGACACTCTCCCTCTGGCCGGTACAAGAAGCCTCACATCTGCCTTGATAGAGCTCCCACGTTGACACTATCCCACTGGCCGGTACAAAAAGCCTCACACCAGACTTGATAGAGCTCCCACGTTGACACTCTCCCACTGGCCGGTACAGGAAGCCTCACATCTGCCTTGATAGAGCCCCCCCGTTGACACTCTCCCACTGGCCGGTACAAGAAGCCTCACATCTGCCTTGATAGAGCTCCCACGTTGACACCTCTCCCACTGGCCGGTACAAGAAGCCTCACATCTGCCTTGATAGAGCCCCCCCGTTGACACTCTCCCACTGGCCGGTACAAGAAGCCTCACATCTGCCTTGATAGAGCTCCCACGTTGACACTATCCCACTGGCCGGTACAAGAAGCCTCACACCAGACTTGATAGAGCTCCCACGTTGACACTCTCCCACTGGCCGGTACAAGAAGCCTCACATCTGCCTTGATAGAGCCCCCCCGTTGACACTCTCCCACTGGCCGGCACAAGAAGCCTCACATCTTCCTTGATAGAGTCCCCAAGTTGACACTCTCCCACTGGCCGGTACAAGAAGCCTCACATCTTCCTTGATAGAGCCCCCCCGTTGACACTCTCCCACTGGCCGGTACAAGAAGCCTCACACCAGACTTAATAGAGCCCCCCCGTTGACACTCTCCCACTGGCCGGTACAAGAAGCCTCACATCTGCCTTGATAGAGTCCCCACGTTGACACTCTCCCACTGGCCGGCACAAGAAGCCTCACATCTGCCTTGATAGAGTCCCCAAGTTGACACTCTCCCACTGGCCGGTACAAGAAGCCTCACATCTGCCTTGATAGAGCTCCCACGTTGACACTCTCCCACTGGCCGGTACAAGAAGCCTCACCCCAGACTTGATAGAGCCCCCCCGTTGACACTCTCCCACTGGCCGGTACAAGAAGCCTCACATCTGCCTTGATAGAGCTCCCCCGTTGACACTCTCCCACTGGCCGGTACAAGAAGCCTCACATCTGCCTTGATAGAGCTCCCACGTTGACACTCTCCCACTGGCCGGTACAAGAAGCCTCACATCTGCCTTGATAGAGCTCCCCCGTTGACACTCTCCCACTGTCCGGTACAAGAAGCCTCACATCTGCCTTGATAGAGCTCCCACGTTGACACTCTCCCACTGGCCGGTACAAGAAGCCTCACACCAGACTTGATAGAGCTCCCACGTTGACACTCTCCCACTGGCCGGTACAAGAAGCCTCACATCTGCCTTGATAGAGCTCCCCGTTGACACTCTCCCACTGGCCGGTACAAGAATCCTCACATCTGTCATGATAGAGCTCCCACGTTGACACTCCCCCACTGGCCGGTACAAGAAGCCTCACATCTGCCTTGATAGAGCCCCACGATGACACTCTCCCACTGGCCGGTACAAGAAGCTTCACACCAGACTTGATAGAGCTCCCACGTTGACACTCTCCCACTGGCCGGTACAAGAAGACTCACATCTGCCTTGATAGAGCTCCCACGTTGACACTCTCCCACTGGCCGGTACAAGAAGCCTCACATCTGCCTTGATAGAGCTCCCACGTTGACACTCTCCCACTGGCCGGTACAAGAAGCCTCACATCTGCCTTGATAGAGCTCCCACGTTGACACTCGCCCACTGGCCGGTACATGAAGCCTCACATCTGCCTTGATAGAGCTACCACGTTGACACTCTCCCACTGGCCGGTACAAGAAGCCTCACACCAGACTTGATAGAGCCCCCCCCCCCCCGTTGACACTCGCCCACTGGCCGGTACAAGAAGCCTCACATCTGCCTTGATAGAGCTCCCACGTTGACACTCTCCCACTGGCCGGTACAAGAAGCCTCACATCTGCCTTGATAGAGCTCCCACGTTGACACTCTCCCACTGGCCGGTACAAGAAGCCTCACACCAGACTTGATAGAGCCCCCCGTTGACACTCTCCCACTGGCCGGTACAAGAAGCCTCACATCTGCCTTGATAGAGCTCCCACGTTGACACTCTCCCACTGGCGGTACAAGAAGCCTCACACCAGACTTGATAGAGCCCCCCCCGTTGACACTCTCCCACTTGCCGGTACAAGAAGCCTCACATCTGCCTTGATAGAGCCCCCACGTTGACACTCTCACACTGGCCGGTACAAGAAGCCTCACATCTGCCTTGATAGAGCTCCCACGTTGACACTTTCCCACTGGTGGTACAAGAAGCCTCATATCTGCCTTGATAGAGTCCTCACGTTGACACTCTCCCACTGGCCGGTACAAGAAGCCTCACATCTGCCTTGATAGAGCTCCCACGTTGACACTCTCCCACTGGCGGTACAAGAAGCCTCACACCAGACTTGATAGAGCCCCCCCGTTGACACTCTCCCACTGGCCGGTACAAGAAGCCTCACACCAGACTTGATAGAGCCCCCCCGTTGACACTCTCCCACTGGCCGGTACAAGAAGCCTCACATCTGCCTTGATAGAGTCCCCAAGTTGACACTCTCCCACTGGCCGGTACAAGAAGCCTCACATCTTCCTTGATAGAGCTCCCACGTTGACACTCTCCCATTGGCCGGTACAAGAAGCCTCACCCCAGACTTGATAGAGCCCCCCCGTTGACACTCTCCCACTGGCCGGTACAAGAAGCCTCACATCTGCCTTGAAAGAGCTCCCACTTTGACACTCTCCCACTGGCCGGTACAAGAAGCCTCACATCTGCCTTGATAGAGCTCCCACGTTGACACTCTCCCACTGGCCGGTACAAGAAGCCTCACATCTGCCTTGATAGAGCTCCCCCGTTGACACTCTCCCACTGTCCGGTACAAGAAACCTCACATTTGCCTTGATAGAGCTCCCACGTTGACACTCTCCCACTGGCCGGTACAAGAAGCCTCACACCAGATTTGATAGAGCTCCCACGTTGACACTCTCCCACTGGCCGGTACAAGAAGCCTCACATCTGCCTTGATAGAGCTCCCCCGTTGACACTCTCCCACTGGCCGGTACAAGAAGCCTCACATCTGCCTTGATAGAGCTCCCACGTTGACACTCGCCCACTGGCCGGTACAAGAAGCCTCACATCTGCCTTGATAGAGCCCCACGTTGACACTCTCCCACTGGCCGGTACAAGAAGCCTCACACCAGACTTGATAGAGCTCCCACGTTGACACTCTCCCACTGGCCGGTACAAGAAGCCTCACATCTGCCTTGATAGAGCTCCCACGTTGACACTCTCCCACTGGCCGGTACAAGAAGCCTCACATCTGCCTTGATAGAGCTCCCACGTTGACACTCTCCCACTGGCCGGCACAAGAAGCCTCACATCTGCCTTGATAGAGCTCCCACGTTGACACTCGCCCACTGGCCGGTACAAGAAGCCTCACATCTGCCTTGATAGAGCTCCCACGTTGACACTCTCCCACTGGCCGGTACAAGAAGCCTCACATCTGCCTTGATAGAGCTCCCACGTTGACACTCTACAACTGGCCGGTACAAGAAGCCTCACACCAGACTTGATAGAGCCCCCCGTTGACACTCTCCCACTGGCCGGTACATGAAGCCTCACATCTGCCTTGATAGAGCTCCCACGTTGACACTCTCCCACTGGCGGTACAAGAAGCCTCACACCAGACTTGATAGAGCCCCCCCGTTGACACTCTCCCACTTGCCGGTACAAGAAGCCTCACATCTGCCTTGATAGAGCCCCCACGTTGACACTCTCCCACTGGCCGGTACAAGAAGCCTCACATCTGCCTTGATAGAGCTCCCACGTTGACACTCTCCCACTGGCCGGTACAAGAAGCCTCACATCTGCCTTGATAGAGCCCCCCGTTGACACTCTCCCACTGACCGGTACAAGAAGCCTCACACCAGACTTGATAGAGCCCCCCCCATTGACACTCTCCCACTGGCCGGTACAAGTAGCCTCACATCTGCCTTGATAGAGCTCCCACGTTGACACTCTCCCACTGGCCGGTACAAGAAGCCTCACACCAGACTTGATAGAGCCCCCCCCGTTGACACTCTCCCACTGGCCGGTACAAGAAGCCTCACATCTGCCTTGATAGAGCCCCCCCATTGACACTCTCCCACTGGCCGGTACAAGAAGCCTCACATCTGCCTTTATAGAGCTGCCACGTTGACACTCTCCCACTGGCCGGTACATGAAGCCTCACATCTCCCTTGATAGAGCCCCCCCGTTGACACTCTCCCACTTGCCGGTACAAGAAGCCTCACATCTGCCTTGATAGAGCTCCCACGTTGACACTCTCCCACTGGCCGGTACAAGAAGCCTCACACCAGACTTCATAGAGCTCCCACGTTGACACTCTCCCACTGGCCGGTACAAGAAGCCTCACACCAGACTTGATAGAGCCCCCCCGTTGACACTCGCCCACTGGCCGGTACATGAAGCCTCACATCTGCCTTGATAGAGCCCCCCCATTGACACTCTCCCACTGGCCGGTACAAGAAGCCTCACATCTGCCTTGATAGAGCCCCCCCGTTGACACTCTCCCACTGGCCGGTACAAGAAGCCTCACATCTGCCTTGATAGAGCTCCCACGTTGACACTCTCCCACTGGCCGGTACAAGAAGCCTCACACCAGACTTGATAGAGCTCCCACGTTGACACTCTCCCACTGGCCGGTACAAGAAGCCTCACATCTGCCTTGATAGAGCCCCCCCCCGTTGACACTCTCCCACTGGCCGGCACAAGAAGCCTCACATCTGCCTTGATAGAAACCCCTAGTTGACACTCTCCCACTGGCCGGTACAAGAAGCCTCACATCTGCCTTGATAGAGCCCCCCCGTTGACACTCTCCCACTGGACGGTACAAGAAGCCTCACACCAGACTTGATAGAGCCCCCCCGTTGACACTCTCCCACTGGCCGGTAAAAGAAGCCTCACACCAGACTTGATAGAGCCCCCCCGTTGACACTCTCCCACTGGCCGGTACAAGAAGCCTCACATCTGCCTTGATAGAGTCCCCACGTTGACACTCTCCCACTGGCCGGCACAAAAAGCCTCACATCTGCCTTGATAGAGCCCCCCCATTGACACTCTCCCACTGGCCGGTACAAGAAGCCTCACATCTGCCTTGATAGAGCTCCCACGTTGACACTCTCCCACTGGCCGGTACAAGAAGCCTCACACCAGACTTGATAGAGCCCCCCCGTTGATACACTCCCACTGGCCGGTACAAGAAGCCTCACATCTGCCTTGATACAGCTCCCCCGTTGACACTCTCCCACTGGCCGGTACAAGAAGCCTCACATCTGCCTTGATAGAGCTCCCACGTTGACACTCTCCCACTGGCCGGTACAAGAAGCCTCACATCTGCCTTGATAGAGCCCCCCCGTTGACACTCTCCCACTGGCCGGTACAAGAAGCCTCACATCTGCCTTGATAGAGCTCCCACGTTGACACTCTCCCACTGGCCGGTACAAGAAGCCTCACACCAGACTTGATAGAGCTCCCACGTTGACACTCTCCCACTGGCCGGTACAAGAAGCCTCACATCTGCCTTGATAGAGCTCCCCCGTTGACACTCTCCCACTGGCCGGTACAAGAAGCCTCACATCTGTCTTGATAGAGCCCCCCCGTTGACACTCTCCCACTGGCCGGTACAAGAAGCCTCACATCTGCCTTGATAGAGCTCCCACGTTGACACTATCCCACTGGCCGGTACAAGAAGCCTCACACCAGACTTGATAGAGCTCCCACGTTGACACTCTCCCACTGGCCGGTACAGGAAGCCTCACATCTGCCTTGATAGAGCCCCCCCGTTGACACTCTCCCACTGGCCGGTACAAGAAGCCTCACATCTGCCTTGATAGAGCTCCCACGTTGACACTCTCCCACTGGCCGGTACAAGAAGCCTCACATCTGCCTTGATAGAGCCCCCCCGTTGACACTCTCCCACTGGCCGGTACAAGAAGCCTCACATCTGCCTTGATAGAGCTCCCACGTTGACACTATCCCACTGGCCGGTACAAGAAGCCTCACACCAGACTTGATAGAGCTCCCACGTTGCCACTCTCCCACTGGCCGGTACAAGAAGCCTCACATCTGCCTTGATAGAGCCCCCCCGTTGACACTCTCCCACTGGCCGGCACAAGAAGCCTCACATCTTCCTTGATAGAGTCCCCAAGTTGACACTCTCCCACTGGCCGGTACAAGAAGCCTCACATCTTCCTTGATAGAGCCCCCCCGTTGACACTCTCCCACTGGCCGGTACAAGAAGCCTCACACCAGACTTGATAGAGCCCCCCCCGTTGACACTCTCCCACTGGCCGGTACAAGAAGCCTCACACCAGACTTGATAGAGCCCCCCCGTTGACACTCTCCCACTGGCCGGTACAAGAAGCCTCACATCTGCCTTGATAGAGTCCCCACGTTGACACTCTCCCACTGGCCGGCACAAGAAGCCTCACATCTGCCTTGATAGAGTCCCCAAGTTGACACTCTCCCACTGGCCGGTACAAGAAGCCTCACATCTGCCTTGATAGAGCTCCCACGTTGACACTCTCCCACTGGCCGGTACAAGAAGCCTCACCCCAGACTTGATAGAGCCCCCCCGTTGACACTCTCCCACTGGCCGGTACAAGAAGCCTCACATCTGCCTTGATAGAGCTCCCCCGTTGACACTCTCCCACTGGCCGGTACAAGAAGCCTCACATCTGCCTTGATAGAGCTCCCACGTTGACACTCTCCCACTGGCCGGTACAAGAAGCCTCACATCTGCCTTGATAGAGCTCCCCCGTTGACACTCTCCCACTGTCCGGTACAAGAAGCCTCACATCTGCCTTGATAGAGCTCCCACGTTGACACTCTCCCACTGGCCGGTACAAGAAGCCTCACACCAGACTTGATAGAGCTCCCACGTTGACAATCTCCCACTGGCCGGTACAAGAAGCCTCACATCTGCCTTGATAGAGCTCCCCGTTGACACTCTCCCACTGGCCGGTACAAGAATCCTCACATCTGCCTTGATAGAGCTCCCACGTTGACACTCGCCCACTGGCCGGTACAAGAAGCCTCACATCTGCCTTGATAGAGCCCCACGTTGACACTCTCCCACTGGCCGGTACAAGAAGCCTCACACCAGACTTGATAGAGCTCCCACGTTGACACTCTCCCACTGGCCGGTACAAGAAGCCTCACATCTGCCTTGATAGAGCTCCAACGTTGACACTCTCCCACTGGCCGGTACAGGAAGCCTCACATCTGCCTTGATAGAGCTCCCACGTTGACACTCTCCCACTGGCCGGTACAAGAAGCCTCACATCTGCCTTGATAGAGCTCCCACGTTGACACTCGCCCACTGGCCGGTACATGAAGCCTCACATCTGCCTTGATAGAGCTACCACGTTGACACTCTCCCACTGGCCGGTACAAGAAGCCTCACACCAGACCTGATAGAGCCCCCCCCCCCCCGTTGACACTCGCCCACTGGCCGGTACAAGAAGCCTCACATCTGGCTTGATAGAGCTCCCTCGTTGACACTCTCCCACTGGCCGGTACAAGAAGCCTCACATCTGCCTTGATAGAGCTCCCACGTTGACACTCTCCCACTGGCCGGTACAAGAAGCCTCACACCAGACTTGATAGAGCCCCGCGTTGACACTCTCCCACTGGCCGGTACAAGAAGCCTCACATCTGCCTTGATAGAGCTCCCACGTTGACACTCTCCCACTGGCGGTACAAAAAGCCTCACACCAGACTTGATAGAGCTCCCACGTTGACACTTTCCCACTGGCGGTACAAGAAGCCTCACATCTGCCTTGATAAAGCTCCCACGTTGACACTCTCCCACTGGCCGGTACAAGAAGCCTCACATCTGCCTTGATAGTGCCCCCCGTTGACACTCTCCCACTGACCGGTACAAGAAGCCTCACACCAGACTTGATAGAGCCCCCCCATTGACACTCTCCCACTGGCCGGTACAAGAAGCCTCACATCTGCCTTGATAGAGCTCCCACGTTGACACTCTCCCACTGGCCGGTAAAAGAAGCCTCACACCAGACTTGATAGAGCCCCCCCCGTTGACACTCTCCCACTGGCCGGTACAAGAAGCCTCACATCTGCCTTGATAGAGCCCCCCCATTGACACTCCCCACTGGCCGGTACAAGAAGCCTCACATCTGCCTTGATAGAGCTCCCACGTTGACACTCTCCCACTGGCCGGTACATGAAGCCTCACATCTCCCTTGATAGAGCCCCCCCGTTGACACTCTCCCACTGGCCGGTACAAGAAGCCTCACATCTGCCTTGATAGAGCTCCCACGTTGACACTCTCCCACTGGCCGGTACAAGAAGCCTCACACCAGACTTCATAGAGCTCCCACGTTGACACTCTCCCACAGGCCGGTACAAGAAGCCTCACACCAGACTTGATAGAGCCCCCCGTTGACACTCGCCCACTGGCCGGTACAAGAAGCCTCACATCTGCCTTGATATAGCTCCCCCGTTGACACTCTCCCACTGGCCGGTACTAGAAGCCTCACATCTGCCTTGATAGAGCTCCTACGTTGACACTCTCCCACTGTCCGGTACAAGAAGCCTCACATCTCCCTTGATATAGCCCCCCCGTTGACACTCTCCCACTGGACGGTACAAGAAGCCTCACATCTGCCTTGATAGAGCCCCCCCCATTGACACTCTCCCACTGGCCGGTACCAGAAGCCTCACATCTTCCTTGATAGAGCCCCCCGTTGACACTCTCCCACTGGCCGGTACAAGAAGCCTCACATCTGCCTTGATAGAGCTCGCACGTTGACACTCTCCCACTGGCCGGCACAAGAAGCCTCACACGAGACTTGATAGAGCTCCCACGTTGACACTCTCCCACTGGCCGGTACAAGAAGCCTCACATCTGCCTTGATAGAGCCCCCCCGTTGACACTCTCCCACTGGCCGGCACAAGAAGCCTCACATCTGCCTTGATAGGGTCCCCAAGTTGACACTCTCCCACTGGCCGGTACAAGAAGCCTCACATCTGCCTTGATAGAGCCCCCCCGTTGACACTCTCCCACTGGCCGGCACAAGAAGCCTCACACCAGACTTGATAGAGCTCCCACGTTGACACTCTCCCACTGGCCGGTACAAGAAGCCTCACATCTGCCTTGATAGAGCCCCCCCGTTGACACTCTCCCACTGGCCGGTACAAGAAGCCTCACACCAGAATTGATAGAGCCCCCCCGTTGACACTCTCCCACTGGCCGGTACAAGAAGCCTCACATCTGCCTTGATAGAGCCCCCCCATTGACACTCTCCCACTGGCCGGTACAAGAAGCCTCACATCTGCCTTGATAGAGCTCCCACGTTGACACTCTCCCACTGGCCGGTACAAGAAGCCTCACACCAGACTTGATAGAGCCCCCCCGTTGACACACTCCCACTGGCCGGTACAAGAAGCCTCACATCTGCCTTGATACAGCTCCCCCGTTAACACTCTCCCACTGGCCGGTACAAGAAGCCTCACATCTGCCTTGATAGAGCTCCCACGTTGACACTCTCCCACTGGCCGGTACAAGAAGCCTCACATCTGCCTTGATAGAGCCCCCCCGTTGACACTCTCCCACTGGCCGGTACAAGAAGCTTCACATCTGCCTTGATAGAGCTCCCACGTTGACACTCTCCCACTGGCCGGTACAAGAAGCCTCACACCTGACTTGATAGAGCTCCCACGTTGACACTCTCCCACTGGCCGGTACAAGAAGCCTCACATCTGCCTTGATAGAGCTCCCCCGTTGACACTCTCCCACTGGCCGGTACAAGAAGCCTCACATCTGCCTTGATAGAGCCCCCCGTTGACACTCTCCCACTGGCCGGTACAAGAAGCCTCACATCTGCCTTGATAGAGCTCCCACGTTGACACTATCCCACTGGCCGGTACAAGAAGCCTCACACCAGACTTGATAGAGCTCCCACGTTGACACTCTCCCACTGGCCGTTACAGGAAGCCTCACATCTGCCTTGATAGAGCCCCCCCGTTGACACTCTCCCACTGGCCGGTACAAGAAGCCTCACATCTGCCTTGATAGAGCTCCCACGTTGACACTCTCCCACTGGCCGGTACAAGAAGCCTCACATCTGCCTTGATAGAGCCCCCCCGTTGACACTCTCCCACTGGCCGGTACAAGAAGCCTCACATCTGCCTTGATAGAGCTCCCACGTTGACACTATCCCACTGGCCGGTACAAGAAGCCTCACACCAGACTTGATAGAGCTCCCACGTTGACACACTCCCACTGGCCGGTACAAGAAGCCTCACATCTGTCTTGATAGAGCCCCCCCGTTGACACTCTCCCACTGGCCGGCACAAGAAGCCTCACATCTTCCTCGATAGAGTCCCCAAGTTGACACTCTCCCACTGGCCGGTACAAGAAGCCTCACATCTTCCTTGATAGAGCCCCCCCGTTGACACTCTCCCACTGGCCGGTACAAGAAGCCTCACACCAGACTTGATAGAGCCCCCCCGTTGACACTCTCCCACTGGCCGGTACAAGAAGCCTCACACCAGACTTGATAGAGCCCCCCCGTTGACACTCTCCCACTGGCCGGTACAAGAAGCCTCACATCTGCCTTGATAGAGTCCCCACGTTGACACTCTCCCACTGGCCGGCACAAGAAGCCTCACATCTGCCTTGATAGAGTCCCCAAGTTGACACTCTCCCACTGGCCGGTACAAGAAGCCTCACATCTGCCTTGATAGAGCTCCCACGTTGACACTCTCCCACTGGCCGGTACAAGAAGCCTCACCCCAGACTTGATAGAGCCCCCCCGTTGACACTCTCCCACTGGCCGGTACAAGAAGCCTCACATCTGCCTTGATAGAGCTCCCCCGTTGACACTCTCCCACTGGCCGGTACAAGAAGCCTCACATCTGCCTTGATAGAGCTCCCACGTTGACACTCTCCCACTGGCCGGTACAAGAAGCCTCACATCTGCCTTGATAGAGCTCCCACGTTGACACTCTCCCACTGGCCGGTACAAGAAGCCTCACCCCAGACTTGATAGAGCCCCCCCGTTGACACTCTCCCACTTGCCGGTACAAGAAGCCTCACATCTGCCTTGATAGAGCACCCCGTTGACACTCTCCCACTGGCCGGTACAAGAAGCCTCACATCTGCCTTGATAGAGCTCCCACGTTGACACTCTCCCACTGGCCGGTACAAGAAGCCTCACATCTGCCTTGATAGAGCTCCCCCGTTGACACTCTCCCACTGTCCGGTACAAGAAGCCTCACATCTGCCTTGATAGAGCTCCCACGTTGACACTCTCCCACTGGCCGGTACAAGAAGCCTCACACCAGACTTGATAGAGCTCCCACGTTGACACTCTCCCACTGGCCGGTACAAGAAGCCTCACATCTGCCTTGATAGAGCTCCCCGTTGACACTCTCCCACTGGCCGGTACAAGAATCCTCACATCTGCCTTGATAGAGCTCCCACGTTGACACTCGCCCACTGGCCGGTACAAGAAGCCTCACATCTGCCTTGATAGAGCCCCACGTTGACACTCTCCCACTGGCCGGTACAAGAAGCCTCACACCAGACTTGATAGAGCTCCCACGTTGACACTCTCCCACTGGCCGGTACAAGAAGCCTCACATCTGCCTTGATAGAGCTCCAACGTTGACACTCTCCCACTGGCCGGTACAGGAAGCCTCACATCTGCCTTGATAGAGCTCCCACGTTGACACTCTCCCACTGGCCGGTACAAGAAGCCTCACATCTGCCTTGATAGAGCTCCCACGTTGACACTCGCCCACTGGCCGGTACATGAAGCCTCACATCTGCCTTGATAGAGCTACCACGTTGACACTCTCCCACTGGCCGGTACAAGAAGCCTCACACCAGACTTGATAGAGCCCCCCCCCCGTTGACACTCGCCCACTGGCCGGTACAAGAAGCCTCACATCTGGCTTGATAGAGCTCCCACGTTGACACTCTCCCACTGGCCGGTACAAGAAGCCTCACATCTGCCTTGATAGAGCTCCCACGTTGACACTCTCCCACTGGCCGGTACAAGAAGCCTCACACCAGACTTGATAGAGCCCCCCGTTGACACTCTCCCACTGGCCGGTACAAGAAGCCTCACATCTGCCTTGATAGAGCTCCCACGTTGACACTCTCCCACTGGCGGTACAAAAAGCCTCACACCAGACTTGATAGAGCTCCCACGTTGACACTTTCCCACTGGCGGTACGAGAAGCCTCACATCTGCCTTGATAGAGCTCCCACGTTGACACTCTCCCACTGGCCGGTACAAGAAGCCTCACATCTGCCTTGATAGTGCCCCCCGTTGACACTCTCCCACTGACCGGTACAAGAAGCCTCACACCAGACTTGATAGAGCCCCCCCATTGACACTCTCCCACTGGCCGGTACAAGAAGCCTCACATCTGCCTTGATAGAGCTCCCACGTTGACACTCTCCCACTGGCCGGTAAAAGAAGCCTCACACCAGACTTGATAGAGCCCCCCCCCGTTGACACTCTCCCACTGGCCGGTACAAGAAGCCTCACATCTGCCTTGATAGAGCCCCCCCATTGACACTCTCCCACTGGCCGGTACAAGAAGCCTCACATCTGCCTTGATAGAGCTCCCACGTTGACACTCTCCCACTGGCCGGTACATGAAGCCTCACATCTCCCTTGATAGAGCCCCCCCGTTGACACTCTCCCACTGGCCGGTACAAGAAGCCTCACATCTGCCTTGATAGAGCTCCCACGTTGACACTCTCCCACTGGCCGGTACAAGAAGCCTCACACCAGACTTCATAGAGATCCCACGTTGACACTCTCCCACTGGCCGGTACAAGAAGCCTCACACCAGACTTGATAGAGCCCCCCGTTGACACTCGCCCACTGGCCGGTACAAGAAGCCTCACATCTGCCTTGATATAGCTCCCCCGTTGACACTCTCCCACTGGCCGGTACTAGAAGCCTCACATCTGCCTTGATAGAGCTCCTACGTTGACACTCTCCCACTGTCCGGTACAAGAAGCCTCACATCTCCCTTGATATAGCCCCCCCGTTGACACTCTCCCACTGGACGGTACAAGAAGCCTCACATCTGCCTTGATAGAGCCCCCCCATTGACACTCTCCCATTGGCCGGTACCAGAAGCCTCACACTGCCTTGATAGAGCCCCCCGTTGACACTCTCCCACTGGCCGGTACAAGAAGCCTCACATCTGCCTTGATAGAGCTCCCACGTTGACACTCTCCCACTGGCCGGCACAAGAAGCCTCACACCAGACTTGATAGGGCTCCCACGTTGACACTCTCCCACTGGCCGGTACAAGAAGCCTCACATCTGCCTTGATAGAGCCCCCCCGTTGACACTCTCCCACTGGCCGGCACAAGAAGCCTCACATCTGCCTTGATAGAGTCCCCCCATTGACACTCTCCCACTGGCCGGTACAAGAAGCCTCACATCTGCCTTGATAGAGCCCCCCCGTTGACACTCTCCCACTGGCCGGTACAAGAAGCCTCACACCAGTCTTGATAGAGCCCCCCCGTTGACACTCTCCCACTGGCCGGTACAAGAAGCCTCACACCAGAATTGATAGAGCCCCCCCGTTGACACTCTCCCACTAGCCGGTACAAGAAGCCTCACATCTGCCTTGATAGAGCCCCCCCATTGACACTCTCCCACTGGCCGGTACAAGAACCTCACATCTGCCTTGATAGAGCTCCCACGTTGACACTCTCCCACTGGCCGGTACAAGAAGCCTCACACCAGACTTGATAGAGCCCCCCCGTTGACACACTCCCACTGGCCGGTACAAGAAGCCTCACATCTGCCTTGATACAGCTCCCCCGTTAACACTCTCCCACTGGCCGGTACAAGAAGCCTCACATCTGCCTTGATAGAGCTCCCACGTTGACACTCTCCCACTGGCCGGTACAAGAAGCCTCACATCTGCCTTGATAGAGCCCCCCCGTTGACACTCTCCCACTGGCCGGTACAAGAAGCCTCACATCTGCCTTGATAGAGCTCCCACGTTGACACTCTCCCACTGGCCGGTACAAGAAGCCTCACACCTGACTTGATAGAGCTCCCACGTTGACACTCTCCCACTGGCCGGTACAAGAAGCCTCACATCTGCCTTGATAGAGCTCCCCCGTTGACACTCTCCCACTGGCCGGTACAAGAAGCCTCACATCTGCCTTGATAGAGCCCCCCGTTGACACTCTCCCACTGGCCGGTACAAGAAGCCTCACATCTGCCTTGATAGAGCTCCCACGTTGACACTATCCCACTGGCCGGTACAAGAAGCCTCACACCAGACTTGATAGAGCTCCCACGTTGACACTCTCCCACTGGCCGTTACAGGAAGCCTCACATCTGCCTTGATAGAGCCCCCCCGTTGACACTCTCCCACTGGCCGGTACAAGAAGCCTCACATCTGCCTTGATAGAGCTCCCACGTTGACACTCTCCCACTGGCCGGTACAAGAAGCCTCACATCTGCCTTGATAGAGCCCCCCCGTTGACACTCTCCCACTGGCCGGTACAAGAAGCCTCACATCTGCCTTGATAGAGCTCCCACGTTGACACTATCCCACTGGCCGGTACAAGAAGCCTCACACCAGACTTGATAGAGCTCCCACGTTGACACACTCCCACTGGCCGGTACAAGAAGCCTCACATCTGTCTTGATAGAGCCCCCCCGTTGACACTCTCCCACTGGCCGGCACAAGAAGCCTCACATCTTCCTCGATAGAGTCCCCAAGTTGACACTCTCCCACTGGCCGGTACAAGAAGCCTCACATCTTCCTTGATAGAGCCCCCCCGTTGACACTCTCCCACTGGCCGGTACAAGAAGCCTCACACCAGACTTGATAGAGCCCCCCCGTTGACACTCTCCCACTGGCCGGTACAAGAAGCCTCACACCAGACTTGATAGAGCCCCCCCGTTGACACTCTCCCACTGGCCGGTACAAGAAGCCTCACATCTGCCTTGATAGAGTCCCCACGTTGACACTCTCCCACTGGCGGGCACAAGAAGCCTCACATCTGCCTTGATAGAGTCCCCAAGTTGACACTCTCCCACTGGCCGGTACAAGAAGCCTCACATCTGCCTTGATAGAGCTCCCACGTTGACACTCTCCCACTGGCCGGTACAAGAAGCCTCACCCCAGACTTGATAGAGCCCCCCCGTTGACACTCTCCCACTGGCCGGTACAAGAAGCCTCACATCTGCCTTGATAGAGCTCCCCCGTTGACACTCTCCCACTGGCCGGTACAAGAAGCCTCACATCTGCCTTGATAGAGCTCCCACGTTGACACTCTCCCACTGGCCGGTACAAGAAGCCTCACATCTGCCTTGATAGAGCTCCCCCGTTGACACTCTCCCACTGTCCGGTACAAGAAGCCTCACATCTGCCTTGATAGAGCTCCCACGTTGACACTCTCCCACTGGCCGGTACAAGAAGCCTCACACCAGACTTGATAGAGCTCCCACGTTGAGACTCTCCCACTGGCCGGTACAAGAAGCCTCACATCTGCCTTGATAGAGCTCCCACGTTGACACTTTCCCACTGGCGGTACAAGAAGCCTCACATCTGCCTTGATAGAGTCCTCACGTTGACACTCTCCCACTGGCCGGTACAAGAAGCCTCACATCTGCCTTGATAGAGCTCCCACGTTGACACTCTCCCACTGGCGGTACAAGAAGCCTCACATCTGCCTTGATAGAGCTCCCACGTTGACACTCTCCCACTGGCCGGTACATGAAGCCTCACATCTGCCTTGATAGAGCTCCCACGTTGACACTCTCCCACTGGCCGGTACAAGAAGCCTCACATCTGCCTTGATAGAGCCCCCCGTTGACACTCTCCCACTCACCGGTACAAGAAGCCTCACACCAGACTTGATAGAGCCCCCCCATTGACACTCTCCCACTGGCCGGTACAAGAAGCCTCACATCTGCCTTGATAGAGCTCCCACGTTGACACTCTCCCACTGGCCGGTAAAAGAAGCCTCACACCAGACTTGATAGAGCCCCCCCGTTGACACTCTCCCACTGGCCGGTACAAGAAGCCTGACATCTGCCTTGATAGAGCCCCCCCATTGACACTCTCCCACTGGCCGGTACAAGAAGCCTCACATCTGCCTTGATAGAGCTCCCACGTTGACACTCTCCCACTGGCCGGTACATGAAGCCTCACATCTCCCTTGATAGAGCCCCCCCCCCGTTGACACTCTCCCACTGGCCGGTACAAGAAGCCTCACATCTGCCTTGATAGAGCTCCCACGTTGACACTCTCCCACTGGCCGGTACAAGAAGCCTCACACCAGACTTCATAGAGCTCCCACGTTGACACTCTCCCACTGGCCGGTACAAGAAGCCTCACACCAGACTTGATAGAGCCCCCCGTTGACACTCGCCCACTGGCCGGTACAAGAAGCCTCACATCTCCCTTGATAGAGCCCCCCGTTGACACTCTCCCACTGGCCGGTACAAGAAGCCTCACCTCTGCCTTGATAGAGCTCCCCCGTTGACACTCTCCCACTGGCCGGTACTAGAAGCCTCACATCTGCCTTGATAGAGCTCCTACGTTGACACTCTCCCACTGGCCGGTACAAGAAGCCTCACATCTCCCTTGATAGAGCCCCCCGTTGACACTCTCCCACTGGCCGGTACAAGAAGCCTCACATCTGCCTTGATAGAGCCCCCCGATTGACACTCTCCCACTGGCCGGTACAAGAAGCCTCTCATCTGCCTTGATAGAGCTCCCACGTTGACACTCTCCCTCTGGCCGGTACAAGAAGCCTCACACCAGACTTGATAGAGCTCCCACGTTGACACTCTCCCACTGGCCGGTACAAGAAGCCTCACATCTGCCTTGATAGAGCCCCCCCCGTTGACATTCTCCCACTGGCCGGCACAAGAAGCCTCACATCTGCCTTGATAGAGTCCCCAAGTTGACACTCTCCCACTGGCCGGTACAAGAAGCCTCACATCTGCCTTGATAGAGCCCCCCCGTTGACACTCTCCCACTGGCCGGTACAAGAAGCCTCACACCAGACTTGATAGAGCCCCCCCCGTTGACACTCTCCCACTGGCCGGTACAAGAAGCCTCACACCAGACTTGATAGAGCCCCCCCGTTGACACTCTCCCACTGGCCGGTACAAGAAGCCTCACATCTGCCTTGATAGAGCCCCCCCATTGACTCTCCCACTGGCCGGTACAAGAAGCCTCACATCTGCCTTGATAGAGCTCCCACGTTGACACTCTCCCACTGGCCGGTACAAGAAGCCTCACACCAGACTTGATAGAGCCCCCCCGTTGACACACTCCCACTGGCCGGTACAAGAAGCCTCACATCTGCCTTGATACAGCTCCCCCGTTGACACTCTCCCACTGGCCGGTACAAGAAGCCTCACATCGGCCTTGATAGAGCTCCCACGTTGACACTCTCCCACTGGCCGGTACAAGAAGCCTCACATCTGCCTTGATAGAGCCCCCCCGTTGACACTCTCCCACTGGCCGGTACAAGAAGCCTCACATCTGCCTTGATAGAGCTCCCACGTTGACACTCTCCCACTGGCCGGTACAAGAAGCCTCACACCAGACTTGATAGAGCTCCCACGTTGACAATCTCCCACTGGCCGGTACAAGAAGCCTCACATCTGCCTTGATAGAGCTCCCCGTTGACACTCTCCCACTGGCCGGTACAAGAATCCTCACATCTGCCTTGATAGAGCTCCCACGTTGACACTCGCCCACTGGCCGGTACAAGAAGCCTCACATCTGCCTTGATAGAGCCCCACGTTGACACTCTCCCACTGGCCGGTACAAGAAGCCTCACACCAGACTTGATAGAGCTCCCACGTTGACACTCTCCCACTGGCCGGTACAAGAAGCCTCACATCTGCCTTGATAGAGCTCCAACGTTGACACTCTCCCACTGGCCGGTACAGGAAGCCTCACATCTGCCTTGATAGAGCTCCCACGTTGACACTCTCCCACTGGCCGGTACAAGAAGCCTCACATCTGCCTTGATAGAGCTCCCACGTTGACACTCGCCCACTGGCCGGTACATGAAGCCTCACATCTGCCTTGATAGAGCTACCACGTTGACACTCTCCCACTGGCCGGTACAAGAAGCCTCACACCAGACCTGATAGAGCCCCCCCCCCCCCGTTGACACTCGCCCACTGGCCGGTACAAGAAGCCTCACATCTGGCTTGATAGAGCTCCCTCGTTGACACTCTCCCACTGGCCGGTACAAGAAGCCTCACATCTGCCTTGATAGAGCTCCCACGTTGACACTCTCCCACTGGCCGGTACAAGAAGCCTCACACCAGACTTGATAGAGCCCCCCGTTGACACTCTCCCACTGGCCGGTACAAGAAGCCTCACATCTGCCTTGATAGAGCTCCCACGTTGACACTCTCCCACTGGCGGTACAAAAAGCCTCACACCAGACTTGATAGAGCTCCCACGTTGACACTTTCCCACTGGCGGTACAAGAAGCCTCACATCTGCCTTGATAGAGCTCCCACGTTGACACTCTCCCACTGGCCGGTACAAGAAGCCTCACATCTGCCTTGATAGTGCCCCCCGTTGACACTCTCCCACTGACCGGTACAAGAAGCCTCACACCAGACTTGATAGAGCCCCCCCATTGACACTCTCCCACTGGCCGGTACAAGAAGCCTCACATCTGCCTTGATAGAGCTCCCACGTTGACACTCTCCCACTGGCCGGTAAAAGAAGCCTCACACCAGACTTGATAGAGCCCCCCCCGTTGACACTCTCCCACTGGCCGGTACAAGAAGCCTCACATCTGCCTTGATAGAGCCCCCCCATTGACACTCCCCACTGGCCGGTACAAGAAGCCTCACATCTGCCTTGATAGAGCTCCCACGTTGACACTCTCCCACTGGCCGGTACATGAAGCCTCACATCTCCCTTGATAGAGCCCCCCCGTTGACACTCTCCCACTGGCCGGTACAAGAAGCCTCACATCTGCCTTGATAGAGCTCCCACGTTGACACTCTCCCACTGGCCGGTACAAGAAGCCTCACACCAGACTTCATAGAGCTCCCACGTTGACACTCTCCCACAGGCCGGTACAAGAAGCCTCACACCAGACTTGATAGAGCCCCCCGTTGACACTCGCCCACTGGCCGGTACAAGAAGCCTCACATCTGCCTTGATATAGCTCCCCCGTTGACACTCTCCCACTGGCCGGTACTAGAAGCCTCACATCTGCCTTGATAGAGCTCCTACGTTGACACTCTCCCACTGTCCGGTACAAGAAGCCTCACATCTCCCTTGATATAGCCCCCCCGTTGACACTCTCCCACTGGACGGTACAAGAAGCCTCACATCTGCCTTGATAGAGCCCCCCCCATTGACACTCTCCCACTGGCCGGTACCAGAAGCCTCACATCTTCCTTGATAGAGCCCCCCGTTGACACTCTCCCACTGGCCGGTACAAGAAGCCTCACATCTGCCTTGATAGAGCTCGCACGTTGACACTCTCCCACTGGCCGGCACAAGAAGCCTCACACGAGACTTGATAGAGCTCCCACGTTGACACTCTCCCACTGGCCGGTACAAGAAGCCTCACATCTGCCTTGATAGAGCCCCCCCGTTGACACTCTCCCACTGGCCGGCACAAGAAGCCTCACATCTGCCTTGATAGGGTCCCCAAGTTGACACTCTCCCACTGGCCGGTACAAGAAGCCTCACATCTGCCTTGATAGAGCCCCCCCGTTGACACTCTCCCACTGGCCGGCACAAGAAGCCTCACACCAGACTTGATAGAGCTCCCACGTTGACACTCTCCCACTGGCCGGTACAAGAAGCCTCACATCTGCCTTGATAGAGCCCCCCCGTTGACACTCTCCCACTGGCCGGTACAAGAAGCCTCACACCAGAATTGATAGAGCCCCCCCGTTGACACTCTCCCACTGGCCGGTACAAGAAGCCTCACATCTGCCTTGATAGAGCCCCCCCATTGACACTCTCCCACTGGCCGGTACAAGAAGCCTCACATCTGCCTTGATAGAGCTCCCACGTTGACACTCTCCCACTGGCCGGTACAAGAAGCCTCACACCAGACTTGATAGAGCCCCCCCGTTGACACACTCCCACTGGCCGGTACAAGAAGCCTCACATCTGCCTTGATACAGCTCCCCCGTTAACACTCTCCCACTGGCCGGTACAAGAAGCCTCACATCTGCCTTGATAGAGCTCCCACGTTGACACTCTCCCACTGGCCGGTACAAGAAGCCTCACATCTGCCTTGATAGAGCCCCCCCGTTGACACTCTCCCACTGGCCGGTACAAGAAGCTTCACATCTGCCTTGATAGAGCTCCCACGTTGACACTCTCCCACTGGCCGGTACAAGAAGCCTCACACCTGACTTGATAGAGCTCCCACGTTGACACTCTCCCACTGGCCGGTACAAGAAGCCTCACATCTGCCTTGATAGAGCTCCCCCGTTGACACTCTCCCACTGGCCGGTACAAGAAGCCTCACATCTGCCTTGATAGAGCCCCCCGTTGACACTCTCCCACTGGCCGGTACAAGAAGCCTCACATCTGCCTTGATAGAGCTCCCACGTTGACACTATCCCACTGGCCGGTACAAGAAGCCTCACACCAGACTTGATAGAGCTCCCACGTTGACACTCTCCCACTGGCCGTTACAGGAAGCCTCACATCTGCCTTGATAGAGCCCCCCCGTTGACACTCTCCCACTGGCCGGTACAAGAAGCCTCACATCTGCCTTGATAGAGCTCCCACGTTGACACTCTCCCACTGGCCGGTACAAGAAGCCTCACATCTGCCTTGATAGAGCCCCCCCGTTGACACTCTCCCACTGGCCGGTACAAGAAGCCTCACATCTGCCTTGATAGAGCTCCCACGTTGACACTATCCCACTGGCCGGTACAAGAAGCCTCACACCAGACTTGATAGAGCTCCCACGTTGACACACTCCCACTGGCCGGTACAAGAAGCCTCACATCTGTCTTGATAGAGCCCCCCCGTTGACACTCTCCCACTGGCCGGCACAAGAAGCCTCACATCTTCCTCGATAGAGTCCCCAAGTTGACACTCTCCCACTGGCCGGTACAAGAAGCCTCACATCTTCCTTGATAGAGCCCCCCCGTTGACACTCTCCCACTGGCCGGTACAAGAAGCCTCACACCAGACTTGATAGAGCCCCCCCGTTGACACTCTCCCACTGGCCGGTACAAGAAGCCTCACACCAGACTTGATAGAGCCCCCCCGTTGACACTCTCCCACTGGCCGGTACAAGAAGCCTCACATCTGCCTTGATAGAGTCCCCACGTTGACACTCTCCCACTGGCCGGCACAAGAAGCCTCACATCTGCCTTGATAGAGTCCCCAAGTTGACACTCTCCCACTGGCCGGTACAAGAAGCCTCACATCTGCCTTGATAGAGCTCCCACGTTGACACTCTCCCACTGGCCGGTACAAGAAGCCTCACCCCAGACTTGATAGAGCCCCCCCGTTGACACTCTCCCACTGGCCGGTACAAGAAGCCTCACATCTGCCTTGATAGAGCTCCCCCGTTGACACTCTCCCACTGGCCGGTACAAGAAGCCTCACATCTGCCTTGATAGAGCTCCCACGTTGACACTCTCCCACTGGCCGGTACAAGAAGCCTCACATCTGCCTTGATAGAGCTCCCACGTTGACACTCTCCCACTGGCCGGTACAAGAAGCCTCACCCCAGACTTGATAGAGCCCCCCCGTTGACACTCTCCCACTGGCCGGTACAAGAAGCCTCACATCTGCCTTGATAGAGCACCCCGTTGACACTCTCCCACTGGCCGGTACAAGAAGCCTCACATCTGCCTTGATAGAGCTCCCACGTTGACACTCTCCCACTGGCCGGTACAAGAAGCCTCACATCTGCCTTGATAGAGCTCCCCCGTTGACACTCTCCCACTGTCCGGTACAAGAAGCCTCACATCTGCCTTGATAGAGCTCCCACGTTGACACTCTCCCACTGGCCGGTACAAGAAGCCTCACACCAGACTTGATAGAGCTCCCACGTTGACACTCTCCCACTGGCCGGTACAAGAAGCCTCACATCTGCCTTGATAGAGCTCCCCGTTGACACTCTCCCACTGGCCGGTACAAGAATCCTCACATCTGCCTTGATAGAGCTCCCACGTTGACACTCGCCCACTGGCCGGTACAAGAAGCCTCACATCTGCCTTGATAGAGCCCCACGTTGACACTCTCCCACTGGCCGGTACAAGAAGCCTCACACCAGACTTGATAGAGCTCCCACGTTGACACTCTCCCACTGGCCGGTACAAGAAGCCTCACATCTGCCTTGATAGAGCTCCAACGTTGACACTCTCCCACTGGCCGGTACAGGAAGCCTCACATCTGCCTTGATAGAGCTCCCACGTTGACACTCTCCCACTGGCCGGTACAAGAAGCCTCACATCTGCCTTGATAGAGCTCCCACGTTGACACTCGCCCACTGGCCGGTACATGAAGCCTCACATCTGCCTTGATAGAGCTACCACGTTGACACTCTCCCACTGGCCGGTACAAGAAGCCTCACACCAGACTTGATAGAGCCCCCCCCCCGTTGACACTCGCCCACTGGCCGGTACAAGAAGCCTCACATCTGGCTTGATAGAGCTCCCACGTTGACACTCTCCCACTGGCCGGTACAAGAAGCCTCACATCTGCCTTGATAGAGCTCCCACGTTGACACTCTCCCACTGGCCGGTACAAGAAGCCTCACACCAGACTTGATAGAGCCCCCCGTTGACACTCTCCCACTGGCCGGTACAAGAAGCCTCACATCTGCCTTGATAGAGCTCCCACGTTGACACTCTCCCACTGGCGGTACAAAAAGCCTCACACCAGACTTGATAGAGCTCCCACGTTGACACTTTCCCACTGGCGGTACGAGAAGCCTCACATCTGCCTTGATAGAGCTCCCACGTTGACACTCTCCCACTGGCCGGTACAAGAAGCCTCACATCTGCCTTGATAGTGCCCCCCGTTGACACTCTCCCACTGACCGGTACAAGAAGCCTCACACCAGACTTGATAGAGCCCCCCCATTGACACTCTCCCACTGGCCGGTACAAGAAGCCTCACATCTGCCTTGATAGAGCTCCCACGTTGACACTCTCCCACTGGCCGGTAAAAGAAGCCTCACACCAGACTTGATAGAGCCCCCCCCCGTTGACACTCTCCCACTGGCCGGTACAAGAAGCCTCACATCTGCCTTGATAGAGCCCCCCCATTGACACTCTCCCACTGGCCGGTACAAGAAGCCTCACATCTGCCTTGATAGAGCTCCCACGTTGACACTCTCCCACTGGCCGGTACATGAAGCCTCACATCTCCCTTGATAGAGCCCCCCCGTTGACACTCTCCCACTGGCCGGTACAAGAAGCCTCACATCTGCCTTGATAGAGCTCCCACGTTGACACTCTCCCACTGGCCGGTACAAGAAGCCTCACACCAGACTTCATAGAGATCCCACGTTGACACTCTCCCACTGGCCGGTACAAGAAGCCTCACACCAGACTTGATAGAGCCCCCCGTTGACACTCGCCCACTGGCCGGTACAAGAAGCCTCACATCTGCCTTGATATAGCTCCCCCGTTGACACTCTCCCACTGGCCGGTACTAGAAGCCTCACATCTGCCTTGATAGAGCTCCTACGTTGACACTCTCCCACTGTCCGGTACAAGAAGCCTCACATCTCCCTTGATATAGCCCCCCCGTTGACACTCTCCCACTGGACGGTACAAGAAGCCTCACATCTGCCTTGATAGAGCCCCCCCATTGACACTCTCCCATTGGCCGGTACCAGAAGCCTCACACTGCCTTGATAGAGCCCCCCGTTGACACTCTCCCACTGGCCGGTACAAGAAGCCTCACATCTGCCTTGATAGAGCTCCCACGTTGACACTCTCCCACTGGCCGGCACAAGAAGCCTCACACCAGACTTGATAGGGCTCCCACGTTGACACTCTCCCACTGGCCGGTACAAGAAGCCTCACATCTGCCTTGATAGAGCCCCCCCGTTGACACTCTCCCACTGGCCGGCACAAGAAGCCTCACATCTGCCTTGATAGAGTCCCCCCATTGACACTCTCCCACTGGCCGGTACAAGAAGCCTCACATCTGCCTTGATAGAGCCCCCCCGTTGACACTCTCCCACTGGCCGGTACAAGAAGCCTCACACCAGTCTTGATAGAGCCCCCCCGTTGACACTCTCCCACTGGCCGGTACAAGAAGCCTCACACCAGAATTGATAGAGCCCCCCCGTTGACACTCTCCCACTAGCCGGTACAAGAAGCCTCACATCTGCCTTGATAGAGCCCCCCCATTGACACTCTCCCACTGGCCGGTACAAGAACCTCACATCTGCCTTGATAGAGCTCCCACGTTGACACTCTCCCACTGGCCGGTACAAGAAGCCTCACACCAGACTTGATAGAGCCCCCCCGTTGACACACTCCCACTGGCCGGTACAAGAAGCCTCACATCTGCCTTGATACAGCTCCCCCGTTAACACTCTCCCACTGGCCGGTACAAGAAGCCTCACATCTGCCTTGATAGAGCTCCCACGTTGACACTCTCCCACTGGCCGGTACAAGAAGCCTCACATCTGCCTTGATAGAGCCCCCCCGTTGACACTCTCCCACTGGCCGGTACAAGAAGCCTCACATCTGCCTTGATAGAGCTCCCACGTTGACACTCTCCCACTGGCCGGTACAAGAAGCCTCACACCTGACTTGATAGAGCTCCCACGTTGACACTCTCCCACTGGCCGGTACATGAAGCCTCACATCTGCCTTGATAGAGCTCCCCCGTTGACACTCTCCCACTGGCCGGTACAAGAAGCCTCACATCTGCCTTGATAGAGCCCCCCGTTGACACTCTCCCACTGGCCGGTACAAGAAGCCTCACATCTGCCTTGATAGAGCTCCCACGTTGACACTATCCCACTGGCCGGTACAAGAAGCCTCACACCAGACTTGATAGAGCTCCCACGTTGACACTCTCCCACTGGCCGTTACAGGAAGCCTCACATCTGCCTTGATAGAGCCCCCCCGTTGACACTCTCCCACTGGCCGGTACAAGAAGCCTCACATCTGCCTTGATAGAGCTCCCACGTTGACACTCTCCCACTGGCCGGTACAAGAAGCCTCACATCTGCCTTGATAGAGCCCCCCCGTTGACACTCTCCCACTGGCCGGTACAAGAAGCCTCACATCTGCCTTGATAGAGCTCCCACGTTGACACTATCCCACTGGCCGGTACAAGAAGCCTCACACCAGACTTGATAGAGCTCCCACGTTGACACACTCCCACTGGCCGGTACAAGAAGCCTCACATCTGTCTTGATAGAGCCCCCCCGTTGACACTCTCCCACTGGCCGGCACAAGAAGCCTCACATCTTCCTCGATAGAGTCCCCAAGTTGACACTCTCCCACTGGCCGGTACAAGAAGCCTCACATCTTCCTTGATAGAGCCCCCCCGTTGACACTCTCCCACTGGCCGGTACAAGAAGCCTCACACCAGAATTGATAGAGCCCCCCCGTTGACACTCTCCCACTGGCCGGTACAAGAAGCCTCACACCAGACTTGATAGAGCCCCCCCGTTGACACTCTCCCACTGGCCGGTACAAGAAGCCTCACATCTGCCTTGATAGAGTCCCCACGTTGACACTCTCCCACTGGCGGGCACAAGAAGCCTCACATCTGCCTTGATAGAGTCCCCAAGTTGACACTCTCCCACTGGCCGGTACAAGAAGCCTCACATCTGCCTTGATAGAGCTCCCACGTTGACACTCTCCCACTGGCCGGTACAAGAAGCCTCACCCCAGACTTGATAGAGCCCCCCCGTTGACACTCTCCCACTGGCCGGTACAAGAAGCCTCACATCTGCCTTGATAGAGCTCCCCCGTTGACACTCTCCCACTGGCCGGTACAAGAAGCCTCACATCTGCCTTGATAGAGCTCCCACGTTGACACTCTCCCACTGGCCGGTACAAGAAGCCTCACATCTGCCTTGATAGAGCTCCCCCGTTGACACTCTCCCACTGTCCGGTACAAGAAGCCTCACATCTGCCTTGATAGAGCTCCCACGTTGACACTCTCCCACTGGCCGGTACAAGAAGCCTCACACCAGACTTGATAGAGCTCCCACGTTGAGACTCTCCCACTGGCCGGTACAAAAAGCCTCACATCTGCCTTGATAGAGCTCCCACGTTGACACTTTCCCACTGGCGGTACAAGAAGCCTCACATCTGCCTTGATAGAGTCCTCACGTTGACACTCTCCCACTGGCCGGTACAAGAAGCCTCACATCTGCCTTGATAGAGCTCCCACGTTGACACTCTCCCACTGGCGGTACAAGAAGCCTCACATCTGCCTTGATAGAGCTCCCACGTTGACACTCTCCCACTGGCCGGTACATGAAGCCTCACATCTGCCTTGATAGAGCTCCCACGTTGACACTCTCCCACTGGCCGGTACAAGAAGCCTCACATCTGCCTTGATAGAGCCCCCCGTTGACACTCTCCCACTCACCGGTACAAGAAGCCTCACACCAGACTTGATAGAGCCCCCCCATTGACACTCTCCCACTGGCCGGTACAAGAAGCCTCACATCTGCCTTGATAGAGCTCCCACGTTGACACTCTCCCACTGGCCGGTAAAAGAAGCCTCACACCAGACTTGATAGAGCCCCCCCGTTGACACTCTCCCACTGGCCGGTACAAGAAGCCTGACATCTGCCTTGATAGAGCCCCCCCATTGACACTCTCCCACTGGCCGGTACAAGAAGCCTCACATCTGCCTTGATAGAGCTCCCACGTTGACACTCTCCCACTGGCCGGTACATGAAGCCTCACATCTCCCTTGATAGAGCCCCCCCCCCGTTGACACTCTCCCACTGGCCGGTACAAGAAGCCTCACATCTGCCTTGATAGAGCTCCCACGTTGACACTCTCCCACTGGCCGGTACAAGAAGCCTCACACCAGACTTCATAGAGCTCCCACGTTGACACTCTCCCACTGGCCGGTACAAGAAGCCTCACACCAGACTTGATAGAGCCCCCCGTTGACACTCGCCCACTGGCCGGTACAAGAAGCCTCACATCTCCCTTGATAGAGCCCCCCGTTGACACTCTCCCACTGGCCGGTACAAGAAGCCTCACCTCTGCCTTGATAGAGCTCCCCCGTTGACACTCTCCCACTGGCCGGTACTAGAAGCCTCACATCTGCCTTGATAGAGCTCCTACGTTGACTCTCTCCCACTGGCCGGTACAAGAAGCCTCACATCTCCCTTGATAGAGCCCCCCGTTGACACTCTCCCACTGGCCGGTACAAGAAGCCTCACATCTGCCTTGATAGAGCCCCCCGATTGACACTCTCCCACTGGCCGGTACAAGAAGCCTCTCATCTGCCTTGATAGAGCTCCCACGTTGACACTCTCCCTCTGGCCGGTACAAGAAGCCTCACACCAGACTTGATAGAGCCCCCCCCGTTGACACTCTCCCACTGGCCGGTACAAGAAGCCTCACATCTGCCTTGATAGAGCCCCCCCATTGACTCTCCCACTGGCCGGTACAAGAAGCCTCACATCTGCCTTGATAGAGCTCCCACGTTGACACTCTCCCACTGGCCGGTACAAGAAGCCTCACACCAGACTTGATAGAGCCCCCCCGTTGACACACTCCCACTGGCCGGTACAAGAAGCCTCACATCTGCCTTGATACAGCTCCCCCGTTGACACTCTCCCACTGGCCGGTACAAGAAGCCTCACATCGGCCTTGATAGAGCTCCCACGTTGACACTCTCCCACTGGCCGGTACAAGAAGCCTCACATCTGCCTTGATAGAGCCCCCCCGTTGACACTCTCCCACTGGCCGGTACAAGAAGCCTCACATCTGCCTTGATAGAGCTCCCACGTTGACACTCTCCCACTGGCCGGTACAAGAAGCCTCACACCAGACTTGATAGAGCTCCCACGTTGACACTCTCCCACTGGCCGGTACAAGAAGCCTCACATCTGCCTTGATAGAGCTCCCCCGTTGACACTCTCCCACTGGCGGTACAAGAAGCCTCACATCTGCCTTGATAGAGCCCCCCCGTTGACACTCTCCCACTGGCCGGTACAAGAAGCCTCACATCTGCCTTGATAGAGCTCCCACGTTGACACTATCCCACTGGCCGTTACAAGAAGCCTCACACCAGACTTGATAGAGCTCCCACGTTGACACTCTCCCACTGGCCGGTACAGGAAGCCTCACATCTGCCTTGATAGAGCCCCCCCCGTTGACACTCTCCCACTGGCCGGTACAAGAAGCCTCACATCTGCCTTGATAGAGCTCCCACGTTGACACTCTCCCACTGGCCGGTACAAGAAGCCTCACATCTGCCTTGATAGAGCCCCCCCCGTTGACACTCTCCCACTGGCCGGTACAAGAAGCCTCACATCTGCCTTGATAGAGCTCCCACGTTGACACTATCCCACTGGCCGGTACAAGAAGCCTCACACCAGACTTGATAGAGCTCCCACGTTGACACTCTCCCACTGGCCGGTACAAGAAGCCTCACATCTGCCTTGATAGAGCCCCCCCGTTGACACTCTCCCACTGGCCGGCACAAGAAGCCTCACATCTTCCTTGATAGAGTCCCCAAGTTGACACTCTCCCAATGGCCGGTACAAGAAGCCTCACATCTTCCTTGATAGAGCCCCCCCGTTGACACTCTCCCACTGGCCGGTACAAGAAGCCTCACATCTGCCTTGATAGAGCTCCCACGTTGACACTCTCCCACTGGCGGTACAAAAAGCCTCACACCAGACTTGATAGAGCTCCCACGTTGACACTTTCCCACTGGCGGTACGAGAAGCCTCACATCTGCCTTGATAGAGCTCCCACGTTGACACTCTCCCACTGGCCGGTACAAGAAGCCTCACATCTGCCTTGATAGTGCCCCCCGTTGACACTCTCCCACTGACCGGTACAAGAAGCCTCACACCAGACTTGATAGAGCCCCCCCATTGACACTCTCCCACTGGCCGGTACAAGAAGCCTCACATCTGCCTTGATAGAGCTCCCACGTTGACACTCTCCCACTGGCCGGTAAAAGAAGCCTCACACCAGACTTGATAGAGCCCCCCCCCGTTGACACTCTCCCACTGGCCGGTACAAGAAGCCTCACATCTGCCTTGATAGAGCCCCCCCATTGACACTCTCCCACTGGCCGGTACAAGAAGCCTCACATCTGCCTTGATAGAGCTCCCACGTTGACACTCTCCCACTGGCCGGTACATGAAGCCTCACATCTCCCTTGATAGAGCCCCCCCGTTGACACTCTCCCACTGGCCGGTACAAGAAGCCTCACATCTGCCTTGATAGAGCTCCCACGTTGACACTCTCCCACTGGCCGGTACAAGAAGCCTCACACCAGACTTCATAGAGATCCCACGTTGACACTCTCCCACTGGCCGGTACAAGAAGCCTCACACCAGACTTGATAGAGCCCCCCGTTGACACTCGCCCACTGGCCGGTACAAGAAGCCTCACATCTGCCTTGATATAGCTCCCCCGTTGACACTCTCCCACTGGCCGGTACTAGAAGCCTCACATCTGCCTTGATAGAGCTCCTACGTTGACACTCTCCCACTGTCCGGTACAAGAAGCCTCACATCTCCCTTGATATAGCCCCCCCGTTGACACTCTCCCACTGGACGGTACAAGAAGCCTCACATCTGCCTTGATAGAGCCCCCCCATTGACACTCTCCCATTGGCCGGTACCAGAAGCCTCACACTGCCTTGATAGAGCCCCCCGTTGACACTCTCCCACTGGCCGGTACAAGAAGCCTCACATCTGCCTTGATAGAGCTCCCACGTTGACACTCTCCCACTGGCCGGTAAAAGAAGCCTCACACCAGACTTGATAGAGCCCCCCCGTTGACACTCTCCCACTGGCCGGTACAAGAAGCCTGACATCTGCCTTGATAGAGCCCCCCCATTGACACTCTCCCACTGGCCGGTACAAGAAGCCTCACATCTGGCTTGATAGAGCTCCCACGTTGACACTCTCCCACTGGCCGGTACAAGAAGCCTCACATCTGCCTTGATAGAGCTCCCACGTTGACACTCTCCCACTGGCCGGTACAAGAAGCCTCACACCAGACTTGATAGAGCCCCCCGTTGACACTCTCCCACTGGCCGGTACAAGAAGCCTCACATCTGCCTTGATAGAGCTCCCACGTTGACACTCTCCCACTGGCGGTACAAAAAGCCTCACACCAGACTTGATAGAGCTCCCACGTTGACACTTTCCCACTGGCGGTACGAGAAGCCTCACATCTGCCTTGATAGAGCTCCCACGTTGACACTCTCCCACTGGCCGGTACAAGAAGCCTCACATCTGCCTTGATAGTGCCCCCCGTTGACACTCTCCCACTGACCGGTACAAGAAGCCTCACACCAGACTTGATAGAGCCCCCCCATTGACACTCTCCCACTGGCCGGTACAAGAAGCCTCACATCTGCCTTGATAGAGCTCCCACGTTGACACTCTCCCACTGGCCGGTAAAAGAAGCCTCACACCAGACTTGATAGAGCCCCCCCCCGTTGACACTCTCCCACTGGCCGGTACAAGAAGCCTCACATCTGCCTTGATAGAGCCCCCCCATTGACACTCTCCCACTGGCCGGTACAAGAAGCCTCACATCTGCCTTGATAGAGCTCCCACGTTGACACTCTCCCACTGGCCGGTACATGAAGCCTCACATCTCCCTTGATAGAGCCCCCCCGTTGACACTCTCCCACTGGCCGGTACAAGAAGCCTCACATCTGCCTTGATAGAGCTCCCACGTTGACACTCTCCCACTGGCCGGTACAAGAAGCCTCACACCAGACTTCATAGAGATCCCACGTTGACACTCTCCCACTGGCCGGTACAAGAAGCCTCACACCAGACTTGATAGAGCCCCCCGTTGACACTCGCCCACTGGCCGGTACAAGAAGCCTCACATCTGCCTTGATATAGCTCCCCCGTTGACACTCTCCCACTGGCCGGTACTAGAAGCCTCACATCTGCCTTGATAGAGCTCCTACGTTGACACTCTCCCACTGTCCGGTACAAGAAGCCTCACATCTCCCTTGATATAGCCCCCCCGTTGACACTCTCCCACTGGACGGTACAAGAAGCCTCACATCTGCCTTGATAGAGCCCCCCCATTGACACTCTCCCATTGGCCGGTACCAGAAGCCTCACACTGCCTTGATAGAGCCCCCCGTTGACACTCTCCCACTGGCCGGTACAAGAAGCCTCACATCTGCCTTGATAGAGCTCCCCCGTTGACACTCTCCCACTGTCCGGTACAAGAAGCCTCACATCTGCCTTGATAGAGCTCCCACGTTGACACTCTCCCACTGGCCGGTACAAGAAGCCTCACACCAGACTTGATAGAGCTCCCACGTTGAGACTCTCCCACTGGCCGGTACAAGAAGCCTCACATCTGCCTTGATAGAGCTCCCACGTTGACACTTTCCCACTGGCGGTACAAGAAGCCTCACATCTGCCTTGATAGAGTCCTCACGTTGACACTCTCCCACTGGCCGGTACAAGAAGCCTCACATCTGCCTTGATAGAGCTCCCACGTTGACACTCTCCCACTGGCGGTACAAGAAGCCTCACATCTGCCTTGATAGAGCTCCCACGTTGACACTCTCCCACTGGCCGGTACATGAAGCCTCACATCTGCCTTGATAGAGCTCCCACGTTGACACTCTCCCACTGGCCGGTACAAGAAGCCTCACACCAGACTTGATAGAGCTCCCACGTTGACACTCTCCCACTGGCCGGTACAAGAAGCCTCACATCTGCCTTGATAGAGCTCCCCCGTTGACACTCTCCCACTGGCGGTACAAGAAGCCTCACATCTGCCTTGATAGAGCCCCCCCGTTGACACTCTCCCACTGGCCGGTACAAGAAGCCTCACATCTGCCTTGATAGAGCTCCCACGTTGACACTATCCCACTGGCCGTTACAAGAAGCCTCACACCAGACTTGATAGAGCTCCCACGTTGACACTCTCCCACTGGCCGGTACAGGAATCCTCACATCTGCCTTGATAGAGCCCCCCCCGTTGACACTCTCCCACTGGCCGGTACAAGAAGCCTCACATCTGCCTTGATAGAGCTCCCACGTTGACACTCTCCCACTGGCCGGTACAAGAAGCCTCACATCTGCCTTGATAGAGCCCCCCCCGTTGACACTCTCCCACTGGCCGGTACAAGAAGCCTCACATCTGCCTTGATAGAGCTCCCACGTTGACACTATCCCACTGGCCGGTACAAGAAGCCTCACACCAGACTTGATAGAGCTCCCACGTTGACACTCTCCCACTGGCCGGTACAAGAAGCCTCACATCTGCCTTGATAGAGCCCCCCCGTTGACACTCTCCCACTGGCCGGCACAAGAAGCCTCACATCTTCCTTGATAGAGTCCCCAAGTTGACACTCTCCCAATGGCCGGTACAAGAAGCCTCACATCTTCCTTGATAGAGCCCCCCCGTTGACACTCTCCCACTGGCCGGTACAAGAAGCCTCTCACCAGACTTGATAGAGCCCCCCCGTTGACACTCTCCCACTGGCCGGTACAAGAAGCCTCACACCAGACTTGATAGAGACCCCCGTTGACACTCTTCCACTGGCCGGTACAAGAAGCCTCACATCTGCCTTGATAGAGTCCCCACGTTGACACTCTCCCACTGGCCGGCACAAGAAGCCTCACATCTGCCTTGATAGAGTCCCCAAGTTGACACTCTCCCACTGGCCGGTACAAGAAGCCTCACATCTGCCTTGATAGAGCTCCCACGTTGACACTCTCCCACTGGCCGGTACAAGAAGCCTCACCCCAGACTTGATAGAGCCCCCCCGTTGACACTCTCCCACTGGCCGGTACAAGAAGCCTCACATCTGCCTTGATAGAGCTCCCCCGTTGACACTCTCCCACTGGCCGGTACAAGAAGCCTCACATCTGCCTTGATAGAGCTCCCACGTTGACACTCTCCCACTGGCCGGTACAAGAAGCCCCACATCCGCCTTGATAGAGCTCCCCCGTTGACACTCTCCCACTGTCCGGTACAAGAAGCCTCACATCTGCCTTGATAGAGCTCCCACGTTGACACTCTCCCACTGGCCGGTACAAGAAGCCTCACACAAGACTTGATAGAGCTCCCACGTTGACACTCTCCCACTGGCCGGTACAAGAAGCCTCACATCTGCCTTGATAGAGCTCCCCGTTGACACTCTCCCACTGGCCGGTACAAGAATCCTCACATCTGCCTTGATAGAGCTCCCACGTTGACACTCGCCCACTGGCCGGTACAAGAAGCCTCACATCTGCCTTGATAGAGCCCCACGTTGACACTCTCCCACTGGCCGGTACAAGAAGCCTCACACCAGACTTGATAGAGCTCCCACGTTGACACTCTCCCACTGGCCGGTACAAGAAGCCTCACATCTGCCTTGATAGAGCTCCCACGTTGACACTCTCCCACTGGCCGGTACAAGAATCCTCACATCTGCCTTGATAGAGCTCCCACGTTGACACTCTCCCACTGGCCGGTACAAGAAGCCTCACATCTGCCTTGATAGTGCTCCCACGTTGACACTCGCCCACTGGCCGGTACATGAAGCCTCACATCTGCCTTGATAGAGCTACCACGTTGACACTCTCCCACTGGCCGGTACAAGAAGCCTCACACCAGACTTGATAGAGCCCCCCCCCCGTTGACACTCGCCCACTGGCCGGTACAAGAAGCCTCACATCTGCCTTGATAGAGCTCCCACGTTGACACTCTCCCACTGGCCGGTACAAGAAGCCACACATCTGCCTTGATAGAGCTCCCACGTTGACACTCTCCCACTGGCCGGTACAAGAAGCCTCACACCAGACTTGATAGAGCCCCCCGTTGACACTCTCCCACTGCCCGGTACAAGAAGCCTCACATCTGCCTTGATAGAGCTCCCACGTTGACACTCTCCCACTGGCGGTACAAGAAGCCTCACACCAGACTTGATAGAGCCCCCCGTTGACACTCTCCCACTTGCCGGTACAAGAAGCCTCACATCTGCCTTGATAGAGCCCCCACGTTGACACTCTCCCACTGGCCGGTACAAGAAGCCTCACATCTGCCTTGATAGAGCTCCCACGTTGACACTTTCCCACTGGCGGTACAAGAAGCCTCACATCTGCCTTGATAGAGTCCTCACGTTGACACTCTCCCACTGGCCGGTACAAGAAGCCTCACATCTGCCTTGATAGAGCTCCCACGTTGACACTCTCCCACTGGCGGTACAAGAAGCCTCACATCTGCCTTGATAGAGCTCCCACGTTGACACTCTCCCACTGGCCGGTACAAGAAGCCTCACATCTGCCTTGATAGAGCTCCCACGTTGACACTCTCCCACTGGCCGGTACAAGAAGCCTCACATCTGCCTTGATAGAGCCCCCCGTTGACACTCTCCCACTGACCGGTACAAGAAGCCTCACACCAGACTTGATAGAGCCCCCCCATTGACACTCTCCCACTGGCCGGTACAAGAAGCCTCACATCTGCCTTGATAGAGCTCCCACGTTGACACTCTCCCACTGGCCGGTAAAAGAAGCCTCACACCAGACTTGATAGAGCCCCCCCGTTGACACTCTCCCACTGGCCGGTACAAGAAGCCTCACATCTGCCTTGATAGAGCCCCCCCATTGACACTCTCCCACTGGCCGGTACAAGAAGCCTCACATCTGCCGTGATAGAGCTCCCACGTTGACACTTTCCCACTGGCCGGTACATGAAGCCTCACATCTCCCTTGATAGAGCCCCCCCGTTGACACTCTCCCACTGGCCGGTACAAGAAGCCTCACATCTGCCTTGATAGAGCTCCCACGTTGACACTCTCCCACTGGCCGGTACAAGAAGCCTCACACCAGACTTCATAGAGCTCCCACGTTGACACTCTCCCACTGGCCGGTACAAGAAGCCTCACACCAGACTTGATAGAGCCCCCCGTTGACACTCGCCCACTGGCCGGTACAAGAAGCCTCACATCTGCCTTGATAGAGCTCCCCCGTTGACACTCTCCCATTGGCCGGTACTAGAAGCCTCACATCTGCCTTGATAGAGCTCCTACGTTGACACTCTCCCACTGGCCGGTACAAGAAGCCTCACATCTCCCTTGATAGAGCCCCCCCGTTGACACTCTCCCACTGGCCGGTACAAGAAGCCTCACATCTGCCTTGATAGAGCCCCCCCATTGACACTCTCCCACTGGCCGGTACAAGAAGCCTCACATCTGCCTTGATAGAGCCCCCCCGTTGACACTCTCCCACTGGCCGGTACAAGAAGCCTCACATCTGCCTTGATAGAGCTCCCACGTTGACACTCTCCCACTGGCCGGTACAAGAAGCCTCACACCAGACTTGATAGAGCTCCCACGTTGACACTCTCCCACTGGCCGGTACAAGAAGCCTCACATCTGCCTTGATAGAGCCCCCCCGTTGACACTCTCCCACTGGCCGGCACAAGAAGCCTCACATCTGCCTTGATAGAGTCCCCAAGTTGACACTCTCCCACTGGCCGGTACAAGAAGCCTCACATCTGCCTTGATAGAGCCCCCCCGTTGACACTCTCCCACTGGCCGGTACAAGAAGCCTCACACCAGACTTGATAGAGCCCCCCCGTTGACACTCTCCCACTGGCCGGTACAAGAAGCCTCACACCAGACTTGATGGAGCCCCCCCGTTGACACTCTCCCACTGGCCGGTACAAGAAGCCTCACATCTGCCTTGATAGAGTCCCCACGTTGACACACTCCCACTGGCCGGCACATGAAGCCTCACATCTGCCTTGATAGAGCCCCCCCATTGACACTCTCCCACTGGCCGGTACAAGAAGCCTCACATCTGCCTTGATAGAGCTCCCACGTTGACACTCTCCCACTGGCCGGTACAAGAAGCCTCACACCAGACTTCATAGAGCTCCCACGTTGACACTCTCCCACTGGCCGGTACAAGAAGCCTCACACCAGACTTGATAGAGCCCCCCGTTGACACTCGCCCACTGGCCGGTACAAGAAGCCTCACATCTGCCTTTATAGAGCTCCCCCGTTGACACTCTCCCACTGGCCGGTACTAGAAGCCTCACATCTGCCTTGATAGAGCTCCCACGTTGACAATCTCCCACTGGCCGGTACAAGAAGCCTCACATCTGCCTTGATAGAGCCCCCCCATTGACACTCTCCCACTGGCCGGTACAAGAAGCCTCACATCTGCCTTGATAGAGCCCCCCCGTTGACACTCTCCCACTGGCCGGTACAAGAAGCCTCACACCAGACTTGATAGAGCTCCCACGTTGACACTCTCCCACTGGCCGTTACAAGAAGCCTCACATCTGCCTTGATAGAGCCCCCCCGTTGACACTCTCCCACTGGCCGGCACAAGAAGCCTCACATCTGCCTTGATAGAGACCCCAAGTTGACACTCTCCCACTGGCCGGTACAAGAAGCCTCACATCTGCCTTGATAGAGCCCCCCCCATTGACACTCTCCAACTGTCCGGTACAAGATGCCTCACACCAGACTTGATAGAGCCCCCCCGTTGACACTCTCCCACTGGCCGGTACAAGAAGCCTCACACCAGACTTGATAGAGCCCCCCCGTTGACACTCTCCCACTGGCCGGTACAAGAAGCCTCACATCTGCCTTGATAGAGTCCCCACGTTGACACTCTCCCACTGGCCGGCACAAGAAGCCTCACATCTGCCTTGATAGAGCCCCCCCATTGACACTCTCCCACTGGCCGGTACAAGAAGCCTCACATCTGCCTTGATAGAGCTCCCACGTTGACACTCTCCCACTGGCCGGTACAAGAAGCCTCACACCAGACTTGATAGAGCCCCCCCGTTGAAACACTCCCACTGGCCGGTACAAGAAGCCTCACATCTGCCTTGATACAGCTCCCCCGTTGACACTCTCCCACTGGCCGGTACAGGAAGCCTCACATCTGCCTTGATAGAGCTCCCACGTTGACACTCTCCCACTGGCCGGTACAAGAAGCCTCACATCTGCCTTGATAGAGCTCCCCCGTTGACACTCTCCCACTGGCCGGTACAAGAAGCATCACATCTGCCTTGATAGAGCTCCCACGTTGACACTCTCCCACTGGCCGGTACAAGAAGCCTCACACCAGACTTGATAGAGCTCCCACGTTGACACTCTCCCACTGGCCGGTACAAGAAGCCTCACATCTGCCTTGATAGAGCTCCCCCGTTTACACTCTCCCACTGGCCGGTACAAGAAGCCTCACATCTGCCTTGATAGAGCTCCCACGTTGACACTCGCCCACTGGCCGGTACAAGAAGCCTCACATCTGCCTTGATAGCGTCCCCAAGTTGACACTCTCCCACTGGCCGGTACAAGAAGCCTCACATCTGCCTTGATAGAGCTCCCACGTTGACACTCTCCCACTGGCCGGTACAAGAAGCCTCACATCTGCCTTGATAGAGTCCCCAAGTTGACACTCTCCCACTGGCCGGTACAAGAAGCCTCACACCAGACTTGATAGAGCTCCCACGTTGACACTCTCCCACTGGCGGTACAAGAAGCCTCACATCTGCCTTGATAGAGCCCCCACGTTGACACTCTCCCACTGGCCGTTACAAGAAGCCTCACACCAGACTTGATAGAGCTCCCACGTTGACACTCTCCCACTGGCCGGTACAAGAAGCCTCACATCTGCCTTGATAGAGCTCCCACGTTGACACTCTCCCACTGGCCGGTACAAGAAGCCTCACACCAGACTTGATAGAGCCCCCCCGTTGACACTCTCCCACTGGGCGGTACAAGAAGCCTCACATCTGCCTTGATAGAGCTCCCACGTTGACACTCTCCCACTGGCGGTACAAGAAGCCTCACACCAGACTTGATAGAGCCCCCCCGTTGACACTCTCCCACTGGCCGGTACAAGAAGCCTCACATCTGCCTTGATAGAGCCCCCACGTTGACACTCTCCCACTGGCCGGTACAAGAAGCCTCACATCTGCCTTGATAGAGCCCCCACGTTGACACTCTCCCACTGGCCGGTTCAAGAAGCCTCACATCTGCCTTGATAGAGCTCCCACGTTGACACTCTCCCACTGGCGGTACAAGAAGCCTCACATCTGCCTTGATAGAGCTCCCACGTTGACACTCTCCCACTGGCCGGTACAAGAAGCCTCACATCTGCCTTGATAGAGCTCCCACGTTGACACTCTCCCACTGGCCGGTACAAGAAGCCTCACATCTGCCTTGATAGAGCACCCCCGTTGACACTCTCCCACTGACCGGTACAAGAAGCCTCTCACCACAATTGATAGAGCCCCCCCATTGACACTCTCCCACTGGCCGGTACAAGAAGCCTCACATCTACCTTGATAGAGCTCCCACGTTGACACTCTCCCACTGGCCGGTACAAGAAGCCTCACACCAGACTTGATAGAGCCCCCCCGTTGACACTCTCCCACTGGCCGGTACAAGAAGCCTCACATCTGCCTTGATAGAGCTCCCACGTTGACACTCTCCCACTGGCCGGTACAAGAAGCCTCACACCAGACTTGATAGAGCTCCCACGTTGACACTCTCCCACTGGCCGGTACAAGAAGCCTCACATCTGCCTTGATAGAGCTCCCACGTTGACACTCTCCCACTGGCCGGTACATGAAGCCTCACACCAGACTTGATAGAGCCCCCCCGTTGACACTCTCCCACTGGCCGGTACAAGAAGCCTCACATCTGCCTTGATAGAGCTCCCACGTTGACACTCTCCCACTGGCGGTACAAGAAGCCTCACATCTGCCTTGATAGAGCTCCCACGTTGACACTCTCCCACTGGCCGGTACAAGAAGCCTCACATCTGCCTTGATAGAGCTCCCACGTTGACACTCTCCCACTGGCCGGTACAAGAAGCCTCACATCTGCCTTGATAGAGCTCCCACGTTGACACTCTCCCACTGGCCGGTACATGAAGCCTCACACCAGACTTGATAGAGCCCCCCCGTTGACACTCTCCCACTGGCCGGTACAAGAAGCCTCACATCTGCCTTGATAGAGCCCCCCCATTGACACTCTCCCACTGGCCGGTACAAGAAGCCTCACATCTGCCTTGATAGAGCTCCCACGTTGACACTCTCCCACTGGCGGTACAAGAAGCCTCACACCAGACTTGATAGAGCCCCCCCGTTGACACTCTCCCACTGGCCGGTACAAGAAGCCTCACATCTGCCTTGATAGAGCCCCCACGTTGACACTCTCCCACTGGCCGGTACAAGAAGCCTCACATCTGCCTTGATAGAGCTCCCACGTTGACACTCTCCCACTGGCGGTACAAGAAGCCTCACATCTGCCTTGATAGAGTCCTCACGTTGACACTCTCCCACTGGCCGGTACAAGAAGCCTCACATCTGCCTTGATAGAGCTCCCACGTTGACACTCTCCCACTGGCGGTACAAGAAGCCTCACATCTGCCTTGATAGAGCTCCCACTTTGACACTCTCCCACTGGCCGGTACAAGAAGCTTCACATCTGCCTTGATAGAGCTCCCACGTTGACACTCTCCCACTGGCCGGTACAAGAAGCCTCACATCTGCCTTGATAGAGCCCCCCCGTTGACACTCTCCCACTGACCGGTACAAGACGCCTCACACCAGACTTGATAGAGCCACCCCGTTGACACTCTCCCACTGGCCGGTACAAGAAGCCTCACATCTGCCTTGATAGAGCTCCCACGTTGACACTCTCCCACTGGCCGGTACAAGAAGCCTCACACCAGACTTGATAGAGCTCCCACGTTGACACTCTCCCACTGGCCGGTACAAGAAGCCTCACACCAGACTTGATAGAGCCCTCCCGTTGACACTCGCCCACTGGCCGGTACAAGAAGCCTCACATCTGCCTTGATAGAGCTCCCCCGTTGACACTCTCCCACTGGCCGGTACAAGAAGCCTCACATCTGCCTTGATAGAACTCCCACGTTGACACTCTCCCACTGGCGGTACAAGAAGCCTCACACCAGACTTGATAGAGCTCCCACGTTGACACTCTCCCACTGGCCGGTACAAGAAGCCTCACATCTGCCTTGATAGAGCTCCCACGTTGACACTCTCCCACTGGCCGGTACAAGAAGCCTCACACCAGACTTGATAGAGCCCCCCCCCGTTGACACTCTCCCACTGGCCGGTACAAGAAGCCTCACATCTGCCTTGATAGAGCCCCCACGTTGACGCTCTCCCACTGACCGGTACAAGAAGCCTCACATCTGCCTTGATAGAGCTCCTACGTTGACACTCTCCCACTGGCCGGTACAAGAAGCCTCACATCTGCCTTGATAGAGCTCCCACGTTGACACTCTCCCACTGGCCGGTACAAGAAGCCTCACATCTGCCTTGATAGAGCTCCCACGTTGACACTCTCCCACTGGCCGGTACAAGATGCCTCACACCAGACTTGATAGAGCTCCCACGTTGACACTCTCCCACTGGCCGGTACAAGAAGCCTCACATCTGCCTTGATAGAGCTCCCACGTTGACACTCTCCCACTGGCCGGTACAAGAAGCCTCACATCTGCCTTGATAGAGCTCCCACGTTGACACTCTCCCACTGGCCGGTACAAGAAGCCTCACATCTGCCTTGATAGTGCCCCCCCGTTGACACTCTCCCACTGGCCGGTACAAGAAGCCTCACATCTGCCTTGATAGAGCTCCCACGTTGACACTCTCCCACTGGCCGGTACAAGAAGCCTCACATCTGCCTTGATAGAGCTCCCACGTTGACACTCTCCCACTGGCCGGTACAAGAAGCCTCACACCAGACTTGATAGAGCCCCCCCGTTGACACTCTCCCACTGGCCGGCACAAGAAGCCTCACATCTGCCTTGAGAGAGCTCCCCCGTTGACACTCTCCCACTGGCCGGTACAAGAAGCCTCACATCTGCCTTGATAAAGCTCCCCCGTTGACACTCTCCCACTGGCCGGTACAAGAAGCCTCACATCTGCCTTGATAGAGCTCCCACGTTGACACTCTCCCACTGGCCGGTACAAGAAGCCTCACATCTGCCTTGATAGAGCCCCCCCGTTGACACTCTCCCACTGGCCGGTACAAGAAGCCTCACATCTGCCTTGATAGAGCTCCCCCGTTGACACTCTCCAACTGGCCGGTACAAGAAGCCTCACATCTGCCTTGATAGAGCCCCCCCCCCGTTGACACTCTCCCACTGGCCGGTACAAGAAGCCTCACATCTTCCTTGATAGAGCTCCCACGTTGACACTCTCCCACTGGCCGGTACAAGAAGCCTCACACCAGACTTGATAGAGCTCCCACGTTGACACTCTCCCACTGGCCGGTACAAGAAGCCTCACATCTGCCTTGATAGAGCCCCCCCGTTGACACTCTCCCACTGGCCGGCACAAGAAGCCTCACATCTGCCTTTATAGAGTCCCCAAGTTGACACTCTCCCACTGGCCGGTACAAGAAGCCTCTCATCTGTCTTGATAGAGCCCCCCCATTGACACTCTCCCACTGGCCGGAACAAGAAGCCTCACACCAGACTTGATAGAGCCCCCCCGTTGACACTCTCCCACTGGCCGGTACAAGAAGCCTCACACCAGACTTGATAGAGCCCCCCCCCCCCGTTGACACTCTCCCACTGACCGGTACAAGAAGACTCACATCTGCCTTGATAGAGTCCCCACGTTGACACTCTCCAACTGGCCGGCACAAGAAGCCTCACATCTGTCTTGATAGAGTCCCCAAGTTGACACTCTCCCACTGGCCGGTACAAGAAGCCTCACATCTGCCTTGATAGAGCTCCCACGTTGACACTCTCCCACTGGCCGGTACAAGAAGCCTCACACCAGACTTGATAGAGCCCCCCCGTTGACACTCTCCCACTGGCCGGTACAAGAAGCCTCACATCTGCCTTGATAGAGCTCCCCCGTTGACACTCTCCCACTGGCCGGTACAAGAAGCCTCACATCTGCCTTGATAGAGCCCCCACGTTGACACTCTCCCACTGGCTGGTACAAGAAGCCTCACATCTCCCTTGATAGAGCCCCCCCGTTGACACTCTCCCACTGGCCGGTACAAGAAGCCACACATCTGCCTTGATAGAGCTCCCACGTTGACACTCTCCCACTGGCCGGTACAAGAAGCCTCACACCAGACTTGATAGAGCTCCCACGTTGACACTCTCCCACTGGCCGGTACAAGAAGCCTCACACCAGACTTGATAGAGCCCTCCCGTTGACACTCGCCCACTGGCCGGTACAAGAAGCCTCACATCTGCCTTGATAGAGCTCCCCCGTTGACACTCTCCCACTGGCCGGTACAAGAAGCCTCACATCTGCTTTGATAGAGCTCCCACGTTGACAATCTCCCACTGGCCGGTACAAGAAGCCTCACATCTCCCTTGATAGAGCCCCCCCGTTGACACTCTCCCACTGGCCGGTACAAGAAGCCTCACATCTGCCTTGATAGAGCCCCCCCATTGACACTCTCCCACTGGCCGGTACAAGAAGCCTCACATCTGCCTTGATAGAGCCCCCACGTTGACACTCTCCCACTGGCCGGTACAGGAAGCCTCACATCTGCCTTGATAGAGCTCCCACGTTGACACTCTCCCACTGGCGGTACAAGAAGCCTCACACCAGACTTGATAGAGCTCCCACGTTGACACTCTCCCACTGGCCGGTACAAGAAGCCTCACATCTGCCTTGATAGAGCTCCCACGTTGACACTCTCCCACTGGCCGGTACAAGAAGCCTCACATCTGCCTTGATAGAGCTCCCACGTTGACACTCTCCCACTGGCCGGTACAAGAAGCCTCACATCTGCCTTGATAGAGCTTCCACGTTGACACTCTCCCACTGGCCGGTACAAGAAGCCTCACATCTGCCTTGATAGAGCTCCCACGTTGACGCTCTCCCACTGGCCGGTACAAGAAGCCTCACATCTGCCTTGATAGAGCTCCCACGTTGACACTCTCCCACTGGACGGTACAAGAAGCCTCACACAAGACTTGATAGAGCCCCCCCGTTGACACTCTCCCACTGACCGGTACAAGATGCCTCACACCAGACTTGATAGAGCTCCCACGTTGACACTCTCCCACTGGCCGGTACAAGAAGCCTCACATCTGCCTTGATAGAGCTCCCACGTTGACACTCTCCCACTGGCCGGTACAAGAAGCCTCACATCTGCCTTGATAGAGCTCCCACGTTGACACTCTCCCACTGGCCGGTACAAGAAGCCTCACATCTGCCTTGATAGAGCCCCCCCCCGTTGACACTCTCCCACTGGCCGGTACAAGAAGCCTCACATCTGCCTTGATAGAGCTCCCTCGTTGACACTCTCCCACTGGCCGGTACAAGAAACCTCACATCTGCCTTGATAGAGCTCCCACGTTGACACTCTCCCACTGGCCGGTACAAGAAGCCTCACACCAGACTTGACAGAGCCCCCCCCGTTGACACTCTCCCACTGGCCGGCACAAGAATCCTCACATCTGCCTTGATAGAGCTCCCCCGTTGACACTCTCCCACTGGCCGGTACAAGAAGCCTCACATCTGCCTTGATAAAGCTCCCCCGTTGACACTCTCCCACTGGCCGGTACAAGAAGCCTCACATCTGCCTTGATAGAGCTCCCACGTTGACACTCTCCCACTGGCCGGTACAAGAAGCCTCACATCTGCCTTGATAGAGCCCCCCCGTTGACACTCTCCCACTGGCCGGTACAAGAAGCCTCACATCTGCCTTGATAGAGCTCCCACGTTGACACTCTCCCACTGGCCGGTACAAGAAGCCTCACACCAGACTTGATAGAGCTCCCACGTTGACACTCTCCCACTGGCCGGTACAAGAAGCCTCACATCTGCCTTGATAGAGTTCCCGGTTGACACTCTCCAACTGGCCGGTACAAGAAGCCTCACATCTGCCTTGATAGAGCCCCCCCGTTGACACTCTCCCACTGGCCGGTACAAGAAGCCTCACATCTGCCTTGATAGAGCTCCCACGTTGACACTCTCCCACTGGCCGGTACAAGAAGCCTCTCACCAGACTTGATAGAGCTCCCACGTTGACACTCTCCCACTGGCCGGTACAAGAAGCCTCACACCAGACTTGATAGAGCTCCCACGTTGACACTCTCCCACTGGCCGGTACAAGAAGCCTCACATCTGCCTTGATAGAGCCCCCCCGTTGACACTCTCCCACTGGCCGGCACAAGAAGCCTCACATCTGCCTTGATAGAGTCCCCAAGTTGACACTCTCCCACTGGCCGGTACAAGAAGCCTCACATCTGCCTTGATAGAGCCCCCCCGTTGACACTCTCCCACTGGCCGGTACAAGAAGCCTCACACCAGAATTGATAGAGCCCCCCCGTTGACACTCTCCCACTGGCCGGTACAAGAAGCCTCACACCAGACTTGATAGAGCCCCCCCGTTGACACTCTCCCACTGACCGGTACAAGAAGACTCACATCTGCCTTGATAGAGTCCCCACGTTGACACTCTCCCACTGGCCGGCACAAGAAGCCTCACATCTGTCTTGATAGAGTCCCCAAGTTGACACTCTCCCACTGGCCGGTACAAGAAGCCTCACATCTGCCTTGATAGAGCTCCCACGTTGACACTCTCCCACTGGCCGGTACAAGAAGCCTCACACCAGACTTGATAGAGCCCCCCCGTTGACACTCTCCCACTGGCCGGTACTAGAAGCCTCACATCTGCCTTGATAGAGCTCCCCCGTTGACACTCTCCCACTGGCCGGTACAAGAAGCCTCACATCTGCCTTGATAGAGCTCCCACGTTGACACTCTCCCACTGGCCGGTACAAGAAGCCTCACACCAGACTTGATAGAGCTCCCCCGTTGACACTCTCCCACTGGCCGGTACAAGAAGCCTCACATCTGCCTTGATAGAGCTCCCACGTTGACACTCTCCCACTGGCCGGTACAAGAAGCCTCACACCAGACTTGATAGAGCTCCCACGTTGACACTCTCCCACTGGCCGGTACAAGAAGCCTCACATCTGCCTTGATAGAGCTCCCACGTTGACACTCGTCCACTGGCCGGTACAAGAAGCCTCACATCTGCCTTGATAGAGTCCCCATGTTGACACTCTCCCACTGGCCGGTACAAGAAGCCTCACACCAGACTTGATAGAGCTCCCACGTTGACACTCTCCCACTGGCCGGTACAAGAAGCCTCACATCTGCCTTGATAGAGCTCCCACGTTTATACTCTCCCACTGGCCGGTACAAGAAGCCTCACATCTGCCTTGATAGAGCTCCCACGTTGACACTCTCCCACTGGCCGTTACAAGAAGCCTCACATCTGCCTTGATAGAGCTCCCACGTTGACACTCGCCCACTGGCCGTTACATGAAGCCTCACATCTGCCTTGATAGAGCTCCCACGTTGACACTCTCCCACTGGCCGGTACAAGAAGCCTCACACCAGACTTGATAGAGCCCCCCCCCCCCGTTGACACTCGCCCACTGGCCGGTACAAGAAGCCTCACATCTGCCTTGATAGAGCTCCCAAGTTGACACTCTCCCACTGGCCTGTACAAGAAGCCTCACATCTGCCTTGATAGAGCTCCCACGTTGACACTCTCCCACTGGCCGGTACAAGAAGCCTCACACCAGACTTGATAGAGCCCCCCCGTTGACACTCTCCCACTGGCCGGTACAAGAAGCCTCACATCTGCCTTGATAGAGCTCCCACGTTGACACTCTCCCACTGACCGGTACAAGAAGCCTCACATCTGCCTTGATAGAGCTCCCACGTTGACACTCTCCCACTGGCCGGTACAAGAAGCCTCACATCTGCCTTGATAGAGCTCCCACGTTGACACTCTCCCACTGGCCGGTACAAGAAGCCTCACATCTGCCTTGATAGAGCTCCCTCGTTGACACTCTCCCACTGGCCGGTACAAGAAGCCTCACATCTGCCTTGATAGAGCTCCCACGTTGACGCTCTCCCACTGGCCGGTACAAGAAGCCTCACATCTGCCTTGATAGAGCTCCCACGTTGACACTCTCCCACTGGCCGGTACAAGAAGCCTCACACCAGACTTGATAGAGCCCCCCCGTTGACACTCTCCCACTGACCGGTACAAGATGCCTCACACCAGACTTGATAGAGCTCCCACGTTGACACTCTCCCACTGGCCGGTACAAGAAGCCTCACATCTGCCTTGATAGAGCTCCCACGTTGACACTCTCCCACTGGCCGGTACAAGAAGCCTCACATCTGCCTTGATAGAGCTCCCACGTTGACACTCTCCCACTGGCCGGTACAAGAAGCTTCACATCTGCCTTGATAGAGCCCCCCCCCCGTTGACACTCTCCCACTGGCCGGTACAAGAAGCCTCACATCTGCCTTGATAGAGCTCCCACGTTGACACTCTCCCACTGGCCGGTACAAGAAACCTCACATCTGCCTTGATAGAGCTCCCACGTTGACACTCTCCCACTGGCCGGTACAAGAAGCCTCACACCAGACTTGACAGAGCCCCCCCGTTGACACTCTCCCACTGGCCGGCACTAGAAGCCTCACATCTGCCTTGATAGAGCTCCCCCTTTGACACTCTCCCACTGGCCGGTACAAGAAGCCTCACATCTGCCTTGATAAAGCTCCCCCGTTGACACTCTCCCACTGGCCTGTACAACAAGCCTCACATCTGCCTTGATAGAGCTCCCACGTTGACACTCTCCCACTGGCCGGTACAAGAAGCCTCACATCTGCCTTGACAGAGCCCCCCCGTTGACACTCTCCCACTGGCCGGTACAAGAAGCCTCACATCTGCCTTGATAGAGCTCCCACGTTGACACTCTCCCCACTGGCCGGTACAAGAAGCCTCACACCAGACTTGATAGAGCTCCCACGTTGACACTCTCCCACTGGCCAGAACTAGAAGCCTCACATCTGCCTTGATAGAGTTCCCCGTTGACACTCTCCAACTGGCCGGTACAAGAAGCCTCACATCTGCCTTGATAGATCCCCCCCCGTTGACACTCTCCCACTGGCCGGTACAAGAAGCCTCACATCTGCCTTGATAGAGCTCCCACGTTGACACTCTCCCACTGGCCGGTACAAGAAGCCTCACACCAGACTTGATAGAGCTCCCACGTTGACACTCTCCCACTGGCCGGTACAAGAAGCCTCACATCTGCCTTGATAGAGCCCCCCCGTTGACACTCTCCCACTGGCCGGCACAAGAAGCCTCACATCTGCCTTGATAGAGCTCCCACGTTGACACTCTCCCACTGGCCGGTACAAGAAGCCTCACACCAGACTTGATAGAGCTCCCACGTTGACACTCTCCCACTGGCCGGTACAAGAAGCCTCACATCTGCCTTGATAGAGCTCCCCCGTTGACACTCTCCCACTGGCCGGTACAAGAAGCCTCACATCTGCCTTGATAGAGCTCCCACGTTGACACTCGCCCACTGGCCGGTACAAGAAGCCTCACATCTGCCTTGATAGAGTCCCCATGTTGACACTCTCCCACTGGCCGGTACAAGAAGCCTCACACCAGACTTGATAGAGCTCCCACGTTGACACTCTCCCACTGGCCGGTACAAGAAGCCTCACATCTGCCTTGATAGAGCTCCCACGTTGATACTCTCCCACTGGCCGGTACAAGAAGCCTCACATCTGCCTTGATAGAGCTCCCACGTTGACACTCTCCCACTGGCCGTTACAAGAAGCCTCACATCTGCCTTGATAGAGCTCCCACGTTGACACTCGCCCACTGGCCGTTACATGAAGCCTCACATCTGCCTTGATAGAGCTCCCACGTTGACACTCTCCCACTGGCCGATACAAGAAGCCTCACACCAGACTTGATAGAGCCCCCCCCCCGTTGACACTCGCCCACTGGCCGGTACAAGAAGCCTCACATCTGCCTTGATAGAGCTCCCACGTTGACACTCTCCCACTGGCCTGTACAAGAAGCCTCACATCTGCCTTGATAGAGCTCCCACGTTGACACTCTCCCACTGGCCGGTACAAGAAGCCTCACACCAGACTTGATAGAGCCCCCCCGTTGACACTCTCCCACTGGCCGGCACAAGAAGCCTCACATCTGCCTTGATAGAGCTCCCACGTTGACACTCTCCCACTGGCGGTACAAGAAGCCTCACACCAGACTTGATAGAGCCCCCCCCCGTTGACACTCTCCCACGGGCCGGTACAAGAAGCCTCACATCTGCCTTGATAGAGCCCCCACGTTGACACTCTCCCACTGGCCGGTACAAGAAGCCTCACATCTGCCTTGATAGAGCTCCCACGTTGACACTCTCCCACTGGCGGTACAAGAAGCCTCACATCTGCCTTGATAGAGTCCTCACGTTGACACTCTCCCACTGGCCGGTACAAGAAGCCTCACATCTGCCTTGATAGAGCTCCCACGTTGACACTCTCCCACTGGCGGTACAAGAAGCCTCACATCTGCCTTGATAGAGCTCCCACTTTGACACTCTCCCACTGCCCGGTACAAGAAGCTTCACATCTGCCTTGATAGAGCTCCCACGTTGACACTCTCCCACTGGCCGGTACAAGAAGCCTCACATCTGCCTTGATAGAGCCCCCCCGTTGACACTCTCCCACTGACCGGTACAAGACGCCTCACACCAGACTTGATAGAGCCCCCCCGTTGACACTCTCCCACTGGCCGGTACAAGAAGCCTCACATCTGCCTTGATAGAGCTCCCACGTTGACACTCTCCCACTGGCCGGTACAAGAAGCCTCACACCAGACTTGATAGAGCTCCCACGTTGACACTCTCCCACTGGCCGGTACACGAAGCCTCACAGCAGACTTGATAGAGCCCTCCCGTTGACACTCGCCCACTGGCCGGGACAAGAAGCCTCACATCTGCCTTGATAGAGCTCCCCCGTTGACACTCTGCAACTGGCCGGTACAAGAAGCCTCACATCTGCCTTGATAGAGCTCCCACGTTGACACTCTCCCACTGGCCGATACAAGAAGCCTCACATCTCCCTTGATAGAGCCCCCCGTTGACACTCTCCCACTGGCCGGTACAAGAAGCCTCACATCTGCCTTGATAGAGCCCCCCCATTGACACTCTCCCTCTGGCCGGTACAAGAAGCCTCACATCTGCCTTGATAGAGCCCCCACGTTGACACTCTCCCACTGGCCGGTACAAGAAGCCTCACATCTGCCTTGATAGAGCTCCCACGTTGACACTCTCCCACTGGCGGTACAAGAAGCCTCACACCAGACTTGATAGAGCTCCCACGTTGACACTCTCCCACTGGCCGGTACAAGAAGCCTCACATCTGCCTTGATAGAGCTCCCACGTTGACACTCTCCCACTGGCCGGTACAAGAAGCCTCACACCAGACTTGATAGAGCCCCCCCCCGTTGACACTCTCCCACTGGCCGGTACAAGAAGCCTCACATCTGCCTTGATAGAGCCCCCACGTTGACACTCTCCCACTGACCGGTACAAGAAGCCTCACATCTGCCTTGATAGAGCTCCCACGTTGACACTCTCCCACTGGCCGGTAAAAGAAGCCTCACATCTGCCTTGATAGAGCTCCCACGTTGACACTCTCCAACTGGCCGGTACATGACGCCTCACATCTGCCTTGATAGAGCTCCCACGTTGACACTCTCCCACTGGCCGGTACAAGAAGCCTCACATCTGCCTTGATAGAGCTCCCACGTTGACACTCTCCCACTGGCCGGTACAAGAAGCCTCACATCTGCCTTGATAGAGCTCCCACGTTGACACTCTCCCACTGGCCGGTACAAGATGCCTCACACCAGACTTGATAGAGCTCCCACGTTGACACTCTCCCACTGGCCGGTACAAGAAGCCTCACATCTGCCTTGATAGAGCTCCCACGTTGACACTCTCCCACTGGCCGGTACATGAAGCCTCACATCTGCCTTGATAGAGCTCCCACGTTGACACTCTCCCACTGGCCGGTACAAGAAGCCTCACATCTGCCTTGATAGTGCCCCCCCCGTTGACACTCTCCCACTGGCCGGTACAAGAAGCCTCACATCTGCCTTGATAGAGCTCCCCCGTTGACACTCTCCCACTGGCCGGTACAAGAAGCCTCACATCTGCCTTGATAGAGCTCCCACGTTGACACTCTCCCACTGGCCGGTACAAGAAGCCTCACACCAGACTTGATAGAGCCCCCCCGTTGACACTCTCCCACTGGCCGGCACAAGAAGCCTCACATCTGCCTTGATAGAGCTCCCCCGTTGACACTCTCCCACTGGCCGGTACAAGAAGCCCCACATCTGCCTTGATAAAGCTCCCCCGTTGACACTCTCCCTCTGGCCGGTACAAGAAGCCTCACATCTGCCTTGATAGAGCTCCCACGTTGACACTCTCCCACTGGCCGGTACAAGAAGCCTCACATCTGCCTTGATAGAGCCCCCCCGTTGACACTCTCCCACTGGCCGGTACAAGAAGCCTCACATCTGCCTTGATAGAGCTCCCACGTTGACACTCTCCCACTGGCCGGTACAAGAAGCCTCACACCAGACTTGTTAGAGCTCCCACGTTGACACTCTCCCACTGGCCGGTACAAGAAGCCTCACATCTGCCTTGATAGAGCTCCCCCGTTGACACTCTCCAACTGGCCGGTACAAGAAGCCTCACATCTGCCTTGATAGAGCCCCCCCCGTTGACACTCTCCCACTGGCCGGTACAAGAAGCCTCGCATCTTCCTTGATAGAGCTCCCACGTTGACACTCTCCCACTGGCCGGTACAAGAAGCCTCACACCAGACTTGATAGAGCTCCCACGTTGACACTCTCCCACTGGCCGGTACAAGAAGCCTCACATCTGCCTTGATAGAGCCCCCCCGTTGACACTCTCCCACTGGCCAGCACAAGAAGCCTCACATCTGTCTTGATAGAGCCCCCCCATTGACACTCTCCCACTGGCCGTTACAAGAAGCCTCACACCAGACTTGATAGAGCCCCCCCGTTGACACTCTCCCACTGGCCGGTACAAGAAGCCTCACACCAGACTTGATAGAGCCCCCCCGTTGACACTCTCCCACTGACCGGTACAAGAAGACTCACATCTGCCTTGATAGAGTCCCCACGTTGACACTCTCCCACTGGCCGGCACAAGAAGCCTCACATCTGTCTTGATAGAGTCCCAAAGTTGACACTCTCCCACTGGCCGGTACAAGAAGCCTCACATCTGCCTTGATAGAGCTCCCACGTTGACACTCTCCCACTGGCCGGTACAAGAAGCCTCACACCAGACTTGATAGAGCCCCCCCCGTTGACACTCTCCCACTGGCCGGTACAAGAAGCCTCACATCTGCCTTGATAGAGCTCCCCCGTTGACACTCTCCCACTGGCCGGTACAAGAAGCCTCACATCTGCCTTGATAGAGCTCCCACGTTGACACTCTCCCACTGGCCGGTACAAGAAGCCTCACATCTGCCTTGATAGAGCTCCCCCGTTGACACTCTCCCACTGGCCGGTACAAGAAGCCTCACATCTGCCTTGATAGAGCTCCCACGTTGACACTCTCCCACTGGCCGTTACAAGAAGCCTCACACCAGACTTGATAGAGCTCCCACGTTGACACTCTCCCACTGGCCGGTACATGAAGCCTCACATCTGCCTTGATAAAGCTCCCCCGTTGACACTCTCCCACTGGCCGGTACAAGAAGCCTCACATCTGCCTTGATAGAGCTCCCACGTTGACACTCGCCCACTGGCCGGTACAAGAAGCCTCACATCTGCCTTGATAGAGTCCCCATGTTGACACTCTCCCACTGGCCGGTACAAGAAGCCTCACACCAGACTTGATAGAGCTCCCACGTTGACACTCTCCCACTGGCCGGTACAAGAAGCCTCACATCTGCCTTGATAGAGCTCCCACGTTGATACTCTCCCACTGGCCGGTACAAGAAGCCTCACATCTGCCTTGATAGAGCTCCCACGTTGACACTCTCCCACTGGCCGTTACATGAAGCCTCACATCTGCATTGATAGAGCTCCCACGTTGACACTCGCCCACTGGCCGGTACATGAAGCCTCACATCTGCCTTGATAGAGCTCCCACGTTGACACTCTCCCACTGGCCGGTACAAGAAGCCTCACACCAGACTTGATAGAGCCCCCCCGTTGACACTCGCCCACTGGCCGGTACAAGAAGCGTCACATCTGCCTTGATAGAGCTCCCACGTTGACACTCTCCCACTGGTCGGTTCAAGAAGCCTCACATCTGCCTTGATAGAGCTCCCACGTTGACACTCTCCCACTGGCCGGTACAAGAAGCCTCACATCTGCCTTGATAGAGCCCCCCCGTTGACACTCTCCCACTGACCGTTACAAGACGCCTCACACCAGACTTGATAGAGCCCCCCCATTGACACTCTCCCACTGGCCGGTACAAGAAGCCTCACATCTGCCTTGATAGAGCTCCCACGTTGACACTCTCCCACTGGCCGGTACAAGAAGCCTCACACCAGACTTGATAGAGCCCCCCCGTTGACACTCTCCCACTGGCCGGTACAAGAAGCCTCACATCTGCCTTGATAGAGCCCCCCCATTGACACTCTCCCACTGGCCGGTACAAGAAGCCTCACATCTGCCTTGATAGAGCCCCCTCGTTGACACTCTCCCACTGGCCGGTACAAGAAGCCTCACATCTCCCTTGATAGAGCCCCCCCGTTGACACTCTCCCACTGGCCGGTACAAGAAGCCTCACATCTGCCTTGATAGAGCTCCCACGTTGACACTCTCCCACTGGCCGGTACAAGAATCCTCACATCTCCCTTGATAGAGCCCCCCCGTTGACACTCTCCCACTGGCCGGTACATGAAGCCTCACATCTGCCTTGATAGAGCCCCCCCATTGACACTCTCCCACTGGCCGGTACAAGAAGCCTCACATCTGCCTTGATAGAGCCCCCACGTTGACACTCTCCCACTGGCCGGTACAAGAAGCCTCACATCTGCCTTGATAGAGCTCCCACATTGACACTCTCCCACTGGCGGCACAAGAAGCCTCACACCAAACTTGATAGAGCTCCCACGTTGACACTCTCCCACTGGCCGGTACAAGAAGCCTCACATCTGCCTTGATAGAGCTCCCACGTTGACACTCTCCCACTGGCCGGTACAAGAAGCCTCACACCAGACTTGATAGAGCCCCCCCGTTGACACTCTCCCACTGGCCGGTACAAGAAGCCTCACATCTGCCTTGTTAGAGCCCCCACGTTGACACTCTCCCACTGACCGGTACAAGAAGCCTCACATCTGCCTTGATAGAGCTCCCACGTTGACACTCTCCCACTGGCCGGTACAAGAAGCCTCACATCTGCCTTGATAGAGCTCCCACGTTGACACTCTCCCACTGGCCGGTACAAGAAGCCTCACATCTGCCTTGATAGTGCTCCCACGTTGACACTCTCCCACTGGCCGGTACAAGAAGCCTCACATCTGCCTTGATAGAGCTCCCACGTTGACACTCTCCCACTGGCCGGTACAAGAAGCCTCACATCTGCCTTGATAGAGCTCCCACGTTGACACTCTCCCACTGGCCGGTACAAGAAGCCTCACACCAGACTTGATAGAGCCCCCCCGTTGACACTCTCCCACTGGCCGGTACAAGAAGCCTCACACCAGACTTGATAGAGCTCCCACGTTGACACTCTCCCACTGGCCGGTACAAGAAGCCTCACATCTGCCTTGATAGAGCTCCCACGTTGACACTCTCCCTCTGGCCGGTACAAGAAGCCTCACATCTGCCTTGATAGAGCTCCCACGTTGACACTCTCCCACTGGCCGGTACAAGAAGCCTCACATCTGCCTTGATAGAGCCCCCCCCCGTTGACACTCTCCCACTGGCCGGTACAAGAAGCCTCACATCTGCCTTGATAGAGCTCCCACGTTGACACTCTCCCACTGGCCGGTACAAGAAGCCTCACACCAGACTTGATAGAGCCCCCCCGTTGACACTCTCCCACTGGCCGGTACAAGAAGCCTCACACCAGACTGGATAGAGCCCCCCCGTTGACACTCTCCCACTGGCCGGTACAAGAAGCCTCACATCTGCCTTGATAAAGCTCCCCCGTTGACACTCTCCCACTGGCCGGTACAAGAAGCCTCACATCTGCCTTGATAGAGCTCCCACGTTGACACTCTCCCACTGGCCGGTACAAGAAGCCTCACATCTGCCTTGATAGAGCCCCCCCCGTTGACATTCTCCCACTGGCCGGTACAAGAAGCCTCACATCTGCCTTGATAGAGCTCCCACGTTGACACTCTCCCACTGGCCGGTACAAGAAGCCTCACACCAGACTTGAAAGAGCTCCCACGTTGACACTCTCCCACTGGCCGGTACAAGAAGCCTCACATCTGCCTTGATAGAGCTCCCCCGTTGACACTCTCCCACTGGCCGTTACAAGAATCCTCACATCTGCCTTGATAGAGCCCCCCCGTTGACACTCTCCCACTGGCCGGTATAAGAAGCCTCACATCTGCCTTGATAGAGCTCCCACGTTGACACTCTCCCACTGGCCGGTACAAGAAGCCTCACACCAGACTTGATAGAGCTCCCACGTTGACACTCTCCCACTGGCCGGTACAAGAAGCCTCACATCTGCCTTGATAGAGCCCCCCCCCGTTGACACTCTCCCACTGGCCGGCACAAGAAGCCTCACATCTGCCTTGATAGAGTCCCCAAGTTGACACTCTCCCACTGGCCGGTACAAGAAGCCTCACATCTGCCTTGATAGAGCCCCCCCCCGTTGACACTCACCCACTGGCTGGTACAAGAAGCCTCACACCAGACTTGATAGAGCCCCCCCGTTGACACTCTCCCACTGGCCGGTAAAAGAAGCCTCACACCAGACTTGATAGAGCCCCCCCCCCGTTGACACTCTCCCACTGACCGGTACAAGAAGCCTCACATCTGCCTTGATAGAGTCCCCACGTTGACACTCTCCCACTGGCCGGCACAAGAAGCCTCACATCTGCCTTGATAGAGTCCCCAAGTTGACACTCTCCCACTGGCCGGTACAAGAAGCCTCACATCTGCCTTGATAGAGCTCCCACGTTGACACTCTCCCACTGGCCGGTAAAAGAAGCCTCACACCAGACTTGATAGAGCCCCCCCGTTGACCCTCTCCCACTGGCCGGTACAAGAAGCCTCACATCTGCCTTGATAGAGCTCCCCCGTTGCCACTCTCCCACTGGCCGGTACAAGAAGCCTCACATCTGCCTTGATAGAGCTCCCACGTTGACACTCTCCCACTGGCCGGTACAAGAAGCCTCACATCTGGCTTGATAGAGCACCCCCGTTGACACTCTCCCACTGGCCGGTACAAGAAGCCTCACATCTGCCTTGATAGAGCTCCCACGTTGACACTCTCCCACTGGCCGGTACAAGAAGCCTCACACCAGACTTGATAGAGCTCCCACGTTGACACTCTCCCACTGGCCGGTACAAGAAGCCTCACATCTGCCTTGATAGAGCTCCCCCGTTGACACTCTCCCACTGGCCGGTACAAGAAGCCTCACATCTGCCTTGATAGAGCTCCCACGTTGACACTCGCCCACTGGCCGGTACAAGAAGCCTCACATCTGCCTTGATAGAGTCCCCACGTTGACACTCTCCCACTGGCCGGTACAAGAAGCCTCACACCAGACTTGATAGAGCTCCCACGTTGACACTCTCCCACAGGCCGTTACAAGAAGCCTCACATCTGCCTTGATAGAGCTCACACGTTGACACTCTCCCACTGGCCGGTACAAGAAGCCTCACATCTGCCTTGATAGAGCTCCCACGTTGACACTCTCCCACTGGCCGGTACAAGAAGCCTCACATCTGCCTTGATAGATCTCCCACGTTGACACTCGCCCACTGGCCGGTACATGAAGCCTCACATCTGCCTTGATAGAGCTCCCACGTTGACACTCTCCCACTGGCCGGTACAAGAAGCCTCACACCAGACTTGATAGAGCCCCCCCCCCCCCGTTGACACTCGCCCACTGGCCGGTACAAGAAGCCTCACATCTGCCTTGATAGAGTTCCCACGTTGACACTCTCCCACTGGCCGGTACAAGAAGCCTCACATCTGCCTTGATAGAGCTCCCACGTTGACACTCTCCCACTGGCCGGTACAAGAAGCCTCACACCAGACTTGATAGAGCCCCCCCGTTGACACTCTCCCACTGGCCGGTACAAGAAGCCTCACATCTGCCTTGATAGAGCTCCCACGTTGACACTCTCCCACTGGCGGTACAAGAAGCCTCACACAAGACTTGATAGAGCCCCCCGTTGACACTCTCCCACTGGCCGGTACAAGAAGCCTCACATCTGCCTTGATAGAGCCCCCACGTTGACACTCTCCCACTGGCCGGTACAAGAAGCCTCACATCTGCCTTGATAGAGCTCCCACGTTGACACTCTCCCACTGGCGGAACAAGAAGCCTCACATCTGCCTTGATAGAGTCCTCACGTTGACACTCTCCCACTGGCCGGTACAAGAAGCCTCACATCTGCCATGATAGAGCTCCCACGTTGACACTCTCCCACTGGCGGTACAAGAAGCCTCACATCTGCCTTGATAGAGCTCCCACGTTGACACTCTCCCACTGGCCGTTACAAGAAGCCTCACATCTGCCTAGATAGAGCTCCCACGTTGACACTCTCCCACTGGCCGGTACAAGAAGCCTCACATCTGCCTTGATAGAGCCTCCCCGTTGACACTCTCCCACTGACCGGTACAAGAAGCCTCACACCAGACTTGATAGAGCCCCCCCATTGACACTCTCCCACTGGCCGGTACAAGAAGCCTCACATCTGCCTTGATAGAGCTCCCACGTTGACACTCTCCCACTGGCCGGTACAAGAAGCCTCACACCAGACTTGATAGAGCCCCCCCGTTGGCACTCTCCCACTGGCCGGTACAAGAAGCCTCACATCTGTCTTGATAGAGCCCCCCCATTGACACTCTCCCTCTGGCCGGTACAAGAAGCCTCACATCTGCCTTGATAGAGCCCCCTCGTTGACACTCTCCCACTGGCCGGTACAGGAAGCCTCACATCTCCCTTGATAGAGCCCCCCCGTTGACACTCTCCCACTGGCCGGTACATGAAGCCTCACATCTGCCTTGATAGAGCTCCCACGTTGACACTCTCCCACTGGCCGGTACAAGAAGCCTCACACCAGACTTGATAGAGCTCCCACGTTGACACTCTCCCACTGGCCGGTACAAGAAGCCTCACACCAGACTTGATAGAGCCCCCCCGTTGACACTCGCCCACTGGCCGGTACAAGAAGCCTCTCATCTGCCTTGATAGAGCTCCCCCGTTGACACTCTCCCACTGGCCGGTACTAGAAGCCTCACATCTGCCTTGATAGAGCTCCCACGTTGACACTCTCCCACTGGCCGGTACAAGAAGCCTCACATCTCCCTTGATAGAGCCCCCCGTTGACACTCTCCCACTGGCCGGTACAAGAAGCCTCACATCTGCCTTGATAGAGCCCCCCCATTGACACTCTCCCACTGGCCGGTACAAGAAGCCTCACATCTGCCTTGATAGAGCCCCCACGTTGACACTCTCCCACTGGCCGGTACAAGAAGCCTCACATCTGCCTTGATAGAGCTCCCACGTTGACACTCTCCCACTGACCGGTTCAGGAAGCCTCACATCTGCCTTGATAGAGCTCCCACGTTGACACTCTCCCACTGGCCGGTACAAGAAGCCTCACATCTGCCTTGATAGAGCTCCCCCGTTGACACTCTCCAACTGGCCGGTACAAGAAGCCTCACATCTGCCTTGATATAGCCCCCCCCCCGTTGACACTCTCCCACTGGCCGGTACAAGAAGCCTCACATCTGCCTTGATAGAGCTCCCACGTTGACACTCTCCCACTGGCCGGTACAAGAAGCCTCACACCAGACTTGATAGAGCTCCCACGTTGACACTCTCCCACTGGCCGGTACAAGAAGCCTCACGTCTGCCTTGATAGAGCCCTCCCCGTTGACACTCTCCCACTGGCCGGCACAAGAAGCCTCACATCTGCCTTGATAGAGTCCCCAAGTTGACACTCTCCCACTGGCCGGTACAAGAAGCCTCACATCTGCCTTGATAGAGCCCCCCCGTTGACACTCTCCCACTGGCCGGTACAAGAAGCCTCACACCAGACTTGATAGAGCCCCCCCCGTTGACACTCTCCCACTGGCCGGTACAAGAAGCCTCACACCAGACTTGATAGAGCCCCCCCGTTGACACTCTCCCACTGACCGGTACAAGAAGACTCACATCTGCCTTGATAGAGTCCCCACGTTGACACTCTACCACTGGCCGGCACAAGAAGCCTCACATCTGTCTTGATAGAGTCCCCAAGTTGACACTCTCCCACTGGCCGGTACAAGAAGCCTCACATCTGCCTTGATAGAGCTCCCACGTTGACACTCTCCCACTGGCCGGTACAAGAAGCCTCACACCAGACTTGATAGAGCCCCCCGTTGACACTCTCCCACTGGCCGGTACAAGAAGGCTCACATCTGCCTTGATAGAGCTCCCCCGTTGACACTCTCCCACTGGCCGGTACAAGAAGCCTCACATCTGCCTTGATAGAGCTCCCACGTTGACACTCTCCCACTGGCCGGTACAAGAAGCCTCACATCTGCCTTGATAGAGCTCCCCCGTTGACACTCTCCCACTGGCCGGTACAAGAAGCCTCACATCTGCCTTGATAGAGCTCCCACGTTGACACTCTCCCACTGGCCGGTACAAGAAGCCTCACACCAGACTTGATAGAGCTCCCACGTTGACACTCTCCCACTGGCCGGTACAAGAAGCCTCACATCTGCCTTGATAGAGCTACCCCGTTGACACTCTCCCACTGGCCGGTACAACAAGCCTCACATCTGCCTTGATAGAGCTCCCACGTTGACACTCGCCCACTGGCCGGTACAAGAAGCCTCACATCTGCCTTGATAGAGTCCCCATGTTGACACTCTCCCACTGGCCGGTACAAGAAGCCTCATACCAGACTTGATAGAGCTCCCACGTTGACACTCTCCCACTGGCCGGTACAAGAAGCCTCACATCTGCCTTGATAGAGCTCCCACGTTGATACTCTCCCACTGGCCGGTACAAGAAGCCTCACATCTGCCTTGATAGAGCTCCCACGTTGCCACTCTCCCACTGGCCGTTACAAGAAGCCTCACATCTGCCTTGATAGAGCTCCCACGTTGACACTCGCCCACTGGCCGGTACATGAAGCCTCACATCTGCCTTGATAGAGCTCCCACGTTGACACTCTCCCACTGGCCGGTACAAGAAGCCTCACACCAGACTTGATAGAGCCCCCCCGTTGACACTCGCCCACTGGCCGGTACAAGAAGCCTCACATCTGCCTTGATAGAGCTCCCACGTTGACACTCTCCCACTGGCCGGTACAAGAAGCCTCACATCTGCCTTGATAGAGCTCCCACGTTGACACTCTCCCACTGGCCGGTACAAGAAGCCTCACACCAGACTTGATAGAGCCCCCCCGTTGACACTCTCCCACTGGCCGGTACAAGAAGCCTCACATCTGCCTTGATAGAGCTCCCACGTTGACACTCTCCCACTGGCGGTACAAGAAGCCTCACACCAGACTTGATAGAGCCCCCCCGTTGACTCTCCCACTGGCCGGTACAAGAAGCCTCACATCTGCCTTGATAGAGCCCCCACGTTGACGCTCTCCCACTGGCCGGTACAAGAAGCCTCACCTCTGCCTTGATAGAGCTCCCACGTTGACACTCTCCCACTGGCGGTACAAGAAGCCTCACATCTGCCTTGATAGAGTCCTCACGTTGACACTCTCCCACTGGCCGGTACAAGAAGCCTCACATCTGCCTTGATAGAGCTCCCACGTTGACACTCTCCCACTGGCGGTACAAGAAGCCTCACATCTGCCTTGATAGAGCTCCCACTTTGACACTCTCCCACTGGCCGGTACACGAAGCCTCACATCTGCCTTGATAGAGCTCCCACGTTGACACTCTCCCACTGGCCGGTACAAGAAGCCTCACACCAGACTTGATAGAGCTCCCACGTTGACACTCTCCCACTGGCCGGTACAAGAAGCCTCACATCTGCCTTGATAGAGCCCCCCCGTTGACACTCTCCCACTGGCCGGCACAAGAAGCCTCACATCTGCCTTGATAGAGTCCCCAAGTTGACACTCTCCCACTGGCCGGTACAAGAAGCCTCACATCTGCCTTGATAGAGCCCCCCCGTTGACACTCTCCCACTGGCCAGTACAAGAAGCCTCACACCAGACTTGATAGAGCCCCCCCCCGTTGACACTCTCCCACTGGCCGGTACAAGAAGCCTCACACCAGACTTGATAGAGCCCCCCCGTTGACACTCTCCCACTGACCGGTACAAGAAGACTCACATCTGCCTTGATAGAGTCCCCACGTTGACACTCTCCCACTGGCCGGCACAAGAAGCCTCACATCTGTCTTGATAGAGCTCCCACGTTGACACTCTCCCACTGGCCGGTACAAGAAGCCTCACATCTGCCTTGATAGAGTTCCCCGTTGACACTCTCCCACTGGCCGGTACAAGAAGCCTCACATCTGCCTTGATAGAGCTCCCACGTTGACACTCTCCCACTGGCCGGTACAAGAAGCCTCACATCTGCCTTGATAGAGCTCCCCCGTTGACACTCTCCCACTGCCCGGTACAAGAAGCCTCACATCTGCCTTGATAGAGCTCCCACGTTGACACTCTCCCACTGGCCGGTACAAGAAGCCTCACACCAGACTTGATAGAGCTCCCACGTTGACACTCTCCCACTGGCCGGTACAAGAAGCCTCACATCTGCCTTGATAGAGCTCCCCCGTTGACACTCTCCCACTGGCCGGTACAAGAAGCCTCACATCTGCCTTGATAGAGCTCCCACGTTGACACTCGCCCACTGGCCGGTACAAGAAGCCTCACATCTGCCTTGATAGAGTCCCCATGTTGACACTCTCCCACTGGCCGGTACAAGAAGCCTCACACCAGACTTGATAGAGCTCCCACGTTGACACTCTCCCACTGGCCGGTACAAGAAGCCTCACATCTGCCTTGATAGAGCTCCCACGTTGATACTCTCCCACTGGCCGGTACAAGAAGCCTCACATCTGCCTTGATAGAGCTCCCACGTTGCCACTCTCCCACTGGCCGTTACAAGAAGCCTCACATCTGCCTTGATAGAGCTCCCACGTTGACACTCGCCCACTGGCCGGTACATGAAGCCTCACATCTGCCTTGATAGAGCTCCCACGTTGACACTCTCCCACTGGCCGGTACAAGAAGCCTCACACCAGACTTGATAGAGCCCCCCCCCCCCGTTGACACTCGCCCACTGGCCGGTACAAGAAGCCTCACATCTGCCTTGATAGAGCTCCCACGTTGACACTCTCCCACTGGCCGGTACAAGAAGCCTCACATCTGCCTTGATAGAGCTCCCACGTTGACACTCTCCCACTGGCCGGTACAAGAAGCCTCACACCAGACTTGATAGAGCCCCCCCCGTTGACACTCTCCCACTGGCCGGTACAAGAAGCCTCACATCTGCCTTGATAGAGCTCCCACGTTGACACTCTCCCACTGGCGGTACAAGAAGCCTCACACCAGACTTGATAGAGCCCCCCCGTTGACTCTCCCACTGGCCGGTACAGGAAGCCTCACATCTGCCTTGATAGAGCCCCCACGTTGACGCTCTCCCACTGGCCGGTACAAGAAGCCTCACATCTGCCTTGATAGAGCTCCCACGTTGACACTCTCCCACTGGCGGTACAAGAAGCCTCACATCTGCCTTGATAGAGTCCTCACGTTGACACTCTCCCACTGGCCGGTACAAGAACCCTCACATCTGCCTTGATAGAGCCCCCCCGTTGACACTCGCCCACTGGCCGGTACAAGAAGCCTCTCATCTGCCTTGATAGAGCTCCCCCGTTGACACTCTCCCACTGGCCGGTACTAGAAGCCTCACATCTGCCTTGATAGAGCTCCCACGTTGACACTCTCCCACTGGCGGTACAAGAAGCCTCACATCAGCCTTGATAGAGCTCCCACGTTGACACTCGCCCACTGGCCGGTACACGAAGCCTCACATCTGCCTTGATAGAGTCCCCATGTTGACACTCTCCCACTGGCCGGTACAAGAAGCCTCACACCAGACTTGATAGAGCCCCCCCGTTGACTCTCCCACTGGCCGGTACAAGAAGCCTCACATCTGCCTTGATAGAGCCCCCACGTTGACGCTCTCCCACTGGCCGGTACAAGAAGCCTCACATCTGCCTTGATAGAGCTCCCACGTTGACACTCTCCCACTGGCGGTACAAGAAGCCTCACATCTGCCTTGATAGAGTCCTCACGTTGACACTCTCCCACTGGCCGGTACAAGAAGCCTCACACCAGACTTGATAGAGCCCCCCCCCCGTTGACACTCGCCCACTGGCCGGTACAAGAAGCCTCACATCTGCCTTGATAGAGCTCCCACGTTGACACTCTCCCACTGGCCGGTAAAAGAAGCCTCACATCTGCCTTGATAGAGCTCCCACGTTGACACTCTCCCACTGGCCGGTACAAGAAGCCTCACACCAGACTTGATAGAGCCCCCCCGTTGACACTCTCCCACTGGCCGGTACAAGAAGCCTCACATCTGCCTTGATAGAGCTCCCACGTTGACACTCTCCCACTGGCGGTACAAGAAGCCTCACACCAGTCTTGATAGAGCCCCCCCGTTGACTCTCCCACTGGCCGGTACAAGAAGCCTCACATCTGCCTTGATAGAGCCCCACGTTGACGCTCTCCCACTGGCCGGTACAAGAAGCCTCACATCTGCCTTGATAGAGCTCCCACGTTGACACTCTCCCACTGGCGGTACAAGAAGCCTCACATCTGCCTTGATAGAGTCCTCACGTTGACACTCTCCCACTGGCCGGTACAAGAAGCCTCCCATCTGCCTTGATAGAGCTCCCACGTTGACACTCTCCCACTGGCGGTACAAGAAGCCTCACATCTGCCTCGATAGAGCTCCCACTTTGACACTCTCCCACTGGCCGGTACAAGAAGCTTCACATCTGCCTTGATAGAGCTCCCACGTTGACACTCTCCCACTGGCCGGTACAAGAAGCCTCACATCTGCCTTGATAGAGCCCCCCCGTTGACACTCTCCCACTGACCGGTACATGACGCCTCACACCAGACTTGATAGAGCCCCCCCGTTGACAATCTCCCACTGGCCGATACAAGAAGCCTCACATCTGCCTTGATAGAGCTCCCACGTTGACACTCTCCCACTGGCCGGTACAAGAAGCCTCACACCAGACTTGATAGAGCCCCCCCGTTGACACTCTCCCACTGGCCGGTACAAGAAGCCTCACATCTGCCTTGATAGAGCCCCCCCATTGACACTCTCCTTCTGGCCGGTACAAGAAGCCTCACATCTGCCTTGATAGAGCCCCCTCGTTGACACTCTCCCACTGGCCGGTACAAGAAGCCTCACATCTCCCTTGATAGAGCCCCCCCGTTGACACTCTCCCACTGGCCGGTACAAGAAGCCTCACATCTGCCTTGATAGAGCTCCCACGTTGACACTCTCCCACTGGCCGGTTCAAGAAGCCTCACATCTCCCTTGATAGAGCCCCCCCCGTTGACACTCTCCCACTGGCCGGTACAGGAAGCCTCACATCTGCCTTGATAGAGCCCCCCCATTGACACTCTCCCACTGGCCGGTACAAGAAGCCTCACATCTGCCTTGATAGAGCCCCCACGTTGACACTCTCCCACTGGCCGGTACAAGAAGCCTCACATCTGTCTTGATAGAGCTCCCACGTTGACACTCTCCCACTGGCGGCACAAGAAGCCTCACACCAGACTTGATAGAGCTCCCACGTTGACACTCTCCCACTGGCCGGTACAAGAAGCCTCACATCTGCCTTGATAGAGCTCCCACGTTGACACTCTCCCACTGGCCGGTACATGAAGCCTCACACCAGACTTGATAGAGCCCCCCCGTTGACACTCTCCCACTGGCCGGTACAAGAAGCCTCACATCTGCCTTGTTAGAGCCCCCACGTTGACACTCTCCCACTGACCGGTACAAGAAGCCTTACATCTGCCTTGATAGAGCTCCCACGTTGACACTCTCCCACTGGCCGGTACAAGAAGCCTCACATCTGCCTTGATAGAGCTCCCACGTTGACACTCTCCCACTGGCCGGTACAAGAAGCCTCACATCTGCCTTGATAGTGCTCCCACGTTGACACTCTCCCACTGGCCGGTAAAAGAAGCCTCACATCTGCCTTGATAGAGCTCCCACGTTGACACTCTCCCACTGGCCGGTACAAGAAGCCTCACATCTGCCTTGATAGAGCTCCCACGTTGACAATCTCCTACTGGCCGGTACAAGAAGCCTCACACCAGACTTGATAGAGCCCCCCCGTTGACACTCTCCCACTGGCCGGTACAAGAAGCCTCACACCAGACTTGATAGAGCTCCCACGTTGACACTCTCCCACTGGCCGGTACAAGAAGCCTCACATCTGCCTTGATAGAGCTCCCACGTTGACACTCTCCCTCTGGCCGGTACAAGAAGCCTCACATCTGCCTTGATAGAGCTCCCACGTTGACACTCTCCCACTGGCCGGTACAAGAAGCCTCACATCTGCCTTGATAGATCCCCCCCCGTTGACACTCTCCCACTGGCCGGTACAAGAAGCCGCACATCTGCCTTGATAGAGCTCCCACGTTGACACTCTCCCACTGGCCGGTACAAGAAGCCTCACACCAGACTTGATAGAGCCCCCCCGTTGACACTCTCCCACTGGCCGGTACAAGAAGCCTCACACCAGACTTGATAGAGCCCCCCCGTTGACACTCTCTCACTGGCCGGCACAAGAAGCCTCACATCTGCCTTGATAGAGCTCCCACGTTGACACTTTCCCACTGGCCGGTACAAGAAACCTCACATCTGCCTTGATAGAGCCCCCCGTTGACACTCTCCCACTGGCCGGCACAAGAAGCCTCACATCTGCCTTGATAGAGTCCCCAAGTTGACACTCTCCCACTGGCCGGTACAAGAAGCCTCACATCTGCCTTGATAGAGCCCCCCGTTGACACTCTCCCACTGGCCGGTACAAGAAGCCTCACACCAGACTTGATAGAGCCCCCCCGTTGACACTCTCCCACTGGCCGGTAAAAGAAGCCTCACACCAGACTTGATAGAGCCCCCACCGTTGACACTCTCCCACTGACCGGTACAAGAAGCCTCACATCTGCCTTGATAGAGTCCCCACGTTGACACTCTCCCACTGGCCGGCACAAGAAGCCTCACATCTGCCTTGATAGAGTCCCCAAGTTGACACTCTCCCACTGGCCGGTACAAGAAGCCTCACATCTGCCTTGATAGAGCTCCCACGTTGACACTCTCCCACTGGCCGGTAAAAGAAGCCTCACACCAGACTTGATAGAGCCCCCCCGTTGACCCTCTCCCTCTGGCCGGTACAAGAAGCCTCACATCTGCCTTGATAGAGCTCCCCCGTTGACACTCTCCCACTGGCCGGTAGAAGAAGCCTCACATTTGCCTTGATAGAGCTCCCACGTTGACACTCTCCCACTGGCCGGTACAAGAAGCCTCACATCTGGCTTGATAGAGCTCCCCCGTTGACACTCTCCCACTGGCCGGTACAAGAAGCCTCACATCTGCCTTGATAGAGCTCCCACGTTGACACTCTCCCACTGGCCGGTACAAGAAGCCTCACACCAGACTTGATAGAGATCCCACGTTGACACTCTCCCACTGGCCGGTACAAGAAGCCTCACATCTGCCTTGATAGAGCTCCCCCGTTGACACTCTCCCACTGGCCGGTACAAGAAGCCTCACATCTGCCTTGATAGAGCTCCCACGTTGACACTCGCCCACTGGCCGGTACAAGAAGCCTCACATCTGCCTTGATAGAGTCCCCACGTTGACACTCTCCCACTGGCCGGTACAAAAGCCTCACACCAGACTTGATAGAGCTCCCACGTTGACACTCTCCCACTGGCCGTTACAAGAAGCCTCACATCTGCCTTGATAGAGCTCACACGTTGACACTCTCCCACTGGCCGGTACAAGAAGCCTCACATCTGCCTTGATAGAGCTCCCACGTTGACACTCTCCCACTGGCCGGTACAAGAAGCCTCACATCTGCCTTGATAGATCTCCCACGTTGACACTCGCCCACTGGCCGGTACATGAAGCCTCACATCTGCCTTGATAGAGCTCCCACGTTGACACTCTCCCACTGGCCGTTACAAGAAGCCTCACACCAGACTTGATAGAGCCCCCCCCCCCGTTGACACTCGCCCACTGGCCGGTACAAGAAGCCTCACATCTGCCTTGATAGAGCTCCCACGTTGACACTCTCCCACTGGCCGGTACAAGAAGCCTCACATCTGCCTTGAAAGAGCTCCCACGTTGACACTCTCCCACTGGCCGGTACAAGAAGCCTCACACCAGACTTGATAGAGCCCCCCCGTTGACACTCTCCCACTGGCCGGTACAAGAAGCCTCACATCTGCCTTGATAGAGCTCCCACGTTGACACTCTCCCACTGGCGGTACAAGAAGCCTCACACCAGAATTGATAGAGCCCCCCCGTTGACACTCTCCCACTGGCCGGTACAAGAAGCCTCACATCTGCCTTGATAGAGCCCCCACGTTGACACTCTCCCACTGGCCGGTACAAGAAGCCTCACATCTGCCTTGATAGAGCTCCCACGTTGACACTCTCCCACTGGCGGAACAAGAAGCCTCACATCTGCCTTGATAGAGTCCTCACGTTGACACTCTCCCACTGGCCGGTACAAGAAACCTCACATCTGCCTTGATAGAGCTCCCACGTTGACACTCTCCCACTGGCGGTACAAGAAGCCTCACATCTGCCTTGATAGAGCTCCCACGTTGACACTCTCCCACTGGCCGGTACAAGAAGCCTCACATCTGCCTTGATAGAGCTCCCACGTTGACACTCTCCCACTGGCCGGTACAAGAAGACTCACATCTGCGTTGATAGAGCCCCCCCGTTGACACTCTCCCACTGACCGGTACAAGAAGCCTCACACCAGACTTGATAGAGCCCCCCCATTGACACTCTCCCACTGGCCGGTACAAGAAGCCTCACATCTGCCTTGATAGAACTCCCACGTTGACACTCTCCCACTGGCCGGTACAAGAAGCCTCACATCTGCCTTGATAGAGCCCCCCCGTTGACACTCTCCCACTGACCGGTACAAGAAGCCTCACACCAGACTTGATAGAGCCCCCCCATTGACACTCTCCCACTGGCCGGTACAAGAAGCCTCACACCAGACTTGATAGAGCCCCCCCCGTTGACACTCTCCCACTGGCCGGTATAAGAAGCCTCACATCTGCCTTGATAGAGCCCCCCCATTGACACTCTCCCACTGGCCGGTACAAGAAGCCTCACATCTGCCTTGATAGAGCCCCCTCGTTGACACTCTCGCACTGGCCGGTACAAGAAGCCTCACATCTCCCTTGATAGAGCCCCCCCGTTGATACTCTCCCACTGGCCGGTACAAGAAGCCTCACATCTGCCTTGATAGAGCTCCCACGTTGACACTCTCCCACTGGCCGGTACAAGAAGCCTCACACCAGACTTGATAGAGCTCCCACGTTGACACTCTCCCACTGGCCGGTACAAGAAGCCTCACACCAGACTTGATAGAGCCCCCCCGTTGACACTCGCCCACTGGCCGGTACAAGAAGCCTCACATCTGCCTTGATAGAGCTCCCCCGTTGACACTCTCCCACTGGCCGGTACTAGAAGCCTCACATCTGCCTTGATAGAGCTCCCACGTTGACACTCTCCCACTGGCCGTTACAAGAAGCCTCACATCTCCCTTGATAGAGCCCCCCCGTTGACACTCTCCCACTGGCCGGTACAAGAAGCCTCACATCTGCCTTGATAGAGCCCCCCCATTGACACTCTCCCACTGGCCGGTACAAGAAGCCTCACATCTGCCTTGATAGAGCCCCCACGTTGACACTCTCCCACTGGCCGGTACAAGAAGCCTCACATCTGCCTTGATAGAGCTCCCACGTTGACACTCTCCCACTGACCGGTACAGGAAGCCTCACATCTGCCTTGATAGAGCTCCCACGTTGACACTCTCCCCCTGGCCGGTACAAGAAGCCTCACATCTGCCTTGATAAAGTCCCCAATTTGACTCTCTCCCACTGGCCGGTACAAGAAGCCTCACATCTGCCTTGATAGAGCTCCCACGTTGACACTCTCCCACTGGCCGGTACAAGAAGCCTCACACCAGACTTGATAGAGCCCCCCCGTTGACTCTCCCACTGGCCGGTACAAGAAGCCTCACATCTGCCTTGATAGAGCCCCCACGTTGACGCTCTCCCACTGGCCGGTACAAGAAGCCTCACATCTGCCTTGATAGAGCTCCCACGTTGACACTCTCCCACTGGCGGTACAAGAAGCCTCACATCTGCCTTGATAGAGTCCTCACGTTGACACTCTCCCACTGGCCGGCTCAAGAAGCCTCACATCTGCCTTGATAGAGCTCCCACGTTGACACTCTCCCACTGGCGGTACAAGAAGCCTCACATCTGCCTCGATAGAGCTCCCACTTTGACACTCTCCCACTGGCCGGTACAAGAAGCTTCACATCTGCCTTGATAGAGCTCCCACGTTGACACTCTCCCACTGGCCGGTACAAGAAGCCTCACATCTGCCTTGATAGAGCCCCCCCGTTGACACTCTCCCACTGACCGGTACATGACGCCTCACACCAGACTTGATAGAGCCCCCCCATTGACACTCTCCCACTGGCCGATACAAGAAGCCTCACATCTGCCTTGATAGAGCTCCCACGTTGACACTCTCCCACTGGCCGGTACAAGAAGCCTCACACCAGACTTGATAGAGCCCCCCCGTTGACACTCTCCCACTGGCCGGTACAAGAAGCCTCACATCTGCCTTGATAGAGCCCCCCCATTGACACTCTCCCACTGGCCGGTACAAGAAGCCTCACATCTGCCTTGATAGAGCCCCCTCGTTGACACTCTCCCACTGGCCGGTACAAGAAGCCTCACATCTCCCTTGATAGAGCCCCCCCCGTTGACACTCTCCCACTGGCCGGTACAAGAAGCCTCACATCTGCCTTGATAGAGCTCCCACGTTGACACTCTCCCACTGGCCGGTACAAGAAGCCTCACATCTCCCTTGATAGAGCCCCCCCGTTGACACTCTCCCACTGGCCGGTACAAGAAGCCTCACATCTGCCTTGATAGAGCCCCCCCATTGACACTCTCCCACTGGCCGGTACAAGAAGCCTCACATCTGCCTTGATAGAGCCCCCACGTTGACACTCTCCCACTGGCCGGTACAAGAAGCCTCACATCTGTCTTGATAGAGCTCCCACGTTGACACTCTCCCACTGGCGGCACAAGAAGCCTCACACCAGACTTGATAGAGCTCCCACGTTGACACTCTCCCACTGGCCGGTACAAGAAGCCTCACATCTGCCTTGATAGAGCTCCCACGTTGATACTCTCCCACTGGCCGGTACATGAAGCCTCACACCAGACTTGATAGAGCCCCCCCGTTGACACTCTCCCACTGGCCGGTACAAGAAGCCTCACATCTGCCTTGTTAGAGCCCCCACGTTGACACTCTCCCACTGACCGGTACAAGAAGCCTCACATCTGCCTTGATAGAGCTCCCACGTTGACACTCTCCCACTGGCCGGTACAAGAAGCCTCACATCTGCCTTGATAGAGCTCCCACGTTGACACTCTCCCACTGGCCGGTACAAGAAGCCTCACATCTGCCTTGATAGTGCTCCCACGTTGACACTCTCCCACTGGCCGGTACAAGAAGCCTCACATCTGCCTTGATAGAGCTCCCACGTTGACACTCTCCCACTGGCCGGTACAAGAAGCCTCACATCTGCCTTGATAGAGCTCCCACGTTGACACTCTCCCACTGGCCGGTACAAGAAGCCTCACACCAGACTTGATAGAGCCCCCCCGTTGAATCTCTCCCACTGGCCGGTACAAGAAGCCTCACACCAGACTTGATAGAGCTCCCACGTTGACACTCTCCCACTGGCCGGTACAAGAAGCCTCACATCTGCCTTGATAGAGCTCCCACGTTGACACTCTCCCTCTGGCCGGTACAAGAAGCCTCACATCTGCCTTGATAGAGCTCCCACGTTGACACTCTCCCACTGGCCTGTACAAGAAGCCTCACATCTGCCTTGATAGAGCCCCCCCCCGTTGACACTCTCCCACTGGCCGGTACAAGAAGCCTCACATCTGCCTTGATAGAGCTCCCACGTTGACACTCTCCCACTGGCCGGTACAAGAAGCCTCACACCAGACTTGATAGAGCCCCCCCGTTGACACTCTCCCACTGGCCGGTACAAGAAGCCTCACACCAGACTTGATAGAGCCCCCCCGTTGACACTCTCTCACTGGCCGGCACAAGAAGCCTCACATCTGCCTTGATAGAGCTCCCACGTTGACACTCTCCCACTGGCCGGTACAAGAAGCCTCACATCTGCCTTGATAGAGCCCCCCCGTTGACACTCTCCCACTGGCCGGCACAAGAAGCCTCACATCTGCCTTGATAGAGTCCCCAAGTTGACACTCTCCCACTGGCCGGTACAAGAAGCCTCACATCTGCCTTGATAGAGCCCCCCCGTTGACACTCTCCCACTGGCCGGTACAAGAAGCCTCACACCAGACTTGATAGAGCCCCCCCGTTGACACTCTCCCACTGGCCGGTAAAAGAAGCCTCACACCAGACTTGATAGAGCCCCCACCGTTGACACTCTCCCACTGACCGGTACAAGAAGCCTCACATCTGCCTTGATAGAGTCCCCACGTTGACACTCTCCCACTGGCCGGCACAAGAAGCCTCACATCTGCCTTGATAGAGTCCCCAAGTTGACACTCTCCCAATCGCCGGTACAAGAAGCCTCACATCTGCCTTGATAGAGCTCCCACGTTGACACTCTCCCACTGGCCGGTACAAGAAGCCTCACACCAGACTTGATAGAGATCCCACGTTGACACTCTCCCACTGGCCGGTACAAGAAGCCTCACATCTGCCTTGATAGAGCTCCCCCGTTGACACTCTCCCACTGGCCGGTACAAGAAGCCTCACATCTGCCTTGATAGCGCTCCCACGTTGACACTCGCCCACTGGCCGGTACAAGAAGCCTCACATCTGCCTTGATAGAGTCCCCACGTTGACACTCTCCCACTGGCCGGTACAAGAAGCCTCACACCAGACTTGATAGAGCTCCCACGTTGACACTCTCCCACTGGCCGTTACAAGAAGCCTCACATCTGCCTTGATAGAGCTCACACGTTGACACTCTCCCACTGGCCGGTTCAAGAAGCCTCACATCTGCCTTGATAGAGCTCCCACGTTGACACTCTCCCACTGGCCGGTACAAGAAGCCTCACATCTGCCTTGATAGATCTCCCACGTTGACACTCGCCCACTGGCCGGTACATGAAGCCTCACATCTGCCTTGATAGAGCTCCCACGTTGACACTCTCCCACTGGCCGTTACATGAAGCCTCACACCAGACTTTATAGAGCCCCCCCCCCCCCGTTGACACTCGCCCACTGGCCGGTACAAGAAGCCTCACATCTGCCTTGATAGAGCTCCCACGTTGACACTCTCCCACTGGCCGGTACAAGAAGCCTCACATCTGCCTTGATAGAGCTCCCACGTTGACACTCTCCCACTGGCCGGTACAAGAAGCCTCACACCAGACTTGATAGAGCCCCCCCCGTTGACACTCTCCCACTGGCCGGTACAAGAGGCCTCACATCTGCCTTGATAGAGCTTCCACGTTGACACTCTCCCACTGACCGGTACAAGAAGCCTCACACCAGACTTGATAGAGCCCCCCCATTGACACTCTCCCACTGGCCGGTACAAGAAGCCTCACATCTGCCTTGATAGAACTCCCACGTTGACACTCTCCCACTGGCCGGTACAAGAAGCCTCACATCTGCCTTGATAGAGCCCCCCCGTTGACACTCTCCCACTGACCGGTACAAGAAGCCTCACACCAGACTTGATAGAGCCCCCCCATTGACACTCTCCCACTGGCCGGTACAAGAAGCCTCACACCAGACTTGATAGAGCCCCCCCGTTGACACTCTCCCACTGGCCGGTATAAGAAGCCTCACATCTGCCTTGATAGAGCCCCCCCATTGACACTCTCCCACTGGCCGGTACAAGAAGCCTCACATCTACCTTGATAGAGCCCCCTCGTTGACACTCTCCCACTGGCCGGTACAAGAAGCCTCACATCTCCCTTGATAGAGCCCCCCCGTTGACACTCTCCCACTGGCCGGTACAAGAAGCCTCACATCTGCCTTGATAGAGCTCCCACGTTGACACTCTCCCACTGGCCGGTACAAGAAGCCTCACACCAGACTTGATAGAGCTCCCACGTTGACACTCTCCCACTGGCCGGTACAAGAAGCCTCACACCAGACTTGATAGAGCCCCCCCGTTGACACTCGCCCACTGGCCGGTACAAGAAGCCTCACATCTGCCTTGATAGAGCTCCCCCGTTGACACTCTCCCACTGGCCGGTACTAGAAGCCTCACATCTGCCTTGATAGAGCTCCCACGTTGACACTCTCCCACTGGCCGGTACAAGAAGCCTCACATCTCCCTTGATAGAGCCCCCCGGTTGACACTCTCCCACTGGCCGGTACAAGAAGCCTCACATCTGCCTTGATAGAGCCCCCCCATTGACACTCTCCCACTGGCCGGTACAAGAAGCCTCACATCTGCCTTGATAGAGCCCCCACGTTGACACTCTCCCACTGGCCGGTACAAGAAGCCTCACATCTGCCTTGATAGAGCTCCCACGTTGACACTCTCCCACTGACCGGTACAGGAAGCCTCACATCTGCCTTGATAGAGCTCCCACGTTGACACTCTCCCACTGGCCGGTACAAGAAGCCTCACATCTGCCTTGATAAAGTCCCCAAGTTGACACTCTCCCACTGGCCGGTACAAGAAGCCTCACATCTGCCTTGATAGAGCTCCCACGTTGACACTCTCCCACTGGCCGGTACAAGAAGCCTCACACCAGACTTGATAGAGCCCCCCCGTTGACACTCTCCCACTGGCCGGTACAAGAAGCCTCACACCAGACTTGATAGAGCTCCCACGTTGACACTCTCCCACTGGCCGGTACAAGAAGCCTCACACCAGACTTGATAGAGCCCCCCAGTTGACACTCTCCCACTGGCCGGTACAAGAAGCCTCACATCTGCGTAGAATACTAAGTGTTACGAGAAGCCTCGTGTCTGTCTTGTTAATGCTCCCACGTTGAAACTTGCCCAATGGCTTGTACGAGAAATCTCGTGTCTCTCTTGTTATTCCTCCAGCGTTGTTACTCGCCCACTGGCCGGGACAAGATATCTAGTGCCGGTATTGTTAGTCCATCCACGCTGAATCTCGCCTCCTAAGTGGTACGAGATATCTGGAGTCTGCCTTGCTTGTTTTTCGACACCTAGCCAGTACGAAAAATCTCGTGTCTTTTTTGTTAGTACTCACGCGCAGATCTGGCCCTTTGGCTGGTACCAGAATTCTCGAATCTGTCTTGTTCGTGTTCCTGTGTTTACACTCGCCTGATGAACGGTGAGAAAACGTCTCGCGGCTGTATTGTTAGTTCTTCCGGTTGACACTCGCCTGCTGGCTGGTACTACAAGTTTCACGTCTCTCTTCTAGGGGGACCAGGCACTGAGTGTATTTCGTATAGTTTACCATACTAATGTTGGTGCATATTTCTCGGAAACTAATTGTTGAAATCAGACCAAATTTTAGCCACAAATAGGACATCATATCTGATTGTAGGTGTACTAGTTTTGTGATAATAGCATTTTTGATGAGGGTAGAAATCGGTATAAACGTATGTAAAATAAAATTGACATTGTTTTTCTGTAATGTATCTGCATATTTGCCATATTTGTCTTCTTACTGTTTTAATTCTAGTACATTTTATTAAGAGTATATTGCTCAAACTCTGTACCAAATATCATTGCTATAGGGCTAACAGTTGGTGTATTCTTTGGAATACACGGTAAGATAGAGTAAGCTTTTGCTTCTCTTTGCTTTAGTTCATCCCTTCCTTTTTTCGCAAACACCAACAGTGATCTCCTGTTTTCTCTTTGTTGGTATATGTCTCTCACACTACCTGTAAGTCAGTTCTAGATATATACCTTCCATGACCCACCTAGCGTCATCTAGCAGCGAATCTCTGAAGTTCCTCAATTCTTCCCTGTACAAGAGGACTTCCTTACCAATCTAGCCACCAGATCTCGTCGCTATCGCCAGCTATCATGTCCGTGATCAAGAGAACTTCGTTTAATTTTACACCCTCCAGGCTGCGCTAGTGATGCCTGCTATCAACTCTGTGAAGACCATTTCATCAAGAGAAATCATTATTTTTAAGTTGGAAATTCTTATATGTATTCCTTTTGTTTCCTACCCCCACTCTTTTCCCTTCCCTGGTCTCTCCGCGCTTCGTTGAGATGGTCTCACTTGTGCGTTTGAAGTCAAACTAGTCAGTCGGAGTTTTACTAAAGCTCACCTCGAGAGACAAACTTTCAATCTTCGCCATGTTGTGAATTCCTGACTAACGGTCACCTAAGGATTCGCCGTTCATCAGAAATGAGCTAAGTACTACTTCAACGTTCTTCAACTTATTTTGATTGATTTTAAATAGCTACATGCTTTTAATGATCATTTTATAGGCAGTGTGAGATTTCTTTTGTGGGGCAATAATCATCCTTCGCGGGATTTTCTATGTTGGGCTTTTGTCTATCTAAGCCAATCTTAACATGAAGCAGCATTCCTTATGCTTATTAAATGAGAGATTTTCTCACAACGTGGGACACCATTAAATTACCCACTGTCTATAAAATACTTAGCTCGTTCCACCGTTGGACTAATTTCTGCCCTATTCTTCAGTCATGATTGTTCTGGAATTTTCTATGCCGAACAATTCATCTACAAGTTAAACCTTCTAGTACTTTCCACTCACATGTGGGAATACTTTTTCAAACTAAGGAATCTTCCTTATGAACTGCTAATCAATATCTAATTTTTCTTCCTCCGTTGGGATTTTTCTGGTGCATTCAACTATAACCTACAAGTTTCTCAAGCAATAGACTCTCGCAAATCTAGTGTAACTAGTTATTTTCCACCATTGCAATAACTTTCTTTGCCATCAACTTTTTGTGCTACTACAGTGAACTTTTCAACTATATCAAAAAACTATAGTGATAACAGTGCCTGTTCAACTTTTCATCCGCGTCGCGCTCGTCCGATTACAATAAATACGGCCATGAACTTTCTTCCACAATCCCATTTGATCTTTCCCAAACCTTTTACTAACAAACTAAAATAATAAAATTGTTACTTCAGGTCTTTTTTCAATGAGGTGTCACTCTCAATAAATGCCCTCCCTTATTTGCTCCACGTACAACGAATTAATGTCTGTAAAACTTCGTGTCTAGTACTCGCCTTAAAGTATATTGTTTCTATCTTATATTTAGGGAATACAATTCTTTCTACTCAAAAGTGAGTTATCTCTAGGTTTCACGAAAGAAAATTTGTCCCATTTTTCTCGTGATCCCTACTTAAACATAGGAGTTCTAGAAACTTCCTTTCAATTTTTCTCTTCAGGTTTCACAATAAGTGACCTGCCCTATTTGTATAATCTCCCATGTATAATCTACCCACGTAGTTCTATATTAATACAAGAAGTTATAGAAACTTCTATTTCATTCTTCCTGTTTTTGTTGTTGTCACTTTCGAAGTTGTTATTTGTTCATATTTCTAAGATACCTATCTAGAAATCCTTAATGTACACACCTTGTACTTGATTTATTGTTTAACCTTAATACTTTAATTATCTTAAAATTTTCTATTTATTCATCTTAGCAACATTTCCAAATCTTACGAAGATTTTAAAGCATATAAAAGGTTTAAAACCAAACGAATTGGCAATTGCCTGGCGCAAGCTTTAAATGTTTTCGGAGGTCTGCGACCACAAATGTTTACAAAATCAAAATTATATATTTGTTACATAAACTACTTCAATTTACATTGTTAAATAAATTAAGATTTGTTCTTTTGATGTATCATTTCTCAAACATAACGGTTAGGCAAGATCCTGTCTTCCCTGACTCTTCTTAGGTTTATGCCCTCTTTAATAAAAATAAATCCATTGATAAGGTTTTCACTACTGTTTGCATTTGAGCAAGAACTCTTAGTTATTAACTTATTAAAGTCTCTCTTAGCTTTGATAGCTAATTCTAACTGGCCAGTAAGGCAAGCATAGCTCGCTACGCCAGCTTCCTGCTTGTGAAGATTCTCTCTACCACTTATGGTTGGTTTTTCAAAATTTAAGTGTTTCTCATTGTCTAAAGTTTTAGTCGGCGCCTTGCTGGATAAAAGCTTAGTCATTTCTAAATGCAACTATTGGTGCTCTTACCAAAATTATTCCCAAGGGTATAATTGCTTTATCCCTATCCTTCATGGAAGCATTCGGTCGCTCTTTAGAAATTCTACAATTTCAAAAACTAAAATATCACGGCTGATTCAAATTATTTCTATTCTTCAAAATACTTGTTTAGAAACAAACTCCTTTGAACAGATACACAATAAATCTGTTACTCTTTGTCTTGCCAGACCACCACCCTTCCCCATAGTAGGTAAATTTATGCTTGAGAGGGAATACGCTATAGCAGCTTTCTTGCGAATAGCCAAGTTCCAGCTGCGTTTCCTGTTAGCTTCGCCCAGGTCCCTACCCACTTTAGGTATCGGAAAGCGGATTTGCAGTGGCAGCTGCCTTTGAGTATACTTAAAGTTAAAATTATAACTTCTGTTGGACTCTCGTCCTATTTCTCCATCCTTTTTCTCCAGTCCGAAACCCACTTCTTTTTCTTCATCATCTTCCCTTGTGGGTTAGGTTATTCCCAAGCTAATAATCTACCCAACAGTTTCCGAGAAAATCGTACCCAAAGCTGAAAAACTCATAGGTTTGGGAAAATACATCTTTTTAAGTTTATGATGGTACGTTTTTCACTTGTAATCTTAGTTAGAACTCACCAGGTCTATAGCTATCTTCATTCCGGGTTTCAGCATCCTCCAGCCTACGTTTGGCGGCCCTCTTTTGTCATTTTTAGAGCACTTTTCTCGGCCTCCTGTATCCTCAGATTGTCAATTGATAGAAATGCATTCTTCATGTTAACACCCTGTTCACTGCCCATATCACTCATTACTATCATCCTGCTGACTGACCCATCTTTAACACACAACAATGTAACCATAACACCAATTTGTAGGGTATTGAAGCCCACAAATACGGTTTTAGGCAACGTCCCCACACACAGTTGTTGAAGCTTTCGTTTGAATTTTGTGTTCTCCCATGGATGCATTTAGAAAGTAAGTTTCTACCAGCCAGCCCCTATAGATAGGTTTTATAACATCTCCTATTGACCATGGGAGGGGATGATCATGTATGTATTTATCACCAATTACCCTAGCTCTCTGATATTTACACCATGACTCGGAGCAGTTTGGACACAAAAAATGGCAGGGATACTCGTCTGTAGAAGTCATGTGAAAGAAGGTGGGCCAAACAGCTTTTCTCATTTCTTCTAAATTATTAGTATTTCTTCTTATTGCCAGTCCATAATATGTCTGGTGGAGGCCAATTTCGGAATCTGTTAGCCAGCCACGATCTATTCTCTTACCATCAGAAAGTTGTTTCCCCTTCAGATGCTTGCGCAGCTTCCTCAATCGCGTACCCAAACGCTTTTGCACATGGCCAACACATTCAAGTTTTACAATGTCCAGTCCTTGCTACGGATTATGTTCTACCTCATGCTGAAACGCCTTGCTGTCACCATCACCCAAATTCCTGGCATAGCGTACACCTAGTGCGTTGTGATGTTATCGATTCTTGATGTTCATTTGTCATTTTGCTGATGATGATGATGATAATTGTTGTTTTAAGGGGCCTAACATCTAGGTTATCGGCCCCTGATGTCATTATGCAACGGTCCCCTTCTCGATAAGGCAGAAGGGCATCATGGCTTCCTATGTAGTGATTGTACAGTGCTACGATGTTGAGCAGCTTTGCAATAAACCCTGATTTGTCACCGAAGTGAGATTTTTTCACTACATGTTAAGAACCTGTAGATACGTGGGTAGCGTAAATAATATAATTCAACGTAACATTGTGGCGCCCGTGACAGGGCACGCGTGCATGTTCTGTCAATATTCTGTCTCGATGGAAGTCTTTCGTAGCACCATGGAAGTGGACATGGAACGTTCATTGAAATTTGGGAAGGTTATTCGTACAGCGATTACCAGATAATTGAACGTTCTGAGAAGTGAGATCGAGAATGTAGACCAAGAGGAGAAAAGAAGAAAGGTTCAGGTTTCGTTCTCCCTGCTGCAAAAGAAAAATGAATAGTTGCTTTCATAAGACGGCAAGATACTAAGTTTCAAAATAGACCTCGGGCAGGAGGATTTAGAGGATGAGTGCCGCATTGCCGACGGCAGTAGTTCCTAGACGTGGAGGTAAGCGTAAATGAAATATTAACCTCCTCAACGAACTTACTTGATGCAGCGATACCAGTGGTAGTACTGATATGGCAAGTAGACGAATGTTCAAGCTTCCGCAGTTGGAAGTTTGAAAATTTGACGGCGAGGTTCGACAGTGGTTACAATTTTGGGGTCAGTTCCAAAAAAAAAATATAAAGACCCAGATATTGTACCATAAGATACATTTCAGTATTTAGTGCAAGCAACAGTGAAAGGTTCGCATGCGAGAGAAGTAGTAGAAAATTTTCCACCTACAGGTGAAAACTATTGCTAAGCATCAGATAATTTGAAAAGGAGATTTGTTAGGGATGATTTGCTTGTTGAAGTCTATATTAGAGAGTTATTGACATTAATGTTGAAGAATGCGTTTTCTGTTAGTGATTCCAGCACATTGTGTAGTTTATATGACAGTTTGGAATCCCAATTAAGGTCAAAGGAAACACTAGGTGTTACCTGTGACAAGTGTGCTGCTATGTTTTACCCTCTAGTTGAGTCCTGTTTACCTGAGGCACTACTAAGAGCTTGGCAAATAAGCCCAAATTTTGCAACTAAAGGGGACTCCAAAACAGGTTAGAAAACATAATGCAATTTCCAAAGCTGGAAGTAGAATCAGAAGAAAGGATCAGTTTGGCTGTGGCAGGTTTTAGTATTAAAGATGACTGTAATACTCAGACAGCACTAACATGCTGTAAGCCTGCAACAGCCAGTGATGCTGAGTTATAAAGGGGGAGTTAACAAAAAAATATCCATTTTTTCTTTATTGGCCCATTCATAGGCCACTATATTGCTTTATCAAAATTTATGTTTTTCAAGATGATATCTCAATTATTTTAATTGTTATGGCTCTTTAAAGTTCATGCTGTAAGGTAGGCGTGGCGTTTAAATGTCGCAGGTCTCTCTCAGCTTTGCTCTCAGCTATCACGGGATTTTGTAATAATTATCTGGATTCAAATTAACCGCTTCTCTATGCTTGACAGTAGTTGGTATTTTGGCCAGTAGATACTGTAGTATACTGGTTATTTCCACCCCAAGATAAAACCTACCCTCACCCGGGTGTGAAATAGTAATTATTCTATACGCAGGCCCACTCGTGGCTCTTGTAGGACGGCCGGCTTCTCAAATGATTATTTATTCGTTATTGACTTGTAATTATTTATTATTTATTTATTATTCATTTATTATTTATTTAACTATGATTACTGTTATTAGTTATTATGATTATTGTAATTTATATATTTTTATTTATTGTATTTAATTATTTATTATGTATTTATTATTTATTTAATTATGATTGCTATTATTATTTATTATGAGTATTATAATGGCATACCAGGACAAGGAGAAAGAGGCAGGAGCAGGAGACTACAAGTCTGGGTTGGTTTAGAAGAAAGCAAGTCGTGCAGGTACACACTTCACTAGGAACTCATTTTCCACTAATAATGTGTGCTTCGTACATAAGGGACCTTATCTCTGGAAGTAACCGCTCCATTGACATGACATTTTCAACTTGAGTTCTACTATGTACGTAAAATGCTTTGAACCTTTTAAAATATAGAATAAAATTTAATCATAGGGGGGGGGGGATGATCATTTAAATGAAAGGCTCATTATTTGTTTTAATTGATTCCTTTCCTAAAATTGCCTATGCCCAAAATGTTGTATTTTTTAGGTTAAGATTACAATACAGACACAAAAGGTGTAAAAAGATGAGGGTGGCTGCTTTCGGTGCTTCAAAAAGGGGTCATTGTTCAAATAAATGCAAAATAACTGTGATATGTCAAGTGGTAAGAATCATAATGTGTCAATATGCCTTGATGTGCAACCTAATCGAAATAAAGATGATTCTAAAATCAATTAAGACCGCAACCAAGAAAAGGGTGAGCTGAAAGCAACCTCCCTTAGTAGCACCACACATCGCGATGTTCTGTTACAGACCGTAGTTGTGAACATCAAAGGTACGAGGTCTTACATCTTTGTACGAGCATTAATTGATTCAGGCTCTCCGAAGAGAAGTTGTGGACAAATTAGGTTGTAAACCACTGAGGGGTGAAACAATTAAACATGGCCTTTTTGGTGGTGTAAAAACTAATTTGAAGCAACATCTGTGTTACAATCTAGAGCTACAAAACTTAGATTGTATATTTCAATGTAATTTGGAAGCACTTGATCAAACAATCATCTGTGATTGTATTCCTTCTGTCGAGAAAGAACCTGGGTTAGAGGGACTTGCGGAGGGGAATATTTCTCTCACAGATGTAGGAGGAGGTGATGGGCAGTAGACCTGCTAATTGGGGCGGATGCAGCTGGTAAGGTATTGACAGGGAAACTGAAATTATTGGATTCAGGCTTATTAGCTTTTGAAACTAAACTAGGATGGACTCTGATGGGAAAGGATCCATAATCAGCCTTCGAATAACTTAGCAGTGGAGGTTACTTCACTACTTATTAATTATTTTAGTGACCTGTGGAGATTAGAAGTCATTGGTTTATCAGACTCAACCACCCAGTCCAAATGAGAAAGATATAAGGTATGTCGATTGAATTTTCAGACGTGTATTGTCCGAAATGATGACGGGCGGTACGAGGTGCCCCTATTGTGGAAGGAGGACCACTTGCGTCGTCCAACTTATAGGGATTTGGCACTTAAGAGACTCGAGTCCACAAGCCGAAAATTACATCAACGCAATTTGTTTAGTCCATACGATGCAGTTTTGACCGAGTAGGAACAATTGGAGATAATTGAAAAGGTACCACCTCAGGCACTCAATGATTATGGGCACTACATACCTCATCGAGCTGTCGTTAAGAAGAACAGCACTGCAAGAGTGGGCCAAGTATTTGATAGTTCTGCCAGAGAGAGAAGTTTACCCTCTCTGAATCAGTGTTTGGAGTGTGGGCCAATCCATATGGAGCTTATTCCTTCCATATAAATCAAATTTCGAAGAGGAGTGTTTGGGGTAACAGCTGATATAGAAAAGGCATTCCTGCAAATAACTATTCGACACGAGGACAGAGACAGTGTTCTTTCCCTCTGGTGGGATAAGTATGCCAGGGCGAAGGCTAGAGTTTTTCGGCATCAGCGAGTGGTGTTCGAGTTGAAATGTAGCCCTTTCATCTTGGGAGCAGTTCTTGACTATCATGTCAGTCAAGCCATGCTTAGTTCACTTTATAAATTTTATTAAAGCACAAAATATGCAGTATGAAATTACAACTAGTTTGAACAGAACTGAGACAGAGATAACCTCCTCTGCCCACACCACATCACGTGGTATCGATCACATCTTCTACCACATAGGGCACATACACAATTTAAGCCTGGCTGATGACATCTTCTGTTATTACACACTTTGAAGTGGAAACCATGTACCGAGAATCTCGTTACCAGGTGCCTCAGCTCGTAGGAGCTCTCTGTCCAGTCCCGTGATGTCATCGCATCAGTCGCGTAAAATTCTTGCCAGATGCTATCTTTCTTAGACTTCATTTCCTGAACTAGTGTCTCAAAACCATGTGTTGTTGGCAAAAGCATCTGCAGTCTCAGTTCTTCAACAAAGGGAAGCTCACTTGAGAGTTCATAAACCAAACGAGAAAGAGTAAATCGGGAGAGGCATAAGACTTTCTTTAGGTAGACAGCCTTGACCTTCTCTATCTCCACTAGATGCTTGTATTTTAGGTGGGACCAAATGTTTTCCAGACCATATGTAATTATCGGGGCGATTTTCATCCAGAAGAGTTTCATTGCAGTCTTTAAGGAGAGTGTTCTGAGATGCCGTATGTCACTCATGGCCTTTATAGCCGCGTTTGATCTGTCCTTGATGTGGATTGAGAAAACGTTGCCATGCATCTGAAAAGTCACCCCAAGATAGTTGAAGTGTGTCACACACGCCAGTGGTTTATCTCCGTAAAGAATTGTTGCTCCTCTTCCTCCTTTTCGAAAAGACATGGAAACTGTCTTCTTCTCATTCAACTGAAGTTCATTTGATTTCGCCCACTCCGGCACTTTATTAAAAGCCTGTTGCAGCGCCACTTCACTGGTTGCCGTTAGAACCATGTCTTCTGCGTAAATATATAACTTCACGTTTGAGGGTAATACTCGTACAACATATGCCGTAGCAATAATAAAAAGAATAGGGCTGAGGGGATCCCCTTGCATAACTCCTATTGTCTGTTGTATTTCCTTCGATTTCGCGATTTCATCCGAAATGACAATGAAATTTTCACTCAGTAACGAATCACTTTATGATAATGAGGTTATGCTTGAACTGAAACGAAGCCTCTATGTTGATAATGTGGTAACTAGTACTGAATATGTGTCTGAATTAAATCAATTTATCAGTGAGGCTGGTAAGGTAATGGACGATGATAAATTCAATTTAAGGGATGGCAGTCCAACCACAATAGCCTTGCCTGGCCTACAAAGTTTGTGGTGTTTCGTTTGCTGTGGGATACAGTGTCAGATACTGTACATTGCCATTGAAGTTACAGTGGCTGTATAATTTTGTGCAAGGTGAGGTGACGAAAAGAACAGTTCATTCAGTAGCCCAGAAGATCTTTGACCCTATAGGGATTCTCAGTCTGTTGCAGCAAAAACTATGGACGAGTGGGATATCATGGGATGAGGAAGTTGATACAGCAACTAGAATGGAATTTTTGTCATGGTCCCAAGGCCTCTTCCTTCTTAAAAGGTTGAATGTCCCACGTTGGTTCCATTATATTACAGACAACTCAGGTGTAAGTGTTCATAACTTCTGTGATGCCAGTGGACTAGCTTATGCTGCCTCAGTGGTTCATAAGACTGGTGGTCAATGGTTCAGTTAAGATATGTCTTCTGGCAGCCAAGGCAAGGGTAGCTCCCATTAAGGTAATTACCATACCCTGACTGGAGTTAATTGCCGCTCTGATTGGAGCCAGGTTATATAAGTCTGTGCTGGATGCACTTCATTTGAAAGATTCTGACTTGCATTTCTGGTCAGACTCTACCACCGTATTGACTTGGATCCAGAAGCAAGACAACTGGATTGCATTTGTAAACAACCGGGTAAAATAAATTCGCAGACTGACTCAGCCTGAATTGTGGCCACCAAAACCCTGCGGATCTTGCTTCAATAGGATGCCAGGAAGATAATCTACTAACACTGGGAGGGGCCAGACTGACTTAAGAGACCTGTACAAGAGTGGCTCTTGGGATAAATATTAGTAGATGAACAGCTGAACTAAATGAATCATCAAATACAGTAAGCTGTCTTGTGAAGGAGTCATTGACCTGTTCCTGGTGCAACAATCCTAAAGATAAGCACAATGAACAGTGTAAATACATGGTCTTATTTGGTACTGTCGATATTTCTCGAGCCATGATATGATGATTTGAATGATTGGATGGCTGAAGAGATTCCTTCATAATTCCCAGAAGACAAAGTCAATGAGGAGAACTGTAGAATTATCATGTGAAGAAATTTCCTTGGCCGAAAAATTAGTAATCAGACTTGTACAAGAGGAAACTTTCATTTCAGAAATTGACAGAAATTTAAGAAGCCTAAAGGTATTCAAGGATGAAGAAGGCATCCTTAGGTTGAGGACAAAACTAGTCAACAGGCAAGATAACAAGTATTCTTGTGCACCGGTCATTCTGCCTTCCTCTCATCCTCTAGTGTATCGTTTGATTATGAATGAACACAAAACTAATTCACATGTGGGGATTCAGACCCTGTTTAATATTTTGAGGGAACGATACTGGATCTTGAAATCCAGGAAAACAGTCCGAAAATTGCTGTCAAGGTGTGCAATTTGTTTGAGGAAGGTAGGACATAATTTGAACCACCCCACGCAGCCCCATTGCCAAAAGACCGAATCAATGATTCAGCCATATATGAAGTGGTTGGCTTTGAATTGGCTGGACCTCTTAATCTGAAAGGTGGTGCCAAAGCCTGGTTTGTCTTATTTACTTGTGCTGTTTATAGGTCAGTACAACTCGTACTGTTATCATCACTGTCTTCAGAAAACTTTTTGCAGGGCCTTAGACGATTTATTGCTCACCGTGGGAAGCCAGCGATAATTTATTCCGATAATGGTAGAAATTTCATAGGAGCTTCAAATGAGCACAAATCAGTTGACTGGGATCATATCGTTCGGTACAGTAGCATTAGGAAAATTGAATGGAAGTATATTCCCTCTGCAGCTCCAAAGTGGGGTGGACTTTGGGAAAGGTTGATTCGAGTTCTGAGGAAGATACTACGTTAGGTTCTGGGTCAAGCTTTGCTTTCCTTTGAAGAAATAATCACTGTTTTCTGTGACACAGAATCACTTGTAAATTCAAGACCATTAACCTATATTTCAGAAACTGATGGAGAACTACTTCCCTTATCACCTGCATTGATCTTACATGATGTCTCCAAAAGTCAAGTATCAGATTGTGATTTCGTTGAGGGAAATTCTCTCAACAAGAGGCTGCAGTATCGGCAGAAGATAAGGACATATCCCCGCAACAGATTTAGACTACAGTATTTAGGTCTTCTAATCCAGAAGTCCCAAGTAAATGGAAACAAAAGTGAAATAAAATTAGGGGACATAGTCCTAATAGAGAGTGACAATGCAAAACACATAGACTGACCATTGGGACGGGTTGTTCATATTTTGCCTGGTATGGATAATATTTATCCTTTAGAAGTCTCTGCTGGACGGGTGGAAAAGGTAAAAGGCCTTGATAGGGTTGCCGAAGCATCAGGTACCGAGGAGCACCAGGAATGGAAGGCAAATAAAAATGCCTGAAAAATTGAATTCGTGATTGCTGAGGATGTTGTACAAAATGTTTGTTAATTTTGTTGTATTTTAGCTGTATTTTTTTGCATTTTTGGTTTTGTACCTTTTGATTTGTCCACCACCAAATCAATGTGGGAGGATGTGGTGCGATGTTATCGATTCTCGATGTTCATTTTTCTTTTGGTAACGGTCCCCTTCTCGATAAGGCAGAAGAGCAAAAAAGCTTCCTATGTAATGATTGTACAGTGCTATGATGTTGAGCAGTTTTGCAATAAACCCTGATTTGTCACCGAAAGGAGATTTATCCACGCGGGTAGCGTAAATCATATAATATAACGTGACACCTAACTTCTCCTCTGATGAATTGAAAATATTGCCTAAACCAACAACTTCCATGCCACCACTATATCCGTTGAAATTATCCCCACATCTATGTGTTGCATTCACTGGGTTTACACAGCCATGACAATACTTCAACAAACACTCAACATCCAGAACCTTACCAGATTCAATAGAAGTAACAATGACAACACCATTGAGAGAGATATGTCCTCTCCGTTGCCATGGACCATCTGGAGCTATTGGAAATCAATTCCAAAAACTACCATAATGGAAGATGAGGTTTGGGGAAGAACGAACAAGGAACTCACCCCTTAAAATACACTTTTATTACTCAAAACAAAGATTTAGGGTTAATAGAGGTAACAGAAGTCTGAAAGGTACAAGATATCAAAGCTTGAACAAGTCTGTTACAACATTTCCAGAGGTAGGGGGAGCCCGTGGCTCATTTACAATAGTGGGGCTTAATTATTATTATTATTATTATTATTATTATTATTATTATTATTATTATTATTATTATTATTATTATTATTATTGATCACAAACGATCAACCGGTAAATAGTTATTATTGATCACAAACGATCAACCGGTAAATAGTTCGCAAGCTAGAGTATATTACTAGAAAAGCATGCTAACGTTCAGCAAAAAAGGAGAACGTAAAAAAGCACAAAAGCAGAAATGGTTAAACACCCAACACCACGTGGCATATAAACTAATTGCAGCCAAAAGAAAACTGAAAAAGGAGAAAATTCCTATATTTCTAATAGTTATTGTAGTTAGTGGAAACAATTTGGACAAGAATCAAAAACATGGAGGCAGAAGCCACCTGTGGCCTTTAGAATAAACATATAATTCAGCGTAAATACAAGAAGTGAAAAATTGTTGTGTTGAAAGTATACTAAACTTTTACCCAGCAGGGTGTTGATTCGAATTTTAACGGATGAAAAAGTTAACCACACCTAAATTAAGTAAACCCCTAATCCATAAACGTAAATTGACATGACCAGGTAACAATTACCTCGAGTAGGAAGTTTGCCGAGCGAAATGTACCCGCATTTAACAATTTAGAGGAATTACTAGAACAAACTTTATGAAAAACATCAAAAGAAGTTTCGCCTTGAAAACAACAAATGATAGGGATTTTTTGTGCAATTAGCATGAAGTATTTGCAATCGTTTCGGTAAGTGCAGAAAGCAGTACAAAAACAATGGGGAAGGAAATGCCAAACATAGCACGCTCTTCGAGCATTGATACGCCAGAGACAAGTAATACGTGCAGTAGGCGGCCATGGCCTAAAGCCTAACAGTTGAGTCCAGCTCAAAAATGGGAGCAATCCTAATAGCTTCAACAATATTAGTGTTTAAAAACAACGATACTTAAGATTGAAGGTCTAAGACCTATTAAAAAACTAGCAAGAAAACCCTTAAAATATGTACATTTTTCTCTGTTCAATGAATTAAGTAAGTTAACAACTTCCTAACTAGAGTGCCTTCATAATAGAACGTGACACGGCATTTAGGCAAATATAAATTTTTTATCCTGAATTCCTGAACACAGTAGGAAAAATAAGAGTTAAACATAACAAAGGTTAAAAGGTGGGTTTGTAACCATCTAGATATTTATGCAGAAATTAATTATGTGTTACATTCAACATGGGAGGGAGTCTTAATAGACTAAGCCTCATAGGGGGAAAAGTACAAAAAATAATTCGAATTAACCTAAAGTGTTAGTAGCAGGTAAATGGGGATACAGGAAAGAGGAGGATTATAGTGTGGCCAACTTCATTTCTCACTTCGCGACGCGACACGGAAAGACACTTCAACGAACACTGGTTGCAGCTCTAAAAATTGTTTAGGGAATATCATCTGTTGATTGACACTGTTTAGGAAATTAGTAGCTCATTGGAGAGAGTTTTACGATGATAGTTGAAACAATTTGCAGTGTTAAGTAATGTTTACTGTAAGCAAAGGTACCCAGTTAGACGGTTACGCGTGACGTCATAAAATTCAAACAGATGGGGATGTTACTAGATCCTTATCTGTGGAGTTTTTCAAGTCTATTGTAGCTCAGTTCATACTTCACATTAGCTAGGCTATTCAATTACAGTTGACTCAAGATTGATTCCCTCGAGGCCCAAATTGAATAGGTTAATAGAGCATATGGGGTGATCCCATGAAGTTTACTGGGTTTGCAGTTTAAAAATTACATGGAATTCCCACGATGGCCGAAATATAGTTATAGCATTTAGCAGTGAAATTCCCTCGGTGGAAATAATATCAAGACAAGTACGGCATTATCAGTAAAAAGTGCTTCTTCTAAAATTGGTAACTTGCACGATAATTAAAATACAATGAGGTTTAAAACAGCGTCAAGCTGATAAAGAGATGTCAATTACTAATCTTTTCCATGTTGAGTTGCAGCAGCTGAGTGCGAGAAGAACCATTTGAACAAGATGTCGGACGAAATCACATGCCTCTGAGTGAGGTCTGAAAATAGCGTGTTGGCTCTGTTAAAACTGACAGACGAGTGGACGAATACACGGAGAGAACAATCGGCGACGCAAGGAAGGAGAGGGGAGTGGAAGGAGAAATTACGTATGAAATTCCAACATCAGAAAAAATAAAGAATGTTAGGAAGAGCCCAAGAAAAGGGTGTAGTTTTCAAGGAACATGTTTTGGCGAGATTGATGGCCTCTGCTTGAGATATGTTGAACAAACTCTTGAGGCGAGAAGACTCCAATATCTTCAGCGCCCTGCGGCAAGGAGCACTGCAGAAAGATGTTTTAAAAAGAGAAAGCATCGCAAATTTGGAGCATACTTTCAGAAAACAAAGGGAGATGCACAAAAGAAAAACATAAACATGTCTGTTAGTGGCTTCCATAGAAAGAAAGAAAATCAAAGAGAACCCAATGTTGGTAAAATTACTATACCAGTGAAAGTATATTCAGACGGAATATGCCACCATTAATAATTTCAGTTATGTCTGTTCCCTCAGCCTCAATTGCAACCTGGGCAGCAACTCTCATTGATGATAAGCTTGTTTTTCAATGACTCTGATTAAGAAGTGAACTTTCCTGGTGGAAACGGTAAATCTAACATGCCACAAAGTGTCTGTGCAGCCTTCTTGCCTTTTCCAATACATCTCGTACCTTATTCCAAACTTATATTTATGCTGTACATTCGTTCGTTTGTTAACTTAGAGGACATAACAGATGTCATTTTAACACAAACTGTACAAAACAAATTAATACTGGTAGCAAGCCTCTTCCTCTTGTTTACATTTTCATAAATCTCCATAGAGTCATTGTTGTCACACCGATAGCACTTGGTTGTACACTTCAAAAGTTAAGAAGTAATGCCTAAATCCACTCTATTGTTTCCGCTAACACTCCTTGTTTCCACAATCCTATCACCGTTACTTATATTCTCACACGCATAAGGGTCTGGAGAAGACGGATTCTTCTTGCTAGCGGAAGGTGGACTTGTAGGCCCATGTGACGAACTTGGTTGGATAACCTCACTATTATCCGTAGGAGATTTCATTACACTCATGGTATATCTGTTACCTTTAAACTTATTCGGCGTGTATATAGGTCTACAAATACAATAATAATACGTGTTCAACTCAAGTCCTTGTTTCAAGCAACCTCCACAACTAAGACGCAAACAAAACGCTCAATTTATCTTCAATTGTCACTTATACTCGTTTATCGATCAAGGATACCAACATAAAAGACAGGAGTCATGGAATAAATAAAGTAGAGTCAAGGTATGTCTCACCAAATACAGTGTAAACGCAGGTGAATGAAAGACGGTAAAAAGGGGGTGTGGCAGAAATGTCTTTGTGTAGAAAATGTTATCTCTTACCCATTACGATGCAGAAAACATAAATAAACCTTACATACATGTGTTCAGGAAGGTCTAGAGTGCAAGATAAAACGAAATGTAATTTTGACGCATTTTCACTGCCCGGTTCCTTTTCCTCTCTTTTATGGGTTGATGGTTGAGGTCTTGGAGTAAATAGGTGACTGGACTTTCCATGTTGACTTGACGAATTCGAAATAGTTCAGTCCCCCACATAGGTGTGTAGCCCTTATTGAAGACAGGCTTAAATTTGCTCACACGAACAAAATCCCCAATTTTCAGTCGGTGACGTTTAGGAACGGATGTTTTTATGGGGTTAAACAGTTTATCCAATCGCTGAATATTTTTAGTCACGAGGCATGGCTTGGTTCCAATCGTTCTATGTTTGGTGTAATTGTAACGTGATACTAGCTCGGGAAACATGTCCAACCAGCGATACGTGTACTGAGCGGTAAACGCTTTCCACATATGGGTTTTCAATGTTCGGTCGAACCGCTCAACCACGCTGGCTTTAAGATTGCTGTACGTGGCGTAGTTGTGAATATCCTTAGATTTGAGAAAACTGGAGAAATCCTTGTTGAAAAATTATTTCCCCTGTTCGGTTTGTAGCAACTGAGGTTGACGTTTGGAGTGTTGAATAATATGTTGAAAGGCCTTGGTGACGAGTGGACCAGACTTGCGACGCACAGGTTCAACAAAGGCCATTTTGGAATTGACATCAATGACAGTCAACATATAGCATACACCTTCGTTAACGCCAGCATAGGGAATCATTTCAACCAGGTCTGCTTGCCAAAGTTCATCCACACCTCGTGAAATCACATTGAGTCGCGGATAGTGACGCCTAGCCGGGCGATGCAACTCGTGAGCAATACCCATTTTAATAGGTGAGGGCTTAAACAATAATTTTGGCATTTCGAAGTTCTTGTTTAATTTCTTGAATTTCCCAATCGTGACCAGTATGGCCGGCTTGACGTGAAGCATGCACCATCTGTAGTCGCTGGACGAGCTTATTGGGATTGTGCCAGTAGGTAACATCCACAAGGGGTTTTAATGGTTAAATGTCACTCCCGAAGCGGATGCTTTACGACGACCACTTTGACTGGTGGGAAACATTTTTGCAATGATGGCTTTATATTTTTGAGATATATTGGCTTTCACTTGTTGAGCGGGATCATACTGTCTTTTGTGGGCATGGGTATCCGATAAAATGGATTTATATTTGCCAAGATCCTCTGACGTATAATCAAGGGAAGAGGGTGTTCGAGAGAAGAGCAGCTTTAACAGTCCTGGCGTTAATTTATAGTTGATGTTTTTAATGACAGCTTTAGTACGAGCAAATTTAATGGATGAATCGCCAATTTTATAACTATCATCCTCATAGCGAACACCATACGTGGTATCTGTGTTTCCATTAAATAGATCGGTGAAATAGGGTTCCAATGTTGATCCAAAATATTTTATTAAAATGGTTTTCAGTTGAGCTTTATGTTGAGGGGTGACCAAGAGTTGTGAAAACGGAGACGCTCTGGAAGGGCAAGGTGTTTCGACCATGGCCAAGGCTTTCTTTTTTCTCAAAAACTCTGCAAGGGGTGCGGCCTTTTTTGAGGCGTAAACACTTGTTCCTCCTCATCCTCAACTTCGCTAACACTAGTCAAATCTTCCTGTTCCTGTTCGTCTTCCTCTTCCTCAGGGTCCTCGTGCAGCGTCTGCGTGGCTTGTGAAAGGGTGGGTAGCGTTTCAGATGGCTTGAAAGTGGGTTTCAACATGGCTTTTAGCGGAGGTGCTAAATGTTGTTGAATAAACAAGGCATGATCGGCAAGTAATCGTTTCAACTGACGAAACTTTTGGCAAATAGTATTTTTGCTCTAATAATATGCTTTTTCAATTGACTCTCTGCTAACGCCATGGTGTCTTGACAAATGACTTGAGAGGGAATGAGACTGTGCCTTAAATAGCAATAAAATGATCAAACCCTAAGCGATACCCTCCTTGGTTGAGTTCACTTTGTTTGTCAATCACTAAACAGGCATAACGTTGAGTGTTCCAGCACAGTGCACACAATTCACTAAACATTTGAAAGGTCATATCCGGATTCACATGTTCATTATAAACGTGACGACTGTTCCTCTCGTCCTGGCGAAATAAAATAATGACATTGGCATTGTCACGAATCAACTGTTTGGACATTTTAGAATACGTTTGTCCAAGATAGAAGCAATCGATATGTTTGTGTCGACCCATGCTGAAATAGCTTTGAATAATGCCTTGACGTTCAGTAGATACATCATCGAAAATCATGAGTGAATCAGGCTTTACCTTATCCGGTGAAATAACATTTTCTTGCATGGAAAATGTGAAATAACCCATATTCTCTTTTTGTAATCCAGACATGACTTGATCCAGAAACATGTAGAGGGGTTGGTAGAGAGATTTTGCAAAAATATAAATATGAGTGTTAGCAAAAGATTGGTCTTTCCACAGACGGAAGGTCCCAAAATGATGCAGCGAATGGAAGATGGAAACAGTGAACCATGGTGTTGTTCACGTGATGTGGGACAGAGATGGTAAACCATGTCCCCCACGGGGAATAACTCTTGCTGCTTAATAATCTTCATTCAACTAAGGCTTAGCCAGGCTAGCAGGCTGTCTATATACAGGACACTGAGCCTAGTCATAGAAACAGTAGACTTTTACTACATGTTGACAATGGATGTCATTGGACGGGCGTTAATGACCAAAGCTAGGTCTGTCCCCATACATGATCCTAAACAAGAAACAGATCCTGCTAATAAACACTATGTGGATAGGTCTGTAGTGCCACGCACAAAGCAGGGAGATTATGACTTTAAGGGAAAGCGGTTAACCCATGTAAAACATCCTCAAGTGTCTACAGACGTTACTACGAAAAAGTATGTGGATAACAAAGTGTATGAATTTTATGACAAAGTGCCTCAACTTACAGTGAATGGCTATAGCGCTAATCACCATCGTATTATTCACGTGGAAGACCCACAAGACGAAGACGATGTCTGTACCAAGCGTTACGTGACCTATGAAATGAAAAGGCTTTATAAATTTATCCCATTTGTATTTTTAGAGTATCTGACAAATGAAAAACCTCTGAATGAGAGAAACCATATACCACTAGCTCGTGACCAGCACTTGACCTATGTGCTTGCTTCAGGTTTAAGCCACTATCGATTACACTATGATGGAACCATTCACTTCAATTATGCCATACCTGATGAGAACCATTTACAAATAGAGATAAATGGTCTTAGGATGTTGGTCCATAACCATGAAATGGTCAATGCAGGAGACGAATTATCCTTTCATCTCATGTTGGCATTGGATGAAAAGCAAGCGGGAAAAACCATAAACGATTTCCCACTTTATGTGGAATGGGAATATACAGCCATGAAATAACAATCTGACGTTAGTTGTGACTTAAACTTTCTTGTGAAAGGTTGTTGGTCATCATCATGGTGAAACAAAGGTATGTGGTGAGAAAGACTAAAAAAAGGAGTTTGTCCTTGGCAAAGCCTGGGCTTAAGACATTCGTGGACAAGCCCTTGCGAAAGAAAAAAATAAAAATAATGTATTGACCATAAGGAAAGCCCTTCGAGCAGCACAGAGACGTGTTATTCCAAAACGTCGGCGACAGGGTTCAAAACAAGGGCGAGTGATTTCCGTCCCCACACGAGCGGGATTTTTACCTGCTTTATTTGCCGGTCTGGCTGCTCTGGGTTCACTTTTGGGCGGTGCCAGTGCGGTGGCGAAAACCATTAAAGCCGCGCAGCAAGGCAAGCAACAACTCAAAGAAAGTCAGCGACTCAATGAAACGATGGAAGCGATTGCAATGGGGGCTAGAAATGCCAATTTAAAGCCAGCCTTTTATCAACAACGATTTTGGGATGTCACCATTTCAAAATATATATAAAAAATTAACCTCAGCCATAGCAAGACATGCCCTGACGCATCAGCAAGTGGAAAACTATGCTTAACAACTAAAGCTTTCTCATTTTCGAGGTGTGTTTATGCGAAACCAATTACCCCCCACGAGCCTGGAAACAGGAATGTGCTGTTGTCAATTTGGATGATCACCGAGGACCAGGAACGCATTACGTAGCTTATGTCAAAGAGGGATCCATCGTATGGTACTTGGACAGTTTTGGGACTTTACCCCCGCCCATCGAACTAGTGACCTATTTTGGAAACAGAATCAAGATATATTATAATGTGAAACGTGAGCAAACTTTAACAGCCAACAGTGTGGACGTTTGTGTTTTTTTTATATAAGACACAACATATGCAAAAACGCCACCAGTATGTCGGCAGAAATTAAAACGTTTACACTGCATGGACGTGGACCCGAAGTCAGCCTAGACTTTTACCCGCCTATCGAATTGAGTGAAAAACCCTATGGTTAAGACTTGTTTCTCTTGAAACATACAATCGATTATACAACATACGTAAAAATGTGAACTACAAGTATTACTATGATGATTCTGTGCTCACCATGAACTCCGGCGGATACACGATCGATGACATTTAAGAACACATTTATGTGGTGTTGATCAATGAATATAGTTGAAAGTCATTTCTCGATGGAACGCGCAAGTTTGAACTTGTAGGAAATACCAACACTCATCGCTGCAGTATTTTCTCTACCTTCAACATTGACTTTAAAACACACCCCGATTCCATTGGTCCATTACTAGGATTTAAACCACGCGTGTTAGAACCCAACAAAAAACATGAATCAGACCATGAAGTGAAATTCATTGAGGACCATCATGTGTCGGTGAGTTGTAATATTATTAGCTAAGTGTACACCAAAACCATCGCATTCGCTTTATGACTTTATTGTGACATCGCCCAATGGCTATATTATTCGTGAAAACCCTCCAGTGGTGCTTTTTCATTCTGTGGCTGTCGATAGTATTATTAATGTAACATTAAGACTGATCAATAGAGATCAACAACTCATTGATCTAGATTCTACCACACCAGTGACTTACAAGTTGGTGCTAAAGCCACTATGAAGTTTGTGTATAAAGCAACAACACCGTCTAGGAATGGTTTTAGTTGTTTGCCACGTGAATACACGTTAACATCTCAAGACAAGCTGATTTTACATCATTTGGGTTACCACGTCAACCCCCATGATGAATTCTATCCTTGAGATAGCGAACCGCTTCGAGGAGCAACCAGGGGTGTTAAGAATTGATCTCCATTCTTATCAAGCTCAAACACCTGGACTCAATAACAATGATGAAATTCTTTTTTTTTATCAACAACCAAGATATTTACACCCTACCGCATGAAAGTGTCATTCAGATTGAAGGTCGGCTCACCAAAGCCGATGGCTCTACACCCACCACATTCAAGTTGGCCAACCATGGTTTGGCCTTTCTGTTTTCTGAAGTACGTTATGTCATTAGCGATATCGTGGTGGATAGCACTCAGAATGTGGGCATTTCCAGTGTCATGAAACTATACGCCTCTTATAGTGAGGAAGATGGTAAAACACTTTGCATGGCAGGTTGGTGCCCTGACTCGACCAATGACTGGATGGTACACACCGATGGGACCTTTACTGGATATTTACCTCTTAAACTGATTTTAGGCTTTGCCGAAGATCACCAGCGCATTGTGGTCAACAGGAGTGATATTAATGCACACAAGGGAGCCGACAATGCCCCCATAGATTCAAAAATTCAACTACAACGCTTGCTATGGAAAGTGCCCCATGTGACCCTTGACGATAGCAAAAAACTGGACATACTCAAAATGGTAAAGAGAGATATGCCTCTACCCATGGAATTTAGAAGCTGGGCACTCCATGAGTACCCGCTATTGCCCACCACCAACACACACAGTTGGTCAGTAAAAACAGCCCGCCAAACAAAGAGACCACTCTACATCATCGTGGGTTTTCAAACGAATCGCAAGTATCAACAAACCAAAGATGCCACGCAATTTGATCACCTGCAATTGAGAAATGCACGTCTTTTCCTCAAGGGAGCTGTGTTTCCCTATGAAGGAATGGATTTGGATTTTTCAAAAAATAAGTTTGGTCCCCTGTACGACTTGTTTTCTAAATTACGATGGTCGTATTATCAAAAAGAGAACGGCCCCATGCTGCTACCCCAAGCGTTTAAGGCAAGAGCACCAATGATCGTCTTTGACTGTTCTTACCTGGAAGAGTCTGTCAAGCCATCCAATATTGACATTCGACTAGATTTTGAAACGCATGACAATGTACCAGCCAATTCCACGGCCTACTGTTTGATTATTCATCACAAACATGTCAATTATTATCCACTGTCCAACCAAGTGACGAGTGTATAAATAACAGGTCAACCCACGTCAAGCCGCTCAGTCATGTCTTGCTTTAAAGCATCAAGAGAAGTCACATCCATGAATTTAAACTCTGACGAACAACGTTTCAAGACTTTTGCAACGTGGCCAGTGCCTTTCATAAACCCTCAAGCCTTGGCGGCCGCTGGATTCTACTATTTCAAAACAAGAGATGAAGTGAAATGTGCCTTTTGCCCCGTCATCATAGACCAATGAGAAGAGAGTGATGAACCCATGCAGGAACATCAGCGCTGGTCACCTGCCTGCCCCTACCTGTGCAGAATGGAGGTGGGAAATATACCCTGTCATTCAAGCTATTCCTCACTGTCGCCTCTGGGTGATGAAAAAAAAAAGTTACGATACGTGTGGACCGTATGGTGTCCATGGTGCTTCGGTGAGTAGCTCACCATCAAAAACGCCTAGTTTAGAGACATTGGGACCTCATCGGTGTTATGGACTTTACAAACACAAAAGACTATATTGTTGTATCAGTTGGTATCGTCCCTATCCCATAATGACAAAAGCCTGTAGGACGTGTTATGATAATAAAATGAAGTAATTTTTAAATTCTTATTTTTTCATGTACCCCTGTCCTACCTTAACCTCATTTTTTTTGAAACTAGTAAGGTAGGTAAGTCCATGACATGGTCACACCTTATTGGCCGATCGTCTGACAGTCGTCAGTTGAACTCGGTCCAGGCAAGCGTCAACATGTTACGCACACTCATTGTGGATTGCCAAGGGTTTAAAATTTGTGATAACAAATTTATTTTTAAACAAGTGGCCATTATCGATTGTACCACGTTTTGGATATCGCAAGCTACGCATTTGCTATTTAAACAGCCCCATGCTTTTGATTTGTTGTGTGAAAAAGACCGTAAACAAACCCAGTGGATTGAAAATCATAGGAAACTAGACTGGAATCAAGGAACCATTTCCTATAAATATTTGGACGTGGTCATGAAAGCACACTTGTCCTCAGCCAATGTGTTATTCGTGAAAGGTAATGAAAAACGTCAATGGTTACAACCATTTTTGGCGTCTTACTGTCAATGTATCGACCTCATGGACTTGGGCTTCCCTTCATTGCAAACGCTCATGAATACTTTTTCTTGTGGCAACATTAACCATAGAGCCCTAGCTCATGTGTGGCATCTCTTTCATTGGTTAACCACCCATGCCTGCTGGGAGTTGTTGAACAAAATTATAACTCAAGATTTACTTGTGAATGACGCCAGTGAGATTTCCACAAGCGAGGTGTAAACATCTACAGAACGTGATACCATGGAGAAAGGCAATGCTACGGACAAAGCCATCGGCAAGTTCTTTGTATGCAAAAAGGAAATAGACAGTTTTACCAAAGAGGAACTATTGGCGTTCCCCAAGTCGTTCCTTTATTATGTGACCGGCAACGCGGTGAAATAAATCTGGAAACATGTACCAAATCATGGACTCAAGACCCTGTGTTGAGTGAATTGCAACCCTGTACGGATTACGATCACCATAAGCAAGTGGCCATGGCAAAAATACACTCTACGCGTCAGTGCGCGACTTGTCAGCCAGTGAAACTGTATCACGGTCATAAAAGTCCGTGTAAAGACTTTGTTGAATCATTCCAAGGGTGTCATGGCGAGAAAAAGCAACAACAACAACAAACACAAACATCGTCCACAGAGGAGGAGGAAGACCAAACCTTTTTACCATCGATGGAAAAGGATATGCCAGACCTGTACTGGCAATGGCGTCATTGACAAAGTGATTCAATACTTACCTTTCGAAGTCCATCTTCCAGGTTATCGTTTTTGTGGCCCTGGAACTCATCTTGAAAAACGTTTGCAGCGTGGTGATGTACCCATTAATCTTTTGGATCAAGCATGCAAAGAACATGACCTTTCTTCTCGCCATAGTCATCCTGGTTTAAGACATGTGGCATATAAATTGTTATTGAAAAAAAACTAAACAACGTTTCACATCCTGTGATGCCTCAGTGGGTGAGAGGATGGCAGCCCTGATTGTCATGAGTGCTATGAAAGGAAAATTGATGATGCGTGGACATAAACTATGAGGAGTGAGGAATTGCAATGTGTTTGTATTCTATTACTCTTTTGTCAATCCCTATGGTTATGAAATAAAAACAAAGGTTTACCAGAGCACGACGTTGTTTTATTTTAAAAAATCATGATGTTGATGGGCTGATTTTCCATTTTACACATTTTCACACATGATGAATTCACATATTGCCATTAGCCAATTTGCAATGTACAGTTTTTAAAAATATCTGTTTCAAGTTTTACGTTTTTGATGATATGGATTTTCCATTTTGTTGATGACACTTTTTAAAAATGTTCGTTGAAGTTTTTCTGAATTTTCATATTTCACACATGGCCATTTGCAGTTTTTAAAATAACAATTTTAGGTTTTTTTGAATTTTGTCGATAACGAAACATGGATTATCCATTTTTGTTGTTTTCACATTTTTCCAATTGGTGTATGTCGAAAGTTGAGATTTGTCGAAGATGTTGATGCGAGTGCTTGACCATGAGATGCTGCAATGTGTTTATGAGTGTTTGGAGGAACGTTGAGGTCTATGACTACTGCAGGTAAGACTGTTTTTACAAAAAATAATGTCTATTGTCTGCCACATTTCAATGAAAAAATAACCTATTGAAAACAAAGTGAGAATATAAGTGAAATCCCCCCCCCTCCCCACCCAACCTACCTCACCGTGTTTGCTCTGGTCATACAGACACACCAGCTCTCTCTCTCTACTCATACATTCACACCTGTCTTTGGGAACAAACACAACCACTTTATTTATTCCCAAAAACACATTCTCGACATGCACACTCATCCCAAAATAACTTTTTTTAAATTAACCATTTATAATTTACATTGTAAAAAATAATAATTAAAGTTACTAAAAATATTACTTATTTCATATTTACAAAAAAAAAACAAATTTGTACAGTTTTAAAAGAATCAAACTATTTACCAATCAAAAATTTTAAAAAGTAAGGTTGCATAGAACTTTTTAAAGAGCAAAAGGTCCTAGTGGGTTGCCACTATTTGCAAAATCTACTATTTTCAAAGCCAAAAACCAATATTTACAAAATACTAAATACTAAATCAATGAGTTACAAAAAAGCCATGTCCCTAAACGAACAAACAGACAAATCACACCTCCTCCTCCTTGCGATCATAACCCCAGGGCAGGCAGCTGAGCAGGTCATCAGCCCACACACGTTTGTTATCCATGGAGGCGAGGGTGCGTTTTCTCTGTTCCACAAGATACAAATAATGGTTGCTGGATTGTATCCTGCACTGTGTATGGGACATAGCTTTGCCAGTGCGCAAAACCGCTAAGTAATCGTCTACACGTAGCGATTTTACCACTGCCCTACCTACATCTTTTGCTCTTTTGGCTTCCTTACAGGCTAGTGTGCGATGAGCATACATTTTCGAGGCCAAACCTACGAATTCCGTCATAATGGAATCACCGTATTCATCTTTTAAAACACCCATTTCCTTCTTGTTTTTATGGGTAGCTGTAACACGTTGTCAGCGCTATACGAAGAGGTGTCGAACCAATCACTATACTGTCTCATGACGTCATAGGTGTTTCAGTGGCTAATGTGGTATATGTATGAGTCCGTATCCATCGATATATGACCGATTTGGAAAAGTCTAAAATGACTTGGCCCAAGTAAATGGGCTTATCCATGGTCACGCTGGTCCTACGCAATTCAATAGTAGCCAAATCCTCATCGATAATGTTGATCGATTTGGAATTTGGCTTGGCAATGTACCGCCGGGCACCCCACTGACCCACCCAGACATTCAACAATTTAATGTCACGGTATTTGCGGACTTGCCATAGATGCAGTTGTTCATTAATTTAAAAAAATAATTTCAAACTGCTGTGTTGCCATTTGTCGGTGCTCTGTGTTGAGTTGCATGTATGGCTCGAGCCATGGCATTTGGACAAAAGAAATACCCCTGTGGATTTTCTTCAACACCAAGCCTTGGGCGAGGCATTGCACCAACATTAGGATATGTAGCACATACCGATTTTTGTTGTTGTGAAGTGTGCCCATGAGTTTTTCAATTTTCACTTTACTGTCAGGGGGAACCATTCGCTCAAGGCAGAATGGGAAATCGGCATGTTCATTATACAAGCATGATGGATATTCAATATTCACTTCTAGCACATATCCACGGTCTATTTCTAGGCTAGCCATGTTCACATCAAATTCTGACACTTGTTTGTCTGTCAGCCAAGCAAACTTCCCATAGGGCATAGGCTGACTCATGGCGTAACCATACAAATTATTCACGTCATAGTACATTAAGTATGATTCTGGTTTGTCTGGTGAATAATCAGGCATGTAGACATTGGTTAAGCGACACGAATGCCCTTTTCAAAAAATAGAACCATGTCTACATCAGTGAGTAAATCCAATTCCACTTGAGTGTATTTCAAAGCGGCTTCGAACGAGAGCCCAGGACTCGTATACTAGTGAGCCGGGTCAAGACCGTAAATGTGTTGACACAACTCACGGAATTTTTGAAACACATCGGTGAGCAGCAATACATCCAGTTTTAGGTAATGCACAGCATATTCACTTAGCGTTTTGGTATCAAACACTCACCAAACTTGACATGCATGTGCATAATCTTCATCGGAAACGGTACTGCGTGTTAGTTTCGAGTAAAATTTATCTTGTGGTGGGAGTTTTCTTTGCTTTAACACGTCCCAGCTGTTGCAGAAATCATACGGGAATATACAATTGAAATTGCTCAGGATCATTAAAATGCATTCTAGTATTTTTTAATTCCTCCTCATTCAAGCCATTCACAAGACTGTCTAGCGAGGATGCCATAAACTTAAAGGAATCCAAAAATCGAATGCTAAAGTCGCTCAACCTCCATGTCAGGGCTGTAAAACGCTCATGCTTTTGGGGAATAATGGTAAACGAGCCCTTGTTGACATGACCCAATTCACGAATCAAAAAGTGAATGTCATAATTCGCCAGATTGTAAAAAAAGACACTTATGAAACGAGGAGCTGGAAAGTTCATTTACTATGCGCAGCTCCACGAAACTCTCCCGTATAGTGCGAGTGATCACGAACGGTGTCCTCAGCAAATATGACATGTCGCGGCCTACTCATACTGCTGCTGGTGTTCTGGAGATAGGCTCATGGGTACTGGGTGGTCCATTAATTCCTGTACATCATGAGCTAACTTTACAAGTTCATCCAAAAAACATCTGGCACAATCTGGCCCCGCACGGTATTTGTAAACGGATTGTGTGGGGTCATAGGCACACACCACATTAAATCCTATGGCAAAAGGTTCATGTTTTTGAATGGGTGTGGTTGAGCTGATGGTGGGATCTGGTTCACATCCCTCCATGGGTGTGGTGAGTGCTTCGAAATCTGCATACACCATATAGGGAAGAGTGTCACGCTTACGAATGTTGTTAAATTTCAACACAGCCTTGTGCCCTTGTCGGAGACTGAAAGCAGGCTGTGGATTTTCATTTTTCAAGAGAATTGCAAAGCCACCATATTATAGTTCTCACGAAATTCCATTGAATTAGACGTCGGTATATTAAGGGTATATTAAGACTTCTATGAAGACAATCCATGTCAAGTTTCACATCGCTCAGATGAAAATTCGCCAGTAAAAAACATTTAAATATTTAAATGTCACGTCACCACCATGACGGTTTTGTGCACACCAGGTTATTGAAAGTTCTATAGGTGAACCTATGTTTATAACCTCTATCAACACATAAAATTTCAGTTTGATTGCATTTGTGAATTCATTGTTTAAAACAAATGTTTTGCATATTGAATGATGTCGTATTTGCATTGCTGTACGAGTATGACAACATTTCGATTTTGCACATTGGCTCATGTGTAAACTCTAAGATAACTCGTTGGTTTGTTTCTACCGTACACTGTTTTCGTGCATGGAGTTTGTTCACACAACCTGCACAAATGGGGGAAGTGGCGAAACCAATGCTGTGATTGCGGTACATCTAACCAGACCATCAGGTACAGTGTTGAAGATTGCAAACTAAGGGCGTACTTAGGTGACCCTAACGACATTTTCAGTGCTACACCATCGAGCCTTGACTGGAGAAAATAGACTGGACATAAGGTTGATATCTGTGCTAGTATGTAATTCTTCTTCTTGTTTCGTATAGACCATCTAAGGACCACGACATTCAACTGCTATATTTGGAGTGGGCTTTGATCTTTGCCCAATAGTTACGCATCCTCTGGCTGTGTTGTTCCCTCCTCTCCTGGGTCCAGAGGGCATCTGTTTTCCTTCTTGGCGGTTTCTGCTGGAACCTCAATTGCTGAAGCATCTTCCTGAGAGATGTCCGGTCTTTTAAGTCTCTTGCCGTCCCTCCAAGTTCTTGCAGATCTTTGCTCACTTCCCGCAACCATGGTGACTTGGTCTTCCGCTTTTGCCAGTAACCGAGGAGCTGGTTGGTCAACCTGGTAGGAAGCATCCTGTAGACGTGTCCATAAAATGCTAGACGTCGTTTCCTAACAACATCCGTGATTCTTTCACAGGACGTGTAGAGCTCTTGATTAGGTCGCCTTCCGTATTCATTACCTTCCTTAACAGGCTTGCCACGGTGGGTGAGTGGTTATAGTGTCGGACTACCAACCCCAAGATTGCAGGTTCGCCCCTGGCCATGGAAAGTGATTTTTGTAGGCGACAAAAATCACGACACTCATGTCATACGTTGTTGGCATGTTAAAGAACCCATTTGAATTCAGTAGGCCGTGTTCAATGGCAAAATTAATCTCAGGATTTTCCGCCAACACAAAGTTCCTCCATTCTCTACTTGAAAGCGCTGTAGTGTCAAGTAGTTTAGATATCTAACCTCCTTGACTTTCATAGCGTTCAAAGGAACGACGAAATTCGACATGCAAGCTACCCTCTGGGTGTCAATTAACAAAGCTTGCACCAGGCACCCGAGGCCATACGATATTATTATTTATTGTGGCAAAATCAATCTCACCGCTTCCTGAGAAATGCAATCAACCCTATGACGTTCCAAAAGCGTAGGGGTTGTAAAATATGGCAAGCAACGGTCACAAATATGCTTCTTACCATCATGTTTGGACATTTGACTGCTTAGCAATTTACTCAAGCTTTTAATCAGGCAATAGTGATTCACCTCTCCATAAGACAGATATAAAAGATGAATGTGATGTCGTTTTGGTTCTTTTGTAGCATAAAGAGGACCCACAATCTCATCACCATCAAGGCCATACACCATGAACGAAAAGTCATTGTTGTCTTGTTCAAACCTATGGATCTCGGTTAAGTCCATAGGGAACGACACTCGAGTTTAATTTAATGTTTGTTTCAATTCATCAAACTTGGCCTTGTACTTTCCTGGTCTGTAACAATGCTGTTTTACTGGCTGCAAATATCCAGCCACACACCACAGGAAGCAATCATTGTCATGATTCTTTATATTCACCACAGCCTTTTTCGATGCTATTGCTGGTGGTGTTTTAATATAGCTAGATCCAGCATTCAACGGGTTGAAATGACAAATGTTGTTTTGTAGATGGTGAATTTTGTTTAACGCTAAACCACTGGGTCCTTGTTGCAGTTTATCAAATTTTGATACAAGGCATTTATCTCGTTGGATTGATACCACTCGTTCAGATTATCGGCTATCAAAAGCTCTTGCATTTTAATGCCAATAGAAAATGATTTGTATGCTCACCTCCTTGTTTTTATATATGAAGTCGCAAACGAGTTGTTTATTGACCTTTAATGCCGTATGCAACCTTTGCGCTGTACAAAGTTGTTGTTTAAAAATTTCGAAACAAGATTCCATAAAGTCTTTTGGGATTAAACTCTCCCTAACATTCACTATGCGGCCAGAGCAAACACGCTTTTTAAAACAGGATTCAATGGGTTCCCAAGTTAAGCTATCGGCAGCAGTGGAAAAAGACATGATTTTTATAAAAGAAACTATCTCACCACAGTTTTCAGCCGTAGACTGCTCTGTAAACACTGGACCTAAACACACAGCAGTGGTTGTAGTGGTCAAGCGTTTTCCAACACACTAAGAAAGAAATAAAATAAACCACCATGAGTATATCCATTCCAAATAGCATTTATCATAAAAAATATAATAAAATAAAAACAGGTTTTTATATATAATTTAAAAAAATCTTACCTGGATTTTGTAAAAAAAATTGCTTTTTCTGTCTTGTCTTGTAGGCTTCTGGGAAATGGTTTGCCACTCTCTGTCTCTCTCTTTGACCACAACAGGTATGCGGATTATCTAAAACAAACAAAATAAAAACAATCCATCAATAAAATGGTAAACCAATAACCATTTAAACATTCATTAGCATTAAAATAAAATAAACAGTTTTAATCTAGCACTTACCTCAAATATATAATGTATCCAATATAGTAACCATCTGGGGTTGAGCACACGAATGCAATCACTTTTATACACAGACGACGCAGCCTATATTCACACTGCAAAGCTTAAAACAGTAATGACTGGCTGTGTGTCATAACATGATCAACACTCTAATACCCCCTGCCCTCCTCTCCTCGCCCCAGCCCCTCGCCCTGTGTCCCTCTTATCACAGCTGTTAACATTGCTCTTGCCCTGCAATTGGCTATGGCAATGGTAGGGGTAGGAGTTATACTCGCTTACTGCATTATTTCTTTGACTTCGTTGCGATATTGTTCGACCTTCAAATCACCTCTACGTCACTGTAATTTTCCATTGGCCTGTTGTCAGCTCTGGCTCACATTCCTGAAACCCAGCCAGCCAAGCTTCAAGCAGGCCTCTCAAGTCTGTTTTCCCGTTCTGGCTGCCAGTCAGACATAGAAAAACAAGTTCTGTTGTTGTCGACTATTTTTATTCACCTGATACTATTATGAATTTTATTTGGTTACTGGTCAGTGTTTACTATCACCATGAGGGATTTTCGAAAATATTCACCTTCATTCGTTCGTCATAGGAAAATATTGAAAAGCGACCCCTCGTTTGGCCATGCATCGCCCCCTCGAAATAGCCATATCCTGTGTTCACCATGGCCAGTCATAGGCTCGTTGGAACACACGCCCAGCGCTACCGGCTCTCTGTCTACACGCTTCATTTAAAAATAAAAAAAGCTTCAACATGCCTAGTTTTTGTCCTAGAGACTTGAAATGTATAGTGCCGGTAGAGAGAGTAAATAGCAACCATTCATCACAAACAAACTTTTTTCGTCAAGTACACCGTTTCCTAAATAGTCAGCAATTTTCAAAATTCATTTTCCTTTGGCATACACCCTTGAAACTTGCTGCCCACCTAGAGGATATACCCACCTTTCATTCACGTCAAACAAACATTTTCACAACATTCACCATTTCCAAAATAATCAAAAATCCAAAACCAAGAATTTTCAAAAAAAAAACAACACACATGCTTAGCCAAGAGCATGTAATCTCAACGCCAACAATACCTCATTCGTTAAGATCCAACATTCATTCGCCAATTATCGCCAATGTTCGCGAGAAAGTAGGCTATCATTTTATTTCCTGCTACACCCTTGAAACTTGCTACCCACCTTTCATTAATGTCAAACAAACGTTTTTCTAAAATTTGCCATTTCCAAAATACTAACAATCCAAGAAACAAAAATTTTCAAAAAAACATTTCTAAATTCTTTCACACATGCTTAGCAAAGAGTACGTCATCCGAACGCCAACAATACCTCGTTCGTTATAATCTGATCATGCGTTCGGGAGATATCGGCAAAGTTCGCAGGAAAGTAGGCTGGAGAGGTGCTCTCTCCACTTGACACTACTACAAAACACAAATTTTTGTCCTAGAGACTTGAAATTTATTTTGGGGGTAGAGGAGGTAGGGACCTTTCATTTATGTCAAACAAACTTTTTTGTATAATTCCTAGTTTACAAAATAGTAGATATTCAAAATTCAAGTGTTTTCAAAAAAATCATAAAAAAAGTTTTATTATAGAAAATAAAGGTCATAAAGACTGTTCGTTTGAGCCATGGCACAACATTCTATCAGGTTTGTTTTTCAAACTATCACCTACTTTCGAAAACAAAAATTTTCAATTTAAAAAAATATATATCATTCAGGGTCCATAGCAACGAGGACGTCAGCTAGAGTCGAACGTCACGTCATTTGTTAAAATCCGACCATGGGTTGGCCAGATATTAATTATTTAATATGAACGCCGCCCGAGCAACGCCGGGTGGCTTAGAACTGTCACCATCCCCCTACTTCTACGTGAAATCCGATCCCGGTGAGATATTTCATCTCGAAATCTCACGGAAATTAACCAGGAATCGAACTCTGTTCTTATTAGAGAGAGGCAGTGGTTTATTCACCATGAAACCATACTCTGAGAAGACTGTGGAGACATGAAGAAGGAAGATAGGTAGATTTTGAAGAAGAACTGAATCCTAGTAGGATGCAGAGTTTGCCACACAACCTCTCTGGTGGTTCTTCAATTGCACATGCTTTGAAGTTATTAAACGCCCCACAAGGAGCTACTAAGCTCGTTTCAATACGGAACAACATTTGTTGACTTGGCGCTTGTCTGCCAGTAATTACGTTCTCGTTGTGTATTAGCTTCAGGTTGACTCCTCTTTCAGCGCCTCAGTGCGTCCGCAATCCAGATGCTGATCTTTACCACACTTTGCATGAAGCTAGCGGTAAGTGGCTTGTGTGACGTCACGTCACGGCGCTGTTTGTGCAAACTGCAGTCAATCAATCTACAGTAGATGCGTGTTGTCGTCAAAGCTACGACATTGTTTGAGGCTGCACGAATTAAAGCGGATAAGACAGCTTCTGATGTGGCACGGAATAGACTTAGGGAAAGGAACATAGACTATAGCATAGAAGGTGTCACTAGAATAAATGGCGTAAACCACAGGGTATGAAGAGTGATTCAGAATGTTTTATATACAGTAGTATGGACATCGAAGAAGAAAGATAACACTTTTACTTTCAGGGAATATAGGGCGTTCCATGACTTCAAGGAATGTGCGTCTCCTCTGTGCCACTTACAATGTTATAATCGACGTATTGCTTTGATAATTGCACGAGATTCGTTGACGCCACCATACGCACGATGGTATAGTTCGAACCTTGACAGTGGAAAGTGTACCCACCATTTTTTCAAAGGAGCCACCATCTGGAATAAGTAGACCATTTAAATACTTTACTTTTGGCGTGCGGCCTCCTGAGGGGCCGAGAGCAGGTCTTTCTAGTCGACGCCCGTGGGCGACCTGCGCGTCGGGATGAGAGAAGATGAATGAAACTGGCCAAGGGTGTGGGAGAAAGCGGCTGTGGCCTGTCAGAAGGTACCGCCCCAGCATTTGCCTTGTGTTGAAAATGGGAAACCACGGAAAACCATAACAAGGATGGCCGACGGTGGAGCTCGAACCCTCGCGTCTACCGAGTCAGCAGATAGCTTGGCCCCATGACCTAACGCTGCGCTTTAGCGAGCGTAGCCATTGATGTCGGTTCATGAAGTGTGTTTGGAGGAGGAGCGGTGAAACTACGGTGAATTATAGTATTTATAATACAACATTATTAACTGAAAAGCATCTGAAATCTGAATAACCTTCAGAATTCCTGCATTACAAATATAGGATTCATTATTATTAAACTCTGACTGATGTGTGTTATCGGAGACTGTGTAAGTAATAATTCACTGTAAGATTGGTGATAGGAAAGCCCAATAGGCTTATGGAGAAATCTACCGTCACATTTTCGATATAGCTAATTCTATGCAGGGGCCACTTATCGAGCAGCATGTGCTGTCAGGTACAGAGAAACGATGCATGATTTATAGTAATGGCAAGCTATTGTAAGGAGTGTTATTACATTATGCCTATATAAAATGATTTCACTAGTGAATAATCAACCAGTTCCACTGCGTGGAAAGTGAGTGTACTCCCACTTTTTTATTTAACTTTCCCAGAACTATCGCAAACATTGGTAAATGCCCACACAGAAGCATAGCTAGAGTTGAAAAAGCTATTTCTTTTTATGTGGAGTAAGCAAAAGTTATAAATACGATCCTGAAATTTACGTAATCATTTTAAAAGTAAGTAATTATTCTACAAATATTAATATTATTATTGATGTAATTACAATCATTTGCACATATTTGGGCGAGTTATGACTATCCTAAACGATACCTAACCTCTCTATTTGTGAACCTGTTTATTCTGTCAGTTGCTATCAACATATCTCAAAAGTATTTAATCAATGCTCAGCATCTCGGATACTATTGAGATTATTGACATGAACACTGGTACTCTTCAGTGCATTCATGAATACGCTCTCTGGCATACAATTTAAAACTTCGAGAGAAAGTATCATGAAGTGACCAACTTTTAGATTTATAAACTCTAGCTTGACAGTTATTTTTCATATTTCTTGGAACAAATGAGAATCTTCCGAGAAGATAAGGAATATTAATTGGACTATAGGAAATGTTGGTCCCTTTGAGTTTCCTTCTTCTATTGAGTGTGTAACTCGCGATTCACATTATTATTATTAAGTTTCATAAAAAATCCATGCATCTATCCGATTGGATAGATTACTCAAGTCAGGCGAGCCTCGAATATAATTCTTTGGTGGCGCAATAGTGAAATATAGTGAATTTGCATATTCTTCAATTACTTTCTTATGTACAAGTTTCATTTACCGCTTAGGTCATCCTTATCAACAATCCAGTGTTCATTATGCGGATATATGCTTTGAAATTCGTTTTAGCGTTCTCCGTTGTCTTTTGATAGCTTAAATAATAACATTTCAAGATTGAGTATATTACAAATCCTTGCTGTCAAAAAATGTTAAAGCTTAACTTACCATTAAACATAAAGATGTTGTATCGCAAAGAAAGAATAGCCTTCTTTATTTGAAATTAGCGGTAATGCCCGGCTTCGCCTGGTGGAATGATCATGAAGTCTTAAAGTCTCCTAAGCTCCGTGGTCATATAACACCCAAGGTGATGTATTATTTATTTACTTTTTATTTATTATAAGGGTAATAATGAAAGCTTGCAGCTGATAATCTCAATGTTCTGCCCCAACACCTTTGCACATATTGAGGTATATTTAGGTTACAGAAGTGGCCTATAGTTTTACATGATGATGATTAACTCTCTCTACGGGGCCTAAGAATCCCTTTCTCGCTAATTACATCCCGTGATTGTAATTTGTAAGCAGCGCAAGATGTAACTCTTTTCGCAATTCAGCACCATAAAACTGGTAGGGTAGGCGTGATGGAGTTCACTATGCTAGCCAACAATACGATTATTTAAATGTTCTTACAGTTACACCTCAATTCCCAGCATGTCGGAACTTCTAGTGCAACACCGAAATAATTCCGACGCAATTGGTTCTAGGGTCTTGAAACGTGGTTTTCAGGTCTCTTTGTCTGTTCGTTTCACAAATCTACACCCATTCACCAAAATGAACCAAAGTTTTCGTTCCGAGTTTTGATTCTTGTTTCCTGAGGCTTAAAATGCGCCTAAATTGGTCCTTCTGCGACAAATTTGATATTTCGTCTATATGCCAAACGGTCTAAATGTAGGGAATAGAGAGGACGGTCCAAATTTAAAGCAGACAGTGTTACCTGCAGGGTTACAAATTGTAAGTACGTACAATTTGGTTCTGTTCGGTGGAACGGTGTAGACTTGTGCCTAATGGCCTACATTTAGGGAACTGAGGGGGATGTCCAAATTTCAAGTATACAGTCTTACCCACCGGGATCCGAAAGGTAAGTACGTGAAATTTACAGGTTAGTGAAACGGTGTAGATTTGGGCCAGAGGACCTAAATATAGGGAATGGAGGGGGCTGTCAAAATTTCAAGTAAACAGTGTTACCTGCAGGGTTTGGAAAGGTAAGTACGTAAAATTTGGTTCAGCTGGATGAAACGGTGTAGATATGTGCCAAAGGACCTAAACCTGCGAATGGAGGGAGTTGTCAGAAATTCCAAGTGGACAGCGTTATCCCAGCGTTCTAAAGGGTAAGATCATAAAATTTGGTTCAGATCGGACAAGCGGTGCAGATTTATATAATTAACAGACCGACAGACAAACCAACATTCAGTTCTATTATATAAATTTAGTCATTTCATTTTTATCTTCTCTTCTCGTAAAATTAGGGGTCAAATATTTACCTAGTATACTAACACCATGCTGAGAAAAGTATTGTAGATACTTATAGTTCGTAATGGTACATGAAACTTTTCTTATCGCTTTGCGGAGGTTTAAAATATGCTTCTAGGACGTGCGCTCCACGTTGACGATATCACCCAGGTCCACCTGTGTACATGACTCCATTCAGAAAAGTCTATTTAACCATGACATCTCAGGTACGTCGCAGCCCTTGGCCAGTCAAGAATATTTAATTCTCCTTATTGACCGGGTATAGCACTGTACTCAGTATCCCGACTTCAGTTCCAAGATCCAAGAAGCTGCGGATAATTTTTCCAACGTTTCGTCTAACTGATGTAATGTAAAACCAGCTTTCCTTCAGCTGGCAGTAGTCGACTCAAAAATAGATCTCCCCATTCATCTTTCTCTCCTTCGTCATGGCGATCTCCGATGACATCACTGAAGAAGACTATGGGCTATTACATTTCTCGATGACCACTTGCTGCTCCTTGTTAGTCAATACCAGGTTTATTCCAGAGCTTTTGACTAGGATATCCGACGCGGATTTTGACGTAATGCGTTACCAGTTTAAATTCGCTGGGACACATTGTCAGCCTCATTTAGTCGCGGTGCTTTGCTGTGAAGATGTCCCCAAATTCAATTTTGACTCCAAAAAGCTGCTTAATTTGGTCCACTCCCAGGTTAACTCCGGCGTCGGAGATGAGTCTCCGTAGTTTGGCATCCGGCTCCCTTGCATTGTTTGCTTGTAGCCTATACGTATTTCTTCCAGTGCCACGACACACGCATCAGACTCCAGGGTACTCTGCTCTGTTGCTCTGGGCACCTGTTTCACGAAGTCCGGTACAGAATGCGTACTGATGAAAGAGTCCTAGCCAGGCAATGTCAATGTCACTTCCTGGAGGTCCCTGAAGACGATCCCCACCTCTGTCTCATTGTGGGTAGGTACCTCATCTTCGTTTCATAGCGTGACCTTAGATGTACGGGGCGATGCTTCAGCGTGTTTCTACCTTATTTCCTGATGATCTAACCAAAACACAGACAGTCCAACAGTTCCCTCATAAGCCAAGTGTGTGTCAAGTCCCAATGAGATTTCATCTTTGACCATGATGTCCTCGACGAATGCCCAGCTCCGCATGATTTTCCGCTCCAGCGTTGAGGTTTGTAGCGTGCTCTACAACATAAGAATGGTGGCTCGTGAGGCCATGCGTAGCTCTTAAGGATTTTTCTGCACTCTCACATCCTCTCTGATAGTTGCCTCGTGAGCCAAGAGTGCGTCAAGTCCTCATATGATTTTGTCTGTGACGGCGATGTCAGTGACGAATCTCCAGCTTGGCAGAAATTCCACTGCAGCGTCGGGGTTATTGGCGTGTTCTTCAAGACAAAAAGGTGGCTCGTGAGGCCATGAGTACCTCGTAAGAATGATTCAACTCACTCACTACCTCCCACAGATGGCTGGCTGCACCTTGATATAACAGAGCTTGTTCCTGACTACACGTCCACGATCACGCTATCGTTGCTTTGCTCAGTGACTACGATGATAGTGAAGAGGGGTGTAGGTAATAATGGCACCGATGAGCCCCTCCTCTGGTCTGATTATTCATTTCACTGAGCGGAGACTGCCTCATGCCGACAGTCTCTCTCCATATTCCAGCTTTCTCCGGATAGACTGCTCGGGACTCCTCAATCATCGGTGGTGGCATACGTCGCTCCGATGGTGAGAAGTCAACCTCTATCTTCTCCTATCCCATCATTGCACAAACCCTCGCTGATGGCATCGAAGAAGCAGCTTATTTTCTTAGACCGATGGGTAAGACATTAAGCATCATGCGCTGACGTATCTCGGCGATACGAAGCCTGTCCACTCAGACGTAAGCCTATTCTCACTGTACGTGCTCGGATGAGGAAGCTAGCTTGTGCCTTAAGAGCCAGTTGCTCTCCTTCCGCAATGAACTGGGCCAGGACATTTCACCATGGTGTGATATCATCGACAATCTTAGTTTTGCCTCTCGTGAACGTTTCCCAATTTTGGTGTCAGTAGTCCTCTCCCTTGCAACTCAATGATCACTCGCTTAGTGACTTGAACCTCATATTCTACAAGCTGAGGAATTGTCTTAAGTACCGGTTGTGTATTTTAAGAGTACGCCTAGCCGCCTTCTTGACGTATGGAGTCGCAGTTTATTTGGTTTGGGAATACGAAGAGACATATAAAGTTTTACATTATTTAGTTGTTATTAGTCAAAGATACTCAAAGTTATCACTTTATTTTGAAGTTTGTATGCCCAAGGCAAAGAAACAGAATTGCATTGCCATACAAAGCCCATATAAGGTTCTCTATTAATGCGAATTTGATATATTGTATCTCTTACCGCGTGAAGGTATGTTTTTCCAAACTTTGGTATATATCCGATGAATTACTTAGTCCTAATTTGATTTAAGGTTTGAAAATGTGGGTGGCCACCATTTTGTTTTTGTTGAGATGGCGGTGATATAGAACATAACAATGAGGTGTTAGTGCTACATTTGTAGATCTCATAAGTCTACTTCCATTTATTACAAAAGATGGGAGTAGGCTAAGGAGGAGTCAATATTCGTTTAATAAATAAATTAATTAAATAATTGCATTACAAATCCCATAAGGGCTATGGCCTCCTGCTTTGCAGGGAATTGCTCAGTTTTAACTCATCAGGTGAGCAAGTCCTGAGGAGCATTCAGGGTTATTCTTTCTGATTCGGCCTTCTATATAGATGTGCAGCTGATTAAAGATTAAGTAAATTATATTACGCTGGTATAACATTCGCTACAACAATCTTCATTTCTGAGTCTGGCGATATCAAGGCCCAAATATCCATTAGTAATACGAAAATCATAATAGCCATCTTCCGATATCTAGGAGCTTCCCATTGCCACTAAGCACAAAGCTTACCCTGTCTAAGCACTTCCAATGACAGAAACTGCCAAGTCTTCACTCTTCAGTAAAATCTACGTATAATGAACCATTTGAAATAAAAGTTTTTTTTATTGCAATACAAAACATTACCGGTGGAGTTTTATCATCTAGTTTGGATGCAGATACCTATACACTTTCTTTAACATCCCACAAATCATTCACTATGTTGTGCACATGTGGTCCCAGTGAACACGATGATGTTTCCTCAAATTAGAGCGCGAGCTGAATCGCTTTGGGCACAACGAACAGACAATGCGGTCTTTTCCCCGAGTGAACGACAAAATGTTCCATGAGCTCTGTTCGACGTGCAAATGACTTCTCACAAGTGCTACAAGTGTATTAATTCACTCCAGTATGAAAAACGCTGTGCTTCTTGAGGTCACCGCTCTGTGAGAAGCCTTTATTGCACACCGGAGATATGTATCGCTTTACTGCATGTGCACTGAACGGTGTCTTTCTAATTGATGCATTATTTTATTGGTCACTGCATGCGAGTCTCCCTAAGTCTCCACTCCTGCTTCATCTTAGCTGTTCTTATCCATTGTTTTCCTCCCCATTTTACGAACCAGTCTGCCTATCTGATTCTTTGTCTCCCAACGTTTCGTCTTCCTGTTCTTGGGTCCCACATCGTAATTTTGTACGTCCATCGGTTAGGATCTAATCTCGCTACATGTCCACCCCATTTCCATAGCTGGTCTGCTGATGTCATAGCGTCTTTCATGCCGGTTCTCCTTCTTATATCTTCGTTCCGTATTCTATCTCTCAATGAGACATGAAGTATCTTCCTTTCCATTTTCCGTTCACATCTCTGGATCATTTGTCTTTGTTTCGATGTTAATGCCCAAGTTTGACAACCATATAGTAATACCGGTATCACGCATTTTTCTAGAACTTCAGCCTTTAAATTGAGTTTTTGCGTCTTGTCAGCCAATATAAACTTTAGGGACCAAAAGCTCTTCCATGCTTGTCCTATTCTTCGTTTGACCTCTTTCTCTGAACGACTTGAAAATGACATGATCTGACCGAGATATAGGCTACATATTCTCCAACATATTCCAGTGTTTCTCCGTTCACATTAATTGGGGCTTCTAACGCATTGGTCATCAACTTCGTTTTCTTCGGGTTCATTGTAAGGCCCACTTCTTTACTTGTTTTGTCCAATTCTTTTATTATTTGTTCCAGCTCTTTCGCTGATTCATCCAACAAAACAATGTCGTCTGCGAACCATATAAAGTAATGTTTTAATAACAGAAGTAATGCATTGAATGTCAATACATAATTTATGAATTGCATAATTCTAAAATGGTGGCCAGGAACAAGTTTTAAGGAAGAAACTCGATGTCCTTGGAATCATGCTGGCAGTCAATACAAATGTAGACTATACGTACCATAAGGCTCATACAACAATGCACTTGGACCTTACTGGAGTTTGTAACGAAACTTTCTTTAAATTTACCTTTGCAAAAACTACTCTAATGTAGGCGTATCCTGTTTGAAATCAAATAGCTGCTTTAATTGAAGGCCTCATACAGCGATATATCCACATATTATGGATCAAATCTCATCTCGTAGTTAAATAATCTCCTTGATATATGCAGTATATGTACAGTAGTTTTTAGTGTACTTCGTGCTCCACTGTGTGATTGTAAAGAATTACATAAAAGCATTAACAGTGAAATGAAACACTTGTCCGTATTTGTATGAGGATACCCCCATGCAGATTACTTTCTAAGGAATTAAATTGTTGATGGCCATGCCTGCACTGAATCCAGTGGGTGTCATCACCCAATAATCCTCTTGGAAACATAATCGCCTCTCTGCAAATGATTGCAAGGGGATCTTTCCTCTCTAATCTTGGCTAAACAAACATGACACCGTAGGAAACGATCGCTCAGCAGCCCGCCCCAGTCACGCATGCAAATCCCCTCGCCCTTACGGGCTGGCTCTTCTAGGTTACAATGTACACATTCAATCGCAGGTACAGACCACAGAGGTCCATTAACAAGTGGAAGGTAGAGGCTTCCATTATTCATGACTTTGGAAATATGTAGGCTGGAATTGGAAACTACACATCCATCACTGGCCACATTAGTTCCCAGGAATTACCCTGGTAAGGTAGTAAATACTGTTTGTTGTATGGTGAGTGAACTTCGGTGCTGTTTTTGTTTTCTAAGCTGGTAGTTTGTTCATGAAATGCACTACCTGTTGAGCCGTTTTTATTATAAATATTATTTTTATTATTTATATGTTGCGACATTCTATATACTGTTTCTGTAATGCTTGTACGTATATAGTAACTGCATTCTCATGTATTTGTAAGCACTCTTGTTGCTGTGCATTTCATTATCCATATACAATTCTGTGGTCATGTGTTGCAATATTTTGCCACATTTTCTTTAATTTTCTCATTGGTTGATTTTAGACCTTATCGTGGTGTATTTTTCAAGAAATATAGTTCGCTATTGGCTCGGACGATATTTAAGGAGGGATGAAATGTGCTGTTTGACTCCTCCCACGAGGTATGCGTTATATATTTACGAATTCTGAGATTATTCACTTTTTATTTTGCCTTACGTGATCTATTCAATTTTATTTTTAATGAAGGAACTTTTCCTCTGGTTTGAATTACAAACCTGAACCCAGTGGTAAAACAAACGATATTTTGATTTAGCATTTTGCTTTTCTCCTCCCAGTTGTACTTCCACTGCGACTGCGCTTAACTTACGAGATGATATAATTTTCTTACCGGCACACTATATGGGAATTAAACCACCATTATTTGGTCAGAACAGGGAATATTGCTTGCGAAATCTGCAAGTGTAACTGTTAGGTTTGTACCACCTACTATATTACTACAGGTTGGCAGAACCTCAAGCTTTAGGACTCTACTAATTGTGTTGAATACTATGTGCTTACCAAATTTGGTGAGAACCAAGCCAGTCGTTCAGGAATTTTTCAGAGGAATATTAAAATTGCTTAGTAACAGTGATGTTAACAAGAATAACAAGTACGTTGTGAGGTTTGAAGCCATTTTTCAGTGTTGCCTAAGTAAACAAAAGTTTGGTGCTTTTCAGTCGTCAACACGAATGTACCCAAATAGAGCTGGGTTATGCCCTAATCCTGAAATAAATAACATGAGATTAATAAATACACTACGATGACCAGTTTCGATCGTCAAGCGATCATCATCAGATCCATTACACTTAGGCTATAACGACTATGTTTGAGAATACAGGTGAAAAATATATACAATATATACTGTGCCCAACTCTAGGAATGGGTAATCCAAGATTCAGACACCTAGATATCAAAGGAAAGGCTACAGCCGCTTTTGAAAGTTGAGATATTTGAATATTGCGCTCCATTACTTCTAGAATGGAATGGAAACTTTGTGCAGCCAAGAGCATGTTAAGTGACGTAGCGAGTAGTAGCAGAGGTCGAGACTATTTGTTGATTAAATAGTTAGCCATGGAGTAGAGACTTGAGACTTGGATCAGATTACTGGCACGGCCAAATGAAAGAGAATGCACTTAGTCTCAAGTGAATCGGACCAGAGACACCGGAGATATGAGGATTTCCAGATTTCAGTGTGATCCAGCGTGGACCCGACCGTTTTGAATAAAAGCCGACCGGCCCAAGCTTCATCAGCTCACTTCGAACCAAGCTCTTGCATGACAAGGTGCTGCTGCTACGTTGAGCCAAGGCACATGGTTGCCGGATCTACGCAGAAGATATCTTTAAATTGTGATAGTCACAAAAGTGCTACGATACGCGTGGAACATAGGAAGTTTCCGGCAGAGAGAATCACTAAGGTGATTGTTATTTTTCTACGGACACTGGTGAAATACTTTATTTCTATATGGACACATGCTAGACTTTGTCTAGAAAGTACTTTGTCACAGTCCAGTAATAATAATTCAATACTTGGATATTTTAATCCAATTAGTCAGTTTCATAAATTGTAACTTGGTAACCACTCCGATCTTTCAGTATATTGAAGGCCAGTCTATCACGGTGTTGTTCATTAGCCGACAAAGGGAAACTATAAGTTGCTTCGTGCATGATAGATGGTGATAAACCATGCCCAGGGAACGATCTTCAGAACAGCCGTTGATTGATTTAGACTGTCGGTATTTTCTTGTACTGAAAAGATTACCGTGAGTTATGTTACAACTGACATATTTGAGAATAGATCATTTGGATCTGACCCCATTTAAGCAAACTGCTATTGATTTAATTGATGCCAATATTAAAATGGATCAGCAGTTACTTCAAACTTCAAGAAATATTTCCACTATGTCGTGTTAGACATATTGTGGGTATATAATGGCGGCCGATACAAGGATTAGACGTGCGTGTCCAATAGGGCATGTATCTGGATAAATCTGGTACAGACCAGGTTCACTACGCTTCAAGACCAACGAGAAATGTAAGCCACATTTTGACTTTATATTATGCCTAGCTAATTGGAACAAACTCATTTTCTGCAGATGACCAACACATTTGTTTTTCTTCGTATTTAAATCTTGCAATGATTTACGCAAGACATATTAGAGTTATTCTGAGTATTTTCAGCACTCAGAACAGTTTAAGATCGATGACCGAGCATAACGAGCATTTATTTGAATGTTTCATTTTTTTTTATAATCACGGTAATCAACCGAGGTAACTGTAAAAGTTAATAATTATTTTTGTTGAGAAATGGATATTTTATCCATATTCGAAGAATCGAACGTGTGGATTCTCACATAATTAAATAATAATTAAACACATGTACAATAATATAACTAATAATAATAATAATAATAATCCACTAATAATAATAATAATGATTTTCATATCTTTTCTAAATAATTCTTGGATCTTATATTTTCTAATAATCACATTCAATGAGAGAGAGCTTATGAAGTAGTTTAATCATTTCTAGTTTGGAACAGGCGATTTTCCGAAGGATAGTGGTTAGCGCAAGCCCGCATTCAACCAACATTACAGTTCTGGTTGAATAGTTAATATTTGCATTGAGCAAAGTATATTTTTCAGATAACACGGAGAGGCATGAAACGGGAAGCAAATGATATTTGTATCAATTAGGATATTTTTGTATTTATATAAAATCATGACGTAGATACACATTCGAAAGTGAAATAGAGAGTATCATAAGTTTGGTAACTTCACGATTTGAACTGAATGGTAAAATAAAATAAACTTATAAGTTTATAAATCTTCCAGTGTTGATAATAAGCAGAGGCTTGATTTATTGTATAAATTTTGGGAAGAAAATTTATGTGTGTGGAGTAGTTGAAATGCCATTCCCAGGTGCGTATGTTTAAGTCGCAGGAATGAGGAGGTTTTTATTTGAGCATCAATCAAATAGCAGGTTCGATGACTCAGTGTTAAAGAAGGAGTATTGGAACTACACATTGCGTCGTATGAATGACCCAAAGGTTATTTCTTAAAAACCATCAGTTCTTATTTCAACCTTGTTTACGGATTCCATTAAGACTTTGATTTTGCTAGAACCCGGATTCGTCATGATAGTATTTTATTCTTCTTCAGAGGAAGACCTTTGCCGTTGTTGTTGGAATATTGTGTTCTTATAAAAATAATAGAATGGGCCACTGCCAATTAAAAATAATTCTATAACCACGAATAATTTGAAGGATGCTTTCAATCCTAGAGTCATGAACTAAATGAATTTATTATGAAGCTACAATTCTTATTTCCGCATTCTGTTCAAAAATTGCAAGTTGTGAAAGTTACTAAAATGGCCACAAATATAAACATTTTTCTTAATAATGATTCCAAGTGGAAAATCGAATAGTTGAATGGTCCAACAATTTATTGATCAAGTTGATGATTCAGAAATCATATATTTTGTTAGGAACTTGAAGTTCATAATCGAGTCACTTCTCGAAACGTTTAATGTCAGAAGAACAATTAATTTTGTTGTGCTTCGCACAGTTCTTCGATGCTATGCTCAAAGGTCAGATACTTTTCAGATGTTGTTATTAATATGTGTACATAATTTGTGTTGATTCAGAGATAATAATATTTTTTGACAATATTTTTTGAAACTGGAAAAATAAGTGAAAGTTAAAAATTCTATGAACAATTATTCTACGAGTGTTAATATTATGTAAAAAATTCAACCAGTGAACTACAGTATTTCCAGTAAAGACTATTAAATTTGAACTGGATTTAATCATAAATAATGGATATAATTTTGGAACACAGTCTACAGGACTGATAATCAGACTTGTGTCTCCAAAGATAATTGTCCAATGTGTTGGAAAATTTCTGTACATTGTGTAAATAGTAATGTGGGTCGCCACACATGAATGATGCTGCTTTGAGCATTTTATTTTGCAGTCAATTTTAAATTCAGTTTAAAATGAGATAATTTTACATGATGTGTTATGCCCAGTTGAATCTCCTTCTATCCTTATTGTTGCATTGAGCCAAAAATCAGTAAAGCATTTTTTTCATTTGATGTCGTTTTTACGATTAGCTTTAACCCATCTGGCGCCCCGGGATATTTTGACTCTCGTGCTGACTGATGCTTGGTAAAATGCATATGTGGTCGTGCGGAATCCGGTCTAAACGGGCACATAAAATAAGATAGAGAGAGAAATGGCTTCGAACGTGGGGATCGAGTTAGACACGGTCAATCGCATGCCGATTTAAATTGTGATAATTTTATATAGATATTTTGGGAGTTGAGAGATGTCTGGTTTGGATGAATAAATTAGTAGGAAACCCAATTAGTGGGGAAAATTAAAATTTAAATGGGTTAATAATTAGAATGGGTTTGATTATTTTTGATAATGGCTTAACCATTAGGGCGTCAAGTAAATTCAGTAGTAAACGTTCGATGACTGGACATACGCATTATTAGAATCCAGGTGGAGGATATTTGAGAACTTGCATATTTTTCTTGTGATATTGTGGTAAATGTAATTCGTAAAAGTAGAGAATTTTGTTTTTCCATCACGTCGACATTAGGACAAATCTCATTTTATTAGAGTGTCCCAATTAGCTATTCATATTTCTTGTTCTAATTATAATCTTGTGTCTGCCAACATGTATACCCCTAAGTTTTGAATAATAATTGAAAATTATGGAAGAGATGATGAGGATGATGAGGAGTTTGGAAGAGAGTTCCAAAGAAGCTGGACGGCGTGTAGCAGCCATTATGAAAGAAAATACCGAGACTTTGGAAAAGAAACTTAAAGAAAATTCTGATTCTTTAAAAGATAACTTGAAAGAAAGTTCCGATTTGTTAGAAAGCAGGTTAAAAGATAACTTGAAAGAAAGTTTAGATGATAAACTCAAGGAAAATTCCGATTTGTTAGAAAGCAGGTTAAAAGATAACTTGAAAGAAAATTTAAATAGTAAGTTTAATTCTATGGAAAATAAATTTAAAGAGAATTCCGAAATCTTGAAAATGTCACTTGAGAGTAAAATGACTAAATTATGCGAAAAAACACATGAGCTCGAAACTTCATTAGCCACTAACGCAAGTTTAATGGACGATAAATTTCGCGATGCCGATCTAAGATCCCAAAGCTTAGCTGATAGGATAGAACATGGTCTTAGGAAAGTTGGTGAAGACATGATCAACCTAGAAATCAGAGTGGAAAAAGAGAGCAATGAGATGGCAACTCTAGTTGTTCAACGTTTGACAGAACAATTCAATGAACTCATAGTGGGAGAAATAAGAGAAGGTGTGATTAATGAATTACAAACTGAAATTAAAACCACAGTTATCGATGAGATTAAAGACACACTCAAGCTGGAGAACCAAGAGGGAGTCAAGGAAATTAGGGAATCTTTGTCATCCCATATTCAAGTAATTTCCAAAGATATTCAAGCATCTCAGAAGGACATATCAGATGTGACAGGGTCGATGAAAAGTCACGAGGCTGTTATGAACCAGATATCCACTGATGTCAAGGAGAACTGTAAGGAAACCGAAGAAATTAGAAAAATGGCAGAAGAAAACCATAAGGAAATTGAGGCTATGAAAACCCAAATCAAGGACGAGAAACAGTCTGACCATCTGTTGAAAATGCCAAGTATAAGGGGAGAAGAACAGATACAGATAAACCTAGGAGCAGCTAGAGAAACTGATAGTCAAAGACAGGATGAGGTCAGGACAGTATTTCAATCCAACCCCATAACTGTATTCAAGAATGTAGAGGATAAGCCTTCTAAATTTTCAGGGCGAGATTCTGTGACACCCGTAGATTTCTTGAGAGAAGCAGGTGATTACCTAAAAGATACCGGGTGAGTTAGCCGTGGTGGTTAGGGCATGACTAATGGCAGTCGCACACATCCGGGAGGCGAGGAGGTTCGAATCCCCCCGCCGGCAACCTTGAAGATGGTTTTCTGTGGTTTCCCATCTTCCTTCCAGGAAAATGCCGGGGTTGGTCCCTCACTATAGGCCACAGCCGCTACCTTCCAACTCCTCGCCCTTCCCTTCCAACTTTCCTCCCCAACGGTACTTGTAGCTCACCCATTGGGTGTCCGTCTCGAAGCAGCTACAAAAAAACTGGCGAGCCGAACATGTCCTCGGACACTCCCGGCACTAAAAGCCATACGCTATAAAAAAACCTAAAAGATTCCAAAATCCCTAAGGAAAGACAGATCCGAGTGATAGGGAAATTTTTGGAAGGTCCCGCACTTCTTTGGTTTAGAGCTTTTAGGTCCACTCTCACCATTTGAGGAGTTTTCCCGTGGGTTATTAAAAAAGTTTATGTCCCCGGAAACCCAACAGCAAGTCAGAGCAGAATTATATTCAAAGAGATTCTCGACGTCACAACCTACTCGATACTCTACGTACTTTTCAGGACAGCTTTCTAAACTACAACATTTAGATCCGCCGATGCCAGATAATGAATTAATTTCCGCATTAATACGTCAGTTTCCAGCAGACGTCCAAAGAACTTTGATCGCTGCTGACATTTATAATATGGAGCAATTTGACGAGGTATTGCAGAAACTTGATCACACGAACGCTCAATTCTTCCATCAGAAGGGAGGAAAGAATAACAACGCTGTGTACGCTGTTATGGCCGACAGTTATTCCCAAACACCTCGAGAGATTCGAGAGGGGCGAGAAGAGAAAACGCCGATGGAAGAGCCCGATAAAAGAGGATGGAATCAGAACAATAACAGATACAGTTACAAGCCTTATGCGAGACCGGATGGTGGATATCGATATAATACTCGATGGAGAAGGCCAAGGGATAATCAAGGAAGGTACCACGAAAGAAGGTACTATGGTAGAAACAATAACTACAATAACAGAGGGAATGTGAACAATCGTCAGTCCAATGAAGAGTTCAATAAGGAGACGAGGAAGAACTTGGAAGAAAGACACCAAGAAAACTTGCAGTTCTTGGAACAGAAGCCCAATGAACCAGGTCCATCGGGAACACAACAATCCCGGGGGAATGGAAAAGAAAAAAAACTTCGAATTCACAGTAGAAGATAGAATTTTAAACACTTTCACTTCCAGGATTATTAAATGGCAAGCAGAGGATGATGACTTAATTCAACATAATGACGAACGGAAAGAAATGGGTACAAGAATTAAAATGCCAATCATATCATGCGAAGTATTCGGTATGCCTGTCGATACTTTAATTGATACTGGGGCTATGCTTTGTCTTGTGAGCGAGAAGCTTTATATTCTGTGGAAGCTCAAAGAGAATTTAGAGGAGATTCCAGTATCAGGAATTAAAATCCGAGGAATAATACCCAACAAAATATCTCTGTGTAAAACACAATTATACTTATGTGTTACTATTGGAGGACATGATTTCCGACATGTGTTTGTAGTAATGAAGGACATGGCTTTTGACATGATATTGAGAGCGGATTTCATTCAGAAATATCAAGCAGTGATAGACATGAAGACGGAGACGATCAGATTCAAGAATACCGAAGAGATAAACTTCGAGGGAAAAGAAGAGGAAGACATCGAGGGAGATGTTCAATGGTCTCTGATTTTTCATGAAGCTGAAGGAAGAGAAGTCTACACTGAGAAGGAGTCCCCAGAGTTAGGAAAAATTTTGGAAGAGTACCACGATATTTTTGATATTAAACCTGGTGAAATTAAAGATTTTGAATATCGTATTCGTGTAAATGATGATGCACCTTTCCATGCTAAATTGTATCCGGTAGCGGAAAAGCATCGAGAAATGGTAAAAGTGCTTATCAAAGAGATGGAAAGTAACAATGTGATTGAAAAGTACACTACCTCTTATGTCAATCCATTAGCAGTAGTGTCTAAGCCAGATGGAAGTCTGAGACTATGTTTAGACGCGCGAAACTTGAATTCAAGATTGCTGCCAGAGTATGACAGACCACCAATCATTAGGGAACAGTTAAGGAAATTCCAAGGCAAGGTCTGGTTCTCTAACATTGATCTCACTTCGTCCTACCACCACATTAGGCTTAGTGAAGATTCCAAAAAGTTTACAGGGTTTATGTTTGACCAGCAGACATATGTATTCCGCCGTCTACCATTTGGGGTCAAAACATCTGGATCTGTTTTGATTAGAGCACTGGAACAAAACTTGAGTCCTGAAGTAAAAGAGATAGCAATTCGTTACATAGATGATATCCTAATTGCATCTGAGACTAAGGAGGAACATTTGTTACATCTTCAGATGTTATTCGCAGTTTTGAGAAAAGCGAACTTTAAAGTAAACCTTCGAAAATGTCAGTTCTTTCGGAAGGAAATAAAATTTTTGGGCCACATTTTGAATGGTGAAGGATACCGTCCCAATGAGACAAAGATACAGGTGATTGCAAATTTCCCTAGACCTACTAGAGTGAAGAATGTCCGCAGTTTTCTCGGGACATGCCAATTCTTTGCAGGGCATTGTCCAAGCTTCACCAAGACGGTTGCTCCATTGCAGGAATTATTAAAAAAGGGAAACAAATGGAAATGGAATGAAGATTGTGAACAATCATTTTAAGATGCCAAGAGTTTATTGGTAAACAGCGTGAAATTAGAGTATCCTGACTTTACCAAGAATTTCATCATAGAACCCGATGCATCCACCGTAGGGATTGGAGCTATTCTTCTTCAAGAAAATGACGATCACAAGAGACGTTACCTGGCGTTCATAAGCAGGAAACTTCGTCCATCAGAAAGGAATTATTACACCACAGAGTTAGAAGCCCTTGCTGTAATCTTCGCGTTGGAGTCGTGGAAGAAAATGTTAATTGGACATTCAGTAATTGTGAGGACTGATCACCATGCATTGGAGTTTATCTTGAGAACAAACTTTGCCAGTGATAGGATAACTAGATGGTCACTTTTTATTCAACAATTCAACCTAGTTATTGAACACACTCCTGGAAAATTGAACGTTGGGGCCGATTTATTGAGTAGAGCAGTGGAGTCTACATCTAAGGTTTTTCAAGTTAACCTGACGCAGGAGGATGAGGATATCTTGAGAAGGTTAAGATTGTTGCATTTATCCCAGAGGAGAGACCGACGTTTTAGAAACATTTTTCGTTTTCTACAGGGAGACATGGATCCAAATGATGATGATTTTGTGGAAACTGTAAGAATTTCAAGAGATTTTATGATGTTAGATGATTTAGTCTACAAGTTTGCAGATCCCGACCATACGAAGCTGAGAGTAGTGATAACCCCACGAATGCAAAAACCCATTATCTGGATGGCACAACGAATCGCAGGTCATGCTGGAGTAGATAAGACGGTCAACTTGATACAAGAAAAATTTTCGTGGGAGCGAATGCGACAAACTGTCAGGACCACTATTCGAGAATGCGACTTATGCCAAAGGAGTAAACATAATTCTAGATTATTGAGAGAATTACCAAGGCCTATTATTCCTTCTAAGCCTTGTGAAATCTTCGCGACTGATCTTTATGGTCCTCTCCCAAAGTCTAAAAGAGGTAACCGATATATTCTGGTGACCATGGATGTTTTCAGCAAATACACTATGTTACACCCAATTCAGAAGGCAAACGCAAAATATTGTGCGAAGAGAATTAGAGACAACGTAATTCCGGAAGCAGGCAAAACCGGAATTCCTTTTATCAGATCGTGGATCCCAATTTACATCTTTAGAATTTAGAACCGTCATGAATAGTCTTGGGATTAGACAATTGTTTTGTTCTATCAGACATCCTGAAAGCAATCCTGCAGAACGCGTGATGGCTGAAATAGCAAAATTTTTGCCGCCTCTATTGTCCAAATGAGCATTGGAAATGGATGGATGTTCTCTCATTAGCATCCGAATCCATCAACTCTACAATACATGAGAGTACTGGACAGATTCCCATGTTGCTTCATCATGGAATTAAACCAACAAGATTATGGGATCGAATCATCTCTATTCCACCTGAGATTGAACCAAGTCGTCAGATGAGGGAAACTCTAGCTTTAGACAAGTTGAGGAGCCAAGCTGAGAAAAGAGAGCGCAGAGTGAGAGGAAAGCGTTTATGCAGTCCCTTGCGCGTAGGAACTCTTGTTTTAGTGAAAAGACCTACACCCTCTGACGTGCAAAATCGAGTGTACTCGAAGGTTGCAAGCCTTTACGCTGGACCCTATCGTATTGTGGAAGTAAACAACAATGGAAGCTATGAAATCGCAAATACACGAACTGGTAACATCGTGGGAACTTATAATGCAGCGAATTTGAAGATTTATTATTCAAGAACCAGATGATTTAATGTGTAGGTAGTCAAAATAAAAATTTTCCAATTTTTATTTTTAGCTAGGTGTGGGGTGGATGTGCCCAACTCTAGGAATGGGTATTCCAAGATTCAGACACCTAGATATCAAGGGAAAGGCTACAGCCACTTTTGAATGTTGAGATATTTGAATATCGCGCTCCATTACTTCTAGAATGGAATGGAAACTTTGTGCAGCCAAGAGCATGTTAAGTGACGTAGCGATTAGTAGCAGAGTTCGAGACTATTTGTTGATTAAATAGTTAGCCATGGAGTAGAGACTTGAGACTTGGATCAGATTACTGGCACGGCCAAATGAAAGAGAATGCACTTAGTCTCAAGTGAATCGGACCAGAGACACCGGAGATATGAGGATTTCCAGATTTCAGCGTGATCCAGCGTGGACCCGACCATTTTGAATAAAAGCCGACCGGCCCAAGCATCATCAGCTCACTTCGAACCAAGCTCTTGCATGACAATGTGCTGCTGCTACGTTGAGCCAAGGCACATGGTTGCCAGATCTACGCAGAAGATATCTTTAAATTGTGATAGTCACAAAAGTGCTACGATACGCCTGGAACATAGTAAGTTTCCGGCAGAGAGAATCACTAAGGTGATTGTTATTTTTCTACGGACACTGGTGAAATACTTTATTTCTATATGGACACATGCTAGACTTTGTCTAGAAAGTACTTTGTCACAGTCCAGTAATAATAATTCAATACTTGGATATTTTAATCCAATTAGTCAGTTTCATAAATTGTAACTTGGTAACCACTCCGATCTTTCAGTATATTGAAGGCCAGTCTATCACGGTGTTGTTCATTAGCCGACAAAGGGAAACTATAAGTTGTTTCGCGCATGATACATGGTGATAAACTATGCCCAGGGAACGATCTTCAGAACAGCCGTTGATTGATTTAGACTGTCAGTGTTTTCTTGTACTGAAAAGATTACCGTGAGTTATGTTACAACTGACATATTTGAGAATAGATCATTTGGATCTGATCCCATTTAAGCAAACTGCTATTGATTTAATTGAAGCCAATATTAAAATGGGTCAGCAGTTACTTGAAACTTCAAGAAATATTTCCACTCTGTCGTGTTAGACAGATTGTGGGTATATAATGGCGGCCGATACAAGGATTAGACGTGCGTGTCCAATAGGGCATGTATCTGGATAAATCTGGTACAGACCAGATTCACTAAGCTTCAAGACCAACGAGAAATGTAAGCCACATTTTGACTTTATATTATGCCTAGCTAATTGGAACAAACTCATTTTCTGCAGATGACCAACACATTTGTTTTTCTTCGTATTTAAATCTTGCAATGATTTACGCAAGACATATTAGAGTTATTCTGAGTATTTTCAGCACTCAGAACAGTTTAGGATCGATGACCGAGCATAACGAGCATTTATTTGAATGTTTCATTTTTTTTTTGATAATCACGGTAATCAGCCGAGGTAACTGTAAAAGTTAATAATTATTTTTGTTGAGAAATGGATATTTTATCCATATTCGAAGAATCGAACGTGTGGATTCTCACATAATGAAATAATAATTAAACACATGTACAATAATATAACTAATAATAATAATAATAATCCACTAATAATAATAATAATGATTTTCATAACTTTTCTAAATAATTCTTGGATCTTATATTTTCTAATAATCACATTCATTGAGAGAGAGCTTATGAAGTAGTTTAATCATTTCTAGTTTGGAACAGGTGATTTTCCGAAGGATAGTGGTTAGCGCAAGCCCGCATTCAACCAACATTACAGTTCTGGTTGAATAGTTAATATTTGCATTGAGCAAAGTATATTTTTCAGATAACACGGAGAGGCATGAAACGGGAAGCAAATGACATTTGTATCAATTAGGATATTTTTGTATTTATATAAAATCATGACGTAGATACACATTCGAAAGTGAAATAGAGAGTATCATAAGTGTGGTAACTTCACGATTTGAACTGAATGGTAAAATAAAATAAACTTGTAAGTTTATAAATCTTCCAGTGTTGATAATAAGCAGAGGCTTGATTTATTGTATAAATTTTGGGAAGAAAATTTATGTGTGTGGAGTAGTTGAAATGCCATTCCCAGGTGCGCATGTTTAAGTCGCAGGAATGAGGAGGTTTTTATTTGAGCATCAATCAAATAGCAGGTTCGATGACTCAGTGTTAAAGAAGGAGTATTGGAACTACACATTGCGTCGTATGAATGACCCAAAGGTTATTTCTTAAAAACCATCAGTTCTTATTTCAACCTTGTTTACGGATTCCATTAAGACTTTGATTTTGCTAGAACCCGGATTCGTCATGATAGTATTTTATTCTTCTTCAGAGGAAGACCTTTGCCGTTGTTGTTGGAATATTGTGTTCTTATAAAAATAATAGAATGGGCCACTGCCAATTAAAAATAATTCTATAACCACGAATAATTTGAAGGATGTTTTCAATCCTAGTGTCATGAACTAAATGAATTTATTATGAAGCTAAAATTCTTATTTCCGCATTCTGTTCAAGAATTGCAAGTTGTGAAGGTTACTAAAATGGCCACAAATATAAACATTTTTCTTAATAATGATTCCAAGTGGAAAATCGAATAGTTGAATGGTCCAACAATTTATTGACCAAGTTGATGATTCAGAAATCATATATTTTGTTAGGAACTTGAAGTTCATAATCAAGTCACTTCTCGAAACGTTTAATGTCAGAAGAACAATTAATTTTGTTGTGCTTCGCACAGTTCTTCGATGCTATGCTCAAAGGTCAGATACTTTTCAGATGTTGTTATTAATATGTGTACATAATTTGCGTTGATTCAGAGATAATAATATTTTTGACAATATTTTTTGAAACTGGAAAAATAAGTGAAAGTTAAAAATTCTATGAACAATTATTCTACGAATGTTAATATTATGTAAAAAATTCAACCAGTGAACTACAGTATTTCCAGTAAAGACAATTAAATTTGAACTGGATTTAATCATAAATAATGGATATAATTTTGGAACACAGTCTACAGGACTGATAATCAGACTTGTGTCTCCAAAGATAATTGTCCAATGTGTTGGAAATTTTCTGTACATTGTGTAAATAGTAATGTGGGTCGCCACACATGAATGATGCTGCTTTGAGCATTTTATTTTGCAGTCAATTTTAAATTCAGAATAAAATGAGATAATTTTACATGATGTGTTATGCCCAGTTGAATCTCCTTCTATCCTTATTGTTGCATTGAGCCAAAAATCAGTAAAGCATTTTTTTCATTTGATGTCGTTTTTGCGATTAGCTTTAACCCATCTGGCGCCCCGGGATATTTTGACTCTCGTGCTGACTGATTCTTGATAAAATGCAAATGTGGTCGTGCGGACTCCGGTCTAAACGGGCACAATACAATTATTTAGTTGCAGTGTTGGTAATGCAACTGTCGGTGTATGCTAAATGTAGTGTATCTAATGTTAGGTGAACTTCTAAAATGGTGATAAAATTCCGGAATTTGTCTGTTTGGGGTGATTATATGGTTATACAAAATCAACTATGGTTATACAGTAATAATACAGGCTGATACTTATCCGGATGTCTCCCTAACTGGAACTTCAAGCAGTTTCGTGTTCAAGAGTATTATTATTACAGTATAACCATAGTTGATCTTGTATAACCATATAATCACCCCAAACAGACAAATTCCGGATTTTTATCACCGTTTTAGTAGTTCACCTAACATTCGATATACTACATTTAGCACACACCGACAGTTGCGTTACCAACACTGGAACTAAATAATTGTGCATATTGTATATATTTTTCACCTGTATTCTCAAACATAGATGTTATAGCCTAAGTGTAATGGATCTGATGATGATCGCTTGACGATCGAAACTTGTCATCCTAGTGTATTTATTAATCTCATGTAATTTATTTCAGGATTAGGGCATAACCCAGCTTGATTTGGGTACATTCGTGTTGACCGACTAAAAAGCACCAAACTTTTGTTTAATATCAAGTACTACACATGAAGCGCTAAACATCCTATTTTAATATATATCCTACTTGTCTTTTCCATTAAACACTCCCCCGGATATTGAAAAGATTTCCCATGAGGTGTATACTAAATAGCTTTTGATACACGACCTACGACTTCACCAACACCATTGCATTGCTAAAGTACGCGCTAGAATATAATAACTTTCAGTAGTCTATTGATGAATAAACTCCTCCCGTGACATGGCATCTTTCTGTAACGCCTCACCGGAGTTTAATACGAAAAGTCAAGTGCACGGCTTCTATGCTTTGCGAATAGAAAGCTACACATTTTAGTTCCATTCGATTACAATTAGGCTATTATGATAACCTAACATAACATGAGATGTCTCTATACTATGCTCTGAATAACGATTCGCTGTTCGTTGCATTACTGCTCTCGGCTGACAACATCGCTAGAAAAATAATTTGAAATATTTGAAAATGACTTGGCCGCCATGTTTTTTCGTATTTCCCAGCATTTGGTAAGTCCCATATATAAACGTAATTATTAGTCCTCTATCATGTTTCAAAAAGTCAGTTTGATTGCTTCAATAGTTTCGGAGATATTAGGAATCGGTGGAATATATTTCATGGGCGCCATGTAGGATTGCTTCATAATACAGACTTATATGTCAGCAAATAGATATTATATTGATAGTTCATTATTCCAACCTACATTACTATTTCCTGATTAAGACATGAGAAATAAAAACGAAATATTCACAAAATTACACAGACGTCTTTTATAAGTTGTCATAAAATATAATGTAAGGGAATTGAAAGTTCCATAGGTGAACGTATGTTCATAGCCTCCATCAACATACAAATCTTAGGTTGGATTGCAGTAGTAGATTCGTAGATATTGAGAACCGTCTAAATACTGTATTTAGATGGTCAATATTTTGGATTGTTATGTACGAGGCACGTCCAGAAAGTAAGCTCCGTTTGGTAATAAAATTAAATTGTGTACAGATACAGAAAAAATATTTATTGCACAACATTCTACACCTCTTAAACTACTTTTCCACATAACTGCCGAACTTTGGCAGGCATTTCTCATAGCGTGGCACGAGGTTTGGATACCTTCTTCATAGAAATTTGCCGCCGACCCGTAAACGAGAGTGAAGACTCCCCTGTAAGATATCCTACTGTTTGGCAACTACTGTTAGGCAAATTGCGTGCTTTCCAGGAGAACTCCTAAACATACGCAGTTCTCCTGGAAAGCACGCAATTTGCCTAACAGTAGTTGCCAAACAGTAGGATATCTTACAGGGGAGTCTTCACTCTCGTTTACGGGTCGGCGGCAAATTTCTATGAAGAAGGTATCCAAAACTCGTGCCACGCTATGAGAAATGCCTGCAAAAGTTCGGCAGTTATGTGGAAGAGTAGTTTAAGAGGTGTAGAATGTTGTGCAATAAATATTTTTTCTGTATCTGTACACAATTTAATTTTATTACCAAACGGAGCTTACTTTCTGGACGTGCCTCGTATATAGGCTACAGAGGTGTGTACCATTAGATGAAGATTGTTGCGTAGGTTCATTATTCAATCATTCCCTTCGATCGCAATATTAGGATAAGAAATAAAAACTTAATTTTAATATTTCGCACAGCCGTCATATTGGGGTTATAAAAAAATTGAACTATATTAGATGCCAATGGATTAAATGTTGTGCGGACATTTACCGTACTAGGTTTCACTGTATTCGGATGATTAAATCGTGAGTAAATTCCATTTAAATATTTTAACTTTGCCTGGCCACCCTGTTATTCTTTGCTCATCAGGTTATTAAATGTCCCATTGGTGATCTAATGTCAATATCCTTTATCAACATAAAAAAATTCAGTTTGATTGCCGGAATAGATTAGTAGACATTCAGAACCGTCTAAATTATTCGGATTGTCGTAATGATGAATTATGCTACACATATGTAGGAAGTAGGGGAGTAGTGCCGATTCTGCCCCCCCCCCCCTCCCCCCCACCCCTACTGCTCCCAATGCGAGCCGATAACTCCCGAACCCGTGGTCGGAGATTTACAAATGAGGTGTCGTTGGACTCGAGCTGACGGGGGCTTTGCTATAGACCACTTGTTATATTAAAAATAAAATGGATTTTTTTATTTTTGAAAATAGACGATAGTTAAAAAACCAAACATGATAGAACGTTATGCAATAGCTTAAACGAACGATCTTTATGTCCTTTATTTTTTATAATAAAACGTTTTAATTTTTTTGTCTTTTTGAAAAAAGTGTCATTTTGAAATTCTTATATTTTGGAAACTAAAGAGTTTACAAAAAATGTTTGAAATAAATGAATGGCCTGACCTCCTCTACCGGCAAAATTAATTTCAAGCCTCTAGGACTAAAACTGTGCAGTAGTGCTAGAATGGGGGTTCTACCTATAATCGCGTGTGTGCTTGAATACGTATGGCTATGTTGGAAAAAGTTGGTGGTGGGGGAGGACTAGGGTCGAGTGAGGGGTCGTTTAGATGGTATTTTTCTGCTCTATTTGATGGTGAGGTTATTTCTTTGCAAAGGGTGGAATTTGGAAAAGCAATTTGAGGTAAATGTGAGTTTTTCACATTTTGGTGATATTTACTGAGCTCGTAAGGCAAGAACGATGTGTTGTTTAAGAACGGGGTGACGTCCTCTTTGTTAAGAATGTGTATTGGTATTTTTTTTTTTTGAAAATTGTTGATTTTGAAATTGTGATTATTTTGGAAACGGCGAATTTTGGGAAAACATTTGTTTGACATTAATGAAAGGAGGGTATGCCCTCTAGGTGGACAGCAAGTTTCAAGGGTGTAGGAGGAAAAAATGATAGCCTATTTTCTCGCGAACATTGGTGATTATTGCCGAACGGATGGTCGGATTTTAACAAATGAGGTGTCGTTGGATTCGAGCTGACGTCTTCTTTCCTCTAGACCACTCGTTATTTTAAAAAACATTTTTTTAAATTTTTGTTTTTAAAAGTAGGCGATAGTTTGAAAACCAAACATGATAGAATGTTGTACCATAGTTCAAACCAATGGTCTCTATGACCTTTATTTTTTATAATAAAACTATTTATATTTTGAGATTTTTTGAAAACCCTTAAATTTTGAATGTTTACTATTTTGGAAACTAACACGTTGACAAATAAGTTTGTTTGACATAAATGAAAGGTCCCTACCCGCTCTACCAATAAAATAAATGTCAAGTCTCATGGACCAAAAAAACTAGGCATTTTAATTTATTTTATAAAAAAAATAGAATAAAAGCGTGTTTGTAGACAGAGAGCCGGTAGCGCTTGACGTATGTTACAACGAGGCTATGACTGAGCATGGTGAATACTGGAAATGGCTATTTCGACGGGGGCGATGTATGGCGAAACGAGGGGTTGCTTTTCGATATTTTTTCCTATGAGAAATGAATGAAGGCGAATATTTTGAAATGTGACAAGCATGCTAAGATTTTTTACCCCTGAAGGGGATTTTTAACGTTTTAGTTAGCGGTGATGAGCGAGATCGCTCTCTGACACTACAGATGGCTGTAGGATATGACCAAATGATTCTTAGACGTTGGCGATCTCGGTGACCGTGCCTGGAAGAATTGAATAGCTATTTTGGTGGGATGGCGGGGGCAGCTTATGACGGTTGGTTTTGTGACATTTCCTATGACGGATAGAGGCGAATATTTGAAAATGTGTTAAGTGTGCTAGGAATTTTTTGTTACCCCTGAAGGGGATTTTTAACATGCTAGTAAACGGTGATAAGCGAGACTGCTGTCTGGCACAGTAAATGGTTTTAGAATATGGAAACCTATAACATTAGCTCGACCAAGTCATGTGCATGTACGCAAAGAGCCAAAACGGTAAGGTCATTGGCCTGAAATGTTATAAACTAAATATTGAACTGGGTAAAGTCATGTGTTTTAGGATGAAAGTATGTGGTTAACATGATCATGTATTGAGGATGGCCGCTTGCTAGTAATTATTATTACAGTAAAATGTTTAATAATAATAATAATAATAATAATAATAATAATAATAATAATAATAATAATAATAATAATAATAAAAAGAAGAAGACACACACACATGTTTTGAATGCTAACACGCACACAGTCCAGCTCACTGGTGACTGAATATTGTACCTAGCCAGAGGACTCGTGAGAGCTGTTGCTGGTGCTGACGAGGCAGGAATGTCTACGTCAGCAGGAAGTGTGATATCAGCTTACTTGCCTCGTGGTGGCTAGCAGGTGTGCTGTTTAAGCAGAGACCGCCATTTTGGTTCTGAGACAGTAGGACTACCAATGTATAAGACGTAGCCATTTTGGTTCCTAATTAAAAACAAACCACAATCTGGTTGTAATGAAATGCAGATTAAAGTTGAAGAAACTGAAGAAAAGTCAAAAGCCAAAAAGGTGGGCAATAGACAGACTGAAAGTAAAGGATGTGAACGAATGATTCAAGAAGAGTATAAAGGAAGGACTAATCAAAACCCCTAAACAAACTTCAATTGCAAACGAATGGGCACTTTTGAAGAATGAAATAACAAAATCGGCAGAAGAAAACATTGGTAGGAAAGAAAGAATAGGTAGAAAACCGTGGATCACTCAGGATATACTAGAATTGATGGATGAAAGGTGGAGACACAAGAATCTAAGAGATGAAGAGGGGAAAGCAGAATACAGACGTCTGAGAAATGAGGTTAACAAGAAGTGCAAGGAAGCGAAAGAAGAATGGTTGAAAGAGAAATGTACAGGTATAGAAAAGTGTCTGATATTAGGAAAAGTAGACACAGCTTATCGAAGGATTAAGAATACTTTTGGGGAAAAGAAGACTAAGTGCTGTGATATTAGGGACACAAATGGAAAGCCTCTAACAGATAGGGAAGAAAAGGTTGAGAGATGGAAAGCTTACATAGAGTGCTTGTATAAGGGAAAGGAGATTGAGAACCATGTAATGGAAAGGGAGGTGGAAATTGATGAGGATGCAAAAGGAGATTTAATATTGAGATCAGAATTTGACAGAGCATTAGAGGACTTAGGCAGGAACAAAGCACCAGGCATAGATGATATACCGATTGAGTTGCTACGCTGCATAGGAGATGAATGTCTGATCAGGTTATTTCACTTGGTGTGTAGGATTTATGAGACAGGTGAGGTACCCCCTGATTTCAAGAAGAATATTATCATCCCTATACCAAAGAAAGTGGGAGCTGACAGATGTGAAGATTACCGTACAATCAGCTTGATTACTCATGCTTCAAAAATCCTGTCTAGAATAATTTACAAGAGGATTGAAAGCCAGATAGAAACGGAGTTGGATGAAGACCAGTTTGGTTTCAGGAGAAATGTAGGAACAAGGGAAGCTGTACTAAGTCTTAGGCTGATTTTGGAAGGTAGAATAAGGAAAGATAAGAGAACGTTCATGGCATTTGTAGACTTAGAAAAGGCTTTTGATAACGTTGATTGGACTAAATTGTTTGACATTTTGAAATCGATTGGAATAAAGTACAGGGATAGGAGGGTGATATACAATCTATACAGAAACCAGACAGCAGTCATTCGAGCTGAAGGATATGAGAGAGAAGCTGGTATTATGAAAGGTGTAAGGCAAGGCTGCAACTTATCACCCATACTTTTCAATCTTTACATTGAACAAGCAATGAAGGAAATTGGAGAAAAATTTAAAGTGGGAGTGAAGACTCAAGGAGAAATAATTTCAACTCTGAGATTTGCTGATGACATAGTCATCTTGGCCGACAAGCCTGAGGATTTGAATGAGTTTTGAATGGTATGGATTCCGTCTTACGGAAGGACTTCATGATGAAAATTAATAAATGTAAAACAAAAATACTGGAATGCAGCCGAAATAAATCAGAAACCTCTATGGAGATCAAATTGGCAGGTGAAAAGCTGAAGGAAGTAGGAGACTTCTATTACTTAGGAAGCAGAATAACCAGTGATGGATGAAGCAAAGAGGATATAAAAAGTAGGTTGACTCAGGCAAGGAAAGCCTTTCTACAAAAAAGGAATCTGTTGACATCGAATATAGATTTAGGTATTAGGAAGTCATTTTTGAAAGCCTTTGTCTGGAGCGTGGCGCTCTATGGAAGTGAAACTTGGACTATTGGTGCAGCAGAAAAGAGGAGAATTGAGGCATTTGAAATGTGGTGTTACATGAGAATGATGAAGATCAGATGGGTAGATAGGGTAACAAACGAAGAGGTATTAAGGCGAGTGGGAGAGGAGAGATGTTTCTGGCGACTGCTAATGAAGAGAAGAGATAGGTTGGTAGGACACATACTAAGACACCCAGGAATAGCAAGCTTAGTTATGGAAGGAAGGGTCGAGGACAAGAACTGAAGGGGTAGACGAAGGTTAGAATATGTTAAACAGATTTCCTCGGATATACGGGTGGTAGCCTTGTAGAGATGAAACTATTAGCTCAGGACAGGGAGGAATGGAGAGCTGCATCAAACCAGTCAAAAGACTGAAGACTCAAACAACATTAAAAACATGAAACTAGTATAAGGTACACGAATCTTATTCAGATTGAGGAATGTGAAGAGGTGTGGGAACACGTGCGAGAGAGAGGCAGAGAACCATTCAAGGTCAAAACGCTGAGAAAATACAACTTTTTCTGTAGCTAGGATAACTGATAACCATTGCGTTAGTCATGCACTTGCCATTTTAGCACACGGACGTATACAGTAGAGCGGTGGAAGAAAAATCCTTTTTGTTTTTTGGTAAGTACCTATGAATGATTATTTTAATCATGTCATGCTAATGAACCTTAAATTTGTAGTTATTGATTAAGTAATTATTGATTTTTTAATTTATTTGTTTGCAGATAACCGGGGAGATACAAGAGACCAGTTATCTTTTGAACCCACTAGAAGGAAACAGCAACAAGCCACTGCAAGTGAAGATGGAATATCTTTTTTAAACTAACTTGTGTCATTTTTTGTTTCATATTTTATTTTATGAAATGCATGTAGTAACCTGAAGCCTCCGTGGCTTAGGCGGCAGCACGCCGGCCTCTCACCGCTGGGTCCGTGGTTCAAATCCCGGTCACTCCATGTGAGATCTGTGCTGGACAAAACGGAGGCAGACAGGTTTTTCTCCGGGTACTCCGGTTTTCCCTGTCACAATTTCATTCCAGCAACACTCTCCACTATCATTTCATTTCATCTGTCATTCATTTAATCATTGCCCCAGAGGAGTGCGTCAGGCCTCGGCAGCCGGCACAGTTCATATCCTCGCCGCTAGATGGGGGCTTCATTCATTCCATTCCTGACCCGGTCGGAGACTGGAAGCAGGCTGTGGATTTTCATTTTCATGTAGTAACCTGAATTTAGGTATTATATATATAATTCGTTGAGGCCATCTAGGACCACGTTAAGTCTTGCTACACTTGGCAATTTGTTTCGCCTTCCTATGAGCCCAGAATTCCCTCATTCTCTGTGAGTGGGCCATCTTGCGCTCCGCTGTCCAAGTGGTACCTTGTCTCCTTTTCGGGTTCGATGTCTCGTCTCGGGTTAGCCCATTAGTCAGTATCTTTTTTTGGAAGAGATCTCTATTGAAGGCGTCGTCGGGTTGTAGATGCAGTATTTTGAGGTCGTCTTTGGTATTCATAAACCAGGGCATTGTGGTTTTGGGTTTGGAGTCGAAGAAATGAAAAATCAGTTTTGTCAACCTGTTTCCGTCCATTCGTTTGAGATGACCGTAATACCGTGCCCGCCTTTTACGGATTGATTCTGAAATTTTCCCTATTACACTGTAGACTTCTTTGTTGGATTTTTTATAGTGGATACCATTCTTGCAATTTGATCCCATTATACCTCTGACGATTTTGCGCTCTTTTTTCTCCAGTTCTTCAAGGAGTTCTTTATTAGCATTTAGGGATAGAGTTTCGGCTGCATACAAACTACTGGTTTCAGAACAGTTTCATAATGACGTAGTTTAGTATTTTTGGACAGGCATTTTTTGTTGTATATTGAGCGCGATGTTTGATAGGCTATTTCGAGCTTGCGTACTCGTTCCTAGAGTGCTTCTTTGTCCAGTCCACTTTTCATGATGATCTCTCCCAAGTACTTAAATTTTTTCACTCTGTTGATCTTCCCGTATTCTGTCTGCAGTTTTGCTGGGGCGTCTTTGATGTTGGTCACTACTTCTGTTTTTGGAATGATATCTGCAAGCCAGTTTGTTCAGCGATTTCTTTTAAAAGGTCGATTTGCATCTTAGCAGTTTCTACGTCGTTCGACAGAATGGCGATGTCATCAGCGAATTTTAGACAGTCGACTATGATCCCCTTGGATTTTGCTCCCATTCTCAGAGGGCTATACTCAGTTTCTAATAATTTTGTTCGCCAGGTCCGAATGACTTTTTCGAGGACGCAGTTGAAAAGCATTGGAGAGAGCCCGTCACCTTGTCTGACTCCCGTTTTGACCTCAAAGGAATTTATAACGGTTTATTTTATTTATTTTTAGAAACTTGGAAAGGAAAGCCTTACTGCTGTAGCAGTCGCTGAAAACCCGAGACGCAGTAAAGTGCAACCATTGTTTCCAGGCAGTGAACTAATTAAAACTCAGGTAAGCCTAACATAAAATGCTATTCCATTTTACCACTACTGAAAACTCGTAGACAAAAAATGCATTACCTGTACATGACTAGGACGACGATTGCTTTCTTGATTAATGACTATGTATTGGCAACCGGCACAAGACCATATTGGTTGTTTACCGGGAAAGTACAAGGCCATATTGGATTTAGTAAAAAACAAAAATTTAATTTAACTGACAAGACGTTCCTAATAATAATAATAATAATAATAATAATAATAATAATAATATAATATTAATATCGTATGGCCTCGGTGCCGGGTGCAAGCTTTGTTATTTGACACACAGAGGGTAGCTTGCATGTCGAATTTAGTTGTTCCTTGACTATGAAAGTCAAGGAGGTTAGATGTTAGATATCTAATCTCCCTAAACTCTATAGCGCTTTCTAGTAGAAAAAAGGGGAACTTTGTACCCTATGAACTCAACGAATATTCACAGATTTAACCATGATAATCTGAACAAAATGACATGATATTATTATTTTTTGTTTATGTATTGGTTAAAGGGGAATGTAAATGACTGCAGCTTTATAAAAAGAAAATAAGTACATGGGTTACTGTTGGTACCGACATACAGTTCATTATAATTTTTATGGTGTTTTGATATATTAATGTCAATTAACGTTAAAGTTTTATTTACAAGTATTGATTGATTGATTGATTGATTGATTGAGTGATTGGTTATTTTGTTTACTCTTAGGTGTCGTCATGCGCCATTAACGTAATGAACAGACAGTGAACAAGCATACATTGTGCTTTAAAGTACTCTGTGCAACGTTAAAAACTTACAAAAAGAAAAAGTTTTATAATAACACATGGCGTTAGTACCAAATACAACAAGTGAGCAAGTTGGTTTACCACGTGGGTTAAATTTAAAATCAGAACATGATCGTTGGTTAACATTTGAATCCTGGCCTGTAGGCTTTTTGTCGACACATAAACTTGCAAAAGCCGTTCTTTTTACTTGAACCGAGAAGATGTGGTGCGCTGTGTGTTTTGTCGTATTAAACTTTCACACTGGGTAGAAGGGGATGATCCCTTTAGAGACCCTTTGCGATGGTCTCCTTGTTGTCCTTACATGCTTGGAAAACAAGTGGGTAACATACCCGTGTATTCATTTTACCGAACCACAAGACCATTGGCCGCTACTTACGTTGCCGAATCACAAATAAATAATAATAATAATAATGATGTATTACCAGCCAACAACGGTAGTGTCGATATATGTGGTCCATATGCCATAGACAGTGTTGAATTGGCATGTGCTTTTTAAAAATTGGGAGTTTGCAAGACTAACGCACTAGCACACCCAGAGCACAGCTCTGTTGAAAAACCTTTAGAATCTTATAAAAATGTTTGGCCATTAATATTAAACCACCTTACCAAACAGCTAAGTGAAGCTGGATTTTTTTATACTGGTGAAGGGGATAAAACACTATGTTTTTATTGTGGATTTGCTTTAAAGGATTGGCAAATGACTGATGATCCTTTTGTGCAACACGCTCGTTGGTTACTTAACTGTAAATACATGGTGTTGCTTAAAGGTCAGGAATTTGTGAACACTATTCGTAAAGAAAACGTGATTGCAGCACAAGACATAAAAGTGCCTTTAGAGTTAGAACATGCGGAGCAAATACATGAGGCTGAAAAAAAAAGACTTGTCTAACGAACAGATACTAAAGTGTGACCAACAATTATGTAAAATTTGTTATCAAGATGAACTAGGTGTTGTATTTTTGCCTTGTGGACACATGATAGCCTGTGTCAAGTGTGCATTAGAACTCAACACTTGTGATATATGCAGAAAAGCAGTATCTGCTACAGTTAGGGCATTTCTTGCATAAATAGTAAAATTTATCAGCCATGCATAGTGAAAAATCCCTAATTGCACAATATTATTAAAGCTGTTTTAGAGTGTAATAGATATGCTTTTCTTTTGTTTATAGACTACTACAATGAATGTTTTGAATGCTGTGGGTCAAGCATGTGGCTTAGAGACAAAGAAGCTCAGTGAATTTCCAACGCATATTCCATTCCGCATTATCAAGATTCGGAAATTGAAAACAGTATATGGTGATCGTGTACTTTGTGTATGTGAAAACTTTGAGACATTTCTGCCTACACGGTTTAATGATATGTCGGAGAGTGTTTTCGATGAAGTCAATAATGATGTACAACCTGTACACTTAATTTATGAAGGTTTAAAAACCATAGGTGCATGGTTCGTTTTAATTAAATAAATAAAAATGTCAAATAATAATGGAAGATATAGGTCATGACAATGGACTGAAAGAAAAATATGTGTATAGAATAATAACATTTTTGTGTTTAGTATTGTCTTATAAAATATTATCATGAAACCAAAAAAAATGTATATAAAGTTTGTAAATAAATGAAAATTATGGTACAATGTTGTTTTATTTTCTATATAAGTCAGAATATTTAACATTGCAGAGTATACATGATTATGACAATAAAAATCACACTTAATACAAGTCTTTGCCTTTACGATAGTGTGTTATAGTTTTAAAAACAAAGCTTGTTGTAGATTTTTTTCTTCCACGGTGAACAATAGGCATGAAAACGTTATTGTCTTGTTTTGGATCATTATCACTATCATAATCATAAGCAGCATGATCTATATCACTATTATTATAATCACTATAATTATCCTCAGCATTATCCTCAACATTACTAAAACCAGTTAAATATTCCCGTTCCGCTTCCTGTTCCTGTTCTTCTTCCTCTTCCTCTTCCTCTTCCTTTTCAGTGTCCTCATGTAGAGGATAATGCTTTTGATAATGTTAAGGGTTTTTTGAACATTGAATTATTTTCAATAGTAGTATTGTTTTGTAGCACTTGCTTTTTAACATTTTCATGATTTACTGTTGAGAGCAACAGTGTTTCATGCAGTACACTACATTGAAGATCACCGACACTTAAAACCTCACTATTTTTACTTTTTAGCTCACTGCGACATTGTATTGAACGTTGTTTTGAACAACGCCAAATAACAGTTCCATTTTTATTGGTTCGTTTCACAATATATGAATATCCTTTATAGAATGCATGAGGCTTACCATACCTAGTTACAGATACTTCCATATCAACTGTCAAGCATAGACTAAGCTCTAGTAAAGACAACTTGGTAATAAGTACAATCGTTTAATATGCGAGCATATATGGGTGCAAATGTGGGAGCAAAAAAGTGGGAGCAAAAATTGGGAGCAAAAATTGGGAGCAAAATTTGGGAGCAAAAAGTGGGAGAAAAATTTAGAGCAAAAAGTGGGGACAAAAAAAGTAGGAGCAAGTATGGGATTAAATGTGAATGCAAAATTGGGAGCAAGTGTGGGAGCATATGTGAAAGCAAAAGTGGGAGCAAAAAGTGAGAGAAAAAAACCGGGAGCAAAAAGTGTAAGCAAATGTGGGATCAAATATGAGAGCAAAAAAAGTAGGAGCAAGTATGGGAGCAAATGTGAAAGCAAAAGTGGGAGCAAAAAGTGAGAGAAAAAAAAGTGGGAGCAAAAAGTGTAAGCAAAAGTGGGAGCAAATATGAGAGCAAAAAAAAGGTGCGAGCAAATATGGGAGCAAACATTGGGAGCAAAAATTGGTATCATAAAAAGTAGGAGCAAGTATGAAAGCAAATGTGAAAGCAAAAGTGGGAGCAAGTATGGGAGCATATGTGAAAGCAAAAGTGGGAGCAAAAAGTTAGAGAAAAAAAGTGATAGCAAAAAGTGTAATCAAAAGTGGGAGCAAATATGAGAGCAAGAAAATGTACGAGCAAGTATGTGAGCAAATGTGAAAGCAAAAGTGGGAGCAAAAAGTCATAGAAAAAAAGTGGAAGCATAAAGTCTAAGCAAAAGTGCGAGCAAATATGAGAGCAAAAAAAGTGAGAGCAATAATGGGAGCAAATGGTGGGAACAAAAAGTGGGAGCAAAAAGTGTAAGCAAAAGTGGGAGCAAACAAGTGTGAGCAAATATGGGAGCAGAAAGTGGGAGCAAATGTGAAAGCAAAAGTGGGAGCAAAAAGTGAGAGCAAAAATAGCGAGCAAATTGAGTGCACAAAGAGGGAGCAAAATGTGTGAGTAAAACGTGGGGGCAAATTTGGTGTTTTACTAAAACAATCTCCCCTAACCTAACCTAACCTAACTTCACCTAACCTAACCTTCCAACTCTCAGATCAAAAATTAAATTCTGGCCATAGTCGAGTTGGAACCCAAAACCTCTGGGATAAAACCCAAGTATACTAGCCACTACACCGCGAGATGGGCAAATTGTCATGCAACACAACACAAAAATAAAAGTTTCCTGTAGTGTAACTCATTGGCTGACAACCATAATTGAGAATTCAAACCCAAGACCTCAGGACTTTTGTTTTGAACATTATCACAAATATTATTCCATTTACATTTTGCTGTTGCTTATAGTTATAAGAGTTGGCATTAATATGGGAGCAAAAGTGAAAGCAAAAAGTGGGTGCAATCATATTTGCTCACACTTTCATATCAACTAATACACATACATTAAATTTTAGTAAAGTGACTTGGCTAATACTGTTGTTGTTGTTTGAGTCTTCAGTCTTTTGTCTGGTTTGATGCAGTCTCCATGCCTCCCTGTCCTGAATTAATCGTTTCATCTCTACATAGCTCCGAAACCCTACATCCGAGGCAATCTGTTTTACATATTCTAACCTTGGTCTACCCCTACAGTTCTTGTCTTCGACCCTTCCTTCCATAACTAAGCTTGCTATTCCTGGGTGTCTTAGTATGTGTCCTACCAACCTATCTCTTCTCTTCATTAGCAGTCGCCAGATACATCTCTCCTCTCCCACTCGTCTTAATACCTCTTCGTTTGTAACCCTATCTACCCATCTGATCTTCATCATTCTCCTGTAACACCACATTTCAAATGCCTCAATTTTCCTCTTTTCTGCTGCACCAATAGTCCAAGTTTCACTTCCATAGAGCGCCACGCTCCAGACAAAGGCTTTCAAAAATGACTTCCTAATACCTAAATCTATATTCGATGTCAGCAGATTCCTTTTTTGTAGAAATGCTTTCTTTGCCTGAGCCAACCTACTTTTTATATCCTCTTTGCTTCGTCCATCACTGGTTATTCTGCTTCCTAAGTAACAGAAGTCTCCTACTTCCTTTAGCTTTTCACCTGCCAATTTGATCTCCATAGAGGTTTCTGATTTATTTCGGCTGCATTCCAGTATTTTTGTTTTACATTTATTAATTTTCATCATGAATTCTTTCCGTAAGACGGAGTCCATACCATTCAAAAACTCATTCAAATCCTCAGGCTTGTCGGCCAAGATGACTATGTCATCAGCAAATTTCAGAGTTGAAATTATTTCTCCTTGAATCTTCACTCGCACTTTAAATTTTTCTCTAATTTCCTTCATTGCTTGTTCAATGTAAAGATTGAAAAGTATGGGTGATAAGTTGCAGCCTTGCCTTACACCTTTCTGAATACCAGCTTCTCTCTCATGTCCTTCAACTCGAATGACTGCTGTCTGGTTTCTGTACAGATTGTATATCACCCTCCTATCCCTGTACTTTATTCCAATCGATTTCAAAATGTCAAACAATTTAGTCCAATCAACGTTATCAAAAGCCTTTTCTAAGTCTACAAAAGCCATGAACGTTCTCTTATCTTTCCTTATTCTACCTTCCAAAATCAGCCTAAGACTTAGTACAGCTTCTCTTGTTCCTTCATTTCTCCTGAAACCAAACTGGTCTTCATCCAACTCCGTTTCTATCTGGCTTTCAATCCTCTTGTAAATTATTCTAGACAGGATTTTTGAAGCATGAGTAATCAAGCTGATTGTACGGTAATCTTCACATCTGTCAGCTCCCACTTTCTTTGGTATAGGGATGATAATATTCTTCTTGAAATCAGGGGGTACCTCACCTGTCTCATAAATCCTACACACCAAGTGAAATAACCTGATCAGACCTTCATCTCCTATGCAGCGAAGCAACTCAATCGGTATATCATCTATGCCTGGTGCTTTGTTCCTGCCTAAGTCCTCTAATGCTCTGTCAAATTCTGATCTCAATATTAAATCTCCTTTTGCATCCTCATCAATTTCCTCCTCCCTTTCCATTACATGATTCTCAATCTCCTTTCCCTTATACAAGCACTCTATGTAAGCTTTCCATCTCTCAACCTTTTCTCCCCTATCTGTTAGAGGCTTTCCATTTGTGTCCTTAATATTACAGCACTTAGTCTTCTTTTCCCCAAAAGTATTCTTAATCCTTCGATAAGCTCTGTCTACTTTTCCTAATTTCAGACAATTTTCTATACCTGCACATTTCTCTTTCAACCATTCTTCTTTCGCTTCCTTGCACTTCTTGTTAACCTCATTTCTCAGACGTCTGTATTCTGCTTTCCCCTTTTCATCTCTTAGATTCTTGTGTTTCCGCCTTTCATCCATCAATTCTAGTATATCCTGAGTGATCCACGGTTTTCTACCTATTCTTTCTTTCCTACCAATGTTTTCGTCTGCGGATTTTGTTATTTCATTCTTCAAAAGTGCCCATTCGTCTGCAATTGAAGTTTGTTTAGGGTTTTTCATTAGTCCTTCCTTTATACTCTTCTTGAATCTTTCGTTTACATCCTTCTCTTTCAGTCTGTCTATTGCCCACCTTTTTGGCTTTTGACTTTTCTTCAGTTTCTTCAACTTTAATCTGCATTTCATTACAACCAGATTGTGGTCAGAGTTTATGTCAGCACCAGGATATGTTTTACAATCCAAAATCTGGTTTCGAAACCTCTGCTTGACCATAATGAAGTCGATTTGGTAACGCCCTGTATCTCCTGGTCTCATCCATGTGTATATTCTTCTATTGTGGTTATTGAATAAGGTGTTAGCTATGACCAATTCATGCTCGGTGCAGAATTCTACCAGCCTGCTTCCTCGATCATTCCTTTCACCTAATCCGAAATCTCCTACTATCTTCCCTTCTCTCCCTTTTCCTACCACAGCATTCCAATCTCCCATTACTATAACATTTTCATCACCCTTGATATACCTCAGAATTTCGTCTATTTCTTCGTAGACCTTTTCAACATCCTCATCATCAGCTTGACTGGTAGGCATATAGACTTGTACCACTGTGGTGCAGGTAGGTTTAGTATTGATTTTTGCTACAATAATCCGTTCACTATATTGCTCATAATATTTCACCCGCTGTCCAAGTTTCCTACTCAATATGAGGCCAACCCCTGCTTGGCCATTGTTTGATTTAGTGCTAATGACCCTATAGTCTCCTGACCAAAAGTACTGTTCTTCCTGCCAGCGCATTTCACTAATCCCAACCAAATCCAACCTCAACCTATCCATTTCCCTTTCTAAGTTTTCTAACCTTCCACTTCCTAGCAGACTTCTAACATTCCACGCTCCGATCCGTAGAATGTCAGATTTCCTCTTTGTCACTTCTGTGATGTTAACCCCCTCTCGAGTAGTCCCCACCCGGAGATCCGAACGGGGGACTAGTTTACCTCCGGATTGAAATTTTACAAGGGAGGAGGCCATCATCACATGTAATTATGCATAGAGAGGTGCATATCCTCGGGAATAGCATACGGCTGTAGTTTCCCGTTGCTTTCAGCCGTGCAGCAGGACACGGCTAATAATGATAATAATAATAATAATAATAATAATAATAATAATAATAATAATAATAATAATAATAATAATAATAATAATAATAATAATAACAGTTTAAAAAAGTTCAAGGGGATTAATATTTTTCAGGGTGTAATTTCCAAAGTACTGTCAAGAATAATAATTACATGAACAGATTCCAAGAACTCCAGAGTGCTTTTAAGGTTAATGATTGGCTAGGAGTGAGATAGAGCTAGTTAACCTAAGTTAACCTCAGCTCACTAAACTCTACCTTGTCACATGACATGTTCTACAAGTATAGACTTGCTTTGAGACTGACTATGACGTCAGAGATCAATGGCGGTGGGAGCTGGACATGACTTTTTATTACACAAAAACATTTTCCTTTTTGCCAGCCTCCCACCGCCATTCATCTGTGACGTCATAGCCAGTCTCAAAGCAAGTCTATACTTGTAGAACATGTCATGTGACTAGGTTAGGTTTAGTGAGCTGAGGTTAACTTAGGTTAGCTAGCTCTATCTCACTCCTAGCCAATCATTAACATTAAAAGCACTCTAGATTTCTTGGAATCAGTTCATGTAATTATTATTCATGACAGTACTTTGGAAATTACACCCTGAAAATTATCAATCCCCTTGAATTTTTTAAAACTGTTATTATTATTATTAGCCAAGTCACTTTACTAAAATTTAATTTATGTGTATTAGTTGATATGAAAGTCTCAACAACAAGCCATGCTTGCACCCACTTTTTGCTTTCACTTTTGCTCCCATATTAATGCCAACTCTTATAACTATAAGCAACAGCAAAATGTAAATGGAATAATATTTCTGATAATGATCAAAACAAAAGTCCTGAGGTCTTGGGTTTGAATTCTCAACTATGGTTGTCAGCCAATGAGTTACACTACAGGAAACTTTATTTTTTTTGTTGTGTTGCATGATAATTTGCCCATCTTGCGGTGTAGTGGCTAGTATACTTGGGTGTTATCCCAGAGGTTTTGGGTTCCAACACGACTATGGCCAGAATTTAATTTTTGATCTGAGAGTTGGAAGGTTAGGTTAAGTGAAGTTAGGTTATGTGAAGTTAGGTTAGTTTAGGGGAGATTGTTTTAGTAAAACACCACATTTGCCCCCACTTTTTACTCAAACATTTTGCTCCCACTTCGTGCACTCACTTTTGCTCTCACTTTTTGCTCCCACATTTGCTTTCACATTTGCTCCCACTTTCTGCTCCCATATTTGCTCACGCTTGTTTGCTCCCACTTTTGCTTACACTCTTTGCTCCCACTTTCTGCTCCCATATTTGCTCACACTTGTTTGCTACCACTTTTGCTTACACGTTTTGCTCCCACTTTTTGCTCCCACTTTTTGCTCCTATATTTGCTCTCACTTTTTTGCTCTAATATTTGCTCGCACTTTTGCTTACACTTTTTGCTCCCACTTTTTTTCTCTCACTCTTTGCTCCCACTTTTGCTTTCACATTTGCTCCCATACTTGCTTCTACTTTTTTTGCTCCCATATTTGCTCCCACATTTGCTTACACTTTTTGCTCTCACTTTTTTTTCTCTAACCTTTTGCCCCCACTTTTGCTTTCACATATGCTCCCATACTTGCTCCCACTTTTGCTTTCACATTTGCTCTCATACTTGCTCCTACTTTTCTTGATACCAATTTTTACTCCCACTTTTTGCTCCCATATTTGCTCGCACTTTATTTTGCTCTCATATTTGCTCCCACTTTTGCTTACACTTTTTGCTCTCACTTTTTTTCTCTCACTTTTTGCTCCCACTTTTGCTTTCACATTTGCTCCCATACTTGGTCCTACATTTTTGCTATCATATTTGCTCCCACTTTTGCTTACACTTTTTGCTCACACTTTTTTCTCTCACTTTTTGCTCCCACTTATGCTTTCACATATGCTCCCATACTTGCTCCCACTTTTGCTTTCACATTTGCTCCCATACTTGCTCCTACTTTTTTTGCTCTCGTATTTGCTCTCACTTTTGCTTACACATTTTGCTCTCACTTTTTTCTCTCACTTTTTGCTCCCACTTTTGCTTTCGCATATGCTCCCATACTTGCTCCCACTTTTGCTTTCCCATTTGCTCTCATACTTGCTCCTAACTTTTTTTGATACCACTTTTTGCTCCCAATTTTTGCTCCCACTTTTTGCTCCCATATTTGCTCGCACTTTTTTTGCTCTCATATTTGCTCCCACTTTTGCTAACACTTTTTGCCCCCACTTTTTTTCTCTCACTTTTTGCTCCCACTTTTGCTTTTACATTTGCTCCCATACTTGCTCCTACTTTTTTGCTCTCATATTTGCACCCACTTTTGCTTACACTTTTTGCACCCACTTTTTTCTCTCAGTTTTTGCTCCCACTTTTGCTTTCACATATGCTCCCATTCTTGCTCCTACTTTTGCTTTTACATTTGCTCCCATACTTGCTCCTAATTTTTTTTGCTCCCACTTTTTGCTCTCAATTTTTGCTCCCTCTTTTTGCTCCCACTTTTTGCTCCCAATTTTTTCTCCCACTTTTTGCTCCCACTTTTTTGCTCCCACATTTGCACCCATATATGCTCGCACATTAAACAATTGTTCTTATTACCAAGTTGTCTTTACTAGAGCTTAGTCTATGCTTGACAGTTGATATGGAAGTATCTGTGACTAGGTATGGTAAGCCTCAAGCATTCTATAAAGGATATTCATATATTGTGAAACGAACCAATAAAAATGGAACAGTTATTTGGCGTTGTTCAAATCAACGTTCAAAACAATGTCGCAGTGAGCTAAAAAGTAAAAATAGTGAGGTTTTAAGTGTCACTGATCATCAATGTAGTGTACTGCATGAAACACTGTTGCTGTCAACAGAAAATCATGAAAATGTTAAAAAGCAAGTGCTACAAAACAATACTACTATTGAAAATAATTCAATGTTCAAAAAACCCTTAACATTATCAAAAGCCACGCAGACTCTACATGAGGACACTGAAAAGGAAGAGGAACAGGAAGAGGAACAGGAAGAGGAACAGGAATATTTAACTGGTTTTAGTAATGTTGAGGATAATGCTGAGGATAATGCTGAGGATAATTATAGTGATTATAATAATAGTGATATAGATCATGCTGCTTATGATTATGATAGTGATAATGATCCAAAACAAGACAATAACGTTTTCATGCCTATTGTTCACCGTGGAAGAAAAAAGATCTACAACAAGCTTTGTTTTTAAAACTATAACACACTATCGTAAAGGCAAAAACTTGTATTAAGTGTGCTTTTTATTGTCATAATCATGTATACTCTGCAATGTTAAATATTCTGACTTCTATAGAAATAAAACAACATTGTACCATTATTCTCATTTATTTACAAAATTTATATACATTTTTTGGGGGTTTCATGATAATATTTTTTAAGACAATACTAAACCCAAAAATGTTATTACTCTATACACATATTTTTCTTTCAGTCCATTGTCATGACTTATATCTTTCATTATTATTTGACATTTTTATTTATTTAATTAAAACGAACCATGCCTATTGTTTTTAAAACCTTCATAAATTAAGTGTACAGGTTGTACATCATTATTGACTTAATCGAAAACACTCTCCGACATATCATTAAACCGTGTAGGCAGAAATGTCTCAAAGTTTTCACATACACAAAGTAGACGATCACCATATGCTGTTTTCAATTTCCGAATCTTGATAATGCGGAATGGAATATGCGTTGGCAATTCGCTGAGCTTCTTTGTATCTAAGCCACATGCTTGACCCACAGCATTCAAAACATTCACTGTAGTAGTCTATAAACAAAAGAAAAGCATATCTATTACACTCTAAAACAGCTTTAATAATATTGTGCAATTAGGGACTTAGCACTATGCATGGCTGATAAATTTTACTATTTATGCAAGAAATGCCCTAACTGTAGCAGATACTGCTTTTCTGCATATATCACAAGTGTTGAGTTCTAATGCACACTTGACACAGGCTATCATGTGTCCACAAGGCAAAAATACAACACCTAGTTCATCTTGATAACAAATCTTACATAATTGTTGGTCACACTTTAGTATCTGTTCGTGAGACAAGTATTTTTTCAGCCTCATGTATTTGCTCCACATGTTCTAACTCTAAAGGCACTTTTATGTCTTGTGCTGCAATCACGTTTTCTTTACGAATAGTGTTCACAAATTCCTGACCTTTAAGCAACACCATGTATTTACAATTAGGTAACCAACGAGCGTGTTGCACAAAAGGATCATCAGTCATTTGCCAATCCTTTAAAGCAAATCCACAATAAAAACATATTGTTTTATCCCATTCACCAGTATAAAAAATCCAGCTTCACTTAGCTGTTTGGTATGGTGTTTTAATATTAATGGCCAAACATTTTTATAAGATTCTAAACGTTTTTCAACACAGCTGTACTCTGGGTGTGCTAGTGCTGTAGTCTTGCAAACTCCCAATTTTTAAAAAGCACATGCCAATTCAACACTGTCTATGGCATATGGACCACATATATCGACACTACCGTTGTTGGCTGGTAATACATCATTATTATTATTATTATTATTTATTTGTGATTCGGCAACGTAAGTAGCGGCCAATGGTCTTGTGGTTCGGTAAAATGAATACACGGGTATGTTACCCACTTGTTTTCCAAGCATGTAAGGACAACAAGGAGACCATCGCAAAGGGTCTCTAAAGGGATCATCCCCTTCCTTCCAGTGTGAAAATTCAATACGACACAACACACAGCGCACCACATCTTCTCGGTTCAAGTAAAAAAACGGCTTTTGCAAGTTTATGTGTCGACAAAAAGCCTACAGGCCAGGATTCAAATGTTAACCAACGATCATGTTCTGATTTTAAATTTAACCCACGTGGTAAACCAACTTGCTCACTTGTTGTATTTGGTACTAACGCCATGTGTTATCATAAAACGTTTTCTTATTGTAAGTTATTAACGTTGCACAGAGTACTTTAAAGCACAATGTATGCTTGTTCACTGTCTGTTCATTACGTTAATGGCGCATGACGACACCTAAAAGCAAACAAAATAACCAATCACTCGTCAATCAATCAATCAATCAATCAATACTTGTAAATAAAACTTTAACGTTAATTGGCATTAATATATCAAAACACCATAAAAATTATAATGAACTGTATGTCGGTACTAACAGTAACCCATGTACTTATTTTCTTTTTATAAAGCTGCAGTCATTTACATTCCCCTTTAACCAATACATAAACAAAAAATAATAATGTCATCTCATTTTATTCAGATTATCATGTTCAAACCTGTGAATATCCGTTGAGTTCATAGAGTACAAAGTTCCCCTTTTTTCTACTAGAAAGCGCTATAGAGTTTAGGGAGATTAGATATCTAACATCTAACCTCCTTGACTTTCATAGTAAAGGAACATCTAAATTCGACATGCAAGCTACCCTCTGTGTGTCAAATAACAAAGCTTGCACCCGGCAACCGAGGCCATACGATATTATTATTATTATTATTATTATTATTATTGTTGTTGTTATTATTATAGGGAACGTCATGTCAGTTAAATTAAAATTTTTGTTTTTTACAAAATCCTATATGGCCTTGTACTTTCCCGGTAAACAACCAATATGGTCTTGTACCGGTTGCCAATACATAGTCATTAATCAAGAAAGCAATCATCGTCCTAGTCATGTACAGGTAATGAATTCTTTGTCTACGAGTTTTCAGTGGTGATGAAATGGAATAGCATTTTATGTTAGGCTTACCTGAGTTTTAATTAGTTCACTGCCTGGTAACAATGGTTGCACTTTACTGCGTCTCGGGTTTTCAGCGACTGCTACGGCGGCAAGGCTTTTCTTTCCAAGTTTCTAAAAAATAAAAAATAAACCGTTATAAATACCTAAATTCAGGTTAGTACATGCATTTCATAAAATAAAATATGAAACAAAAAATGAAACAAGTTAGTTTAAAAAAATAATTCCACCTTCACTTGCAGGGGCTTGTTGCTGTTTCCTTCTAGTGGGCTCAAAAGTAAACTGGTATCTTGTATCTCAGACATGAAAGGTATACCGGTTATCTGCAAACAAATAAATTAAAAATTCAATAATTACCTAATCAATAACTACAAATTTAAAGTCCATTAGCATGACATGATTAAAATAATCATTCATAGGTACTTACCAAAAAATAAGAAAGGTTTTTTCTTCCACAGCTCTACTCTATACGTCCGTGTGCTAAAATGGCAAGTGCATGACTAACGCAATCGTTATCAGTTAGCCTAGCAACAGTAAAAGTTGTATTTTCTCAGCGTTTTGACCTTGAATAGTTCTCCCTCTCGCACGTGTTCCCACGCCTCTTCACATTCTTCAATCTGAATAAGATTCGTGTACCTTATACTAGTTTCATGCTTTTAATAAGAAACCAAAATGTCTAGCTCTTATACATTGGTAGTCGTACTGTCTCAGAACCAAAATGGCGGTCTCTGTTTAAACAGCACACCTGCTAGTCAACACGAGGCAAGTAAGCTGATATCACACTTCCTGCTGACGTAGAAATTCCTGCCTCGTCAGCACCAGCAACAGTTCTCACGAGTCCTCTGGCTAGGTACAATATTCAGTCACCAGTGAGCTGGACTGTGGGCGTGTTAGCATTCAAAACATGTGTGTGTGTCTTCTTCTTCCTCTTCTTCTTCTTCTTATTATAAAACATTTTACTGTAATAATAATTACCAGCAAGCGGCCATCCTCAATGCATGATCATGTTAACCACATACTTTCATCCTAAAACACATGACTTTACCCAGTTCAATATTTAGTTTATATCATTTCAGGCCAATGACCTTACCGTTTTGGCTCTTTGCGTACCTGCACATGACTTGGTCGAGCAAATGTAATAGGTTTCCATATTCTAAAACCATTTACTGTGCCAGACAGCAGTCTCGCTTATCACCGTTTACTAGCATGTTAAGGATCCCCTTCAGGGGTAACAAATAATTCCTAGCACACTTAACACATTTTCAAATATTCGCCTCTGTCCGTCATAGGAAATGTCACAAAAACAACCGTCATAATCTGCCCCCGCCATCCCACCAAAATAGCTATTCATTTCTTCCGGGCACGGTCACCGAGATCGCCAACGTCTAAGAATCATTTGGTCATATCCTACAGCCGTCTGTTGTGTCAGAGAGCGATCTCGCTCATCACCGTTAACTAAAACGTTTAAGATCCCCTTCAGGGGTGAAAAATCTTAGCATGCTTGTCACATTTCAAAATATTCGCCTTCATTGATTCGTCATAGGAAAAAAATATCGAAAAGCAACACCTCGTTTTGCCATACATCGCCCCCGTCGAAATAGCCATTTCCAGTATTCACCATGCTCAGTCATAGCCTCGTGGTAACATACGTCAAGCGCTACCGGCTCTCTGTCTACAAACACGCTTTTATTCTATTTTTTTTTTTATAAAATAAATTAAAATGCCTAGTTTTTTTGTCCTAGAGACTTGACATTTAATTTCTTGGTAGAGCGGGTAGGGACCTTTCATTTATGTCAAACAAACTTATTTGTCAACGTGTTAGTTTCCAAAATAGTAAACATTCAACATTTAAGGTTTTCAAAAAATCTCAAAATATAAAAAGTTTTATTATAAGAAATAAAGGTCATAGAGACCATTGGTTTGAACTATGGCACAACATTCTATCATGTTTGGTTTTCAAACTATCGCCGACTTTTAAAAACAAAAATTTTCAACAAAACATTTAAAAAAATAACGAGTGGTCTATAGGAAAGGGGACGTCAGCTCGAGACCAACGAGACCTCATTTGTTAAAATCCGACCATCCGTTGGCCAATGATCACCAATGCTCGCGAGAAAGTAGGCTATCATTTTTTTCCTCCTACACCCTTGAAACTTGGTGTCCACCTACAGGGCATACCTACATTTCATTAACGTCAAACATACTTTTTTTCCAATTCACCTTTTCCAAAATAGTGCCAATCCCAAAAACAAATATTTTTTTTAATACCAACACACATTCTTAGCCAAGAAGACGGCACCCCGTTTCTAAATAACACATCGTTCTAGCCTTACAAGCTCAGTAAATATCACCAATATGTCAAAAACGCACGTTTACCTCAAATTGCGTTTCCAAATTCCACCCATTGTAAAAAATATCCTCACCATCAAATAGAGCGGAAAAAATATCATCTAAACGACCCCTCACTCGACCCTAGTCCTCCCCCGCCACCAACTTTTTCCATCATAGCCATACGTATTCAAGCACACACGTGATTATAGGTAGAACCCCCATTCTAGCACTACTGCACAGTTTTAGTCCTAGAGGCTTGAAATTAATTTTGCGGGTAGAGGGGGTCAGGGCCATTCATTTATATCAAACAATTTTTTTGTAAACTCTTTAGTTTCCAAAATATACGAATTTCCAAATGACACTTTTTTCAAAAAAACATAAAAAAATAAAACGTTTTATTATAAAAATAAAAGACATAAAGATCGTTCGTTTAAGCTATTGCACAACGTTCTATCATGTTTGGTTTTTTAACTATCGTCTATTTTCAAAAATAAAAATTTTCCAAAAAAAATTCAAAATATGACAAGTGGTCCATAGCAAAGCCCCCGTCTGCTCGAGTCCAACGACACTGCATTCGTTAATCTCCGACCAGGGGTTCGGGAGTTATCGGCTCGCATTGGGAGTAGTGGGGGGGGGGGGGGGAGAGAATCGGCACTACTCCCCTACTGTAGGAGTAGGACATAGAGTTATGTACCATTAGAAGGAGATAATTGCGGAGGCTCAATATTCAAACATTCACTTCGATCGTAAGATTAGAACACAAGAAATGAAAACGTAATTTTAATAATTCACACAGCCACCATCTTAAGGTTAAGAAAACAATTGAAATAAATTAGATGCCAGTAGATTAAGCTTTATATAGATATTTACCGTACTAAGTTTCACTGCGCTCGGATGATTAAATTGTGAGTTTATTTAATGTATATGTTTCGAATTCGCTTGGCCACCATGTTGGATTTGAATGGCACATAGGTTAATTTCTAGTAGTACTCTTTATCAGCGTACAAAATTTCAGGGTGATATCTGTTACCGCTGCGGATGTATATAATTTCAGTGAAATATTTTGCGTAGCCGCCAAGTTGGATAGCTGAAACGTATTAAAACTCAAAAGGCATGGTCGAGGTCGGACGAGATAGTAGTATGTTCATACTGAGTTTCATTGAAATCGCTTGGCCATTTAGATTTTATTAAGGGACACAAACACACACACCCGGACTAAAGATGATCTCATAAGACTATTATTTGCATATATGAAAATAGGTCAAAAAATGTCCGAAAACATTACTGCCAATACACAACATTTCGTTTCGTTTGGATCAGCCATTCAGAAGTCAAGGACGGAAGGTTTCACGAAGTTCTGCATCTCGCGAGCAAAAAACCACTGGATATTTATTTCACGTTAAATCCGAACCGTTGGATTTAAGTTCGAAAGTTTCACATGCTCACATCCCGGTCGTCCTTGCTGAGAGGCTAGCAGCTTAAACACTGCGACATCGGGCTCGACTTTTCGGGAGTTAACATGGGGTACAGACATACTGAAGGGGACACGTTGCCCCAAGATGATAACATAATCGCACTTTTAAATGATCTCCTGGTGTACGGCTAGAGTTCTTTTTGTCGCTGCGGAGGTCTGGGACGATTCAAGTTCTGCTAAGATATTTAACTCTGGTCTGATTTGGACCAGGGTCCACTCAGCCTCGTGAGGCAAAACTGAGAAGAGGTTGGTTCGCTTCCCTCTTCAGCCATTCTGGAAGTGGATTTCTGTGGTTTCCCCAATTCTGCTTGAGGCATATGCCCGGATCGTTCCTATCGTAGGGCCACGGCCGCCTTCTTCCCAATCCTCAACTTCATTTAAACTAAACACACTACTTCTTGCACCACAATGACACAGGTTATAAAACAATTTCTACACTCCAATTTCTACACACACCCAAGCACACGGGGCTAATCGACCACGATGCTCAAGCCCCTCAAATGAAACAGCTTTCTTTAGGTGAACACATCATAAAATGCTGAGTATGATTATAAATAGGACGTAAATAGACACAAAAAGTGAATATGGACTTTGGAAGACAAGTTTTTATTGTGGGGAGTATCAGGTGTAAATGCAATAAGCCTAAATATATTTGTTATCCCCCTAATTATTTCGTGAATTTACCCACCTATCGTAATACACTGTAGAGCACCGTCATCCGACCGACGGTTCCGCTGATTCATACAGTAAGTGAATTTACAGAATTGTTTAGTCCTAATTTTCTGTTGTGTGGGCCCAAGTCCTCGTATCCGATCTGTCGCTCTGATAAGCGCTGCGCGGAGTGTCACTGGAATTAAAATGTAAAAAGCTGCCAATATTTCCACTCCGCTCTTCGCGTCAGCAGGCTTAGAAATCCCTCTCTTCATTGTGGCTGTTCAAATGTCATAAACCAGTGTTCCACAAACCGAGAAATCTGGAGATTAACGTCAGACAATTGCGTATTCTGCTATGCAGCATAAAGTCTCTCCTAGAGATACTTGCTTACTGCAGCATCAAGAGTGGAAAATTCAAAGTGTATCTGCTTTCGTGCAATTGAAGTTACTCATATTAACCCCAAGATATTTTAAAACACGCATTAATCCTAGCACGCTGTAGAAAGTCCTCTTTCGTTGTAGATGGCATTGGGATGGTACCAATGAGAGGTGGTGGACTCTATTCCTGATTCAAAATCCCAGTCTCTCAACCAAAGATACAATTCCAGCACGTAGAACCGTGAAGAAAACGAAATGAAAGTCCCTTGTCATTTATATAGATTAACTAGCAGAAGTACCCATTCTTCGAACGGTCTTCGGTATTAATAACCAGTTGTTATCAATTGAGCTACTGTTGCAATGTTTAGGGGCTTGGAACCTGTTTGTTGGCAAAGAAAAATTATTAGTTAAAATGTGCTCTCAAACTAAATTTACCTAACGTGTTCTTCCTGGCGTGAAAATAAAATTGAAAACTTCGTAGAAGAATCGCAATACACGTCACATACGAACTGACCCTAACCGTTGTGTCAAGTGCCCAACTACAGGAAGACCACTTTTATAAATTATAAAGGCTTGTGGTGCATGAAAATTCAGTGTTTTTAGCCTCCAATGGCCCAAATTCCTAAAATCAGCAAAAAACAGTCTACTATTTCTATTCAGGAATTTTTGAAAATAATGTTGATGTTTGGAGATATAATAGACCTTCTGTACGACATATCGCACGTGTAAGTCGTGTGAACAAATCTAGGGTACTCCATTTGCAACCTTTCACAGAAATGTAATAAATGGAGTGGCATTACTTATTCCAGAAATAGATGGAAAGTTGGATGCCACCTCTTGAGATACTGTTGTCATGGTTAGTGGCTTGCATTCCTTCTTTAGTTTATTAAATGAAATTAGTTTTCTGGGAATATCTAAGAAACTGTTGGGTTCAGAGCCTTAAAATATAGTTTTCGGGGAAACTTTACGGCTCTTGAGGGGCCCCGAGTTTTGTTTCTGACCCCAAGGGTTAGAAAATGAGCTTTGTCTCTTCGTTGTACGCCATAATAATGATAATAATTAAAAGAATAATATTAATAATAATAATAATATAACAAAATAGGGATAGGGATATAATAGACCTTCCGGACCATACCCGCACGTGTAAATCGCGTTAAAAAATTCTAGATTACCCCTTGACCCCTTAAGCGCATTATATGTATTGATGAATATTTCAGCTTAATTTGGATCCGTTATAACCTTATTGCCGTTTGCAAACCTTCACAGTAATGTAATAAATGGAATTGTATTGCGTCTTACAGAAATAGATGGACCTCTGAGATTCTGTTGCCATTGTTACCGGCATGCATTCCTCCATTAATTTATTAAGTGAAATTAGTTTTTTGGGAATATCTCAAAAACTGTTGGTTTTAGGGCCTTAAAATGTGGTTTTCGGGGTCCTTTTAGGGCCCCCGAGTTTCGTTTCTCACATTGAGGGGCTGAAAATGAGCTTTGTCTCACGCTTATTTCAGCATGTATTTTAAGGGGGTAGACCCCCTGTTATGAGAGGTACGGAGAAGAGTTACATCAATGATTAGTGTCGTGCCTCTGATGGATATCTGTATCAAATTTTACGTTAATCCACCCAGCCGTTCTCGAGTTATAAGGACACAAAAATTGTCCACAGACAGACAGACAAAAATATATTTTTGCGTGCATCCGTCACAAAACAGTCTGAAACGGGCAAATATGTCAAACTTTCGTAGAAAAGCCGAAAAATCAGACAAACATTCATTTTTATATAATAGAGAAGGGATATAATAGACCTTCCGTAGTACACCCGCACGTGTAAATCGCGTGAAAAAATTCTAGAGTAACCCTTGACCCCTTAAGCGCATTGTATGTATTAATGAATATTTCAGCTTAATTTGGATCCATTATAACCTTATAGCCGTTTGTGAACCTTCACAATAATGTAATAAATGGAATTGCATTGCGTCTTACAGAAATAGATGGACCTCTGAGATTCAGTTGCCATGGTTACCGCCATGCATTCTTTCATTAATTTATTAAGTGAAATTAGTTTTCTGGGAATATCTCAAAAACTGTTGGTTTTAGGGCCTTAAAATGTGGTTTTCGGGGTCTCTTTGGAGCCCCCGAGTTTCGTTTCTCACATTGAGGGGCTGAAAATGAGCTTTGTTTCACCCTTCTACGCCTATTTCAGCATGTATTTTAAGGGGGTAGGGCCCCTTTTATGAGAGGTACGGAGAAGAGTTACATCAATGATTAGTGTGGTGCCTCTGATGGATATCTGTATAAAATTTTACGTTGATCCACCCAGCCGTTCTCAAGTTATAAGGACTCGTAGAAGTTGTCCACAAACACACAGACAGACAGACAGACAGACAAAAAATTTATTTTTGCGCGCATCCGTCATAAAACAGCCTGAAACGCGCAAATATCGCAAAATTCCGTGGAAATTCAGAAAAAACAGACAAACTTTCATTTTTATATATATAGAGATTATTATCAATGTGGGGAACTGAATAGTCTTTGGCTCATGGCCTACACTCTGTTAAAATACAAGGCATCAATTTCAAACTCGCAAAATTTTGTATCCACACTAGACAATATGAAAATATAATGATTACAATACAGTGTTATTAGGACGGTCGATTTCAACCCGTTTTAAAGCATCCCAGCTAACAATGCTCCATATACTGTATATCAGCACATCTTCCGTTTCCGAAGTCAAATGAAGTGGCCCTATCAAACATACAATAAATGAAACTCTATTAAGTATCTACCATAATATTAACTTTGTCATATTTGTCCATATTGTTGATTTTAACAGTAGCCTGTTCAATAGAACAATAGAAATGTTTTGGCATAAGGAAGTACTTCAATATGATTTAAATAATTTTCTCTCATGAATTCTGGGATATTGAGAATCTGTATAAGGAAGGAAAACAATTTTGAGTGACCGTTAATCATGCGATCATAAGCCACAGGGCCTCCTTTTTACATTGAATCTCAACCACATGACATGCCATTTCACTTCGAAAATCTCACATGCATTGACAGAGAACCGAACCCAGTCTACCTTGGTGAGAGACCACCACGCCCCTACAATATATAAAGTTGGAGTACATTTATATCTCGTATGGCATACACTTTATATAAAACAAGAATAAGAGGTGTTAACTTTAAGAAATTGACATTCATCTTGTCCTTAATTTACGATAGTCATAGCAGGAGATTGGAGCAGATGACATTGGTCTTTTACCTTTTCAAATACCACCTCAAAAAATAGGTAGAATACGCACATGATTACTTAGTTCATAATATCAGTACCTTATGTCCAATCCTGTAGATATCAAATATTTCTGTGACAAGTCACAGGAGTTCATTTTAGGTAAAATCATATGCATCTACAATATATGAATAGTAGGCTAAATATTTATGTGCCAGATGTTTGTTACACGTGTTTTCACCTATCGGTTCCATGCATTACATCAGTATAATTTTAGAGATAGGTTACACACAGTTGTCATTTATAAAATCAAGAATGCATAATTCAACAAGTAATTCCGTGAGAACTAAACAGCCTTTTTTTCATACATCCTACTGATCTTACTCGAAAACGAGTGATAGCCTATTATTATTACTGAGCATTTCCATTAAAATCTCCCCTGTCTATTAAAAAGATATTCTGTGTGATGTATACTAAATAGATTTTGATACAGGACCTAGATCTACAACAAAACCATTGCATTGAGGATGTACGTGCTAGAATATATAACTCTCAGTTTCGATGAATAAGACTCCTCCTGCGAAATGGCACCTTTTTGTAACGCATCACGGCAGTTCAATTTAAGAAAAGTCAAATGCACGGCTTCTATGATTTACGAAAAGTTAGCTACAGTATTTAGTGCCATTATATTATGATTATTATAATAACTTAACATACGAATCCTCTCTTCAGTCGCTTCAATAGGATACGTGGGATAAATAAAATAGGTTTTAAAATTTCGAACTAATGCCATCTTTAATTTTTGAGAACAATTGAATGTGAGATGTCTCTATACTAAGCTCTGAATAAAGATTCACATTTCTTAGCAAGAAAAATCGTTTGAAATATATGAAATCGCTTCGCCACCATGTTGTTTTTGTGTTTGTTAAGATTTAGAAAGCCACATATATGTATATACTTAGTTATAGACCTCTATCACCATTCAATATCTCAGTTTGATTGACTAAAATAGTTCCGGAGATATTGCGAGCTGGTGGAATTTATTGTATGGGCGCCATGTTGGATTGCTTCACAGGCTATAGAATTATATGCCAGTGGATGAATATTCTCATGATAGTTCATTTTACCAACTTTCATTTCAATTGCTTGATTAGGACACTAGAAATAATTACAAGATTTAAGAGAATTGCAAAAAGCCTCCGTAGCTTAGGCGGCAGCACGCCGGCCTCTCACCGCGGGGTCCGTGGTTCAATTTCCGGTCACTCCATGTGAGATCTGTGCTGGACAAAACGGAGGCAGACAGGTTTTTCTCCGGGTACTCCGGTTTTCCCTGTCACAATTTCATTCCAGCAACACTCTCCACTATCATTTCATTTCATGTCATTCATTTAATTATTGCCCCAGAGGAGTGCGTCAGGCCTCGGCAGCCGGCACAGTTCATATCCTCGCCGCTAGATGGGGGCTTCATTCATTCCATTCCTGACCCGGTCGGAGACTGGAAGCAGGCTGTGGATTTTCATTTTTCAAGAGAATTGCAAAGCCTCCATATTATAGTTCTCACGAAATTCCATTGAATTAGACGTCGGTATATTAAGGGTATATTAAGACTTCTATGAAGACAATCCATGTCAAGTTTCACATCGCTCAGATGAAAATTCGCCAGTAAAAAGCATTTAAATATTTAAATGTCACGTCACCACCATGACGGTTTTGTGCACACCAGGTTATTGAAATTTCTATAGGTGAACCTATGTTTATAACCTCTATCAACACATAAAATTTCAGTTTGATTGCATTTGTGAATTCATTGTTTAAAAAAAATGTTTTGCATATTGAATGATGTCGTATTTGCATTGCTGTACGAGTATGACAACATTTCGATTTTGCACATTGGCTCATGTGTAAACTCTAAGATAACTCTTTGGTTTGTTTCTACCGTACACTGTTTTCGTACATGGAGTTTGTTCACACAACCTGCACAAATGGGGGAAGTGGCGAAACCAATGCTGTGATTGCGGTACATCTAACCAGACCATCAGGTACAGTGTTGAAGATTGCAAACTAAGGGCGTACTTTGGTGACCCTAACGACATTTTCAGTGCTACACCATCGAGCCTTGACTGGAGAAAATAGACTGGACATAAGGTTGATATCTGTGCTAGTATGTAATTCTTCTTCTTGTTTCGTATAGACCATCTAAGGACCACGACATTCAACTGTTACATTTGGAGTGGGCTTTGATCTTTGCCCAATAGTTACGCATCCTCTGGCTGTGTTGTTCCCTCCTCTCCTGGGTCCAGAGGGCACCTGTTTTCTTTCTTGGCGGTTTCTGCTGGAACCTCAATTGCTGAAGCATCTTCCTGAGAGATGTCCGGTCTTTTAAGTCTCTTGCCGTCCCTCCAAGTTCTTGCAGATCTTTGCTCACTTCCCGCAACCATGGTGACTTGGTCTTCCGCTTTTGCCAGTAACCGAGGAGCTGGTTGGTCAACCTGGTAGGAAGGAAGGAAGATTGTAGTTTTACGTGACCGTGAATCTAGTGATTATGAGCCACGGGAAGCATCCTGTAGACGTGTCCATAAAATGCTAGACGTCGTTTCCTAACAACATCCGTGATTCTTTCACAGGACGTGTAGAGCTCTTGATTAGGTCGCCTTCCGTATTCATTACCTTCCTTAACAGGCTTGCCACGGTGGGTGAGTGGTTATAGTGTCGGACTACCAACCCCAAGATTGCAGGTTCGCCCCTGGCCATGGAAAGTGATTTTTGAAGGCGACAAAAAATACGATACTCAAGTCATACGTTGTTGGCATGTTAAAGAACCCATTTGAATTCAGTAGGCCGTGTTTAATGGCAAAATTAATCTCGGGATTTTCCGCCAACACAAAGTTCCTCCATTCTCTACTTGAAAGCGCTGTAGTGTCAAGGAGTTTAGATATCTAACCTCCTTGACTTTCATAGCGTTCAAAGGAACGACGAAATTCGACATGCAAGCTATCCTCTGGGTGTCAATTAACAAAGCTTGCACCAGGCACCCGAGGCCATACGATATTATTATTATCCTTAACAGGCCACAATATCTTCCTCATTATCTTTCTCTCCTGTACTTATTATTATTATTATTGTTGTTATTATTGTGTTGCATGTGTAATGCCATACGCCACAAAAATAAATACAATCAATCAGTTATCAGATAAAGCACGTGTATTTTAGTTGGTCCACAAATACATAAGCTTGCAATGTGCAAAAATTACTTGACCAGTTTAATTCGGCTGGTCGTAATGTTGGATTGTACTATATGTGAGGCATAGAGTTATTTACCATTAGATCAAGATTATTGCTTAGGTTCATTATTTAACCGTTCACTTCGATCGCATGATTAGGACACAATAAATAAAAATTAATTTTTAAATGTTTAAATGTTTCATCTGCACATGGCCGCCATGTTGGTATTGTACTTAACACGTTTTTTGCCTACTTTCGATTTATGCAAAAAATGAAAGTAGACTTATGAGATCACTACAGGGCCAAAAATTGTGTGTCTGTCTGTGTGTGAGTGTGTGTGTGTGTACCCTGAATGTCTGTCCCCCCTATCAATTCAAACACGGTGAATCCGAATTGAACGAAATTTGGTACAGAGGTAGAACTAGCAATGGGCACCTCAGTGTCATGTATTATATCACCGCCATCTTGACGGAAACGTAATGGCGGCCACCCAAATGTTCAAAGCTTACATCAAATTACGACTAACGTAATCATTCAATCTCAACCAAATTGTGCAAAAACATATATCTATAAGGCGAGCGTCTTTTGAGTAAACTACAAGGTCATCATCCCAATAGTTTGCAGATGGCGGCCATGTATGTGTGCAAAACGATTCCCCCGATCTATTCAAACACAGTTAAACCGAATTGAACAACATTTGGTACGCAGGTAGCACTAGCAAAGTGCACCCCAGTGTCATATTTTATATTGCTGCCATCTTGATGGAAACGTAATGGCGGCCACCCAAATGTTATAAGCTTAAATCAAATTACGACCATCCTAATAATCTGATCTCTACCAAATTTTGCAACAACATACCTGTATGTGGGAAGCATATTTTGACCAAAATACAAGATCATCAGTACAATGGGTTGTAGATGGCGGCCAAGTATGTGTGCAAATCGACTCCCCCTATCAATTCAAACACGGTGAAACAGAATTGAAAGAAATTTACTACAGAGGTCGCACTAGCAAAGAGCACCTCGGTGTCATGTTTCGTAACGCTGCTGTCTTGACGAAAACGTAATGGCGGCCACCCAAATGTTCAAAGCTTAAATCGCATTATGACTAACCTATTCATCCGATCTCTACCAAATTTTGCATCAATATATATTTGTATGGCGAGCGTCCTTTGACTAAACTACAAGTTCATCAGCCCAATAGTTTGCAGATGATTCCATGTATGTTTGCAAATCGATTCCCCCTATCAATTCAAACACGGTGAAACCGAATTGAACGAAACTTGGTACAAAGATAGCACTAGCAAAGGTCACTCTTGTGTCATGTTTTATATTGACGCCATCTTGACAAAAACGTAATGGCGGCCACCCAAATGTTAAAATCTTGAATAAAATTACGACCAAGCTAATGATCTAATCTCTACTAAATTTTTCAATATTATACCTTTAATTATATAGAATCTTGTGACCAAACTACAAGGTCATCAGCCCAATAATTTGCGGATGGCAGCCATGTATGTGTGCAAATCGATTCCCCCTATCTTTTCAAACACGGTGAAACCGAATTGTACGAAATTTGGTTCAGAGGTAGCACTAGCAAAGGACACCTCATATTCATGTTCAATATCCGTATAGCACGTTATATTTCAACAAGCTACTACAATCAACATTCAATTATAGTCCTTGAAAAGGAAAAAGAGTTATAACAATACCCATGCATTTAGGAGAAAGTAGGCTATATGTTCTTTACTGAATATCTTGTTTTTAAGTCACATAGGTGAACTTCCAGTAGTGCCCTTTATTACCGTACAAAATTTCAGGATGATAATAGTATGTTATTTTTGGGGAGATATTGAATGTCAGTAAAATAATTCGCGCAGCCGCAACGTTCGATTGGTGAAACGTATTAAAATTTTAAAGGCACGGTCGAGGTCAGACAAGGTAGTAGTATGCTCTTACTGGGTTTCATTGAAATCCCTTCGGCCTGTTAGGCTTTATTAGGGCGACACACACACGGACAATAGGTGATCTCATAAGCCATCTTTTTCCATAAATAAAAATATGCACAAAAGTATGTCTGCGAAAATCAGAAGAGTCTACATTTCTTAATGTTCAAGGTTTAAACGAAGTATTCATCTATTAAAATAATGAATTTATCTACGAAATTAAGCTAGTATTTAGGATTTCCTCAAAATACTCGTATAACTGAAATGTTTTGGGATATTGAAGTAGCCTACTTCAGCATGATTTAAATTCTTTTCTTGCATACATTCTAAGATATTGAAGATCTGTACAGTTGGTGTAAATTTTTTCTCTTTTGGCATACACCTTGTGTACAAACTTTTGCACTAATCCATTATATTTTATTGCAGTTAATCGCAGTTAACCATAGAAACTATCAACCCTCATGGAAATATTGTAGTTGCATTGATATAATTGTGTGTCATTCAGAAATTAGGCTGCAATGTTATGGCCTCCTAGATTGCAAAGTTTGAAATTATTTATATGAAATTATGCTACAAGAATGCCTGGGATCTAGCTAGGCTTAGGCATCCATATGTTCATTCCTGTTGTATGATTAGTTTGTGCATGTCATAATAGACCATCTTTCTGTTCTTTAAAGGGTCATCAGTTATATAGGAACTTTACTGTACAAAGAAACGGACATCATCCAAATACCTTTGACAGCAATCATACCAAAAACTCGCCACTATATGCACTAATTTATTCGAAATGTTTGTCTTAATAACCACATATACCAGGTGGCCCATTTGCGCCGTGCAATCTACTTATAAGTGTCCCGCGTGTACTAGTGATGGACGGGAAGTCTAATAACTGAATTGCTAAGGAGTAACCTTGCATCAAAGCAGGTTACATCACAATACCAAGAGATAACAACCGGACGGCCGCACGCCCTATAGCGGTATGAAGCCTCGTTGGCGAGCGCAGAATAGTAGCTTTTCACGTGGCACAATAGTATTAATGTTGCTGTCAACACATCGGCGATGGCTGAGGTTTCCTCCAAAACGAGAACACTCACATAATTTGAATCTATGGAGAATCTGGTCACAACCCCACCAAAGCTCGCACATTATATGCACAGGTGATTCCAAATAGATGCCTGCCTTCTGTACATGCATTTCCCCGAAAAGAGCTGTAATTACGAGCTAATGGATTGAAGCACATACCAGCATGGCTCGACCTTTCTGCAACAGTTCTGATGTTGTGCAGACTAAACATCAGTACTGTGATCGAAGCCTTCACACGGTACGTTGAAATACTCCGTACTGAAATAATGAGTTGTTATTGTTGATTTTTAGGGGCTTTGCAACATACTGGTCATGTAGCCCCGTGTACCTAAGTGTGTGAAGAATTTGTCCGATAACCTGTGTCACTATTGTTATTTAATTATTACAGTCTAGTGCAGACATCATACTGACAACAACAACAACAACAACAACAATAATATTAATACAATAATAATAATAATAATAATAATAATAATAACAATAACAATAATGATGATAATAATAATAATAATAATAGGAATCTTGTTACAGTACTCGTCTAGTAAAATTACTACTTAATTGCTGCACAACGTCCAACATATTGTATACCACGTTGTAACGCTCCTTTGCAAACAGCGATTTCTTTAATAAACAGGGTTCATTTGTAAATCCGCCAAGGATGCAGAAAAGAAAGTTTAATAACACTTTAATTTTTACATGTAGGCTGTCGAAATTCTACTCTACAACAGCATTGCTTGCTATCAGGACAAAAACCTACATATTATTGCTTCAAAGCTTAGAAAATAAATTAAATTAAAATGTCACACTTGGAAAGCTATTCATAATGAATATGCTCAAAGACATGTCCCTGGTGACGAATACAATTCTGAACACATCTCGCAGTGTTTGCATGGACAAGTCGTAACATTTTTAGTGTCTCTGCAGCACAGGTCTCACCAATGTATTGTTTTAATTGATCAACATTTTCTGGCGCCGTTTCGTAGACTTTTGATTTTATATAGCCCTAGAGAAAGAAGTCCAGAGGGGTTAGATCAGGCGATCGTAGTGGGCATTGCCAGGGTCCTCCAAGACCTATCCATCGTTCAGGATATCGTATATTCATATATTCCGTAACGGCTCGGAAGGTGTGAGGTGGAGCACCATCATGCTGTGCCAATGTTGTAATACAACCTGGAGTGGAATTCTTTAGAAGGTTTCCCAGATTCAAGTCGGTTTGTAGTAATTCAAGATAATTCCTACCTGTGAGTCTGGGGGCTATAAAAGCAGGCCCAATCATGTAGTCTCGCCGAATACCACACCACACATTAATCCCCAGTAGATCTGGACATGCTGTGCTCAAATCCAGTGGGAGTTCACTGGAGCTCAGTAATGAAGATTATGAGTATTGACGTTGACATCATAAGCGAAATAGCATTCATCACTCCACGGAATATTTCTGGCCAAATGTGGATTTTGTTGTAATGCAGCGGCCATTCTTCGGCAATATGCAACCCTGCGATCGAAATCATTTCCATACAGTTGTTGGTGTAGGTGCGGCTTATACGGATGCCATTTTCGCTCCTTCAGGATCCTCTCTATTGAATTTCGTGGCACTCCTAGCTCCCTTGCAGCTCCTGTGATTGCAGCTCTGTTCGGCGAAATACTTGTGGAGATGGCAGACGTCTATCTGGAAACACCAGTACATACTGTCTTCAAGCCTCAACGGCATCACGACCAGCTTCTCCATCCATTTGTATAATGTCCGTGTACTCATCGATGCTGAATACACCAGCCATCGTCAATATGTTGCCAGCAACTGTCGTGTTGTTGTACCACATGAGTCTATTACGCTCACAAATGAGAGGCTCCGAAAGGCAATGGGGTGCATTAGACGGGTAGCGCTGAGGAACATGCAGCTAGCGGCCGTCGGTTTGTTATTCCGTCGTATTCTGACGTACTCGGCCAGCAAGCAGTGTGACCCCTGTGGAAGTCAGTCATCAGACATCCCCTACAGCATTGGAGTTTTCGGGACACCTAAAACTAGATTTAACGGGGTAAACGGGCCACCTGGTACAGCACTAACAAAATATAACGCAGCATTTATATAAATTTTACAGACTAATGGAACAAAATATTTCAATAAAACGATTGTCAGCCTCATTGAGCAGTGACTAGCTTTCTTGGCTGTCACCGAGGAGGCTCGGGTTCAATTCCCACCTCAGCAATCCAGGAAGTGATATTGTGTGGTTTCCCACTTTAACTTCAGGCGAGGATCAGGATGATTCCTAAATTAAGGCCACGGCCGTCGCCTTCCGAATCATCATCTGAATTACAACTACTCACACTACTGCATCCATCACAATAACACAGGTTATCAGACAAATTCCACACACACCCAAGTACACGGGGATACTGTGCCCAAATCCAGTTGCCTAGATTGAAGGGTACAAGCCGTGAGCCTAGATTTGAGGGAACAGGCCACGATGATAAGACCAGAATGGGATGTTTGAATAGCGCGCGCCGAACCTTCTTAGAAGCTTTTCGAAGGTTTTGACAGCCAAGAAGTGGGTAAGTGACGTAGGACGAGAGCATCATAGTCGAGGCTATATGCCACTAAATATTTTCCGATGAGATGGAAACATGAAACCTCTATCAGATTACTGGCACGGATAAGGGAGGAAGAATGAGCTTTGTTTCAAAGAAATTGATCGAGCGGAAGCCGAGTTATGAGCTGTTTTAGTTTCAGCATTTTCTCCGCATTGACCTCGAACCGGCCAGCCGAGGAGTATATAAGGCGTGTCTCCCAGGCACATGTATGTTCACTTCGTCATCAGCACTCCGTTGCCTTGGACGTGCTACTCTACGTAAGCACTCTAGCCGCTTAACTCTCGACAATCTACGAACATCGTTACTATCGCCAAGCACATGGTTACTTTAATCTTCGATTTACAGCACAAGCTGTGGACTTTGAAATTTTCTACAGTACATGGTTACTGAAAGTGTTAGACATTTCAAGTGAGTTTCGAACTTTTCTACGTTATCACCGAGGTGAAGTAAGTCTGTGGCACTTGGTAATTTCTTACCGCTACAACTTGGACATATGATAGACTTTGTCTATATTTTTTTCTACAGGCCACAATCACTTATAGCTGGATTATTTATATCCAACAGTCTAGAGACAAGTTTTAGTCTTGTTCGTTGGACCAGCTAAGATAAGTCAGTAATGTTAATACCATTCTTGCATATTACAATTCTAAAGCCGATAATGCGAATACAGGTTTGCCTTGTGCGACCTGGAGAGTGAGAAGCTCTGCCCAACCAACTCGACAGAATTCGTAATTGTGCTGAATAAGATTGTGAGCGTACTAGAATACTGATTATATCACAGTTGGATCATGGTAATTATTTTCAACATGGATCGTTTAGATCAGACCCCTGTCAACTTCACTTCAGCTTTTGAAGCTGCCAACATTTTTCTGCAAGATATTATGAACGCCACTATGTCTGTGTAGACAGCTTGTGGGTATAAAATGGAAGCCGATACGAGATTATAAGTACGCGTCCTAATGGGACAGACAACAGGAAAACTGAATAATCTGGTTCAGTCCAGACTTCCAGCATCAAGACCTACAAAGAGTTTGTTTTTACTCTGACTTCAGTGATTCGATATTTATGGACGAGCAGAACGAGCATTTATTTTATTTTGATATTTTTTCTTATTGCTGTCATTAGCCGCCGTAATTTGAGATTTAAGAATTAATCTAAGTTGAGGAATGGATAGTTATCCATTATTTGGAAATCGAGGATAATATTTCCCGAACAGTTTAATAACTTTAAACCCATTTTTGGTTGAGAATATAATAATAATAATAATATTTTTTTTAGGGGAAGAAATGCATTTACGCACAGAGTGTCGGGCTCCTGCTCCTGAGTAGCAGACTACCGACTAAAACTCCCCCTTTACTTCTGAACACTAGCCTGGAACCGTTTAGCACATTACTTCATGCTAGAGTCATTTTATATTTGCCCATAGGGCACTCCTCCGTAATGAATCATCTTCAGTGGCGATCCAGATCCGTCTTCTTTGTTCGGAGGATACCTTCAACAAAACTTGCTACAAGTTTCCAATGTTCTTCATTTTGTAGCATTACCGAAACAATATTGTCGGGAGATATCTTTACATCAATTTGATCTTGAAGAGACTGCCTACTTTGGACCCACCGTACACAAGAGAAGAAGGTGTGATTAGCACTATCTACCTCATTAACACAGTAGATACAATCTGGTGAATCCACTTTCCCCATCTTCTTAAGATAAGAACAGAAGTACCCATGGCCAGTCAAGAACTGAGTGAGATAATAACCAACCTCACCATGTTTCCTCTCTGTCCAAACCTGCAGCTGGGGTATCATTCTCCTAGTCCACTGGCTTCGGTGTCCTTGCTCCCATTTGATCTGCCAATTGTGAAAAGTTTGTGCTCTTGCTGTTCGTCTTGCATTTTGTAAACCTACTTCCGATTTCCTCCAGTAAATGTACTTGCGTTCTTTCGCTAGAAAAAAAAAATTGGAATTATCCCTGCAATAACAAGAACTGCTTCTTCAGAGACCGTGCGATAAGCAGATGCCACGCGTAAAGCACCCCACCTCTGCACTTGTGCTAGTGACTTCCTATCAATTTCCTTATCCAGGGCATCCGCCCATATTTCCGCTCCATACAGCAGAACTGAATGGATGGCTGTCATCAGTAATCTCCTCTTACTAGATTTTGGCCCACCAATATTGGCCATTAGCCGACTGAGCGACGTTACTCCTCTTGCCGCCTTATCCGCAGTACGACTAATTTGTTCTCCAAAATTCAATTTATTGTCGATCATGAGGCCCAGATATTTTGCTGCTGGTCACGTCTCTACTTGTATGTCTCCTACCTGTATTGGGAGTATTGTCTGAATTCTCTTCTTTGTTAGGACTACAATTTCTGTCTTACTAAGTGCTAGAGACAGACCATGTTCCTCCATCCAACTATTGATTGTACGCATTACCGTATTGAGTCGCAACTGTGCCTGCTCGACACTTCTTCCTGCTACAAGAGCAGCAACATCATCTGCAAAACCTACTAGGAGAGTTTCATCAGGGACTTCAGATCTCAGCAAGCTATCATATGTGATATTCCATAGATCTGGTCCTAAAATCGAACCCTGTGCTGCTCCGGCTGAGACCCGTACCCTGCGTTGTCCTTCTGTCGTGTTATAAATCAACGAACGATCTTTCAAGTAGGAATTTATCATCCGTAAGAGATAATTTGGAACATGAAATGTATTCTCCAACGCATTCAGCATGTAACTCCACTTGACAGAGTTGAATGCATTTCTTACGTCAAGAGTAACAAAGAGAACCACACGACGGGAGTGGTGATTGTAATTCTCCGCCCGCTGGACAGCTGCAACAATTTCTTGTATCGTATCCAGGGTCGACCTTCCTGTTCGAAATCCATATTGTCTTGCTGATAAGTCGCCCGCTGCCATGATCGCTTGGCGCAACCTGACCCTCAGAAGCTTCTCAAAGAGCTTCCCTGTTGTATCGAGAATACACAGAGGGCGGTATGATGATGGTAAATCCGGGTCTCCCTTACCCTTATTAATGAGCGCCAGACGACAGACCTTCCATCAGATGCTGAACACTCCTGCTTTTAGACACTCGTTGAACATTCGTAATATTAATTGTGGATGTAACTCGATTATTAATTTGAGAATCTCATTTGAGATGCCGTCAGGACCAGGGGATTTTTTGCTTCGCAGAGACTGAGTAGCCCTACTCAACTCATCCTCAATAAAAAGAGGAATTTCAACATCTACATCGAAATTCTGCTCAGGGATTGTTGGATGTGTTGGGAAAAGAGTTTGGACAATAATGGCCATACTGTTTGCATCCATGATGCACGGTGTTCTTTGTGACCCAAGCTTCTTTCTGACAATTTTATAACCCTATCCCCATGGATCAGTGTCAATATCCTCACATAGCTTCCTCCAGCTCTCAGTTTTGCTTTGATTTATGGTTTTCAGAAGTAGCTTCTTTGCATCTCTATGTTCGGCTGATAAGGCATTGGCATCATCCAGATTTCTTGTCCGTTGTGCAGCACGTCGGAGTCTAAGGCAATTCCGCCCCAATTCTGCAATTTCATGTGTCCACCAATATGCAGGGATCTTCCGATGGCGTGATCTTAAACTTGGCATTGAGGTATCACAAGCCAATGTAATAAGATTCATAGTTGAGGAAACGAGATTCTCAACATCAGCCTCTCCGTCAGGCTCCATATCCTCAATTAGTTCTACACCACTGGCTAGCGCCTCCTTAAATGCATCAAGATGGATCTTATTCAAATTCCACCTCCGTTGTTTCCGAGTAGATAAGTTCTTCCCACTTTTATTACTGCACACATCAAAATTAATATACTGATGATCACTACCAGTGTAGTCTTCTATAACCTTCCATTCCTTGATGTGTGGTACTAAGGTCTCAGAAGCCATGGAGATATCCGGAATGGTCTCTGTATAACCCGGACGCCGAAAGGTTGACACTGCGCCTACATTTAAGATCAAAATCCCTGTCCTTGATGCCATTTCCAGAATGAACTTACCTCGGGAATTGGTATGTGGCATACCCCATTCCACTGCTCTGGCATTGAAATCCCCAGCTACAATGATTGCTCCAGTTGTATTAAGAATGGTATCTTCCAGAGAGTTGACTTTCTGACGAAATTTTCCCATTGTTTCATTTGGAGTAAGATAGACACTAAAATAGGTGACTCCTCTACTCTTTAACCAAACGAATCCCTTCCCGCTCCCATATTCTTTAATTGGAATTTTTCCAGGGTCTAAGATCCAAATAGCAGAGGTGCCTAATTGATCTCTAAGCCAGAGAGGTGACTTCTTATCTTGGTACTGTTCACTAATTAACAGCAGATCAGCTTGTTTCTCGGCAGCTAGCTGGTACAACAGATGATGGGCTGTTCTACTCCTTTCTATATTAGCTTGTAGAACTCGCATCATTTTCGTTTCAGGTACGTCGCTTTCTCCAGGGCCTCTCGGAACACCTTACATTGGCCCGATCCAGCCACATGACACAAATCCTGCTGCGTAACGCCACTCTCCTCGCATAAGACACACTTCTTTTGGTTGATGCAATCCTTGGCTTTGTGATCATTCTGTCCACAGTAGAAGCAAGACTTGCTTCTGTCAGGGCCCTCACAAATTTTGGCTATATGACCATAACTAAGGCATCGGTAGCATCGAAGATCTGATATTCTCCGCCTCACTCTACAACTGATCCACCCTACTTGAACCAAGCCTTCCCATAGAAGATCATTTGCAGCTTTTTCTGGCAGAGTTATAACAGCCATTCTCTGTTTCCGACTGTTAGTCTGCATTACCATAATCCTCAGACCATCCTGGGGTTCTTTAATAATATCCTTAATGGCCTCTAAAACTTCATCTTTGGTCGTGAGAGCATCAAGATCTCAAATCTCAATTGTCACCTTCGGCTCAAGACTGCGGACTGTCGCATCTTGTCCCAGGATATTCTTCAATGAGTCGCTAAATGCCGCATTATCTCGATTGATTTTCCCGAGAGTAACACGAAATTCACCGGCTCTAGCCTGGGTTATAGACCTAACTTCCGTTCCTGTGTCAGCAGGATTTGCCTTCTGCCGAATCTTCCGTAACACATCGGCATACGACTTGCCTTCTGCTGGCTTAATTAACACAGCTGGCAGTCGAGACTTTGTTAGTTGCTTCTTGAGCATTTGACTCTGTCTCTTGCCTGGAGAATCTTCCCGCTGTAATTCAACCTGCATTTGATTCCTTTTCTCTCGTGGTTTCTTCCTGGACACAACCTTAGTCCATGACTCGACTTCTCCTCTTTCCGTTTCTTCCATTTCTCTTTCGTCATCAAGAGAGTTTGATGCTTGTGCTCGATCAGTTATTGTGGTTTCGTCGACTTGTTGTTTCTCCTTGGACCTAGCATTCTTACAGAAGACAATGCTGTCAATGGCCTCCTCCATCTCCACAATACCATCCTTCACATCCTTGGACATGTTTCTCAGTTTTGCCGCAGCAAGCTTCATCTTTTTAATAATATTATAGCATTTCTGCAATGCCTCTTCTTCCGTTCTCCTCAGTTTGTCAAGATGTTGGGATGGGAGAAGTATTGTATCTTCCGCAACTGCCCCATCACTCGATGACTCTCCCGTTATATTCACCTTAGAAAATCGAGGCCATATCTCTTTTTTCCAGTTCGCATCTCTTTCTTGGTTCGTTAGAAGACGATTCATATTCCGAAACTGGTAAAGCGTAGGTCAGGCCAGTGGTGTGGGAAGAAAATAGCGCTGACTCCAAAGAGTCCAGACCCTCCCTCTATTATCAAGCTCGTACCCAAGGTAGCGGGGTTCTAATGGCCGCCGAAGTAGGCCAGACCGTCTTACTGCCCCCTGACGACGGAACCTATAGGCTCTGTTGACTATACTACTAATCTAAGCTCAGATGGCTTTGGATAATACGATTAGATTACGTCACTTCCTGTCACAAGGAAACTTCATGCTCTATGGGCTAATAGTACACGATAAAACGTAACCCCGAAATCATGTAACAAATCCAGTCTACACTGGATGAAGTTGATTTGAGGAATACAATTTAGTGAGCACCGTATGTTAAACTATGAACTACGATACACACTGACCTGTTCCCAAGCTGGAATACAATTCTCACTTCCACAAATAACATTTTTTGTCCGATAAATACACCAGTACCACACAAGCACACTGCATGTCAAACATGGCCACCACAACAATCAATAATAATAATAATAATAATAATAATAATAATAATAATAATAATAATGTGATTTAATAATATTAATAATTTTCTATTTTCTGAATTAATAATAATAAACATTGGTGATTTCTAATAATCATTTTCTGGTTGTATGATTAATACAGTTGACATTTGAAGTCATACTCTAAATCGGATATTTGTTAATTCCGAAGGTTAGTGGTTAACGCATGCCCACGTATAAATAACAGATTAATTCAGTGAAATTATTTCACGTTTGCATTACATATTAAAGCTTTGAGAAGACATGGAAAGAAGTGAAACGGGAAGCTAAGCATGTATAAAGCAGGGTTTTTGCTAGAGTTTATATAAAATAAAATCATTATGGAGCAACGTCTTTCAAAACATTTTGCTAATATTAACACAGTGTGGATGTTTCAAACTGATGATAAAATTATTGTTAATATTGTCGTAAACTCATTGGTGAAGTTTACTGATTTCTGAATCTTCCATTTGTCGTAACAAGCAAAGGCTTGATTATTTTGTATAATTTGGGAAGATGTCATTGTGTGTGTGCAGAAAGTTATATGCCATTCTGAGTGCGCAATTTAAGTCGCAGGAATGAGGTTGTTGTAAGATGGAGCACCAATTATATTATAGGTTGGGTGTCTTTGATATAGTAGAGTCGTTTTAGCCACACTTTCGTGGTAATATAACCACAGGTTATTTTGTTGAACCATCATTATTAATTAACAGTTGATCCACGTGTTTTAAAAATAGTTCTAGTAATTGCTTACCCGAAAATTGTTATTGTTCTACTAGTTCCTTTCCTTCAGGAAAACTTTACCGTTGTCTAAATTCTCATTATAATTCTGTGATTTTTATCACGTGTAAATCGTATGGGCCGATGCTGTTATTTGAAATTGTTACTTATTAACAACCACTATAAGCTGAAAGGAATTTCAGATCCTATAAAAATAAATACACATTTTTGCAAATAAGTTGATGCTTAACATGTTTGACATTTTTGTCAAAATTATTTTTATAATAATAATAAATTGTTTCATTATAAATATTCTGAATGATATTTCAAATTTCCTAATTAATAATTTTAAGGGATAATTAATTGATTTATTGATTGAATCCATGTGGAATGGAAGTTATATTTTTGATAATTATATTTTTGATTGAGTCAAATTTTTGAATAAACTTCGGATTGAGATCTATGATTAAATAGATATTTTCTGTTCTTCGAATCTAAAAATGCTCAAAGTCCATGTAAATTTTATTGTATTCTATTTATTATGATCAACTTTGTATTTAAGCCAACCCTGATATAACTGCATCCGAAAAGTGTTAGTCAAAAATTGCTACATTATGTTTGAGAAAAGGACAGTGAAAAGTGATAAATTTTTCAACAAGTGATAATTTTTCTTATTGATCTTCAACATGTGAATGCTAAATGATTTAGGGTACAGTATAGACGATTGATGTTGCGCTGATAAAACCCTACCCCTGTATATAATTATGTTGAACGAAGTCAACAGGACTGATATTTTGACCTCTCGTCTCAACTCTTTTAGTGTTCATGTGTTGGCGACATTGTATTTTGTGTATATAAACTATGCTTCTCCAGTCATCTTTCGTGCCATTTTGGGCATATTTTTCCTGTCATTTTAAATTTTTTAAATAAAATGAGATGATTTTATGGTAGGCAAACCCGTGTCATAAATCTCCTTCTATCCTTATTGTTGCATCGAGCCGAAAATCAGTTATGCATTTTTTTTGTTGGGTCTTTGTATTCGATTTTAACCCATCTGGCGCCCCGGAATATTTTGATTCTCGTGCTAACTGATTTTTGGTGAAATGCATATGTGGTAGGTCGTCCAGACTTCGGTCTAAACGGGCACATGAAATAAGATAGAAGAGAGAAATGGCTTCGAACGTGGGTCCCGATTTTTTATACGGTCATTTGAAAACCGATTTGATTTTTCAATAGATATTTTGGGAATAGGAAGATGTCTGGTTCGGATATATAAATTCTTTAGAAACCCAATTAGTGGGGAAACTTAATTCAAATTAAAATTCAAATAGTTAGAGTGGGGATTTGATTTGTAGTATAATGGCTTATCCATTAGGGTGTCAAATAAAAGTTTAGTATACGTTCAATGGTCAGAAAGGTTGCATTTCGTTAGAATCCAGGGGGAGGATATTGACTTTGTAATTTTTGATATTGTTGTTTAAATCTAATTGTTAATAGTAGAGAATTTTTTTCCATCACGTCGACTGTAGGGCATATCTCATTTTATTCTGAGAAATCCAAGTAGCTACGCATAATTCTTGTTCTAGATTTAAGTCTTTGTGTCTGCTAACATTTATACCCCTAATTTTTAATTGTATTCTGATAATCACGGATGAGTTCATAAGGATCTTGAATCGTATGGAGGGGAGAGCTCCAAGAGTGCTGCACTGCAAACAGCAGAAATCACTGACAAAACTGATCAAATGGTGGACTTAGAGAAAACTCTCAAACATTAAGGGAAAAATTAAGGGAAAATTCAGATACCCTAGAAAATAGATTGACCACTTCTTTAAAAGTTAATCTAGAGAATTCAATGGAAAGTAAATTTTAAGAAAACTCTAATTCTTTAGAAAATATACTTAAAGAAAACTCTGATTCGTTAAAAAATTCTTTAGAAACTAAATTAGAGGAAAACTCAGTTAATTTGAAAGCTAAAATGAGGGAAAATTCTGATTCATTAGGAGCCTCTTTAGAGAATAAAATTAAAGAAAATTCTATTTCGATAGAAAAGAAAATGTCTAAACTGTTCTAGAAAACTCATGAACTCGAAACTTCCTTATCTTTAAACACAAGTAAAATGGAGGATAAATTTCGCGATGCCGACCAAAAATCTCTGTCATTAGCTGATAGTATCGAGCGAGGTATCAGGAAAGTAGGAGAAGACATGATAAGCTTTGAAATTCGCGTTCAGAAAGAAAACACTGACATGGCAAATAACTTCATACAAGGTTTAACCGAGAAATTTCAGGGACTTGTAGTGGGAGAGATTCAGCAAAGTGTAGTCAAGGAGTTGACAACTGAGATCAAGACAACAGTTATCCAAGAAGTCAAAGATGCGCTTAAACTGGAAACTCAAGACGGAATCAAAGAGATTAGGGAAACTTTGACGTCACATGTCCAGGTCATTACTAAAGATATCCAGATATCTCAAAAGGACATCGTGGATATGACAAGTTCATTGAAAAATCATGAAACGATGATGAACCAAATTTCTACTGACGTAAAAGAAAATTGTAAAGAAACAGAGGGGATCAAAAGAGATTCTGAAGAGATCAAAAAAATCTGAAGAAAATCAGAAGGAGATCGAGGACATCAAGAGTCAAGTTAGAGATAAAAGTCAGGGTGATTGTTCTCATAGCAAAAATAGTAGCGAGGAGATAAAGAGATTAGTGGATGAGGAGAATGCTGAACTCAAGGAAATCATAAAAGCCCTTATTAAAAAAGAATTGGATTATCAAAAACAAGCGAAGAGTATTTTTGAACCTCAGAGTAAAGTTACAGCCACAAGTAAAGATAAAGACATTGAGGAGATAGACAGAGTAGGAAATGCCCATAAACAAGAGAAGGTTAGGAAAATGATGCAATCCACACCGATAACCTTCTATAAAAATGTAGAAGATAAACCTTCAAAATTCTCTGGAACCGGAAATATCACACCTGGAAAATTTCTGAGAGATGTAGGAGACTACCTTAAAGATTCCAAAATTGGAAAGGAAAGAGAGATAAGAGTGATAGGGAAATTTCTGGAATGTTCCGCACTGACGTGGTTTAGAGCTTTTAGATCTACTCTAAACAATTTCGAAGAATTTTCTAGAGGATTATTAAAGAAATTCTGGTCCCCAGAAACCCAACAGCAAGTGAGAGTGGAGTTGTACTCAAAAAGATATTCCACTTCACAGCCTACTCGTTACTCAACTTATTTCTCAGGACAGTTGTCTAAACTTCAACATTGAGAACCGCCGATGCCCGACAACGAACTGATTACTGCTTTGATCAGGCAATTTCCTGCAGATGTCCAAAGAACACTGATAGCAGCGGACATATACAGCATGGAACAATTCGACGAAGTTTTACAGAGATTGGATCACACGAACGCCCAATTCCTTCATCAGAAGGCTGGAAAGAATGACAACGCGGTATTTACAGTGATGGCTGACAGATATTGTCAGACACCTGGAGTCGGTAGAGAAGAGAAAACGCCGAGGGATGATCCAAGACAAGGAAGATGGAATCAGAGCAATTATAGGTCATATGAAAATAGACCATATGCAAGACCTGAAAACAACTACAGAAATTAATGGGGAAGACCAAGAGGAAATCAAGGGCGATATCAAGAGAAAAGATACTTTGGGAGAAGTAATGGATATTACCCAAGGAATGAGAATCCTACACAATCTAAAGAAGAATTCAAGCAGGAGGCGAGGAAGAACTTGGAGGAACGACATCAGGAGAACAAACAGTACCTGGAACAATTGAATCAGGGTGAAACCGGCACTTCAGGAACACCACAAACTAAGAGTAAAGATGAAAAAAAAAACTTCAAATCTTCAGTAGCAAATGGCTTAATCGAGACTTTCACTTATAGGATTACCAAATGGCAAGTAGAGGACGATGATTTGATACAGAATAATTATGAACGCAAAGAAATGGGAACGAGGATCAAATTGCCAATAATTGTATGCGAGGTATTCGGCAAGCCTGTCGATAATTTGATTGATACTGGGGCGATGTTATGCTTGATAAGTGAGAAATTATATGCTTTATGGAAACTCACTGAGAATCTGGAGGAAATTCCCGTGTCTGGAATCAAGATTCAAGGAATTATTCCAAATAAGACATCCCTGTGTAAGACTCAGCTTTATTTATGCATTAGAATAGGAGGACATGATTTTCGACATGTAATTATGATTATGAATGACATGTCTTTCGACATGATCTTAGGAGCAGATTTCATCCAGAAATATAAAGCTGTGATAGATATGAGTACTGAAACGGTAAGATTTCAAAATACCGAAGAAATAAACTTCGAGGCAAACGAAGAAGAAGACCCTACCGAATTGAGGAATGTAACAACAACGGTAGTTATAAGATAACCAATATACGAACTGGTATCATCGTGGGAACTTATAATTCTGCAAGTTTGAAGATCTATTATTCAAGAACCAGATAGCTTGATGTGTGAAAAAAAAAACATTTTTTTTTGGCTATGTGTGGGGTGGATGTGCCTAAATCCAGTTGCCTAGATTGAAGGGTACAAGCTGTGAGCCGAGATTTGAGGGAACAGGCCACGATGATAAGTCCAGAATGGGATGTTTGAATAACGTGCGCCGAATCTTCTTAGAAGCTTTTCGAAGGTTTTGACAGCCAAGAAGTGGGTAAGTGACGTAGGTCGAGAGCATCATAGTCGAGGCTATATGCCACTAAATATTTTCCGATGAGATGGAAACATGAAACCTCTATCAGATTACTGGCACGGACAAGGGAAGAAGAATGAGCTTTGTTTCAAAGAAATTGATCGAGCGGAAGCCGAGTTATGATCTGTTTTAGTTTCAGCATTTTCTCCGCATTGACCTCGAACCGGCCAGCCGAGGAGTATATAAGGCGTGTCTCCCAGGCAAAAGTATGTTCACTTCGTCATCAGCACTCCGTTGCCTTGGACGTGCTACTCTACGTAAGCGCTCTAGCCGCTTAACTCTCGACAATCTACGAACATCGTTACTATCGCCAAGCACATGGTTACTTTAATCTTCGATTTACAGCACAAGCTGTGGACTTTGAAATTTTCTACAGTACATGGTTACTGAAAGTGTTAAACATTTCAAGTGAGTTTCGAACTTTTCTACGTTATCACCGAGGTAAAGTAAGTCTGTGGCACTTGGTAATTTCTTACCGCTACAACTTGGACATATGATAGACTTTGTCTATACTTTTTTCTGCAGTCCACAATCACTTACAGTTTATATCCAACAGTCTAGGGACAAGTTTTAGTCTTGTTCGTTGGGCCAGCCAAGATGAGTCAGTAATCTTAATACCATTCTTGCATATTACAATTCAAAAGCCGATAATGCGAATACAGGTTTGCCTTGTGCGACCTGGAGAGTGAGAAGCTCTGCCCAACCAACTCGACAGAATTCGTAATTGTGCTGAATAAGATTGTGAGCGTACTAGAATACTGATTATATCACAGTTGGGTCATGGTAATTATTTTCAACATGGATCGTTTATAACAGCTTAGGCTTTCACGGCCGGCGTTCATAATTAAATACAAGTTTTTCGGGCTTGTAGGCCACGTCTACGCTCTCAAGCGAGGATTGGTACAACATCGACCACATCACGCACTTTTCTATGCGCTCCACCTTCGAACAGATATAACAGCTTAGGCTTTCACGGTCAGCGTTCATAATTAAATACAAGTTTTTCGGGCTTGTAGGCCGTGGTCCAGACAGGATATCTCCCGACGTTGCACCGGAAACTGCGTCCGGCATTATCAAGGACCACGGCCACGGTCCTACAAGCCCGAAAAAGCTTGTATTTAATTATGGATCGTTTAGATCAGACCCCTGTCAACTTCACTTCAGCTTTTGAAGCTGCCAACATTTTTCTGCAAGATATTATGAACGCCACTATGTCTGTGTAGACAGCTTGTGGGTATAAAATGGAAGGTGATACGAGATTATAAGTACGCGTCCTAATGGGACAGACAACAGGAAGACTGAATAATCTGAATCAGTCCAGACTTCCAGTATCAAGAGCTACAAAGAATTTTTTTTTACTCAGACTTCAGTGATTCGATATTTATGGACGAGCAGAACGAGCATTTATTTTATTTTGATATTTTTTTTTCTTATTGCTATCATTAGCCGCCGTAATTTGAGATTTAAGAATTAATCTAAGTTAAGGAATGGATAGTTATCCATTATTTGGAAATCGAGGATGATATTCCCCGAACAGTTTAATAACTTTAAACCCATTTTTGGTTGAGAATATAATAATAATAATAATAATAATAATAATAATAATAATAATAATGTGATTTAATAATAATAATAATTTTCTATTTTCTGAAATAATAATAATAATAAACATTGGTGATTTCTAATAATCATTTTCTGGTTGTATGATTAATACAGTTGACATTTGAAGTCATATTCTAAATCGGATATTTGTTAATTCCGATGGTTAGTGGTTAACGCATGCCCACATATAAATAACAGATTAATTCAGTGAAATTATTTCACGTTTGCATTACATATTAAAGCTTTGAGAAGACACGGAAAGAAGTGAAACGGGAAGCTAAGCATGCATAAAGCAGGGTTTTTGCTAGAGTTTATATAAAATATATAAAATAAAATCATTATGGAGCAACGTCTTTCAAAACATTTTGCTAATATTAACACAGTGTGGATGTTTCAAACTGATGGTAAAATTATTGTTAATATTGTCGTAATCTCATTGGTGAGGTTTACTGATTTCTGACTCTTCCATTTGTCGTAACAAGCAAAGGCTTGATTATTTTGTATAATTTGGGAAGATGCCATCGTGTGTGTGCAGAAAGTTATATGCCATTCTGAGTGCGCAATTTAAGTCGCAGGAATGAGGTTGTTGTAAGATGGGGCACCAATTATATTATAGGTTGGGTGTCTTTGATGTAGTAAAATCGTTTTAGCCACACTTTCGTCGCAATATAACCACAGGTTATTTTGTTGAACCATCATTATTAATTTACAGTTGATCCACGTGTTTTAAAAATAGTTCTAGTAATTGCTTACCCGAAACTTGTTATTGTTCTACTAGTTCCTTTCCTTCAGGAAAACTTTACCGTTGTCTAAATTCTCATTATAATTCTGTGATTTTATCACGTGTAAATCGTATGGGCCGATGCCGTTATTTGAAATTGTTACTTATTAACAACCACTATAAGCGGAAAGGATTTTCAGATCCTATAAAAATAAATACACATTTTTGCAAATAAGTTGATGCTTTACTTGTTTGACATTTTTGTCAAAATTATGATGATAATAATAATAAATTGTTTCATTATAAATATTCTGAATGATATTTCAAATTTCCTAATTAATATTTTCAAGGGATAATTAATTGATTTATTGATTGAATCCATGTGGAATGGAATATATATTTTGGTAATTATATTTTTGATTGAGTCAAATTTTTGAATAGACTTTGGATTGAGATCTATGTTTAAATAGATATTTTCTGTTCTTCGAATCTAAAAATGCTCAAAGTCCATGTAAATTATATTGTATTCTATTTATTATGATCAACTTTGTATTTAAGCCAACCCTGATATAACTGCATCCGAAAAGTGTTAGTCAAAAATTGCTACAATATGTTTGAGAAAAGAACAGTGAAAAGTGATAAATTTTTCAACAAGTGATAATTCTTCTTATTGATCTTCAACGTGTGAATGCTAAATGATTTAGGGTACAGTATAGACGATTGATGTTGCGCTGATAAAACCCTACCCCTGTATATAATTATGTTGAACGAAGTCAACAGGACTGATATTTTGACCTCTCGTCTCAACTCTTTTAGTGTTCATGTGTTGGCGACATTGTATTTTGTGTATATAAACTATGCTTCTCCAGTCATCTTTCGTGCCATTTTGGGCATATTTTTCCTGTCATTTTAAATTTTTTAAATAAAATGAGATGATTTTATGGTATGCAAACCCGTGTCATAAATCTCCTTCTATCCTAATTGTTGCATCGAGCCGAAAATCAGTTAAGCATTTTTTGTTGGGTCTTTGTATTCGACTTTAATCCATCTGGCGCCCCGGGATATTTTGATTCTCGTGCTAACTGATTTTTGGTGAAATGCATATGTGGTCGTCCGGACTTCGGTCTAAACGGGCACAATACATGACGACCACGATGTCATAAACCTCTTAATGAATCAATCAGTACGATTAACCCGTTAGATACATTCCATAAAAATTCTGTAATAACGCACGTATGTGTGACGTAAATATCCACCTAACTTCATGTAAGCCCACGCAAACTAGTCCTGATGATGTCCGCCTAACGATCGAAACATATCCTCCCATTCAATCATTCGAGAAGTGTGTAGATAAGTGTATAAATAATTAATGTAATATTTCTTTCAAGTAGGCCTATTAGGGTGTTGAATTAATATGTAAGGCTACTCCCCGTCTAATCTCATTGCGATAAATTTGTGCTGACCAACTGAATAATATTTCTGTTAAGGCGGCACTCCTGAGATAAACAGATATTTTTACCTAATGCCTGGATTTTCACGAAACTTTGTGGGAATGTCACCCAAACAAAAGTAGAGATAGCACAAACATTTGTTTCATATACAATTAACAGTTTTTCCAATTTTTTGGGGGGGGATTTTTTATTTTTGGAATTTTTAATTCAATTTTTTTCATAGATTTCAAATGTCATGTTAATGGAAATTTGGAATTAGGTAGATAATACTTCTTTAAAAAACACTACGTATCGATTTTTCTGTAAATAATTTATATAATGAGATATTATCGTACTAAATTTGAGTAATTTTTTTTGTTCAAAAATTTTGGACTTTTAAATCCCTACTACTGGGAAGAATTCTGCAATCACGAATTCCATACGCAGGTTTCCTAATACAGCTGTGATACATATACCATACAAATTTTGTTACATTTGGCAGAATATTGTGCGAGAAAAATGGTATTTAAATGTAAAATTACAATTGGCGGGAAAATTAAAGCAAAGTTCAAGTGACGTTATCTTCCTACCTAATGCATGGATTTTCACGAAACTTTGTGAGAATGTCACCCAAACAAAAGTAGAGATATCACCAACATTTGTTTCATATACAATTAACAGTTTTTCCAAAATAATTTTTTATTTATTTTATTTTTTTGGAATTTTTAATTGCATTTTTTTCATAGATTTCAAAGGACATGTTAATGGAAATTTGGAATTAGGTAGATAATACGTCTTTAAAAACAATACGTATCGATTTTTCTGTAAATAATTTATATAATGGGATATTATCGGACTAAATTTGGGTAATTTATTTGTTAAAAAGTTTGGACTTTTAAATCCCTACTACTGGGAAGAATTCTGCAATCAAGAATTCCATACGCTGGTTTCCTAATATAGCTGTGATACATAAACCATACAAATTTTATTGCATTTGACAGAATATTATGGGAGAAAAATGGGATTTAAATGTAAAATTATAATTGGCGGGAAAAATTAAAGCAAAGTTCAAGTGACGTTATCTTCCTACCTAATGCATGGATTTTCACGAAACTTTGTGAGAATGTCACCCAAACAAAAGTAGAGATATCACAAATATTTGTTTCATATACAACTAATAGTTTTTCCAAAATATTTTTTTTTTAAATTTTTAATTCCATTTTGTTCATAGATTTCAAATGACATGTTAATGGAAATTTGGAATTAGGTACAAAATACTTCTTTAAAATACATTACGTATCGATTTTTCTGTAAATAATTTATACAATGAGATATTATACTACTAAATTTGGGTAATTTTTTTGTTCAAAAATTTTGCACTTTTACATCCCTACTACTGGGAATAATTCTTCAATCAAGAATTCCATACGCAGATTTCCTAATATAGCTGTGATACATATACCATACAAATTTTGTTACATTTGGCAGAATATTATGGGAGAAAAATAGGATTTAAATGTAAAATTAATATTGGCGGGAAAATTAAAGCAAAGTTCAAGTGACGTTATCTTCCTGATCCATTACCTAGAAGTCACCAGCACCGTATGTGTTTCCTTCCTTTTGTTTCTTAGCAGCTTCTGTACGAATATTGGTAATTCTGGAAGCTTGTCTAGTATCTTGATACACAACTACAAGGGGTTACTTGCGCGCCAACTTCACAAAAGTAAACAGACTGGCTACCCATGTCATAGATTTATGGCATGTTAAAGATCTTTCCACTAATTACACCTGTGTGAAACTAAATTGGTTAGGTTAAGAATATAAACAACGCTCTTAGGTTGCTACGTTCGTTGCCAAGAGCCGACTGCGGTGGCGTCTAGTAGCTAGTTCTGAACTAGGCCTAGTAGTCGTTGACGGTGGCGTTTGGCGGCAAAAGTAGGAACTATTTGAAAATTCAAAGTTGCAGTCCCTACTTGAATTAAAAAACAGATACACACACTAATACAGTCATCACAATTAACACCGGTTATCAGACAGATTCTACACACACCCAAAGTACACGGGGCTACATGACCGCGTTGTCGCAGCCCCTAAACTAAGGAACCAACCAACCAACCACCACCACAGAACTCACAAGAAAGAATAAACATACAAGAATAACAAAGCTTATAGTTGTCGGGATTATTGTAGTGACATCAGGAATACAAATACAAACATACAATGTTGCTCAATGACAGTAGAGTCAAGTACTGAAATATTAGTCCTTTGCAGGCTTTATAAATTCATTCAGAAACATGGTAGATCTTACAGCTCGATTCTGTAGAAATATATGCGGGATGGGGAGGAGAGGGGAGGGGGGGGCTGTTGGCCCATCCCCGGGATGCGTAATTGCAAAGAACAGGGATATTTTATTGATTTGATTGAATGAAAACATGACAATGACATCATAAATAATCTAACCAAGCAGTTCAGCAGATGCCACACCCATTTCTGCTGTGTGCAGACTGACAAACAAAGCATTATTAAGGTGACAAATTGTTTGAATTCAACGGAATAACTTTGTGACAAGAAAGAAGAAACCCTATCCTTTCAATTTCAGTCATAAAAAAAATTCACCAGAATAACCAAAATATTGAACCCGCTGAGCTATGGTTCATGTGATATTTTTTATGACAGAGCATTTATGATGGGATGTTGTACTTTTGAACACACCCAGGAAGCCACGTGAAGCTGAGAGATCACGCGATACTTTGAAGTAGCGGTGAATCGCACTTTTGACTTTGGTGTAAACTGCTAATTATTATCTGAGGTCTTATTAATTATTTTTATCTTTCCTACGAGACTCAGAATATTCCATTTCGTCATGCTGCATTATTAAAACATTTTGGAGAATGTTTATTTTTACTTTAGGTAAGGTAATACCCTTGCAGATACGCAAAAAGGAACGTAAGTAGTCGCTCAACGTTTTCGTTTTGACGACCTACTTTCTAGAGACACCCAGTACCGGAGCACTGCGTCTTGAGAATCCGCCTTGTGTAGGCGTGGAATTACATTTGTCCTACGAGACGTAGAAGAATATCCGCTGTTTAGCGTTAAAAGTGATTATAAAGTGCCATCGAGCAAGCAAATACTAATATTCACTGTCGATGAAGTCCAGTCAATTAAATAAGAAGCTTGGGAAATAATTATTGGCAAGTATAGTGTATTGCACAACATTGCTGTGACATCACATATTACCCACGCGTATGTGGAGGGCAGATGCCTAGTGGAAATATACAGGTAATAGTGTTACAATTATCCTGAATAAGTGTGATTATAATTGTATGAGATATTTAAATTGCCAAAGTGGAAATTTCATCTTTGAAACGTCGTATAATTCACGGATGCTGCGTGATACAAAAGTAGCGTCACTAGCACGTGCAGCATTATAAAATAGTGTTAGCTCACATGCTAATCCACATCTGCAAGATTAAGGCTGTGTCGTATTTTATAATTGAAGCCTAGAATAGTCACGACGGACATTATAATTTTGGAAGTGAGAGGATGAATAATCACGCAACTTATTTCGCTACCCACGTGATTGGACTTTTATTCACCATGGTTGAAGCAGTCACCATGGGCTAATACCATCCCGGTATGGGGGGGTGACGTTTCTACAGGAACCCGCATGATGGTGGAACTTCCAGAACGATGAATGAGAGGGAAGGAGCCAAAATGCCATTTCCAGGCATATCCACGAAGATGTCGACAGGGACAAATCGAACCCTGGTCTTTGGGGGAGTCCAGATGGGAATCCTGATGAGGAGGATACCGATCCAGAGAGCCAGAGAGGTTTATGTACAACCCTTGTTGTGGAATAGAGAGCTGAGTGAGAGCTCCTCCATTTCGTGAGTTTTTGTCACACCCCTTCTTTGTTCTAGTTTCTGGTGGTATAGTAGTTTTAATGCAGTTTGTGAATCAACCACACTCAGTGTCAGCCATTTTTCTAGGTAGGGATGTAACTAGATTAGTTAGATGTCATTTATTTCAGTTTAGAGTGAGACACCCTTGGGGGTCAGACACTTTGGTCAGCCCTGGTGCAGCTTGGTGAACGTCGTGGAACGTCAATGCCTACTTTTTTGCTGAACCTGATCGTAGTCATTTTGAGGCTATTTTGTTCAACCCTACTTGGGGTAATTTTCAAGTCTTTGCTGACTGTAGTTATGGCAATCAGATGCCTTGGTTATTAATTGACTGCATTCTTCGCAGCCATCCTTTGTTACACCCCTGACTGTCGTTAGAACGGTCGTATCATTTAGGTAGTCGACAGTAACTACCAGTTTGTAAATGCATTATATTTCATTTTGAATAAGCTCAGAAGCTATTCTTGGTCATGTTTGAACCTAACAACTAGAAGGAATGTTTCGTTGCCTAGCATCGAACGCGGTTCCCAACGTATCATTAAGCAGATCTAGTGTGTGAATCTGTGCCACTTTTATCATATTTTTTCTTGTGTCGTGTGAGACACGTTTTTATTTGATGTTCTAGCAACTACTGAGTTGCATTTTTAAAGCAAAGAGCTTCAGTTATTGTAAGTTTACTTTCATTTAGACGTCTTTGGTAGAAAGACGGAATTGTATTACTATACTCAGATTTATAGCTTGCGTTTGATACACGGACTCTGTAGAGATCCGTAACCTATGGTAAAGTTTTTTATGAACCGGCCAAGTGCAGGTTTTGTATTGATTAAATCGCCGGCCTTGAATAAACTGGTTATGTAACCCAGTGACCTAGAGCACGCCTGCTTCATTGTGAGACAAAACTACTATAGACGAGGACAGAGTACAATTTGTATTCGCTTTTCCTTTCATTGCTATTTTGCTTATGGAAATCAGTTTCCACTCTTGTATTTGATCACTTGTTTTATGGATCGGTTTTTGTTAGTTTAACGCTCTGTTGCGTGTATTGTCGTATGACAGGTACAGTTATGTAAGGTTTTCTATAGGATGGTGAAGTCTACCCTGTTATAGCAGGATGTTATTGTATGCTTTGTCCGGGGATGATCCCGTTGACCAGATGTTTTTGGAAGGTAACTGTTGTACAGGCCTATCCCAGAGTTATTAAACGCGAGCTTAGCGCCGCTGGTAACCCGTGTTATTGTGTGTCCGAGTTGTTATACTCGTTGATTATATTCCGACTGTTGAGTCGAGGCTTTTTGGTGGAGAATGATCTCAGTTGGAGACACTCCGTGCCCAGGCTATTGTCAATGTTATTCGCCATAAACCTACGATAAACCTATAAACCGACATTCTAATAATAAAATGCATAATTGTTGTAAAACAAGCCTAACTAACGATTCTTTCTATCTAACTTTGTTCTTTGCATTCTGGAACTGTTGACATAGCCGTGCAGTTGAAGATAATTTCCTTGTGAGGAAATGACTAGGACAGTTGACATTTTTGTAGCGACCTGAAGCATGTGCGAACCTAGAGTTCGTAGCTTGTGGAGCTCAGGCCATGCGATGTCAGACGTGGTCACAACTGCGCATTCGTCACCGTAACCATACACATTAGATGACTATGGTTTACAAAGAGTAAACCAAGGTGTAGGCAGGAATTTTTAATAAAACTACTGTGTCTATTTCGTTATTAATTTATGATGTCAAGTGTATTAAACCCTACATGTTACTTTATTGTGTGCTGTTAGCACATAGTTATTAAGCATAATTAAATTGTTTGTTTTTCATGGCTGTACACTTAGCATTTGGATGTAATTGTTTTCTTTTACGGACGTCATCGCCGTAAATTTTGTTAATTGATAGGACTTAGCTAGTTGAATTAATGTTATATTTAAATGTCGAAATGGTACCATCCTAACCTAGATTTGTTTTGCTACCCTGTTAAATGTAAATTCAGATATTAGCTTGATCTTGTAACTTGAACTAGGGACTTGCGTCGTACCATATTCCTAGCGTTGCTGTTGTTGCTTTATCATTGTGAGTTAGATCTTTCGCGAGGGTTTTCAGTAACTTCTCAGGTAGGGGGACCTGTTCTTTATCTTTGTTTATTTATTAATTTGCGGACTAGCCGATCATAACCCTCCGAACTAGGCTAGGGGCTTGTGAATTTTAATAAATTTTCACGGTGTTTTACATGAGTCTGGATGTTTATTTTCTCAGTCTAGTTTTAAGGTGAACCTTTCCTTAGGCGGTCTATGACCATCGTCACCATGTACCACGATCCCTGTGGACTACGGACTCTCGTGCCGCTTTAGCCTTTATGGAAGGTCACCTGATCCTCACGGTAATTTTTTTATTCGATTTATGTGTCGTTAGTTGAGTCATCGTGGTTGTTGACATCAACTAAACGGTCTCATAAAATGGCGCCCAACGTGGGGCCGACGTTAACGTGGTGACCCTCAGTACCATGTTATTTTTTTTTTTGAGGATCCTAATGTTGATTATTGGTAAATTGACAGGACTGGGACGAACTTAGAAAGTCGTACTGCAGATCAATTGACCGCATGGCATTCATGTTTGATAGAAGTCCATGGGGTGAGGCTTTAGTGTTGGATAAATGAAGGATAGGATTTTCTTTGATGATGCCTCATCCTAAGTAAATGTAATACTTTGCTTTGCTCACCGTTGTCTTTGTAAATGTAGAAGCACTTAGTTTGCATACTCCAGCTGTACTCGTGATATTTATATAAATGAAGCAAGCTTTATACCACCAAGTAACTAATCATAGCTGTAAGTTCCAGTAGAAATTGATCCCTCACTTTCTCATATATTTCTTATCTATGGATGAGGAAACTATTCGTCGTGTGTTTGGAGAGATGATGGCAGGTGTGAATGCCAATCTTCAACAGATTACTGCTGACTTAGGTCAGAATACTCAGGCTGTAAATACTGTAAGTGGTCATGTGGACCAGGTTAGACAGGAAGTCAACAATGTCAGTGGTCATGTGGACCAGGTTAGACAGGACTTAGAGATTAACACTCAGTCTATGAACAATGTAAGACAGGACTTAGAGATTAACACTCAGTCTATAAACAATGTAAGACAGGACTTAGAAATTAACACCCACTCTGTAAATAATGTTAGGGCTGATTTAACTCAAGTCAGGGCAGACATGGACACATATAGGATCGAAGCGAGAAATGATCTGACGACAGGTTTAGCAGCTGTTAGGGTTGATGTCATACGACACCATCAGGAGGCTAACCAGCGCGTAGATTGCTTAACCGACCAGATGAATAGAGCTAGGGAGGAGGTGCAAAACCGATTGGAGGAGCACACAGCTCAAATTCAGACAACCTTGAATAAAGTCCAGATAGACATGAGAGCAGATCTGGAACATACCAGGGAAGAATTCGGGACTCGACTAGATCACGTCGAGGGATTTATCGGAAATGTGAAGAAGGATATGGCAACCATGAACGTTGGTTTAATCTTGATGAGAGGAGCTGCCAATGCCGTTAATAACAACGTGAAGACTATCGTTGATGGCATGATGGAGATTAAAGAGGAACTTAACACCAACAGGAGAAACATTTCTGAATTGACGGAAACCGTAGCCAGTCTACGTGAGACAGTTGATGTTCATCATGAGGAACACAAAATTGACCTCATGTTATTGAGAGGTGACCTCAACGAACACGAAGCTACCGTCAAGGCTAAGGTAGCCGAGGTTAGAGACGATGTGGGTAAAATCCAAGAAAATATGTCCAGAGTTGAAGGAGATATCGATTCCTTACAAAAGAGATTTGAGGAAGTCGCGGTGACCGGGAGGTTAGACCTCAGTTATAACCTTAGGACGGCCATACGCGAGGTAGACACAAACCTCAAGGGAAAGGTTGACAGGATCGAGCTGCAATTGAACGACTTAGGCAACAAAGTCGCAGCCAGAACCATCCCAGGTCTTGAAGTAATAGAAAGACGCCTGGACAGACTCGAGACGACTCCAAGAGAGAGACACGTACACCCACAGATGGGAGAATCTCAGGAAACGCCTATATCTCAATCAGGAGGAATGATGCCTACCCATTTCCAACCCAGCGCGCCTATGGAATCGCAACCGTCACAATTCACTAATTTAGCGCAAGGTCAGACCTTGAACTTTGACGCTCACCCGTTTCAACCAGCATCTAATCGAATTAGTCATGAGACTAACACTCCTACGCAGAGTTACATGCAAAATATTTTCAGACCCGCGAATACGCAGGGAAATGTCACCATAATTCGTTCAAGAGAGGAGCAACCAGCTCGCTTCTCGGGAACTGGGAGCGGTGTTACTCCAGTGGAATTCCTAGCAAATGTCGAAAGCTACTTACGTGATACTATGGTAACTCCAGAGAGGGAACTAAGAGTTATAGAGCGACTGCTTGAGGGACAAGCCGGTACCTGGTTCAGAGCATTCCGATACTCATTTACAGGCTACCAAGACTTTAAGGAAGCGTTATTAAGAACATATTGGTCGAGCGACATCCAGCAGAGTATCCGAGCTGAGATGTACACTCGAAGGTACAGTTCCAATACACCTACTCGTTATGCGAATTACTTCGCAATACAGCTCGCGAAGCTCCGTTGTCTTCAGCCTCCGTTGTCCGAACAAGATTTGGTGAACACAATTGTTTGGCAGTACCCTGCGGATGTACAACGTGTGTTAATCGCTGCAGGGGCATCCACTTTCCAGCAGTGTGACCAGATACTGCGAAGGTTGGACGCTAACACAGAACAGTTTCCTACACACCGTCAGCAGAAGGCTGATAGGCGCGAGGATAGACATATGAATCTGACGACTGTTGATAAAGTGAGCCAGACGCCACAACAAACACAAACCACAGAGGATTCTGGGCGACGTGATAACAATTACAGTTATAACAGGAGAGAATGGAACAACACTCCGTATACTCGAAATCAACATGATGACCGGCGAAGTCATTGGGACCGGCGATTCGACCGAAGGACGGACGACAACCGACGTCATGAAAACAACCGCCGAGGGAATGAAGGAAGAAATCAGCAACACGGACGTATCCGTAGAGACTATCGATATAGTGGGGGTTACGACAGAAATCGAGACCCTAGATACCAGCCAGACAGGGATTGGAAAGGAAGAGCGCGGGAGAGCCGTGAGTACCTCCAACAATTGAGAGAATTGCAGATCCAAGAAGAGGGAGAACGGAACCCTACTTCGAGGGAAAATAGACATTCGGCGCAGGAGACGGAGCAGAACCAGCCCAGTACTTCTCGCCATGACAGAAAAAAAAACTCCGAAAAGTCAATAGATTCTTGTTTGGTTGAGCACCGAGTAACTGCCTCTATATTACTCTGGGAGCCAATCCAAGAAGACTTGTTGGACGAACGACGAACGACGAACCACAATTATGAATTAACACGTCTACCCAAGATTGTAGCCACCTTGAATGAAGTCAGTGTAGTCATACTCATCGACACTGGAGCGATGATTAGTGTAATTTCCGCCGATTGCCATGCCAGACTTAGAGCAAACTCTGAGGTGACGGAGTTGCCCATTTCAGCTATAAGAGTCAGAGGTGTCATACCTGACCGCGTTGTAACGTGCAAAATCCAGATTTTGTGTACTGTGAAGATTTCGAGCCACGTGTACTTGCACGAATTTCTCGTAATGAAGGGCCTGCATCATGATGCCATTTTAGGCGCAGACTTCATTAGAAAATATGATGGAATCATTGACATGGGACGGAATACGGTAGAGTTCAAGCCGAACGAACCCATTCAGATGAGCCTAATTGAAGAAGAACCGGAATTCCTATCCGAAGTAGACGTAGTCGAAGCATTAAAGGGCAAGGAAATTGAGGCGACACTAGATGCCGACGAAGAGGCAGAATCGTTATCAGCACCCACACATGAGGATCTTGACGCAATACTGAACGAATACCGAGATATATTCGACACCACACCTGGTGAGATATTAGACTACGAGTATGATCTTGTATTACTGGACGATTCCCCATTCCAGAAAAGGATCTATCCGATTGCCGAGAAACATCTCGAAGAAGCTGCTAAGAAGATCCATGAGATGGAAGCAGCAGGTACAATCAAGAAATCACCGACTCCTTTCTTGAATCCCATAATACCTGTGGTTAAGGTAGATGGAAGCTTGAGACTTTGTCTTGATGCCAGAGCCTTGAATGAACGCCTAGCTCCTGAGCACGACAGACCGCCCAAGATTAGGGACATTCTCAGGAAGTTCAAAGGAAAAAGGATATTTTCATCATTAGACTTGGTTCAGTCTTATTACCATATCAGATTATCTGAACATACTCAGAAATATACTGGATTCTTGTTTGATCAGACTACTTATGTGTTCCAAAAACTACCATTTGGATTGAAAAATGCCGGAGCCGCATTAATCAGAGCACTTGATGCCAAGCTGACTCATGAAGTGAAGCAGAAGGTAATATGTTATGTGGATGACATAATCATAGCTTCGGGAACAGAAGAAGAGCATTTAAAGACATTGTGCCTTGTTTTTGAGAATCTCCGACAGGCAAATTTTAAGGTCAAGTTTGACAAGTGTCGATTTTTTCAGGAAGAAGTGAAATTCGTAGGACACATAATCAATGGAGAAGGATATAGACCGAATCCGGCAAAGATTAGAACTGTTGCTGCATTTCCAACACCAACCCGTGTGAAACACGTGAGACAATTCTTAGGAATTCTCCAATTCTTTGCTGCTCATTGTGAGAAGTATTCCGAAACTGTTGCACCACTGCAAGGATTATTGAAAAAGAACTGCAGGTGGAACTGGAATGATGAATGCGAGATAGCTTTCAGGAGAGCTAAACAGATGCTTGTGGACTCAATTCAGTTAGAATATCCAGATTACTCTCGGAACTTTATTCTAGAAACTGATGCATCTGCCATTGGTATAGGAGCCATTTTACTGCAGGAAGATGATGAGAAGAAACGTCATTACATTGCTTTCTTAAGCCGACGTTTAAGAGTACATGAATCTCACTACTTCACGACCGAGATAGAAGCACTTGCAATTGTTTACGCACTTGAATACTGGCAGAAACTTCTGTTAGGTCAGAGGATTATTGTGAGAACCGATCATCATGCGTTGACCTTCATCTTGAGAACAAGACTGGCAAGCGACAGGATCACACGTTGGACGCTGTTTCTCCAACAGTTCGATTTGGAAATAGTTTATCGACCAGGCAGAGAGAATGTGTTGGCCGACATCCTCAGCCGGAATCCTGAAGCTACTGTTAATGCCATAGACATCGAGGGAGAATGCGAGGAACACCTTCGCCGATTTCGTCATTTACCTGAAGGACAGCGACGTGAGGAGGAACTCAGACATATTATCCGTTTCCTAGAACGAAGAATGGATCCACAGGATGATCATTATGCAAGGATTGCTGCTGTTGCAGATGATTATTTGATTTATCATCGTGTCTTATACAAGTTTGTGGACGAGGACCACGCTCAACTGCGTGCAGTTATTCCTAGGAGATACCAAGAATCTGTTATTCTTATGGTACATTTATCCATTGGACATGGTGGAACAGACAAAACCATTGCAACTATCAAGGAGTCTTTCACATGGAAAGGGTTAGGAGCCACCGTTAGACAGTGTTTACGTGCTTGCGACGCATGCCAGCGGAACAAGTACACGTCACACTTGCTGAAGGAACAACCTAGACCAATACTACCAACTCAACCTAGAGAGTTGTATGCACAGGACCTGTATGGCCCAATACCTAAGGCTCGTCGTGGGAATCGATACATCGTTGTAACGGTGGATGTGTTCACGAAATATACGATGCTTCATCCAATTCAAAAAGCTACTGCACATCAGATTATTCAGAGGATTAGACGTCAAGTGATACCGGAGGCAGGAAAGCCACAATTCTTGTTGACTGATCACGGATCACAGTACACCTCAGCAGAATTTGCCAATGCCATGAATGAGCTTGAAATAGGTCATGTTTTATCATCTATTCGACATCCAGAGAGCAACCCAGCAGAATGCGTGATGTCTATTATCGCAAAATTCTGTCGATTATATTGTCAAGAAGAACACTGGCGATGGACTGAAGTCCTTGTTATTATGGCAAAATGTATTAATTCAACAGTACATGAAAGCACTGGTCAAATACCTATGGTCTTGCATTTGAACCAGATGCCGCTGAGAATATGGGATCGTGTGATTGTAAATCCACCTTGTTTACAACCATCACATGCCAGCAGACTTTTAGCTGCGAGAGAGACTATGGACAGACAAGCTGCCAAGCGCTTGAGAAGAACTAGACGCCAGAGGTTTAGAGAACCACTAGTAGAAGGAGACCTTATCCTTATAAGGAGACCCGGAATTTCTAGTCCTATAGACCGCATATATGGGAAATTTCTATCTTTGTATTATGGCCCTAGTCGTATCCGACAGCCTTTAAACAATGGAAGTTATGTGATAGAAGATATTAGGACAGGAGAGCGCATTGGAACCTTTAATGCAGCCAATCTAAAAAAATATCACTCTTGAATGAATTTCAAAGCAAATAAAAATGTTATCCCAACATTTTATTTGAAACGACAGAGAGGCAGATGAACCCGCTGAGCTATGGTTCATGTGATATTTTTTTATGACAGAGCATTTATGATGGGATGTTGTACTTTTGAACACACCCAGGAAGCCACGTGAAGCTGAGAGATCACGCGATACTTTGAAGTAGCGGTGAATCGCACTTTTGACTTTGGTGTAAACTGCTAATTATTATCTGAGGTCTTATTAATTATTTTTATCTTTCCTACGAGACTCAGAATATTCCATTTCGTCATGCTGCATTATTAAAACATTTTGGAGAATGTTTATTTTTACTTTAGGTAAGGTAATACCCTTGCAGATACGCAAAAAGGAACGTAAGTAGTCGCTCAACGTTTTCGTTTTGACGACCTACTTTCTAGAGACACCCAGTACCGGAGCACTGCGTCTTGAGAATCCGCCTTGTGTAGGCGTGGAATTACATTTGTCCTACGAGACGTAGAAGAATATCCGCTGTTTAGCGTTAAAAGTGATTATAAAGTGCCATCGAGCAAGCAAATACTAATATTCACTGTCGATGAAGTCCAGTCAATTAAATAAGAAGCTTGGGAAATAATTATTGGCAAGTATAGTGTATTGCACAACATTGCTGTGACATCACATATTACCCACGCGTATGTGGAGGGCAGATGCCTAGTGGAAATATACAGGTAATAGTGTTACAATTATCCTGAATAAGTGTGATTATAATTGTATGAGATATTTAAATTGCCAAAGTGGAAATTTCATCTTTGAAACGTCGTATAATTCACGGATGCTGCTTGATACAAAAGTAGCGTCACTAGCACGTGCAGCATTATAAAATAGTGTTAGCTCACATGCTAATCCACATCTGCAAGATTAAGGCTGTGTCGTATTTTATAATTGAAGCCTAGAATAGTCACGACGGACATTATAATTTTGGAAGTGAGAGGATGAATAATCACGCAACTTATTTCGCTACCCACGTGATTGGACTTTTATTCACCATGGTTGAAGCAGTCACCATGGGCTAATACCATCCCGGTATGGGGGGGTGACGTTTCTACAGGAACCCGCATGATGGTGGAACTTCCAGAACGATGAATGAGAGGGAAGGAGCCAAAATGCCATTTCCAGGCATATCCACGAAGATGTCGACAGGGACAAATCGAACCCTGGTCTTTGGGGGAGTCCAGATGGGAATCCTGATGAGGAGGATACCGATCCAGAGAGCCAGAGAGGTTTATGTACAACCTTTGTTGTGGAATAGAGAGCTGAGTGAGAGCTCCTCCATTTCGTGAGTTTTTGTCCCACCCCTTCTTTGTTCTAGTTTCTGGTGGTATAGTAGCTTTAATGTAGTTTGTGAATCAACCACACTCAGTGTCAGCCATTTTTCTAGGTAGGGATGTAACTAGATTAGTTAGATGTCATTTATTTCAGTTTAGAGTGAGACACCCTTGGGGGTCAGACACTTTGGTCAGCCCTGGTGCAGCTTGGTGAACGTCGTGGAACGTCAATGCCTACTTTTTTGCTGAACCTGATCGTAGTCATTTTGAGGCTATTTTGTTCAACCCTACTTGGGGTAATTTTCAAGTCTTTGCTGACTGTAGTTATGGCAATCAGATGCCTTGGTTATTAATTGACTGCATTCTTCGCAGCCATCCTTTGTTACACCCCTGACTGTCGTTAGAACGGTCGTATCATTTAGGTAGTCGACAGTAACTACCAGTTTGTAAATGCATTATATTTCATTTTGAATAAGCTCAGAAGCTATTCTTGGTCATGTTTGAACCTAACAACTAGAAGGAATGTTTCGTTGCCTAGCATCGAACGCGGTTCCCAACGTATCATTAAGCAGATCTAGTGTGTGAATCTGTGCCACTTTTATCATATTTTTTCTTGTGTCGTGTGAGACACGTTTTTATTTGATGTTCTAGCAACTACTGAGTTGCATTTTTAAAGCAAAGAGCTTCAGTTATTGTAAGTTTACTTTCATTTAGACGTCTTTGGTAGAAAGACGGAATTGTATTACTATACTCAGATTTATAGCGTGCGTATGATACACGGACTCTGTAGAGATCCGTAACCTATGGTAAAGTTTTTTATGAACCGGCCAAGTGCAGGTTTTGTATTGATTAAATCGCCGGCCTTGAATAAACTGGTTATGTAACCCAGTGACCTAGAGCACGCCTGCTTCATTGTGAGACAAAACTACTATAGACGAGGACAGAGTACAATTTGTATTCGCTTTTCCTTTCATTGCTATTTTGCTTATGGAAATCAGTTTCCACTCATGTATTTGATCACTTGTTTTATGGATCGGTTTTTGTTAGTTTAACGCTCTGTTGCGTGTATTGTCGTATGACAGGTACAGTTATGTAAGGTTTTCTATAGGATGGTGAAGTCTACCCTGTTATAGCAGGATGTTATTGTATGCTTTGTCCGGGGATGATCCCGTTGACCAGATGTTTTTGGAAGGTAACTGTTGTACAGGCCTATCCCAGAGTTATTAAACGCGAGCTTAGCGCCGCTGGTAACCCGTGTTATTGTGTGTCCGAGTTGTTATACTCGTTGATTATATTCCGACTGTTGAGTCGAGGCTTTTTGGTGGAGAATGATCTCAGTTGGAGACACTCCGTGCCCAGGCTATTGTCAATGTTATTCGCCATAAACCTACGATAAACCTATAAACCGACATTCTAATAATAAAATGCATAATTGTTGTAAAACAAGCCTAACTAACGATTCTTTCTATCTAACTTTGTTCTTTGCATTCTGGAACTGTTGACATAGCCGTGCAGTTGAAGATAATTTCCTTGTGAGGAAATGACTAGGACAGTTGACATTTTTGTAGCGACCTGAAGCATGTGCGAACCTAGAGTTCGTAGCTTGTGGAGCTCAGGCCATGCGATGTCAGACGTGGTCACAACTGCGCATTCGTCACCGTAACCATACACATTAGATGACTATGGTTTACAAAGAGTAAACCAAGGTGTAGGCAGGAATTTTTAATAAAACTACTGTGTCTATTTTGTTATTAATTTATGATGTCAAGTGTATTAAACCCTACATGTTACTTTATTGTGTGCTGTTAGCACATAGTTATTAAGCATAATTAAATTGTTTGTTTTTCATGGCTGTACACTTAGCTTTTGGATGTAATTGTTTTCTTTTACGGACGTCATCGCCGTAAATTTTGTTAATTGATAGGACTTAGCTAGTTGAATTAATGTTATATTTAAATGTCGAAATGGTACCATCCTAACCTAGATTTGTTTTGCTACCCTGTTAAATGTAAATTCAGATATTAGCTTGATCTTGTAACTTGAACTAGGGACTTGCGTCGTACCATATTCCTAGCGTTGCTGTTGTTGCTTTATCATTGTGAGTTAGATCTTTCGCGAGGGTTTTCAGTAACTTCTCAGGTAGGGGGACCTGTTCTTTATCTTTGTTTATTTATTAATTTGCGGACTAGCCGATTATAACCCTCCGAAACTAGGCTAGGGGCTTGTGAATTTTAATAAATTTTCACGGTGTTTTACATGAGTCTGGATGTTTATTTTCTCAGTCTAGTTTTAAGGTGAACCTTTCCTTAGGCGGTCTATGACCATCGTCACCATGTACCACGATCCCTGTGGACTACGGACTCTCGTGCCGCTTTAGCCTTTATGGAAGGTCACCTGATCCTCACGGTAATTTTTTTATTCGATTTATGTGTCGTTAGCTGAGTCATCGTGGTTGTTGACATCAACTAAACGGTCTCAATATCGACTTTTATCTCCGGAGTGTCACCTTAATAGATTACTTATTCGATTTATAGAAGACATTATTCAGTTCTGCCCAAGCAATCTATTACTAGAAGCTTTTCAGTTGGTCAACACGAGTGAGCCCATCTATAAGGTGCGTTCAAAAAGTAACGAGCCGGAGGCATATTTACAGAAACCAGTACCTGTATGTTAGAAGTATTGGTCCTGGCTGATGAGGAACTTGTCCCACTGTGACACGGGGCAGTGAATGGCTGTCTCATAAAATTCCCTGGGTTGCGAATTAATGTCCTAGTGTCTGAAAGAAATTCATGAATTATTTATACACGTAATAAAATACTTCTCAAACAATTGGTGGTGTAACAGGATGACTTGTTTCGTTCATCAAGCGAACATCATCAGATCTTCCTAACAGAAGCTTAATTTAGGTTCGATAGATATGTGCGTAAGTTACAGCAATATCTACAATAATTAAGGTACACAAGCTTTTAAGAAACCTTGTAACGAGTCAGATTTATTATTTTGTTATTCCCATTCCACCTCATCAATCCTAGAAGTGGCTTTCTATGGTTTCTCACGTCTACTCCAGACAAATAATTCTTAATTTAAGGCCATGGCGACCTCCATCCAAATCCTCACCTCAATTACAAATACACATCATAATACTGACGCCACAATAACACAAGTCATCAGTCAAATTCTACACACGCTACCCCAAGGCTGAAATGACCACAATGCTCAAGCTTGAATATACAATTGCGTGAAATCTTCGTGACCATCTAAAAGGAAGAAACTGGAATGGCACAACATTGTGGCTTATGAAATCTTGCATTCCCAACGTCGATATTACTGTACTTCCCTAGGTCCTAATATTTGGCTAGCAACGCATGTATTCTCTATATGAATAACGCTTGAATGACTTATATTATCGAACTGTCGATTCAGCAATTGATCGATTCGAAACTGAAGTAAGATTAATTGATCACAATGGGCTGTTTCTTCCGTACAAAGAGATTGCTGGCTTACTACTTGGACTAGCTGGGATTTTCATGAATGAATGTGTTTGTGCGTGACCACGGCAGGCCTGGTATCGACCAGAGGCCAGTTGGGGTGAAGAGTAACACTGCAACACGCAAAGTCTTATATAAGTTACACAGACTTCAAGCCCTCAAAGACGAGCTGCTCAAGGTAATATGGCCGACAACAAGAATCATGTATTCTCATTTACTTTTATGAAGAATCGTAACATAGACAATAAATAGCGGTTTTCATTTGCAATTTCAGTCGGCATTACTTCAACTCGATAAACAAATTGGGTAGTCACCTAAGTAGTCAAATTCTATCACCTTCATATGCTTTGAGGTCATGAACATTCTGCTCTTACACAATCATATATGTAGTAATCTGGACTTATGAACCATTGAGCAATGGTATCGAGTGACATTACTAATTTAAGAAATAATTCAACCAACTTTGAAGTACTTTAGTATAACTACCTATTCAAGCTGCAAAGACGAGAGTTCCTGTTCGATACATTCAGAAAAAGTATGTTGAAAGGTTCGCGAATAGTCCTACATTTCTAGAAAATGAGCACTTAAACTGTCGAATGGTGGCGTGGTTGTATCTCTTTAACTTCATTTCCTTGATAAATTATTAACCTTTTAGGTGTTGCCCCCTTTAATTAGATAAGCTCCTTAGGGAAATCCTAAAATTTTTAGTATGCTTTTCATTCTGAAGTGGTTGTCTGCGATTCATTAATATCACACAGCTAATTAGACTAGTAGGGAATAAAGCAACAACTACTAATCTGGTGACGGACATCTTTATAGCTCCTTAGAGCCATAGAATAATAACATTATAGAGCATGAGGTTACTACTAATCATACGTAATTTCTACGTACAATCAAAAGTTTTTACTACGACGCCATTAAAATAAAATGGTTGGAATTAACATTTATTAAATGTTATACACACCCAATTGTGCGTGGTTCTTTTAATTCCAATACGGTAAGTCCCATAATTACACAAAATTATAGAAGCTATGTGGTTTCTAGTTCAAATCTCTTGTACTGGCTCTGGTGATCCTTACAGCTGCCTTAGGGCTGTGTCTCTTAATTCTTTGAACTGATTCGACATATCTATACCGGAACCCGCAGGTCTGTGTTCTTTTTGTGAACAAACCAACATCTTACGAAGCTGATAAATAAATTCAAGTCAGGTCAGTGGCTCTTATTTGCCATACGATTACACCTCTAGGATTCATGGTCAAAATAAAGTAATAATGATACCACCATTGCTGAGCACCGACGCTCTTCTAGAATTTGAAGGGGTGCGTACTGGTATAAAGCAAACAGGGATCAGACACGTTTACCTTCCGTATATTAGTGTTGTAAGGTTAAAAAATAGTTCTTATCCCGATCTCATAGATCTATTATGCCCAGATATTAGGTCATACACTTTTTTGGAGCATCACGTTATTGCAGAATCTGACATTTCAGGAATAAACTATTCCGCGCCTTTCTTATAAGTGGCTGGGGAGATGCTTGGAATGTCATAGCGTGCGAAATAATTCCACTCAGTTGGGATCAGCATGTTTGTTGGCATTCAGCGTGAGGGGAGCAGCGCAAGTAATACATTGGCCATCTTGAGAGTGTCAGATTCTTTCTGAACTGCGCTGATATAATTCATTTGAACACTGGAAAGAAAGATTCTCGCTAAATTGCACCGAACAATCATGCGTTCGCAGAATCGTGATATCCTCGATAAATTTTACAAAACCCACACCAAGATCAGTCTGTACACGTTAGCATTAAACTTTAAGGACTGTTACATTCCTACCAATCATACCAGACAAGGAGGCGGGTTTGGCTAACTGCTCCAAACTCTGGGGTCTTTGTATGAATCCATCCGATTTGCATATATATCTAACTGCTTCTAATTTGTCATTGTAGCTCTAAAATATCGAGAACTGTTTATTACTATATTCCATAAGAGCTTCGAGCTTAGATATATTTACACATGATTGGCCGCCCCCGGCTTTGACTACAAGTTCTGCACGAATGGCGGCCACTTCACACCGGAAGACAACTGCAAATGCTTATTGTGTCGAAAGAAATGTTCGAAGTGAAACCTGAAGAACTGCTCTAAACGGACTGTTACACTTGCCATTTACGCCAAGGGCATGTAAATTCAGATCAACAAGCCGTATGTGCACATTGTGCTTTGTACATAATAACAAATATTCCTATGAGTTATGCCTGCAACGTCATATATTACTCCATTCTCACCAAATGGTATAATTCCTAGTGTAGCGACTTGCGTTCTTGGCTGTCATCCCGGAGGTCCTGGTTCAATTCCCGGCTCTCCCTAGCAGTAAAATTTTCGTCTGAGGGCTGAAAAGCCCTCGTTGGGGAGAACTGAGAAGAGGTTAGTTTTATTCCTATCTCATTCAGCTTAAAGGTGGTTTACTCCAGGCAAATTCCGGGATGGTCCCTACTTAAAGCCACTGCCACCTCCTTCCCAATCCTCACTTGAATTACCAATACACACACAAATACAGCATTCACAATAACACAGGCTATCAGACGAAATTTGTCACTCAGCCAAGTACACGGGGTTGTCTCTTCAAAGGAGACAACAGCAACTCTCACCAAATGTCGTGTTAGTTGTACTAGTATGAAAAAATGAAAATCCACAGCCTGCTTCCAGTCTCCGACCGGGTCAGGAATGGAATGAATGAAGCCCCCATCTAGCGGCGAGGATATGAAGTGTGCCGGCTGCCGAAGCCTGTCGCACTCCTCTGGGGCAATGATTAAATGAATGACAGATGGAATGAAATGATAGTGGAGAGTGTTGCTGGAATGACATTTTGACAGGGAAAACCGGAGTACCCGGAGAAAAACCTGTCTGCCTCCGTTCTGTCCAGCACAGATCTCACATGTAGTGACCGGGATTTGAACCACGGAACCAGCGGTGAGAGGCCAGCGTGCTGCCGCCTAAGCCACGGAGGCTCTTGTACTAGTATATCAAACATTATTAATTTTATAGTCATAAGAATATGTCTAGCCGCTAATTTGAATGTATAGATTGGCTGTTCTTTTACCATAGTCATAGGAAGGTACGTTCGTTTGAGTCGTCAGTCCTTTGACTGGTTTGATGCAGCTCTCCATGTCTCCCAGTCCTGAGCTAATCGTTTCATCTCTACATAGCTACCACACCTTACGTCCGAGGCAATCTGTTCAACATATTCTAACCTTGGTCTACCCCTGCGGTTCTTGTCCTAGACCCTTCCTTCCATGACTAAGCTAGCTATTCCTGGGTGTCTTTGTATGTGTCCTTTTAACATATCTCTTCTCTTCATTAGCAGTCGCCAGAAACATCTCTCCTCTCCCACTAGTCTTAATACAACTTCGTTTGTATCCATATCTACCCATCTGATCTTCATCATTCTCCTGTAACACCACATTTCACACGCTTCATTTCTCCTCTTTACTGCTGCATCAATAGTCAGGGTTTCACTTCCATAGAGTGCCACACTCCAGACTAAGGCTTTCAAGAATGACTTACTAATACCTAAATCTAAATTCGATGAGAACAGATTCCTTTTCTATAGAAATGCTTTCCTTACCTGAGCCAACCTACTTTTTACATCCGCTTTGCTTCATCCATCGCTAGTTACTTTGCTTCCTAAGTAACAGAAGTCTTCTACTTCCTTGAGCTTTTCACCTGCCAATTTGATGTTCATAGGGGTTTCTGATTTATTTAGGCTGCATTCCAATATTTTTGTTTTACATGTATTAATTTTCATTGTGAATTCTTTCCTCAAGACAGAATCTTCACTCCCATCTTAAATTTTTCTCCAATTTCCCTCATTGTTTGTTCAATGTAAAGATTGAAAAGTATGGGTGATAAGTTGCAGCCTTACCTGACACCTTTCTGAATACCAGCTTCTCTCTCATACCCTTCAGCTCGATTAACGTCTGTCTGGTTTCTGTGTAGATTGTAGAGTACCTTCCTGTCCCTGTACTTTATTCCAATAGTTTTCAAAGTGTCAAACAACTTACTCCTATCAGCGTTATCTAATGCATTTTCTAAGTCTACAAATTACATGAACATTCCTCATTCTACCTTCCAAAATCATCATAAGACTTAGTAACGCTTCTCTTGTTCCTACATGCCTCCTGAAACCAAACTGGTCTTCACCCAACTCCCTTTCTATCTGTCTTTCCATCCTCTTGTTACTTATTCTAGACAGGATCTTTGAAGCATGAGAAATCATGCTACGTTTAAGATTCAATTTTACTGCTAATTTTCGTTATTGCCGCTGAAATGTATTTAGACATTTTAACATCCAATTCTATAAATTCAAAATGGCCGTTGCACAGAGTATTCAGTATGAAATGTTCGCAACGAATGTCAGAGTGGTCCCTTATATAAGTCGATTCTTTTTAGAAATCTTCGTTTCGATTGCTTATTTACGTCGTGAATAATTGATTATAACAACTAGCTACCATCTCTAATTATGTTACCACTATTATTTTGCCAATGGCATTTAAAGCCACAGATACGGTTCTGCTTATTAACATATTTGGCTGACGTACTTCTAAAACGTACACAGTTAGCTCCTTTTCAATTCTGAAATTTCACGTTGGCCTCAATGTGAAATATGTATCACTAATGCTGCTGAGGCCACTTATAAGATGCTGTTCTCATACAAATGTTCGTCTTAATTGCGCAAATCATAGTGACTTAATGGTTTCTGTATTCTAATAGTAACCCTAACCGCCATTTTCTATTTAAGGAGCCATTTTTCTTTAACTTAGTATGTACGAAGCGACCTTATTAATAATTTACGCTATTCTGGCTCTAAAACGCTGAAATTTATCAATTTATATTTAAATTTGAAGATGCCCATTCAACGCTATATTCAGTGAGGTAATCCTACGGCTAATGCTAGTGAATTCTCTTATACGATAATCACCATTTGCCAAAATTCATCTTAATTGCACAATTTTATTCTAAATTGTCGATTTTAATAGTATAATAGTTCGCCATGCCGCCATCTTGAGTGTATGGAAGCATTAATCATTTACCTTGGGCATACGAGGCCCTACCACATCACTAATTTTCGTCAGTGTCGGTCTTAATTGCTGAGATATATTGATTTCTTATGTTATAATTTCAAGGTGGCGGCTGTGTGTAATATTCAGTCTCATGAAGTCATCACGGTGGTACGAAGTAAAACAGGTTCCTTAAATAATATTTTACCCGTATGCCAACTACAGTGGCCATTGCCTCATTATATCATAGTTACGGATTATAATGTATCCACGTTTCGCACAACCACCATCTGGAGTTACTCTGCCGAAGACTTTGTAGTTAGGAACTGTGACGTCTTCTGAATGAAAGTGTTTTCCCAAATTTAGGTAGAGATCCAATGACTAGCCTAGTCGGTATTTGCTTTATAACTTGAAATCTCAGGTGGCTGCCTTGCTGTTTTCGTAAAGATGGCGATGGGATGAAACATGACGAGGCGGTGCTACTACTACCTTTGTGCTGAATTTGATTCAGTTTGTTGTTACCGTTTGAGAATTGATAGGGTAGGGGTATACATAAACGCATAACATACATAGGCCTAACTTACATATAAACTTACACGTATATTTGGCCCATGTAGATCTCATAAGTTTAGTTTCATTGTTTTTACAAATTTGGAGAGTAGGGTAACATGTTTTGAAATTTACACTGTTGCCATCTTGATTTTTTTAAACAATTGAAGAAATTATATGTTTATATATTCAATTCTAAATAAGAATCGTTCTGCCATGTTCCTCTGCTTTCGGATGATTAAATCGCCTGAAAATGTATTTCTAAATTTGAAATTCGCATAGACCAAGTGTACTTCTGTGCTTATCGGGGTATTGAAAGTAACACACATATACTACGTGTACTTACTTTGTAGTATAATGATTAATTTTGATTGCGCTAATAATTTCAGAGATATTGAAATAATTCTCGTGACTACTATGTTGGATTCTTTAATATACAGAGCACTGAGATACGTACTGGTAGATAATTATTATAGTAGAGGACAGAGGTTTATCATACAAAGTTTCACTTCCTTCAGTTGATTAATGCACATGAATACAAAAATGTGTTTTTAACGATTTGCAATGCTACCGTCTAGAATTTTTCACAGGAATGTAATTACATTAGACGCTAATAATATTTAACTGTTAATGAACATTTACCGTGCCACATTTCACTGAGCCTGGAAGTTTAAGTCGCGAGAAGAACTCAAGTAAATACTTGAATATAGCGAGGCCACCGTGCTAGTTTTGAGGTTATCAGATATTTGAATGTCACATACATAAAGTAACTTTAGTGGCCTGTATCATAATACTGAAATTTGGGTATTGGACAGGTGACACGTATCAAAATTTTGTAGGGACGATCAGAGCTAGACGGCAATACCTTTCCGTGTTTCAGTGAAATTGCTCTAGCACGACACAACTTGTTGGAGGGACATAATACACACAAACAAACTCGGACAAGAATCACATCATAACTTTGTATTTCGCCTTTTTTTCGCTATCGTTTTACCCTCCAGGGTTGGCTTTTCCCACGTACTTAGCGAGGGATCCCACCTCTACCGCCACTGAGGGCAGTGTCCTGGAGTGTGAGACTCTGAGTCGGGGATACAACTGGGGTGTGTGACCAGCACTACGCCCAGGCGGCCGCACCTGCAAAGCGAACAGGTGGTCTGATGAAGGGATGGGAGAAGTGGGACGGTTAGGCAAGGAAGTGGGAAGGATGCGGGCGTGGCCTTACAGTGGGAACCATCCCGGCATTTGCCCGAAGACGAAGTGGGAAAGCACAGAAAACCACTTCGAGGATGGCTGAGGTGGGAATCGAACCCCCTCTACGCATTTGGGCCACTTGAGTCTGAGTAGACCCCGTTCCAGTCCTCATACCAATTTTCAAATTTCGTGGCAGAGCCGGGAATCGAACCCAGGACCTCCGGAGCGGCAGCTAACCATGCTGACCGCTACGCTACGGAAGCGACAAGTTTGTATTTCATAACATGAAAATTGCCTAAAGGAGGAGTTGGTTTTCATATACATCCAAGGAGATAGGGTAGTTGCAGTTTTACGTGAAGGTTAATCTCGTAGTTATTAGTGGTGAGATCTCATCCTTACATTGAATCTAAACCAAACGACGTGATATTTCACTTCAAAAATCTCACATGCATTTAGCCGGAATGGAACCCAGTCCGTTTTGTTGCCACTCAAGCAGCATCCCTATCACGCCCCTAAAATATAAACAGATCGATAAAAGGAACTCACAGCAAGTAAAAAGTAGTTAATTAAAGAGATTAGGATTATTAATTAGAAGCCTAGTAGCCACTAACTTTGCTAATATCAACAGTGTTTTATCTTGAATGAAAAACGCGCAATAATAAAAGGATTAAAATTCATGAGCTTGTTTTTAGGCATTTTCGCTACGAAGAGGGTAGGCAGTATGCAATACTCTGATAGGTTATCTTATCAACATTCATTAACTAGAAAATATTAATAACAAGTAGAACTCGGAACACAAACTGATGTTATACCTAACCAACAACCGAGTGATTAACTACAAAGAAATAATTAAGCTCATATATTTTCATTCTAGGGGAATAAATCTGGGAAGGAGAGGTCCTTTATATTCCAAAAAATGTCGAACACTATTGTACACAATGTGATTGTATACGAAGAAAGTACCAGTTCTCTACCTGTAGTTTATGAGATGATTTGGATGAAGTGGAAACTTACAAATCTTGCATGTTTCCTCGCACACATTTAACCCATAACTAAACAAAGAAATAATCAGAACGCTCATAGGCAGAGGTAACATACGGAAATACCGCATTAAAATGGGTTCAGAAGCATATATTCTTTGCTCTAGTTTTAAAGTTCTAGTTCAGTTATATTATATACTAATCAACCTTAAATGTTGAATACAAGTGATAAGATACATGTACGTACATTATTAAAGTGGTTATAAGTAGTAACCCAACTACTGGATTGATTCCACGTGATTTCAATTGTGTTCACCGCATTGTAGAATAAAATTCAGTATTTGTTGGGAGAAGGTCTAAAGTCTAGTTGTTGTAATGTTAATGTAAATGTAGATGTACAGTATTTGTATTTCACTATGATGTACCAGAAAATATACAAATATTTTAGATGAAAAGTAGTTACTGCATGCCGAGTATGAGTTGAACGCTAGGACGCATCAGTTTCCCAGTAATTGAGAGAGATGTTAATTAATTTAAATATTTCAATAATGAGGGGCATGTTTATGATGCTTGGTGTTTGTCGAAGTTATATTTATACAGAAGAGCAGAGATAACTGCCACTCTTGTTACTGAAAAATAAGTTAAATTCTCCATCTTGAGAAGGTGGATTTCTGGCCATTGCTTTTTCAAAACCAGGAGCAGATGAAGTGGATAAGGTGCGCAATTTAAAACAAAAATCACCACTACCACTACTACTACTATCACCACAACCACAACATTTCCTAAGTTGATATGTGTGTAAGAGTGGTCAGACTAGAGGAGAATTACCACATAGTTATCTTTTAAGTTATGAGATTTCCGAATTGTGTCATGTGAGTGAAAGCAGTTTGTCATGTTAGCGGCCTGCTCGCGTACACATATATACAGCTTTGGCAGCTCAGTTGATGAATGGCAAAATCTTCTCAAAAAGTCGCTAGTCAGCCTCGAGTAATGCTATATTCCGACTTGGAATTCTTGATGCCGACACATTATAGCTGTTGGTAAAATAATACATTAGTTTAATATTTGTTCGTATGAAGTATTTGAGAGACGATACGTAGTACGTGGTTGGTAGAGCAATCGCATCGCCTGCAACGAGTGCGATTCTACAAACTGTGTTCTCCGTTTGTGTTTGTCCGTGATTTAAAACATATATACTGGGAGTGTTAGGGTAACTTGTAATTCTTACCTTTTTTCTAAAACTATAGGTATTTTGAGTACACTCACATATGTTATGACATACTGAGAGGTTGTTCTGGGAAGAATTGATGAGGTGCATTAATATCCTTATTATAAAGAACACAGTTCAAATTTTCATTAATATTTGGATTTAATGAAACATGTTGTAGATTCCTGCCTTTCCTAGTGAACCCTTTTAACCTCTGATGGTTAAATGATTCGATGTTTTATTTCTTCAATTAATAAATACTTCTACAAGCATCATGAAAATAGCCAGACGGAGATGAGGAAATTTCAAGCAGTTGCTGAAGACAGTGGGGACATACCTGAAGCTGTTTGACGAAAGGCTAAATACTTAGGATTGTGAAAAGAATGACCATAGCGATGTGTCAGAAGGACAGGTGTTGGCCACCTCAAAATAGAAGCGACGCGCAGTGAGACATGGTTCTGGTATGTTCATTGTAATATTCGCGCCTAGAAGAAATATGATGCAGTAACGTGAGTGGCTGATGAAGAAAATAGACACTCTTACGACGCCAAGATCTGCTAAAAACCGCCAAGTTATAGAAAATGTGGGAACCAATGAGAGAAGAATGCCTATTTAGCGCGGCAGGTCTAGCGTGGGCACGCTCGTCTAGCATTCACGCAGGAGATCGCCTAGACAACATCTCTACGATCGATTCTAGGATTAATGGGCATATTCTTGACCTGCGTTATTTTTCGAGTTCAGTGATATTTATTTCATTCCTGTATCACTATTATTTTGTGAAATTTTTATCTAATTTCCCCCTCTATCTACACCTAGGGCAGGTTCATTTATAAGCGGTGTGAAGAGCCAAGACATAGATTATTATTATTGTGTGTGTCGAGGGCATAGACTATTACTCTGTGCGTCGACGGACGTAGGACTTTTTTTACTTTGTGCGTCTACGGACGTAGACTTTGATTTTGTGTGTCAGTGGACACAGGCTTTTATACTTTGCGCGTCTAAGGACGTTGACATTTATACTTTGCGTGTCATGAAGGACACAGAAATTATTATTAAAAGTGTTAAATTCAGTGTTAGATAGTCACAGTACTATATTTGTAGGGACAGTATCTTCGATAATTCGCCAACAAACTGTTTTGAGGAAAGTAGTACCCGAACGGCGAATTTAGTAGTCAGACATCAAGTGTATAATAATTTAATTTTTGAATCAGCACGAGAGATGACATCATTGACCATGGAGGAAGCCTGGAAATATCAAGACTCCATCAAGATGGTTGAGATGAGATAAGAAGGATCCAGCTGGGAGATGGCTGCGGATGTTCTTTGACGGGTGGCTGACTGAGGATGAGTACTGAATAATATTTATTATTATCTGATAAATTAACTTATGGTGTATGGGACATATTTTGTTTTGTAAATAATTTGCTTGTGTGATTAACGTAGTCTATTTAGGTTTGGTCTGACACACCTTTTGCATGGAAACAGCTCGCATATATTATTAGTAGAAGGTTCTTTTCTTGTTTGTTGTTTTAACTAACGTAGCTATGTGGACGACCGTGTTTGCATATGTTACGCGATGCGGTTAAAAACGTCTCTCGGAGATATGTTGTGTTTCAGAAGTAGGACTGAAGTAAAATAATTATACAGTAGATTGGAGGGTAATTAATTTCTGTTGTTTTATTATTGATCAGATTCAATGAGATTATTGCCTTTGGAGCAATGTGATTTGTGACGAAGAGCAGTCAGCTCTATCGTAGGTTTTAATATTTTTTTTAATTGTCGGCGAGCATCCATTCAGCAAATCTGTGTGAAAAAAACGTATTGTCATTCCCAAATGTGTGTGTGTGAGTGTGTGTATTTGTGTCATTACAAGCGGGAATTTCAGCGTAGACTGATTTCTGGAAGCTTGATGACAAATCCATATTGTGACCTCGCGAGGGCAATTCTGGATATTTTGATTAATGTCTGACCATATGTTGAAGTGGTTGAGTTTGTTGCTGTTGATTCCTTGAGATAACGGCACAGCTGGTCAGGTATTTATACACACTAGAGTGGGACAATGACAGGTGATTGAGGAAGATGGGTGATGTTTCACAAGACGGACTGAGGGTTGCCAGCCAGGTCATTAGTGGAGAGTGCCTGTGTGGCTCAGTAATAACTTTAAATACAGAATTAAGAACTGATCAATGATAAAAATTGTTTAAATAAATGGGAGTTGCCTACGAATCACGATAATCTCCGAAGCGTTAGCTTAACATGCAGTTTTGTTCATAGAAAGTAATGTCAGCCAGTCAGGCTTTTGTTGTTGTTGGTTTATTCCATGTTTATATTTCATTCAGTGACCCGTGAGTCACATGCTATGCTGTATTTCCTTGTTTGTGTTGAGCAATTTGGCCAGTGTTGGCAGCTCATAGTCAAGTGCGTCTTCGCGCTAATGAGGGTCCTGAGAGAGATTCCTGTAAATTGTAGATTTAGTGCGTGTGTCAGCATTACTTTTAAGGGTTTTTATTAATGTCATGTTCCATATCCATAAACGTTGATTTATGAGATGATTGTTCGTAAGCATCGTGGCTGTTAACCCGTTGTAAACGAACAGTCATCCAAAATACTCATTCCTCGTAGTTAGTCATTACGCGCACATAAAATCCAAATTGCAAGGTAGTGGAACCAGGATCCACATTTTAAATAAAAGGGGTCTGACTCCTCAAATTTATAGATATTCCTATCATGGGAAATTCAGGGAGGATTGTTTTATATTTTATTGTTGTTTATTTCTTTTTATGCACTATTAGTCATTAAATCATGTTATTATTTTACATCTTGTCACCTTTCTTTCTTGATTTATAGTTTATATCCTATGACCCTTACCTCAGTAGAGCATGTTGTTTGGCGAACGTAAACATCACATAGGAACTGAGCGCGACCCCTTGATTAAGATTTCTTACATTAAACACTGCTTTTCTGAAGGGTTCATAGGAGTAAACTGGCGCGGCCAAGCTTTGGGCGGTTCACTGTGGTGTAACGGCAAAGATTTTGCACATGTCAGTGTAAGCGTAGTTGGGTTTTCAAACTGACGCAACAATGAAGGTGTAATTTGGTTGCTGGTTCGCTGCTGGAACACATTTAAGTGGCGTATTCGAGTAAAACTGACATGCCGCAAGTGCAGGCAGATATGGCAGTATTTTAATCACCGGGAAGTGATATTTTATTAAAAGTAAGTGAGGCGAAGAGGATACCGCCAAATGTGTGAAATATAAAGTAAAATCAGGAGTTTGCAATGTAAAATACGGTTCACGTTTTTGTCTATTGAATTAAAGTAAAAGGTAAAATATGTGATACCGGGCGCCCAATGATTAAAGTTAAAATTAGATTTGTTTAGAAAGTCAAACTCGTGAAAATGTTAGGAGGCTGTAGCCTTAAATGACAATTAATACTTTGTTAATTAGTCAGTGTTGATATCAGATCAGGATAACAATTTAATGACTGAATATGTGTTTGGGTTTAAATTAAGTTGAGTAAAGTTAGAACTACTCAGAGATGCAATCGACTAGTGGGATTAAATGTAAAAATAAATGAACTGAGTAGGGTAAAGAAATTAAATGTGCATTGGATTTTATGTGTGTGTCAAAGGGCATTGCTTTATGCCATTTCCCTAATGTCTCATATAAAGTGTGTAATATGGCAACGGTTGAACAGATTCAAGAAATCATTGAGAGTGCAGCTAGGAGAACACAGGCATTGTTGGACACTAAATTGGCGGAACAGAGTCGATCATTGAACAATAGTATGTTAGAACAAAGTGAAGCATTAAACGCTAAATTATCAGAACAAAGTGAATCACTAAACACAAAATTATCTGAACAAATAAACACTAAACTATCAGAACAGAGTCAATCATTAAACACTAGTATGTTAGAACAAAGTGAAGCATTAAACGCGAAATTGTCTGAGCAAATAAACAATACTATGTTAGAACAAAGTGAGTCGATAAACAAATTATCCGAACAAAGTGAATCATTGCGGACACAATTAAATAACAGTAGAATTGAACAGAATGAATATCAGGCGGAACAAGCTAGATTATTAAAAAGTGAAATTAATGACACTATCAATTCGCAATTAGAAGCGCAGAACATTAAAAACACAAACCAATTAGCTTCGTTAACCGCAGAGATGAAAGATCACACTAATCAACAGATGGTACTACTGGCCCTAGATGTCAGTAAAAATAATGAAAAGCAATTAGACCAGATTAAGAAAATGGAAAGTATTTTTGATCAAAAACTTAGCATTCTGGATGAAACGGTGTTAGCTAAATTAGAGCAAATTGAAATAGCGTGCACTATGAATACAAGCGAGGTCAAGATACCTCAGGAGAAGTTAGAAGGACGATTTATGGAGATGGAAAAGAGCGGCAAAGTCATTCAACAACAATTATCAGCGGTAGATGAGAACATATCCGGCATAATTAAAGATATGGATCGTCTCGAAATAAAATCAGCAGAGCAGTGGAAAAGCCTAGAAGCGGATCAGGAGCAATTAAAGAGTACCTTAGACAACACAGAAAGCAATTGGAAGAGATTTTAAGGAAGCACAAAACAGTATCTGATACAGTACCTGGGAAAATATTAAATTTCAAATATTCTATGCAAGTCGAGGATTGGTCACCTTTCAAAAGTAGGTTGTATCCAATTCCTGAAAAATATCGTTGTCAAGTTAAGGTCATTATAGATGAGATGTTACAAGCTGGAGTGATAAGAAAGACACCTACACCTTACCTAAATGCGATTTTGGCAGTCACAAAACCAAATGGATCTATTAGACTTTGTTTAGATGCCAGAAATCTCAACACGAGACTCATTTTTCCTGAGTATGACAGAGCGCCAATTATCAGAGACGTACTAAAAGGCTTTAAAAACAAAAGCATTTATTCATCAGTTGACCTGACGAGCTCGTTCCACCATATTGAATTGGATGAGAAGTCACGGCTTCTAACTGGCTTCTTATTCGATAACCAGACGTTTTGCTTCGTTCGAATGCCCTTTGGAGTCAAAACAGCGGGCTGTGCTTTAATCCGAGCCCTGGACCGGAATCTAACCGAGGAAGTTAAGGAGATGACGGTACGCTACATTGATGACATTTTGCTGGCATCCGACAACATTGAAACTCACATGGAGAATTTAGATAAAGTATTAGGCAACCTGAATGCATCTAATTTCAAAGTAAACCTGAAGAAATCTCATTTCTTCAAGAGCGAGATCTTATATTTGGGTCACATCATTGACAAGGAGAGAGTGAAGCCAAATCCAGCTAAGATCGAAGCGATAAAGAATTTCCCTACACCAACGAGAGTCAAGCACATTCGGGCTTTCTTAGGCGTAACGGGATTCTTTAAGGAAAACTGTCCAGGTTTTACGGAGACTGTAGCTCCCATGCAGGAAATGTTAAAGAAGAATAATAAATGGTTATGGAATGCAGAGTGTGAGAAGGCATTCCAAGCAACAAAACAGCTATTGGAAAACTGCATTAAATTAGGATATCCAGATTTCAAGCACAAATTTATAATCCAAGCGGATGCTTCACTAATTGGTATAGGTGCTATGCTCTACCAAGAGGATCCAGCTAACCTACAGCATAAAACATATTTGGCATTTGTCAGCCGAAAATTGCGTAACTACGAGCGCAATTATACGGTAACGGAACTAGAGCTGTTGGCCATACTTCATGCGCTACAACAATGGAAACGAATAATTTACGGCTACCCTATTGTTGTCAGAACCGATCACAAGGCACTAACATTCTTGTTTAAGACGTCGATGGCAAGCGAACGTGTGACACGTTGGTCTATATATATTCAGCAGTTTAGCATTGAGATTGAACATTGCCCAGGGAAGATGAACGTGATTCCGGATGCACTCAGCAGGAACCCAGAGCCTGATAATGAAGAAACAGCGATGGTACAACACTTGGAGATAACACCGAAGGACCGGGAATTCTTGGAGGAGTTACGTGAGATACAGCGAGAACAAGAAGCGGAACCATGGATGATGCTATTAATTCAATACTTCAGAAAGCAACTACCTACAGGAACACCTGCATTTCGAGAAGCGAAAGCCAAAGAAGGAAGATATCTTTATGTCAACAATTTGCTGCACAAATGGGTAGATAATGACCACACCAAGTTACGCACATTAGTACCTGCTTCGTTACAACGAGGACTGACATGGCATACTCACGAAAGTTACGGTTACGTGGGCGTAGATAAGTGCGAAGAGACAATAGGAGAGACATTTACATGGCCACGTATGAGAACAACAATATGTGACGTCATTACGACTTGGGATCCTTGTAAGAGGACAAAGCCAAATAATTATTTAATGAGGCAGTATCCTAGACCATTGCTACCTCAGAAACCATGCGAGCTACTGGCACTCGACTGTTTCGGTCCAATCCCGAAGGGAAGGCGAGGTTGCCGACACTTACTAGTATGCATTGATGTATTTTCTAAGTTTGTCGTATTATGCCCAATTCAGAAAACTACTTCAAAACAGGTACTCAGTCGCATTCGAAATAGAGTTATTCCAATCCTTGGAAAACCAGAATTTATATTATCAGATCATGGCAGTTATTTCACAAGCGCCGAATTCAAGAAAGGTATGGAGGCCATGGGTATAAAACACATTTTAAGCAGTATCCGACATGCTCAAGCAAATCCAAGTGAGAGAGCAATTAAGTGTGTAACATCATATTTGAGAATCTTCATTCCAAATGAACATCACAGATGGGTGGATAAAATCAAGGATGTAGAGACATGCATGAATTCTACCAGGCACGAGTCAACAGGACAGATCCCTATGGTCCTACACAAAAACGAGTATCCAGTGAGATCGTGGAAAAGCATCATTAACTGCCCACAAGATCCAATGATAGCACCTGACTTGCGAATTGAGAGGACGAGAGCCTACATGAGAAAACAAGCAGACCGCAGATTACGGCGAGTAAGAAATAAGAGGTTTCACAGTGATCTTGAAATCAACCAGCTCGTTTTGGTGAAACGACCCGCTACATCGGACCCAGAGAAGAAGATCTTCAGTAAATTCTGCGAAAAGTTCATAGGACCCTATTCTATTGTCAGAAACCTTGGAAATAATGCTTACAGAGTGAAAGAATTGAGTACAGGAACAATGTCGGTTTACAACGCAGCCAACTTAAAAAAGTATCGTAGAAGTGAGCCATGGGAGCGCCGAAATAACGATGCAGTTTGAATATATGGACGTCCTACTATCAACAAAGTGAACGGGGAGCAGTTGAGTACGGCACGTGAAGGAGGAAGTAGAGTTGGTGTTGACAAACATTAACGAGGCGAGCAGAGTGTTGCCCGAGGCACCTGTGCGTCACGCAAGCAGTTGAGAGAGTCATTATGAGCAGGATGTGAAACGAGTAAATGCCATTCAAGACAGGAGCGACTAGACCAAGTAATAGAAAAGGGGTGATTCCGAAATAAAACAATTTGGCCTACTGAAGTTATTTTTTAAAATTATCGACTTTCTCCCAAGTTCGAAATTTTGTGAGTGGAGGAGTTGTGAACCCTTTTAACCTCTGATGGTTAAATGATTCGATGTTTTATTTCTTCAATTAATAAATACTTCTACAAGCATTATGAAAATAGCCAGACGGAGATGAGGAAATTTCAAGCTGTTGCTGAAGACAGTGGGGACATACCTGAAGCTGTTTGACAAAAGGCTAAATACTTAGGATTGTGAAAAGAATGACCATAGCAATGTGTCAGAAGGACAGGTGTTGGCCACCTCAAAATAGAAACGACGCGCAGTGAGACATGGTTCTGGTATGTTCATTGTAATATTCGCGCCTAGAAGAAATATGATGCAGTAACGTGAGTGGCTGATGAAGAAAATAGACACTCCTACGACGCCAAGATCTGCTAAAAACCGCCAAGTTACAGAAAATGTGGGAACCAATGAGAGAAGAATGCCTATTTAGCGCGGCAGGTCTCGCGTGGGCACGCCCGGCTAGCATTCACGCGGGAGATCGCCTAGACAACATCTCTACGATCGATTCTAGGATTAATGGGCATATTCTTGACCTGCGTTATTTTTCGAGTTCAGTGATATTTATTTCATTCCTGTATCACTATTATTTTGTGAAATTTTTATCTAATTTCCCCCTCTATCTACACCTAGGGCTGGTTCATTTATAAGCGGTGTGAAGAGCCAAGACATAGATTATTATTATTGTGTGTGTCGAGGGCATAGACTATTACTCTGTGCGTCGACGGACGTAGGACTTTTTTTACTTTGTGCGTCTACGGACGTAGACTTTGATTTTGTGTGTCAGTGGACACAGGCTTTTATACTTTGCGCGTCTAAGGACGTTGACATTTATACTTTGCGTGTCATGAAGGACACAGAAATTATTATTAAAAGTGTTAAATTCAGTGTTAGATAGTCACAGTACTATATTTGTAGGGACAGTATCTTCGATAATTCGCCAACAAACTGTTTTGGGGAAAGTAGTACCCGAACGGCGAATTTAGTAGTCAGACATCAAGTGTATAATAATTTAATTTTTGAATCAGCACGAGAGATGACATCATTGACCATGGAGGAAGGCTGGAAATATCAAGACTCCATCAAGATGGTTGAGATGAGATAAGAAGGATCCAGTTGGGAGATGGCTGCGGATGTTCTTTGACGGGTGGCTGACTGAGGATGAGTACTGAATAATATGTATTATTATCTGATAAATTAACTTATGGTGTATGGGACATATTTTGTTTTGTAAATAATTTGCTTGTGTGATTAACGTAGTCTATTTAGTTTTGGTCTGACACACCTTTTGCATGGAAACAGCTCGCATATATTATTAGTAGAAGGTTCTTTTCTTGTTTGTTGTTTTAACTAACGTAGCTATGTGGACGACCGTGTTTGCATATGTTACGCGATGCGGTTAAAAACGTCTCTCGGAGATATGTTGTGTTTCAGAAGTAGGACTGAAGTAAATTAATTATACAGTAGATTGGAGGGTAATTAATTTCTGTTGTTTTATTATTGATCAGATTCAATGAGATTATTGCCTTTGGAGCAATGTGATTTGTGACGAAGAGCAGTCAGCTCTATCGTAGGTTTTAATATTTTTTTTAATTGTCGGCGAGCATCCATTCAGCAAATCTGTGTGAAAAAAACGTATTGTCATTCCCAAATGTGTGTGTGTGAATGTGTGTATTTGTGTCATTACAAGCGGGAATTTCAGCGTAGACTGATTTCTGGCAGCTTGATGACAAATCCATATTGTGACCTCGCGAGGGCAATTCTGGATGTTTTGATTAATGTCTGACCATATGTTGAAGTGGTTGAGTTTGTTGCTGTTGATTCCTTGAGATAACGGCTCAGCTTGTCAGGTATTTATACACACTGGAGTGGGACAATGACAGGTGATTGAGGAAGAGGGGTGATGTTTCACAAGACGGACTGAGGGTTGCCAGCCAGGTCATTAGTGGAGAGTGCCTGTGTGGCTCAGTAATAACTTTAAATACAGAATTAAGAACTGATCAATGATAAAAATTGTTTAAATAAATGGGAGTTGCCTACGAATCACGATAATCTCCGAAGCGTTAGCTTAACATGCAGTTTTGTTCATAGAAAGTAATGTCAGCCAGTCAGGCTTTTGTTGTTGTTGGTTTATTCCATGTTTATATTTCATTCAGTGACCCGTGAGTCACATGCTATGCTGTATTTCCTTGTTTGTGTTGAGCAATTTGGCCAGTGTTGGCAGCTCATAGTCAAGTGCGTCTTCGCGCTAATGATGGTCCCGAGAGAGATTCCTGTAAATTGTAGATTTAGTGCGTGTGTCAGCATTACTTTTTAAGGGTTTTTATTAATGTCATGTTCCATATCCATAAACGTTGATTTACGAGATGATTGTTCGTAAGCATCGTGGCTGTTAACCCGTTGTAAACGAACAGTCATCCAAAGTACTCATTCCTCGTAGTTAGTCATTACGCGCACATAAAACCCAAATTGCAAGGTAGTGGAACCAGGATCCACATTTTAAATAAAAGGGGTCTGACTCCTCAAATTTATAGATATTCCTATCATGGGAAATTCAGGAAGGATTGTTTTATATTTTATTGTTGTTTATTTCTTTTTATGCACTATTAGTCATTAAATCATGTTATTATTTTACATCTTGTCACCTTTCTTTCTTGATTTATAGTTTATATCCTATGACCCTTACCTCAGTAGAGCATGTTGTTTGGCGAACGTAAACATCACATAGGAACTGAGCGCGACCCCTTGATTAAGATTTCTTACATTAAACACTGCTTTTCTGAAGGGTTCACTAGTGAGTTTCTATGCCTCTACCGGAAATGAGATGTTTGCACGCGTAGAAATCACTGATAACAGTGCACTCTAAGACAAAGTTTATGTCAGCAATGTTTTCATATGATGTTCTATATCTATCCATTGGCATAGTGGCTAGCATTCTTGGCAACCACCCCAGTGATCCGGGCTCGATTTCCGACTCTGTGAAGAAATATTCTGAATTGAGGAATAAGTCTACAGGAAAACTGAGGAGAGTGTAACGGATCCTTCGATCATCACCACGTTGTGGTGTCATTTGTAACGGTTCAAACTCAAACTCCACATCAAACTTCTTATTAGCCTCGCCAATCGAGACAAAATTACCGGTATATTGGTCTGGAGACAGACGACATGCACTTCAAATTCCATTTAGGCCTATCAGATTATGGGCGCCAGCTACTGTTTTAGTAGAAATTATATAAGTTGTACCACTACTCCTTCCTGTACCGCACAACTTTGGTCTTGGGTGTGGCACAATACTACATGGTCATGAGAACGCTTTGCATTTTCTAGCCTTATGATAAAAATGGAAGCGAACTACTCTATCAAAATAATAGAAAATTAAACTTGCTTATAAAATAATAATATACAATATCCACACGCTATGTAAGACTTAGCCAACTTTAAGGGTTTGACAATGACATGTTTACCTCGGTTGGGAAGATCTCCTGACGTGATAATATCTGGCTGTTAGCTGCGGTGTTGGAATAGCAGGCTGCTGCTCCTGAAAATATGCCAATCCGCAAAGGTCCAAATATAAAATTATTACCATTAAACAGGTCCGAGATTAACACATGATCAGCCACCAATAGAAACTGGCGATGTAGTTGCATTGTCTTAACAGTCTGACCTCAGACACGGCGAATACAAAATATTGTATGATGATATACACGTACTGCACAACTAATGACTATAGACTATAAGTACACGTGTTGTGTACTTATCAACGTTACTAGTAGTGAGTACGTGAGTGCTCCATTGACAATAAGTGAGTATGTGAATACGGAGCCTCGTGTTCCACTGACAATAAAAATGTACCCGAGTAACATCACAAAGCGCGTGCATCGATGACAGACACTACTAGGATCAGTTTCTAAAACCAGATAAGTGGGCATAACTTTAACACCATTTAGTGCAGTGTATCATTTATAAATTCGCCACACGATATATTACAATACAATTAGCCAACTTGTTTAAATAGGAATGGTCGATTTAGAACATAATAACAAAATAGTGTAGATAACAACACTACTGAAGTTATACACAATAACAATTCAATATTTAGTAGGCACATACGTAAACCACAATAATAATAATAATAATCATAATAACAATAATAATAATAATAATAATAACGCAACTACCATATACGTGAGCAATACTGTCAGTAAATAATTTTGACGCGTTACACAAGCTTTTATAAAGTTATGTAAACAGAAGTTTGGTGCTTTTCAGTCGGTCAACACGAATGTACCCAAAAAGAGCTGGGTTATGCCCTAATCCTGAAATAATTTACATGAGTTTAATAAATACACTCGGATGACCAGTTTCGATCGTCAAGCGATTATCATTAGACCCATTACACTTAGGCTATAACATCTATGCTTGAGAATACAGGTGAAAAACATTTACAATATGAACAATAATTTAGTTGCAGTATTGGTAATGCAACTGTCAGTGTACGGTATGCTAAATGTAGTATATCTGATGTTAGGTGATATGCTAAAATGGTGATAGAAATCTGGAGTTTGTCTGTTTGGGGTGACTATATGGTTGTAAAAGGTCAACTATGGTTATAATGTAATATTACAGGCTACTACTTATCCGGCTGTTTTCCTGGCTGGAGCTTCGAGCAGTTTCGTGTTCACTCATGCGCCAGTTGAGGTCAACCTGAACCGAGGTGTTAACTGGACGAAACTGGTTTTTCCTTTCTCCCCCCCCCCCCCCCCCCTGTTCCTATGTGCTGTCTCAGTTCAGTGCAATGTTTACTTGTGTGACGTTGCCAAATCTAGATAAGATGTATGTTATTGAATACAGGAAGGTCTACTACTATTAAAGACCGTGGATTTGTCTTCGCCAAGCGTGGACTAAAGAGCCATTCGTACTAAGCGCTGCCCGGTCAATTAAGTTATGTAATATACATATTGTATATATTCATTTGTGTTTAAGTGTATTTCTTAAACTTTGTATTCTAATTAAGCCTAAGTGAACTTGATTTGAAGATGAACGCTTGACATTCGAAACATGTCATCCAATTAAGTAGGTACCCTTTTGTGGACATAAAAGCGTGTTAGTTTGTAATAATAAGTTGCTTTTTTTAGGTTATTGTATATAAATACTTCTATCCCGCCCAATGTAATTCAACACAGTTTGTGTTGACTGACTGGAAAGCTTTCTTTATTAAAAGTATAACCAGACTTTGCATACAGTTTTTAGAGTGTGATACTTTCTGACAGGCAACGGCAAAACCCCCTTCCAATAGTCTTGAAACGTTGTGATCACCTGGGCAAGCACATCAATTATGATGTCGTGGCAAACTCGCCCGGTCCATATGGAATTGTCCAGTCTGCTTAGAGCAATCTGCCACCTGGGCAAGTGACTCGTAAAAAAGACGCTCAAGATTTCCTTCACAATGACACACATCGCCGACCTGTTTTGCTTGGGTATCAGAATAAAACTCATGTAGTGATACATCATATTTTTAGAACTATCATGTCTTGCCCGTCTTGATAATATATACTAACTTACTAAAATACTATCGAATTAGTACGTTATGCCACGTGACCCGTATAGTCAGAAAGTGAAATGAACACCGAAAACCGTGATTTAAAACTCTGACATGTCTAATAACTGTGGAGGCGGAAGATCCTTAGTTAAGTGCTACACTTCTAGCAATTATCATGTATGTTGGGTTTGTGGCTGAAGCATATGACACAGTGTGTCTTTTAGTGTCGCTAGGGTAGTGGTTCGATCCAGACTTTTTCCTTTCTTGATTTACAGAACGTGCCCCATTTTAATGGACACATAATGTTAATCACTCCTACCAGGTCACATCACAGCACGTATTCATTTACTCACGATGTATTCCAGTGACCAGTACGTTGATAAGTTGCTTATTTATGGAGAAACAAGGCAGACCGCATACCAGCCGCAACGCCTGTATCACGAGCGTTTCCCTGACAGAAGACTACTAACTACCAATTCATTCCGCGAACTTGAACGAAGATTGAGGTAAAATGTAGGGACTATAGATTATTTAGTTGCCACGAAACAGTGGAAATATTTATTAAATAAATGTTCTAACACAGATTCAATAGCATATATTCTGCACATTTATGCAGTTGTCAGAATTCTCAGTTATGTATACTGATCTAAAAAAACATTACTAGCTGAGTGAGAAGTTAGTTCAAATGAGTCCTTCCAGCTGCTAGGTTATGCAATGCACAGAGAGTTCAAGTCATATGCATGGAAGATTGAGAATTAAGAAATTGACCCATACGGGATTCGAACCCACTGACCTCCAGTTAGTACAAGGCCAATTATGACCAGTGAGATAATGTGGTTTACTAGAATTATCACTAGTTGGCAATGTCACCCTACCATTGTGTTAAGTCGGTCGCTGTGGGCTACCTATGAACTATATGTTTTTATTTGTGATCCTATTAAATGGATCTTTCATCCTCACCAACTGCTGTTGTTTTATTTACGAGCTCTGGAAACAAATCATTTGCCTCGAATTTGGGTGCGTAAGAAATTCATCTGATAACATTACTTTATCTGGAGTAATATAGCTTGTAACAGTTTTCGTGCATGTTTGGGATAGGTGCCCTGGATATGAAAGAAGGTATCATATAATTTTCCAGTAATTAGGTAAGAGGAAATTGAAACAGTGATTTAAATTTCAAATCTCCTATGGGTCGAAAATCACATCCTTCCACTGTTCTGTACCAGTTTTACAGTAGTATGTCTTACCACTAATTGGTTGGTTTAAATTTAATATTTGTTTGTGAACAAGACTAATCGGTCATTATTAATGTCCTAATGTATGTTTGCAAACAATCTATCGTCAAGTGAAACATACTTACCCGCAATGCAGACAGAGTTTGCGCGTACATCACGGTAAGACGTTATCTGTTTTACCCTGGTGAACAGGGACAACTTGTTATCTGTCAATCTCTCTCACTCTTACAAAGAAGCAACCAATAACGACGATAAGGTATATCTCTGAAGAATGCACCACTAACAAGATCAAGGTTCATATAATACATCGAGCGTTTTGGGCGTGGTTCAAGAAACACGGGAAGGAGATATAAAAAGGCGGCGGTTAGATATTGAGGCGTAACGCCCTGAGTAAATCTCTGGTCATGATTCCATTATACATGCAGTATTAGCAATAACACCCCAGATTCATATACAATGCCTGCCACGTGCCAACATTACGAATTGAAGTTTTCTGTAGTATCAAGAAAGAGTTATTTATTTCTGTTTTCCAGATTGTACGTTTAACAAGATTGATCATTTCAAGATATTTAAACTTCGATATCCTCATCATGGGTGTAACTTACGAACATTATTTCGAGGTGCATATTCATCTATTCGTCCCCTTATAAAGGTTGTGTAGTTGGATAGTAAACAGTGCTAAGAAGTATATTTGAACATCGGAATCAGAATAACTGTAACCTGAATTCAAGTACCAAGCACCAACCCATTAACGCAACTGAGGTTGACATTGTCACATCAGTGATTGATATCTGCAAAATGCTGTCGTGTAAAAAAGAGATTTTTTTCTGGAGAACAGCTGAAATGTTAGCTATTTGTCACCGCAGTCAGTACCGCGTTGTGAATCCTGATCATGTTAAGGATTTAATGTTACAACGTTCTACTGCTCCATCCCAACTACAGAAAAGTGTGTCACCGCGAATTTGATGAATTGAAAGGGTGGAAATAATATATAAATGAGTAGATGACAATTTAGCTCGATTTAGTTTACAACTTATTTTTGTTGAGAAAGACATACACAGTAATTAATACAGCAGCTACAAATAATTAGCCTACTTTAATCATTTGAAAAATAGGCTTATAAAGCCTAGTCCGCACTGGCAGATTTGTTTGCAGGCGGTATGTAGATTGATTGCATACTGTATGCAAACTGTTTGAAAACTGTATGAAGACTGTATGTATACTACTTTGGAGTCTGGAAACAGTCTCCATACAAGTCTGCATACAGTATGCAGACTATATTGAAACATTTTATCCGATACAAGTATGTTACTTGGTTTGCGTCCACACCAGAATTAGACCTCTAGTCCACATTCATACCATTACCACAGGGTGGTTTCTTATAAAGTCTGCGAATGTGTAAATTGGGGGATCAAAGTGAAACGAACATGGAGGGAGGGGGGTTGTGTTTAAATGTACCTCTTGTATTAGTCGAATAATTAACCAAAATAATCATTCTACTAATATTTTATATAACAACCGCTATTTTCTTTTCGTGGGAAGGGGGTGAAATTTGACACCCCGCCGGTAGCCCCACTAAACTACATTTTGTGGCAATATAATGAGATCACTGTGTGGTCATTGGTGGGACATATTTCAAGGCCTAATTAGTTTTGGTCCCTTCATCAGCCGATATGAATTAATAAATGTCAAAAACACACGAAATGTATAGAAGGATGGGAAATTGAAACTAAATCAACACAATATGATGTGGAAAAACGTGGCTAGCTGGATGCGACTGTCGTTTGTACCCGGTCTACAGTTTCAAAACACGTCCACACAGGAAGACTTGAGACCAAATACTTCTTTCTTGTATGCATGTTTTCCATTTCGTTCGAAAACAGGAAACATTGTATCTTGTCTCTTGAAACACGAGATTTGTTTGTCATATGTATCTCAATTGTATGAAAACTGTATGCAGACTGTTTCCAATAATCACTCGAGTCTCCCGATTGGATGTAGAATGTTTTCATTGTGGTGTTTGAAGATTGTGGTGTTTGAAGCCATATTTTCAGTGTTGCCTTAGTAAACAAGTGTTTAGTGCTTTTCAGTCGGTCAACACGAATGTACCCAAAAGAGATGGGTTATGCCCTAATCCTGAAATAAATTACATGAGATTAATAAAACACTAGGATGACCAGTTTCGATCGTCAAGCGATCATCATCAGATCCATTACACTTAGGCTATAAAATCTATGTTTGAAATACAGGTGAAAATATTTACAATATGTACAATTATTTAGTTGCAGTATTGGTACTGCAACTGTCAGTGTATGCTAAATGCAGTATATATGTTAGGTGAAATGCTAAATGGTGATAGCTATCCGGAGATTGTACTTTAGAGAGATTATATGGTTGTAAACTATGGTTAAAGTATAAAATTTTAGGCTAACTCCTTATCTGATTGTCTTCCGTACTACAGCTACTCGCAGTTTTCGTGTTTACTAGAACTCACTGTGCGGTCGACTGCGGTGGTTATCTTAAACACTTAGAATGTTTTCAAAAAGTCTGCAAACATCCCACATACAAATACAAATGAGAAACATTTGGGAAACAGTCTGCATACAATGTTTCTGGAAACAATTCTGCCGGTGTGGACGAGGCTTAAGATCACATTTTGACCGAGTGTGTGTGAGAGTAGGTGTGTGTGTGTGTATGTGCGTGTGTGGTACTGTATAGCATGTGTGTGTCCCCCATGTAATAAAATCAAAATGGCTCGAACGATTTCCATGAAGCTCGGTAAAGACAACCCGTGCTTTTAACATTTTTATAAGGTAAATCCGGAACAGTTGCTGCACATTTTACTTCTTGGGTTATATCTCGGGAGAATTAGCCTACTTAAGGAGTTCTGCAAATTGATACAGCATAATTTTAAAATGTTTGCATTAGTTCACGTATGAGCAAAACATTGGTAATTTGAAATAGGCTATATGGGAGAAAATAATGAACAAATTTATTACATTGTTGCATCAGTGGCGTCTCTCCCTTCAACGCAATTGTGATGCCAACTTTGCTCGGGAGAGATGCTGCAAACAAAATAATTAATAACAAAATCAAATGTATGCTAATTTCTTCAACTCCAATACAATTGAGTATTAAAACATACCACAAGACAATTATCTTTTAAAAAATAGAGTATTTCTATTGAAAATAATCCACCTCGTCAGTAGAGAGATAGTGATAATTCTAACCCAACCGTGGCCGTGAGCGATAAGGCATGCACCAAGACTGCATGTTGCTGCTTGACTTAAGTTGATATTTCGTGAACCCATGAACATAGAGGCTTGTGTGACGACTCATATTAATGGTATTTTTTCTTATCTTTCCTATGGTCCTTTAATTCACTCAAATAACCCAAAACTAAAAGGTCATTGACTTTTGTTTCCCCCAATATCTCGCGAACCAATAATCGTAGATGGTCATGTGAGGTGTCAAATGACTTGGGATGATTTCTCCTTTCTTATGGACTACTTGCTATATACGTATATTAAAAAAAGATTAATTGGAAAGTAGGCTGTATTTTGAAAGGTATTCATCGCGGAACGTTGTGCAATGGCTTAAACGAAAGATCCTTATGCCCTCTATCGTTAGAACAAAAGTTGGTATTTTTTTGATTTTTCCAAAAAAGTTCAATTTGGAAAGTAGGCTATATTTCCAAAACTATGAAGTTTAGAAAGTGGTATGTTTGACTTAAGCCGAAGGTCTTTACCCCCTATAGCCCCTAAGACAAATCCCATGTCCCTAGCACAAAAATTGTTGTAGTGGGATGATGAGAGTTCTGCTTCACCTGTAGCCGTGAGCGTTAAAACACGCACCACGACTGCATGTTGTAACCCGGCAACCATATATCTTGCGAACCAATCATTGGAGAGCGTCATGTGATTGCTCGTTTTAAGGGCATTTTTGCTTGACGTTTAATGTGGGCCACTTATTTTTCAGGTGTATCCAAAACTAAAAGGTCATTGATTTTTGATTCCCTCGATATTTCGTGAACTCATAATCGGAGAAACCTATGTGACGGCTTGTTTTACTTGGAAAATTGATTTGACCAAATAACCCAAAACTGCAAGATCATCGACTTTTGCTTCCCTCGTTATTTAGCGAACCCGTTATGTTAGAAAGGTGTGCTAGAGTTTGTTTTAAACGGTGAATTATTTATTCTCTTCACCGCAAATGAATTATTTTTACAAAATTGTCAAAAGACATAACTATTGGGTTCTTATTAGATAATGATGGATTGATTGGTAACGAGGCTGAGATAGTTTCCCTAGGCGGAAAGAATGGCGAGTAAAATAGTTGTCACGGAACAAAATCCGTGTTTTATCACACGGCATTGAATGGTGAAATGAATGTAAGATTTTTTATATATTTAGGCTGGTAGCCAGTGACAGACCTGTTCTGTGTAAAGCAGTCTCTCGGACTTATTTGCTGGCCAGCCTCTCCAGCAAAAGGTGATAATTCTAATCTAAGGATTGCGCTGAGGCTTGTGAGAGCACGCGTGACATCATCGCCGTCCCTAGCGAAACATGAACCGACCTGCATGGAGTAGTGGGGACTGCGAAGTTATACCATTCCAGATGTAACTTGCACAGTCGTGGAAAACGGCTGATAAGGCATGTTGACTTGTCGGGCTTTGTTTAAGTTGACGAAATAAGAATTTAGCCAGCCAAGCAAAGGGGTGTTAGGTTACAGACCAGCAAGAACTTGTCTACTGCGAGTGATTTAACATAGCCAGGTACGAAAGTCTTTGACCATTTGAACTCGTTGTTCGGACCTGAGTGCAGTACAGAGGGATTATAGGTTGTAGGCATTGGTTAATGAATGACAAACGGGTTACACAAAATCCGATTTATTGATCCAAGAATTGAAGGCTGAGCTAATTCCCAGCCATTTGACATACAATATGTTACCATTTGTGGTCATCACTTTTTCCACACGGTAATGTTTTGAAATCGCTGTTATTTGGAGTTCGTGGGCTGATGGTTGAGGTCTTGCAGTAAATATGATGATGATGATGATGATGATGATAATTGCCGTTCTAACGGGCCTAACATCTAGGTTATCGGCCCCTGATTGCAGTAAACACGTTGCTGGCCTGTCGAGGTTGACTTGACGAATACGAAATATTTCTGTCCCCCAATTTGGCGTGTAAACATTGTCGAAAAATGACTTCAACTTGCTGACACGGACATGGTCGCCAATTTTAAGGCGGTGGCAGTTAAGATCGGCAGTTCTGATGTGATTATAGAGTTTATCCAGCCGTGGAATATTTTTTGTCACAAGTCGCGGATTTGTCTCAATAGTTATGTGTTTAGTATCATTGTAACGTGACACTAGCTTTTGTATTAAGTTAATCCAGCGATTGGACCCCTGAGCCGTGAACTCTTTCCACATATTTGTTTTCAGCGGGCGATTAAAATGCTCGACCACACTAGATTTAGATTGCTGTACGTGGTGTAATGGTGAATATCCGAAGATTTGAGAGAACTGGAGAAACCCTTGTTGGAAAATTCTTTGCCCTGGTCTGTTTGCAGAAGTTTGGCTTGACGTTTGTATTGATGAATAATACTCTCGTGACTCACAGGTTGAACAAATGCCATTTTGGAATAATCATCGATGACGGTGAGCATATAGCGTACGCCATCGTTAACGCTAGCAAAGGGATTCATTTCCACTAAATCGTCCTGCCAAAGCTCATCCACACCACGTGAAGTAACGTTGAGTCGCTGATAGTTACGCCTAGCAGGGGCATGCAACTCGCGAGCTATTTCCACTTTGATTGGTAGAGGATGAAACAATAAATTTGGCATTTCGAAGTTCTTGTTCAATTTCTTTGATTTCCCAATCGTGACCGGTGTGACCAGCCTGTCGTGAAGCATGCAAGAGCTGTAGCCGTTCGACTAGTTTACTGGGATTGTACCAGTAGGTGACATCCACGAGGGGAGGTATATTCCTTCTGAATATACGTTCACTGGTTTAGTATTCTACACCCATTTTGGGTTCTTTGTTGTTTTTACTCTTTTTCTTCCGTGCATACCACTAACACACTATTTTCATGTTCCTCTCCTTTTGTGCATTCTCTTATGGTTTTGAAAGCGTGTTTCAGAAATTCGAGAAGTTTTCTCCCTGCTTGGCCATGTACAAGCATCATTCTGCAGCACTCCTCGTGGCCATATGCTGAAGTTACTGTCCTTCGGCCGTTCATGAAGAATTCTCATGTTCAGCTCATCTGCACCAGAGCGCAACAGTCTCGCTTCTACACCTACCTTGAAACTATGCTCTCTTTAAACTCTGCTTATGATGCACCATTTATTTAGGATATTTTGTTTCCTAAGGTTGGCACTTAATACGTCATTTCCCTTCCCATTCCCCTCGCTCCTTGCGCTACCGACCGTTGCGTTTTGCCGTGTGATTCTAGTCAGCTACAGGTTCTAGCGAGGCACGCACGCTCTTAAACCTCTATCCGAGGAGTGGTTATGTCCGACATTTTGAAGTAATCGTACTTTAAAGTACACTCAACTGCTCCGCAAACTCATCATGTGAACTATGAATAATCTCCTTTTAACACGGCTGGAAGCTGTTTAAAACCTTCTCATCGCATTTTATTCATCAGGCAAGTTACCGATTTTAGATGAACAACATTTTACGAATAATGCAATTGCATAGACTTGTCTTAATAATATTTTTCGCCGTGGGATATCCAACGTTTTAATGTTATAAACTATGTTCGGGCCATTCGAGGGAATTTTTCACAACCTTGTCAACTGCACACAATTAAGTTTCATGGGATCTCCCCATAAACTTTGTTTACCCATTGAATTGGGCACCGTGGGAATAAGTTATGTCAACTGCCATGGACTAGTTCGTGAAATTCAACCTAAAATTGAAATAAACTAGAGATTCCATCTGGAAGGTTCCAGTAACCTAATCATCATTTCAAACATTGTGACGTCATCGTGAAACCGTTAAATAGGGAACCTACATAAAGCAAATCTTATTAGAAACCGCAAACATTTCAACTACCATAAACTAGCAACATACCTTTTTTCTACTGAATTATATTAAACTTCCAAACAGTAACAATCAACAAATTGTAAAGTTTATAAAATTTCAGTGCCTAAATACCCTACTTTCTCCATTTTTTCCTGATACTAACACATTAGGTTACTTTAACTTGTTTGTTTATTTTCTTTCTCTCTTTGAGGCTTCGTCTAAGTGACGCCCTCCCCAATTTGAATGTGACATAAGCGTAATTCCTGTATAAATAGCAGGTAGATATTCCCCACCTTTTAACCGCCTTTGTGCTCACTTAATTCTTAATCTCCTGCTGTGTCCAGGATGTCATGATTTATTACTCTAAAATTCCCTTAATTACTTTTTATGGTTTATTGTGAAGGCACTCTAGGTAGTAAGTCGCAAGCTCACTTAATCCATTGGTGATTAAATGAGAGAATAAGTCTCGTAAGTTTTTCCTGTTTGAAATTTAATTAGGTCTTAGACCTTAAATCTAGCTAGTCATATTTTTCTAAAATGCTATCAGTTTAAAGCAATTAAAATTGCTTTAACCTTGAACTAAACTTAATCTCTAAGCTTCAGGCCACGGCCACCTCCCGGGGGGCAATTTACTTTGTTTGCGCATTCACCTTACTAGAAGAGCATCCTAATGAGCGATGATGACTTACCCACCTTTCCAAGCAACCCCTTTCACCTATTAAATAAATCTCAATTTCTTTGCTTTCATTGTTTAAGAATTTTGTCATCTTGTTGTGTTCAAGGCAAAACTCCATTTAATTGGATTTTTTTATTGTTTGCTTTACCTTTCTCCTTAAATTGTCAAATGCAAGTATAGTTCGATCTGCCAACTTCCTACTTGAGGTAATTTTTACCTGGTCATTTCAATTTATGTTTCTTGATTATGGTTTTTTGCTTAATCAAAATTTGGGATATTCATCTTTTGCTAAACTTCTAATCAGCGCCTTGCTGGGTGAAAGCTTAGTTTACTTCAAGCATAACAAGTGTTCCCCCTTTGTCATTACTCTTAAATATAACCTAATTTTTATAAGCCATGGGTGCCTCCTGCCCATAAGTCTAGGTAATAAATTCTCACTTCGGGTGTATAACCCTTTTTTTTCGCAATTATTCACATTGATTATTCTTTCTCTCAGCAATTTCCCCTTGGCTGCAATTGTTGATGCGCCATGTGGATTATATTGTGTATTACCCTTTTGCCTTTGTACTTTATCGTAATTCAGTTTTTAGCATGCTTTTCGAGTAACACACTCTAGCTTGCTGAGCAAACTACAACTTGATCGTTTGTGATCAACAACAATAATAATTAACTATACTTTTAATCGAGCTGCGGGCTCCTCCTTTCTCTGCAACCATTTTGCCAGACTCGTTTAGTATTTTTAGAAACCTTTAGATTTCAGTCTAAAAATTGTTCTTTAATCTTTGTTTTGAAAATAAATGAAATTGTTTTACTGTGGTCAGTCCCTTGCTCCTGATCTTTTTCTTTCGTTTCTGGCACTTTTCCTGAATTCCTCATCTTCCCTTATGGTAATTTAGGAGTTGAATTCCAATTGCCCCAAGCGGTTTTAATGGTTTAAATGCCTTTCCCGAAGCTGAAGGTCCACGACGAATACTCTCTGTGGTTGGAAATAATTTTGAAATGATGGTCTTTTACTTGATACTTTTATTGGCATTGACAGGTTCAGATCGTTTATATTCCTTTTTGTGGGCACTCGTTTCTATTAATATGGTTTTATATGTTTGAAGATCATTCCGGTTATAGTCTTCGGAATGGGAAGTATGTGAAAATAACAGCTCTAAAAGGCCGGATGTTAATTTATAGTTAACATTTTTAATGACGACTACATGTTTACCGAACTTGATATTGGAATCACCAATCCGGAAACAATCATCTTGATAGTAAACACCATAGGTAGTATCTGCCTTTTTAGTAACCAAATTCTTAAGGTAGGGTGTCACTAAAGCACCGTAATTCTTTATGAGAATGCTTTTTAACTGGGTTTTATACTCGAGTGTAGACAAGATTTCTGAGAAAGTGGGCTTTATGGAAGTTGTAGGTGTTTGGGCAATCACTGTTGTTTTAGAAACTCCGGGAGTGGTGATGGTTTTCCTGGTGTAAACACCTCATCTTCGGGTTTTGTCGGCGAAAAGACCTCTTCCTCAACATCAGTAGAACTATCCAGTTCCTTTTGTTCCTATTCCACAGGGACCTCATGCATAGTCTGCGTTGCTTTGGTAGCTTATCAGATGGCTTGGAAGATGGTTTAAACATAGCTTTTAGAGGAGGTGCTAAATGTTGTTGAATAAACATAGCATTATCCGCAAGAGATCGTTTCAATTGACGAAACGTTTGGCGAATATTTTGTTTTGCAATAATAATATGCTTTTCCAATTGACTCCCTGTTGTTGTCATGGTGTCTGGAGAAATGACTTAGCAGGAAATGAGGCAGACCCTTAAATATGAATAAAATATTCAAACCCTAAGCGATAACGTCCTTGGTGAATATCACTTTGTTTGTCTATAACACACAGGCCTTTCGTTGAGTGTTCCAACACTTGTCACACAACTGAGTAAAGGTTTGAAAGGTCATATCAGGAAAGACATGTTCGTTATAAATGTGGCGGTTATTCCGCTCATCTTGGCGAAATAAAACCATCATATTGGCATTATAACGAATGAGTTGTTTGGACATTTGGGAATAAGTTCGTCCAAGATAAAGGTAGTCGATATCTTTGTGCCGACCCATGCTGAAATAGGACTGGATGATAGCTTCTCATTCGGTGGATACATCATCGAAAATCATAAGCGAATCATACCTTACTACATCTGGGGCAATAACATATTCTTGCATTGAGAACGTAAGAGTAGTAAGCGTTTGCTACACTCCAAATATTGCATCATCATGACCAGAAATTGCGTAATCCTGATGACGTCATGGGTCCTTAGAGCGACCACGTGGTCCAGGAGCGGGGCATGTGCACTGCACGTGTTAGCGTGGGAAGGGGTTGACCTTTTGGCTTGTTTATGTGATTGTGATAAAAAGTTAATGGGTGTTGACGGCATGGGGGTTGTTTATTAGGATGGTAACTCGAAATTCAGACTCCTCTTCCACTCCTACAGGGGAGTTTCTTGGTTCGATTCTGTGTTTTGTTATTTAATTCCCGGGGCAGCCTGTGTATCATGGTTATTAAGTATTGATTGATTATTGAATTATATTTTGGTAATTTCCCAAGGAAGTGTAGAGAGTCTTGTGTGTCATAACTTTTGAATGAGAGTGTACGCTGAGGCACTCGACATAGCCGGATCGCTACCAGACATGTGGTGTGCAGCTGTTCCGTTTTTGCTCGCGCCGTGCGGCAAGCCATGAGAGCACTCAGCTCATGTAGTGCATGGTTGTCGTTAAAGTTTTTGCTCGCGCAAGCTAAATAAGCAATCATATGTTGTAATGCTACACTCCGTTTAAGTATGACATATATTACCACGGCGTGGGAGTGGAGTTGTGTTACTCCTTCTCGCTATGTTATGTCTGTTTAATTTAAATGATGTTAACATTTTTGTGTTCTGGCTTGCTTCATGATCTCAATCTGGTTAAAGTGTTTTATATGACATGTATAACTTTGAGTGTGTGAAATGAATTTCGATCTGTTTGTTTTTAGATTCCCAGACGTCATTAGTCAAGTCTGTAATTTTTAATGCGAGAACGAGATTGGATGTCGGTTCCCAGAGCTTCATGCGAAATGTTTTAAAGAGGTTTTTTGGCGCTCTAACTTCTTAATATATATATAAGAGGAGATTGCTATGGAGCAGTAGTTAGCTATCTTTATCTGCAATATCATGAGTCTGTGCGAGGGGTTGATAGAAAAGTTAGTAAAATTGCAACACATTATGATGTTTGCGGAAAGTGCCCTGAATCAAGGGTTGCATTTCATCGTCAGTGCGACGAAAATAGAGGAGGAGGTGTGGTATAACACCTTAACACCGGGAGAAAAGGAGCTTTTAAGCGCCGAAATATTCGAGCTGATGAGGGATCAACACCACTGCCGTGAAATTATTTTCAACGGCATGACATTTCACATTGTCAATATTATTATTGACAAGTTGAGATCCATCGGCTCGATGAATTTCAACGTGTTTGAACCTACATTGGCGGAAGAGCTAATGGCCGTGTTTGAACGGCCATTAGAGGAACAGCATATGGAAGAGCATATGGAAGAAGTGCAAGAAGAAGCAGAAGAAGAAGAAGACCATCGAATGGAAGAAGAAGAAGAACATCGAGCGGAAGGAGAAGAAGAAGACCGACAAGAAGAAGAAGAAGAAGAAGAAGAAGAAGAAGAAGATGATGATGATGATGATGATGATGATGATGATGATGATGATGATGATGATGTTCAAATCTTAAATTAAATTCAATGGACAGTGGACAGTGGATTAATATTGTGCAGTGTAAATTTTATTTTTTAAATATATTTATTTGATCATTTGTGGTTTACATTAATTATATAATATGAAATAGTGAAAAATGATATGATCTTCGTTCTTAAAGTGGTAAGTAGTTCCTTTTCCAACAAGCTGCAGAGAGAATTGAAGATGCTGTGTTGTTTGCAGAGTGGAATATGCTGGTCTTGTGCACGGGGTAAGTACAATCATTCTTTTCTTTCTTGCGTGTGTTGGTTTTAGTGAGCTGAAAAATATATATATAGAGACACATTAATAATAATAATAATAATAATAATAATAATAATAATAATAATAATAATAATAATAATAATAATAATAATAATAATAATAATAATAATATCTTTGTGAGGAATAAAAAATAAAAATAAAAAAACTTACACTGTTCTAATTATAAGATATTTTTGTTGGGGATCCAAGAGTTGTGAGTTGAATCGAATCCAAGCCAAGATACGAAGGCTCGGGTTCCTTTTCTACGTAGTACTTTGTTGACTAAGTAAATATTAGGATGTTTTGTTCGTTGTAACTCTGCTTCGTAGAACGCACCAAATATTGGGGTATTTTTATTATCTTTTAAAAGATATGTTCGTGGATTAGTATTTTGAACTTTATAAATTGTAAATAATTCTGTTGTCCAATTACCTTCGTACCCTTTACTGAAGTGTTTCTTGATTTTTGATATCCTTACAATGTCGCCGATTTTATATTTTGGTTTTCTTAAAGTTTCATTATATTGTGTTGGCAAGCGGGGTGGATTGTTTCTTTTCACATCATTAGGTTTCATGCCAATGCTGCGATGTATTTTGTGATTATACTTTACTAGTAACTCAGGCAAAATATGTACCCATCGGTAAGAACCTCGTGTTGTGAATTCTTTCCACATCGATTCCTTAAGAGTTCGATTTAATCTTTCTATCACACTCGCTTTAATGGAGCTGCCAGTGGAATAATGCTTTAGATTTTGTTTCTGAGACCATGTTTTGAATTCACTGTTATAAAATTCCGTTCCTCGATCGGTGTGAAAATAATTGGGCAATCTTTTACTTTGAGAATAAACAAATTTTAAGCTGTTCACAATCTCACTTCCTTTTTTGGTTTTAAGAGGAATTGCCCATGCATATTTCGAGTAAACGTCAATAATGGTTAATAAATATTTAAATCCATTATTCCATTTTGCAAGTTTGGACATGTCCACAATGTCAGCTTCATGGAGGTCATCGATTCCTTTGCTAATAACACGTCGTCTTTTAAACTTTTTTCTAAGCGGTGCGTGAAGTTCTTTTGCAATTTCTCGTCTGATTTCGTTCATAGTTATTTTCCAAACAATGTTTTATAACATACTGTGCATTGTTTTACAAACGTTGGAATTTTTATTCAATATATCCAGCATTTCTTAGTTCTTCTTCTATTGCAAAGATTTCGCTGTCTACTCCTGTGTGACCTGCAGCTTTCGATGCAATTAATGTTTTAAGTCTTGATACCAATTTGTTTGGTTCATTCCAGTGAACGAATTCAATATTGTTTCCGCCTTCAAATTTCCAAATGGCTTGTGGCGCGATGTGTTTTTTTTGACCATATCCAGTATGCATTGTAGTATTTGCTTCTTCATTTTCATCTGCTGTTTTTATAATTCTATCTATGTCTTCAGTGAGAAGGGGTTCAATTATATTTTTATACTTATAAGATTGCGTTCCTCTCGGAGCTGCATTGCTTGTATAATTTCTTTTGTGCACGTTTGAAACATTTAATAATTTCAAATATGAACTTAAATCACTCCTATCTATTAGAGTGGGGTCTGGTACTTTCCTTTGAATCAATTCAAGTAGACCTTCTGTAATAGGAAATTTTTCACCGCCAACTTTTATCCACTTTTTATCGAAGAAAACTCGTTCGCGTCCCAAGTATTGTTTATCATTTCTTATCGTTATACCAAATGTTCTATCCACGTTTTGTTTAATGAACGGATCAAAGTAGCGGTTAAGTAGTGAAATTATTTTGATGCTATCTCCATCTTCTTCGTCTGAAGTAGCAGTGGATTCAGAATCGATATATTTTCCTTTTCTTTTTCGATTTTCTTTATTTTGAGTCGACGTATTAGCAATAGCTACAAGTTGATTTAATGAACTTGTTACTGGTTTAAAGTTAGTCTCTATATCTAATTCTTTTCGTCTAACATCATCTTGAAGTGAAAGATACTTGTCTTTAACATCTTTTTTTAAGCGAGAAAGTTTATCCTTTACTCGACTTTCAGCTTTAATCTTTGACCTCTTCTCCATGACTAAACGGAAATTGTGGTTGTTTTACTTATTTATAGTATATTCAAAATCGATTTGAAGAGGAAGATCATCAGTTTTATGTTTTTTCGGGTCTCTAAGTCGAAACTGAATTTCATCTTGCTCTTCAACGACAATATCACTGCCATCCAGTTCAATCTCTTGACGTATATTTAAAATTGCATACACAATTGGAGATCTTGGTGAAACAAAAATTGGTTTTAATACACCTTTGTAGGGAAGTTGGTACTGTATGTTATGATTATGAAGCGTGTATACTGGTGAATGGATTGATGGTGTGTTGGAGAATTTCAGAATAAATTTCGATAAGTTCTTTTTCTTTACTTCATCTTTTAATATACCATATTCTTCTTTGGATGCAGTAAAACTTTCGAGTGGTTCTTTGTTAACCATTTGCTCAATTTTTCCCAGTTCAGTTTTTAACTTGTTATATTCTTCTTTGGATTCAGCAGCATAACTTTCAAGATCTTCTTTTTTAACAATATTGAGATTGTTAGCAACACCCTCAATACGAGTTTGTAAATTGCTTAAAATTTCTTTTAGTTGATTAACTTCAGTTCGTGACGCAGCATAGTGTTCTACAAACCGTTTATTTGTCACGTCTTGGTCGTTAACAGGGAACTCAACATTTGTTTGTTTTTGATGTTGTAGATTGTTTACAGTTTGTTTCAATTGATCAAATTCACGTTGGGAAGCGGCATATTGCTCAACAAACGTCTTATTTGCAACATCGTTATCGTATATGGGGTTGTTTACGTGAGTAATTCGTCCACTCATCATATTTAAAGTTCCACCATCGTCTACGTTTAAAACGTTTTGTTTATTAAATTTAGCGATTAAGTCTTCTAGATCTTTTCGAGAGGCAGCAAAGTTTTCTAAGTAATATTTGTTTATTGCATCTAACGAATCGATTGGTTGAGATATGTTTGTTATTCTTCTATTTAACATATCTACAGTTTCATCATCTCTGTTTATATTCAAAAGAGATTTTTTAATTTCATCGAGTTCATTTGTTACATGAGTTTTAAGAAAAGAATACGTTACCGCATCTTGATTTTGAATTGGATCTTTAACATTTCTTATTCTTTTGTTACCCAAGTCGAGAGTATCTTGATCATACGGAAAGTGATCTTCTGAAAATTCTCGCACTAAACCATGAATGAATTCTACTCGTTGTAACACTTCTGTTATTCGGGTCTCAAGATATTTTTTTATATTCGATGTATGTTGCTGCATTGCAATAAGGTTTACTGCATCATTTGCAGATGATGGTAAAGCTAAGCCCGCGAGACGTTTGTTTTGAAAGTCAAGTTCTTTTTTCTCTATTTTACAAATTGAAAAAATTAAACCTTTAAGCTCGTTAAAGTTTCGTTGTATGTCTTCTTTAGACTCGATTTTATTTAGCTCATTTAATAACTTCACTACATAACCTTTGTTGCATGCATCTTCAACATGTATTGGCATTCCGACATTTTTTAACCGTTTGCCGTTAATACTTAGATGTCCGTCGCTTGTTGTTGTTGTTAGTTGATTTTCATATTGCACTAGCTTATCATCAACATATGATTTAGTTGCAATATCATGTCGTGAAGTCGGTCGTCCGATAGACACATTATTGGTTTTGTTAAACGATGTCATAGTTAAGTTGTTAACCACGCAAAAGCTATAACACGAATGGCCATTTACCTCTTTTTGAAGTCATATTTATAACTGAAAATAAACATCAAATCCATTGCGATATCGACCATTTTGTAAATCGCTATCTTTATCGATAACCAAAAAACCAAACTTAGAGTTTTGCCAACAATACGAACAAATATCAAAGAACTGTTCATAGCTCATATCTGTATTTACATGATCGTTATATACGTGACGCAAGTTTGTTCCGTCTTGTTTAAAAAGAATTAAAAAATTAGCGTTATCTCTAATTAGATGTTTAGGTATACAAGAATATGTTTGACAAAGATAAAATACGTCAACGTCGTGATGACGACCTCTACTGAAATAATCTTTCATGTGTTGTTGTTTATTGCTGGCTACATCATCAAAAACAAATATAGAGTTTTTTCTAGCCATTTCTGGAGGCATTACTTCATCATTATCGGAAAAAAAATCACTTTTTATTTCTTTTATGGAGTCCAAAAACTTTTTTAATTCAACATATTTACTTTGAGCAAGTGATTTAGAATAAATATAAACGTTTTCAAAACGAACTCCATTTTTGTGGCATAATAAATTTAGCATTACGTTTGTTTTACCGCAGTTCGATGGACCGCAAATGATACATCGAATTGTGTTCGGTAGTAAAACACCATGCTTTCTTTTTTCACTTTTACTCTGGTTTTCAGCATTAGTAAATGAAATTACTGGTAGAGTGTTTGACTGCTTAACAAACTTCAACATGTCTACGTTTACGTCTGAGAATGCACACTGCACAAAAAATCACATCACATCAACATATATTGCTTCCACACGTATCATAACTTGTATTATGTGGAATAATAGTAGGATTTTCAGGATTTAAATCAACGTTGCCGACGTAAAACCCTCTTATATATGGACAATATGGCGCCCATTTTTCATGATCATTTAAAGGATTATCGTTTTCCCTCCAATTTTCAATTTCAATCTTACAGAATATACATTTCACCTTATCACCATGTCCAGTATAATAAAACCCTGCTGGTGCTAAACAAAATTCGTTTGGACAGGGAAGAGGCCAATTTTGAAAAGTTTTAAGTCTTTCATATTCGCATTTCAATTCTATGCTAGGAGAAATATTGTTTACGTAGGGGCAAGAAAAAGCCCATTTCTTATGTTCTTCAAACGGATCATCATCTTCTTCCCAATAACTAAGTTGCAGATTACAGAAAGCACACCTAACCATATCCTTATATCCAAAATAGAAAAATCCTGCAGCTGCTAACCATGCAGTGTTCGTAAAACTGTCTGAAGACCAGGTCTTAAATGTTTTTAGCCGATCTCTTTCAGATTTTAAATTCATTTCTTTTTGACTCAATATCATTTGCATTAACTGTTTTTTGGAATACTTTACACAATTAAAATACTTCATGATGCTGGTTTACTTCACAAAGAAAAGATGTTCACCACACAAAGCTAAATGCGAACTGACATGAATCAACAAAACACGTTGGCTAATATGCACGTGTTGGGTTGGCCGAGCGGTCTAAGGCGTTAGACTTAAGATCTAATTTTCAGAAATTGAAAGCGAGGGTTCGAATCCCTCACCTGACAATATTATTATTATTATTATTATTATTATTATTATTATTATTATTATTTTATTTACATGTAGAGTGAGGAGGTAATTGATCATTAATAAGAACTTTCATATGAAATGGTACAAAAGACATTTTTTTTTTTCTTCTTTATTCATTTAGAATTACAATTAATACAATTTTATTTCTCTTGAAGTAATCTCATTCTTTTTTTAGTTGTCCAGATGAGTGTGGCTGTGTTGAGATGATCTTCTTCTTTTTAGTTGTCCAGATGATTATTTTCTGTAGACAAAAAAAAGATACACTGTGTTAAAAAGCAAACTAAAAACAAAATATGTATAGCTGTCAACTACAGTAGTAGATCTAAATTATTCACCTTTTATAGATAGCGATTACAGTTGTCACATTTGCAGCGAAGATGAAACAGTTGAAATTTCCTCTTTAGATGATCTGGTAGATGTTCCCACTCTAGACGAATTCGTTGTGGTTCATATATAGTCAGCACGTTTATAGGAAAGTAGTTCCAATCAAACTTATTAAAACCTCGAAGTCCACTGTTTCGAAACTTGTTTATTATCGAACACACGATTTTCATGATGCCATCAGAAGAATTTAACCAATGTTGAACAGCATTGACGTTGAATTTAGCACAACTATTGCTTCCCATTGCTAGAGATGGTAAATGTTTTGGACAATCTGTAGGTAAACGTTGGCTATGCCTCAACATTAGGTCTGACATTCCATCAATCGTATTAAGATCGAATAATGAGTCTGGGGAAAGTGCTTTTAGTGCAAACAAAGAAAATTCCTGTGGCAAATTATATACAACTAAATAATCATATTTATTCTTAATAGACTCAAAAAAAGAAGAAAGAGTTTTTTCACAATATGCTGCAACCCATGTGATCACGGGGCTGAATGAAGGTATATTGCCGTTATTTAACATACAGTAAGCAAGTTCCAAACTGCCGTTTGGTAGCTTGCGAATGTCTGCAACTATTGGTTGCTTCTTATTCCACGTGCCAGCATCAGTAGAAGGAGAGTTTGTTGTTGTCAATTCCATGATTGCAACTAAAGTGAGAATACTTGTTTACTTGCTTGCTTATAACTTAGCAAATATTGGTTTAGATAATTACTTCATTCGTTAATGGTCTGTAAGATATTTGACGATCATGAATAAGAACACAATAAAGAGTTGTATCTTCAGGTATATTCTCACTTGTCTCGATTTCAATTCGCACATCGACTGAAGATGTCTTCACTGCTTCCACTTGTTCGAGACAATTAATTACAATAATAGGACAAAGAGACTTAAATTCATCTCGTGAAACCAGAGTCTCTGAACGAACATCATCGATCTGATAATATACATTACGAAATTTAACAAACATGTCATACAACTCGCTGTAGTCATTTATGGCAATTTCAGAAGTTGGCATTTCATAGGGATAAAAAATTGAATTTAAAAAAACTCTTATAGATTTAATGTTACAATGGTCGAAATAGGAAGAGCATGTGTTTAGTAAATTTCTTCTAGTTTGAAAACCTAATAAAAATTGACGCGGTTTTTGAGTTTCAGAAGTTGTCATTACAGTCCAACTATATTTAGTTGTTCTAGGAAGAGAAGGCAAGACGTGAACATCCCACGATCGATAACCAACCTGAATGGGAATATTTTTCTGCATTAGTTTTAATCTTTTAATTTGTTCTTCGTCTGATAATAATAAAACGGGGATTTTTAGATAAACTTTAAATAACTTGACCTTAGAAAGATCGTTTTCGGTTGTCGATTGCAACGCACGTGCGTCACTTGACGATCGGAGAAGTATTACCTCATGCTTGCAGTTTAAAATCGGCTTTCTGTAATCCTCTGCTATTCCTAACAGGTTGCTTAAAGGAAGTATTATATGAAAACGTTTTGTGTTACTATCAACAATATTTGCTTCACTTGCTGGCGTTGTTAAAGAGGGAAAATAACCGGCATTTTGTAAAGCTGTATATTCGTTTTTTGAATATGATGCAAAGGTTTTTATAGAACTTGTTATACCTAGATGGCGTGTACGATCAATTTCTTTACCATTTAACGTGATGCGAATTTCGCTAAAAAGATTAGCCCCAAAATTTTGGTCAGGATGCGCTGTAGTAGAAGCAGCTGGATTTATGTTAGAAGTAATAATTTGACCTTCTAAGTGAAGAACACCTTCTGATAATAAAACTATGTTTTCTTCATTTTGAATCGGTATTCGAATTTCATCATTATTTTCGAATTTATTAGCTGAATAAGGTTGATAAACTCTTTCTTCTCGTCGCACAACTCTGTTGTCAACCTCTCTTTTATCTGTTATGTTAAACATGTTAACAGCTTCAACTATAGATAGAAACTAAATAAGATTAACAATTGCATATATATTTATATTGAAATTAAAGTATGCGATAGCCTAAAGACTGTAAGAATTGTTTGTTGTTACTCGATAACTGTTTCTTAGATTTCAAGGTGCGATGTCGTTGTTTGTTTTTTTTACAAATTTTAGCTGATTGATTTATATTATTTTTTCGAATCAGAGTCGACTTCTTTTTTTTCAAACTTTGAGTATTATATAGTATAACCATATTTGTGATTGTTTTCTAGTATGCTTACTCAAGTAGAATGAAAACATAACAGTATTTCATTACTTTATATAGCAAGATATCGTGCTGGACGAATAATTAATTCTACAGTTAAATCTTCATCTTGCAAATCAATGAGCTGTTGAAGATGATCTTCAAGTTGCACAGATACATGTTGAATAAGCTTGGTGTTCATGGGCAAAAAATTAATCGTTGTTGGTTGTACAACAATCGGGTAACCAGCAGGAACATGAGCTTTAAAATTATATAAAGAGTGTGTTGGTTTATGGTTCAAATAAGAACTCGTACCAAGCACAAGGTTGCAACATACTCGAATACTATTAACAGTGTTAATTTTAATCATATATTCAGAATGATGAGTTGTGTTTGCCTTGAACTTTCTATGAGAAAAGCCTAACAAATCTGCAATAGAATCTGCAACACCAAAATCTATAGCAAACACTTTCGAATGTAGTTTACAATGATAAAAGACTTTATCATAATTAATATAAAATGATGGGAATTTGTCTTTGTCGCCTAATAAATGTTCAACTAATAAATCATCAATCTTTTCACTTAATTGTTTTAACGTATAGCTAGCATTGGGTATTATTAAAATCGCTCTATCCGCTTCGTTCAACTTTATAGCCAAAATGTTATTATTCTCGTTAATTGCAAACTTCATTATCGATTCTATTTTTCGATGAATTTCAATTTCTCTTTTATTCTCTTTAGGGTAAACTTTCTTTTCAATACCTAAAGGCCCTGCTACACTGTTGGCTACAGTGAAATCAATATTAAACGGGGAAGACAAAACGAGACGGTTGTCTCTTTTTCCATCTATATCCTCTTCCACATACAATTTTGTTTTTTCTAAATGTTCTGGTATAAGTTTCGACAATGAGTGATAACTAAGTAAATCATCAAAAGCTGAGGCTAGATCTTCAAATTCATAAATACCCGGTGGTACCACTAAATTAATTGATAAAAAATTAGTAAAATGAATGCGAAATTTATTATTTCTGTTGGTAACATTTCGAATAGAATTAGATGTATACAATCCTGCAAGTCCTATTTCAAAAAACTCTGCTCCTACAAGATGAATCGGGTTCTCCAATGTAACATCAATCTTCGAGCCTTTACCTTCAAGAGTTATCCGTCTTTCGAAAGCCATCTTTGAAATGTTTAAAGACGGTCTGTGTTTCCCTTATTTATACAATACAAGAAGACTAAACATAAATGTCCACAAATCGAAGAAGTAATCGATTGATATGAATGAAAATTATATTGTAGATAGCAATTTTTAAGATATGTTAAAATTTCAAATGGTGGTCTTAAATTACCAATACTATCAAAATAATGCACATATTTACCATGTTTACTGAAAGCTACCCAATGTGAACCGGATTTATCCATCGGTTCAAGGTTAACAATACAGTTTTCATTTTTTCGAGGATATCTTGGTAACGTATCTCGCATAAAGACTCCTCTAAAATTTGGAATCTTTAATTGATGTGCGTATTTAGCTAAATCGAAATTACTTAATGCTTTATTTGGTATTTGGTTAATTATCTTTTGTATGCAGGAGGATTTAAATAAATGCCTTGACCTCCTTTTCCTCGCATTGCTTCTATCATTCGATTGTGTCTTTTCATTTCTTTTAGTTCTTCTTGAGCAGCTTTCGCCTTGTTTATAGCAGACGCCACCCCTGCTGCTCCGCCTGCTAGACCCCCCAAGCCCGACAAGGCTGCAAATATCGGAAGTAGGGGTAAAATACCACCTTGCTTTTTCGATGTTCTTCTTTTTTTTTTTAATCTTTTCTTGTTTTTTTTTTATTATTTAAGTTTCGCTTACCTCCTCCAATCTTAGACTTAGCTTTCATGATGCCACCCACTGTTAGTGCAGCCGCTCTCTCTCCAAATGATGCGTCACGGGATTTTACACGAGACCAAGCTTTTGAAGCTAAAATTTCATCAGCCTCTCTTCTTTTGTTTGAATCTTTATGCTTTGCGTAAGCAATGTCGTGCTCTTTGCACGCTTTATCTAATATATTTATTCCTGGATCACCACGGCTCAATCGCTTTTCTAATTTTGTTCCTGGTCCACAATATTCATATCCCGGTATGTGTAATTCCACGGGTAAATTATCAATAGTTTTATTAAGTACACGACTGATTAATGATCCACTTCCTGTTCGTTTATATTGAGTGGTAGAGTTGCTCCTCTTACAACGCACCATTACTAAATGATATGTAATATAAAGTAATTATACATATATATTTCTGGAAAATGGGAAATGGTGGGGGGAGGTGTTTTTTTTTTTTAAATAATACACACAAAATTTGGGTTATTATTTATTCTTTTTTCATAAGCAAAGGAACACACAAAAAATTAGTATTATTACCAGCATAAAAGTGTGTGTGTGTGAAAGAAATAAAGTAAGTGAGATGAACTGCTTTAATCTCAATTTGTTTCTAATCATTTTTCAGAGAAAAATGACCAAACGGTAAAGTATCAATTCCGTTTTCAGTTATGTGTCTTTTATCTTCGTTTGATGAAATTGCCAACTTATTTTGCCGAACAGTAAATACAGAATGAGATTTTGAAATTATACAAACTTGAACTTTGTTGACTTTTTCTCTGTTATAAAGACACTTTCGATACTCATCAATATTCATACTTTTACTCACACTCTTCTTAATGCCTTTAGCCTTACACAAGCTATTCATTTCATCACACAATTTTATTGCATACATTTTGGGTCGTAACCCCACAAATTCTTCAACAATCCTTCCAGCATTTTCATCTTTCATTAAACCAATTTCACCTTTATTTTGTCTCACAATGCCAAAAGGATTGTTTGTTTCATAGTTTCCAGTATCAAACAAATTTGAATGTTGTTTCATGAACTCATAAATATCATAATAGAATATATACATAAAACTATCGGTGTCTGTGTATAACAACCTCACATTTGATTCAGGATTTGCTAAAATAACATTGTAATGAAAGTCATTCATTTTACATTTAGACAAATCTAATATAGATGCACCAACATATACTGGTTGATTGTGAAAAATCTTTAGTCTACTCATCTCGATGACCATACATTGTTCATCGAATATAATTCTATGTTTAAAATTAGCCTTAGCTATTAAAGACCTAGCACCACGAGCTCCATGCCATTTGGTGACCCATTTGATGTCCCTTAACTTCCTCACATTCATCAGTGAACGACCAAAAATTGCATTATTCATCAATTTATAAAAATTCTTTTCAAAATCATTTTTGGCTTGTTTTCGTTTCTCTGTGTTCACATCAATATATGGTTTTAGCCATTGGCTCTGATTGAATTCAATTATTCTGTGAATACGATCTAATTTCATTCCTAGTTGAATACATTGCTTTAACAATCTATAATGCAAAACATAACGTTCTTTATTATCTAGGGTAGCCATTAGCTTTGTCAACTTTTCGGGACATAGAGGGTAATCTGAATGTTTGTCATGTAACTCTTGAGGATAAGTCAAATCTACTTCCAAAATATATCCAATTTCTGAAGTATCATCAATAGTTAAAACATCAAAGCCTTCAACATTTGCAATCCATTTAAAGCCACCCGTTGGAAGATATTCCATCATCGCATATCCATACAAATTATTAACGTCAAAGTACATTATGTAGGACTCTTGCTTTTTCTCATCATAAGTTTTCATATACTTATTATTAGCAATCGCATGTCGTGTTATACACTGAACATTTCCTCCTCGAATAGATCGTTCAAAAAAGTGTAACATATCAATATCTTGAAGCAATTCAAGTTGAACGTTGGTTATCTTTTTCATAGCACACCAAGACATAGATGGAGCAGTGTAAAAATGAGCTGCATCAATGCCATAAGTTTCCATGCCATTCGATCTAAAATTTTCAAAGACATCCGCCAAAAGAAGTGTGTCAACTTTTAAATACAAATCTGCGTATTCTCCTAATGTTTGACAGGAAAACGTTTCCCACACCGATTGAGCAAACTCATACTCTTCATTCGATATTGTTTGATCATTAAGACTGCTATAAAACTTGGATATTTCAGGTAATTTAGTTTCGTTAAGAACATCCATACTCGTGACGTATTCATAGGGAAACACACCTTTTCTCGCAGTAAGTCGAAACTGTGCATCATCATTAAAATAACGTCGTGTTATTTGCTTTGAATCTTCGCTTAACGAAGATGAACATTGATCTAGTGAACAGGACAAGAAATTATATGTATCGAAAAATCTTAACTGAATGAATCCATTCTTAGCCCGTACATACTTTGTAAACCCTTTGTAACGTTCCATATTCATCGCTAACAATTTTATATGACCAGGATTATGTAACACCTCTCCATCACGTTTCTCGCAAATTTCTTTAATTATAAAATGTCCATCATAGGCTGTTAGATTATGAAATGCTATAGGCAAAACCTTTGTTACTTTGTAATTTAAATTACAACTATTGTGTGCGCTTCCTCTATATTTTCCAGTTAAGTGACAATGATCGCGTACTTTGAGTTCATTAACTGCAATCGGTTTCTCGCAAATGTGACACATTTTACTTGACAAAAATAATCTTTCTTCATTTTCGGTCATCTTTAACATTGGCTTAACCGATAAGTAATATGTTTGAAGTTTATCCACAATACTATAAAGTTCCTTTACAAACAATTCAATGCAATTATTTCCCCTAAAGAGCTTGAAACTGCACAATTCACTATCGAAATTACAATGAAGGTATAAAGAAATGCTGTAAGGAATATGTTTATGTGTTAAAGTAGAGTTATGATTGTCACTATTTGGAAAACATGAGGAAATTGGAGACAAGAGGCATTCAGTGTCTGCATATATTATAAATGGAACTGTATCTTTAACTCGGAATTCTGTAAAATTAACAAATCTTTGTTCATCAGTCGGCATTATGCTTTTTGCAACAGGAAACTGTTTACAGTCTGCAAAGTGAACATTTAACTCATCCTCAAGAAAATAATATGACAAACAACGTCTACATATATAAATCCTTCTGTGAGTGCTAGTGAGGCTTGAACGCACAAGGCGAGCAAGATTTCTAATTAAACAAAAGTGATAACTTTCACTGTTTCCAATCTGCAACATCAATAAGTCTACACTCCTTTCATATACTTTATCTGATACATACAAAGGTACAATAGTAAAAGTTTTTTTTCCTTTTACTTCGTTTGTTCCCATACATACCCAATTGTTTTCATCATATTGTGCTCCAAACACATTTACAGAAATATTGTTTTGGTTTTCAAACTTGTTTAAATATTTCATTTCCATCGGAATTGGAATACCATCTAAATTTAAAACATCTCTGTAATTAGGATAGGAAGAAAGATGATTCACGTTTCGAGTTTTTGGATACAAACCAGCAACCACACTCCACGCAAAACAAGCTTCCTTTGTATCATACAAATTTAGCACTGCATTCTTATTGACTATTACATCAGGCAATCGACTAGTATTGGACATTCCTACTCGAAATCCAACATATTTATTTATATTAATTCTCAAACTATGAATTTTTTCTAAAGCCCACCCGGAACCATTTGCTTCAAATTCGCTCATTTTTGTCAATGTACCTTCAATGATATTCTTATTATAAAATTCATTTAAATCAGTATACTCGAAAACTACCTCATTTTTGATAGCAAAATATTTTGTTTCTGATATGTCGCGAAGCACGTATTGTGCACACAAAACTGAATTCACCTTTAAAGCTTGTACAGTTAACGCTTTCTTAACATACTTTGTAAACCAAATATTAGCATTCGCTAAAAATTCGCGAGGATCCAAAAACTCATTCTTAACATTTGATACTGCAAGTGTGTACACTCTAGAATTGAATGCCGTTTCAATTAACTCACAGCTCAAGAAAGATTCATCCTTTATTTGAATTGTAATTTCTTTGAAATTCACAGCTTGTTGCAATATATGCTCACTAATAACTCTCCAACATTCAATCAACTCATCACTGTTCTCAATCAACTCGGTTTGAGTGTTTTCCCCGATTTGGTATGATACTGAAATAGCACCGTTTAGTTCACTTCGAAAATTAGAAACACTTTCAAATGCATTGTCCAATTGGTTTCTTATATTTTCACTGTTATTATTATGTATTACAATATCGACCTTTCTACGTTTGCTAGGAGGCGAGGTCATTGTTGCTGTTGTCTAAGCAAATGTCCAATTTGCACTAAAGTTAATACACCACCAACACTTGGTGTACCATCACTGATGTCTAAGCATACGTCCAATTTGCACTATTGTTAATACACCACCAGCAGTTGCTGTAACATCGGTTTACCATAAACCTATAATCTTTTAAAGTATATTCAAGCCATTGTGATAAATTACTGCCTGTAATCTCCAATGAACAATGAACAGCCTCAAAAGGAAATTCATCCTGAAGTTTACCAAGCAAATTGTTTCTATACACATTCAATTTTGTTACATCGTAACACGTCATGGAAAATTCGATTTTGAAAACTTCATCAAATGTATTGTATCCGAAGAAACAAATAAAATGTTCATCTTCACATAATTCTTTCAATAGATATCTTAGAACTGTTTCTGTCACCTCTCGCTGACTATCCTCTGATTTGCTAACATTGGTAACGTAGACTGAAAATGTTGAAATTCCACTCGAAGATGTCCATTTGTTAAAACAAGCTTCTTTCTCATTACGACTCGCCTCGTTATCATCTTCTTCCTCTTCTTCCGGTTGTTGAAAGCATACACGATGATACTCTATTAGCGGGTGCGATCGATGATCAGTTCCACTCAGGAAATTAACAGTTTTCCACTTCATTATGCTGGTTGTTTTATTAGTTTTTTAGATAATCTGAAAAATTAAACAAATTAAGAAATAATTAGCAACTAAATATATCAATCGTTATATCAATCAATACATAATATATATAATCCAATACTCACCAAAACATGTCGATGTGAGCGGTTCTTCAACCCAAAATACACCGTCATCAGTTTGCCTTCGAGTACTGTTTCAAAATGACTTGATGTGAGCGGTTCTTCACCCCTAAATACACCAGCATCAGTGTGCCTCCCATTGAGTTTAGTTCATCGATCTCTGATGTGCTTAATTTTGAAAATACTGCTGGTAGAAATACACTTGTTACTTCATCTTCAATGTTAATATCCACAACTATTTTTCTTCCAAACCTCGTCTGTACGGGGCGAATAATTTGGACCACATATGGTAAATCAATGACTAGTTCAGCTAGTTTCTTATTAGAATACTCAGTACAAGATGATAAGTTATTGAACTTCGTTAGAGCTTCCATCACACAATTTGTTCCTCGTCGTTGACTTTCTTTATTTCTTTCACACACACACACACACTCTTCGCGCAAAAGTAAAAGTTAAACTCTTCCATGCACTCATCCATTTATATATCCTTCACCCCCACCCACACTCCAGAAACCATATGCTGCAAACTAGCTTCTAACGCAATCATTTCTTTTTTTCCACTATTGCTTAAAGAAGTCAAAGATTACATTCTTAGCCAATGACGTTAAAGGTCAACTCTGTCTCACGCGAACACAGCAGACGAGATCAATCACACTGCTGCACATGGTCAAACTTGCACGGGTGTCAAATGATGGTTAGCATCCAAAGCAAAAAAAAAAAAGAAAAACAATAACAGCAGCACACCACATGTGTGGATGGGAACCGCCTCCCCGCTCAGCCCACCCATCGCGGGCATAAACAAAAACATAACAGCAGCACACCACATGTGCGGATCGCTGGCACTGACACGGGTGTCAGATGACAGTTAGCATCCAAATAAACAACCCCCATGACGTCAACACCCATTAACTTTTTATCAGCTTCACATAAACAAGCCAAGAGGTCACCCCCTTCCCACGCTAACACGTGCACCGCACATGCTCGCTCCTGGACCACGTGCTCGCTCTAAGGACCCATGACGTCATCCCATGACGTCATCAGGATTACGCAATTTCTGGTCATGATGATGCAATATTTGGAGTGTAGCAAACGCTTACTACTCGTAAGTAACCCATATTTTCAGTCCGTAATTCAGACATGACCTGATCCAGGAACACGTAGAGTGGTTGTAGGAGGGATTTTGCAAAAATATGTATATTTTGAAAACGCAGACCGTTTGGAGCCGTGATGAGCGTGAGCAAAATATTGGTTTATTGGTATATCCACATACCGAGGGTCCCACATTGAGGCAGCGAATGGAAGACGGAAAGAGTGAACCGTGGCGTTATTCGCGTGATGTAGGATAGGGATGGGAAACCATTTGCCCCAAGGGGAGTGACTCCTGCTGCTTAATAATCTGCATATCAACTATTTATAAAAGATGCTAGTAGGCCGTCTATATACATGGACCCAAGCCTTGTATTACGATGTATGTCTTTGGACGTGCATTAATGGCCAAGGCCAAGACCGTCCAATTAAATGGCCCCAAACAAGAGACAAACCCTGCAAATAAACACTATGTGGATATATCAGTGGTGCCACGCACTATACAGCAAGATTATGACTTTAATGGAAAGAGGTTAAATCACGTGAAATATCCTCAATTTTCTACTGATGCATCTACAAAAATGTATTTGGATAACAAGGTGAAAAGGTTATATGGCATGGTGTCAAACCTAACTGTAAATGGATATACCACTAATAATAACCGCACAATCCACGTGGCTGACCCTGTAGACCTGCGAGATGTCCGTAACAAAAAGTTTCAACCTCGGTAATGTACAACGTGTGGGAAATTAAATAGAAGAGTTTACACATGAAGCGAAGACGACTAACCAACGTTTCAGATCCCATACAGCCTCATTTGGTTGCAACCAAACAATTTGTGGAAGACTATGTATCCTCTATGATTAAACCATCACCCCAAGTTTTTCTCGTGTACATGACCAACTGGAGTGGCAAGATCTAAGGCTTGGCCACTGCCGGAGGGAAGATGACGTGAGAAGAGGGAACAGGCTTGACGACAAGGGAACGAATCCAAAAAACAAATTTATTATAAAACCAACTGCATTTAAAACAATTCATGACACTGTTTGTAACAGCGTGAAGAAGAGAATTGAGCAAGGCTCTAGAACCCAAGACGGGATACCAAACTAGCCTTGGCAATAAAATAATTTAAACTTGGAATTATAATTAGAATTGTTGTGCTAAAGATAGGTTGGGACTCTAACAAGAGAGAATGCTGAAAGCTTGACTAATAAAACGAAAAAGGGGATCACAATCTTGCTTGCACAAAAAGCAAGCAAGAATGTGGATTTGCATAAAAAGTAGCAAAGCAAGTTGCAATTCCCATAAACCCATAAACATGCAATAATGCAAGGAAATTATTGTCTAATTAAATAAACGTTGAAATAAATGGCTTTAATTTTTAAGGCACAGCAAAGCTTACGGGGAGATATTTCAAAAAGCATTCTAAGATGTTGCAAGGAATGAACTAGATAACGAATAGTTTGGCTACGCACCGAGGGTGGACCTCGAAGCAAGAAATAGAAGGAATACTAGACAAGGGCAGGGGGCTCACGTGGCCACTTCAAGTTGCCAAGCCACTTATAAAAATAAGGCAATAAATTGCTACAAAGTGTTAGTAGCAACTGCAAATTTACAACTCATTTGTTGTGGTTAAGATGCCTTTTAAGTTAGAAAAAAAGAAGGCATAGATAGCCTAGATTAAGAATGTAAGAAGACAATCATGTACAATGCTAAGCAATGATTCGAGAGAGCCTAAAACACTAGAATTTGATTGCTCTTAAAAATTGGGCAAAGCAACTCTTAACATGAAATCCCATGTACAACAAATGGGGGCCGATAACCTCGATGTTAGGCCCCTTAAATCAACAATCATCATCATCATCATCATCATCACAACAAATGGGAAAAAGGAGGCCCAAACAATTTTAAGTTTAGCTTAAAAATTGGCTAAATATACCACTGGAATATTGATGCAGACGTTAATTAATGGTAAATTCAAAAAAGAGAAGAGGTCATCTGAGTGAAACCTATTTACGAGAAGGAAAAAAAAGTATTCAAAGATTAATTACTTAAATTGTATGTTAGTAAATGGAGAATGGAAAGGACAATTGGGGTATGTTTTGAGTTTGTTCATAAGCTCATTTTGGGTACCCAACACATCTGGCTAACAATTAGAACAAATATATCGAAGCAAACGGAAAAATCACTATTGAGTTTTATGTTGGTAGTTCGGATTTAGCAATTCGCGGTAGTTCAATTTTGATAGGATTCTGATGAATTTGTTAACTTTATTTTAAACTGTTCAGAGTTTATTGCTGGATTGAAATCATAAGTTGTAGGTTGAGTTGAATGTGGCAAGTAAAATCCCTTGACGCAGTGAATATTAGCTAGTTATAGTTTCAAATAAACCAGTGGAAAGTCCCTCGAAGAGTCAAAGGCAGACTTTCAAATTACTTCTCAGTAGCATAATTCCCACCATGGGAGAAAGAAGTTTCCCCAATTGGCAGATTTAACAGTGGCAAGTTTCATAATAAATCAAATTGCTAGCTTACTTCAGTTTTAGCAAATCAATGTAAGAGTTCACTCGTTGGGAAGCTGTTAGTGATTGTAACTAGCATATAAAGTTCAAATTTTGAAGATATGGTTCAGTTTAAGAAATTCACTCAGGCTCCATAAAATGATAGATAAAAAATGAGTTTTGTTCTTAACTTGTCATCGTTGGTTGATGTAGAGTCTCACGGCCAGCCGTAAAAAAATATTTTTGGTCATGGCGACGGATTTGAAAGTTTAAAACATCGTTAAGATGTATAGACTACTGCCTGAAGAGAGGCCTTATGAAAGGTCGAAGCACAAATGGAGAATTAGAGTGTGAACTCCAAGTGTGTGTTCGAGAAGCGGCAGAGGGGTAGCGAGGAAGGAGATGTAGGGGAACATAAAGGCAACATGATAGAACTAAATTAATTATAGACAAGAAAATTTCTTCTTCTTGAATGTTGAACTTGGTGACGAGAAGTTGTCGGCATAGATGTCTGTGGTGGTAACGGAGAACGTTAGCTATAGCATGGTTGGATGAGTTAGTTCAACATTCTGAGCGCTGGTACTCGTACACGTGTGAAGGTGCATCGCTAAATAGCGTGGAATGGAAATGTTCGGTGCTCATGAGCAACAGAGATGACATAAATAATATCCTGGAATGAGACTATAGGCAGAATACGGAAAATGCACAGAGAGAAAACAGAAAGAGAAAGGAAGTCTCTGTTGGTGTTTACAAAGAAGGTGAGTAAGAAAATACGTGAAGAAGAAGGAAATCTCAAAAGTAGTGACAACTATTGAAAATTAACGTGAACTGTATAGGCCTATTCAGGAGAATATAACACCAACCGATGGCTTGTGAAAGGCAGTCAAGACCTTACCTAAGTTTTACCTTCAGGCTCAACGAGTTACAGCTTACAGTATAATGGAAGTATTCGCATTATGGAATACACACCAGATATACCACATTTATCTATACGATTAAACCATAGTGCCATGTCACTACTTAGTAATCATACAGTAAGAGTGGGAGATAAATTATATTTCCATTTGGTTCTAACATTAGAGGAAAAAAAGGCAGGAAACACAGTAACAGATTTCCTGCTTTATGTAGAACTTGAATATACTGCCACTGGGAATTAAATATCAGTAGAGTTTTCCCTAGGGAAGTGTTAGTTGTTACTCAAACTTTCTTGTGAAAGGTTGTCCATCATGGTGAAACAAAGATACGTGGCTGAAAAGACTAAAAAAAGACCAAGTCATCGTAAGAGGGTGGCTTTAAAGCTATTCTTCATGCAGCCTACAAGGCCTCGCAAGATGAAAAAATTAAGTGTTGGCTATTAAGAGAGCACTCCGAGCAGCACTATTGCACGTTAATCCAAAAAGTAAACGACGGTTTTCAAGCCAAGGACGAGTGATTCCTGTCTCGAAACGAGCTAGGATTTTAACGGCTTTGTATTCCGGTCTCGCGGCTCTGGGTTCGCTTCTCGACGGTGCCAGTGCCGTTGCCAGAGCCATCAAGTCGACTGAGGAAGCCGAGCAACAATTGGAAGAGAGTAATTCACACAATGCAACCATGGAAGCCATTGCCATTGGCACAAGAAACGGAAATATGAAGCTAACACCCTCTAAACAATTACTTGTTATTAACATGTCACCAAAAATAAATAAATTTTAACAACAGTCATACCAAGACATTCCCTGACCCATGATCAAGTCATAAGCTATGCTAAACAGTTAAAGATTCGGCATTTCCGAGGTGTGTTTATGCGCAACCAATTACTGCCACATCCATGGAAACAGGAACGTGCTATCATTAATTTAGATGATCGCCGACGACCTGGAACACATTATGTGGCCTATGCAAAACATGGCCCCACCGTGTGGTACTTTGACAGTTTTGGCAATCTCCCTCCACCCATGGAACTAAACAAGTATTTTGGAAACAGGACAAAGATATACTATAATGTGAAACGACAACAAAAGTTTAACACGCAAGAGTGCGGGCGCTTCTTATCTTCAAAGGGAAGGGAAGCATATTCGGAACTCTGTTGTTCCTTGTCTGTGGGAACTGGTTGGGCAAGTTACCTCCCCTGCGTGGAACTGACCTTCACTTATAAGTTGTCTGCGAGACCTGCCCCGATGAATATCGGCTGTTCTCTCAGTTCATGTGCTCCGTGTGCTAGTTTCGTTGTGGAAGGACTTGAATTATGCCAGTATTTATAAACCTCGAGTATCTTGTTATGATGTTAGCGTATGGTGCATCACGACAGAATATGCGACGTGATGCGCGAATTTATCGGGAAAGGTCTCCCAACTGACGGGTGGCACATCCAGCAACGATACTTGCGGTAGTGCAGCGAGTTCTTGATACTGGTGTTGTGACACCACGCAATGAATATCCAGGCCCTTAACGGTCATGTGCAATACTGGAAGCGGAAGAGGGAATCTTGGTAATGGTAGAAGACGTTTCCGGGCGTAATACGCATAGTATGGCCCAGGCCGTTAATGTATCTACTTGGACCGTGCGTAGAACACTGCGTGAAGAGTGAATGTTACCTTACCACATTCAACGCGTGCAGTGTCTCTGACCAACTGATTATGATCCGAGTGTGAATTTCTGCCGCTGGTTAGTTGATGAAACCCGCAATCCAGATATCCACACCTTAATCCAGTGGATTTTGATGTCTGGGGAGACATGAACAACAAAGTGTACCACACTGAAGTACCCACGTGGATGACCTCCAAGAACGTATTTTTCCAGCTGCAGATGATATTCCGAACAACCATGGAGTCTTGGCTCGAGTGCGTTGCAAATGGCTTAGAAGAAGCGAAGCCTGCATACAAGCGCAAGGGAGTCACTTCGAGCAACTGCTTTGAGTTCTTGTCAGGTATGTTACATGGTACGCTATAACTCTACTTTCAGCAGAGTATTGAGATGCTGATTCGAACCTTGATCTCCGGACTTGCTGCAGCTGCCCGCGCGACCTTGATGCACGATTTCACGAGCACAACTACGCTGCGGGACCTGGTCTGTCACGTGTAACCTTGTATATGTTTATCAGATTTGTTGATGTGTATGTTTGATGTTTACAAAAACAACCAGTTGGTCTCGCCTCGTCGTGAGGTAACTGCTGACGCATTCTAGTGGCACTTCCTCGATCCGGTCGTGTACTCAGTAGGATGCAGTGCAGCCAAGAGTGACGTACTTTTGCTCCTGTGTTCTCCTAAACCACGCCGCTTTACTATATGTTTTTCACGTGTTTCGGTGCTTCCTGACCTGAGGAATCGTATGCTCTCGGATAACGGATCCGACTCCACCCATCCTGTATGTCACATAAATATTGTTCTAGTAAAGCTCTCACATCATCACAGCATAGTGACATATTATACCACAAATGACGTTTTAGGGTACACACAAAAAGTTAATAATAATGTTATTGGTTTTACGTCCCTTTTAACTACTCTGGCTTTTAGGGACGCCAGGGTGATGAAATTTTGATCCGAAGGGAATCTTTAACGTGCCAGTAAATCTACTGACACGGCGCCCTTGCATTTGCGCACCCTCAAATTCCAGCTGACTGCGCCAGGACATGAACCTGCAACCTTAGACCCAGCAAGCGAGAACGTTACCGCTGAGCCACGCAGCCAGCGACAAAAGAGTTACTTTCCTTACACAGATGGGTCCCAGAAACACAAACGCTCTAAATAACGACAAAAAGGAAACCTCAGCGCGTCCGCATCTACCAAGGGCATCTAGAGGTCTAACAGAAAGGAGAGTACAGTGAGGCAAAGTACAGTGCGGCCAACATGTGAAGAATTATAGGGTGCGTTCAAAAAGTAACGAGCAGGAGGCTGTAATGCGCAAACTGGCGATGACATCGGCTAATCGTGGTGTGTGTAACGAGGTGTGGTTCCGACCAGAGCGTGGAAGGTCACAGCCCGTCGCTAGAGGGCACGCGTGCACGTCACGTGACGATACAAAGTGAGCAGCAGCATGCATCAATCATCCAAACAAGACCAAGACGGTAGGCCATTCGACATGCTTCCTGGTGTGGCTGAAGACTGTGGGGCACCCATTGGGCACACACTTTCCGTAAGTGCAGTCGTTCCTTCATGATGGTGTGCACACTTCCGACGCTCAATCCGACCACGGTAGCTATGGCGTTCATTGTCACTCGGCGGTCCTGGGTAATAAGTGCATCAACCAGCTGGACGTTGTCATCGGTAATGCAGGGGGGTGCCCCAGACCGGGCATCATCGGTTAATGAAACCCGTCATTCCCTGAAGCGCTTGTGCAACGCCTTGACCCTTGCAAGGGACATACAGTGTTTGCCGTACACTTGTGACATTCGGCGATGAATGTCCGTTCCCCCTACCCCTTTCGCTGTCAGAAACCGAACAACACCTCTTTGCTCTTCGTTTGACGCCTCCATGTCACTGTTTGCAATGCGACTGGCAGCGTTGGACGATTGGTGCATGCTGCTGCTCGCTTTGTATCGTCACGTGACGTGCAAGCGTGCCCTCTAGCGACGGGCTGTGACCTTCCACGCTCTGGTCGGAACCACACCTCGTTACACACGCCACGATTAGCCGATGCCGTCACCGGTTTGCGCATTACAGCCTCCGGCTCGTTACTTTTTAAACGCACATTATACTTCCAAAAGAAAACACTCGTGGGTCCCAGGGACCAAACCGTGTAAGGTACGGGTATAAGACGCATTAGAAATGTCCTCTTGCAAAGTCAAAATGCAGTCAATGCATAAGCAAATTATAATTATACTGTAGTTTTATTTTAGCTCTTATAATCTTGTGTACATTTTCTCAATATTCCACGATTCTATGTTCAAATGCCTCACTTACGAACATATTCACCGAACTACTTTCACATTACTATGTTGCTTTCAAACGGTGCTCTTTCGATCGCACACGGTGAACGTACGGCACTCAAGTTGTGACTATGCCTGCAAATGATACGAGCTGTAGCATCCACAAGAGTATCATCCCGTGGTGTTGGGGTAGCGCACCTGCATCACACTCGGAGGCCCTGGTTCTATTCCGGGCTCCGTCAGGGGTTTTAGAAGCTGACGTACACTTAGCCTCTTGAGGACAATTGAGTAGCTGTCTGACAGTGAGGCAGTGCCTCGGCCATAGAGACCGAGATTAACGGCCAAGGAGACCTAACGTGCTGACCACTCAGCACCCCATAAACTGCAGGCCAAATGCCTGGGCAGAGGTTGTAGGGCTAGGCCTTACATGAGTTGGAGTGCCACTGGGTTTGGTTTGGTTTGATAGCGTCCTCAAATACGTTTGTATGGCACTCAATTTTTTGAGTTGTACTTCGCTCACGCGTGAGTTCGCTTGGCGCTCACGTATGAGTGTGCTCAAATTACTGACTGTACATGGCACTCATACAGTATAATCAACTCTCCTCGCTCACGTATTCCACTAAACCTGTGGAGAGTGGTGTTGAGGAATCTCTCCCTCCTCCAGCGTAAGTCACTTCTCTTTACTTCACTTTGTAATATCCCATAAAACTTTGTAATTTTAACTCCCGCTAATAGGAATGAGAACGAAGAGAAAAATCATATTAAACGTGTCATATCTAATAAAACAGTTTCTGCTTTCGAGAACGTTCCACGTCACGTGGTTCAATCCCCACGATTCAATTGGATTCCGGTTTTCTTGTGGGGATTGTCGACTGACGGGAAGAATATTTCTCCACACCTATGACGTATCGCTGGTTTCCAGCATAGCTCCTGATAATCCCTCGCCTCTCGTACACCTGTCTAGGATCTGGCGTGACTTCATCGTTGCTTATTTCCTAATGTGGGTCAGCGTAGCTCATTGCCATTGGCATAATAAAGCAACACCTTAATTTATTTAAGACAACGTTGTCATAAAGTGGAAGCGACAGATTCTACACTTATTGCCACGAGAGGAAAATATATGATGCTTATCTCATTGAAAATTGTAATACAATTCAAATTCCCAATTATTGTTACCTTATGCTGTGACCATTTACGAGTGCCAAGTGTTGATCCTCACACTACTTGTTAGGAGAAAGAAGCTACCTTGAATGTCCTATAATAGACTTTCCTTGCGTGATAATGACAGCCACACTAATTTGTAAATAGAAAAGGACTGCACGTGACTTGCATATAGCCACTCCACGCCGGTTGTAATTACATTAAAATGTGTGATGGAATAATCTACTTACGAGGGAACGGTACGAAGTCGGACGGCGAATTTTGGTTTTATTTTTACATAGTCGTGAAGGTCTTTTTACGCTGAAAATGGTAGTGGAGTTCTAATTTTTCGCAAGTCATTTTTAAGGGGGGCATTTGGGAGCTCAAAGTTGGTGGTGCGTGCTGTAAATTGTACAGGCGGTACATACCAGCACACGTCAGCGCGCACAGCCAGCGGCTGTCTTGCCACGCCTACCCTCTCCACTCGTTCGGTTCTCCACTGACGTTAGTTGGGATATTTTATTTACAAAGATGAATTCATTGTGGAGTATAGAAAAATAACAATGGTTTACAAACATATAATACATAATCACATATCATCATCATGCCGTTCAAACTGTTCAAGAAATGCCTTTATTCTAACACAGTCTGGCATGGGTGCATTGTTTATGGCATGATAGTGAAAATCTAACACAAAATGTGAATAACAGAACACAAGAAAACAATGCGCACACCTTAAAAAAGAAAAATTGGTACAATCATCTCCAGCATACTTTTTATCAAACAAATTATGAAAATTATTTGCGAGACAGTATGAAATTCCGGTGTATTGTCAGTATGGAATAACCACCCAGTTTCCAAGCATATTTCAGCATTGGTACAAAACAATCAGCTTTTAATTGGTTATGCGCTAGCATTTGACTAGTTATAATGAAAGGTCTGTTCTTGGGTTTTAATTTTGACTGGCCGTGTAAATTCCTTACTCGGCAAATGTTTCCCATTCAACGGACTAAACATTTTAGTTGCCGGAAGAGTCCAAGATCACACGGCTGACAAAGATACATAGTTCCTTTCGGTATGTATTTAATTTGTACATGTTTGTCCGTCAGAGATTCAAGTTGTGCATTTTTGCCCTGGCCAATGAATGAATCTAGGAGAAGAAGATTTCGTGCGTCGTCTTGTAATTGCGGATGGAAAACGTTTTGGAACCAGGCACATACATGCCCTTTCCCCATTTTCCCGGAAGATAAACAATCAATGACGACATACTTAAAGACATCCATGTAGGCGTTGATACTTTCTTGTACCCGAGGTCCAAACTTTCCATTAATTTCATGGAATATGGTCAAGAACAAATGTCCCATTTCTCCGGCTTTAGAAATGTGATATTGCACAGTGTGGGAGTGCGCAAAACTATTTCGGCAAAAAAAGCGTAGCAAGAACGTCTTTCCCACCACGAAAATCATAACTTCTCTGTGTTGCCATTCCGTACTCGAATCGGGACTGGTCCGAATTCCAGATATTGGCATCCGGGATCTCTTTCTCTTCTTGCAATTCATTAATGAATTTTACAAACATTTTAGCCACTTCATGTCGTACTTCTTCGTCGGTTTTGAAAGTTTTACTGACGAGTTTGGTTACTTTTCGGAACCGAATTTTCAAACGCCTTTTAAGGTTTGTCAAGTAGGAGTCGCTCTGGAGAGAGTGTTTGGGGCAAAACAACTCCCTAGCCTCACCAATCCAACGCTCAATGTCGGATTTTGTGACATATAAATAACGCATCCTTGCCTTGGTGAACTCCTCCTTCACATATGCTCGAACCATTGCACATTTCCTAATTTCTCCATTGTGTTCAACGTGGTTGACGATTCCGTAAATTTGTCGCCGAGTCTTCTTATACTTCCGTACAGCGTACATGTGTCATTGATCCTTTATTGTTTCATAAATGTCCAACAATAACTCGGAATCATAATCTTCCACTGACTTACAGGGCCTTCCTCGGCCATCACACGACATGTTCTCTTCGTTAAACTCATCTCCATGTTTACGTTTTTTCGGTGGTTGTGTCCCCTCCTCAACGCCATCGTAGTCTTCTGAATCAACGAAGAAAGCGTCTTCCTCCTGAATAAGTTCGCATTTGTCCTCCAAAATTGCATCAAACGTTGTCTTAATATGTAGGCTATGTACATTATTTGCTCTTTATCAGATAGCTCTGTAGCTTCCTGAATATTAACACTGTAGGCACTAATAAGAGCTGCAATAACGTTGCAGGCAGTCAATGCAACACAAAGACTCCAAGCGATCGCCTGTATGTGGAATAGCCATCAGTCGTGGATAACTTGACCATATAGAATAGGATTCGCCATCCCATAAACACAACTGTAGGCAGCAGTATGCGGTGGGGGATAGTGGAGCACCGAACGAGTGGAGAGGGTAGGCGTGGCAAGACAGCCGCTGGCTGTGCGCGCTGACGTGTGCTGGCATGTACCCCCTGTACAATTTACAGCACGCACCACCAACTTTGAGCTCCCAAATGCCCCCTTAAAAAAGGACTTGCGAAAAATTAGACCTCCACTACCATTTTCAGCGTAAAAAGACCTTCACGACAATATAAAAATAAAACCAACATTCGCCGTCCGACTTCGTACCGTTCCCTCGTTAGGTGAAGCCTGGAACAAAGGGAAAACCAGTTTCATTTACAAGTGACTTCCTGGGTGCTTAAATGGTGTTTCTGTCGGAGGTTAATAAAATGTGTAGTTTATTAACGCTGTAGTAAACATTAACTTTTCCAAAGTAACTGAGCATTTACCACTCGAAAACTCAATGTAATATAATTGCACGTTTGGTACCGTGAAAATATTTTCTTAAAATACCAGCAAGAACATGCCCATGTTTATTTATAAAACTTGTGTTTACGTACATGTCATGCATAATATATGTATGGTAAAAAGGAAGGAAGCTTGTAGTTTAACGTGACCGTTAATCTCGCGATCATAAGCCACGGGACCTCCGTTTTACGTGGAATCCGAACCACAGGACATGGCATTTCACATCGAAAATCTCACATGCAGTGACCGGTATGGTAAAAAGACAGCATGTTCATTCTCCTTTTTTGTCTATTTTCATTTATGAAAAAATAGGCTTATGAGATCACCTTTTGTCCGTATGTGTAGCCTATGTGTAAGTGTAACCTATGTGTGTGTGCGTCCGTGTGTGTTCCGTAATAACGTCTAAACGGACGGAGCGATTTCAATGAAACTCGGTAAGGTCATAGTACTATTTTGCCCGACCCCTCACCAATCCAACATGGCGGCTGTGCGAAATATTTCAGCGGCATTCTAAATCTCCGAAACTGTTGCTCATATCACACTGAAATTTTGCACGGGTATAAAGGGCACTAATATACTTTCACCTATGTGGCTTTAAAGACCTGGTTAATACAAAACGAACTGGCGGCCAAGCGAAGTTGAAACATTTTAATAGACTTTACTCGCGATTTAAATTTTCTAACGCAGTGAAACTTGGTAGAGGAAATGACTTTACAAATTGCAATGCACTGACATCTGATTTAATTCAATTGTGCTCATACCCTCAGGATGGCGGCTGTGCGAATTTTAAAAATTAAGTTTTTATTTCCTGCGTCCTTATCATTCGATTGAAGTGAATGTTTGAATAATGAACCTACGCAAAAGTCGTCATGTAATGGTTCATAACTATATGGCCTACATATATAAAAATTCAACATGGCGACCATCCGAAATATTTATATGGTTCTCATTATCTATTAATCTATGACAGCAATCAAACTGAAATGTTTTATGTGTATAGAAGCTATAGATCTATGTTCACCTATGGGACGTTCAATAACCTGGTGAGCACAAATCCAACATGGCGGACGCGAAATTAAAATATTCAAATGGACGTTCCTCGCTATTTAACCACCCGAGCAGAGTGAAACTCGGTACGGTATTATGCTTATATAAATTTTAATCCACTGGCATCTAATTTAACTTATTTCAATTATTTTCATAAGCAGAAGATGGCGGCTGAGCGACATTTTAAAATCTCAATTTTTATATCTTGTGTCCCAATCATGCGATTGAAGTTTGAATAAAACACCTAGACAATAATCTTCATGTAATAGTCCATAACTCTAAGACCTACATACAGGGTGATTCTTGATGTAGTTTACAAATTCAATAATGTTTAATTATTTATAGGAACTACTTACAGAAGTGGTTTATATGACATTACATCCAATCCAACGTGGTGACCATTAGAAATATTCAGACGGTTCTCAATATCTACGAATCTATTACAGCAATCGAACTGACAATTTGTATGCTGATAGAGACAATTAATATAATTAGGATATATGAAAATAGGCTATTTAGTTCTTCACGGAACTACTTGTTTAATATGTTTATTTAGTTACCTAGATTATTTGTTAGTCTCAAGTGAGGACGTTGTTTTAACATGTTCCTTTATATTTCAACATTGAAATAATCATGTGAAGAGAATAGAAACCGAATGTGTTACCAGAGCAACAATGAAAACGTTACTCTCATTACATGGAATATTCTCGTGAGGATGTATAATATGCAACATGAGTAATCTGAAAACAAATCTGTGGCAAGGTACGTCGTATGTCAATAACGTTAATTATATTCTGACTTCCATGTATTTTGATAGATACGAAGACAGTTATCGTTAAATATATACAAGACCGTAAGTGTGGGAATAAATTATCATCGTGTACTTCAGGTTAATAACATGCGTTACTTGGCTACTTCCAAAAAGAAGTATTGCTTGATTTTAAGGGATTACGTTATAGTCTATATAGTGCATGAACCAACAAGTGGAGAGTTTCTCTACAGCAAATTGTTCTGCTTGAAATAATGGTCTAAATCATTCCTTTGTTAAGCGATTGGTTATGACAGGATACGTAGTTACATGCGGAACCCCTACTGTGGCACGCGCGAAAACACTTTCGCTCCTCAGCGGGGTTCATTAACATTCCTCGGATCGATTTACTCTGACTGTTGTCCTGCTCACCGGTAATAGAGAGCACTGTGTCTTTATGAAGTCCGCTGTTAAATGCTTCACAAATTACCTTCCCATGCAAGCGCTTAAGCTAATTCCGAGTAAATTACATGTGTGGAATTATGAGTGATGTGACTTTGAATGATTTCACTTAGGCACGGCATGCCTTCATTTAGGATGTACTTAAATGCCATTACAATTGAGAAATATTCTTCTCATGAGATTGTATTTTTCAGTATTATATGGCGCATATGAATTTAATTAAGATTGGCTGCTTTGGGAGTGTTAACGTTCTCAAACGCTGGGCCCATAGTCGAGGGATCGAATCCTTGCGCAATCATTTGGCATTCAACGGTGCTGAAATGCGAGGGAGTCGTCCCAATTTATTTTCTGGAATCTTAAAGATCCCCTTTGTGGCAAACTTTTACACCACTGTGCAACTAAATGCGGCAGTAGTTAAACGGGACGTGAAGCTTCATAACATTACTTATTACTAACTAAGATCCTACATACCCTGGGTGTCTCATCTAATAGTCGTCAGTCACGTTTTCTCCATTATTTATAAAGATCTTTTCAAAGACTAGTTAAAATGAACCCGAAAAAAGCCATTTTATCGGATGCATCATGTAACGACCATTAAAAATATCTTAGAGTTTGACATTAAAGGCAAAATGTTGTCTTAACCCTTGCCGTGTCTTTGACGCATTATTCCGCGTTATGACCTTTGCCTCGTCGGCCATATACGATATATTCCGCAGGCTATCATCAGTTAACATTTGATTACGGTAGGTGGCAGGAAGGTATTAGACAACCTTAACGAAAGCACCCGGAACCGGAAATAATTGTATTAACATTATTCAGGATTGGTTACATATTACTCTGAGTTTGACCGTATCAGTTGATGTGCGATGTAAACAATGAAATGCGCCGTACGATAAATATGTTCTTACGATTTGAAGGTAATTGGACAGTGATTGCAGTGAATTTGAAGATAGTGTTAAAGAGATTGAGGGTTTATATAGTGACAATGAAACTGATGGATATGAGAGCAGTGGCGATTCACATACTGTACAAGTGTAGTATTTCAGGATATGCTTGTTTTCGTCGAATTAAATTCCTTGGTTTCCCTAAACTGATTCATATTTTATACTATTTTTGTTCTTTTTAAATGTCTTTCTGAACAATATAAAAAGTTAAAAAATTAACATATCTTTAAAAATTTTCCTTCAAAAAATGAACACTCAAACAATAGTAAATAACATACTGTATGTCAATGACACTGGAAGGGTTAAGTTTAATTTTATTTAAACATTAAATACAGCAGCATTGTATATGTCTACTCGGTGATATTGAACTTTATTGATTGTAATCGTGACACGAGACTAAGGCTGATGTTAACTCATACAGCAGTAGAGCGAACCTCATCGCACGACTACCATTGACTCTCTGTTCTGCGTCAGTCTGTGCTGTCAACGAGCAGTCAACATCAGATATTTAAAATACATAGTTGGTCGGTCACCGCCAATAAATATACTTCAATTGATATCACTCTATCGATAGAAGAAGTTAAACCTTAATAGTACATTATGCATCGAGCCTATAATGGCAATAATTAAGACACGAGTATGTTAATAAAACGAGCATAAGCGAGTTTTATAATTTCCGTACGAGTGTCTTAATTACCATTATAGGCAAGTTGCATACGACTGTTTATGTTCGACGATAATTATAACTTTATTATATGTTTTAACATAAATATTCATAAATATCTGTTGAGATTCAGTCACTAGAATGGTGTGATCAGAGTGCTGGCGCTGGGTAGGATATCTCTGTTTTCCAAGTGCTCTGACAGACCGACGCATGCGCTCTGTGTGCATGGCAATGTTTACAGCCTGCCGATGTGCAGCTGCATTCAGTCAAACTGTCACTGAAGTCGTTTGAAAGCAATGCGCTGTGTTGAAATTGGAGTTGGGGGTATTTAGGTATATACAGTGCTATTTCTAGTCTCATATTCGCCAGTTTATTTACGCGAACATATGCACGGTGCAATTTCGGTAATTTATGTAGACATGTTGGATTTTCAGTGCATACGCGAAGGTATCCTTACCTAATTGGTCAAACAACTGTTTCTTGAGCTCTGATTGGTGGAAGAAATTGATTCATAATGAAAAATAGTGTTATAATGAGCCCCATTATGATACAGTTTTCTGAAACATAATGTTTACATTTCTACATCGTCGAACATAATAGTACATTATGCAACGAGCCTATAATGGCTATAATTAAGACACGAGTATGTTTATAAAACGAGCTTTAGCGAGTTTTATAATTTGCATACGAGTGTCTTAATTACAATTATAGGCGAGTTGCATACGACTGTTTATGTTCGACGATAATTATAACTTTATTACATGTTTTAACATAAATATTTATAAATATCTGTTCAGTAACTAGAATGTTTTGATCGGGTGGTGCGCTAGGTAGCACATCTCCGTGTTCCAAGCTCTCTGGCCGACCGACGCATGCGCTCTGTGTGCTTCAATGCAGATGTGCAGATCGTGAAACAGTATTCAGTTAAACTGTCACCGTAGTCGTTTGAAATCAACGCGCTGTGTAGAAATTGGATTTAGGTATATTAAGGTACAGTGCTATTTCTTGTCTCATATTCACCAGTTTATTTACGCGAACATATGGACGGTGCACTTTCGGTAATTTATATAGACATGTTGGATTTTGAGCGCATGCGCGAAGGTATCCTTATCTAATTGGCCAAAAAAACTGTTTCTTGAGCTGTGATTGGTGGGAGAAACTGTTTCATAATGAAAAATAGTGTTATAATGACCATCATTATGATAGAGTTGTCAGACACATAATAGTCAGGGTCAAACATAAAGAAAATATATTTAATGGAGAAGTCACGTCCTACTTCATGAACCATGGGAAATGGCTGCGTGGCCAGGTACGTGGTCCTGACAGTTATACAATTAAAATTAAAATTAAAATTAAAATTAAAATTAAAATTAAAATTAAAATTAAAATTAAAATTAAAATTAAAATTAAAAACAGAATTAAAATTAAAATTAAAATTAAAATTAAAATTAAAATTAAAATTAAAATTAAAATTAAAATTAAAATTAAAATTAAAATTAAAATTAAAATTTAAAAAAGAATTAAAATTAAAATTAAAATTAAAATTAAAATTAAAATTAAAATTAAAATTAAAATTAAAATTAAAATTAAAATTAAAATTAAAATTAAAATTAAAGTATAACAAGTAGTTCCGTCAAGAATTAAACAGTCAATTTTCCTTTATCCTACTTATGTTAATTGCCTCTATCAAACTACAAAATTTCAGATTGTTTGCTGCAACAGATTAGTGGACATTGAGCTTCATCTAAATATTTCGAATGGTTGCCATGATGGATTTTAATATACGTAGGATTGTAGGCCATAGAGTTATGTACTATTAGATGAATTTATTGCGTGTGTTCATGGTTTAATCGCTAGAAAAGTCTATTTCAACGTTTAAACCAGGGCTGGCATGCGAAACGAAATGCATTATCAATTTAATTTAGCGTCGCGAAATGAAATTGTTCAATGGAATAACATTTCGCTCCTGGCGCGAAATGATATTTGTTACTCACTTTTAATTTCGCTCCTGGCGCGAAATTATATTCATTACGGACTTTTAATTTAGCTCCCGGCGCGAAATGATATTTGTTACAGACTTTTAATTTCGCTCCTGGCGCGAAATTATATTCATTACGGACTTTTAATTTAGCTCCCGGCGCGAAATGATATTTGTTACAGACTTTTAATTTCGCTCCTGGCGCGAAATTATATTCATTACGGACTTTTAATTTAGCTCCCGGCGCGAAATGAAATTCGTTACAGACTTTTAATTTCGCTCCTGGCACGGAATTAAATTCATTACGGACTTTTAATTTAGCTCCCGGCGCTAAATGAAATTTGTTACAGACTTTTAATTTCGCTCCTGGCGCGGAATTAAATTCATTACGGACTTTTAATTTAGCTCCCGGCGCGAAATGAAATTCGTTACAGACTTTTAATTTCGCTCCTGGCGCGAAATTAAATTCATTACAGACTTTTAATTTCGCTCCTGGCGCGAAATAAAATTTGTTAACGACCATCAATTTCGTTCCCGGCATTTTGTCCCCCCCCCCCCCCTCCGGCCTGAAATTAAAATGAATGGAACATTTCATTTTGTTTCTGAAATGAAATCTGTTTCTTTTCTTCCCCGAAAGCCTTATTTGTTCCGGCGTCCTACACCTAGCCACCATCTACATTCGTCCCTACCACCCCATCCCCAAAGACTGCATTACCCACGTGTCTGAAGACTTCCCCCATTTAATTCTAATGGCCGACCTCAACCTTCATTCCCGTTCGGCCCTAGAACTTCATAGCCTAGACATCTACCTACGTCACATCGACGCCACCCTCGTCCATCTCCCAGAATCTACCCGTCCTTCCTCCAATACCACCCCGACGCAGTCATTGCTCATAACTCCCTCCTCCATCTGTTTGACGTGTCTGTCCTGCCACTCAAAGGAGGTGATCATGCCCCCGTTTTACTCAACTTCCCTCTTCCCCCACTACCACCTCCCAGGATGGTCCAGAATTTCTGCACAGCAAACCGGCAATTACCGCGCCTACGTCAACAATCACCTCCGTGCGGACCATCTCCCACTGGATAACCAGACGACGGTCGACGCATATACTGCACACATAGATACTATACTACGACAAGCCTCCCAGGTAGCCATCTCCCTCATTCCAACGACCCCGTGCACTACATTTGAGTCGTCCAGTTGCAAAAATCGTTTAATCCACTTGTGAATAAGGATCATGTCGTAAAATTATTTATTTAATTATTTTATTTATTTTACCTCATTTTATTTTGTTTTATTTTATTTTGCTTTATTTTGTTTTGTTTATTTTTTGTTTTACTTTATTTCGTTTTATTTTGTTTTAAATTGTCTTGTTTTATTTGTTTTATTTTGTTTTTGTTTTTATTTTGTTTTGTTGATTTTGTTTTAATTTGATTTTCCAGAAAACAAATGCAAAACCAAAAACACAAAACACGAAGTAAAATGTTAAATTCAAACACAAAAGCAAAAGCAGAATAAAAAAGAAACACAAACCAAAAAGCAAAATTCAAAAACAGCAAAAGCAGAAAACAAACACAACACCAAAACAAAAAAGACGAAGCAGAAAGCAAAAGCAGAACAAAAAAAAATCAGAAAACAAGAAACATAAAGCAAAAAGCAAAATTCATAAAAGCAAAAGCAGAAAACAAACACAAAACAAAAACAAAAAAGACGAAGCAAAAAGCAAAATTCAAAAACAAAAGCAAAAGCAGAAAACAAAAAACAAATAATATAAAGCAAAATTCAAAAAAGCAAAAGCAGAGCACAAACACAAAACCAATAAAGAAAAGCAATAAGTCAAATTCAAAAGCAAAAGCACAAAGCAAACACAAAAACACCAACCAAAAGTAGAAAACAACAAACACAAAACGTTTCTCATGAAAATGATCCTTATTCACAAGTTGATTAAACGAGTTTTGTAACTTGACGACTCATTTGCATTTGACTGTTGGCACGGGCTAGAGTAAAATGTGGCTTTTCACCGATGTCTCAGTCTTTCACATGGCTGTGATTATATGGAAGCTACTGAGGTATGGGTGTGCTTAGTAATGAAATTCGAGGCAGTCAGTGCCTGTGGATGCTGTGAAGGTTTCTACTCATAGGGTTAGTACTGCTGTTCTGACTCAGTGAGGAAAGCAATGGCAAACCACCTCACCCCCCATCTTGTCTAGTACGCCTCACTATAGCGCTGCCTTGAGTTTTTGTGGGTATCTACCCACATAACCTACCGGCGGTACTTTTTGAGGATCCAACCAGCCTTCGGGCTGACTACCTAACAGACAGACGTCAGGACTTTGAACATCGTACAGAACATTATTTAACTCTCGAAACGAATATACTGTATTTTAATTTCAACAACGAAATTAAATGTTTCATGCATTTTAAATACACGTCGGAGAGCGAAACTTAATGCCGTTTGGGAATTTTATTTCGCCTCGGGAGCGAAATTAAAAGTCTGTAACGAATTTTATTTCGCACCGGGAGCGAAATTATAAGTCTGGAACTAAATAAATTTCGCGCCGGGAGCGAAATTATAAGTCTGGAACGAAATTAATATCGCGCCTGGAGCGAAATTAAAAGTGTGGAACGAAATTAATTTCGCGCCGGGAGCGAAATTATAAGTCTGGAACGAAATTAATATCGCGCCTGGAGCGAAATTAAAAGTGTGGAACGAAATTAATTTCGCGCCGGGAGCGAAATTAAAAGTGTGAAACGAAATTAATTTCGCGCCGGGAGCGAAATTATAAGTCTGGAACTAAATTAATTTCGCGCCGGGAGCGAAATTAAAAGTCTGGAACGAAATTAATTTCGCTTCGAATTAAGTTTCGCTTTGATTTAATTACGCGCCGACAATCATTATCATTTCGCTCCCGAATATCGCGCTTACGGCGAAATTAAATTATTTTCGTCCCCACAGCCATGAATTTAATTTCGCATGCCAGCCCTGGTTTAAACTGTGCTTGGCCGCCAAGTTCGTTTTGTACTTAACAGGATTCTGAAAATCACATACGTGAACTCCTAGTGGCGCCTTTTTTCATCGTACTAAATTTAAGGGTCATAAGTTATCAGTAGTGGTTCGGAGATATAGAATGCCATTGAAATATTTCGCACTGCCGCCATGTTGGATTGGTGAGACGTATTAAAATATGAAGGGCACTGATGGGGTTGGACGAAATAGTACTATGACCTTAGCAGAGTTTCATTGAAATTGCGTCAAACGTCTTCACGACAATGCCCACCCCCATTTTGGTGCTCCTGTTCGGGAGAAATTCGCCCAATTTGGGTGGGAGTTGCGCCAGCATGCACCATACAGACCGTAACTGGCACAGTCGGACATTCGTCTTCTTGGTCCCATGAAGAAATTCCTGGCAAGCCAACACTTTGCGACAGATGTGGAAGTTAAATCAGCTGTCAGCAGATGGTTACACTCCAACCAAACGGTCTTCTACGAAAAGGGCATATTGAAACTGGTGCCACGATGGGAGAAATTTGTTGAGAATATTGGTGACTATACAGGGTGTATTTGATATGATGGAAGTCCGTTACAGTGGTGATAGAAGAGACTATTCTAAGCTTCCTAGGTAAAAAAAAATTGTCACCTATCTTGAAATTGATAATTAATCATTAAAAAGTCAATGTTTTTAGTTATTTCAGAAACTAATCAGGCAGAAAGTGGTGCGGCTGGCTGGGGGAAACGAGGCGGAGCCAGGTTTGACGACCCGCGAAGGGGAAGTTGTTACGTAATCGGAGCATTGACCTTACCGGTTGACTTGAGGGGTTATGTATGAGCTGTTATGAGGATAAGTGCTACCGTCTCGTAAGAAAATGTGCATTGCCGTTGTTCTTGTTGTTGTTGTTGTTGACAACGCACGCAATGGCTTGGGACGTTAGGACCGGTAGTATTGTGTAGCCTACTTTGTAAGTGTGGAATTCATTGATTGATGTTCATGTATAAAATAATTTCGATACTCAGCCCTGGTGTATCATTGGCGTCCGTGTCGGACCTACTGTTGACTAGTTTCTGAAAATACTAAAAACATTCACTTAATGAAATACAGTGTGACGAAATTCCGACATCCCGTAGTCTGTTCAGAACTAGGCATTAAAGACGGAATTAAAATACTTGATGTTTTGTTTGAGAGGCTTGGCGATTTTGATCATTTAGCCCCATGCAGCTGGGTGTGGGTACAATTTGTGTGATAACATGTGTTTTTGGGTTTCTGTAGTAATGTGGGTATTTGTAATTCAGGTGAGGATTCGGAAGAAGGTGCTGGCCCTGTGGTGTTGGGGCAGTGCAACTGCCTCTCACCCGGAGGCCCTGTGTTCGATTCCCGGCTCCATCAGGGATATTAGAAACTGACGTGAGGGCTGGAACGCGGTGCACTAAGCCTCGTGAGGGCAATTGAGTAGCTGTCTGACAGTGAGGCAGTGCCCAAGTCAGGAAAATCAAGATTAATGGCCGAGGGGACCCGATGCACTGACCACGCGTCACCCTAATATCTGCAGGCCGAATGGCTGGACAGCGGTCGCATGGTAGGCCTAGGCCCTTCATGGGCTGCACTGCCAGCGGTTATGTTTATTGAGAAGAAGGCGGCCGTGGCCTTAAGTTAGGAACAATCCCGGCATTTTCCTGGGGTAGAAGTGGGAACCCATGGAAAACTACTTCCAAGATATAATACTAGTACGGTACCACATGTTCATATTGTGAATTGTCACATACCATCTCCAGCCCTGGGGTGGCCATAAACCGGAGAGGGGGGGGGGGGGGGGGGGAGGGAGGTGTTGATTTATTGGTCAATCAACAACGTACATACATATGAAAATACACGAATATGTAAATAAAATACAAATACATGGTTATAATACAGTGTTATTAAATATAATAATAATAATAATAATAATAATAATAACAGGCTAATAATAATAATATTGATAATGGTCTTATAATAATAATAATAGTCAGCATGTGTAGTTCTGGTGGTAGAGTGCTAATCTTCCCGAGGGTGCGAGCTACGTTCAGTCATGTAGTAAATGAATGGGATCTAATACGATCATATCCATGGATTTCATGGCACATACAAGAAATCCTACGTACATTAAAGTCTGGCAACTCGACATACCAAAAAGAAACATAAAAGAAGTTAGTGTGCCTAAAAGTCTATTATTACTATTATTACTATTATTAGAATTATTAATATTTCATTACAGTTGTTGCACTATCTTCACACAAAGATAGACCAACAGTTCCTTAAATTAATTACCCAAATCTTTAGGATTTCTATTTTCTATGCATAGTCCATGAGGCTGGCAAAATCCTAAACAGATCCACCATCACTAGTCATGTAGCCACTCCCCATGAAGGTGTGAATCAGCTGTTCATAGGCTCGGTTTGAGTATTTCAATGTCATTGGCAGACAAGGCGATTAGGTCACTCGACTTCAGACTCTTGTCAACATTCCTCAGCGTAGGAGGGGAGGGCGACGGGGAGAAGTCTGCTGTGCTGCTAAGCGGAACGCAGCCTAAGACCTTTTCCAAGACATTGACTGACGATTTTTGTGATTTAATTCCACCTACACTAATTAAGATACGACTAAATTTCATGAAGATATGTGTTTAGAATAGTCGCTTCTATCACCAGTGTAAAGGACTTCCATCATATCAAATACACCCTGTATAGGTCAGAGTTGTAAGTTCATTTCTGACTTGTTTGGTTTTGTTACCTATTAAATTTTGGGAGGAAGAAAATATTTGTGCGTTACTTACCGATCTGCCCTCGTATTTAAATAAATTGAATTCGACATAAAACTGAATGTGAGTGTATGGTTTCGAATATTAAGGTTCTGTTTGTCACAGTGAAGTTAGTAAAAGTAAATAACCCTCTTTCTTCTTTAGCACGAGGTAATACACTTGATTTCCTACAAATGGTACACCAGAAAAGTGACTCTGGTGAAGATGTATATTTTTTCAGGACATACTTTGAAGATATTGTCATTCTTTGAGAGTGAGTTTCTTTTTCACTTTCATGAAAATGGTTATTCTTATGATCGTGAAAGATTTAATATAATATAAGTTTGGAAAACATGGACGGACCTCTAGTGATAAGTGACGTTATTCGAGATAACCGTCACACGTGTTTCTATCCACGTATAAATGACATAAGTCGCCTCTCGCGGTCAATTGGTTTAGGACAATAATATGTAGTGAGAGCAACGTTTTCCACTTCTAAATTCAAAATTGCTTTATTTTTACTTGTGCCACTTTTCTTGCGTACCATCGATATGATTAGCTGCTGATACGTCATGTGGGCAGTGTAGATCACTCATACTACAATAGCGCAGAAAGCAGCATGGCACATCCAGACCAGCCATTAATTCCACATCAGTTGTCTCCATGATTGGCACTCAACACGTTTGACGTCAATCAGCAGAACTTTTAATTAGTGAGGAATTGGAAATTCAAGTGCCTTTCACATGCGACAGGTAGTCTTGGTATCAAAGTTGAATTTGTGCGGTTTGGTGAGACGAGAAATAGGTGCCAGTGCCATAGCTGTTTCGCCACGTTATAAATATTCTAGTTCCTCAGTATGATACTTGCACTATCATGATTCATACTTGAGAATACATAGCCAAGTGGTTTCTATAGCTCACCACGACCACGACGGGGAGATGCAGTAGGTCCGGAGTTCGGAGGTTTGCATCCAGGTCAGGGCTAAGGGAGGCTACCTTGAGTGTGTTTTACCGAAGGATTTTCCACAATCCCTCCAGGAAAAAAACCGGTCAAGTACCTTATTCCAAACCCCGTAGCTCCTACCCCATTCCCAACCCTAAAAATTAGCTTATATAGCCAATATATAAAAAAAATCAATATGGCACCCATACCATATATTTACCAGTTTTTAATATCTCCAAAACTATTTAAGTAATCAAACTGACATTTTGTATGCTCTTAGAGGACTGCAGTGTAAGGAAATGTATGCGACTTTCCAAATCCTGAGCAACACAAAATCAACATGGCAGCCAAGTAATTTTCAAATATTTAAAGCAAATGTTCTGCCGATCTAATTACCCGAGTGTAATGAAACTTGGCACAGCAAAACTTTATTCTGAGCTTAGTATAGCGACATCTAATGATGTTCAATTAATTAATTGTTTAAGAACATCAACATGGAATCAGTTGGAAATTTTAAAACCTCCTTTATTTTTCTCGCATCTTATTCAGCCGATTGCATAGAAGATTCGTATGATGAGCTACATCAGTGCACAATTCCTTAGCGTTAAGAGCCTCATTGTGTAACTTGGGACACATATTTTCCAGTGCTGGAGGTGTGTTGAAGCGCATTATCTTGACAAGCGATGAAAGCTTTAGTTTAAGACAGTGGATAGTACCATAGTGAGACGCATATTATTTCTTTATGTTTCTTGTCGATAATGACTACAACTTATGGATATTGAGTTGTGATTTTCATTTTCTTGCTCTATACATTATCACAACATAGATCGTGTACTAGAAGCATGTGCATCACATGGATGATGCTTTCAACAGAAGGAAAAAAATTTAATAGAAAAGACAAGTAGTATATACAAAAACAGGCTATTGAGTCTACACGGAACTAACTGATTTCAAATCGCATAAGTTTCAATCATGAACTTAGATATGAGTGCTCTTTGATGAAATCGAAGAGACACATGGTTGAGGATTCCTTGTTCTTTTGAATTTTGAGGAGTGTAATGTGAGGTTGAAATATTTCTTGTAGGTTCACGTATACCTCAAACTACTTTATTGAGAAACGTGAATTTCAGATGAAAATATTCTTTATAGTAAATAGCAGTACGTATTCTTTCGATATTTTGAGCACAGGTGAGGGGTGCACTTTTGGGGTTAAGTTAGCTGTTACGAATTTATTGGGTTGAGAAATTCCTTTTTCATGGCCAAAAATTCACATTTGGTTAATATCATCCGGATCTGTTCAAATATTTTAGATATCATCGTCCCTTTTACTCGTCTTTTATAATATTATTTCATAACAAAATACCAAGTAATATTGTATAATTGAAATAAGGAACTTCATTTCATACTGCAGTGTATTTTCTTCACTAGGGTTCCTAATCTACTTCAGTGTAATTGGAGTTCTGTCTATAACACACTTGGACTTAAAGAATACATATCTTATTTCACTAAAATGACGATATGATTTCATTTAATATTAGTACAGAGAATGTTATAGGGAAAACTATGCGTAAACGTTAATGTCATAAACAACATCATGAGCAACTAACATTATTCGTTACGCTGACCACACTTGATTTTTACTCATATCTCTTGTGGCCTATATAGACTATGTCTAATGATGTTGTAGTGCTTATAGTTCCAATTAAACACACATATTAGCCTATAGAAAATAAATCTCAAGAGCAAATATTCTTTCTTATTCAGACCAATCACTACTGACATAAACAATTCGTGACGCACTCGGCAACATAGTATCATCAAGGCAGAAAAGATTCACGGTTAATGCATATGGGATTTTCAAGGGGAAATGCCACGTCAGGTGGTAATGATTCCTTGAAAAAATAAGGTCTCGTATATGATGATCATAAGATTAACGGTCCCGTTATCCTACACGTTTCCTTCCTTTTATGGATGATCTTGGAGTTCTAAAAATGCCACAGGTTGTTCGCATAAAAACAGATTCGGAAAATCGGTAACGGCTGATTTTCCTTCCCATTCATGATGACCCTTTAGTAGCAGACGGCGGACTATTACAACCATAAATATAGAGAGGGCTCATAATTCTACCCGTCAATGACAGCTGTAGCTGTAGTAAAACTGACATACTATATTTATCTGAATATGTGGTATGGCTAATAAACGGTACGCTGTTCACTATCGACCTTCCGATAGATGTCCAAAAGGCCATTGGTAAAGTAGGGATGACGATAAGGTAATTGAATTGGTGATATTCACACTCAAAGGGTACGGATGCCTACCAGGATTTACTGATTGTGAGCTGTGTAAAAACACGATGAAAATTAAAATCCACAGACTGCTTCCAGTCGACTGACCGGGTCAGGGAATGGAATGAATGAAGCTCCCTTCCAGCGGCGAGAATATGAACTGTGCCGGCTACCGAAGCCTGTCGCACTCATCTTGGGCGATGATTAAATGAATGTCAGATGAAATGAAATGACAGCGGAGAGTGTTGCTGGAGTGAAATTTGTGACAGGGAAAACCGGCGTACCAGGAGAAAATCCCGTCTGCCTCCGCTTTTTCCAGCACAAATCTCACATGGAGTGACCGGGATTTGAACCACTGACCGAGCGGTGATAGGCCAGCGTGCATTCACCTAAGCCACGGAGGCTAGTAAAACAGCGATCACATGTTATAAAATGTAGCTCCTGAAACTCTACAGTGCCTGGAAATTACATTCATGATAATTTTATTATCCACAGTTTACGGGCTTATAGAGCAGGTGATTGCAGTTTATGACAACTTTTAAGACCTATTCGTGTCACAGAAGAAAACAATAATAATAATAATAATAATAATAATAATAATAATAATAATAATAATAATAATAATAATAATAATAATAATAAAGAAAACAACAGCCCTCCAGTTTTAGTCGATAATATAATAATAATGATATTGGTTTTACGTCCCATTTTACTCCTGCGGCATTTAGAGACGCTTCGTCGCTAATATTGGAGTAAACTTCATGAACTCGAAATTCCATTAATAATAAGTAGCCTACTTACTGATATTTGAATCGACAGCAATGGATCAACATTGGAACACGATTTACAAAAAAAACAGGTGATGCAGGGTAAAACAACAATAAATATAGAATAGTTCTGAAGAGATTTGATCATCCGTAGACTACTTTTAACACGAGCCAGAGTGAGGTAGCAGGCGTATAGATCCACTCCACGATCCGTGCGATGTGAGTAATAGATATCTTGCGATTACTTATAAGCTTGACTGGAACACATACATGTCGGAAAGATGAGTTTCTAGCCTCATGCTGGATGTGATGGATTTGCAGCCATCTCAGAGCATGTTCCATGAAGCTTCATGTCAAGAGATAAGTATGAATTGTGTAATGGCTTTATTCCTCGGATTTGAGGCTTCCTCTTAACTGCCTCACCCTTTTGTATTAAAAAACTATGTGTAGTGTAATTGTAGGGTTGCCTATTAATTAAATTAGAATTTCCATTCCATTCACTCCAGCAGTTTTGACTCCAATCTATTACAAACGTCATACACATCAATGGACAAACAGACAGGATTAAGGTTGGTTGGTATCTCAATGTATGGACTGCGACAACGCGGTCATATAACCCCGTGTACTTTGGGTGTGTGCAGAATTTGTCTGATAACCAGTGTTAATTGTGATGGCTGTATTAGTGTGTTTTATCTGTGATTCAGGTAAGGACTGATGACGATCAATTTTCAAGTAGTTCCTACTTTTGCTACAAATTGCTACCCTCCACGACACCTAGCTGCGAACATGGCTACTAGATGCCATAGAAAACAGCACCTGGCAACGAATGTTGGAACTAATATAGCGTTATCAAATCTAACCTACATATTTTAGCGTCACACAAGTGTAGTTAGTGGAAGGTTCTTATTCATGCCATAATTCTATGACATGGGCCCGCCGCATTTACTTCCCCTCCAATGGAGGGATTTTTAACGCTCTTAAGAAATCCGACCGCTTTGGCCCCCGCGATCTTGGGCATAGAAGCTCAGCATGCTACCAACTACGCCACCGAAGTCACTAGATTGGATTAAACTAGGTCTTTAATATCTCATCCTGGAGAAAGAAAGTTTTATGCAAAATGTAAAAATGTTCAAACTGAAGGCTTGCTTTATTCATAGAGGTTAATATGGGGTTGGTGATTGTTGTTTCATGAGGCGTAATGTCTAGATCAATTGCCTTAATGATATTGTTACGGCTGTGAGTTTGTGTCATCACTCGCCGCATGAGTCACAACTGCCCCAGGGCTGGGCTGTGGCCTGCCTCCCTTATTGCGCGCGCCTTATGCAACAGGGCTACTACAGACAAAGGGATAGTCCAGAAGATTCGTGACTGGACCAGCGATGGAAGCCTCGAGAAGCCGTGGACCCTGGACGGATCTAGAACCATTTATTGAGTCACCGGCCTGCTATATAAGAGTGACCCGTGAAGCAGTTGTTGTTGTTGTGTTTTACGAGCTAGTGTGAGCGATTATCGTGAGCGACAGAAGTGTGGTGACTTGCGAAACCCCTAGTGGAGCGGGGAAGTGAGACTCCTACAGAGGAACTGTGTTTTGAGCGAGTGAAGCTGATTCTCTTGACACCGAGGAAGTGATTGTGGTGCTTGTGAAACAGTGAGTGACAGAGCTAGTGCAGCTATTTCGAGCTAGCGTACGGGGCCACCTCATTACGAGGGATTAACTGTGGTCTGTTGACAAGTGAAAGGGGAAGTATTCTCGACTTGAGGAAACTGGAGTAAGCAAATAATTGCTATTTGCTGTTGAGTAGTGTATATTTCTGGCCACAATAAAGTTAATTATTTCTTTAAGCAGTAATTGGTGTTGTGCTTCCTACCCACCGTAATCCAGTTAACAAAAGTGCCACTAGGGGTGGCACGTAACAACTGGTGTCAGAAGCCGGATTACGAACTCAAGCACAACACCTGACGGTCCTGGTTTCAAAACCCGAGCAGGTCATTTTCTCTAATTTCCCTGTGAGTGCATGCCCTTTACAAGACAAACAACTAAAATGGAGGAGAAATTGGCAGCATTGCTAGAAAAGTTAACTGGCATGGAAGACGGCCAGAAGAAATTAGCCAAGGACCTGAAGGAGGACCTAACTGCTAAACTAGAGGCCGGCCAGAAGAAGTTAGCCGAGGACCTAACTGCCAAAATGGAAGACGGCCAGAAGAAGATGGAAGACGGTCAAAATAAGCTAGCGGAGGACCTGAAGAGGATAGAGGACGGCCAGAAGAAGATGGAAGACGGTCAGAATAAGTTGACACAGGACCTGAAGAAATTAGAACTGGGTCTGCGTGAGGAAGTCACGGCAGTGGAAAAGAAGTTCGACGCCTTACAAGTGGAAGTTGCCGAGCTGCGCCAACGCCCGCTGATGGGGGTGGAGGAGAAATTCAACGCCTTACAAAAGGAAGTTGCCGAGCTGCGCCAACGCCCACTGACGGGGGTGAAAGAGGAATTCAACGCTCTACGAGAGGAAGTTGCCGAGCTGCGCCATCGCCCGCCCACCGTTACACCTGGAATATCAGGAACGGGACATAGCAGAGTGACGCCCCCAACCTTCGACGGAAAGGTCCCGTGGAGCACCTACTTACGTCAGTTCGAGGCAGCCTGTTCCATAAATAACTGGAACAACACAGAAAAGGCTACAGCTCTCATTGTAGCGCTGAGAGGCGACGCCCTTAACGTCCTTCAGGCCATCCCGACTGGATCCCAGGACTACGCTTCACTGATCGCCCATATGGAGTCCCGATATGGAGATAGCCATCTTCAGCAGGCCTACCAGATGCAGCTCCGGACCCGGGTACAGAAGAACGCGGAAACCCTGCAGGAGTTCGAGATGGACATCGCACGCCTCGTAAGGCTCGCCTACCCAACAGCGCCGGCCGACTTTCTGGAGCAGATAGCGACGCAGACTTTCACCGACGGGCTACGGGACTCGGACACTCAACAGGCGCTGCGACTCGCGCGCAATAAGACCCTGGCAGATGCGCTGAGCCACGCACTTGAATTCGAGACGGCAAAACAGGTATCTAGAATGTGCGCGCGGGTGCGTCAGGTGGACGTCGACGAACCAGCCAAAGCCAACAAGACCAAGCCCCTGGCCGATAAACTGATGGAGGCGCTAGGCCGGTTCTTCAAGAGTCGCAGTACCACCAACAAAAACTTAGCCGAAGGACATACGGAGAGGCGGCCCGGAAGAGGACTACCGACCTGCTGGACCTGCCGTAAGAGAGGCCACCTGAGCAAGGACTGCGGTGATCGCCGCCGCCAAGAGTTTCCGTCGGGACAGTCAGTCGTAGGGAAACCGCGCGGCCCAGGAAAACAAGTATCAGCCAGCCATGAGGGGCGAAGGTTGGCTTGTGACAGTCGTCAAGCCCCGGCAGTCCAAATTCGTGTGACGCAGTTACGGAGGGATAAAAACAGCCTGATGGTCGACGGAGTCATCAACGGAGTGAGCTGGCCCATGCTGATCGACACGGGAGCATCGAGGACCATCGTCAATCCCACTGTGATCCCGAAGTGGAGAGTGCAACCCACACCAAGGAACCTCCAGCTAATAACCGCGACCGGAGAGACCGCACCGGTACATGGCGAAGCATCAGTGGAGTTCGTCATTGGTCGACGGGTGATAAAACATCCAGTGCTTGTGGCTGACGTATCAAACGAAGTGATCATCGGACTGGACTTCCTGGACCAGAACAACATCATCTTGGACCTGAGTACCAACACTCTGCACTTCGGAGGTGAGGAACTTGCTTTGCAACCAGCACACGAGGCCGTCACCGCACGACGAGTAAGGCTAAGAGAGGACGCCATCGCTCCCGCCAGGACGGAGGTCAGCGCTGCCGTAATTGTCGACGGAACTGCTGAGGGAGTGGCGGCTGTCATCGAGCCAAAATATGAGGACATCCAGACAAAAGGATTGCTAGTTGCCAAGACTCTCATCAACACGACGTCTCGGCCGTACGTCCGCCTGTCCAACCTGAACGACTACGACATTACGGTTCACCGGGACACCAACCTAGGAGTCTGCGAGCCCGTTACCTGGATTGCCCGCATTACAGACACGACGGACGGACACCTGCAGACGCACAACCGAAGAAGACGTGCCCTGCCAGAAGAACTACAGAAGCTGTACCAAGGATCCCAGGACCATTTAGACGAGGAGCAATCACGCCAACTTCAGGACCTGCTACGCGAATTCCAGGATGTCTTCTCCGTGGGGAGCAAAGACTTCGGTAGGACAAGCTTGGTCCAGCGCAGAATCGACGTTGGGGACAGCACACCGATTTGGGCCCCATTCCGACGTGTCCCGCTCGCCAAGCAAGCCGAAGTCGACCGGATGGTAGAAGAGATGAAGGAGCAAGGGGTGATCGAGCCATCACATAGTCCTTGGAGTTCTCCGGTCGTGCTAGTGAAGAAGAAGGACGGTTCCACCAGGTTCTGCGTGGATTACAGGCGGGTGAATGACGTCACGAAGAAGGACAGCTACCCTCTACCCCGGATCGACGATACCCTGGACACCATATCAGGGTCGAGATGGTTCTCCACCTTGGATTTGAAGAGTGGCTACTGGCAGGTGGAGGTCTACCCTAAGGACCGCGAGAAAACGGCGTTCTCTGTGGGCAGCGGGCTCTGGCAGTTCACCGTCATGCCATTCGGTCTGTGCAACGCCCCTGCGACCTTCGAAAGGCTAATGGAGTCCATTCTGAGGGGACTACACTGGAAGACCTGCCTGGTCTACCTAGACGACGTCATCGTTCTGGGGAGAAGCTTCGAGGAGCACTACAGCAACCTGAAGGAGATCTTGTTGAAGCTACGGGCTGCCCAGCTGAAGTTGAGCCCCAAGAAGTGTCAGCTCTTCCAGAAGCGGGTCCAGTACCTTGGGCATATCGTCTCCGAGGAAGGGGTGCGCACCGACCCAGAGAAGACCGCAGCTGTGAGGGAGTGGCCAGTTTCGAAGGACAAGTCCCAACTACGAAGCTTCCTGGGACTCTGCACTTATTACCGACGCTTCGTGAGGGGATTCGCCGACATCGCCAATCCTTTACATCGACTGACTGAGAAGGACCAACTCTTCACGTGGACAGCAGAATGCCACAGTGCCTTCGAACAACTCAAGCAGGCTCTGTGCACCGCGCCTATTTTGGCCTACCCCAGACCTGGAACAAGGTTCATCGTCGATACCGATGCCAGCGACTTTGGCATAGGGGGAATCCTGTCGCAAGTAGTGGACGGCGAGGAAAGAGTAGTGGCCTACTTCAGCAAGGCCTTGTCAAAGCCAGAAAGGAACTACTGCGTCACCAGGAAGGAGCTGCTCGCCATCGTGAAGACCATTGAACACTTCCACAAGTACCTGTACGGGCAAGAATTTCTCATCAGGACCGACCATGCATCCCTGCGGTGGCTCCTGAACTTCAAGCAGCCCGAGGGTCAACTCGCGCGGTGGTTAGAGAGGCTTCAACAGTACAACTTTGAGATTCAGCACAGGAAAGGCCAACTGCATTCTAACGCCGACGCCCTGTCACGAAGACCGTGCCCCGAAGACTGCACCTTCTGTACTAGGAGGGAGGAGAACACCGGGATACAGTGCCGAAGGACTACTGTGGAACTTCAAGGGAGCTGGAGCCGCGAATCTTTCACGCGGGCACAAGCAGAAGATGATGACCTGGGACTGATAGCCGAATGGAAGGGGGCCTGTGTCCCCAGACCCGGGTGGAACATTGTGAGTGACTGCAGCCCAAAGTTTAAGTCCTACTGGGCGCAGTGGGACTCGCTGATTGTAAGGGATGGCCTCATCTGCCGCACCTGGGAGAGCACCGACGGGAAGACATATCGGGAACAAGTCGTCGTTCCAAAGGCTATGACGGAGGAAGTCCTGAAGGAAGTTCATGGAGGATCATCTGGAGGACACCTAGGGATAAAGAAGACCCTGGAGAAGCTAAGAGAGCGGTTCTACTGGATCGGATGCCGAACAGACGTTGAGAACCACTGCGCGAGGTGCCACGATTGCGCAGCCAGCAAGGGCCCAGGACGAAGACGACGGGGTCCACTGAAGACCTACAACGTGGGCGGCCCCATGGAGAGAGTGGCCATCGATGTTGCTGGGCCATTCCCGCTAAGCGAGGCAGGGAACCGCAACATATTAGTCGTCAGCGACTACTTTACCAAATGGCCGGAGGCGTATGCGCTCCCTAACCAAGAAGTCGCGACGATCGCAGAGACCCTGGTGAAGGAATTCGTCAGCCGGTACGGAGTACCCCTGGAGCTGCACTCCGACCAAGGGAGGAACTTCGAGTCGCAGGTGTTCCAGAACCTATGCCAGCTGCTGGGAATCCGGAAGACAAGGACGACGCCACTACACCCTCAGTCCGACGGGATGGTAGAGCGATTCAATCGCACCATCGAGAACCATCTCCGAATAGTCGTCAGCGAGCACCAGAGGGATTGGGACAAACATCTTCCACTATTTCTCCTGGCCTACCGCGCCGCCGTGCATGAAGCCACCGGGTGCACACCAGCCCGGGTCATGTTTGGGAGGGAGCTCCGTCTACCTGTCGATCTTGCCTTCGGCCGACCTGGGAATGATCCTATCCCGGTAAGCCAGTATTGTCAAGAACTGGTCGACCAACTGGAGGACGTGCACGCGTTCGCGAGGAGGAAACTGCGGATCGAGACCGACCGAATGAAGACCCGATACGACCAGCAGACGGATGCCGGCGGATTCCACGAGGACGACCTGGTCTGGCTCTTCAACCCATTACGGAAGAAAGGCCTGTCACCCAAACTTCAGAAGTCCTGGGAGGGCCCGTACCGAGTCGTGAAACGGATCAACGATGTCGTCTACAGGATCCAGCGGAATCCGAGGGCGAAGATGAAGATCGTGCATCGAGATCGCCTGGCAGCCTACGGAGGGACACAGACGGACCAATGATTGATCGGGACGATCAGCCTTTTTAGGAAGGGGGTGGTGTTACGGCTGTGAGTTTGTGTCATCACTCGCCGCATGAGTCACAACTGCCCCAGGGCTGGGCTGTGGCCTGCCTCCCTTATTGCGCGCGCCTTATGCAACAGGGCTACTACAGACAAAGGGATAGTCCAGAAGATTCGTGACTGGACCAGCGATGGAAGCCTCGAGAAGCCGTGGACCCTGGATGGATCTAGAACCATTTATTGAGTCACCGGCCTGCTATATAAGAGTGACCCGTGAAGCAGTTGTTGTTGTTGTGTTTTACGAGCTAGTGTGAGCGATTATCGTGAGCGACAGAAGTGTGGTGACTTGCGAAACCCCTAGTGGAGCGGGGAAGTGAGACTCCTACAGAGGAACTGTGTTTTGAGCGAGTGAAGCTGATTCTCTTGACACCGAGGAAGTGATTGTGGTGCTTGTGAAACAGTGAGTGACAGAGCTAGTGCAGCTATTTCGAGCTAGCGTACGGGGCCACCTCATTACGAGGGATTAACTGTGGTCTGTTGACAAGTGAAAGGGGAAGTATTCTCGACTTGAGGAAACTGGAGTAAGCAAATAATTGCTATTTGCTGTTGAGTAGTGTATATTTCTGGCCACAATAAAGTTAATTATTTCTTTAAGCAGTAATTGGTGTTGTGCTTCCTACCCACCGTAATCCAGTTAACAAAAGTGCCACTAGGGGTGGCACGTAACAATATGGATGATACTGCTACTAACCACTGACTTGCCCAAGCTTAAATTCTAGAGGAAGGAATGAACACAAAAGGGAATCAAGAAAATAAAAGTAGGGAAGATAATGCCCTTGCCTCAATAAGAATGAGAATGGAGGAACTTTGAAACGAATATAGCATTGGAAGGTAGATCGGTAAGATAGGGTTCTTCCCGAAAATACAAGAACAAGGGCAAACAGACCAGGCTTAAGATTCTCCTGAGGTCGCCGATTACTTAGCATACCAAGCGCGGGCCATCTGCTATCCAGGGTGCGCCAAGCATGGTGGACATATTTATAAACAAAATACAGGGACAATTACGGCAGGAAAATGAAATACCATTCTCAACTTGGGTACCAGTGGTTGTCATCTGTCAGCCACTGATGAGTAGAAATTATTTTCTTATTTTGAAAGAAGTGGCAAATGTTAGCCACTCCAACATTGTATGAAATGTGCAACAAAGGGTTTGTATATTAACTGTTTGATAATCATTCCCAGTGTACGACGAAATGGTGCTACTGATGTCTCATTAGTAGTAACACCTCGAAATAAAGGATCTGGGGTTAATTGAAGTGATAAAAGCCATTTTTCAGTGTTGCCTAGTGGTAATAAAAAAACTTTTCAGTCGGTCAACACAATTGGCATACATCACAGGTTTGGTCATTACCGGCTCTAAACAAAGCAAGAGTTTGAAGAAGCAACAAAAGTGGCGAAGGCTGCATGTTGGAGTAGTTTACACAAAACCACAGCTACAGCGCAGCCCTATAGGTAGGTGGTAGCAACAGCGCAGCGCTATAGGTAGGTGGTAGCAACAGCGCAGCGCTATAGGTAGGTGGTAGCAACAGCGCATCGCTATAGGTAGGTGGTAGCAACAGCGCAGCCCTATAGGTAGGTGGTAGCAACAGCGCTGCACTATAGGTAGGTGGTAGCAACAGCGCAGCGCTATAGGTAGGTGGTAGCAACAGCGAAGCGCTATAGGTAGGTGGTAGCAACAGCGCAGCGCTATAGGTAGGTGGTAGCAACAGCGCTGCACTATAGGTAGGTGGTAGCAACAGCGCAGCGCTATAGGTAGGTGGTAGCAACAGCGAAGGGCTATAGGTAAGTGGTAGCAACAGCGCAGCCCTATAGGTAGGTGGTAGCAACAGCGCAGCCCTATAGGTAGGTGGTAGCAACAGCGCAGCGCTATAGGTAGGTGGTAGCAACAGCGCAGCGCTACAGGTAGGTGGTAGCAACAGCGCAGCGCTATAGGTAGGTGGTAGCAACAGCGCAGCCCTATAGGTAGGTGGTAGCAACAGCGCAGCGCTATAGGTAGGTGGTAGCAACAGCGCAGCGCTATAGGTAGGTGGTAGCAACAGCGCAGCCCTATAGGTAGGTGGTAGCAACAGCGCAGCGATACAGGTAGGTGGTAGCAACAGCGCAGCGCTATAGGTAGGTGGTAGCAACAGCGCAGCCCTATAGGTAGGTGGTAGCAACAGCGCAGCGCTATAGGTAGGTGGTAGCAACAGCGAAGCGCTATAGGTAGGTGGTAGCAACAGCGCAGCGCTATAGGTAGGTGGTAGCAACATCGCAGCCCTATAGGTAGGTGGTAGCAACAGCGCAGCGCTATAGGTAGGTGGTAGCAACAGCGCAGCGCTACAGGTAGGTGGTAGCAACAGCGCAGCGCTATAGGTAGGTGGTAGCAACAGCGCAGCCCTGATGTGCCCAACTCTAGGAATGGGTATTCCAAGTTTCAGACACCTAGATATCAAGGGAAAGGCTGTAGCAGCGTTTGAAAGTTCGGATATTTGAATATCGCGCTACATTGCTTCTCGAAGACTTTCGAAGAAAATTACCGATAGTTGGATGGTAAATGACGTAGCGAGTCACCGCAGAGGTGGAGACTATTTATTGATTAAATAGTTAACTGTGGAGCAGAGACTTGAGACTGGGATCAGATTACTGGCACGGCCAAATAAAAGAGAATGCAATTAGTATCAAGTAAATCGGACCAGGGATTCAAGAGATATGAGGATTTCTAGATATCAGGCGGTGACGCGTGACCCTGACCGTTTTTGTATAAAAGCAAGCTGGAGCAGGCTTAGTTAGCTCAATTCATCACAAGCACTTGGCGAACAAGTTGCGTCTACGCTGAGCCAAGGCACATGGTTGCCACGTCTACGAAGAAGTACTTTTCAAATCGTGATAGTCACGAGAAGTGCTGCGCAAACGAGTTGGAACTTAGTAAGTTTCTGGTGAGGAGAATCACTGAGGTGATTGTTTTTCTACAGACATTGGTGGAAATATTTATATTTCCAAAAAGGACATATGCTAGACTTGGTCTAGAAAGTAGTATTTGTCACAGTCCAATAGTAAATTAATACTTGGATGTTTAGATCCATTTAAAGTCAGTTTTCATTTTTTGTAACTATTTAACCACTTCGATCCGTCAGTACATTGAAGAATAGTCTATAACGGTGGCGTTCATTAGTCTACGCAAGGGAAACTGCAAGTTGTCTAGCGCATGGCAGATGGTGATATACAAACCATGCCCAGGGAACGATCTTCAGAACAGCCGTTAACTGCTTAGACTGTCAACGTTTTTCTTGTACTGATGAGATTACAGTGAGTTATGTTACAACTGACATATCTAAGAAGAGATCACTTAGATCTGACCCTATTTCAACAAACTGTTATGGCTTTGATAGAAGCCCATATTAAAATGGAACCACAGTTTATTTAAAACGTCGAAGGATACTACCACTATGTCTGACTAGACGATTTGTGGGTCTACAATGGCGGCCGATACAAGGATTATACGTGCTTGTCCGATAGGGCATGTCTACGGATAAATCTGGTATAGACCAGGTTTACTACACTTCAAGAACATCAAGAAATGTAAGCCACATTTGAATTATTTTATGCCTAGCTAATTGGAACAAACTATTTTTCTGCAGATGACCAACACAATTTTTCGTCGTATTTAAAGCTTGTAATGATTTACGCAAGACTAGTCAGATTTATTCTGAGCATTTTCAGCACTCAGAACAGTTTAGGATCGATGACCGAGCATTTTGAGCATTTATTTGAATTTTTCATATTTTTGGGAAATCACGGTAATCAGCCGATGTAACTGTAAAAGTTAAATTTATTTTTGTTGAGGAATGGATATTTTTTTCCATATTCGAAGGTTCGAACATGTGGATTCTCACATAATGAGATGATAATTAAACATATTTGAAATAATAATAATAATAATAATCCACTAATAATAATAATAATAATTTTCATAATTTTTCTAAATAATTCTTGGATATTATATTTTATAATAATCATATATATTGAGAGAAAGAGCCTATGAAGTAGTTGAAACATTTCTAGTTTGGAACAGGAGATTTTACGAAGGAGAGTGGTTAGCGCATGCCCGCATTCAACCTACATTTCAGTTCTGGTTGAACAGTTGATATTTGCAATGAGCAAAGTATATGTTTCATATAACACGGAGAGGCATGAAACGGGAAGCAATTGATATTTGTATCAAATAGGATTTTTGTATTTATATAAAATCATGACGTAAATACACTCGAAAGTGAAATAATGCTTTTCATGAGTATGGTAAATTCACGAGTTGAACTGAATGGTAAAATAAAATAAACTTGTCAGTTTATTAATCTTCCAGTGTTGATAACAAGCAGAGGCTTGATTTATTGTATAAATTTTGGGAAGATAATTTATGTGTGTGGAATAGTTGTAATGCCATTCCCAGGTGCGCGTGTTTAAGTCGCAGGAATGAAGGTTTTTTCGAGCATCAATCAAATAGCAGGTTCGATGGCTCAGGTTTATAGTTGGAGTATTGGAGCCACACATTTCGTCGTATGAATAACCCGAAGGTTATTTCTTTGAAACCATCAGTTCTTATTTCAACCTTGTTTACGATTTCCATTTAGAATTTGATTTTGCTAGAACCCGGATTTGTCATGATAGTAGTTTATTCTTCTTCAGAGGAAGACCTTTGCCGTTGTTGTTGTTGTTATAATATTGTGTTCTTACACAAATAGTAGAATGGGCCACTGCCAATTTAAAATAATTCTTTAACCACGAATAATTTGAAGGATATTTTCAATCCTAGTGCCATGAACTAAATGAATTCATTATAAGACTACAATTCTAATTTCCGCATTCTGTCGAAGAATTGCAAGTTGTGAAAGTTGCTAGAAATGGCCATAAATATAAATATTTTTTTCATAATAATTCCAAGTGGAAAATCTAATAGTTGAATGGTTCAACCATTTATTGATCAAGTTAATGATTCAGAAATCATATATTTTGTTTGGAACTTGAAGTTCATAATCGAGTCACTTCTCGAATGTTTAATGTCAGAAGAACAATTAATTGTTGTTGTGCTTCGCACAGTTCTTCGATGCTATGCTCAATGGTCAAATATTTTTCAGATGTTGTTAATATGTGTTAATAATTTGTGTTGCTACGATGATGATAATAGTTTCAACGATATATTTTGGAAAACTGGAAAACAAATGAAAGTCTAAGAAATTCTATAAACATTTATTCTACGAGTGTTAATATCATGTAAATAGTCAAACAGTGATCTACGTTATTTCCAGTATGGACAATTCATTTTGCACTGGAGTTAAAATGTTAATAATTTTGGAACACAGTCCACAGGACTAACAATCGGACTTGTGTTTTCAAAAAGATTGTCAAATGTGTTTGGAAGATTTCTGTATATTGTGTGTAAATAAGAGTGTGGATCGCCACACGTGGATGGTGCTGCTTTGAGCATTATTCTTGCAGTCAGATTTTAACTTTAAATAAACTGAGATAATTTTACCAGATGTGTTTCACCCAATTAAATCTCCTTCTATCCTTATTGTTGCATTGAGCCAAAAATCAGCAAAGCATTTTTATAAATTTGATGTAGTTTTTGCGATTTGCTTTAACCCATCTGGCGCTCCGGGATATTTTGATTCTCGTGCTGACTGATTATTGGTAAAATGCATATGTGGTCGTGCGGACTCCGGTCTAAACGGGCACACTATAGGTAGGTGGTAGCAACAGCGCAGCGCTACAGGTAGGTGGTAGCAACAGCGCAGCGCTATAGGTAGGTGGTAGCAACAGCGCAGCCCTATAGGTAGGTGGTAGCAACAGCGCAGCGCTACAGGTAGGTGGTAGCAACAGCGCAGCGCTATAGGTAGGTGGTAGCAACAGCGAAGCGCTATAGGTAGGTGGTAGCAACAGCGCAGCGCTATAGGTAGGTGGTAGCAACAGCGCAGCCCTATAGGTAAGTGGTAGCAAAAGCGCAGCCCTATAGGTAAGTGGTAGCAACAGCGAAGCGCTATAGGTAGGTGGTAGCAACAGCGCAGCGCTATAGGTAGGTGGTAGCAACAGCGCAGCGCTATAGGTTGGTGGTAGCAACAGCGCAGCCCTATAGGTAAGTGGTAGCAACAGCGCAGCGCTACAGGTAGGTGGTAGCAACAGCGCAGCCCTATAGGTAGGTGGTAGCAACAGCGCAGCCCTATAGGTAGGTGGTAGCAACAGCGCAGCCCAATAGGTAGGTGGTAGCAACAGCGCAGCGCTACAGGTAGGTGGTAGCAACAGCGCAGCCCTATAGGTAGGTGGTAGCAACAGCGCAGCGCTACAGGTAGGTGGTAGCAATAGCGCAGCGCTATAGGTAGGTGGTAGCAACAGCGCAGCGCTATAGGTAGGTGGTAGCAACAGCGCAGCGCTATAGGTAGGTGGTAGCAACAGCGCAGCGCTACAGGTAGGTGGTAGCAACAGCGCAGCGCTATAGGTAGGTGGTAGCAACAGCGCAGCGCTATAGGTAGGTGGTAGCAACAGCGCAGCGCTATAGGTAAGTGGTAGCAACAGCGCAGCGCTATAGGTAGGTGGTAGCAACAGCGCAGCCCTATAGGTAGGTGGTAGCAACAGCGCAGCCCTATAGGTAGGTGGTAGCAACAGCGCAGCCCTATAGGTAGGTGGTAGCAACAGCGCAGCGCTATAGGAAGGGGGTAGCAACAGCGCAGCCCTATAGGTAGGTGGTAGCAACAGCGCAGCGCTATAGGTAGGTGGTAGCAACAGCGCAGCCCTATAGGTAGGTGGTAGCAACAGCGCAGCGCTATAGGTAGGTGGTAGCAACAGCGCAGCCCTATAGGTAGGTGGTAGCAACAGCGCAGCGCTATAGGTAGGTGGTAGCAACAGCGCAGCCCTATAGGTAGGTGGTAGCAACAGCGCAGCGCTATAGGTAGGTGGTAGCAACAGCGCAGCCCTATAGGTAGGTGGTAGCAACAGCGCAGCCCTATAGGTAGGTGGTAGCAACAGCGCAGCGCTATAGGTAGGTGGTAGCAACAGCGCAGCGCTATAGGTAGGTGGTAGCAACAGCGCAGCGCTATAGGTAGGTGGTAGCAACAGCGCAGCCCTATAGGTAAGTGGTAGCAACAGCGCAGCGCTATAGGTAGGTGGTAGCAACAGCACAGCGCTACAGGTAGGTGGTAGCAACAGCGCAGCGCTATAGGTAGGTGGTAGCAACAGCGCAGCGCTATAGGTAGGTGGTAGCAACAGCGAAGCGCTATAGGTAGGTGGTAGCAACAGCGCAGCGCTATAGGTAGGTGGTAGCAACAGCGCAGCGCTATAGGTAAGTGGTAGCAACAGCGCAGCGCTACAGGTAGGTGTTAGCAACAGCGCAGCCCTATAGGTAGGTGGTAGCAACAGCGCAGCCCTATAGGTAGGTGGTAGCAACAGCGCAGCCCTATAGGTAGGTGGTAGCAACAGCGCAGCGCTATAGGTAGGTGGTAGCAACAGCGCAGCGCTATAGGTAGGAGGTAGCAACAGCGCAGCCCTATAGGTAAGTGGTAGCAACAGCGAAGCGCTATAGGTAGGTGGTAGCAACAGCGCAGCGCTATAGGTAGGTGGTAGCAAAAGCGCAGCGCTATAGGTAGGTGGTAGCAACAGCGCAGCCCTATAGGTAGGTGGTAGCAACAGCGCAGCCCTATAGGTAGGTGGTAGCAACAGCGCAGCGCTATAGGTAGGTGGTAGCAACAGCGCAGCGCTATAGGTAGGTGGTAGCAACAGCGCAGCCCTATAGGTAAGTGGTAGCAACAGCGCAGCCCTATAGGTAGGTGGTAGCAACAGCGCAGCGCTACAGGTAGGTGGTAGCAACAGCGCAGCGCTATAGGTAGGTGGTAGCAACAGCGCAGCGCTATAGGTAGGCGGTAGCAACAGCGCAGCGCTATAGGTAAGTGGTAGCAACAGCGCAGCCCTATAGGTAGGTGGTAGCAACAGCGCAGCGCTATAGGTAGGTGGTAGCAACAGCGCAGCCCTATAGGTAGGTGGTAGCAACAGCGCAGCCCTATAGGTAGGTGGTAACAACAGCGCAGCCCTATAGGTAGGTGGTAGCAACAGCGCAGCGCTATAGGTAGGTGGTAGCAACAGCGCAGCGCTATAGGTAGGTGGTAGCAACAACGCAGCCCTATAGGTAGGTGGTAGCAACAGCGCAGACCTATAGGTAGGTGGTAGCAACAGCGCAGTGCTACAGGTAGGTGGTAGCAACAGCGCAGCGCTATAGGTAGGTGGTAGCAACAGCGCAGCCCTATAGGTAGGTGGTAGAAACAGCGCAGCGCTATAGGTAGGTGGTAGCAACAACGCAGCCCTATAGGTAGGTGGTAGCAACAGCGCAGCCCTATAGGTAGGTGGTAGCAATAGCGCAGCGCTATAGGTAGGTGGTAGCAACAACGCAGCCCTATAGGTAGGTGGTAGCAACAGCGCAGACCTATAGGTAGGTGGTAGCAACAGCGCAGCGCTACAGGTAGGTGGTAGCAACAGCGCAGCGCTATAGGAAGGTGGTAGCAACAGCGCAGCCCTATAGGTAGGTGGTAGAAACAGCGCAGCCCTATAGGTAGGTGGTAGCAACAGCGCAGCCCTATAGGAAGGTGGTAGCAACAGCGCAGCCCAATAGGTAGGTGGTAGCAACAGCGCAGCGCTATAGGTAGGTGGTAGCAACAGCGCAGCCCTATAGGTAGGTGGTAGCAACGCAGCCCTATAGGTAGGTGGTAGCAACAGCGCAGCCCTATAGGTAGGTGGTAGCAACAGCGCAGCGCTATAGGAAGGTGGTAGCAACAGCGCAGCCCTATAGGTAGGTGGTAGCAACAGCGCAGCCCTATAGGTAGGTGGTAGAAACAGCGCAGCCCTATAGGTAGGTGGTAGAAACAGCGCAGCCCTATAGGTAGGTGGTAGCAACAGTGCAGCGCTATAGGAAGGTGGTAGCAACAGCGCAGCCCTATAGGTAGGTGGTAGCAACAGCGCAGCCCTATAGGTAGGTGGTAGCAACAGCGCAGCCCTATAGGTAGGTGGTAGCAACAGCGCAGCGCTATAGGTAGGTGGTAGCAACAGCGCAGCCCTATAGGTAGGTGGTAGCAACAGCGCAGCCCTATAGGTAAGTGGTAGCAACAGCGCAGCCCTATAGGTAGGTGGTAGCAACAGCGCAACGCTATAGGTAGGTGGTAGCAACAGCGCAGCGCTATAGGTAGGTGGTAGCAACAGCGCAGCCCTATAGGTAGGTGGTAGCAACAGCGCAGCGCTATACGAAGGTGGTAGCAACAGCGCAGCGCTATAGGAAGGTGGTAGCAACAGCGCAGCCCTATAGGTAGGTGGTAGCAACAGTGCAGCCCTATAGGTAGGTGGTAGCAACAGCGCAGCGCTATAGGTAGGTGGTAGCAACAGCGCAGCCCTATAGGTAAGTGGTAGCAACAGCACAGCGCTACAGGTAGGTGGTAGCAACAGCGCAGCGCTATAGGTAGGTGGTAGCAACAGCGCAGCGCTACAGGTAGGTGGTAGCAACAGCGCAGCGCTATAGGTAGGTGGTAGCAACAGCGCAGCGCTATAGGTAGGTGATAACAACAGCGCAGCGCTATAGGTAGGTGGTAGCAACAGCGCAGCCCTATAGGTAGGTGGTAGCAACAGCGCAGCGCTATAGGTAGGTGGTAGCAACAGCGCAGCACTATAGGTAGGTGGTAGCAACAGCGCAGCCCTATAGGTAGGTGGTAGCAACAGCGCAGCCCTATAGGTAGGTGGTAGCAACAGCGCAGCGCTATAGGTAGGTGGTAGCAACAGCGCAGCGCTATAGGTAAGTGGTAGCAACAGCTTAGCCCTATAGGTAGGTGGTAGCAACAGCGCAGCGCTATAGGTAGGTGGTAGCAACAGCGCAGCGCTATAGGTAGGTGGTAGCAACAGCGCAGCCCTATAGGTAGGAGGTAGCAACAGTGCAGCCCTATAGGTAGGTGGTAGCAACAGCGCAGCCCTATAGGTAAGTGGTAGCAACAGCGCAGCCCTATAGGTAGGTGGTAGCAACAGAGCAGCCCTATAGGTAGGTGGTAGCAACAGCGCAGCCCTATAGGTAGGTGGTAGCAACAGCGCAGCCCTATAGGTAGGTGGTAGCAACAGCGCAGCGCTATAGGTAGGTGGTAGCAACAGCGCAGCGCTATAGGTAGGTGGTAGCAACAGCGCAGCCCTATAGGTAGGTGGTAGCAACGCAGCCCTATAGGTAGGTGGTAGTAACAGCGCAGCGCTATAGGTAGGTGGTAGCAACAGCGCAGCCCTATAGGTAGGTGGTAGCAACAGCGCAGCCCTATAGGAAGGTGGTAGCAACAGCACAGCCCTATAGGTAGGTGGTAGCAACAGCGCAGCCCTATAAGTAAGTGGTAGCAACAGCGCAGCCCTATAGGTAGGTGGTAGCAACAGCGCAGCCCTATAGGTAGGTGGTAGCAACAGCGCAGCGCTATAGGAAGGTGTTAGCAACAGCGCAGCCCTATAGGTAGGTGGTAGAAACAGCGCAGCCCTATAGGTAGGTGGTAGCAACAGCGCAGCGCTATAGGAAGGTGGTAGCAACAGCGCAGCCCTATAGGTAGGTGGTAGCAACAGCGCAGCCCTATAGATAGGTGATAGCAACAGCGCAGCGCTATAGGTAGGTGGTAGAAACAGCGCAGCCCTATAGGTAAGTGGTAGCAACAGCGCAGCGCTACAGGTAGGTGGTAGCAACAGCGCAGCGCTATAGGTAGGTGGTAGCAACAGCGCAGCGCTACAGGTAGGTGGTAGCAACAGCGCAGCGCTATAGGTAGGTGGTAGTAACAGCGCAGCCCTATAGGTAGGTGGTAGCAACAGCGCAGCCCTATAGGTAAGTGGTAGCAACAGCGCAGCCCTATAGGTAGGTGGTAGCAACAGCGCAGCGCTATAGGAAGGTGGTAGCAACAGCGCAGCCCTATAGGTAGGTGGTAGCAACAGCGCAGCGCTATAGGTAAGTGGTAGCAACAGCGCAGCCCTATAGGTAGGTGGTAGCAACAGCGCAGCGCTATAGGTAAGTGGTAGCAACAGCGCAGCCCTATAGGTAGGTGGTAGCAACAGCGCAGTGCTATAGGAAGGTGGTAGCAACAGCGCAGCCCTATAGGTAGGTGGTAGCAACAGCGCAGCGCTATAGGTAGGTGCTAGAAACAGCGCAGCCCTATAGGTAGGTGGTAGAAACAGCGCAGCCCTATAGGAAGGTGGTAGCATCAGCGCAGCGCTATAGGTAGGTGGTAGCAACAGCGCAGCCCTATAGGTAGGTGGTAGAAACAGCGCAGCCCTATAGGAAGGTGGTAGCAACAGCGCAGCGCTATAGGTAGGTGGTAGCAACAGCGCAGCCCTATAGGTAGGTGGTAGCAACAGCGCAGCCCTATAGGTAGGTTGTAGCAACAGCGCAGCCCTATAGGTAAGTGGTAGCAACAGCTCAGCCCTATAGGTAGGTGGTAGCAACAGCGCAGCGCTATAGGAAGGTGGTAGCAACAGCGCAGCCCTATAGGTAGGTGGTAGCAACAGCGCAGCGCTATAGGTAAGTGGTAGCAACAGCGCAGCCCTATAGGTAGGTGGTAGCAACAGCGCAGCGCTATAGGTAAGTGGTAGCAACAGCGCAGCGCTACAGGTAGGTGGTAGCAACAGCGCAGCGCTATAGGTAGGTGGTAGCAATAGCGCAGCCCTATAGGTAGGTGGTAGCAACAGCGCAGCCCTATAGGTAGGTGGTAGCAACAGCGCAGCGCTATAGGTAGGTGGTAGCAACAGCGCAGCGCTATAGGTAGGTGGTAGCAACAGCGCAGCGCTATAGGTAGGTGGTAGCAACAGCGCAGCGCTATAGGTAGGTGGTAGCAACAGCGCAGCCCTATAGGTAGGTGGTAGCAACAGCGCAGCGCTACAGGTAGGTGGTAGCAACAGCGCAGCCCTATAGGTAGGTGGTAGCAACAGCGCAGCGCTACAGGTAGGTGGTAGCAACAGCGCAGCGCTATAGGTAAGTGGTAGCAACAGCGCAGCCCTAGAGGTAAGTGGTAGCAACAGCGCAGCTCTATAGGTAAGTGGTAGCAACAGCGCAGCCATATAGGTAGGTGGTAGCAACAGCGCAGCCCTATAGGTAGGTGGTAGCAACAGCGCAGCGCTATAGGTAGGTGGTAGCAACAGCGCAGCCCTATAGCTAGGTGGTAGCAACAGCGCAGCGCTATAGGTAGGTGGTAGCAACAGCGAAGCGCTATAGGTAGGTGGTAGCAACAGCGCAGCGCTATAGGTAGGTGGTAGCAACAGCGCAGCGCTATAGGTAAGTGGTAGCAACAGCGCAGCCCTATAGGTAAGTGGTAGCAACAGCGAAGCGCTATAGGTAGGTGGTAGCAACAGCGAAGCGCTATAGGTAGGTGGTAGCAACAGCGCAGCGCTATAGGTAGGTGGTAGCAACAGCGCAGCCCTATAGGTAGGTGGTAGCAACAGCGCAGCCCTATAGGTAGGTGGTAGCAACAGCGCAGCGCTATAGGTAGGTGGTAGCAACAGCGCAGCCCTATAGGTAGGTGGTAGCAACAGCGCAGCGCTATAGGCAGGTGGTAGCAACAGCGCAGCGCTAAAGGTAGGTGGTAGCAACAGCGCAGCGCTATAGGTAAGTGGTAGCAACAGCCCAGCCCTATAGGTAGGTGGTAGCAACAGCTCAGCCCTATAGGTAGGTGGTAGCAACAGCGCAGCCCTATAGGTAGGTGGTAGCAACAGCGCAGCGCTATAGGTAGGTGGTAGCAACAGCGCAGCGCTATAGGTAGGTGGTAGCAACAGCGCAGCGCTATAGGTAGGTGGTAGCAACAGCGCAGCGCTATAGGTAGGTGGTAGCAACAGCGCAGCGCTATAGGTAGGTGGTAGCAACAGCGCAGCCCTATAGGTAGGTGGTTGCAACAGCGCAGCCCTATAGGTAGGTGGTAGCAACAGCGCAGCCCTATAGGTAGGTGGTAGCAACAGCGCAGCGCTATAGGTAGGTGGTAGCAACAGCGCAGCGCTATAGGTAGGTGGTAGCAACCGCGCAGCCCTATAGGTAAGTGGTAGCAACAGCGCAGCGCTATAGGTAGGTGGTAGCAACAGCGCAGCGCTATAGGTAGGTGATAGCAACAGCGCAGCCCTATAGGTAGGTGGTAGCAGCAGCGCAGCCCTATAGGTAGGTGGTAGCAACAGCGCAGCGCTATAGGTAGGTGGTAGCAACAGCGCAGCGCTACAGGTAGGTTGTAGCAACAGCGCAGCCCTATAGGTAGGTGGTAGCAACAGCGCAGCGCTACAGGTAGGTGGTAGCAACAGCGCAGCGCTACAGGTAGGTGGTAGCAACAGCGCAGCCCTATAGGTAGGTGGTAGCAACAGCGCAGCGCTACAGGTAGGTGGTAGCAACAGCGCAGCGCTACAGGTAGGTGGTAGCAACAGCGCAGCGCTATAGGTAGGTGGTAGCAACAGCGCAGCCCTATAGGAAGGTGGTAGCAACAGCGCAGCCCTATAGGTAGGTGGTAGCAACAGCGCAGCGCTATAGGTAGGTGGTAGCAACAGCGCAGCGCTATAGGTAGGTGCTAGCAACAGCGCAGCGCTATAGGTAGGTGGTAGCAACAGCGCAGCCCTATAGGTAGGTGGTAGCAACAGCGCAGCCCTATAGGTAGGTGGTAGCAACAGCGCAGCGCTATAGGTAGGTGGTAGCAACAGCGCAGCCCTATAGGTAGGTGGTAGCAACAGCGCAGCCCTATAGGTAGGTGGTAGCAACAGCGCATCCCTATAGGTAGGTGGTAGCAACAGCGCAGCGCTATAGGTAGGTGGTAGCAACAGCGCAGCGCTATAGGTAGGTGGTAGCAACAGCGAAGCGCTATAGGTAGGTGGTAGCAACAGCGCAGCGCTATAGGTAGGTGGTAGCAACAGCGCAGCCCTATAGGTAAGTGTTAGCAACAGCGCAGCCCTATAGGTAAGTGGTAGCAACAGCGAAGCGCTATAGGTAGGTGGTAGCAACAGCGCAGCGCTATAGGTAGGTGGTAGCAACAGCGAAGCGCTATAGGTAGGTGGTAGCAACAGCGCAGCGCTATAGGTAGGTGGTAGCAACAGCGCAGCGCTATAGGTAGGTGGTAGCAACAGCGAAGCGCTATAGGTAGGTGGTAGCAACAGCGCAGCGCCATAGGTAGGTGGTAGCAACAGCGCAGCCCTATAGGTAAGTGGTAGCAACAGCGCAGCCCTATAGGTAAGTGGTAGCAACAGCGAAGCGCTATAGGTAGGTGGTAGCAACAGCGCAGCGCTATAGATAGGTGGTAGCAACAGCGCAGCGCTATAGGTAGGTGGTAGCAACAGCGCAGCCCTATAGGTAAGTGGTAGCATCAGCGCAGCCCTATAGGTAGGTGGTAGCAACAGCGCAGCGCTATAGGTAGGTGGTAGCAACAGCGCAGCCCTATAGGTAGGTGGTAGCAACAGCGAAGCGCTATAGGTAGGTGGTAGCAACAGCGCAGCCCTATAGGTAGGTGGTAGAAACAGCGCAGCGCTATAGGTAGGTGGTAGCAACAGCGCAGCGCTACAGGTAAGTGGTAGCAACAGCGCAGCCCTACAGGTAAGTGGTAGCAACAGCGCAGCGCTATAGGTAGGTGGTAGCAACAGCGCAGCCCTATAGGTAGGTGGTAGCAACAGCGAAGCGCTATAGGTAGGTGGTAGCAACAGCGCAGCCCTATAGGTAGGTGGTAGCAACAGCGCAGCCCTATAGGTAGGTGGTAGCAACAGCGCAGCCCTATAGGTAGGTGGTGGCAACAGCGCAGCGCTATAGGTAGGTGGTAGCAACAGCGCAGCGCTATAGGTAGGTGGTAGCAACAGCGCAGCCCTATAGGTAGGTGGTAGCAACGCAGCCCTATAGGTAGGTGGTAGCAACAGCGCAGCGCTATAGGTAGGTGGTAGCAACAGCGCAGCCCTATAGGTAGCTGGTAGCAACAGCGCAGCCCTATAGGAAGGTGGTAGCAACAGCGCAGCCCTATAGGTAGGTGGTAGCAACAGCGCAGCCCTATAAGTAGGTGGTAGCAACAGCGCAGCCCTATAGGTAGGTGGTAGCAACAGCGCAGCCCTATAGGTAGGTGGTAGCAACAGCGCAGCGCTATAGGAAGGTGGTAGCAACAGCGCAGCCCTATAGGTAGGTGGTAGAAACAGCGCAGCTCTATAGGTAGGTGGTAGCAACAGCGCAGCGCTATAGGAAGGTGGTAGCAACAGCGCAGCCCTATAGGTAGGTGGTAGCAACAGCGCAGCGCTATAGGTAGGTGGTAGCAACAGCGCAGCGCTATAGGTAGGTGGTAGCTACAGCGCAGCGCTACAGGTAGGTGGTAGCAACAGCGCAGCGCTATAGGTAGGTGGTAGCAACAGCGCAGCGCTACAGGTAGGTGGTAGCAACAGCGCAGCGCTACAGGTAGGTGGTAGCAACAGCGCAGCGCTATAGGTAGGTGGTAGCAACAGCGCAGCGCTACAGGTAGGTGGTAGCAACAGCGCAGCGCTACAGGTAGGTGGTAGCAACAGCGCAGCGCTATAGGTAGGTGGTAGCAACAGCGCAGCGCTACAGGTAGGTGGTAGCAACAGCGCAGCGCTATAGGTAGGTGGTAGCAACAGCGCAGCCCTATAGGTAGGTGGTAGCAACAGCGCAGCGCTATAGGTAGGTGGTAGCAACAGCGAAGCGCTATAGGTAGGTGGTAGCAACAGCGCAGCGCTATAGGTAGGTGGTAGCAACAGCGCAGCCCTATAGGTAGGTGGTAGCAACAGCGCAGCGCTATAGGTAGGTGGTAGCAACAGCGCAGCGCTACAGGTAGGTGGTAGCAACAGCGCAGCGCTATAGGTAGGTGGTAGCAACAGCGCAGCCCTATAGGTAGGTGGTAGCAACAGCGCAGCGCTATAGGTATGTGGTAGCAACAGCGAAGCGCTATAGGTAGGTGGTAGCAACAGCGCAGCGCTATAGGTAGGTGGTAGCAACAGCGCAGCCCTATAGGTAAGTGGTAGCAACAGCGCAGCCCTATAGGTAAGTGGTAGCAACAGCGAAGCGCTATAGGTAGGTGGTAGCAACAGCGCAGCGCTATAGGTAGGTGGTAGCAACAGCGCAGCGCTATAGGTAGGTGGTAGCAACAGCGCAGCCCTATAGGTAGGTGGTAGCAACAGCGCAGCCCTATAGGTAGGTGGTAGCAACAGCGCAGCGCTATAGGTAGGTGGTAGCAACAGCGCTGCCCTATAGGTAAGTGGTAGCAACAGCGCAGCCCTATAGGTAGGTGGTAGCAACAGCGCAGCGCTATAGGTAGGTGGTAGCAACAGCGCAGCGCTATAGGTAGGTGGTAGCAACAGCGCAGCGCTATAGGTAGGTGGTAGCAACAGCGCAGCGCTATAGGTAAGTGGTAGCAACAGCGCAGCGCTATAGGTAGGTGGTAGCAACAGCGCAGCGCTATAGGTAGGTGGTAGCAACAGCGCAGCGCTATAGGTAGGTGGTAGCAACAGCGCAGCGCTATAGGTAGGTGGTAGCAACAGCGCAGCCCTATAGGTAGGTGGTAGCAACAGCGCAGCGCTATAGGTAGGTGGTAGCAACAGCGCAGCGCTATAGGTAGGTGGTAGCAACAGCGCAGCACTATAGGTAGGTGGTAGCAACAGCGCAGCGCTATAGGTAGGTGGTAGCAACAGCGCAGCGCTATAGGTAGGTGGTAGCTACAGCGCAGCGCTATAGGTAGGTGGTAGCAACAGCGCAGCCCTATAGGTAGGTGGTAGCAACAGCGCAGCCCCATAGGTAGGTGGTAGCAACAGCGCAGCGCTATAGGTAAGTGGTAGCAACAGCGCAGCCCTATAGGTAGGTGGTAGCAACAGCGCAGCCCTATAGGTAGGTGGTAGCAACAGCGCAGCCCTATAGGTAGGTGGTAGCAACAGCGCAGCCCTATAGGTAGGTGGTAGCAACAGCGCAGCCCTATAGGTAGGTGGTAGCAACAGCGCAGCGCTATAGGTAGGTGGTAGAAACAGCGCAGCGCTATAGGTAGCTGGTAGCAACAGCGCAGCGCTATAGGTAGGTGGTAGCAACAGCGCAGCCCTATAGGTAGGTGGTAGCAACAGCGCAGCCCTATAGGTAGGTGGTAGCAACAGCGCAGCGCTATAGGTAGGTGGTAGCAACAGCGCAGCGCTATAGGTAGGTGGTAGCAACAGCGCAGCCCTATAGGTAGGTGGTAGCAACAGCGCAGCCCTATAGGTAGGTGGTAGCAACAGCGCAGCGCTATAGGTAGGTGGTAGCAACAGCGCAGCGCTATAGGTAGGTGGTAGCAACAGCGCAGCGCTATAGGTAGGTGGTAGCAACAGCGCAGCCCTATAGGTAGGTGGTAGCAACAGCGCAGCCCTATAGGTAGGTGGTAGCAACAGCGCAGCGCTATAGGTAGGTGGTAGCAACAGCGCAGCCCTATAGGTAGGTGGTAGCAACAGCGCAGCCCTATAGGTAGGTGGTAGCAACAGCGCAGCGCTATAGGTAGGTGGTAGCAACAGCGCAGCGCTATAGGTAGGTGGTAGCAACAGCGCAGCCCTATAGGTAGGTGGTAGCAACAGCGCAGCGCTATAGGTAGGTGGTAGCAACAGCGCAGCGCTATAGGTAGGTGGTAGCAACAGCGCAGCCCTATAGGTAAGTGGTAGCAACAGCGCAGCCCTATAGGTAGGTGGTAGCAACAGCGCAGCGCTATAGGTAGGTGGTAGCAACAGCCCAGCGCTATAGGTAGGTGGTAGCAACACCGCAGCCCTATAGGTAAGTGGTAGCAACAGCGCAGCCCTATAGGTAAGTGGTAGCAAGAGCGCAGCCCTATAGGTAAGTGGTAGAAACAGCGCAGCGCTATAGGTAGGTGGTAGCAACAGCGCAGCGCTATAGGTAGGTGGTAGCAACAGCGCAGCCCTATAGGTAGGTGGTAGCAACAGCGCAGCGCTATAGGTAGGTGGTAGCAACAGCGCAGCGCTATAGGTAGGTGGTAGCAACAGCGCAGCCCTATAGGTAGGTGGTAGCAACAGCGCAGCGCAATAGGTAGGTGGTAGCAACAGCGCAGCGCTATAGGTAGGTGGTAGCAACAGCGCAGCGCTATAGGTAGGTGGTAGCAACAGCGCAGCCCTATAGGTAGGTGGTAGCAACAGCGCAGCGCAATAGGTAGGTGGTAGCAACAGCGCAGCGCTATAGGTAGGTGGTAGCAACAGCGCAGCGCTATAGGTAGGTGGTAGCAACAGCGCAGCCCTATAGGTAGGTGGTAGCAACAGCGCAGCCCTATAGGTAGGTGGTAGCAACAGCGCAGCCCTATAGGTAGGTGGTAGCAACAGCGCAGCCCTATAGGTAGGTGGTAGCAACAGCGCAGCGCTATAGGTAGGTGGTAGCAACAGCGCAGCGCTATAGGTAGGTGGTAGCAACAGCGCAGCGCTATAGGTAGGTGGTAGCAACAGCGCAGCGCTATAGGTAGGTGGTAGCAACAGCGCAGCCCTATAGGTAGGTGGTAGCAACAGCGCAGCCCTATAGGTAGGTGGTAGCAACAGCGCAGCGCTATAGGTAGGTGGTAGCAACAGCGCAGCGCTATAGGTAGGTGGTAGCAACAGCGCAGCCCTATAGGTAGGTGGTAGCAACAGCGCAGCCCTATAGGTAGGTGGTAGCAACAGCGCAGCCCTATAGGTAGGTGGTAGCAACAGCGCAGCGCTATAGGTAGGTGGTAGCAACAGCGCAGCCCTATAAGTAGGTGGTAGCAACAGCGCAGCGCTATAGGTAGGTGGTAGCAACAGCGCAGCGCTATAGGTAGGTGGTAGCAACAGCGCAGCCCTATAGGTAAGTGGTAGCAACAGCGCAGCCCTATAGGTAGGTGGTAGCAACAGCGCAGCGCTATCGGTAGGTGGTAGCAACAGCGCAGCGCTATAGGTAGGTGGTAGCAACAGCGCAGCCCTATAGGTAAGTGGTAGCAACAGCGCAGCCCTATAGGTAAGTGGTAGCAACAGCGCAGCGCTATAGGTAGGTGGTAGCAACAGCGCAGCCCTATAGGTAAGTGGTAGCAACAGCGCAGCCCTATAGGTAGGTGGTAGCAACAGCGCAGCGCTATCGGTAGGTGGTAGCAACAGCGCAGCCCTATAGGTAGGTGGTAGCAACAGCGCAGCCCTATAGGTAAGTGGTAGCAACAGCGCAGCCCTATAGGTAAGTGGTAGCAACAGCGCAGCCCTATAGGTAAGTGGTAGCAACAGCGCAGCCCTATAGGTAGGTGGTAGCAACAGCGCAGCGCTATAGGTAGGTGGTAGCAACAGCGCAGCGCTATAGGTAGGTGGTAGCAACAGCGCAGCGCTATAGGTAGGTGGTAGCAACAGCGCAGCGCTACAGGTAGGTGGTAGCAACAGCGCAGCGCTACAGGTAGGTGGTAGCAACAGCGCAGCGCTATAGGTAGGTGGTAGCAACAGCGCAGCCCTATAGGTAGGTGGTAGCAACAGCGCAGCCCTATAGGTAGGTGGTAGCAACAGCGCAGCGCTATAGGTAGGTGGTAGCAACAGCGCAGCGCTATAGGAAGGTGGTAGCAACAGCGCAGCGCTACAGGTAGGTGGTAGCAACAGCGCAGCCCTATAGGTAGGTGGTAGCAACAGCGCAGCGCTATAGGTAGGTGGTAGCAACAACGCAGCGCTATAGGTAGGTGGTAGCAACAGCGCAGCCCTATAGGTAGGTGGTAGCAACAGCGCAGCGCTACAGGTAGGTGGTAGCAACAGCGCAGCGCTATAGGAAGGTGGTAACAACAGCGCAGCCCTATAGGTAGGTGGTAGCAACAGCGCAGCGCTACAGGTAGGTGGTAGCAACAGCGCAGCCCTATAGGTAGGTGGTAGCAACAGCGCAGCGCTATAGGTAGGTGGTAGCAACAGCGCAGCCCTATAGGTAGGTGGTAGCAACAGCGCAGCCCTATAGGTAGGTGGTAGCAACAGCGCAGCGCTATAGGTAGGTGGTAGCAACAGCGCAGCGCTACAGGTAGGTGGTAGCAACAGCGCAGCGCTATAGGTAGGTGGTTGCAACAGCGCAGCGCTATAGGTAGGTGGTAGCAACAGCGCAGCGCTACAGGTAGGTGGTAGCAACAGCGCAGCGCTATAGGTAGGTGGTAGCTACAGCGCAGCCCTATAGGTAGGTGGTAGCAACAGCGCAGCCCTATAGGTAGGTGGTAGCAACAGCGCAGCCCTATAGGTAGGTGGTAGCAACAGCGCAGCCCTATAGGTAGGTGGTAGCAACAGCGCAGCGCTATAGGTAGGTGGTAGCAACAGCGCAGCCCTATAGGTAGGTGGTAGCAACAGCGCAGCCCTATAGGTAGGTGGTAGCAACAGCGCAGCCCTATAGGTAGGTGGTAGCAACAGCGCAGCGCTATAGGTAAGTGGTAGCAACAGCGCAGCGCTATAGGTAGGTGGTAGCAACAGCTCAGCCCTATAGGTAAGTGGTAGCAACAGCGCAGCGCTATAGGTAGGTGGTAGCAACAGCGCAGCGCTATAGGTAGGTGGTAGCAACAGCGCAGCCCTATAGGTAAGTGGTAGCAACAGCGCAGCCCTATAGGTATGTGGTAGCAACAGCGCAGCGCTATAGGTAAGTGGTAGCAACAGCGCAGCGCTATAGGTAAGTGGTAGCAACAGCGCAGCGCTATAGGTAGGTGGTAGCAACAGCGCAGCCCTATAGGTAGGTGGTAGCAACAGCGCAGCCCTATAGGTAGGTGGTAGCAACAGCGCAGCGATATAGGTAGGTGGTAGCAACAGCGCAGCGCTATAGGTAGGTGGTAGCAACAGAGCAGCGCTACAGGTAGGTGGTAGCAACAGAGCAGCGCTACAGGTAGGTGGTAGCAACAGCGCAGCGCTATAGGTAGGTGGTAGCAACAGCGCAGCGCTATAGGTAGGTGGTAGCAACAGCGCAGCGCTATAGGAAGGGGGTAGCAACAGCGCAGCCCTATAGGTAGGTGGTAGCAACAGCGCAGCGCTACAGGTAGGTGGTAGCAATAGCGCAGCCCTATAGGTAGGTGGTAGCAACAGCGCAGCCCTATAGTTAGGTGGTAGCAACAGCGCAGCGCTATAGGTAGGTGGTAGCAACAGCGCAGCCCTATAGGTAGGTGGTAGCAACAGCGCAGCCCTATAGGTAGGTGGTAGCAACAGCGCAGCGCTATAGGTAGGTGGTAGCAACAGCGCAGCGCTATAGGTAGGTGGTAGCAACAGCGCAGCGCTATAGGTAGGTGGTAGCAACAGCGCAGCGCTATAGGTAGGTGGTAGCAACAGCTCAGCCCTATAGGTAGGTGGTAGCAACAGCGCAGCGCTATAGGTAGGTGGTAGCAACAGCGCAGCGCTACAGGTAGGTGGTAGCAACAGCGCAGCGCTACAGGTAGGTGGTAGCAACAGCGCAGCGCTATAGGTAGGTGGTAGCAACAGCGCAGCCCTATAGGTAGGTGGTAGCAACAGCGCAGCCCTATAGGTAGGTGGTAGCAACAGCGCAGCCCTATAGGTAGGTGGTAGCAACAGCGCAGCGCTACAGGTAGGTGGTAGCAACAGCGCAGCCCTATAGGTAGGTGGTAGCAACAGCGCAGCCCTATAGGTAGGTGGTAGCAACAGCGCAGCCCTATAGGTAGGTGGTAGCAACAGCGCAGCCCTATAGGTAGGTGGTAGCAACAGCGCAGCGCTATAGGTAGGTGGTAGCAACAGCGCAGCGCTATAGGTAGGTGGTAGCAACAGCGCAGCGCTATAGGTAGGTGGTAGCAACAGCGCAGCGCTACAGGTAGGTGGTAGCAACAGCGCAGCGCTATAGGTAGGTGGTAGCTACAGCGCAGCCCTAGAGGTAGGTGGTAGCTACAGCGCAGCCCTATAGGTAGGTGGTAGCAACAGCGCAGCGCTATAGGTAGGTGGTAGCAACAGCGCAGCCCTATAGGTAGGTGGTAGCAACAGCGCAGCCCTATAGGTAGGTGGTAGCAACAGCGCAGCCCTATAGGTAGGTGGTAGCAACAGCGCAGCCCTATAGGTAGGTGGTAGCAACAGCGCAGCGCTATAGGTAGGTGGTAGCAACAGCGCAGCCCTATAGGTAGGTGGTAGCAACAGCGCAGCCCTATAGGTAGGTGGTAGCAACAGCGCAGCCCTATAGGTAGGTGGTAGCAACAGCGCAGCCCTATAGGTAGGTGGTAGCAACAGCGCAGCCCTATAGGTAGGTGGTAGCAACAGCGCAGCGCTATAGGTAGGTGGTAGCAACAGCGCAGCGCTATAGGTAGGTGGTAGCAACAGCGCAGCCCTATAGGTAAGTGGTAGCAACAGCGCAGCGCTATAGGTAGGTGGTAGCAACAGCGCAGCGCTACAGGTAGGTGGTAGCAACAGCGCAGCGCTATAGGTAGGTGGTAGCAACAGCGCAGCCCTATAGGTAGGTGGTAGCAACAGCGCAGCGCTATAGGTAGGTGGTAGCAACAGCGCAGCGCTATAGGTAGGTGGTAGCAACAGCGCAGCGCTATAGGTAGGTGGTAGCAACAGCGCAGCCCTATAGGTAGGTGGTAGCAACAGCGCAGCCCTATAGGTAGGTGGTAGCAACAGCGCAGCGCTATAGGTAGGTGGTAGCAACAGCGCAGCGCTATAGGTAGGTGGTAGCAACAGCGCAGCCCTATAGGTAGGTGGTAGCAACAGCGCAGCGCTATAGGTAGGTGGTAGCAACAGCGCAGCGCTATAGGTAAGTGGTAGCAACAGCGCAGCGCTATAGGTAGGTGGTAGCAACAGCGCAGCCCTATAGGTAAGTGGTAGCAACAGCGCAGCCCTATAGGTATGTGGTAGCAACAGCGCAGCGCTATAGGTAAGTGGTAGCAACAGCGCAGCGCTATAGGTAAGTGGTAGCAACAGCGCAGCGCTATAGGTAGGTGGTAGCAACAGCGCAGCCCTATAGGTAGGTGGTAGCAACAGCGCAGCCCTATAGGAAGGTGGTAGCAACAGCGCAGCGCTATAGGTAGGTGGTAGCAACAGCGCAGCGCTATAGGTAGGTGGTAGCAACAGAGCAGCGCTATAGGTAGGTGGTAGCAACAGCGCAGCCCTATAGGTAGGTGGTAGCAACAGCGCAGCCCTATAGGTAGGTGGTAGCAACAGCGCAGCCCTATAGGTAGGTGGTAGCAACAGCGCAGCGCTATAGGTAGGTGGCAGCAACAACGCAGCGCTATAGGTAGGTGGTAGCAACAGCGCAGCCCTATAGGTAGGTGGTAGCAACAGCGAAGCCCTATAGGTAGGTGGTAGCAACAGCGCAGCGCTATAGGAAGGTGGTAGCAACAGCGCAGCGCTACAGGTAGGTGGTAGCAACAGCGCAGCCCTATAGGTAGGTGGTAGCAACAGCGCAGCGCTATAGGTAGGTGGTAGCAACAGCGCAGCCCTATAGGTAGGTGGTAGCAACAGCGCAGCCCTATAGGTAGGTGGTAGCAACAGCGCAGCGCTATAGGTAGGTGGTAGCAACAGCGCAGCCCTATAGGTAGGTGGTAGCAACAGCGCAGCCCTATAGGTAAGTGGTAGCAACAGCGCAGCCCTATAGGTAGGTGGTAGCTACAGCGCAGCGCTATAGGTAGGTGGTAGCAACAGCGCAGCCCTATAGGTAGGTGGTAGCAACAGCGCAGCGCTATAGGTAGGTGGTAGCAACAGCGCAGCGCTATAGGTAGGTGGTAGCTACAGCGCAGCGCTACAGGTAGGTGGTAGCAACAGCGCAGCCCTATAGGTAGCTGGTAGCAACAGCGCAGCGCTATAGGTAGGTGGTAGCAACAGCGCAGCGCTACAGGTAGGTGGTAGCAACAGCGCAGCGCTATAGGTAGGTGGTAGCAACAGCGCAGCGCTACAGGTAGGTGGTAGCAACAGCGCAGCGCTATAGGTAGGTGGTAGCAACAGCGCAGCGCTACAGGTAGGTGGTAGCAACAGCGCAGCGCTATAGGTAGGTGGTAGCAACAGCGCAGCCCTATAGGTAGGTGGTAGCAACAGCGCAGCGCTATAGGTAGGTGGTAGCAACAGCGAAGCGCTATAGGTAGGTGGTAGCAACAGCGCAGCGCTATAGGTAGGTGGTAGCAACAGCGCAGCCCTATAGGTAGGTGGTAGCAACAGCGCAGCGCTATAGGTAGGTGGTAGCAACAGCGCAGCGCTACAGGTAGGTGGTAGCAACAGCGCAGCGCTATAGGTAGGTGGTAGCAACAGCGCAGCCCTATAGGTAGGTGGTAGCAACAGCGCAGCGCTATAGGTATGTGGTAGCAACAGCGAAGCGCTATAGGTAGGTGGTAGCAACAGCGCAGCGCTATAGGTAGGTGGTAGCAACAGCGCAGCCCTATAGGTAAGTGGTAGCAACAGCGCAGCCCTATAGGTAAGTGGTAGCAACAGCGAAGCGCTATAGGTAGGTGGTAGCAACAGCGCAGCGCTATAGGTAGGTGGTAGCAACAGCGCAGCGCTATAGGTAGGTGGTAGCAACAGCGCAGCCCTATAGGTAGGTGGTAGCAACAGCGCAGCCCTATAGGTAGGTGGTAGCAACAGCGCAGCGCTATAGGTAGGTGGTAGCAACAGCGCTGCCCTATAGGTAAGTGGTAGCAACAGCGCAGCCCTATAGGTAGGTGGTAGCAACAGCGCAGCGCTATAGGTAGGTGGTAGCAACAGCGCAGCGCTATAGGTAGGTGGTAGCAACAGCGCAGCGCTATAGGTAGGTGGTAGCAACAGCGCAGCGCTATAGGTAAGTGGTAGCAACAGCGCAGCGCTATAGGTAGGTGGTAGCAACAGCGCAGCGCTATAGGTAGGTGGTAGCAACAGCGCAGCGCTATAGGTAGGTGGTAGCAACAGCGCAGCGCTATAGGTAGGTGGTAGCAACAGCGCAGCCCTATAGGTAGGTGGTAGCAACAGCGCAGCGCTATAGGTAGGTGGTAGCAACAGCGCAGCGCTATAGGTAGGTGGTAGCAACAGCGCAGCACTATAGGTAGGTGGTAGCAACAGCGCAGCGCTATAGGTAGGTGGTAGCTACAGCGCAGCGCTATAGGTAGGTGGTAGCAACAGCGCAGCCCTATAGGTAGGTGGTAGCAACAGCGCAGCCCCATAGGTAGGTGGTAGCAACAGCGCAGCCCCATAGGTAAGTGGTAGCAACAGCGCAGCCCTATAGGTAGGTGGTAGCAACAGCGCAGCCCTATAGGTAGGTGGTAGCAACAGCGCAGCCCTATAGGTAGGTGGTAGCAACAGCGCAGCCCTATAGGTAGGTGGTAGCAACAGCGCAGCCCTATAGGTAGGTGGTAGCAACAGCGCAGCGCTATAGGTAGGTGGTAGCAACAGCGCAGCGCTATAGGTAGCTGGTAGCAACAGCGCAGCGCTATAGGTAGGTGGTAGCAACAGCGCAGCCCTATAGGTAGGTGGTAGCAACAGCGCAGCCCTATAGGTAGGTGGTAGCAACAGCGCAGCGCTATAGGTAGGTGGTAGCAACAGCGCAGCGCTATAGGTAGGTGGTAGCAACAGCGCAGCCCTATAGGTAGGTGGTAGCAACAGCGCAGCCCTATAGGTAGGTGGTAGCAACAGCGCAGCGCTATAGGTAGGTGGTAGCAACAGCGCAGCGCTATAGGTAGGTGGTAGCAACAGCGCAGCGCTATAGGTAGGTGGTAGCAACAGCGCAGCCCTATAGGTAGGTGGTAGCAACAGCGCAGCCCTATAGGTAGGTGGTAGCAACAGCGCAGCGCTATAGGTAGGTGGTAGCAACAGCGCAGCCCTATAGGTAGGTGGTAGCAACAGCGCAGCCCTATAGGTAGGTGGTAGCAACAGCGCAGCGCTATAGGTAGGTGGTAGCAACAGCGCAGCGCTATAGGTAGGTGGTAGCAACAGCGCAGCCCTATAGGTAGGTGGTAGCAACAGCGCAGCGCTATAGGTAGGTGGTAGCAACAGCGCAGCGCTATAGGTAGGTGGTAGCAACAGCGCAGCCCTATAGGTAAGTGGTAGCAACAGCGCAGCCCTATAGGTAGGTGGTAGCAACAGCGCAGCGCTATAGGTAGGTGGTAGCAACAGCCCAGCGCTATAGGTAGGTGGTAGCAACACCGCAGCCCTATAGGTAAGTGGTAGCAACAGCGCAGCCCTATAGGTAAGTGGTAGCAAGAGCGCAGCCCTATAGGTAAGTGGTAGAAACAGCGCAGCGCTATAGGTAGGTGGTAGCAACAGCGCAGCGCTATAGGTAGGTGGTAGCAACAGCGCAGCCCTATAGGTAGGTGGTAGCAACAGCGCAGCGCTATAGGTAGGTGGTAGCAACAGCGCAGCGCTATAGGTAGGTGGTAGCAACAGCGCAGCCCTATAGGTAGGTGGTAGCAACAGCGCAGCGCAATAGGTAGGTGGTAGCAACAGCGCAGCGCTATAGGTAGGTGGTAGCAACAGCGCAGCGCTATAGGTAGGTGGTAGCAACAGCGCAGCCCTATAGGTAGGTGGTAGCAACAGCGCAGCGCAATAGGTAGGTGGTAGCAACAGCGCAGCGCTATAGGTAGGTGGTAGCAACAGCGCAGCGCTATAGGTAGGTGGTAGCAACAGCGCAGCCCTATAGGTAGGTGGTAGCAACAGCGCAGCCCTATAGGTAGGTGGTAGCAACAGCGCAGCCCTATAGGTAGGTGGTAGCAACAGCGCAGCCCTATAGGTAGGTGGTAGCAACAGCGCAGCGCTATAGGTAGGTGGTAGCAACAGCGCAGCGCTATAGGTAGGTGGTAGCAACAGCGCAGCGCTATAGGTAGGTGGTAGCAACAGCGCAGCGCTATAGGTAGGTGGTAGCAACAGCGCAGCCCTATAGGTAGGTGGTAGCAACAGCGCAGCCCTATAGGTAGGTGGTAGCAACAGCGCAGCGCTATAGGTAGGTGGTAGCAACAGCGCAGCGCTATAGGTAGGTGGTAGCAACAGCGCAGCCCTATAGGTAGGTGGTAGCAACAGCGCAGCCCTATAGGTAGGTGGTAGCAACAGCGCAGCCCTATAGGTAGGTGGTAGCAACAGCGCAGCGCTATAGGTAGGTGGTAGCAACAGCGCAGCCCTATAAGTAGGTGGTAGCAACAGCGCAGCGCTATAGGTAGGTGGTAGCAACAGCGCAGCGCTATAGGTAGGTGGTAGCAACAGCGCAGCCCTATAGGTAAGTGGTAGCAACAGCGCAGCCCTATAGGTAGGTGGTAGCAACAGCGCAGCGCTATCGGTAGGTGGTAGCAACAGCGCAGCGCTATAGGTAGGTGGTAGCAACAGCGCAGCCCTATAGGTAAGTGGTAGCAACAGCGCAGCCCTATAGGTAAGTGGTAGCAACAGCGCAGCGCTATAGGTAGGTGGTAGCAACAGCGCAGCCCTATAGGTAAGTGGTAGCAACAGCGCAGCCCTATAGGTAGGTGGTAGCAACAGCGCAGCGCTATCGGTAGGTGGTAGCAACAGCGCAGCCCTATAGGTAGGTGGTAGCAACAGCGCAGCCCTATAGGTAAGTGGTAGCAACAGCGCAGCCCTATAGGTAAGTGGTAGCAACAGCGCAGCCCTATAGGTAAGTGGTAGCAACAGCGCAGCCCTATAGGTAGGTGGTAGCAACAGCGCAGCGCTATAGGTAGGTGGTAGCAACAGCGCAGCGCTATAGGTAGGTGGTAGCAACAGCGCAGCGCTATAGGTAGGTGGTAGCAACAGCGCAGCGCTACAGGTAGGTGGTAGCAACAGCGCAGCGCTACAGGTAGGTGGTAGCAACAGCGCAGCGCTATAGGTAGGTGGTAGGAACAGCGCAGCCCTATAGGTAGGTGGTAGCAACAGCGCAGCCCTATAGGTAGGTGGTAGCAACAGCGCAGCGCTATAGGTAGGTGGTAGCAACAGCGCAGCGCTATAGGAAGGTGGTAGCAACAGCGCAGCGCTACAGGTAGGTGGTAGCAACAGCGCAGCCCTATAGGTAGGTGGTAGCAACAGCGCAGCGCTATAGGTAGGTGGTAGCAACAACGCAGCGCTATAGGTAGGTGGTAGCAACAGCGCAGCCCTATAGGTAGGTGGTAGCAACAGCGCAGCGCTACAGGTAGGTGGTAGCAACAGCGCAGCGCTATAGGAAGGTGGTAACAACAGCGCAGCCCTATAGGTAGGTGGTAGCAACAGCGCAGCGCTACAGGTAGGTGGTAGCAACAGCGCAGCCCTATAGGTAGGTGGTAGCAACAGCGCAGCGCTATAGGTAGGTGGTAGCAACAGCGCAGCCCTATAGGTAGGTGGTAGCAACAGCGCAGCCCTATAGGTAGGTGGTAGCAACAGCGCAGCGCTATAGGTAGGTGGTAGCAACAGCGCAGCGCTACAGGTAGGTGGTAGCAACAGCGCAGCGCTATAGGTAGGTGGTTGCAACAGCGCAGCGCTATAGGTAGGTGGTAGCAACAGCGCAGCGCTACAGGTAGGTGGTAGCAACAGCGCAGCGCTATAGGTAGGTGGTAGCTACAGCGCAGCCCTATAGGTAGGTGGTAGCAACAGCGCAGCCCTATAGGTAGGTGGTAGCAACAGCGCAGCCCTATAGGTAGGTGGTAGCAACAGCGCAGCCCTATAGGTAGGTGGTAGCAACAGCGCAGCGCTATAGGTAGGTGGTAGCAACAGCGCAGCCCTATAGGTAGGTGGTAGCAACAGCGCAGCCCTATAGGTAGGTGGTAGCAACAGCGCAGCCCTATAGGTAGGTGGTAGCAACAGCGCAGCCCTATAGGTAGGTGGTAGCAACAGCGCAGCGCTATAGGTAAGTGGTAGCAACAGCGCAGCGCTATAGGTAGGTGGTAGCAACAGCTCAGCCCTATAGGTAAGTGGTAGCAACAGCGCAGCGCTATAGGTAGGTGGTAGCAACAGCGCAGCGCTATAGGTAGGTGGTAGCAACAGCGCAGCCCTATAGGTAAGTGGTAGCAACAGCGCAGCCCTATAGGTATGTGGTAGCAACAGCGCAGCGCTATAGGTAAGTGGTAGCAACAGCGCAGCGCTATAGGTAAGTGGTAGCAACAGCGCAGCGCTATAGGTAGGTGGTAGCAACAGCGCAGCCCTATAGGTAGGTGGTAGCAACAGCGCAGCCCTATAGGTAGGTGGTAGCAACAGCGCAGCGATATAGGTAGGTGGTAGCAACAGCGCAGCGCTATAGGTAGGTGGTAGCAACAGAGCAGCGCTACAGGTAGGTGGTAGCAACAGAGCAGCGCTACAGGTAGGTGGTAGCAACAGCGCAGCGCTATAGGTAGGTGGTAGCAACAGCGCAGCGCTATAGGTAGGTGGTAGCAACAGCGCAGCGCTATAGGAAGGGGGTAGCAACAGCGCAGCCCTATAGGTAGGTGGTAGCAACAGCGCAGCGCTACAGGTAGGTGGTAGCAATAGCGCAGCCCTATAGGTAGGTGGTAGCAACAGCGCAGCCCTATAGTTAGGTGGTAGCAACAGCGCAGCGCTATAGGTAGGTGGTAGCAACAGCGCAGCCCTATAGGTAGGTGGTAGCAACAGCGCAGCCCTATAGGTAGGTGGTAGCAACAGCGCAGCGCTATAGGTAGGTGGTAGCAACAGCGCAGCGCTATAGGTAGGTGGTAGCAACAGCGCAGCGCTATAGGTAGGTGGTAGCAACAGCGCAGCGCTATAGGTAGGTGGTAGCAACAGCTCAGCCCTATAGGTAGGTGGTAGCAACAGCGCAGCGCTATAGGTAGGTGGTAGCAACAGCGCAGCGCTACAGGTAGGTGGTAGCAACAGCGCAGCGCTACAGGTAGGTGGTAGCAACAGCGCAGCGCTATAGGTAGGTGGTAGCAACAGCGCAGCCCTATAGGTAGGTGGTAGCAACAGCGCAGCCCAATAGGTAGGTGGTAGCAACAGCGCAGCCCTATAGGTAGGTGGTAGCAACAGCGCAGCGCTACAGGTAGGTGGTAGCAACAGCGCAGCCCTATAGGTAGGTGGTAGCAACAGCGCAGCCCTATAGGTAGGTGGTAGCAACAGCGCAGCCCTATAGGTAGGTGGTAGCAACAGCGCAGCCCTATAGGTAGGTGGTAGCAACAGCGCAGCGCTATAGGTAGGTGGTAGCAACAGCGCAGCGCTATAGGTAGGTGGTAGCAACAGCGCAGCGCTATAGGTAGGTGGTAGCAACAGCGCAGCGCTACAGGTAGGTGGTAGCAACAGCGCAGCGCTATAGGTAGGTGGTAGCTACAGCGCAGCCCTAGAGGTAGGTGGTAGCTACAGCGCAGCCCTATAGGTAGGTGGTAGCAACAGCGCAGCGCTATAGGTAGGTGGTAGCAACAGCGCAGCCCTATAGGTAGGTGGTAGCAACAGCGCAGCCCTATAGGTAGGTGGTAGCAACAGCGCAGCCCTATAGGTAGGTGGTAGCAACAGCGCAGCCCTATAGGTAGGTGGTAGCAACAGCGCAGCGCTATAGGTAGGTGGTAGCAACAGCGCAGCCCTATAGGTAGGTGGTAGCAACAGCGCAGCCCTATAGGTAGGTGGTAGCAACAGCGCAGCCCTATAGGTAGGTGGTAGCAACAGCGCAGCCCTATAGGTAGGTGGTAGCAACAGCGCAGCCCTATAGGTAGGTGGTAGCAACAGCGCAGCGCTATAGGTAGGTGGTAGCAACAGCGCAGCGCTATAGGTAGGTGGTAGCAACAGCGCAGCCCTATAGGTAAGTGGTAGCAACAGCGCAGCGCTATAGGTAGGTGGTAGCAACAGCGCAGCGCTACAGGTAGGTGGTAGCAACAGCGCAGCGCTATAGGTAGGTGGTAGCAACAGCGCAGCCCTATAGGTAGGTGGTAGCAACAGCGCAGCGCTATAGGTAGGTGGTAGCAACAGCGCAGCGCTATAGGTAGGTGGTAGCAACAGCGCAGCGCTATAGGTAGGTGGTAGCAACAGCGCAGCCCTATAGGTAGGTGGTAGCAACAGCGCAGCGCTATAGGTAGGTGGTAGCAACAGCGCAGCGCTATAGGTAGGTGGTAGCAACAGCGCAGCCCTATAGGTAGGTGGTAGCAACAGCGCAGCGCTATAGGTAGGTGGTAGCAACAGCGCAGCGCTATAGGTAAGTGGTAGCAACAGCGCAGCGCTATAGGTAGGTGGTAGCAACAGCGCAGCCCTATAGGTAAGTGGTAGCAACAGCGCAGCCCTATAGGTATGTGGTAGCAACAGCGCAGCGCTATAGGTAAGTGGTAGCAACAGCGCAGCGCTATAGGTAAGTGGTAGCAACAGCGCAGCGCTATAGGTAGGTGGTAGCAACAGCGCAGCCCTATAGGTAGGTGGTAGCAACAGCGCAGCCCTATAGGAAGGTGGTAGCAACAGCGCAGCGCTATAGGTAGGTGGTAGCAACAGCGCAGCGCTATAGGTAGGTGGTAGCAACAGAGCAGCGCTATAGGTAGGTGGTAGCAACAGCGCAGCCCTATAGGTAGGTGGTAGCAACAGCGCAGCCCTATAGGTAGGTGGTAGCAACAGCGCAGCACTATAGGTAGGTGGTAGCAACAGCGCAGCGCTATAGGTAGGTGGCAGCAACAACGCAGCGCTATAGGTAGGTGGTAGCAACAGCGCAGCCCTATAGGTAGGTGGTAGCAACAGCGAAGCCCTATAGGTAGGTGGTAGCAACAGCGCAGCGCTATAGGAAGGTGGTAGCAACAGCGCAGCGCTACAGGTAGGTGGTAGCAACAGCGCAGCCCTATAGGTAGGTGGTAGCAACAGCGCAGCGCTATAGGTAGGTGGTAGCAACAGCGCAGCCCTATAGGTAGGTGGTAGCAACAGCGCAGCCCTATAGGTAGGTGGTAGCAACAGCGCAGCGCTATAGGTAGGTGGTAGCAACAGCGCAGCCCTATAGGTAGGTGGTAGCAACAGCGCAGCCCTATAGGTAAGTGGTAGCAACAGCGCAGCCCTATAGGTAGGTGGTAGCTACAGCGCAGCGCTATAGGTAGGTGGTAGCAACAGCGCAGCCCTATAGGTAGGTGGTAGCAACAGCGCAGCGCTATAGGTAGGTGGTAGCAACAGCGCAGCGCTATAGGTAGGTGGTAGCTACAGCGCAGCGCTACAGGTAGGTGGTAGCAACAGCGCAGCCCTATAGGTAGGTGGTAGCAACGCAGCCCTATAGGTAGGTGGTAGCAACAGCGCAGCGCTATAGGTAGGTGGTAGCAACAGCGCAGCCCTATAGGTAGCTGGTAGCAACAGCGCAGCCCTATAGGAAGGTGGTAGCAACAGCGCAGCCCTATAGGTAGGTGGTAGCAACAGCGCAGCCCTATAAGTAGGTGGTAGCAACAGCGCAGCCCTATAGGTAGGTGGTAGCAACAGCGCAGCCCTATAGGTAGGTGGTAGCAACAGCGCAGCGCTATAGGAAGGTGGTAGCAACAACGCAGCCCTATAGGTAGGTGGTAGAAACAGCGCAGCCCTATAGGTAGGTGGTAGCAACAGCGCAGCGCTATAGGTAGGTGGTAGCAACAGCGCAGCGCTATAGGTAGGTGGTAGCTACAGCGCAGCGCTACAGGTAGGTGGTAGCAACAGCGCAGCGCTATAGGTAGGTGGTAGCAACAGCGCAGCGCTACAGGTAGGTGGTAGCAACAGCGCAGCGCTACAGGTAGGTGGTAGCAACAGCGCAGCGCTATAGGTAGGTGGTAGCAACAGCGCAGCGCTACAGGTAGGTGGTAGCAACAGCGCAGCGCTATAGTTAGGTGGTAGCAACAGCGCAGCGCTACAGGTAGGTGGTAGCAACAGCGCAGCGCTATAGGTAGGTGGTAGCAACAGCGCAGCGCTACAGGTAGGTGGTAGCAACAGCGCAGCGCTATAGGTAGGTGGTAGCAACAGCGCAGCCCTATAGGTAGGTGGTAGCAACAGCGCAGCGCTATAGGTAGGTGGTAGCAACAGCGAAGCGCTATAGGTAGGTGGTAGCAACAGCGCAGCGCTATAGGTAGGTGGTAGCAACAGCGCAGCCCTATAGGTAGGTGGTAGCAACAGCGCAGCGCTATAGGTAGGTGGTAGCAACAGCGCAGCGCTACAGGTAGGTGGTAGCAACAGCGCAGCGCTATAGGTAGGTGGTAGCAACAGCGCAGCCCTATAGGTAGGTTTTAGCAACAGCGCACCGCTATAGGTATGTGGTAGCAACAGCGAAGCGCTATAGGTAGGTGGTAGCAACAGCGCAGCGCTATAGGTAGGTGGTAGCAACAGCGCAGCCCTATAGGTAAGTGGTAGCAACAGCGCAGCCCTATAGGTAAGTGGTAGCAACAGCGAAGCGCTATAGGTAGGTGGTAGCAACAGCGCAGCGCTATAGGTAGGTGGTAGCAACAGCGCAGCGCTATAGGTAGGTGGTAGCAACAGCGCAGCCCTATAGGTAGGTGGTAGCAACAGCGCAGCCCTATAGGTAGGTGGTAGCAACAGCGCAGCGCTATAGGTAGGTGGTAGCAACAGCGCAGCCCTATAGGTAAGTGGTAGCAACAGCGCAGCCCTATAGGTAGGTGGTAGCAACAGCGCAGCGCTATAGGTAGGTGGTAGCAACAGCGCAGCGCTATAGGTAGGTGGTAGCAACAGCGCAGCGCTATAGGTAGGTGGTAGCAACAGCGCAGCGCTATAGGTAGGTGGTAGCAACAGCGCAGCGCTATAGGTAGGTGGTAGCAACAGCGCAGCGCTATAGGTAGGTGGTAGCAACAGCGCAGCGCTATAGGTAGGTGGTAGCAACAGCGCAGCCCTATAGGTAGGTGGTAGCAACAGCGCAGCGCTATAGGTAGGTGGTAGCAACAGCGCAGCGCTATAGGTAGGTGGTAGCAACAGCGCAGCCCTATAGGTAGGTGGTAGCAACAGCGCAGCGCTATAGGTAGGTGGTAGCAACAGCGCAGCGCTATAGGTAGGTGGTAGCAACAGCGCAGCGCTATAGGTAGGTGGTAGCAACAGCGCAGCCCTATAGGTAGGTGGTAGCAACAGCGCAGCGCTATAGGTAGGTGGTAGCAACAGCGCAGCGCTATAGGTAGGTGGTAGCAACAGCGCAGCCCTATAGGTAGGTGGTAGCAACAGCGCAGCCCTATAGGTAGGTGGTAGCAACAGCGCAGCCCTATAGGTAGGTGGTAGCAACAGCGCAGCGCTATAGGTAGGTGGTAGCAACAGCGCAGCGCTATAGGTAGGTGGTAGCAACAGCGCAGCGCTATAGGTAGGTGGTAGCAACAGCGCAGCGCTATAGGTAGGTGGTAGCAACAGCGCAGCGCTATAGGTAGGTGGTAGCAACAGCGCAGCCCTATAGGTAGGTGGTAGCAACAGCGCAGCCCTATAGGTAGGTGGTAGCAACAGCGCAGCGCTATAGGTAGGTGGTAGCAACAGCGCAGCGCTATAGGTAGGTGGTAGCAACAGCGCAGCCCTATAGGTAGGTGGTAGCAACAGCGCAGCCCTATAGGTAGGTGGTAGCAACAGCGCAGCGCTATAGGTAGGTGGTAGCAACAGCGCAGCGCTATAGGTAGGTGGTAGCAACAGCGCAGCCCTATAGGTAGGTGGTAGCAACAGCGCAGCGCTATAGGTAGGTGGTAGCAACAGCGCAGCCCTATAGGTAGGTGGTAGCAACAGCGCAGCGCTATAGGTAGGTGGTAGCAACAGCGCAGCCCTATAGGTAGGTGGTAGCAACAGCGCAGCGCTATAGGTAGGTGGTAGCAACAGCGCAGCGCTATAGGTAGGTGGTAGCAACAGCGCAGCCCTATAGGTAAGTGGTAGCAACAGCGCAGCCCTATAGGTAGGTGGTAGCAACAGTGCAGCGCTATCGGTAGGTGGTAGCAACAGCGCAGCGCTATAGGTAGGTGGTAGCAACAGCGCAGCCCTATAGGTAAGTGGTAGCAACAGCGCAGCCCTATAGGTAGGTGGTAGCAACAGCGCAGCCCTATAGGTAAGTGGTAGCAACAGCGCAGCCCTATAGGTAAGTGGTAGCAACAGCGCAGCCCTATAGGTAAGTGGTAGCAACAGCGCAGCCCTATAGGTAAGTGGTAGCAACAGCGCAGCGCTATAGGTAGGTGGTAGCAACAGCGCAGCGCTATAGGTAGGTGGTAGCAACAGCGCAGCCCTATAGGTAGGTGGTAGCAACAGCGCAGCGCTATAGGTAGGTGGTAGCAACAGCGCAGCGCTATAGGTAGGTGGTAGCAACAGCGCAGCGCTATAGGTAGGTGGTAGCAACAGCGCATTGCTATAGGTAGGTGGTAGCAACAGCGCAGCCCTATAGGTAGGTGGTAGCAACAGCGCAGCCCTATAGGTAGGTGGTAGCAACAGCGCAGCCCTCTAGGTAGGTGGTAGCAACAGCGCAGCGCTATAGGTAGGTGGTAGCAACAGCGCAGCCCTATAGGTAGGTGGTAGCAACAGCGCAGCGCTATAGGTAGGTGGTAGCAACAGCGCAGCCCCTATAGGTAGGTGGTAGCAACAGGGCAGCCCTATAGGAAGGTGGTAGTAACAGCGCAGCGCTATAGGTAGGTGGTAGCAACAGCCCAGCGCTATAGGAAGGGGGTAGCAACTGTGCAGCCCTATAGGTAGGTGGTAGCAACAGCGCAGCCCTATAGGTAGGTGGTAGCAACAGCGCAGCCCTATAGGATGGTGGTAGCAACAGCGCAGCGCTATAGGAAAGTGGTAGCAACAGCGCAGCCCTATAGGTAGGTGGTAGCAACAGCGCAGTCCTATAAGTAGGTGGTAGCAACAGCTCAGCGCTATAGGTAGGTGGTAGCAACAACGCAGCGCTATAGGTAGGTGGTAGCAACATCGCAGCGCTATAGGTAGGTGGTAGCAACAGCGCAGCGCTATAGGTAGGTGGTAGCAACAACGCAGCGCTATAGGTAGGTGGTAGCAACAGCGCAGCCCTATAGGTAGGTGGTAGCAACAGCGCAGCGCTACAGGTAGGTGGTAGCAATAGCGCAGCCCTATAGGTAGGTGGTAGCAACAGCGCAGCCCTATAGTTAGGTGGTAGCAACAGCGCAGCGCTATAGGTAGGTGGTAGCAACAGCGCAGCGCTATAGGTAGGTGGTAGCAACAGCGCAGCGCTATAGGTAGGTGGTAGCAACAGCCCAGCGCTATAGGTAGGTGGTAGCAACAGCCCAGCGCTATAGGTAGGTGGTAGCAACAGCGCAGCGCTATAGGTAGGTGGTAGCAACAGCTCAGCCCTATAGGTAGGTGGTAGCAACAGCGCAGCGCTATAGGTAGGTGGTAGCAACAGCGCAGCGCTACAGGTAGGTGGTAGCAACAGCGCAGCGCTATAGGTAGGTGGTAGCAACAGCGCAGCCCTATAGGTAGGTGGTAGCAACAGCGCAGCCCTATAGGTAGGTGGTAGCAACAGCGCAGCCCTATAGGTAGGTGGTAGCAACAGCGCAGCGCTACAGGTAGGTGGTAGCAACAGCGCAGCCCTATAGGTAGGTGGTAGCAACAGCGCAGCCCTATAGGTAGGTGGTAGCAACAGCGCAGCCCTATAGGTAGGTGGTAGCAACAGCGCAGCCCTATAGGTAGGTGGTAGCAACAGCGCAGCGTTATAGGTAGGTGGTAGCAACAGCGCAGCGCTATAGGTAGGTGGTAGCAACAGCGCAGCGCTATAGGTAGGTGGTAGCAACAGCGCAGCGCTACAGGTAGGTGGTAGCAACAGCGCAGCGCTATAGGTAGGTGGTAGCTACAGCGCAGCCCTAGAGGTAGGTGGTAGCTACAGCGCAGCCCTATAGGTAGGTGGTAGCAACAGCGCAGCGCTATAGATAGGTGGTAGCAACAGCGCAGCCCTATAGGTAGGTGGTAGCAACAGCGCAGCCCTATAGGTAGGTGGTAGCAACAGCGCAGCCCTATAGGTAGGTGGTAGCAACAGCGCAGCCCTATAGGTAGGTGGTAGCAACAGCGCAGCGCTATAGGTAGGTGGTAGCAACAGCGCAGCCCTATAGGTAGGTGGTAGCAACAGCGCAGCCCTATAGGTAGGTGGTAGCAACAGCGCAGCCCTATAGGTAGGTGGTAGCAACAGCGCAGCCCTATAGGTAGGTGGTAGCAACAGCGCAGCCCTATAGGTAGGTGGTAGCAACAGCGCAGCGCTATAGGTAGGTGGTAGCAACAGCGCAGCGCTATAGGTAGGTGGTAGCAACAGCGCAGCCCTATAGGTAAGTGGTAGCAACAGCGCAGCGCTATAGGTAGGTGGTAGCAACAGCGCAGCGCTACAGGTAGGTGGTAGCAACAGCGCAGCGCTATAGGTAGGTGGTAGCAACAGCGCAGCCCTATAGGTAGGTGGTAGCAACAGCGCAGCGCTATAGGTAGGTGGTAGCAACAGCGCAGCGCTATAGGTAGGTGGTAGCAACAGCGCAGCGCTATAGGTAGGTGGTAGCAACAGCGCAGCCCTATAGGTAGGTGGTAGCAACAGCGCAGCCCTATAGGTAGGTGGTAGCAACAGCGCAGCGCTATAGGTAGGTGGTAGCAACAGCGCAGCGCTATAGGTAGGTGGTAGCAACAGCGCAGCCCTATAGGTAGGTGGTAGCAACAGCGCAGCGCTATAGGTAGGTGGTAGCAACAGCGCAGCGCTATAGGTAGGTGCTAGCAACAGCGCAGCCCTATAGGTAGGTGGTAGCAACAGCGCAGCCCTATAGGTAAGTGGTAGCAACAGCGCAGCCCTATAGGTATGTGGTAGCAACAGCGCAGCGCTATAGGTAAGTGGTAGCAACAGCGCAGCGCTATAGGTAGGTGGTAGCAACAGCGCAGCGCTATAGGTAGGTGGTAGCAACAGCGCAGCCCTATAGGTAGGTGGTAGCAACAGCGCAGCCCTATAGGAAGGTGGTAGCAACAGCGCAGCGCTATAGGTAGGTGGTAGCAACAGCGCAGCGCTATAGGTAGGTGGTAGCAACAGAGCAGCGCTATAGGTAGGTGGTAGCAACAGCGCAGCCCTATAGGTAGGTGGTAGCAACAGCGCAGCCCTATAGGTAGGTGGTAGCAACAGCGCAGCCCTATAGGTAGGTGGTAGCAACAGCGCAGCGCTATAGGTAGGTGGCAGCAACAACGCAGCGCTATAGGTAGGTGGTAGCAACAGCGCAGCCCTATAGGTAGGTGGTAGCAACAGCGAAGCCCTATAGGTAGGTGGTAGCAACAGCGCAGCGCTATAGGAAGGTGGTAGCAACAGCGCAGCGCTACAGGTAGGTGGTAGCAACAGCGCAGCCCTATAGGTAGGTGGTAGCAACAGCGCAGCGCTATAGGTAGGTGGTAGCAACAGCGCAGCCCTATAGGTAGGTGGTAGCAACAGCGCAGCCCTATAGGTAGGTGGTAGCAACAGCGCAGCGCTATAGGTAGGTGGTAGCAACAGCGCAGCCCTATAGGTAGGTGGTAGCAACAGCGCAGCCCTATAGGTAAGTGGTAGCAACAGCGCAGCCCTATAGGTAGGTGGTAGCAACAGCGCAGCGCTATAGGTAGGTGGTAGCAACAGCGCAGCCCTATAGGTAGGTGGTAGCAACAGCGCAGCGCTATAGGTAGGTGGTAGCAACAGCGCAGCGCTATAGGTAGGTGGTAGCTACAGCGCAGCGCTACAGGTAGGTGGTAGCAACAGCGCAGCCCTATAGGTAGGTGGTAGCAACGCAGCCCTATAGGTAGGTGGTAGCAACAGCGCAGCGCTATAGGTAGGTGGTAGCAACAGCGCAGCCCTATAGGTAGCTGGTAGCAACAGCGCAGCCCTATAGGAAGGTGGTAGCAACAGCGCAGCCCTATAGGTAGGTGGTAGCAACAGCGCAGCCCTATAAGTAGGTGGTAGCAACAGCGCAGCCCTATAGGTAGGTGGTAGCAACAGCGCAGCCCTATAGGTAGGTGGTAGCAACAGCGCAGCGCTATAGGAAGGTGGTAGCAACAACGCAGCCCTATAGGTAGGTGGTAGAAACAGCGCAGCCCTATAGGTAGGTGGTAGCAACAGCGCAGCGCTATAGGAAGGTGGTAGCAACAGCGCAGCCCTATAGGTAGGTGGTAGCAACAGCGCAGCGCTATAGGTAGGTGGTAGCAACAGCGCAGCGCTATAGGTAGGTGGTAGCTACAGCGCAGCGCTACAGGTAGGTGGTAGCAACAGCGCAGCGCTATAGGTAGGTGGTAGCAACAGCGCAGCGCTACAGGTAGGTGGTAGCAACAGCGCAGCGCTATAGGTAGGTGGTAGCAACAGCGCAGCGCTATAGGTAGGTGGTAGCAACAGCGCAGCGCTACAGGTAGGTGGTAGCAACAGCGCAGCGCTACAGGTAGGTGGTAGCAACAGCGCAGCGCTACAGGTAGGTGGTAGCAACAGCGCAGCGCTATAGGTAGGTGGTAGCAACAGCGCAGCGCTACAGGTAGGTGGTAGCAACAGCGCAGCGCTATAGGTAGGTGGTAGCAACAGCGCAGCCCTATAGGTAGGTGGTAGCAACAGCGCAGCGCTATAGGTAGGTGGTAGCAACAGCGAAGCGCTATAGGTAGGTGGTAGCAACAGCGCAGCGCTATAGGTAGGTGGTAGCAACAGCGCAGCCCTATAGGTAGGTGGTAGCAACAGCGCAGCGCTATAGGTAGGTGGTAGCAACAGCGCAGCGCTACAGGTAGGTGGTAGCAACAGCGCAGCGCTATAGGTAGGTGGTAGCAACAGCGCAGCGCTATAGGTAGGTGGTAGCAACAGCGCAGCGCTATAGGTAGGTGGTAGCAACAGCGAAGCGCTATAGGTAGGTGGTAGCAACAGCGCAGCGCTATAGGTAGGTGGTAGCAACAGCGCAGCCCTATAGGTAAGTGGTAGCAACAGCGCAGCCCTATAGGTAGGTGGTAGCAACAGCGCAGCGCTATAGGTAGGTGGTAGCAACAGCGCAGCGCTATAGGTAGGTGGTAGCAACAGCGCAGCGCTATAGGTAGGTGGTAGCAACAGCGCAGCCCTATAGGTAGGTGGTAGCAACAGCGCAGCGCTATAGGTAGGTGGTAGCAACAGCGCAGCGCTATAGGTAGGTGGTAGCAACAGCGCAGCGCTATAGGTAGGTGGTAGCAACAGCGCAGCGCTATAGGTAGGTGGTAGCAACAGCGCAGCCCTATAGGTAGGTGGTAGCAACAGCGCAGCGCTATAGGTAGGTGGTAGCAACAGCGCAGCGCTATAGGTAGGTGGTAGCAACAGCGCAGCCCTATAGGTAGGTGGTAGCAACAGCGCAGCGCTATAGGTAGGTGGTAGCAACAGCGCAGCGCTATAGGTAGGTGGTAGCAACAGCGCAGCCCTATAGGTAGGTGGTAGCAACAGCGCAGCCCTATAGGTAGGTGGTAGCAACAGCGCAGCCCTATAGGTAGGTGGTAGCAACAGCGCAGCCCTATAGGTAGGTGGTAGCAACAGCGCAGCCCTATAGGTAGGTGGTAGCAACAGCGCAGCGCTATAGGTAGGTGGTAGCAACAGCGCAGCCCTATAGGTAGGTGGTAGCAACAGCGCAGCGCTATAGGTAGGTGGTAGCAACAGCGCAGCGCTATAGGTAGGTGGTAGCAACAGCGCAGCGCTATAGGTAGGTGGTAGCAACAGCGCAGCCCTATAGGTAGGTGGTAGCAACAGCGCAGCGCTATAGGTAGGTGGTAGCAACAGCGCAGCCCTATAGGTAGGTGGTAGCAACAGCGCAGCGCTATAGGTAGGTGGTAGCAACAGCGCAGCGCTATAGGTAGGTGGTAGCAACAGCGCAGCGCTATAGGTAGGTGGTAGCAACAGCGCAGCGCTATAGGTAGGTGGTAGCAACAGCGCAGCGCTATAGGTAGGTGGTAGCAACAGCGCAGCCCTATAGGTAGGTGGTAGCAACAGCGCAGCGCTATAGGTAGGTGGTAGCAACAGCGCAGCGCTATAGGTAGGTGGTAGCAACAGCGCAGCCCTATAGGTAGGTGGTAGCAACAGCGCAGCGCTATAGGTAGGTGGTAGCAACAGCGCAGCGCTATAGGTAGGTGGTAGCAACAGCGCAGCGCTATAGGTAGGTGGTAGCAACAGCGCAGCGCTATAGGTAGGTGGTAGCAACAGCGCAGCCCTATAGGTAGGTGGTAGCAACAGCGCAGCCCTATAGGTAGGTGGTAGCAACAGCGCAGCGCTATAGGTAGGTGGTAGCAACAGCGCAGCCCTATAGGTAGGTGGTAGCAACAGCGCAGCGCTATAGGTAGGTGGTAGCAACAGCGCAGCCCTATAGGTAGGTGGTAGCAACAGCGCAGCCCTATAGGTAAGTGGTAGCAACAGCGCAGCGCTATAGGTAAGTGGTAGCAACAGCGCAGCCCTATAGGTAAGTGGTAGCAACAGCGCAGCCCTATAGGTAAGTGGTAGCAACAGCGCAGCGCTATAGGTAGGTGGTAGCAACAGCGCAGCGCTATAGGTAGGTGGTAGCAACAGCGCAGCCCTATAGGTAGGTGGTAGCAACAGCGCAGCGCTATAGGTAGGTGGTAGCAACAGCGCAGCGCTATAGGTAGGTGGTAGCAACAGCGCAGCCCTATAGGTAGGTGGTAGCAACAGCGCAGCGCTATAGGTAGGTGGTAGCAACAGCGCAGCGCTATAGGTAGGTGGTAGCAACAGCGCAGCCCTATAGGTAGGTGGTAGCAACAGCGCAGCCCTCTAGGTAGGTGGTAGCAACAGCGCAGCCCTATAGGTAGGTGGTAGCAACAGCGCAGCCCTATAGGTAGGTGGTAGCAACAGCGCAGCGCTATAGGTAGGTGGTAGCAACAGCGCAGCCCTTGAGGTAGGTGGTAGCAACAGGGCAGCCCTATAGGAAGGTGGTAGTAACAGCGCAGCGCTATAGGTAGGTGGTAGCAACAGCCCAGCGCTATAGGAAGGTGGTAGTAACAGCGCAGCGCTATAGGTAGGTGGTAGCAACAGCGCAGCCCTATAGGTAGGTGGTAGCAACAGCGCAGCCCTATAGGATGGTGTTAGCAACAGCGCAGCGCTATAGGAAAGTGGTAGCAACAGCGCAGCCCTATAGGTAGGTGGTAGCAACAGCGCAGTCCTATAAGTAGGTGGTAGCAACAGCTCAGCGCTATAGGTAGGTGGTAGCAACAGCGCAGTCCTATAAGTAGGTGGTAGCAACATCGCAGCGCTATAGGTAGGTGGTAGCAACAGCGCAGCGCTATAGGTAGGTGGTAGCAACAACGCAGCGCTATAGGTAGGTGGTAGCAACAGCGCAGCCCTATAGGTAGGTGGTAGCAACAGCGCAGCCCTATAGGTAGGTGGTAGCAACAGCGCAGCCCTATAGGTAGGTGGTAGCAACAGCGCAGCGCTATAGGTAGGTGGCAGCAACAACGCAGCGCTATAGGTAGGTGGTAGCAACAGCGCAGCCCTATAGGTAGGTGGTAGCAACAGCGCAGCCCTATAGGTAGGTGGTAGCAACAGCGCAGCGCTATAGGAAGGTGGTAGCAACAGCGCAGCGCTACAGGTAGGTGGTAGCAACAGCGCAGCCCTATAGGTAGGTGGTAGCAACAGCGCAGCGCTATAGGTAGGTGGTAGCAACAGCGCAGCGCTATAGGTAGGTGGTAGCAACAGCGCAGCCCTATAGGTAAGTGGTAGCAACAGCGCAGCCCTATAGGTAGGTGGTAGCAACAGCGCAGCGCTATAGGTAGGTGGTAGCAACAGCGCAGCGCTATAGGAAGGTGGTAGCAACAGCGCAGCGCTACAGGTAGGTGGTAGCAACAGCGCAGCGCTACAGGTAGGTGGTAGCAACAGCGCAGCCCTATAGGTAGGTGGTAGCAACAGCGCAGCGCTATAGGTAGGTGGTAGCAACAGCGCAGCCCTATAGGTAGGTGGTAGAAACAGCGCAGCGCTATAGGTAGGTGGTAGCAACAGCGCAGCGCTATAGGAAGGTGGTAGCAACAGCGCAGCCCTATAGGAAGGTGGTAGCAACAGCGCAGCCCTATAGGTAGGTGGTAGCAACAGCGCAGCGCTACAGGTAGGTGGTAGCAACAGCGCAGCCCTATAGGTAGGTGGTAGCAACAGCGCAGCCCTATAGGTAGGTGGTAGCAACAGCGCAGCCCTATAGGTAGGTGGTAGCAACAGCGCAGCGCTATAGGTAGGTGGTAGCAACAGCGCAGCGCTATAGGTAGGTGGTAGCAACAGCGCAGCGCTACAGGTAGGTGGTAGCAACAGCGCAGCGCTATAGGTAGGTGGTAGCTACAGCGCAGCCCTATAGGTAGGTAGTAGCTACAGCGCAGCCCTATAGGTAGGTGGTAGCAACAGCGCAGCGCTATAGGTAGGTGGTAGCAACAGCGCAGCCCTATAGGTAGGTGGTAGCAACAGCGCAGCCCTATAGGTAGGTGGTAGCAACAGCGCAGCCCTATAGGTAGGTGGTAGCAACAGCGCAGCGCTATAGGTAGGTGGTAGCAACAGCGCAGCCCTATAGGTAGGTGGTAGCAACAGCGCAGCCCTATAGGTAGGTGGTAGCAACAGCGCAGCCCTATAGGTAGGTGGTAGCAACAGCGCAGCCCTATAGGTAGGTGGTAGCAACAGCGCAGCGCTATAGGTAAGTGGTAGCAACAGCGCAGCGCTATAGGTAGGTGGTAGCAACAGCTCAGCCCTATAGGTAAGTGGTAGCAACAGCGCAGCGCTATAGGTAGGAGGTAGCAACAGCGCAGCGCTATAGGTAGGTGGTAGCAACAGCGCAGCCCTATAGGTAAGTGGTAGCAACAGCGCAGCCCTATAGGTATGTGGTAGCAACAGCGCAGCGCTATAGGTAAGTGGTAGCAACAGCGCAGCGCTATAGGTAAGTGGTAGCAACAGCGCAGCGCTATAGGTAGGTGGTAGCAACAGCGCAGCCCTATAGGTAGGTGGTAGCAACAGCGCAGCCCTATAGGTAGGTGGTAGCAACAGCGCAGCGCTATAGGTAGGTGTTAGCAACAGCGCAGCGCTATAGGTAGGTGGTAGCAACAGAGCAGCGTTACAGGTAGGTGGTAGCAACAGAGCAGCGCTACAGGTAGGTGGTAGCAACAGCGCAGCGCTATAGGTAGGTGGTAGCAACAGCGCAGCGCTATAGGTAGGTGGTAGAAACAGCGCAGCGCTATAGGTAGGTGGTAGCAACAGCGCAGCGCTATAGGAAGGGGGTAGCAACAGCGCAGCCCTATAGGTAGGTGGTAGCAACAGCGCAGCGCTACAGGTAGGTGGTAGCAATAGCGCAGCCCTATAGGTAGGTGGTAGCAACAGCGCAGCCCTATAGTTAGGTGGTAGCAACAGCGCAGCGCTACAGGTAGGTGGTAGCAACAGCGCAGCGCTATAGGTAGGTGGTAGCAACAGCGCAGCCCTATAGGTAGGTGGTAGCAACAGCGCAGCCCTATAGGTAGGCGGTAGCAACAGCGCAGCGCTATAGGTAGGTGGTAGCAACAGCGCAGCGCTATAGGTAGGTGGTAGCAACAGCGCAGCGCTATAGGTGGGTGGTAGCAACAGCGCAGCGCTATAGGTAGGTGGTAGCAAGAGCTCAGCCCTATAGGTAGGTGGTAGCAACAGCGCAGCGCTATAGGTAGGTGGTAGCAACAGCGCAGCGCTACAGGTAGGTGGTAGCAACAGCGCAGCGCTACAGGTAGGTGGTAGCAACAGCGCAGCGCTATAGGTAGGTGGTAGCAACAGCGCAGCCCTATAGGTAGGTGGTAGCAACAGCGCAGCCCTATAGGTAGGTGGTAGCAACAGCGCAGCCCTATAGGTAGGTGGTAGCAACAGCGCAGCGCTACAGGTAGGTGGTAGCAACAGCGCAGCCCTATAGGTAGGTGGTAGCAACAGCGCAGCCCTATAGGTAGGTGGTAGCAACAGCGCAGCCCTATAGGTAGGTGGTAGCAACAGCGCAGCCCTATAGGTAGGTGGTAGCAACAGCGCAGCGCTATAGGTAGGTGGTAGCAACAGCGCAGCGCTATAGGTAGGTGGTAGCAACAGCGCAGCGCTATAGGTAGGTGGTAGCAACAGCGCAGCGCTATAGGTAGGTGGTAGCAACAGCGCATTGCTACAGGTAGGTGGTAGCAACAGCGCAGCGCTATAGGTAGGTGGTAGCTACAGCGCAGCCCTAGAGGTAGGTGGTAGCTACAGCGCAGCCCTATAGGTAGGTGGTAGCAACAGCGCAGCGCTATAGGTAGGTGGTAGCAACAGCGCAGCCCTATAGGTAGGTGGTAGCAACAGCGCAGCCCTATAGGTAGGTGGTAGCAACAGCGCAGCCCTATAGGTATGTGGTAGCAACAGCGCAGCGCTATAGGTAGGTGGTAGCAACAGCGCAGCCCTATAGGTAGGTGGTAGCAACAGCGCAGCCCTATAGGTAGGTGGTAGCAACAGCGCAGCCCTATAGGTAGGTGGTAGCAACAGCGCAGCCCTATAGGTAGGTGGTAGCAACAGCGCAGCCCTATAGGTAGGTGGTAGCAACAGCGCAGCGCTATAGGTAGGTGGTAGCAACAGCGCAGCGCTATAGGTAGGTGGTAGCAACAGCGCAGCCCTATAGGTAAGTGGTAGCAACAGCGCAGCGCTATAGGTAGGTGGTAGCAACAGCGCAGCGCTACAGGTAGGTGGTAGCAACAGCGCAGCGCTATAGGTAGGTGGTAGCAACAGCGCAGCCCTATAGGTAGGTGGTAGCAACAGCGCAGCGCTATAGGTAGGTGGTAGCAACAGCGCAGCGCTATAGGTAGGTGGTAGCAACAGCGCAGCGCTATAGGTAGGTGGTAGCAACAGCGCAGCCCTATAGGTAGGTGGTAGCAACAGCGCAGCCCTATAGGTAGGTGGTAGCAACAGCGCAGCGCTATAGGTAGGTGGTAGCAACAGCGCAGCGCTATAGGTAGGTGGTAGCAACAGCGCAGCCCTATAGGTAGGTGGTAGCAACAGCGCAGCGCTATAGGTAGGTGGTAGCAACAGCGCAGCGCTATAGGTAAGTGGTAGCAACAGCGCAGCGCTATAGGTAGGTGGTAGCAACAGCTCAGCCCTATAGGTAAGTGGTAGCAACAGCGCAGCGCTATAGGTAGGTGGTAGCAACAGCGCAGCGCTATAGGTAGGTGGTAGCAACAGCGCAGCCCTATAGGTAAGTGGTAGCAACAGCGCAGCCCTATAGGTATGTGGTAGCAACAGCGCAGCGCTATAGGTAAGTGGTAGCAACAGCGCAGCGCTATAGGTAAGTGGTAGCAACAGCGCAGCGCTATAGGTAGGTGGTAGCAACAGCGCAGCCCTATAGGTAGGTGGTAGCAACAGCGCAGCCCTATAGGTAGGTGGTAGCAACAGCGCAGCGCTATAGGTAGGTGGTAGCAACAGCGCAGCGCTATAGGTAGGTGGTAGCAACAGAGCAGCGCTACAGGTAGGTGGTAGCAACAGAGCAGCGCTACAGGTAGGTGGTAGCAACAGCGCAGCGCTATAGGTAGGTGGTAGCAACAGCGCAGCGCTATAGGTAGGTGGTAGAAACAGCGCAGCGCTATAGGTAGGTGGTAGCAACAGCGCAGCGCTATAGGAAGGGGGTAGCAACAGCGCAGCCCTATAGGTAGGTGGTAGCAACAGCGCAGCGCTACAGGTAGGTGGTAGCAATAGCGCAGCCCTATAGGTAGTTGGTAGCAACAGCGCAGCCCTATAGGTAGGTGGTAGCAACAGCGCAGCGCTACAGGTAGGTGGTAGCAACAGCGCAGCGCTATAGGTAGGTGGTAGCAATAGCGCAGCCCTATAGGTAGGTGGTAGCAACAGCGCAGCCCTATAGGTAGGTGGTAGCAACATCGCAGCGCTATAGGTAGGTGGTAGCAACATCGCAGCGCTATAGGTAGGTGGTAGCAACAGCGCAGCGCTATAGGTAGGTGGTAGCAACAGCGCAGCGCTATAGGTAGGTGGTAGCAACAGCTCAGCCCTATAGGTAGGTGGTAGCAACAGCGCAGCGCTATAGGTAGGTGGTAGCAACAGCGCAGCGCTACAGGTAGGTGGTAGCAACAGCGCAGCGCTACAGGTAGGTGGTAGCAACAGCGCAGCGCTATAGGTAGGTGGTAGCAACAGCGCAGCCCTATAGGTAGGTGGTAGCAACAGCGCAGCCCTATAGGTAGGTGGTAGCAACAGCGCAGCCCTATAGGTAGGTGGTAGCAAACAGGCGTTACAGCATTTAGCCCGGAGTGAGTAGTGAATTGGAGCGGACGCATAGGACTCAAGTTTTGTATAACAGATAAGATTAACGAATGTTTGATGCTTTTCAGTCGGTGAGCACGATTGTACCCAAATGAGATTGGTCATTCCCTAATCCAGAAAAATAATTACATGAGATTAATAAATACTCTTGGATGACCAGTGTCTGTCGTCAAGTGATCATCATCAGATCCATTACACTAAGGCTACAATACATCACATAAACTATAACTAACAAATATTAACGAGTTGAACTACACCCTCTGTCTGAAAAGTTCGGTGAATAGGTCTATATTACGAACGGGTTGTTGGCTTACCTGAAACAGCCGTTACTATCCCTCGAAGTAATCCCCGTGGATGGTTATGCACTTCTGAGAACGACTGAACAAGTCCTGGAAACTCCTGGCATAGTCTTCTTCAGGAATAGCCTTCAGTTTGGGTCGTCAAAACTCTAAATTGAAAGCAAGAGAGAAGCGGAAATTATGCAACCTGCCTTGCACACCTGATAGACGGGCGGCAGTGAGAAGGGTGAATGTTCCGTGGAATGGATTGGTCCTGAAAACCATCGTCACGGGTGACGAGACCTGGTGCCTGAGGTACGACCTCGAAGGCAAGCGTCAAAGTATGGAGTATTGGGGTCCAGGGTCGCCGAAAATCCCTGAAGGGCCAGAGGTTTTCGGACATTTCGGACATCCAACGTAATGTGACGACCCAACTGAAGACTATCCCTCAGGAAACCTATGCCAGTACTTATACAGCCGTTCTAAGATGTGCATAACCACCCACGGGGATTACTTCGAAGGATAGTAACGGCTGTTTCAGGTAAGCCAACAATCCGTTCGTAATATACACCCATTCACCGAACGTATTGGACAGAGGGTGTATCAAAACTAATACCGCAACTAATGAAGTGTACATATTGTAAATATTGTCACCCCTACTTTCAGACAAAAACATTTTGTAGCCTAAGTGTAATGGATCTGATGATGATCACTTGATGATCGAAACTGATCATCCAAGTGTATTTACTAATCTCATGTTAAATGTTTCCAGGATTAGGGAATAACCCATCTCATTTGGGTACTATCGTGTTGACCGACTGAAAATATGAAACTTTCGTTTACTAAGGCAACACTGAAAATGAATTTATACACCATAATGTTCACGGCTAGTCAGATAAGTTTAAATAATATTTTTCCATTTATGTGCTGTGTACAATTTGTGCATTATAATCACATAAAATAGGCCACCAATTTGAATAGGAACGGTTGATTTAGAACACTTTATAACAAAAGAGTGTAGACATTATTTCTGATTCTGGTCACAATAATAATTCAATAGAACACAGGTTAGCAGTTTTAAAATACATCAACAATAACACAGCAACCAGAGTATTGAACAATCACATCTGTAAATGAGATTGACGTGTTACACAAGTTTTTACGATCTTATGTAATCTCAACATTGTATATATTTGTGCATAAGTATAATTCATAACTAGGGCTCGGATTTTTAGGTAAATAAATATTTTTTTATGTAAATACATATTTTAAGCATTTTTCCTATAAATACATAAATTCCTCCTTTTCACTTATTAGCACATAAAATGACATAACATTTACATTTTTAGCCTACTTTTCACATTTTGCAAAAATGAGGAAAAAGTAGACTTATGAGATCGGGCAAATGTGTGTCTGTCTGTCTGTCCTTCTGTCTGTCTGTCTGGCTGTGTGTGTGTCCTCCCCTATCAACTCCTAAACGGCTGGAGCAATTGAAACAAAATTAGGTAGGAGTAAAGGTCTATACCTGAATATCTCACGGCGATATTTGAAAATGATGTCAGTGCTACCAATTGCTGAAAAATCGCAATTGAAATTTGAGCTCCATGTTGTATATCTTGGAAGGTATGAATGGGAGCTATTTCAAAATTGGCACACGTATAGATAATAATATTGCAGTTTAATTTCCAGGAGGCTATACATGGCAGTGTTGCCAAAATGATTCTAAGCCTGCTGATAGGTCCAAATTTTAAATGCATATAACTTCTACACTATCAATTTGATTTCAACCAAATTTCGTATGTGCTATGTGTACATAAACAGATATGACTGAGCATATTCTTAAGAGCCAACTGTTAATAAATGCTCTCAATTTTTTAAATCCAAATACCCATTTATCAGAAAGTATGCCAGCCGAGAGCTTTAAACTATGCAGACGTATATTACCTGATATTCCATATTAATTTGGAGTAACTTATATACGTCAGTGCTACCAACATGATTCTAAGCCTGCTGAGAGGTCCAAATTTAAATACATGTAACTTCTATACTATCATTTGGATTTCAACCAAATTTCGTGTGTGCTATGTGTACCATAACAGATATGACTATGCGTATTCTTAAGAGCAACCAGGGCTGCCAACTGTTAATAAATTCTGTCTCTATTTTTGTTACCCAAATATCAATATATCAGAAAGTATGCAAGCCAATAGCTCTAAACATTGCACACGTATAGTACCTGGCATTCTAGATTAATTTGGAATAACTAATATAGGCCTACTCCAGTGCTGCCAACATGATTCTAAGCCTGCTGATAAGTCCAATTTTAAAATGCATATAACTTCTATACTAATTAATGGATTTCATTCAAAATGGACACAACAATAGATCATATTATTTCAGATTATTTCTGACCAATACATGTATGTCATTGTGGCCAACATGATTTTACGCGCGCTGTTAGATCCAATGTTTAACTGCATGTAACGTCCATGCTATCCATTGGACTTCAACCAAATTTTGTATTCTGTACCTTAAGAGATGGAGCTAAGAATATATATAGTCACCAGGGCTGCCAAGTGTAGTTCTCTATTAGGATATAGTATGCCATGTATACAGTATTTCGAACCAATTAGAAATTTCTATATTACCAACTTAATTTAGTAATTATTCTAGATAGATCCATATAGATTAATCATTGGCATGAATCTTAAATTTTAAGAAAAGTAGGCCCTTCAGTTCGTCACGGAACTTCTTGTTTAAATCAGCATGCTAGATCTCTCAGTATTTTACATTTTTGTTCTGTGTTACGTCAACGGGGAAGAACCTGTGAGCTATCTAATCGTCATGCAGAGCGTATGCCAGCTTGCAACTGTGTTATTCTTAACTTGTCGCCCCGTGCCACTCACTGTGGAAGCCGGGGTTTCCTTGTCCATAGCCATATTGCACCAAGTGCTAGACCTCCCCCTCTCCCAGCTACCTGGAACCAGTGTCACTCGCATGCAGTTCATTACTGGCACTGTGAAGTGTAAGGCAGTTCTACGATGCCTAAAGTAAAAACAACTCAAGTTATTTTACTTCTGACAGGGGCGTTCTATTTTGTCAGCCATGTGGGAAAGCAAACAAGGCTGAACAGCGATCTCAAGTTACACAACACCTCAACGACAAGAAACAATTTGCCGCAGTTTCACGCCTTCAGAAGAAGTGTTTCGCGATATTCGTCGGTCATTAGTGATGGACAACCTGAAGATGTATCTCGTTGTGTATTGTAACCAGTGAGGCATAGCATAAATTGCATTCGAGAGTACTGCATATTGTTTATATTCACATCAATAAACTAAATTATAATTAAATATTTTGAATTTTTTGTCACATAAAAAATAAATATTTTCCCGATTTTTAACACCAAAAAATCCGAGCCCTTTTCATAACCATCGTAATTAATGAAGCCTAACTGAGCAAGACCTGAGGATGCACGCTTGACGTTCGAAACTTGTCATCCATTTTTAGTACTCCCATTCCTGTTCCTAAAAGCGTGTTATTTTGTGATAAATATCTTATGTAGTATTTTCATGTTGGGGCAGCTTGCCACGGTTGGTGTGTGGTTATCGTGTCGAATTACTAACCCCCCTAGCTTGCAGGTTCGCTCCTGGCCGTGGTAAGTGATTTTTGAAAGGCGGCAAAAATGACGACACGCATGTCATACGATGTTGGCATGTTAAAGAACCCATTTGAATTCAGTAGACCGAGTTCATAATGGCAAAATTAAATTCTGGATTTTCCGCCTACACAATGATCCTCATTTCTCTAATAGAAAGCGCTATAAAATCAAGGAGCTTAGATATCTAACCTCCTTGACTGACATAGTGCTTCAAGGAACAACGAAATTTGACATGCAAGCTGCCCTCTGGGTGTCAAATAACAAAGCTTGCACTCGGCCACCCAGGCCATACGATACTATTATTATTATATTGGGGCAAATAAATACTTGCTTCCCGCATAAAAAGAATGTGTTGACCGACTGAAAAGCTTTCTTTATCTGGAGTAAATATTTTAGTACTGATATTCATTTTGAGCCCTTAAGATTCCCATATTGGTTCTATTCAGCTCTTCCATGGAAATCCTTATATCACTGTTCCTGTTCATATGACATTAATGCATTTTTTCCGTGGCGATACAGCCCATGAAGGACCTGGCCCCAGCAAACTGCCCAGCCATTTGGCCTGCAGATTATGGGGTGACGCCTGGTCAGCGCTTTACCCCCACCTTATTCTTGGTCTCCGTGACCAGGGTGCTGTCTAACTGTCAGAGCGCTTCTCAATGGTCTTCACGAGGCTGAGTGCACCCCGGTACAGCCTTGTATTTACATTCTCATTTTATGCCAGTTGCTGATTCATTTAGTGGCTTATGATATGGCGATCATTTAGTCCTGCGTACTTGGTAGTTTGTAACCTGTGTTATTGTTGTGAATGTAACTGTGTGTACATTTGTAGTTGAAACTAGACATGGATAGGAGGCAGCCATGGCCGTAAATTAGGAACAATTCTGGCATGTTGAACCACTTCATAGATGAATGAGATGGAAACAGAACCCATCTCTTCTCAGCTCTGCCTCACGAGGCTTGGTGTACCCCGTTCGATCCCTCAGTTCAGGCCAGAAATAAATTCCTAGGCAGAGCCAGCGATTTAAACCGAACTTCGAGGCTGATACCCAAAAATCCCAACCATTACACCACACGGTGGATCTAATTTTATAATTTCGGTTTATATGTATAATCGTATCACACAGCTGTGTGATTTTTAGCCAATTTTCTTTAATGAAAAGATAAGCTTATGAGATCAGCTTTTGTCCCGGTGTGTGTGACCCTAATAAAATCTAAACGACCAAAGTACAGTCAATAAAGCTCGGTTAGTACATAGTACTACCTCGTCCGACCTCGATCGTGCCTTTCAAATTTCAATATGATTCACCAATCCAACATGGCGACCGCGCGAAATATATCACTGCCATGCTATAGGGTATCTCCGCAACAGTTACAGATATCACCCTCAAATTTTGTACGCTGGTATGGGGCATTACTATACGTTCACCTACGTGATTTTCAAAAACCTGTTAAGTACAAAACTAACATGGCAGCCATGGGAATTTGAAACATTTGAATTGACCCTCCTCGCGATTTAACCATTCGAACGCAGTGAAACTTGGTACAATAATTGTATATACAATTTTAAATCAAGTGACAAATAATATAGTTCAATTATATTCATAACGTCAAGATCGCGGCTATGCAAAATTTTAAAAATAAGTTTTTATTCCTTGTGTCCATATTATACGATCAAAGTGAACGTTTGAATAATGAGCCTACGCAATAGTCTTCATATAATGGTACATTACTCTATGGCAGAAATATATAACCATCCAAAATGGCGGCCGCGCGCAATATTCCTCTGGCATTCTATATCTCCGAAACTATTACAGATATCACCCATCAGTTTCGTATGGTGATAGAGAATATTACTACAAGTTCACGTATGTGATATTAAGAATCCTGTTATCTACGAAACCAACATAGCGGCCAAGCGAATTTAAAATATTCAGATGGCATTTTCTCGCTATTTAATCGGCTGAGCACAGTGGAAATTGGTACGGCACATACTTAAACATGAATAAAGCTTCTGGGTTTTATCCAATTGCTTCAATAATCTCCAGATGGTGGCTGTGCAAACTTTTAAAATTATTTCTATTATTTTTTGTGACCTAACCAAGTGATCGAGATGAACGTTTGAATAATGAACCTAAGCAATTATCATTATAAAATTATACATTATTCTATAGTCTACGTCTACATATAGAACAATCCAACATGGCAATCATCCAAAATATTTCGACGGTGCTCAATCTCTGAGAAACTATTAAAGCATTCAAGCTGATTTTTATCATTTTGATAGAGGCTATTTACATAAGTCCACCTATGGGTCTTTCAGGCTATTGCCTGATGAGCAAAAATCCCACATGGTGGTGATGCGAAATTTAAATAGTTATATGGATTTTTCTCGCGGCTTAAATATCCGATGGCAGTGAATATTAGCACTGAAATACTTCATACAAGGCGCAATGATTTGTCGTCTAATTTAAATCAATTTCTTTGAGAACTTCAAAATGGCGCCTGTGCTATTTTTTAAAATATCGTTCATCTTTCTTGTGTCCTAAACAAGCGATAGAGATTCGGGTTGGTATAATGAGTCATGATTATAATATTCATTTGCTGGCACATAATCCTGTGGCATATAAATGAACAATCCAACATGTCGTCGAGGCAATACATTTTACCGGTTCTCAATATCTCAAATAATGTTAAAACAATCAAACTAAAATGTTATATGCTGTTAGTGGACTGTTAAGTCAGGACAAATATATGACTTTCCAAATCCTGGGAAACACAATAACGTCAGGGTGGTAAAGTGTTCTTCAAATATTTAAAATAATATTTCTAGCTATCTAATCACCCGAGTGCAATGAAACTTGGCCCAGCGAGACTTTATTCAGAGCTTAGTGTACAGACATCAAATGCTGTTCAATTATTTTCAAAAATTCAAGATAACGTCAGTTCGAAATTTTAAAAGCAATTTTTAAATTTCCCATATATACTAAAGTTTGGTGCTTTCCAGTCGGTCAACGCGAATGTACCCAAAAGCGTTGGGTTATGCCCTAATCCTGAAAAGAATTACATGAGATAAATAAATACACTAGTGCTATATAGTTGACCGACTGAAAAGCACCAAACTTTAGTTTACTAAGGCAACTCTGAAATATGGCTTCAAACCTCACAATGTTTCCCATATATTATTTAGGTGATTGCAAAGATGATTCGTATGATGGGCTAAATTAGGGCACCAAATTCTGTAGCATACTTTTCGTTATTCATAGAAGCCGTGCATTTGTTTATTCTAAAAATTAATGGCAATGATTCGTCAGAGAAAGATGCCACCTCACGGGTGTAGTCTTAATCATCGATATTGAAACTGTATATTCTAGCATAGAACTTCCCATTGTAATGGTGTTGGTGAAGACATAGGATGTGAACCATAAGCTATATAGTATTGGCCTGTCACTTGGAAGATCGCTTTAATAGGCCGGAAAGTTTTAATGAAAAAAAAAACAGTGGGATAAATATATAAGAAAGCTATTTATTTCTTCAGGTAACTACTTGTCAATTCTGACACCATAGAGACCCGGGTTCGATTCCGGCTCTGCCAAGAAATTTTAAATCTGGTCTGAGGGCTGGAACGGGATACAGTCAGGCCCATGAGGCAATACTGAGAAGAGGCATGTTCTATTCCTACCTGAGCCATCCTGGTAATGGTTTTCCTTGGATTCCCATTTCAGCTCCATGCAAATACCAGGATGGTACCTAACGTACAGCCACGGATGCTTCCTACCTAAATCCTACCTCAATTACAAATACATACACTAGCACAGATATCACAGTTACACAGGTTATCAGACAAATTTCTACAGACACACCAAAGTACACGGGGTGGTATGATTCTTTTAAAGAATCAACAACAAATAACGATTTTTAATTCTAATATTTTGAGCCTACGCTTCTGCCAGTTTGCACTGTGCAGCTACGATAGCCATAGTAATTGCTATTGGTAATATCAACAAGAAGACCCAGCCTCTCGTCCGAGCCACCCCTCCCAATAAACAATCGGCTACACCTGCGACAGCTGAGTACAGTCAATTGACAAGCAACTGCTTCCAGCAAGCCGTAATGTGCTTGCTAATTCTGACCCATTTTGCCACCCTTAAAGAGACACTGCTACTTTGAAGAAACCCTCACAATAGCTGTGCGATAATATTCGGTGATATGCTTGGGTTCAGCTTAGCGTGAGAACTTTGACAACTGATGATGAATGTTGAGCACCATGATATATACGGAAAGCACTTCAATATATCATAAGCCCGGACTTATATCCATGTGTAACTGTCACCACCATTGCCAATGTCTCAGTTCTCAATAATAATTCAAGGGCTGGAGGTGGGACAGAAGTGAGCAGTGGGTAACATCGCGAAATGTCCCCATATACCACGATGCTCATTCGAATACTAGTATTTAAAAATATTTGGACGATTTAACGTTTAGTGCCTTCCTCTTCGTATTCAATACTTAAATTACAGCCTACAACATGGTTGCCCAAATAAAAAAATAATAGCTACGTGGTTCGAGCTCACTTCTTGCTGATACTCCGAGCTTTCTAGCACCTCATGGGATGCTTAGGACCTACAGCAGACTCTACCAACTTCTCCTCTCCCACCCACGTCACACTTTTCCTGATTCATGCTACATTGGAAGCAATATAAGCAGTGGTGAACAAAGCAAGGGGGATATAAGAAGTTGGTTGACACAATTAAGGAAATGATTTCTAATGAAAAAAAATCTGTTGATATCAAACATAGATCTAGGTAGTAGAAAGCCTTTGTCTGGAGCGTAGCACTCTATGGAAGTAAAACTTGGGCTGTTGGTGCAGCAAAAATGGAGAACAGAATCATTTGAAATATGGTGTTACAGAACCTAATAAACATCACAAACTGCTTCCGTCCACCGATGGGTGGGTAAATAGGATAACAAAAGAAGAGGCAGTGAGATGCGTAAAAGAGGAAAGATGTTCCTGGTGACTGCTAATGAAGAGAAGAGATAGTTTGGTAGGACACATATTAAAGCCCACGGGAGTAGCAAACTTGGTATTGAAAGAAGGGTCGAGGACAAGAAATGTAGGGTTTGACTAAGGTAAGAATATATTAAAGAGATTATCACGGATGTAAGGTCTGGTAGCTATGTAGAAATTATATGATTAGCTCAGGACCGGGAGGATGGAGGGCTGCATGAAAGCAGTCAAAATACTGAAGTCTCAATCACAAATTCACTTGCATCTGTGCTAGGCTTTGAACCCTGTGCGTCCTTCACCTGTATTATTCGATTACCTACAAACACACATTCTGAACAAAGATAATAATCGGTAGAAAGTGAAAAGGTCAGGTGATCTTGTAGTTTATTACGCAGTGGGTGCCGGAATAGTGTTACTCGTTCATTGACAATGGTGGTGGTGGTAGTGATAATTGTTTCAAAGAGCGGAAAATCAAGGTTATCTTCTTCTGTATATATGAGTGCCATGATTGACCTAATGAACATCAAAAACTGTTTCCATCCACCGATGCGTGGTTTAATAGAAAAGTAAAGAAATAAAGAAAGAATAATAAATAATAATTTCAACTCTGAGATTTGCTGATGACATCGTCATCTTGGCCGACAGACCTGAGGATTTGAATGGTATGGACTCCGTCTTGAGAAAAGAATTTATGATGAAAATTAATAAATGTAAAACAAAAATACTGGAATGCAGCCGAAATAAATCAGAAACCTGTATGGACATCAAATTGACAGGTGAAAAGCTGAAGGAAGTAGGAGACTTCTGTTACATGGGAAGCAAAATAACCAGTGATGGACAAAGCATAGAGGATATAAAAAGTAGGTTGGCTCAGGCAAGGAGAGCATTTCTACAAAAAAGGAATCTGTTGACATCGAATAGAGATTTAGATATTACGAAGACATTTTTGGAAGCCTTTGTCTGGAGCGTGGCGCTCTATGGAAGTGAAACTTGGACTATTGGTGCAGAAGAAATGAGGAGAATTGAAGCATTTGAAATATGGTGTCACAGGAGAACGATGAAGATCAGATGGGTAGATAGGGTTACAAACGAAGAGGTATTGAGACGAGTGGGAGAGGAGAGATGTTTCTGGCGACTGCTAATGAAGAGAAGAGATAGGTTAGTAGGACACATATTAAGACACCCAGGAATAGCATGCTTAGTTATGGAAGAATGGGTCGAGGACATGAACTGTAGGGGTAGACCAAGTTTAGAATATGTTAATAATAATAATAATAATAATAAAAATGTTATTGGTTTTACGTCCCTTTTAACTACACTGGCTTTTAGAGACGCTGGGGTGCCGGAATTTTGCCCCGAAGGGGATCTTTAACGTGCCAGTAAATGTACTGAAACGGCTCCCTCCCATTTGCGCACCCTCAAATGCCAGCTGACTGCGAGAATATGTTAAACAGATTGCCTCGGATTTAGGGTGTGGTAGCTATGTAGAGATGAAACGATTAGCTCAGGACAGGGAGTCTTGGAAAGCTGCATCAAACCAGTCAAAGTCTGAAGAATCAAACAACAACAAAGAAATAACGGAGAAAATCACAGCCTACTACGGGAAATGTAAATGTTTGAACACACAATATCTATTGCCTTTATACCGTAATGTCAGGTGTATCCTAATTCGTGATAATATTAATTGCAGGCATTAAAGTATAAATTTGGGGACGAAACGTTGCCAAATCTGATATTGTTACGTACCACCCCCTAGTGGCAATTACGTTAACTGGATTACGGTGGGCAGAAGCACAACAGGAATTTTTCCATTAAAGAAACGTATTAGCTTTATTGCGGGCCAGAAAGATACACCACCCAAATAGAAAATACAAGTAATTAGTATCTCACTCCAGTTTCCTCTCGTAGGGAACACTTGCCTTTCACTTGTCAATAAGCCACAGAAGATAGTCCCTCCTAATGGGACCGGTGGCCTCGGTAGAACTACCTGCAACACATCCTTGAATACACCAGCTACAGTTATTTACGATAGCCGGTCACTCACCACTACACTCTGCATCGCTGTCCGCTGGCTAGGGAAACAGCCCCCGGTGTTATCACTATTCACCACACTAACCTCTGTTGCATTGGAAAACACACTCGCTCAAAACACAGTTCCTCCGTAGGCTTCACACTCCTTCGCTGTCAAGAGAATCAGCTTCACTAGGATTTCGCAAGTCACTTAACCAACAACTGTCGCTCAGGTAAAAGCGCGCACTAGCTCGAAAACAATGTCCACCTCGCTGGCCAGGTCGCTCTTATATAGCAGGCTGGTGACTCAATGAATGCTTCTAGACCCGTCCAGGATTCACGGCTTCTCGAGATTTCCATCACTGGCTGGGTCACGAATATTCTGGACCATCCCTTTGTCCTAGTAGCCCTGTTGCGAAAGGCGCAGGTAATACACAGAGGCAGAGCATAGCCCGGGGGCGGCGGGGACTCACGCGGCGAGGCGACGAAACAAACTCACAGCCGTAACACCACCCCCTTCCTAAAAGGCTGATCGTCCCGATCAATCATTGGTCCGTCTGTGTCCCTCCGTAGGCTGCCAGGCGATCTCGATGCACTATCTTCATCCTCGTCCTCGGGCTCCGCTGGATCCTGTAGACGACATCGTTGATCCGTTTCACGACTCGGTACGGGACCTCCCAGGTCTTCTGCGGTTTGGGTGACAGGCCTTTCTTCCGTAATGGGTTGAAAAGCCAGACCAGGTCGTCCTCGTGGAATGCGCCGGCATCCGTCTGCTGGTCTAATCGGGTCTTCATTCGGTCGGTCTCGATCCGCAGTCTCCTCCTCGCGAACGCGTGCACGTCCTCCAGATGGTCGACCAGTTCTTGACAATACTGGCTTACCGGGACCGGATCATTCCCAGGTCGGCCGAAGGCAAGATCGACAGGTAGACGGAGTTCCCTCCCAAACATGGGCCGGGCTGGTGTGCACCCGGTGGCTTCATGCACGGCGGCGCGGTAGGCAAGGAGAAATAGTGGATGATCTTTGTCCCAATCCCTCTGGTGCTCACTAACGACTATTCGGAGATGGTTTTTGATGGTGCGATTGAATCGCTCTATCATCCCGTCGGACTGAGGGTGTAGCGGCGTCGTCCTTATCTTCCGGATTCCCAGCAGCTGGCATAGGTTCCGGAACACCTGCGACTCGAAATTCCTCCCTTGGTCGGAGTGCAGCTCCAGGGGTACTCCGTACCGGCAGACGAATTCCTTCACCAGGGTCTCTGCGATCGTCGCGGCTTCTTGGCCTCCGGCCATTTGGTGAAGTAGTCGCTGACGACCTTTATGTAGCGGTTCCCTGCCTCGTCAACGGGAATAGCCCAGCAACATCGATGGTCATTCTCTCCATGGGGCCGTCCACGTTGTAGGTCTTCAGTGGACCCCGTCGTCTTCGTCCTGGTCCCTTGCTGGCTGTGCATTCGTAGCACTTCGCGCAGTGGTTCTCCACGTCTGCTCGGCATCCGATCCAGTAAAACCGCTCTCTCAGCTTCTCCAGGGTCTTCTTTTTACCTAGGTGTCCATCAGATGATCCTCCATGGAATTCCTTCAGGACTTCCTCCGTCATAGCCTTTGGTACGACGACTTGTTCCCGATATGTCTTCCCGTCGGTGCTCTTCCAGGAACGGCAGATGAGGCCATCCCTTACAATCAGCGAGTCCCACTGCGCCCAGTAGGACTTGAACTTTGGACTGCAGTCGCTCACAATGTTCCACCCGGGTCTGGAAACACAGGCCCTCTTTCATTCGGCTATCAGTCCCAGGTCATCACCTTATGCTTGGGCCCGCGTGAGATATTCGCGGCTCCAGCTCCCTTGAAGCTCCACGATTGTCTTTCGGCACTGTATCCCGGTGTTCTCCTCCCTTCTGGTACAAAAGGTGCAGTCTTTGCAGCACGGTCTTCGTGACAGGGCGTCGGCGTTAGAATGCAGTTGGCCTTTCCTGTGCTGGATCTCAATGTTGTATTCTTGAAGTCTAACCACCGTGCGAGTTGACCCTCGGGCTGTTTGAAGTTCAGGAGCCACCGCAGTGATGCATGGTCGATCCTGATGAGAAATTCTTGCCCGTACAGGTACTTGTGGACGTGTTCAATGGTCTTCACGATGGCGAGCAGTTCCTTCCTGGTGACGCAGTAGTTCCTCTCTAGCTTTGACAAGGCTATGCTGAAGTAGGCCACTAATCTCTCCTTGCCGTCCACTATTTGCGAAAGGACTCCCCCTATACCAAAGTCGCTGGCATCGGTATCGACGATGAACCTTGTTCCAGGTCTGGGGTAGGCCAGAATAGGAGCGGTGCACAGAGCCTGCTTGAGTGGTTCGAAGGCACTGTGGCATTCTGCTGTCCACGTGAAGAGTTGGTCCTTCTCAGTCAGTCGATGCAGTGGTTTGGCGATGTCGGCGAATCCTCTCACGAAGCGACGGTAATAAGTGCAGAGTCACAGGAAGCTTCGTAGTTGGGACTTGTCCTTCGGAAATGGCCACTCCCTCACAGCTGCGGTCTTTTCTGGGTCGGTGCGCCCCCCTTCCTCGGAGACAACATGCCCAAGGTGCTGGACCTGCTTCTGGAAGAACTGACACTCTTGAGGCTCAACTTCAGCTGGGCAGCCCGTAGCTTCATCAAGATCTCCTTCAGGTTGCTGTAGTGCTCCTCGAAGCTTCTCCACAGAACGATGACGTCGTCTAGGTAGACCAGGCAGGTCTTCCAGAGTAGTCCCCTCAGAATGGACTCCATTAGCATTTCGAAGTTCGCAGGGGCGTTGCACAGACCGAATGGCATGATGGTGAACTGCCAGAGCCCGCTGCCCACAGAGAACGCAGTTTTCTCGTGGTACTTAGGGTGGACCTCCACCTGCCAGTAGCCACTCTTCAAATCCAAGGTGGAGAACCATCTTGACCCTGATAAGGTGTCCAGGGTGTCGTCGATCCGGGATAGAGGGTAGCTGTCCTTCTTCGTGATGTCATTCACCCGCCTGTAATCCACGCAGAACCTGGTGGAACCGTCCTTCTTCTTCACTAGCACGACCGGAAAACTCCAAGGACTATGTGATGGCTCGATCACCCCTTGCTCCTTCATCTCTTCTACCATCCGGTCGACGTTGGCTTGCTTGGCGAGCGGGACACGTCGGAATGTGGCCCGAAACGGTGCGTTGTCCCCAACGTCGATTCTGTGCTACCAAGCTTGTCCTGCCGAAGTCTTTGCTCCCCACGGAGAAGACATCCTGGAATTCAAGTAGCTGGTCCAGAAGTTGGCGTGATTGTTCCTCGTCTAAATGGTCCTCGGATCCTTGGTACAGCTTCTGTAGTTCTTCTGGCAGGGCGCGTCTTCTTCGGTTGTCCGTCTGCAGGTGTCCGTCCGTCGTGTCTGTGATGCGGGAAATCCAGGTAACGGGCTCGCAGACTCCTAGGTTGGTGTCCCGGTGAACCGTAATGTCGTAGTCGTTCACATTGGAAAGGCGGACGTACGGCCGTGACGTCGTGTTGATGAGAGTCTTGGCAATTAGCAATCCTTTTGTCTGGATGTCCTCATATTTTGGCTCGACGATAGCCGCCACTCCCTCAGCAGTTCCGTCGAAAATTACGGCAGCGCTGACCTCCGTCCTGGCGGGAACGATGACGTCCTCTCTCAGCCTTACTCGTCGTGCGGTGACGGCTTAGTGTGCTGGTTGCAAAGCAAGTTCCTCACCTCCGAAGTGCAGAGTGTTGGTACTCAGGTCCAATATGATGTTGTTCTGGTCCCGGAAGTCCAGTCCGATGATCACTTCGTTTGATACATCAGTCACGAACACTGGATGCTTCACCGCCCGTCGACCAATCACGAACCCCAGAGATGCTTCGCCATGTACCGGTGCGGTCTTTCCAGTCGCGGTTATTAGTTGGAGGTTCCTTTGCGTGGGTTGCACTCTCCACTTCGGGATCACGGTGGGATTGACGATGGTCCTCGACGCTCCCGTGTCGATCAGCATGGGCCAGCTCACTCCGTTGACGACTCCGTCGACCATCAGGCTGCTATTATCCCTCCGTAACTGCGTCACACGAAGTTGGACTGCCGGGGCTTGACGACTGTCACAAGCCAACCTTTGCCCCCCAAGGCTGGTTAATACTCGTTACCCTGGGCCGCGCGGTTTTCAGACGACTGATTTCCCGTCGGATACCCTCAGCGGCGGCGATCACCGCAGTCTTTGCTCAGGTGGCCTTTCTTTCCGCAGGTCCAGCAGGTCGGTAGCCCTCTTCTGGGCCACCTCTCCCTATGTCTTCCGGCTGTGTCGTTGCTGGTAGCGCCGCTACTATCGAAGAAACGGCTTAGCGCCATCATCAATTCGTCGGCCAGGGGCTTGGTCTCGTTGGTTTTTGCTGGTTCGTCGACGTCCACTTGACGCACCCGAGCGTGCATTCTAGATGCCTGGTTTGCCGTCTCGAACTCAAGTGCATGGCTCAGCGCATCTGCCAGGGTCTTATTGCGCGCGAATCGCAGTGCCTGTTGAGTGTCCGAGTCCCGTAGGCCGTCGGTGAAGGTCTGCGTCGCTATCTGTTCCAGAAAGTCGGCCGGCGCTCTTTGGTAGGCGAGCCTTACGAGGCGTGCAATGTCCATCTCGAACTTCTGCAGGGTTTCCGCGTTCTTTTGTACCCGGATCAGGAGCTGCATCTTGTAGGCCTGCTGAAGATGGCTATCTCCATATCGGGACTCCATATGGGCGATTAGTGAAGCGTAGTCCTGGGATCCAGTCGGGATGGCCTGAAGGACGTTAAGGGCGTCCCCCCTCAGCGCTACAATGAGAGCTGTGGCCTTTTCCGTGCTGTTCCAGTTGTTTATAGAACAGGCTGCCTCGAACTGACGTAAATAGATGCTCTAAGGGACCTTTCCGTCGAAGGTTGGGGGCGTCACTCTGCTCTGTCCCGTTCCTGATATTCCCGGTGTACCTGTGGGTGGGCGTCGGCGCAGCTCGGCAACTTCCTCTTGAAGAGCGTTGAATCTCGCTTCCATCACCGTCGGCGGGCGTTGGTTCAGCTCAGCAATTTCCTTTTGTAAAGCGTTGAATTTCTCTTCCACCCCCGTCAGTGGGCGTTGGCGCAGTTCGTCAACTTCCTCTTGTAAGGCGTTGAATTTCTCTTCCACCCCCATCAGTGGGCGTCGGCGCAGCTCGGCAACTTCCACTTGTAAGGCGTCGAACTTCTTTTCTACTGCCGTGACTTCCTCACGTAGGCCCTGTTATAATTTCCTTTGACTTTCCTGTAATTTCGTCAGCAGACACTCTTCCAGATTTTCCTTGCCATCCAGAAATTTGGCGGTTAGGTCCTCTGCTTGCTTATTCTGACCGTCTTCCATCTTCTTCAGGTCCTCTGCTAACTTCTTCTGGCTGCCCTCTAATTTGGAAGTTAAGTCCTCGGCTAACTTAATCTGGCTGTCTTCTAATTTAGAAGTTAGGTCCTTGGCTAAATTCTTCTGGCCGTCTTCCTATTTGGAAGTTAAGTCCTCGGCTAAATTCTTCTGGCCGTCTTCCATCTTCTTCTGGCCGGCCTCCATCTTGGTTTCCATGCCTCTTACCTTTTCTAGCAATGCTGCCACTTGCGCTTCCATTTTAGATGTTTGTCTTGTAAAGGGCATGCACTCACAGGAAAATTAGAGAACTGTGGTAAAATGACCTGCTCGGGTTTTGAAACCAGGACCGTCAGGTGTTGGGCTTGTGCTTGAGTTCGTAATCCGCCTTTTGACACCATTTGTCACGTGCCATCCCCTAGTGGCACTTCCGTTAACTGGATTACGGTGGGTAGAAGCACAACACGAATTTTTCCCTTAAAGAAACGTATTAGCTTTATTGTGGGCCAGAAAGTTACACCACACAAATAGCAAATACAAGCAATTAATATCTCACTCTGGTTTCCTCTTGTAGGGAACACTTGCCTTTCACTTGTCAATAAGCCACAGAAGTTAATCCCTCCTAATAGGACCGGTGGCCTTGGTAGAACTACCTGCAACACTTCCTTGAATACACCAGCTACAGTTATTTACGATAGCCGGTCACTCACCACTACACTCTGCTTCGCTGTCCGCTGGCTAGGGAAACAGCCCCCGCTGTTATCACAATTTACCACACTAACCTCTGTTGCACTGGAAAACACACTCGCTCAAGACACAGTTTCTCCGTAGTGTATCGTTTTCTTTTATTTGGCCTGATTAACGGTATTTTTTCCTATGCAAACCGCTGCCGCAAACGCCAGGTTTTTACCTAGTTTGGAGAGCGCAAATAGCCATGTGATCTTTCGGCTCAGCTGATGTCTCATCAACAACCTTCGGAAGAGTGTTTCGCTTGTAGGCCGCGAGGATGCGCAGGTGTCCTTGAGCCTGCAGTAGTGGGGAGATTGACATTTACATTTGAATATTATTTGGAAATAAGGCACAGTTATGATGTCATGTGTATACAGGAGTTCGATATTACAGCAGAGAGAGACAGTGCGGTTCTGCTTTAATGATAATAGCATTTGTAACATCAAGAATATAGATTTAATATATCGACCTGTCTCAGAGAGATCGTCTCGTCATGCGCACTAGCGACAGCGTGCCAGTTGTCTCCTGCAGGCTGACGCAGGTGCGCGACAGGCAGAGCAGGTTTAAACTCAGACGAATACACGCCTGAGCAAGGACTCGTATCGCAATGTTGTTTCGGCTGGAAGAGGTGTCAAGCTATTATGAGTTCACGGCGGTGATAGTTCGTGGTTATACATTGTGTTGCGACGTATTAAGGCCGATATACTTAAAGTTAAGTGTCGAATGAGAACTTCAATCGTCAGAGTGCCTGGCATTGTATGCGGGCAATATTCAGTTAGAGGAATCAGTCTCTATTCACGTGATTTAAACGCATGTATAGATGAGGAGCGAAGTGCAGTGATACATTAGGAGGCTCGTTTCCGAAGTCCATGCACACTGAGAAGGCGTGCTGTCTTTTCTCACGCCAAGACTATTGCAACTAAATGTCAAGTACATTCCGAGTGAACACTGTTTAACAATGTATAGTGCTTGGAAATCCGAGGTAGTGGGAGAGATGTCTAGGATGCATATAAACATATTAGCCAAGTGCGGCTAGGCATTTTAGTGTGGACATCGCTCTCCAAGCAAATGCAGCGGACGTCACGAGTGACTTACAATGCTGTTTGCGAAGTGGAACTTAGCATACTCGCGACGCGGGCTATTGGCTTGTGCAACATGAACTTTTGGTAACATGCAGCCGAAAATAACTCAGGCTACCGTCATGTGTCCACCCGTTTATTGCGATGTTGTATTCGCGCGCGTGGTGTATTTTCGGGCCGGGCTGAAACTATTCGAAATTCGGGCTAGGACAATTTCCGAGATGAGGAAGCAGTTCGTTTACTATCGGTGGACTTGGGACATTGGAGTAAATTGGAATTCCCAGTGCGTTCATTGGAAATTGGAACGGAAACGTGCAGCCTTGCTATACCATGGTGGAATCAGATGGTGGGCATCTTCACGCTCCATATCGCCTTCGAGAGTCTTCAGCCAGGTAGAGGAACAACTTTTCATGTAGCGTTGCAAAGTAGATAGTCCTGTGTAAACACTTTGCCATCTGTTTTTTTTTTAATTCATGTTGAGTAGTATGATTGGGGAGTGAGGTTGATGCATGGCTATCCCATGTCATGTGTGACTTCATTTTCAGTCGAGTTTTGGCCTGGTTAATCAGGTGCACTCATTTCATAATATTTTATTATGAATTAATTGTTTATTTTCAGCTTAATAATTTTATTAAATTAGATTCATTAAATTTATTCCCAACTTCTTGATTGTGGAGAACGGATCTTCATATGGGAAGAAATCTACGTTATTCTCAAAGGGAATTGTTTTTCCTAATCAATCTTTGGCTTGAGGGGTTGTCGTTCCATTATCTTAGTGTTCGACAATTGTGAGATTCGAATTTGCCTATGCGCTCTTGCATTATAACTATTAAAAGATAGTATAGAATGTGAAGTTTGATCATTCCTTTAGAATGGGGATTTTTTTTCTCTTGAGAGTACACGCTGTCATACTGAATTCTAATGTGTCAACAGGAGTTAACTGGAATCGTTACCTGGATACATGCTGTAGAACCAGTCTGATTTTCGTGAATTATCTTGAGGGGACATTTCTATTTTTGTCTGATCAACTTTAACGTTTGATTTTGTAGTCACGTGTACTTGGATACACCTCGTTCATTTTTATATTAATTAATATTGCTATAACTGAATTTTGATTCAGTCTTTCGAGTTTTTTTCTTGTTTAGAACATTGCTTTAGAGTACTATTTGAAGAACAAGAATCTTTTTCGAAACAAATCCCAGGGATTAACTTTAAGGGGAAATGAATTCTTATTTGACTGTAAATACAACTCTGTAAGGCAAGTTTTTGTGATCCAGTGGACTTGATTAAGTAGCCACTCATGTTGAATTTATGATGCATCTGAATGAGAAAATATAATAGTTAAAAAACACAGCTGAATATATCTGATTACTGGTTATCGAATAAAATAATCACCATGTGGGTGATAATGTGTGAAGAAACGTCAATGGGCGTGTAATATATTTACGGTGGTACTTGTTGAAGTACGTTAATATTAAGATGCTAGTGAAAGCATAATATGTAATGCGGTTATAAAAATATGAACTTGGTGATATTGGTGGTAATGCCCACCCGTATTCAGAAATCGAGGTCATGAGTGACCATTATAATGACAGTAATTCAGTGCAAGGATATACTAATTAATGAATGTTTTTGAGAGAACATAGTCTCTGTTCTTATTGATGAAATTGGCAATTCCAATTATGGATCTAGTTTTGGTAAGCCTGAGAGTTTGTTTTTGTGTGGCATCCCCATTTAATTAATTCCTCGGTTGTGCTCAGTTTATAAGATTTAAGCAATGTTAGATAATGATTCACGATCGTTATATTATAAATTATGGATGCATTTAAATAAGTACATTTATACTGAGAAATTATTGAATCTTTAGAGATTTTGAATTACGAATTTCACGTCTTTTTAGCTTGAGTGCCTGATTGATAATATAAATTTTGACTACATTGCTAAGGCAATATAAGTTATGCAATCTCAATTTTGTCAAAGCACCAATGAGGAGTGCAGAATTACCTGTTTGCGAAGGCATTTACATCTGAGGATGTAATAACATTAATAATGATTTTGCTGTAAATAAGTAAATATGTATATATATCTCTGAATTAATTCTCGTGTTTTCTAATGTAAGAATGGGTGGAAGAACCATTGGGACGATTTATCTATTTTTTTTTTGTTTCTTAAGGGATCACCTTTGTTCATATAATTAACTATTTCTATTGAGGGTTAAATGCACTCTTGGTCCATGGGGACCGCTAATGCATTTATGGGCATGATTCTAGTGCCTATTTTCTTTGTTTTTGTGTCCAGTCAAGGACAATCTGGTCTGACCCTTTGTCAGATTATCTTTTGGAAATAAACACTTTGTCATTTCTTTTAATCGCGTGATGTGATGATTTACAGAAGTATAAAGAGGTCGCATTTAGGGGGGCCACAGCTAGATCTTTCTAGAGTTTCCCACACTCCTGAGAGGGTGATTTCCCACAATTCTCGTGTTCTTTGAGCAGTTCGCTGCTACGCTTTGGTCGTGCTTAATGCCACCTCTGTTAGGTTTTACTGCACCCTAATACTCCCTTTCCCATGTTGGTAGGATCTGGGGACTTTTTTGATCCGGGGGGTTTTCAGGTCTTACGATCCAGCTACCATCGAGGGATTTCAACAGGTAAAGGGTAGGTATTTTCGGGCACAGTAAATTGGCGGCCCAAACTTAAGGGGCATCGAATAGAGATATCGTGTCTTTATGGGAGGTGCCAATTGAGTAAAATGGCATACAGATAATGGACTCGAGAAAACTGGAATACCAGAGACGAGAGCATAGTTTGAGGCCATTATAGATGTCGAACCTCGTGGAAGGGCATCTGACTGGTGATATGACGTCATTTCATGATCGTTTCGTCTTGCTTTCGAACACGTGGTGACGTTATGTCCTAGTCAATTCCGACAACGTTACAGCGATCAATTGTGAACTCGTTGAATGAACGTCGGGAAATAATGGTTCACCAGTGTTTTTAGCACAAGATATTGGAATTCATTCGTGAACAAAGCAATTAAGAGTATTCTCGATCTACACGGCATACGTGTAGAATTGCAACCATTAATAGATTTTGTGGATTTTTAAGTGGTGCTACACTGACTTGGAAATAATATACGACTAGAGCCAAGATCAATGAAAGACATTCTCTGAAAAACTGAATTGACTTGATCAGTCGACAAGGCCTTTGTGATGTAGCTCGTGGGTGAGCTGCACTCAAGGTGTCCCATTTTCTTGCAACCGGCGGATGGGTATTTCTGAGCCGATTTTATATGTAAAACCATTTTCATTAATTTAAAGATGGTCATAATAGGAGTACTTAGGATATATACTGATATAAATCATCACGCATAGTATGAGTAGTTTCTGGGAATTCCTCGATTCTAACATAAAGCACTGATTGGTAATTTTAATTATATTTTTAGTTAACGCAACACAATCAAGAAGTTCGTATGATGGCAAATGTGGTTTACTCTGTGATGTCTATGCTTTGTTTGGTGGAGTGGTGTCCATGTTTTTCAGCTTTTGAGTGATATATATTTGATATGTCTGAGAACGATGGGAAAGGATCTCCTAGTGAGATTGAGAACCTTTATCAACTGCTTCCGGCACAGATGAATATTCAGGATGCTCTTGCAGCGAGTATAAAAGACTCTTTAAATGACCTTCAGTTCAGCAATAAAGATATTAGATCCAGCCAAAGTCGAATGCAGACTAGTATAAAACAAATGCAGAGTAGTCAAACAAAAATAGAAGCAGACATTGATAACATTCAGTCGAAAATTGTTAAGGTTGAATCCAGTCAAAGTCAAATGCAGAGTAGTCAAACAAAAATAGAAGCAGACATTGATAACATTCAATCGAAAATTGTTAAGGTTGAATCCAGTCAAAGTCAAATGCAAACCAGTCAAAGTCAAATGCAGGCTAGTCAGAACCAGATGCAAACATGTCAAAATATTATTGAAGTTAAAGCCACTAGTGTACAGGCAGATGTAACTAACATCCAGTCTAAAGTTAGCATTGTAGAAGCTAATCAAAACCTTATGCAAATCCAGATCAATGAAATAGAGAAAACTAATAAAGATTTCCAAATGGAAATTAAATTAGGTTTAGATGTCAGTAAACGGTTGGCAAAGGATAATTTGGAAGCTTTGCAACTACAATTCACTAGCGACACTATCCATACACAGGCTTCGTTAGATCAATTGAGAACTGAAATGAATCCTTTTCGAGTTCAAGTCAGTGATCATAATAAATTATTGAAAGATGACTTTGATATAGATCTTAAGGCAATTGTTAAAGAAAACATAGATTTATTAAGAAATGGTATGATTAGGATTAATGAAGATTCTTTCAATGATCTGAAACAGGAAATGGAACGAAAACTTGCCACTAGCGAATTAAAAGCTACTAAAGAAATATTAGATGTGAGGGAGGATGTCGATAAGAAGATTACTGTTCTTCAAATTTCTCAAACAGATAATTTAACCAGTCTAGAAAATAAATTAAAGTCCATTGAGGTTAAGGTGGATCAGAACAAGATAGAACTGAACGAAGACAGGGAAAAGAAAACTTCGGAATTAAATGCAATTCGAACGCAATTGGAAACCATTAACCTTGGGGGGAATGTTAACGTAGAAAGTATTAAGGAGCAATTAAGGTCAAGCTGGAATAGCGACTTTCACGCTGCTTTAGCTCAAATGGAACCTAGATTACAGGAAGGAGATGAAGCTATGCCACATGAGTCTCCCGACATTAGGATCAGTCCTCAGTCTAGAATTGCGGAACGGTTAGGTCCAACTGAACCCAATTTGACTCAGCCCAATTTCACGCAATTACAACCATATGAGTACACTTATCCTAACACTAACGTCAATACTGGAGGTTATATACACAGGCCTGTTGAAAGAGCGTCTAACATCACTGTTATTAGAAATTTTGAGGATAAACCTTGCAAATTCAGTAATTTAGATGGGACTACCCCTCTCGAATTTATTCGTGGATTAAGGGATTACTTCGTGGAATCGCAGGTGCCACACGAACGTGAACTTAGACTAGTGGAGCGCTATTTGACTGATGCCCCACTTCAGTGGTAAAAGGCATTTAGGTATACCTTCAATAATTTCGAGGAGTTTGCTGACGCATTTATCAAAAGATTCTGGAGCATTGAAGTGGAACAGAATATAAGGTCAGAAGTTTACTCGAAAAAGTATGCAAACACAGGTCCCACAAGCTACGCCGAGTACTTTGCGTGTCAGCTCTCGAAATTGCGGTTTCTGCAACCCCCGATGACCGAGGGTCAGTTAGTGGAAGCTATATCGCAGCAACTTCCCGTGGATGTCAGAAAGTCAATAATTTCATCAAGAGTGACTGACGTAGCCACGATGGACGACTTGCTACGTCGTTTGGACCACGTAAACGCAATGTCAACACCTATCATATCGCGTGCTAGTTGACATGAGTCTAAAGGGATCAACACGGTAGTAATGAACCGAACCCAACAAACGGATCAGGTCAGATCCGACTAGAGGAATTCGGAGAGGATAGGGCAAACTCGAAACCACTACCAAAAGGATGTGAGATACCAAAACCAGTATAGGGAATACACGGAACCACCGTGGAAGAGAAGTTATGAGGAGCGTAATTTCTACAGGAGGGACTACGGCAATAACCGTAACAATCATCGTGACGCGCCTTATGACGCTAATTACAGACCACGTCAGGGGTACAGCAGGTACAAGAACTATAGGACGGAAGAGTTTTATCGAAGGAGAGACCGGGAAAGGCTCAGAGGGGAGCAGGAAAAGTCCGATGGGGAAGGACGAAGAAAGAAGGATGATAAGAGAAAGGATACAATAAATGAAGCCCACGCAAGTACTAGTCGCCAGGGTAGCAGTGAAAGAACCCCAGAAAGAGATGGTGACAAAGAAAAAAAAACGCCAAATTCCAAACAGAAATAAAACCTTGTAATTCTGCACCCTCATTTGTGATTACTATATATGAGACCTTCAATGTAACGGATGAAGACTTGTTATTTGAGGAAGGCCCGAAGTTTAGAGAAAGACCCATTGAACTGCCTGTGATCAATGTTCAAGTAGGAGAACAGGAGTGCAGAGCATTAGTAGACACTGGAGCTATGATATCGATAATAAGTGAAGACTGTTATGAAAGGCTTAAAAGAGAAGACCGATTCACGTCGTTACCTGCTTCTCCCATGAAAATTAAGGGTATATTCAAGGACAAATCTTTGAAATGTAGAATACAGATACTTATGAGGTTTGGCATAAATGAGAGGCAATACGAACACGTATTCATTGTCGTGAAAGGCATCAATTTTGATATCATCGGGATTGATTTTATAATCAAGGAAATGGCCATAATAGACATGGATAAACGTATTATAAAATTTAATGAAGAAGTTGTAGAAAAAGCAACCATACAAGAAGAAGAGGATTTTGATAATCATGGTGATAACCCTAGACAGGAAATCCTAGAATGCATCGTCAACGAAATCGAGCAAGAGAGGGAGCATTATGCACTCAAAGCCGAGGGATTTGAGGATGTAAAGGAGGATTTCAAAGATCTGATAGAGGAATATAAAGAGATCTTTGATGACAAGCCGGGTCTCATAATGTATAAGATTAGGCTTACAGATGAATCGCCTTATCAAGCCAAACTATACCCGATACCCGAGAAATATTATGACGAGGTTCGTGTGATTATCAAAAAGATGGAACATGAAGGAATAATCACAAAACAGGCGTCATCCTACTTGAACCCTATCACGGTTGTAAAGAAGTCTAATGGGCAGCTTCGATTGTGCCTAGATGCACGGAAAATAAATACTAGAATTCACTTGGAAATGGACAGGCCTCCCAAGATTAGGGAGTTGTTAAAAAGGTTTAAAGACAAGTCGTGCTTCAGTGTGATGGATTTAATTGCTTCATTTTATCAAGTAGAGTTGGAAGGGGACAGTAGACAATATACTGGGTTTCTTTTCGATCAAACCACGTTTGTCTTCTGTCGTGTTCCATTTGGAATGGTTAATAGCGGACCGGCCCTGATTAGAGCGATGGATAACAAACTGACAGAGGAAGTGAAGGAGCACTTTATTTGCTACATCGATGATCTAATCCTGTCTTCAGCAAGTACTAAGGAACATCTTGTTCACCTTAGACTACTATTTGACAATCTCCGTGAAGCTAACATCAAGTTAAATTATAACAAATGTCAATTTATGCATAAGAGTATCAATTTTCTGGGACATACCATCGATCAATTCGGATATCATCCCAATGTCAAGAAAATTGATGCCATATCCCAATTTCCAAAACCTGTGAAGATTAAACAGCTTCGTGAATATCTGGGGATGTGCCAATTTCTTAGTAGCCACTGTCCAGGATACTCTATAACGATGGCTCCGTTATATGAGGTCCTCAAGAAAAACAACCGCTGGAAATGGACTGACGAAACAAACCTAGCGTTTGAAGCTGCAAAGGTAATGCTCAGAGACTGTGTAAAACTGGAGTATCCAGAATTTGATAGAACATTCTTTATTGAGCCAGATGCCTCAAGAGTAGGTGTTAGTGCTGTCCTGTATCAGAAGGATACGGAGGGTAAGAAGCACTATCTGGACTTTCACAGCAGGAAGCTAAAAGAGCATGAGAAAAACTATTTCACTACTGAACTAGAAGCTCTTGCTTTCATTTCTGCCCTGCAGAAGTGGAAAAAACTGCTTATCGGTCATCAAGTTGTCATAATTACGGAACACAGAGCGCTGCAATTCATGCTGCAATCCGATTTGTCCAGTGACAGATTGACGAGGTGGACATTGTTTCTCCAGCAGTTCAATGCTACCATCGTTCATCAACCTGGCAAGGATAACCTTCTGGCTGACGCGCTCTCGAGGAAGCCAGCAAAAAACATCCTGATCAGTATTGTACAGTTGGAGAGGGAACATCAGATCACCCTAGATAGGCTAAAGAAGATAGCAGTGTCACAGAAGAGACACACCCCAACTCGAGAAATGTACAGGTTTTTGAGAGGCACTATGGATAATTCTGATCCAAACTTCGATAAGGTCAGAGAGCGTCCTGTGAGGTATCTCCTGTGCGATGATACTCTTTGTTAATATATTGAACGAAAGTGAGAATTATAGTTCCTCCAAAACTAGTCACTTGTCTCGTGTGGTTAGCTCATTGCAGCATTGGTCACGGCGGCGTTGACAAGACGTTCCAAACGTTATTGGAGACGTTCACCTGGACCAGGATGCGGAGTTCCATTGCGAATGTGATTAGAACATGCCAGGAGTGCCAACGAGGGAAACATCCATCAGCTTTGAGCAAAGAACAACCTCGAGCTATTATCCCTTCGAAACCGAGAGAGCTTATGGCTTGTGACATCTTCGGTCCCTGCCCGAAGGGAGCTAGGGGGAATCAGTTTCTCCTAGTAACTGTTGATGTATTTTCAAAGTATGTGACACTTGATCCGATGCAGAAGGCCACCTCAGCTCAAGTCCTCAGTCGGTTAGAGAACAGTGTGTTTCCCAAGACAGGCATCCCAGAAATACTGCAATCTGACCATGGAACCCAATTTACATCGCAGGAATTTGAGTCTGCCATGGAAATACTAGGGATTAAGCACGTCTTTTCGAGCGTCCGATACCCAGAATCCAACGTGTCAGAGAGAATTATGGGTGAAATTGCAAAATACGCCCGCTTGTATTGCCCAGAGGATCACGCAAGCTGGGTTAAATTCGTGCCTTTATGCAAGAATGCATGAATTCCACTTACCACGAGAGTCTTGCAGACATACCTATGACAGTTCATTTAGGTGTTAAGCCAGTGAGAGCTTGGGATGACATTGTCAGGTATATTCCTCGGGATATTGAGCCCACCAATCAGGAGCGAGTTGACGCGGCTCGTGAAAAGCTCATGGATGCAGCCGAGAAGCGGCAGAGAAGAAATAGAAATAAAAGATTCAGGCAACCATTCAGAATGAAAGATTTAGTGTTCATAAAAAAAACAACGAAGGCAGACGTAGCCAAGAAACTATACACCAAGTTCTCTTATATTTTCTATGGGCCGTTCCGAATAGCTCGATGCTTTGGGAACAATTGTTATGAAATCACCAGCATAGATGGAAGGGATATTATAGGTCGCTTCAATGCCAAGAACATGCGCAGATACTACAAGAAGTTAGTTTAACTCTGTATGTAGCCATGTATTGTAGCGGAATTATCTGGAATGATGAAATAAAAGTCTAGCCAGCTTTTATTTGAGGTATTAGGAGAGAGATGTACCGTTTTCTTTTATTTGGCCTGATTTACGGTACATTTTCCGATGCAAACCGCTGCCGCAAACGTCAGGTTTTGACCTAGTTTGGAGAGCGCAAATAGCCATGTGATCTTTCGGCTCAGCTGATGTCTCATCAACAACCTTCGGAAGAGTGTTTCGCTTGTAGGCCGCGAGGATGCGCAGGTGTCCTTGAGCCTGCAGTAGTGGGGAGATTGACATTTACATTTGAATATTATTTGGAAATAAGGCACAGTTATGATGTCATGTGTATACTGGAGTTCGATATTACAGCAGAGAGAGACAGTGCGGTTCTGCTTTAATGATAATAGCATTTGTAACATCAAGAATATAGATTTAATATATCGACCTGTCTCAGAGAGATCGTCTCGTCATGCGCACTAGCGACAGCGTGCCAGTTGTCTCCAGCAGGCTGACGCAGGTGCGCGACAGGCAGAGCAGGTTTAAACTCAGACAGAATACACGCCTAAGCAAGGACTCGTATCGCAATGTTGTTTCGGCTGGAAGAAGTGTCAAGCTATTATGAGTTCACGGCGGTGATAGTTCGTGGTTATACATTGTGTTGCGACGTATTAAGGCCGATATACTTAAAGTTAAGTGTCGAATGAGAACTTCAATCGTCAGAGTGCCTGGCATTGTATGCGGGCAATATTCAGTTAGAGGAATCAGTCTCTATTCACGTGATTTAAACGCATGTATAGATGAGGAGCGAAGTGCAGTGATACATTAGGAGGCTTGTTTCCGAAGTCCATGCACACTGAGAAGGCGTGCTGTCTTTTCTCACGCCAAGACTATTGCAACTAAATGTCAAGTACATTCCGAGTGAACACTGTTTAACAATGTATAGTGCTTGGAAATCCGAGGTAGTGGGAGAGATGTCTAGGATGCATATAAACATATTAGCCATGTGCGGCTAGGCATTTTAGTGTGGACATCGCTCTCCAAGCAAATGCAGCGGACGTCACGAGTGACTTACAATGCTGTTTGCGAAGTGGAGCTTAGCATACTCGCGACGCGGGCTATTGGCTTGTGCAACATGAACTTTTGGTAACATGCAGCCGAAAATAACTCAGGCTACCGTCATGTGTCCACCCGCTTATTGCGATGTTGTATTCGCGCACGTGGTGTATTTTCGGACCGGGCTGAAACTATTCGAAATTAGGACTAGGACAATTTCCGAGATGAGGAAGCAGTTCGTTTACTATCGGTGGACTTGGGACATTGGAGTAAATTGGAATTCCCAGTGCGTTCATTGGAAATTGGAACGGAACCGTGCAGCCATGCTATACCACGGTGGAATCAGATGGTGGGCATCTTCACGCTCCATATCGCCTTCGAGAGTCTTCAGCCAGGTAGAGGAACAACTTTTCATGTAGCGTTGCAAAGTAGATAGTCCTGTGTAAACACTTTGCCATCTGTTTTTTTTTATTCATGTTGAGTAGTATGATTGTGGAGTGAGGTTGATGCATGGCTATCCCATGTCATGTGTGACTTAATTTTCAGTCGAGTTTAGGCCTGGTTAATCAGGTGCACTCATTTCATAATATTTAATTATGAATTAATTGTTTATTTTTCAGCTTAATAATTTTATTAAATTAGATTCATTAAATTTATTCCGAACTTCTTGATTGTGGAGAACGGATCTTCATAGGGGAAGAAATCTACATTATTCTCAAAGGGAATTGTTTTTTTTTTTAATCAAGCTTTGGCTTGAGGGGTTGTCGTTCCAATATCTTAGTGTTCGACAATTGTGAGATTCGAATTTGCCTATGCGATCTTGCATTATAACTATTAAAAGATAGTATAGATTGTGAAGTTTGATCATTCTTTTAGAATGGGGATTTTTTTCTCTTGAGAGTAAACGCTGTCATACTGAATTCTAATGTGTCAACAGGAGTTAACTGGAATCGTTACCTGGATACATGCTGTAGAACCAGTCTGATTTTCGTGAATTCTCTTGAGGGGACATTTCTATTTTCGTCTGATCAACTTTAACGTTTGATTTTGTAGTCACGTGTACTTGGATACACCTCGTTGATTTTTATATTAATTAATATTGCTATAACTGAATTTTGATTCAGTCTTTCGAGTTTTTTTCTTGTTTAGAACATTGCTTTAGAGTACTATTTGAAGAACAAGAATCTTTTTCGAAACAAATCCCAGGGATTAACTTTAAGGGGAAATGAATTCTTATTTGACTGTAAATACAACTCTGTAAGGCAAGCTTATTGTGATCCAATGGACTTGATTAAGTAGCCACTCATGTTAAATTTATGATGCATCTGAATGAGAAAACATAATAGTTGAAAAACACAGCTGAATATATCTGATTACTGGTTATCGAATAAAATAATCACCATGTGGGTGATAATGTGTGAAGAAACGTCAATGGGCGTGTAATATATTTACGGTGGTACTTGTTGAAGTACGTTAATATTAAGATGCTAGTGAAAGCATAATATGTAATGCGGTTATAAAAATATGAACTTGGTGATGTTGGTGGTAATGCCCACCCGTATTCAGAAATCGAGGTCATTAGTGACCATTATAATGACAGTAATTCAGTGCAAGGTTATACTAATTTATGAATGTTTTTGAGAGAACATAGTCTCTGTTCTTTTTGCATTTCTTGTTACGATTTATTGATGAAATTGGCAATTCCAATTATGGATCTAGTTTTGGTAAGCCTCAGAGTTTGTTTTTGTGTGGCATCCCCATTTAATTAATTCTTCGGTTGTGCTCAGTTTATAAGATTTAAGCAATGTTAGATAATGATTCACGATCGTTATATTATAAATTATGGATGCATTTAAATAAGTACATTTATACTGAGAAATTATTGAATCTTTAGAGATTTTGAATTACGAATTTCACGTCTTTTTAGCTTGAGTGCCTGATTGATAATATAAATTTTGACTACATTGCTAAGGCAATATAAGTTATGCAATCTCAATTTTGACAAAGCACCAATGAGGAGTGCAGAATTACCTGTTTGCGAAGGCATTTACATCTGAGGATGTAATAACATTAATAATGATTTTGCTGTAAATAAGTAAATATGTATATATATCTCTGAATTAATTCACGTGTTTTCTAATGTAAGAATGGGTGGAAGAACCATTAGGGCGATTTATTTAATTTTTTTTGCTTCTTAAGGGATCACCTTTGTTCATATAATTAACAATTTCTATTGAGGGTTAAATGCACTCTTGGTGCATGGGGAACGCTAATGCATTTATGGGCATGATTCTAGTGCCTATTTTCTTTGTTTTTGTGTCCAGTCAAGGACAATCTGATCTGACCCTTTGTCAGATTATCTTTTGGAAATAAACACTTTGCCATTTCTTTTAATCGCGTAATGTGATGATTTACAGAAGTATAAAGAGGTTGCATTAAGGGGGGCCACAGCTAGATCTTTCTAGAGTTTCCCACACTCCTGAGAGGGTGATTTCCCACGATTCTCGTGTTCTTTGAGCAGTTCGCTGCTACGCTTTGGTCGTGCTTAATGCCTCCTCTGTTAGGTTTTACTGCACCCTAATACTCCCTTTCCCATGTTGGTAGGATCTGGGGACTTTTTTGAGCCGGGGGGTTTACAGGTCTTACGATCCAGCTACCATCGAGGGTTTTCAACAGGTAGTGGGTAGGTATTTTCGGGCACAGTAGGCTTCACACTCCTTCGCTGTCAAGAGAATCAGCTTCACTAGGGTTTCGCAAGTCACGTCACCAGCAACTGTCGTTCAGGTAAAAGCGCGCACTAGCTCGAAAACACTGTCAACCTCGCCGGCCAGCTCGCTCTTATATAGCAGGCTGGTGAATCAATGAATGCTTCTAGACCCGTCCAGGATTCACGGCTTCTCGAGATTTCCATCACTGGCTGGGTCACGAATATTCTGGACCATCCCTTTGTCCTAGTTGCCCTGTTGCGAAAGGCGCAGGTAATACACAGAGGCAGAGCATAGCCCGGGGGCGACGGTGACTCACGCGGCGAGGCAACGAAACAAACTCACAGCCGTAAAAATATTAATAAGTCTTCCTTCTAAATTTAATCAAAACCAGTGAATCCGTTTAGGCACCCATTCCGGACTAACTAGCAGACGGTCAAAACTCCAATAATGTTCAAATTTACACCACATTTGTTTCTCCAACCACTACAAAAATATTTCATTTCCATTAGATTTTTTTGGAGTGAACACTGTAATATTTACAGTCAATGTAGAATGGAAGTAAACTAACTTAAAATTATATCTGAACAAGAGATAATAATAATATGTGATAATGCAAAGCCTTAAGACCTGAAGATTAAAGCCGGGATATAATAAAAGGAAATTCAGAAGGGGTGATAGAAAATTACAGGCCAAGGATTTGAGAACGAATATGAAAATTAAATATTTTTTGGTATATTGGCTTTCACGGCCGGTGATTTAAAACTCAGCAATTCTTCTAGGTTTGTCCCGTGTCATGTGTGGGGTTTCGCCTAGGACACCAAGCTAGGCTCATCGGCGGGCTCTTGGTGTCCCTGCCCGGACCCCCACAGGAGTGACGAACTGCGCGCCACCTCCCTTTTTATAAGGTGCAACAAAAAGGGAGGTGGCGCGCAGTTCGTCACTCCTGTGGGGGTCCGGGCAGGGACACCAAGAGCCCGCCGATGAGCCTAGCTTGGTGTCCTAGGCGAAACCCCACACATGACACGGCACAAACCTAGAAGAATTGCTGAGTTTTAAATCACCGGCCGTGAAAGCCAATATACCATCTTTTTTGGAAGCCTTCATAGGGAGGTTAAGGCTACTTGAGCTTTTAGTTCTCGTAGTCAAGTGGTGCAGTTGCACCTTATAAAAAGGGAGGTGGCGCGCAGTTCGTCACTCCTGTGGGGGTCCGGGCAGGGACACCAAGAGCCCGCCGATGAGCCTAGCTTGGTGTCCTAGGCGAAACCCCACACATGACACGGCACAAACCCTGAAGAATTGCTGAGTTTTAAATCACCGGCCGTGAAAGCCAATATACCATCTTTTTTGGAAGCCTTCATAGGGAGGTTAAGGCTACTTGAGCTTTTAGTTCTCGTAGTCAAGTGGTGCAGTTGCACCTTATAAAAAGGGAGGTGGCGCGCAGTTCGTCACTCCTGTGGGGGTCCGGGCTGGGACACCAAGAGCCCGCCGATGAGCCTAGCTTGGTGTCCTAGGCGAAACCCCACACATGACACGGCACAAACCTAGAAGAATTGCTGAGTTTTAAATCACCGGCCGTGAAAGCCAATATACCATCTTTTTTGGAAGCCTTCATAGGGAGGTTAAGGCTACTTGAGCTTTTAGTTCTCGTAGTCAAGTGGTGCAGTTGCACCTTATAAAAAGGGAGGTGGCGCGCAGTTCGTCACTCCTGTGGGGGTCCGGGCAGGGACACCAAGAGCCCGCCGATGAGCCTAGCTTGGTGTCCTAGGCGAAACCCCACACATGACACGGCACAAACCTAGAAGAATTGCTGAGTTTTAAATCACCGGCCGTGAAAGCCAATATACCATCTTTTTTGGAAGCCTTCATAGGGAGGTTAAGGCTACTTGAGCTTTTAGTTCTCGTAGTCAAGTGGTGCAGTTGCACCTTATAAAAAGGGAGGTGGCGCGCAGTTCGTCACTCCTGTGGGGGTCCGGGCAGGGACACCAAGAGCCCGCCGATGAGCCTAGCTTGGTGTCCTAGGCGAAACCCCACACATGACACGGCACAAACCTAGAAGAATTGCTGAGTTTTAAATCACCGGCCGTGAAAGCCAATATACCATCTTTTTTGGAAGCCTTCATAGGGAGGTTAAGGCTACTTGAGCTTTTAGTTCTCGTAGTCAAGTGGTGCAGTTGCACCTTATAAAAAGGGAGGTGGCGCGCAGTTCGTCACTCCTGTGGGGGTCCGGGCAGGGACAGCAAGAGCCCGCCGATGAGCCTAGCTTGGTGTCCTAGGCGAAACCCCACACATGACACGGCACAAACCTAGAAGAATTGCTGAGTTTTAAATCACCGGCCGTGAAAGCCAATATACCATCTTTTTTGGAAGCCTTCATAGGGAGGTTAAGGCTACTTGAGCTTTTAGTTCTCGTAGTCAAGTGGTGCAGTTGCACCTTATAAAAAGGGAGGTGGCGCGCAGTTCGTCACTCCTATGGGGGTCCGGGCAGGGACACCAAGAGCCCGCCGATGAGCCTAGCTTGGTGTCCTAGGCGAAACCCCACACATGACACGGCACAAACCTAGAAGAATTGCTGAGTTTTAAATCACCGGCCGTGAAAGCCAATATACCATCTTTTTTGGAAGCCTTCATAGGGAGGTTAAGGCTACTTGAGCTTTTAGTTCTCGTAGTCAAGTGGTGCAGTTGCACCTTATAAAAAGGGAGGTGGCGCGCAGTTCGTCACTCCTGTGGGGGTCCGGGCAGGGACACCAAGAGCCCGCCGATGAGCCTAGCTTGGTGTCCTAGGCGAAACCCCACACATGACACGGCACAAACCTAGAAGAATTGCTGAGTTTTAAATCACCGGCCGTGAAAGCCAATATACCATCTTTTTTGGAAGCCTTCATAGGGAGGTTAAGGCTACTTGAGCTTTTAGTTCTCGTAGTCAAGTGGTGCAGTTGCACCTTATAAAAAGGGAGGTGGCGCGCAGTTCGTCACTCCTGTGGGGGTCCGGGCAGGGACACCAAGAGCCCGCCGATGAGCCTAGCTTGGTGTCCTAGGCGAAACCCCACACATGACACGGCACAAACCTAGAAGAATTGCTGAGTTTTAAATCACCGGCCGTGAAAGCCAATATACCATCTTTTTTGGAAGCCTTCATAGGGAGGTTAAGGCGCTACTTGAGCTTTTAGTTCTCGTAGTCAAATGGTGCAGTTGCACCTTATAAAAAGGGAGGTGGCGCGCAGTTCGTCACTCCTGTGGGGGTCCGGGCAGGGACACCAAGAGCCCGCCGATGAGCCTAGCTTGGTGTCCTAGGCGAAACCCCACACGTGACACGGCACAAACCTAGAAGAATTGCTGAGTTTTAAATCACCGGCCGTGAAAGCCAATATACCATCTTTTTTGGAAGCCTTCATAGGGAGGTTAAGGCTACTTGAGCTTTTAGTTCTCGTAGTCAAGTGGTGCAGTTGCACCTTATAAAAAGGGAGGTGGCGCGCAGTTCGTCACTCCTGTGGGGGTCCGGGCAGGGACACCAAGAGCCCGCCGATGAGCCTAGCTTGGTGTCCTAGGCGAAACCCCACACATGACACGGCACAAACCTAGAAGAATTGCTGAGTTTTAAATCACCGGTCGTGAAAGCCAATATACCATCTTTTTTGGAAGCCTTCATAGGGAGGTTAAGGCTACTTGAGCTTTTAGTTCTCGTAGTCAAGTGGTGCAGTTGCACCTTATAAAAAGGGAGGTGGCGCGCAGTTCGTCACTCCTGTGGGGTTCCGGGCAGGGACACCAAGAGCCCGCCGATGAGCCTAGCTTGGTGTCCTAGGCGAAACCCCACACATGACACGGCACAAACCTAGAAGAATTGCTGAGTTTTAAATCACCGGCCGTGAAAGCCAATATACCATCTTTTTTGGAAGCCTTCATAGGGAGGTTAAGGCTACTTGAGCTTTTAGTTCTCGTAGTCAAGTGGTGCAGTTGCACCTTATAAAAAGGGAGGTGGCGCGCAGTTCGTCACTCCTGTGGGGGTCCGGGCAGGGACACCAAGAGCCCGCCGATGAGCCTAGCTTGGTGTCCTAGGCGAAACCCCACACATGACACGGCACAAACCTAGAAGAATTGCTGAGTTTTAAATCACCGGCCGTGAAAGCCAATATACCATCTTTTTTGGAAGCCTTCATAGGGAGGTTAAGGCTACTTGAGCTTTTAGTTCTCGTAGTCAAGTGGTGCAGTTGCACCTTATAAAAAGGGAGGTGGCGCGCAGTTCTTCACTCCTGTGGGGGTCCGGGCAGGGACACCAAGAGCCCGCCGATGAGCCTAGCTTGGTGTCCTAGGCGAAACCCCACACATGACACGGCACAAACCTAGAAGAATTGCTGAGTTTTAAATCACCGGTCGTGAAAGCCAATATACCATCTTTTTTGGAAGCCTTCATAGGGAGGTTAAGGCTACTTGAGCTTTTAGTTCTCGTAGTCAAGTGGTGCAGTTGCACCTTATAAAAAGGGAGGTGGCGCGCAGTTCGTCACTCCTGTGGGGTTCCGGGCAGGGACACCAAGAGCCCGCCGATGAGCCTAGCTTGGTGTCCTAGGCGAAACCCCACACATGACACGGCACAAACCTAGAAGAATTGCTGAGTTTTAAATCACCGGCCGTGAAAGCCAATATACCATCTTTTTTGGAAGCCTTCATAGGGAGGTTAAGGCTACTTGAGCTTTTAGTTCTCGTAGTCAAGTGGTGCAGTTGCACCTTATAAAAAGGGAGGTGGCGCGCAGTTCGTCACTCCTGTGGGGGTCCGGGCAGGGACACCAAGAGCCCGCCGATGAGCCTAGCTTGGTGTCCTAGGCGAAACCCCACACATGACACGGCACAAACCTAGAAGAATTGCTGAGTTTTAAATCACCGGCCGTGAAAGCCAATATACCATCTTTTTTGGAAGCCTTCATAGGGAGGTTAAGGCTACTTGAGCTTTTAGTTCTCGTAGTCAAGTGGTGCAGTTGCACCTTATAAAAAGGGAGGTGGCGCGCAGTTCTTCACTCCTGTGGGGGTCCGGGCAGGGACACCAAGAGCCCGCCGATGAGCCTAGCTTGGTGTCCTAGGCGAAACCCCACACATGACACGGCACAAACCTAGAAGAATTGCTGAGTTTTAAATATTTTTTATTTTAAACTTCTGAGGTCTCTTCAATCCTTCAAGTATGAGTTATTCTAAACGATGTCCATTTGAAACTAATTGTGAAGATATGAAACACAATCTTTTACCATTGGCTGAACATTTGGAAAACGCAGGGATTCCTTCGACAAATCGCCACTTCCAAACGCCAATCCCGCTTCAGGAGGCCAAAATAGAATGATGCTACTTCCCTCAAAATGCTCCTACCACACTCATTTCTTCTTATTGTTAGTTCTGAAACAGAACGATATGACTGAATGCTGTGAAATGAGATGTATGATGCATACGGATGTATGATACATACATATACAGCATACAGGGTGATCCTTAATGAAAATCCACAGTCTGCTTCCAGTCTTCACCCGGGTCAGGATTGGAATGAATGAAGCCCCCATCCAGCGGCGAGGATATGAACTGTGCCGGCTGCCGAAGCCGGACGCACTCCTCTGGGGCAATGATTAACTGAATGACAGATGAAATGAAATGATAGTGGAGAGTGTTGCTGGAATGATATTTTGACAGGGAGAACCGGAGTACCCGGAGAAAAACCTGTCTACCTCCATTTTGTCCAGTACAGATCTCACATGGAGTGGCCGGGATTTGAACCACGGACCCAGCGGTGAGAGGCCGGCGTGCTGCTGCCTAAGCCACGGAGGATTAGGGTGATTCTTAATAACGTTTAAAACTCTCTATAGTGGCGTAGATATAATTGAGACAAGTAATTTTATATACGACACTTAGGGTCGCAAGTGTCCGGAAATACCTTAAAAGTGAACCACAACTGTTAAACATATGACGTCATCAGATGACGGCTCAGCTGAAGCCGTCAGGCCCATGCTTCCTTACGCACACCAAAACAAACGTTGAATATCATATCACTCTGGCTCCGTGTCTTAATGTCAACAAACAAACTTCTTCCACTTGAAAGGAGAAGTGAGAGGACAAAGAAAGCTGATGGATAGGCCCCGGATTTGAACCTCGAACCCCACGCGCCCTAGTCGCACGCAGACTCCGAGCCAGAGTGATATGACATTCAACGTTTGCTTTGGATGCTTTGGTGTGCGTAAAGGGGCACGGGCCTGACCGCTGGAGCCTAGCCGTCACCTGATGACGTCATATATTTAACAGTTGTGGTTCACTTTTAACGTATTTTCGGACACTTGCGACCCTAAGTATCGCATATCAAATTACTTGTCTAAATGCCATCTACGTCGCTAAAGAGAGTTTTAAACGTTAATAAGAATCACCCTGTATATACCCTTATGTTGTGTAAAGGATATTCATGCTGAGATGTAATCAGAATATATTTAGCAGTGGTAGAAGATGAAAGAAGGAAGAACAGAATACACAGACGTTGATATTATGTTGTTTCCAAAAAAAAAGCAACATGCCAGCTAGTGTACCGAATGAAATATCTTCAAAACTGTGAATAATATGCCCTCTTTCAACGCCAGTATGCTTTACGTACTCTTGTCCATGTTTAAGTTTCTAATGTAATTTATAAACATTAAGACATGGAATTACATGCATTTTGGCATGTAGAAATTAATAAGCCCATCTGCGGTTCTCCTGCAGGTCACGTAACAATCTCCTCGTCTTCTGATTAGTATTATATTCCTCATTCATAATGAATAGTACATTGTAATAACACAACGTGAATACGACAACAGTATTAAGACAGAGCAACAAAGTAATAAAGCAGTGTATGTAGTAATATGATCAAATTAATGTGTATGAATCTAGGCTGAAGTCCTGGCTAAAAGTGTCATAGCTAGAGCCCTGCGCGGATAAACAAAACGTTATCCGCATCCGCCCCGCATCCGCACGACTGTTATCCGCATCCGCCCCGCATCCGCACGACTGTTATCCGCATCCGCCCCGCATCCGCACGACTGTTATCCGCATCCGCATGACTGTTATCCAAATCCGCTGACATTTCAATATTATTTTTAGCCTACTTTTCACATTTTGCAAAAATGAGGAAAAAGTAGACTTATTAGATCGGGCAAATGTGTGTCTGTCTGTCCTTCTGCCGTCTGTCTGTCCTTCTGTCTGTCTGTCTGTCTGTCTGTGTGTGTCCCCCCTATCAACTCCTAAACGGCTGCAGCAATCGTAACAAAATGTGGTATGAGTAAAGATCTACACCTGAATATCTCACAGCCATATTTGAAAATGATGTCAGTGCTAGCAACTGCTGAAAAATCGCAATTGAAATTTGAGCTAAATGTTGGATATCTTGGAAGGTATGAATGGGAGCTATTTCAAAATTGGCACATGTATAGATAATAATATTCCAGTTTAATTTCCAGGAAGCCATACATGGCAGTGTTGCCAAAATGATTATAAGCCTGCTGATAGGTCCATAATTTAAATGCATATAACTTCTACACTATCAATTGGATTTCAACCAAATTTCGTATGTGCTATGCCGATTCTTAAGAGTAACCAGGGCTGCCAACTGTTAATAAATACTGTCTCTATTTTTGTTACCCTAATATCAATATATCAGAAAGTATGCAAGCCAATAGCACTAAACTTTGCACACGTATAGTACCTGGCATTCTAGATTAATTTTGAGTAACTAATATAGGCCTACGCCAGTGCTGCCAAAATGATTCTAAGCCTGCTGATAGGTCCAATTTTAAAATGCATGTAACTTCTACACTAACTAATGGATTTCATTCCTAATTGGCACAACAATAGATCATATTATTTCAGATTATTTCTGACCAATACATGTCATTGTGGCCAACATGATTTTACGCGCGCTGTTAGATCCAATGTTTAACTACATGTAACGTCCATGCTATCCATTGGACTTCAACCAAATTTCGTATTCTATACCTTAAGAGATGGAACTAAGAATATGTTCAGTCACCAGGGCTGCCAACTGTAGTTCTCTACTAGGCTAGATTATGCCAGGTATACAGTATTTCGAACTAATTAGAAATTTCGATATTACCAACTTAATTTCATCATTATTCTAGATAGATCCATATAGATTAATCATTGACATGAATCTTAAATTTTAAGAAAAGTAGGCTCTTTAGTTCGTCACAGAACTTCTTGTTAATTTATTAGATGAAGCATAGTGTTAAGCCAACACATTTAGACATTTGAGGAGAAAGTCGTTCCTGACAATTTGCTTCATTGCAAGGAACTTCAAATTTGGATGACACTACTGGTTTCTTTACCTCCACTTTAAACACACGAAACCGGCTATACTTTTTTGGCTACTTTTGCACTTGTGCCTCAGTAAGTTTGATTTGTGTCCTGAGTATGAATACACTTTTTTTCAGGTAAAACATCCTACTATATCGTTTACCTTTTCGTTTTCCATTGAAAACGTAACCAAATGTCTGCCATATCGTTGACTTGAACTTTGTTTCACGCACTATTGAATATTCATCTTGTTTTATTTTAATAGATAGTTTATCCATGTTGGTGAAATCATGTTCATACTCCCGGTCGCGGTAACACTCACTAATAATAAGTGAACTTCTCTTTATGCTTGGAGAAAGGGATTGACATTTGGCCGTAAATTCCAAGTCTGTCATCATCCTGCTTCTTGACCCTTCCATGTTCGAATAGTTGATGTCAACATAACTCTCCCCGTTGCAATATCACAGTCAACGTGTTATCGTCACATCTTACAGGATAGCTTAGACGGCGAAGTAGCTGATTTCAGGAATGTTAATGATGTCACCAAGATGAACTAACATGCTTATTGACAGAATTATATCTTGTAAAATACTTATAGTAATAATGGCAGTGAGATTTGATGAGATGTCAAGACCATCTACTACAAACATACGGTACGTAATAAAATGTAGTTGAAAGCATGAGTAAAATCATCTTCTCGTGTAAGTGGAATACGTGCCTGAATATTTCGTACGCAATAGGCTATAGAAGTATTCCTCTTTTTAAGCATGAAGCTGTAGATTGGCATATCAAATATGTAATATTATCGTAAGTTCCACATTGTATTCAAAAAACCATCCGCAGATTTACTCGAAACATTATCCACAGCATATCCGCTATCCGCACAGCCATGCAAACTATATCCGCGTGGCGAAAAATGTTGCGGATATCCGCGGGTTTATCCGCGGATATCCGCATCCGCGCAGGGCTTTAGTCATAGCCTATACTGGGGCAACCTCGGAGCTGCCTGGAAGAGCAAAAGTAAATAGCTTTTCTCATGTCTTACGGCCTACACGACCCTTACCGACACATCAGAGGTTCACTTATTAACAAACCACAGGAGATTGACGGTAATGGTACACGGCAGTGTACACACAGACTTAATTGAGACGATTTCACATTGCTCGAAATGAAGTGCCTAGTTTGTCAGAGAATTTATTACGGACCAAACAGTCTGTGAAGTCCTTCGCAAGAAAGACAAAAATGTACAAATATGATTTTCGTCCCCAACATACTCATATACTGTATTTACTCCTTGACACTAACGCCCATAGCCTTGCCTCTCGTACAATTGTAGATCACCCTTCTCTATCACATCTCTCTGAATCTTCTTACCCCACTTTCTTAACTTTTTGCCATCTCTCTCCTTAGGCATCCCTTCCTTATGTTCTATCCACCGCAGTTTGTCACTAATTGTATCTGCTAAGGTATCTGATTTATGCAAAGGCCTTTATTTCATCATTGTTCTTAATTCCCCACTGTCCATTGTCACTAACAGCACCTTATATATTCCCCAATATCTTGCTTTCTACTTTTCTCTGCTACGGTACAAGTCGATGTTTTATAACCATAATTCACTACTCGCTTTAGTACTAAACGGTATACTATAGTTGTTAGATACTGTGTCCATATACCTGATTAAACGAGATGCGACGACCCGGCTTAAACCGTGACATACTGTCGGGAACGGAATACACACATCTATTGTACATATTTTTGCATTAGAAATTAGTTCGATATCAATACATAGTAAATAGCGCAGTAGGAAAAGATCTCCGTAATCCCGTGGGTATAAAGGATTGTTCAAAGGTAGGATTTTATCACACCTAATCCATCAATGCATAAAGTGAATCATATCCAACCAAAACAAAAATCAAAACTACTAAATACAACTCCAGATTTGTAAACAATACTCCCCAACACTTTATTCCATAAAGGAAAACAGACAATACAAATAATGTACTCCTGTTCAATCTTCTACGTCTGAGTTTTGCGATAACGTAACCCTTAGCTACTGAGGTGAGAAATCAGTACCGTTATTTCTGACGTTGAGTCTGTGGGACTCGATAAAATTAATTTCAAATTGTAGACAGCTAGTATAAGTTTTAATGAACAAAGTATTAACAATCATTTTAAAACACATTGAATGAAACGTTTTAGTGTAAGATTCCACAAGAATTACTCTTTGGGCTGTAATACACAACATATTTTTTATGACTGACATGGTTTTTCTTAGTTTCACTTTCTTTCCTATAAAATAAAAACTTACGTGTGCATAAAGTAATAATTTCCACACACTGAATCGTAAGGTAGGAAAGAATAAAAATACAACATATATATGCCATTTATCATACCAGATACCGACAGTAGTGGCTCAGCTGGCTAAAGCGCAGCGTTAGGTCATGTGACCAAGCTCTCTGCTGACTCTGCCCCACCGTCGGCCGTCCTTGAAATGGTTTTCCGTGGTTTCCCATTTTCAACACCAGGCAAATGCTGGGACGGTACCTTCTGATAGGCCACGGCCGATTCCTTCCACATCCTTGCCCAGTTTCATTTACCTTCATCCATTCCATCTCTCATCCCGACGCGCAGGTCGCCCACGGGCGTCGAATAGAAAGACCTGCACTCGGCCTCTGAGGAGGCCACACGACAAAAAAAAATAATCATACCAGATAAAAACCAGACACGTACTTCATTACTCACTGTTTTTCATCACAAACGTTTCACACCGATCACGTAGTCAAGGTTTTCATAACAAACCTGGCAAACCTTCTTACTACACTAAAGGCATATAGGTTTTGGGCACTTCCTACAAGTAAATTGTGTTTTTATGTTGAGCTTAGAAGGACGTAAATAACAGAAATTCCTCTTTGAGAGCACATCTTCGTTTCCAGCATCCATCTTCTTACCAAAGATTCTTCCAACAATCGTGTGGATATCTCTGGACATTCTGGGATTCACTCGTCTTCTTTCCATGTTAGGTATTGTTAGCTGCCTTGCAAGTTCTTTCATGAATACGTTTCGTGTCACCATTTCCTTCGATTTATATGAAATATACATAACGTATGCATTAACTCTGCTGATGTCTAGAAGTCGGTAAAGATAGCCATGGGCCAGCGCTGAGTTCTTCTGCTAGTTCCGTACTTGTACACTTTTCAACTAGACTGTCAACTCCCCCTTTTGTAGAATTATAACAATTAATTATTTCCTCCCATATTTTTAGTGATGCATTGATGATATAAACAGCACAGCACGTCGCACTTTTGCAACATTTGACACAAGTGTGATGTCATTTGTGAAACCAAATTTATTCGAGCCAACTTCTCTTGTGGCACTGGGTAGAAATTCCTTTGGAATGTTAGGTTTATTCTTTTTCAGTGTTCCAACGAAAGTGAGTTTCCTCTCTTTAAGCACTTCTATTAGTTGTTTGGTAGAAAACCAATTATCTGCTGTAACATTCCTGTTGCTTCCTTGTATGGGTTTGGTTAGTCGCAATATAGCTTGCGTTGGGATGTTGAGTTACTTGAATTGAATCACTACCCTCCCCAGTGTATAAGTAACTATTTAGTGCAAAATGTGTTCCGGCGTCAGCAACAATCATCATTTTTAGGCCATACAGTACAATCTGGGTTTGCTCGGCATGTACATTTTAAAAGAGCAGCGGCCTCTGTAACCCACTAGCATTTCGTCTATGCATACATTTGCACCTACAAATTAACTGTTTTGTGAAGTTTGGAAGAATCTGCTAAATTGTGCAGCACAAAGATCAGTCATAAGGCGCTCTTCTCTGTCTTCTCTGTTGTCGAAGCATAGGGCTGCTAACAGAATAGCAAAGCGACGTTTACTCATAACTGAACGAAACACTTCTCTCCCAGTCTCATATGTTGCAAAAATATGATTTTATATTTTCATCATCTTGCCTCCGTTGCGTAGTGGTCAGCGTGATTATCTGCCACCCCGGAGGTCCGCGGTTCGTTTCCCTGCTCTGCCACGAAATTTGAAAATTGGTATGAGGAATGGTACGGGGTCTACTCAGCGTCGGGTGGTCCATATGATTAGAGGGGGTTCAATTCTCACCTCAGCCATCCTCGAAGTGGTTTTCCGTGGTTTCCCACTTCGTCTTCGGGCAAATGCCAGGATGGTACCTGCCGTAAAGCCACGGCCGCCTCCTTCACACACCTCTGCCCAACACTACCACTCTTCCCATCCCTTCATCAGGCCCCTGTTCGCTTTGCAGGTGAGGCTGCCTGGGCGTAGTGCTGGTCACACTCCCCAGTTGTATCCCTGACCCAGAGTGTCAAACTCCAGGACACTGCCCTCAGTGGCGGTAGAGGTGGGATCCCTCGCTTAGTCCGTGGGAAAAGCCAACCCTGGAGGGTAAAATGATATCGAAAAAAATATCTTCATCATTGGATTTGAAGACAGCTGTGTATATCAGGAGTCCAAGAAAATCATTCATTTCTGTGATATCTAGGGGTAATAATTCAGGCCTGTTAACATTTTAATAATTTTCTGGCATTTCTAGAAGTTTTTTGTTTGTCCAGCAAAAAAATTCGGACAAAATTATGTTATCAAATAAACGATTCCATACTTCAGAATGGGATGGGGACTCACCCAAGTTTCGGGCTGGAGGTAGCAAACCAGGTAATTTTACCACCAGGTTATGTTGTGGTGTTCTTCTCTTTCTTGATGGTTCTTGAACGGCCCATTTGTATCTGTTTTTTTCGTAATAATATTTAGGATTTATAACTGTTCCATCAGAAGTATCTTCACTGCTGTCAGCATTGAATTCAGGTTCACTAGCCGACTGATCACTTGCAGATTCGTGGTCACTATAAATTGCATTTTCTGTACACGATTCATCACTATCACTGTCCTCAACCCATCGTGAAACAGTCTCCTCAAATTCAGCATCAGCAACATTTACTGTCCCCCTAGATGGACCAGGCTTCGAGTCCATTTCGCTTTTCATCACAACATAACATAACAAGCATACCAAGCAAGCCCTACGTGCGTGCATTGATAGCTTCACAACTCAAAGTAATGACGCTCCTACTGACATGGAGTCTGTGAGACTCATCCACTACTTCATACACTGTTACCTCGGTTGCACAATATTGCTCAATAATGACCAGCTGTGATATTGCCTAAGATGTTGAATGACGAATGTATCAGGAAAGACAAGGAAGTAAATTGGAAAGTGTTAACGGAAGCGATTGATTGATTGATTATCTCATGGAGTCCGCGAGACCCCACGTCAGTACCTAACGGTTAAAATCGTCACATTAAATTATTCTCCCTTTGCGATGTGATTATGGGAAAATATCGTCAATAAATAAAATCCCAAAACGATGTCCTACGCGTTTAAATAAAATCATAGAGATTTTAAGAAGTAATATTAAATTAAAAAGCATTTACGTGAAGAATTATATAGCCTATATTCATAAATGCCACTTATGTTAATTGCCTCTATCAACACAAAAATTTCAGTTTGGTTGCTGCAATAGGTTCATAGATAGTCAGAACCGTCTAAGTATTCCGGATGGTCGCCATGTAGGATAATTATAATTGTATGCAGGCCATAGCGTTATGTACTATCAGATGACGTTTGTTGCGTGGATTTATTATTCAAACTTTGAATTCAATCGCATCATTAGGACACAAGAAAAAGAACTTAATTTAAAATTTTGCACTGCCGACACCTTGAGGTTATGTTACCAATTGAAGTAAATTAGGTATCAGTGCATTACAATGTGTATAAACATTTGCTGTACAATGTTTCACAGTGCGCGGATGGTAAAATCGTGAGAAAACTATATTTAAATGTTTCAACTTCACTTGGCGGCCATGACATTTTTATACATAACAGTTTTTTGAAAGTCACATAAGTAATATTCTTGTAGTAACCTCATTCACCGCACAAAAATTCATGGTGATATCAATAATTGTTTTGGAGATGTGGAATGCAGGTGAAATATTTCGCAAAGCCGCCATGTTAAATTGGTGAGACGTAATAAAATTTGAAGGAGACAGTCGGGTAGGAAATAATCGTACTGTGTCCTTAGTAAGTTTCATTGAAATCGCTCCAGCCGTTTAAATTTTATTACTGGGACACACACTCACACACACACACACTACGCACACTCACACATATATATATACACTCACACGAGCAACAGGTGATCTGATAAGTCTATTTTTTCATAAATGAAAATAGGTTAGAAACTAACAAGGAATTCATCACACGATAGTCTGTCATCATATCGTCACTCGTGTAATAAACAACGCTAAGCACCTCATCGTAAATTAGATATTTATATTTTCGTTGACCTAACCTCCATTTATGTATTTGCATATCGATCTATATTCATACATGGAACCTCCTTGTTGGCATTCGGAATTCAACTACAATAATCTAAGAAGTGATTATCCGGGCTGTTAGGCCGTGGTCCAGTAGGGCTGTTGTTGGGAAACAACACGGCCTAACAGCCCGGATAATCACTTCTTAGATTCTAACGCCGGCCGGGAAAGCCTAAGTTTGCAACTACAATAACTATCTCATCTGGCTAATTTATTTAGTAAAATGTGTATATCGTTTAATCTGTTGTTTCATTAAAATATTAATCTAAATATTATTTCACCTTATCATTCATCATAATATCCAGATGCCAATGTTTATATCTAACTTATTTCTGCCATTCGCATTATAAAAAATTGCCCTTTCCACTCTATCACCTGTGCATAGTTCTATACTCTCTGATTCTCTCAACATCATCATGCGCTGTTGTCTAATTAAATGAATATTGTCAAAGTTCGGGGCATTTCCAACACATTGAAGGTAAGAAAGATTTAAAGTCACTCCAAACTTATTCAAAATATGTCCTCTGACGATAACTATACCTTTCCTACCTCTAATCTTTCTTTATGGGTCAAGCTTCCCTTCATAAATCACTACAACAATGAATGATCTACTAACAACAATAAACTTTTGAAATTTTTCATTACTTTCAGAGACTCAGGTTACCATTCGATTGTTCGATTCTACAACTGTTGCACAATTGCCATGGCTATTCATAAAAATACGATATTCCAAAATTCATTACACATTGCAGATTTATATGCATTTTATTTCTCGTCGATTCATCAGAAATTTCATTAATATTCTATTGCCATGTTCCTATGCCTTTTCAAAATTTATCGTGGAGCTAGGGACAATTCCCACCCAATTGCTCACTCTCATATGTTAGTCATCAATAAAACCTGCAACTCGTCAATGTAGGCCTAATCATGTATTTTATAAAATACCTATTGAAAAAATTTTAATAACTAGATATGTGATCCTATAATTGTCATTCCCAAATTCTGTCAATGCCATTTCTACTTTCTTTCAACCGACTAACATCTCAATATCAATTCTATTTTTTACCGTTATCTGTTAGCTTTATGTTATTACCAATCAATACAGGCCATTTCCTATCATATTCGCGCAATGGTTGTTGCATATGTAACTAAAGCATTGCGTTCATCTCATAAAAATTCAAAATTCGATATCACTTAATACTGAAAATGAAAATCTACAGCCTGCTTCCAGTCTCCGACCGGGTCAGGAATGGAATGAATGAAGCCCCCATCTAGCGGCGAGGATATGGACTGTGCCGGCTGCCGAGGCCTGACGCACTCCTCTGGGGCAATGATTAAATGAATGACAGATGAAATGAATTGATAGTGGAGAGTGTTGCTGGAATGAAATTTTGAGAGGGGAAACCGGAGTACCCGGGGAAAAACCTGTCTGCCTCCGTTTTGTCCAGCACAGGTCTCACATGGAGTGACCGGGATTTGAACCACGGACCCAGCGGTGAGAGACGGCCTGCTGCCGTCTAAGCCACGGAGGCGTGCGATAGCACTTAATACTAAATTTCATAATAAAATATCCATGCAATTTTACTAAATTTAGCTGAAAATAATTGTACGAAAATTTATTACCCTAACCATGGGTAATATTAACACTGAACGAAACTAGTAAATTAACAAACTAAAATAATACCTACGTTCGGCACAACAAACTGGCAGTTGTAACTCTTCAGTCGGTCAATACAAATTTGCCAAATGACTGGGTGGCGTTTCAATGTTTGTAAGAAATGAATAGTAACTAGGTAAATAACACTCCTGGAAAAATACATGCATTAGTTATGATCACTAATATAATGGGGCATAACTAATACATGTAATTTTTCAAGGAGTGTTATTTACTTATATATTATTTTTATATGAAACACATTGTACCCCCGCCCAAACAGACAGTCTGTATAGGCAACACAATGTAGAGCCTACCATGTACACACATCAAAAAAAGTTTTGCATCACCTCGGTTCCACGAGTTCCGGAACCGTTAAATACAAAGGGAATAGAGATCAACACAAACAACATTTCAGCTCGTTTTATTGCTCATGAGACCCACACATTGCATGTTGTACCATCATACAGCTAGACTTTCAGCATTTGTGGTCCAGATTGCAGTACACACCACTACCTCTAATACCCAGTAGCACGTCCTCTTGCATTGATGCATGCCTGTATTCGCCGTGGCATACTATCCACAAGTTCATCAAGAAACTGTTGGTCCAAATTGTCCCACTCCTCAACGACAATTCGGCGTAAATCTCTCAGAGTGGTTGGTGGGTCAAGACGTCCATAAACAGCCCTTTTCAACATATCCCAGGCATGTTCGATAGGGTTCATGTCTGGCGAACATGCTGGCCACTGTAGTCGAGCGATGTCGTTATCTTGAAGGAACGCATTCACAAGATGTGCACGATGAGGTCGAGAATTGTCGTCCATGAAGACAAATGCCTCTCCAATATTCTGCCGATATGGTTGCACTATGGGTCGGAGGATGTCATTCAGGTATCGTAAAGCCGTTTCGGAGCCTTCCATGACCACCAGTGGCGTACGTCGGCCCCACATAATGCCACCCCAAAACATCAGGGAACCACCACCTTGCTGCACTCGCTGGACAGTGTGTCTAAGACGTTCAGCCTGACCAGGGTGCCTCCAAACACGTCTCCGACGATTGTCTGGTTGAAGGCATATGCGACACTCATCGGTGAAGAGAACGTGATGCCAATTCCGTGGGGTCCATTCAGCATGTTGTTGGGCCCATCTGTACCGCGCTGCATGGTGTCGGGGTTGCAAAGCTGGACCTCGCCATGGACGTCGGGAGTGAAGTTGCGCATCATGCAGCCTATTGCGCACAGTTTGAGTTGAAACACGACGTCCTGTGGCTGAACGAAACGCATTATTCAACATGGTGGCATTGCTGTCAGGGTTCCTCCGAGCGGCAATCCGTAAGTAGCGGTCATCCACTACAGTAGTAGCCCTTGGGCGGCCTGAGCGAGGCCTGTCATCGACAGTTCCTCTATCTCTGTACCTCCTCCATGTCCGAACAACATCGCTTTGGTTCACTCTGAGACGCCTGGAAACTTCCCTTGTTGAGAGCCCTTCTTGACACAAAGTAACAATGCGGACGCGATCGAACTGCGGTATTGACCTTCTAGGCATGGTAGAACTACAGACAACATGAGCAGCGTACCTTCGTCCTGGTGGAATGACTGGAACTGATCGGCTGTCGTACCCCCTCCGTCTAATAGGCCCTGCTCATGCATGGTTGTTTACATCTTTGAGCAGTTTTAGTGACATCTATGAACAGTCAAAGGGACTGTATCTTGGATACAATATACACAGTCAACGTCTATATGCCGGAGATCTGGGAACCGAGGTGATGCAAAACTTTTTTTGATGTGTGTATATGAGCGGCACGATAGCGTCCTCCGTTCTCTGTCTTGAAGATTATGAAGAAAGGCTGCTCGGCGGTCAATCCACTGTAGACACACATACTGACGCAGAAATTTACGATGATTCATTTTGCATTCTTTTGCAATTCTTCTAGTGAGTGTTAGCTCGGAGGACATAAGAGCGAAGGAGATCGGTGTTTTTTTCCCCACCAGTAAGGCCTGTTCTAATTTCCATTTTTTTTAACGCCAGAATATAGGTTACTAGTAACATTAATTTTACGAACTATATCTGCAAACAATTCCTTACTAGTGACTACAAACTTGATACAAACAACAGTAGTGCTGTGACCAATTTCAGTCCCTAATCGCATATGATGTCTGAATTCAACCATAAACTTTCCAGATGAGTTATAATAATAATAATAATAATGTTATTGGTTTTACGTCCCTTTTAACTACCCTGGCTTTTAGAGACGCCGGGGTGCCGGAATTTTGCCCCAAAGGGGATCTTTAACTTGCCAGTAAATGTACTGACACGGCTCCCTCGCATTTGCGCACCCTCAAATGCCAGCTGACTGCGCCAGGTTTCGAACCTGCAACCTTGGGCTCAGCAAGCGAGAACGTTACCCCTAAGCCACGCAGCCAGACAGAGGAGTTATAGGGCCCCCATATACCAGGTGACCCCACGTTTTTCTTATTAGTGTCCCGCATGTTCTAATGATGACTGGGATATATAATAACTGTTTTTCACAGGAGTGCACTGCGAGCAGGCAGATTACGCCTACGCCAAAATATGAAGTGCTAACAACCGGACGGCCTCTCGATGCATGTTCCTCAGCGATTTTGTGTAATTCGCCCCATTGCGTTATGAAGCTTCGCATTCGAGCGCATAGGCTGGTACGCGTTACAGCAGCAATGCAGTTTCTGTAATACATTGGCAATTGCTGAGTTAGCCTATGTTCAGCTACTGCAGCGAAACACACATTATTTTAATCTATGCAGAATCTGATCACAACACAGCTGGAACCCGCACAATGAATGCAAAGGAGTTTCCTAATAGTGGCCTGCGTTCTGTACACGTACTGTGCCCGTTTAGACCGAGTTCCAACGAACACCTTTGCCAATTCCCGAAATCAGTCCAGCTCGAGGAAAACAATCTCAGGGTCTATCTGGGATAAAACTAAAGTGATCGCTGACATAACTGATTTCGGCAAAGGCAAGCAAGGGAGAAGAGAAAGGAGAAAGGAAATACTACAATTTCTTTAAAAATATCTCATTTTATTACATTTAAAATATCTAAATATTTATGCAAAATCATTCAAAAACATCACAAGAAAAATATCAACACCAGAAAGAAAATATCCCTAGCCTAAATTGTTGATAGCCAGACATTAATAGTCCATCTGGTATCAGTTCCCTATTCTAAATTTTCGTTATTTACACAATAGGCGGTGCATTGTTCATTGACCGCTATCTAAACACTCGTCACTTTCATTTCATGTTAAATAAACATGTCACTCATGGTTTCAAATATTTAAAGATCATTGTTTGGTTCAAGTTGACAAAAGTTTTGTTTTCATTGGATTACGTATTTCACGTGTGTATGAATAAATATATATAGTTATTTCCTGTAGGAACATTAGGTTGGAAAAATATCAATATTCGACCACATAATGTCTGAATATTAATATTATGATATTTCCTCAATGTCCTATTTAACTTTCCTTAAATAGCATTTGTTTCGTTTGGTTGTTTAAATCTTTGCTCAAATATTTACATAATTTACATAATTATCATATTTAATCGAATTTAACATTACAAAAAAACATTTTAAACTTTCCATTTTCAAAGTTGTTATTTTATAAATAACCATATTGTATAACTCAACATCAAATTGTTGTTAACATTACTTCATTAAATCATTCATTTCATTGTCAATCATTATTAATCATAATCCCTGATTATTATCATTAATAAGTAAGTTCAGAAATATCAGCTATTATTATTATCATCAAAAATATCTAAGTTCAGAAATATCAGCAATTATTATTATTATCATTAATAATATCTAAGTTCAGAAATATCAGCAATTATTATTATTATCATTAATAATATCTAAGTTCAGTAATATCAGCAATTATTATTATTATCATTAATAATATCTAAGTACAGAAATATCAGCAATTATTATTATTATCATTAATAATATCTAAGTTCAGAAATATCAGCAATTATTATTCTTATCATTAATAATATCTAAGTTCAGAAATATCAGCAATCATTATTATTATTAATAATAACTTTCAAAAAGAGGTATCACTCCTATTCAAATCAATATTAACTCATTAATTCATATTTATTTTATGCACTATCAACTTTTTATTTCTTTTAGGATCCGGATAGGTATTAACAAAACTTATGATCTTATATTAAGTAGGCTCAATAACTGGAAATCAGAATAATTTACTCAGGTATTAGGCGAGAAGACATTTCTGACAGAATTAGGATTGGACAGAAATATGGGGTGGTTACTTGACTCAACCCTTCTTTTTCACATCTGAGCAGCTAATGCTCCAACTTCTTCCTTACCACATGGAAATATATTCCAATGGACGGCTATTAGCCTCCATACGCTTTTATACAAATGCCGACCTTCATGTCGCATGTTCTTTTTTATAAACATAATAATCAACACATGTGATTCATTCTTTTATTATTTGTGCACTATGCCTGTCTTTAAACAAAACGCCTCCATTTTCTACATTGCCTGGATCTGGTTTCAACAAAGGTTTTCCAAAAGAAATTATTTTTGTTTTATCCTGGTCATATTCTTTTTCCTGCCTTTATTTAACAATACTGCATCCAATTTTATACATGTTCATTATTTGTTCACCTACCGTTCCTCTACTCATTTCTCAATTTAGCGGTGAATTTCACAAATACGTCATCTAACTCTCTATGTTATTGCTTGCTGACTTGTATGATATTTATTTCCATATGAATTTTAAATAATCACTGTTATTAATATTACTGCTGAACTATGCTCACTGAAATCCTGGAATATTTATAATTCTCAATCAAATCAATTATTATTATTATTATTATGACATGATAAAAATCTTTAAATAATTGAATTATTATTCACTTTGCCTGAATTTTCTTGTAATTCAATTCATACAATTTATTCATAATTATTTATAATTAATTATATTTATTGTGGAATTAATTATTATTATTATTATTTGGATTTGCTCATAATTATCATGAAATTATTTTATATTATTGTTGAGATTTTTATGTTGAATAATCTGAAAGATCCAAGCTTTCTTCAAATTACGAAAAGCGTTCAAATTAACTGAATAACTCCTCTTATTATGTCATTTGGACATTTTATGGCTGAAATAAATTTTCTCAAAATAACTTCACACTCGATGAGTACTAGCCATGGTTTCTCTGACTATAGTCTCTATAGACATATCTGTCAGAACGAAGCAAAATTGAAGTGTTGATAATTTCTAAGAGAATTAGAAAAAGAAAGAACTCCTCAACTACTCTACTCTAGTCAATGTACATGTAAGAATGTGGCTCACGTATTCTTGATGTTCATGGTGGTACAGGTCCTTGGATGACGTCACAATCTAATGGATCTCTCTCCCGTCCATTAGCATGGCAACTGTCCCTGGCCATCTGCCTCACCTTCAGCTCACCTTCGGGTTTTTCCATCGTCACCCTATCCTCTCGGTATTTAGCGGCACATATTCACGTTTAATAATACGCACTGATCCACTTCGCGATAACTTTTGCTAATGTCCGACATTATGACTGATGTCATAATAAACTGTCCTATTGTTTTAAACAAACATTTAAACTGTTCAATGTTCATATTTACTTGAAGATACAGCGTTCTGTCTTATGCCACTCAGTGATGAAATAGCTACTTGATCTCTGCGAACATACGCTTACTGTCGTTGGAGTATATGGAAAACGAAGATTCCTGTGCGAGTAAACAGATATGCTCTGTAACACATCCGTATCCCGAATCTGTCCCGCTATCGTAGACCAAACCTGTCATAGGACATCTACTGTGTAGATTGATCCTCTAATCTCCTAACATGGGTTTTGGATACTCTCCAGCACAATTTGTTCAGAACAAATGGCCCCAATATCGTAGTCTAATTCTCCACTCCTGACTGGTATGACACGATAATTTCAAGTGCTTCTTTCACTGAGAGAGACTAAGTCCAACATCAGTTGAAAATAGTGACTGACTGTAAATACGTAGCACGTTGTCTGACGAATGTTACGACGGTACTAGTCCGGTAGTTGATGAAAGAATAACATAACATGGCTTGAAAAATCCTTCTATATATACTGCCATGGAGCTGAAATTCGCGTTGTCGGCTGTTCCATCTAGCGAGTACGCCCTGCTATTCCAAAGCTTAGGTTCCTTCCCAACTTCCTGTTAAAACATGTGCTTATACAAAAATATTCATAACTCTCGAACGACTGGTCCGATTTGCCTCAAATCTCTTCTGGCATTCCTAAAATTCCATAGCCAATAATATCCACTAATTTCTAGACCTCAAATCGACGATTTTATTTTATCATCAATGAGTTTTAGTAGGTCGCCCGTCGGCGCCACAGGTCTCCTTCCTAGCGCATCATCTTGCTTGGTGCGGTGAACTAGCTGTCTCAGCGCTCTGTTCAAACTCCATACTTTCGTTCCGCTGTCCGTAATGCAAAAATAGAATTACGGTGGCTTCCGTAATCGGGTACAGTACTTCGCCGAACAGAGCTGCAATTAAGAACTAATGGAATGTTGAAGAGACACACCAACAGAGTTAGACCTACCTGCAAAAATGCTGAAGTTGTGTTTAATATACCGGGGTACTTTGATGGAGTCTTTCACACGGTAAGTTTAATTTTACCTTACTGTGATGATAATGATAGTTAAATTAATAATAATAAGAGCATATAAAACGTAGGTGGGCTCAGACAAGGAAAGCATTTCTAGAGAAAATAACTTTGTAGGGTTTAGGAAGCCATTTTTGAAAGCCTTTATCTTGAGCATGCACTCTATGGAAGTGAAACTTGGACTGTTGGCGCAGCAGAAATGAGGTGAATAGAAGAGTATGAAATGTGGTGCTACAGAAGAATGATGAAGATGCGATGGGTAGATAAAATAACAAATGAAGAGGTATTAAGACGAGTGGGATAAGAGTGATATTCTTGGTAACTCCTAATGAAGAGAAGAGAAGAGTAGGACACATACTAAGACACCCAGGAATAGCAAACTTAAGTTATGGAAGGAAAGATCGAAGACAAGAACTGAAGGGGTAGACCAACGATAGAATATGTTAAACAGATTGCCTCGGATGTAAGGTGTGGTAGCTATTTAGATATGAAATGATTAGCTCAGGACAGGGGGCGTGGAGTGCTGGATGAAACCTGTCAACACACTGAAGACTCAAACAACAATAATATTAATAATAATATAAATAATAATAATAATAATCCAAAATAATGCACATTGTATCGCTTCTTTGAAAATAGAGATTGAGCATCCCGGTCATCATTCCAGAAACCGGGAAAATTATACGCAAAACCTAAGGCGCAAAATGGTCACCTGGTATAGGCTGCACTAGACCAAATATTGGTAAGTCACAATTGTTTAGATTCGGGTTCATTTTTGGCTCTGACCAGTGGCGTTCAAGGGTTCTTAAATACTCTAGTTCTGTGTCGATATTTTCATGTTAATTCGTATTAGGGGTTTGGAATATATTTTTAATTCATTCACTGATTTATTTGCAATTGGGGTTGAGTTCCTAGGTGGTAAATTAGATATAGCCTACATAACAAATAAATAAATACTTATAATTATACATAACAGTTCAATCACAATTAAACTGGAGTATGTACACACATAGTCAGTCTTTTCTTAACACACCTATATGTTTGGGAAAAAGCTCTAAGACTGCGGCAGGTAGAGAGTTCCAGTTATCAATGGCACGGTTTACGAAAGACTAGTTACCATCATTTGTTCACTGTGGTCAGGCCTTAACATTGAAAGGATGATCACTCCTACTCATGTAAGTGGGCTTTCCCATACGTTTGCAAAGCCCACCCCATGCTGGTTGATTTATATACGTGTTGTACGTAGCGCAGAGTCTAGATGTCATCCTCCTAGCCTCAAGTGATTCCCACCCAAGTTTCTTTAACATACGGCTCACACTGCTCCTGGGATTAAAGTCACTGAGCACAAATCTAGCGGCCTTTCTTTGTACCATTTCCAACTCATTTATGAGCCCTACTTGATATGGATCCCAAACCGCTGAGGCGAATTCCAGAATAAGTCTTACAGGTGACAAATATCTTAATATTTTAGCCGAGGTACTACTTCCTCTTAATACCCTCATTAAAAATTGCAGGGAATTGTAAGCTTTAGAAACTACACATCCTACATGACTACTCCATTTCATATCATTCCTTACGTGAACGCCCAAATATTTGCAAAAATCATCTTCTACAAGTATTTCCGAGCCAATGTTACATTGAAAATCTTGCCTTCGCACTTTCCCTATTTTTATGAGACTACATTTTCTTGTGTGTATTTTCATTTTATTTTCAACCGCCCACTTACGGACCAGGTTAAGGTCATCTTGAAGTACTGCGTTGTCTTGTGAGTCATGTATCTTTCGACATATTACACAATCATCCACAAACAATCGACAGTCACTGCGAATCCCATTAGGTAAGTCATTTATAAACGCCAAAAATAACAAAGTTCCAATTACGCTGCCCTGAGGGGTACCCGACGTTACGGTAATTTCATCCGAGAATCGGCCTTCAACATTAACTTTCTGGGAACGATCCGTCAAAAATTCTTGGATCCATAAAATTACTCTTCTATCAATCTTCGTCGAAGCTAATTTATGGAGTTGCATGTCATGCGGCACAACATCAAATGCCTTCACAAAATCATTTACTACGGCGACGACTGAAACTCCATTGTCTAACGATTCGCTAATATCTTGAAAAAGTTAGAGCATCTGACTCTCGCATGAGTAACCTTTTCGAAATCCATGTTGCCTATCATTAAACCATGATAATCCTTCCCACTGTTCCCTCAAGTAGTCGCAAAAAAATGCACCATCTGTTTACAAATGATGGACGTAAGGCTAACCGGCCTGTAGTTGCCCAATTCAAGTCTGCCCCCTCCCTTAAATATTGGGACTACCGTAGCTCTTTTCCAGTCATCTGGGATTTGCGCATTGTTTATGGACACATTAAACATTACCTCTAAGTATCGTGCCACGGCCCTACCTCCTAGTTTAAGTACTTCACTAACAATGTTATCAGGACCCTTCGATATATTGTGACGTAATTATTGTATTAGCTCTACAATTGCTGACTGGTTTATTTGGAAAAGGGGAGCCCCTGTTTCACCGTTAAGGTCCAACACACAGCTATTGGATTTATTGAACACACTACCGTAAAAGACATTTAATTCATTTACAATGGCCTGTTTCTCAGTAATTAATTTACCGTCACCGGACATTATCATGGAAAAATGATTTGAATATACCCTTCCTTCTCCTAACATAACTGTACAATTTTATCCTCCCATCACCTCCCGAACCAACTAAACCTTGCATACAATTGACATGAACAGCCCTCTATTTAAGACGAGCTCTCTTAATAAGGACTTAAATGTCAACATCTACTTATCACTATCATGTCTTCTGTTGTATAATTTCCAAATTTTCGTTTTAGACTCCTGATTTCTCGTATGTAATACTCAGGATCTGGGTTTTGTTTCAGTAATTTAAATGGGACAAATTTATCAATAGCGCTATTAAAAATTTTCAAGACGTTAGTCCACAAGATATATACGTGACTTCCTTCCGATGCCCATCCTATAAACCGCTCACTCAAATACCACTGAAATTTGCCCTGATCCGCCCTGCGATACTGGAATATGATCTTTTCTGCTATATCAGGGTCTAATATTGTAATGTCACCGTATCAAATATTTAATTCAACCCCAGAATGATCACTAATTCCTGGTACTTTCAGACAGTTAATATACAGCTCTACAGGCCTTACGAGATAAACATCTAAGGTATTATTGCCTCTAGTTGGGATGTCAACTACTTGGGAAAATCCCCTTTCCCTTAAGAATTTGTTTGCAGCGCTCTGAGCTTGACCACAGCTAGTTGACTCACCAGACCAGGCTACTTTGGGGAGGTTTAAATCTCCGGCAATTATTATGCTCTATTTCATAGCATTGCCCGTACATGTTTTATCATCCAGTGTGTCGAGGAGAGAAAAGTTAAATTTCGGTGCTCTATAAGCTCCTATCACCTGAAGAGGGAATTTATTTCCTTTATCAGAAATTTGTACACAAAACCCTTCATGATCCGTATCAGCCCACTTTAAGAAACTAGCTATATTTTTGCGTACACAAATAAATAGCCCACCACCTCGCTTCCTCCGATCCCTTCTGTACATTTCGTAGGTCCCTTGAATTATTTCATTACCATTTATATCCTCATATAACCAAGATTCAGTAGCAATGACAATGTCCGGAGAATACGTCACTACAAGATTCCAAAATTCAATTAATGTATTTCCTAAAGTCTGACAATTAACCTGCAGTAATCTTAGAGTCTTACCTCCGTAGAAAATATCCCGAAATATCTCCTTCTGCTCGCATCGGCTGGCAACCTCTGAACCTGCTCCTCCTAACAAAAGCCGGCACGATCCGATAACCCTGTCATGTAGGCTCCCTAGGTTGAAAGCACCACGTCGATTTAAATGCAGCCCGTCTCGGACGAAGTCACGGCCACCAATCCACCAGTCAGCATCTACGTACACTAATCCCAGTTGTGCACACACCCAGTCCATGCGGTCATTTACAGTCTTAAGTCGCCTTTACGGAACATCTCCCTGCCGAACAATGCCACTCATTATAATTTTTGCATTTCTAAACTTGCTTTTAGCTTTTCTGCCTAGTTCGTACAGCTCCCCCATGATGTATTTTGCTGTAGCCCTTTTCCTCAAATCGTTCGTACAACATAGAGCAACAACACTTTACTTGGTGCCTAGTGTCAGTAACACTTGCAGAGATATGTCCCTGGCTATTACGGTATTTCTATTTACAAGTGGAGAGTGAATATGATCGCTTGTCCTACATACATTGAAATAACCCGTATTGTAATTTTAATTGATGGGCCTGATGTGGGGTTGGAATACAAATTGGTATGGCAAATTTTTGAACGGAGTGAAATTGTAACAAATGCAACTTTGAGTAGAAATTCCGATTTCCATTAATGTTTCTTCTCCATTACTGCAGAATATCTTATGTTTCGGTTAGTCGAATGGTATGCTGGCGAATATCATGAAACGCATCACGATCGTCCGTGGAATAGCAAAGGGAGGACGGAAAGGCTTGCCTCATTAATTCCAATCACATTTCCCATTAGTTACTATGATGCAACAAGTGACCACAAACGAATTTCAAATTTGAAGTGGACGTGTGTGTATGATTTTGTTTCTAGCCAGCACTAGTGTCATTACTTTAAGTACAGTAAGTTAAACGACAATAAACACTGAAATACATATTTAATTGCTTACTGAACCATTAAATCCTATTTCTATCTGGAGAAATTCATATCAGCATGATATTAGCACACCATTTCGCACATTTAAATAAGTTACATCTTTCTCGCTATTTCACCATCCTAGCGCAGTAAAACATGGTAAAGGAAATGTTCATACATAATTTTTTTTAGCGTATGGCTTTTAGTGCCGGGAGTGTCCGAGGACATGTTCGGCTCGCCAGTTTTTGTAGCTGCTTCGAGACGGACACCCAATGGGTTAGCTACAAGTACCGTTGGGGAGGAAAGTTGGAATGTAAGGACGAGGAATTGGAAGGCAGCGGCTGTGGGCTATAGTGAGGGACCAACCCCGGCATTTGCCTGGAAGGTAGATGGTAAACCACAGAAGACCATCTTCAAGGTTGCTGGCCGGGGGGATTCGAACCTCCTCGCCTCCCGGATGTGAGCGACTGCCAGCAGTCATGCCGTAACGACCACGGCTAACTCACCCGGTTTCATGCATAATGAAATGCACTGACATTTAATTTAGTTCAATTGTTTACATAACCCCAAGATGACGGCTGTGCGAAATATTAAAATTCAGTTTTTTATTTCTTGTGTCCTAATCATGCGATCGAAGTCAACGTTTGAATAATTAGCATATGCAATAATCATCTTCTAATAGTACATAACTCTACGGCCTACATACATACAAATCCAACATGGCGTCCATCCAAAATATTTGGATGGTTCTCAATATCTACTAATCTATAACAGCAATCAAACTGAAATTTTGTGTGTTCATAAAAGCTATGCACATAAGTTCACCAATGGATTTTCCAATAACCTGGCGAACAGAAATTTAACATAGCGGCGACGCGAAATTTATATATTCAAATGGACGTTTCTTGTGATTTAACCATCAGAGCGCAGTGAAACTTGATGCGGTAAATGCTTATACAGATTTTAATCCACTGAGATCTAATTTATTTCAATTATTTCCATAACCACTAGATGGCGGCTGCGCGAAATTCTAATATCTTGTATTTATCGCTTGCGTCGTAATCATGCGATTGAAGTTTGAATAATACCCTCACGCAATAATATCCATGTAATAGTACATATCCCTATGGCTTACATATAAAAATCCAACATGGCGACCATCCGAAATATTTAGACGGCTCTCAATATCTGCGAATCTATTACAACAATCTAACTAAAATTTTTTATGTTGATAGAGGCAGTTAACATAAGTAGGATAGCCTATATGAAAATAGACTACTTAGTTCTTCGCAGAACTACTGGTTTCTTTTGTTACAGCACAAAAACTGCATATAAGGCGTGTTGACATGATTTATATGTCTTTGGCGAAATGGGCGAGTGTAGCAGTCCTTTCACATCAGTTCATCAGATGGTGGTACTGCTTATATTCTATTGCACATTGTGTGGTGGCCATCAGTCGTGCAGATCTTACATTGACGGAAGCGCTAGAAGACCATAGCAGAAGCAGTTATGGCCAAAAGGGGTACTGGTCAGGCAGTTCATATAACGGAGGCCAAGGATCTCGAGAATACTCCTCTCATAACGATAAAACATACCGCAAAACGGACGGTAAATACTTTATCACGCACCAAAGATACGGCAAAGAAACCAGCAGGCAAGATACAAAAGAAGAAGAGCCGATTCGATCTATGCCATGGTACGATATAGGACTGAGATCTGTTTCCACCGTGGAACGGACTATAGCATTGGAAAAATGCGATATCGTGATAATGACCGAAACCTTCCTCTCAGAAGATGTAAAGGTGAACGTATTCTATGGAGTGCACGCAACAGGAAGACTAGGCAACAGAGGCCGCTCTGAAGGAGTAATTAACTACCTAACAAACCACACCTGTTATCGCTGTAAACAATACCCAAGGCCCACAATGAACAGATTATTTCCTTGCGAACATCAAACATAATCGCCGCTTACTTCAATCCAAAAACTGAGTCTAAAAGTGTCATCAACTCTCGGATTGACAAGAAGGACCTCAAGACGGAATGCGTTATCGACTTTCTAACTTATGCAGACCCAAAACGTGCCAACAAGGAAAACGATTTCTCATACGTATCGCCGAACAGGAAAGGCATGTTCGGCATGATATTCCTGAGCGGGAACCATTTCTACACTGTACGTCAGAGAGTAAGTATGCCCACAGTTATCAAAAAAAAAAAACTAACAGTCCTCACATTTCCACGTGGTGTCCAACAAAATGGTGAAACAAAATCACGAAATAAGCACAACATACCTGCGCTCCAGACACATTGGCAGCATGTACTGGGAAGGGAGAAAGTCGCAAATACCACTAACTCAAGAGCTCGTTAAAACGGAAAATCTTTCGAAAACTGTACTGAAAGTACAAGACACAATACGCTCATTAAGCAAAACAATACCAAGACACCAAAAAACCGCCAAACCCTGGCTTGACGAAGAGTGCTTTTGACTCTGCCCGGGAACGCTACAACTGCTACAGCTGGCTAGGAAAATAAGAACAGGTGTTTTTAATTGTACAAATCAAGGATTAAATTTTATGTTTAAATAAATTCTCAAATCATGTGGCTTGTACATTTGAGGCTGATATGCTGATTACATTCGCCCACTTTTCTGTTGGAAGAAGGAGTTCTTTTTATGTTTCAGCCTCAAATTTACAATTATAAAAGTTCAATGACCTTTCTTCGGAATGTGGTTGAGCTAGCTGGAGTATTTAATTTACCAAAATCCGACAAATGCGCACAGCACTAAGCATTGCTAGGCCGTCAATTACCTACAAAAAATATCTCAACCTGCTATTTGTTTGTTCTTATTTGCGATATACAACTACACATAATCCTAGTGAATAGTTTTTAGTTAACCACCCTATTTGCAAGTTACTTTGTGCTTTGAAAGAGGAGTTGCATTCCAAATGCGCTTTCTTATATAGCTTTATTTTCATTTTAGTCTCGGAAGTGCTGTATTGTTTGTAAGTTTAACTACGTTTGATCTAAAAACAATGTTATTTAATTTGTTTGTGATACAGCAGAAGGCGAGTGCTAGTTTAAATTTTCTCATGCCAGCCATATGGATCAGCCTTACATTCCATTATGAGAGAATTCATAACGCAAGAGAGTAAATAGCACGACAGCTGGCTTTAGATTTAATATCAAATCCCAAGATATATGAAACTGCGTATATCACGCTTCGTAAGCTCAAGAATTGTAAAGTATTCTTGAGGAGTTTGTACAAGAGTAACTTTACCAACACTACCTCCTGAAATGTTTTAAACACTTGAAGTACCGGTACCTTTATACTCATTGTATGCACTTGCCAGGAGACGCATCAATATAAAAGTTGTATGCAAGGTGTATCCCAACAAATGCCACCAGACTTTGAAGAATAGTTTCCTTAGAGCAATATTAACCCTTTTGATGCCAAGTCAAGTGTAGTGACAATACAAGCTTTTGATAAAATACATCGCCTACCCATATTTTAAGATAGAATGCTGACATATCAGATGCTGATTAATTAACTACTTCTAATTTTTAAATTGGAAATTTTAATTTAATTTTGACAGCTGTTCCAGTTGTCTTTAAAACTTACTTCTTCTACTTCTGCTTCTTATCACCATATATCTTAATTAGCTCATAGCATGAACGTAAAAAAACACGACTTCAAAAGATACACGCGCGGGAAGTCAGTTGACTGCGGCATGTTCAAAGAATACTAATCATGAATCCAGTTATTCACGGAGCTTAGACACAGAGATAGAATGATTCTCACATTGTCTTATTTATAACAGTGGCAGCGCTGCGTGGCTGTATATGTTTTAAGCAATGGGCCCATAAACCACCCCGTGGCAATTTTTGCAGAATCTCCCTCAGCCGATGTATTGTAGCCGTGGCACTATAAGAGTTAATGAAATATTATTTGCTAATCGGTTGTTTCATTCAGGAACATAGGTCATCAGTCCATGTACTTAGGTGTCTGTGGGACATGCTTCTTTGTGGTGCTTTTACAGCCAGGATTAGGGAAGAGTCAAGTTACACCGTGATATCAAGTAACACCGTGATAAAGCGTATTTCCACTATCACGACGTAGATTCAATTCCGAAAGTTCTAAGTTTTTACCAACAGATGGCAGTAGAAACCAGGAATCCTGGAAGCTCTTGCGCTCTCTCTTTGGCCAACTCGAAGAAGTTTTAATAAAATATTCACCGAGAGTTGACATTTCAACAAGTGATACATATCCAGTGAAATCAGTGGTGAAGATTTTAATTTGTTATAAACAGCTGTTTCAACGTATAAGTTTCATTTTAACACCAGTCAGAGGTAAGATACAGACCATTCGCATTTAAAACTTACATGCTTGTAGTGTTACGCATGCGCAGTGCGTGAGCTTAGCAATAAGTTAGCTTGTCTTAGGTTAGACGCCGAGATGGCCCCAAAACGGAATAAAGTGGCTCGTTCTTACACAGCTGAAACACTTAAATGAGCATTATGGTTGGTGAAGGAAGAAGGGTGGACAGTATTCAAGGCCAGTTGACGTTTTAGTATCCCGTGGAGTTTACTAAAGGATTATTGCACCATATATTCAGCCGATCCAGGAAGTGCAACTCTTGCGAAAATTGGAAAGCCATTTGTTATGCCACCTGAACTCGAAGAGAAGATAGTGTGTCAAAATAGACACAATAGATCGGTATAGGCCTAATTCGAGACCCCAGAACAATGACGATGATGGTTGTGGTGCAGGCGGTAGCTCCCCTTGCGGATGACGGAGCCGAATGTATTGAGTGCCAGTTTTGTAGTGTCTGGTACCTACAATGTCTATTTTATGTGTGATAGGTGCGATCAGTTAGTGACTAAGAAGAGCCATGTAGGCTTAAAATATGTTTAATGGATATTTTTTTTGGAGGGGGGGGGGGGGGGGGTAGTGAAATGTTCGATATGGGCATATGGGGTAATAGAAACTTATACATACGATTTGAACACTTTCATTATATTAAGCATTAGTTTTTACGCTTAAAAAGTACACTGAATGGTGAACACCATGCTATCACGGAGTAACTTGAACACTATCACGGAGTAACTTGAATATCACGGCGTTACCCACTTCTACCACCGAAATTTGTTAGTTAATACCATGGATATTTGTAAGATAAATGCCAGAAATATTCCGTAGGGTATCCCTCTTTAATATGAAACGAATCGAAATAACTGAAACCTAAAATTTCTGAAATAGAAACAAAAAAAAAGCTAGTATCACGGAGTTACTTAACTTTAACCTACTCCTCTTAGTGTTCTAATTATTAACAGTCTTCTAACAAGTTCTTACTCCTTGCCTTATTCTAAATGTCCTTCCTGTCGTGATCGAAGCTGATGGGGCCTGCTTCCTTTAATTCGATGTTGTGAGGTTTAATGTCCTCTGATTTTCACGGCACCATTGCTCCCCTTTTTGCATTTAACTAACCCACTTAGGGCTAATAAAAAGATCGAAGGTTCAGCCTAATTGTATAATATCGGACTGAGAAAAAGATAAGTAGTTATCATATTGTAGACAGTGATTTACAGACGAGTTATATCTGTAGCTATTTTGAAACGTATTCGTTTCTGTCCGTAAGCAATAATCGCTTCTCCGAAGTAATTTCTGTCAGGAACCGGGACAGTAGCCAGCAGATATGACTGTACGGGCTATTGTAATGAAGCCATCCAATACTGCAGCCCATTACGGATGCACATTTCAAACAGTACCTCAGTGTATGCCATTCGTAGTATGACGTGTGCTGCAAACGCGGTAGTTGAGCGCACACAGCGTATACTCAGATCAGTGAGAAATATGGGTTTCATTGTCATGCTCAAGTGTTTGTAGAAAAGTCGTCGTTGTTAGTCAAATAAACCTTTCGTGTTATACTGTAAAGCGCAGCCAGTTGAGGTTTGCTCTCCCTATCCATTTACCAGAAACTGTTGTAGCCATGTGGATCAAACGCTGCGTGGCTGAAAGCGAACGATTTCGATATTACTATTTAACTCAACAGCCTGTGCCAATTTCCGTTCCTATTGGTTCAATGACTATCCATAGGCTAATGTAGTGTAACAACAGTGCTCGGTCCTGGTGTTGGGATCTCGAATGTATTCCGGATCAGCTGAATGAAGCGGCATTACTAGTCTAGTGTCCCACGCTGATGATTAAACACGAGACGCAATGGAACGTAATCTGGTAACAGCAACAACATTCCTGCGCATCTGCCAGTTAATATGCAGTGCATAATCATCAATGAGGAATAGTGATCTATTTCACTTGAACATGCTCATTTAGAGCATCATCTATTGGCACTAATTTTATAAGTTTTTTTTTCACAATTATAGGAGAATTAGTAGAGGTATAATTTTATTTCCCTTAAGGGCTCATAGCTGAGTTACTTTATGTTCGTTTTCCTCAACATTCATGTTTTTACAGCCGTAAGATTACGTCTTTTAATATATCTTATTTGTTGCTTTATTATGGGGATATGGACACTACAACTATCAACACTGCGTACTTTCATTGTGCATTAGTCCAATGCGTATTTCTCTACAAAAGACAGTGAGACGCATGTACAGTAGGTAAACCTATGCGTACATTTCCTGGTCCATAATTAACTTCAGTTGATCACACACATTTAAGATAGAATTTGTGAAAATTGCAGGAAGTGTATTTCCTTAAAAAAACAATAGTAACCAGATTGTAATTCTAGCATTTACATCATAACTAGTTATATAGTATTAGTTCTCTTAATGAAGGGTACAAATCACTAACACTGCATTAAGATGCCTGCGGTTCGGGAAAGAAATACACTTCATGTTACTGAAGGTCATACTCAAGAGATTCCGTAGTGTAGCGAGACGTACAAAAGCTGCTTTATGTAGCAATGTCAGTTTTAGCACTGTTCAATGTTGAATTACTGTATTATGTGGGGAATTACTTTAATCATTGCTACCAATCTTTCTGTGAAGTTATTTAAAATGACAGAAAATCAACTAAATTTCTTACAAGTCAGCAATTTTTCTAGGTTTGTGCTGTGTCTTGTGTGGGGTATTGCCTAGGACACCAAGCTGGCTCATCAGCGGGCTCTTGGTGTCCCCACCCAGACCCCCACAGGAGTGGCGAACTGCACGCTACCTCCCTTTTTATGAAGCGCACCTGCGCCTTTTTCCTGCGAGAACTAAAAGCTCAAGCAGCCATAACCTCCCTATGACGGCTTCCAAAATGATGGTATATTGGCTTTCATGGCCAGTGAATTGAAACTCTGCAGTTTTTCTAGGTGTGTGCCGTATCTTGTGTGTGGTATCGCCTATGACACGAAGCTTGGTATCCCCGCCCAGATACACTTGATTTTGTATATGGGGACTCATTAGCGGGTGTTTCAGTTAGTGATTTAGTGTACATTCGGGTGATCACCATGTTGTCCTGGTTAAGATGACTGTGACATAAAATGTGGGTTTATAGTGCCATCAACAAGTGCAACCTCCATGGCATTTTAATCAATTCCGGTTTGTCGTTTGGAAATTGATAGGGGATACTCTTGCTCATACAAACATCACTTAGGCTACACACCTAAAGACAATTTAATTTAAAACGCAGAAATTATTCTAGGTTTGTGCCGTGTCTTGTGTGGGGTTTCGCCTAGGACACCAAGCTGGCTTATCGGCGGGCTCTTGGTGTCCCCGCTGAGTTTTAATTCACCGGCCGTGAAAGCCAATATACCATCTTTTTGGAAGCCTTCATAGGGAGGTTAAGGCTGCTTGAGCTTTTAGTTCTCGCAGTCAAGTAGTGCAGTTGCACTCAATATAAAGGGAGGTAGTGCGCAGTTCCTTACTCTAGTGGGGGTCCGGGCGGGGACACCAAGAGCCTGCCGATGAGCCATCTTGGTGTCCTAGGCGTAACCCCACCCAATACAAGGCACACACCTAGAAGAATTGCTGAGTTTTAATTCACCGGCCGTGAAAGCCAATATACCACAATATAATTTGTTTAGATCACACAAGTGTTCTTTCAATATTGAAGAATGCGAATGAAGGGTAAACACCACAACAATAGTTTTACTTATTTAAACTGCAAAGTAGTGCCAAAATACGGTATATAATGGGAACTCAGTGTTTAAATTTGTCGTTTTGTGTATTACGGAATATCTTGATTTCCTCGCATTTCAGGATTCTTTCTAACATTCAAAATGTGATTAACTGCACAGGCTGATCAATACACAAGTTATTGTATCTTTTATAATTTGCCCAATTTGTGCGCATTTGTAATTAGTCAAAAAAATGCATCTGCAGTTAATTAATTTTCGCCCTTTAGTTTGTGCGGCAAAATCTCTTGGTGTAATATTATATTGTTTATGTGCCTGAAGACAATGGCAGGAATTCACGCTTGAAATAAACGTCAGAGAAATAAACTTTACTATGTTTATAAGCCCTAGTCCTATTTTATGTGGGGCGCTACTATAAAGGAGCTCTTAAAATCTAAGTGTAGCCGTGAAATCAAATCAAATCAGATGGTCCTTGATCATTCGTTGACTGAGTGCAGAGGTTCCTTTCATGAAAATCATTCCTCACCACTAAATGTTGTCATTAGGTTGTATCACAGATTCAGATAAGTGTAGATTAGTTTTCCTCGATGTGGAGACCTATGCATAAGAAGTTAGTTAGTTAGTTATTGTTGTCTAAAGGGGCGGAACTATGAGGTCATCTGCATCAGAGGTTAACGCCATGGAATAAAAATAGAGCAAGCCGACAATTGTTCACGCTGGCTAGATGTAGATCAATACTATATTTCACTGACACCATCAATGGATCAATTAAATTTTGAAACGGTCTTACCTTGCAAGATGTTGTAGCAGCAGTGGAAACGAGTACCTTAATCCTGCGCTGGGCCCACGTAACAGGACTAGGGGGAGATGAATATATATAAGACCAGAATAACGAGAGATCGAAAGGGAGAGAAATCTATCTGAGGCGTGGACTGAACGTACATTCACACGGCCGTGGATGTATGTAAGTTAAATATTATACCGTGCATACAAAGGACCATGGGCTAAGCCTAGAACCAATGTAGTAGAAGAAAAATAACAAGAAGTTCCGTGACGAACTAAAGAGCGTACTTTTCATGCCAATGAATATTCTACAGTATACTGTATGAACCTATCTAGAATAATGACGAAATTAAGTTGCTAATATCGAAATTTCTAATTAGTTCGAAATACTGTATACCTGGCATAATGTAGCCTAATAGAGCACTACAGTTGGCAGCCCTGACGACTGAATACATTTTAGTTCCATCTCTTAAGGTACAGAATACAAAATTTGGTTGAAGTCCAATGAATAGCATGGACGTTACATGCAGTTAAACATTGGATCTAACAGCGCGCGTAAAATCATGTTGGCAACAATGTCATGCATGTATTGGTCAGAAATAATCTGAAATAATATGATCTATTGTTGTGCCAATTTTGAATAAAATCCATTAGTTAGTATAGAAGTTACATGCATTTTAAAATTGACTTATCGGCAGGCTTAGAATCATGTTGGCAGCACTGACGTATATTAGTTACTGCAAATTCATCTAGAATGCCAGGTACTATACGTGTGCAATGTTTAGAGCTATTGGCTTACATACTTTCTGATAGATTGATATTAGGGTAACACAAATAGGGACAGCACATATTAACAGTTGGCAGCCCTGGTTGCTCTTAAGAATACGCATAGTCATATCTGTTATGGTACAGATAGCACATACGAAATTTGGATGAAATCCAAATGATAGTATGGAAGTTACATGTATTTAAATTTGGACTTATCAGCAGGCCTAGAATCATGTTGGTAGCACTGATGTATATAAGTTACTCGAAATTAATATAGAATGTCAGGTACTATACGTGTACATAGTTTAAAGCTGTCGGCTTGCATACTTTCTGATATATTGGTATTTGGATAAAATGAATTAGGAGCATTTATTGACAGTTGGCAGCCCTGGTGGGTCTTAAGAATACGCTCAGTCATATCTGGTTATGTACACATACAACATTCGAATTTTGGTTGAATTCCAATTGATAGTGTAGAAGTTATATGCATTTAAAATTGGACTTATCAGCAGGCTTATAATCATTTTGGCAACACTGCCATGTATGGTCTCCTGGAAATTAAACTGCAATATTATTATCTATACGTGTACCAATTTTGAAATAGCTCCCATTCATACCTTCCAAGATATCCAACATGGAGCTCAAATTTGAATTGCGATTTTTCAGCAGTTGGTAGCACTGGTATCATGTTCAAATATGGCCGTGAGATATTCAGGTATAGATCTTTACTCCTACCAAATTTTGTTTCGATTGCTCCAGCCGTTTAGGAGTTGATAGGGGGGGGGGGGGACACACACACAGCCAGACAGACAAACAGACAGAAGGACAGACAGACAGACAGACACACATTTGTCCGCTCTCATAAGTCTACTTTTTCCTCATTTTTGCAAAATGTGAAAAGTAGGCTAAAAATCCAAACGATCTAACGAATGAATGAACGCAGAGACCACGTATATGTAATAGGGCTCACAGTAGTGTTTTCATCAAGAAAGATAACAAGAAGTTCCCTGAAGAACTATACAGCCTACTTTTCATGCCAATGATTATTCTACAGAAGCTGATGGATTGGAATCCGGGCTAGCCATAGGAAACAACGATTATTGTACAGTATATGAACCTATCTAGAATAATGACGAAATTAAGTTGGTAATATCGAAATATCTAATTAGTTCAAAATATACCTGGTATAATGTAGCCTAATAGAGCACTAGAGTTGGCAGCCCTGGTGACTGAATATATTCTTAGTTCCATCTCTTAAGGTAGAGAATACAAAATTTTGTTGAAGTCCAATGGACGTTACATCAGTTAGACACTGGATCTATCAGCACGCGTAAAATCATGTTGCCAACAATACCATGCGTGTGCTGGTCAGAAATAATCTGAAATATTATGATATCTTGCTGTGCCAATTTTGGATGAGATCCATATGTTAGTATAGAAGTTACATGTATTTTAAAATTGGACATATCAGCAGGCATAGAATCATGTTGGCAGCACTTCCTTGTATTAATTACTCCAAATTAATCTAGAATGTCAGGTGCTATACGTGTGCAAAGTATAGAGCTGTTGGCTTGCATACGTCCTGATATATTGATATTAGAGTAAAAAGAATATAGACAGCATTTATTAACAGTTGGCAGCCCTGATTGCTCTTAACAATACTTATAGTCATGTCTGTTATGGTACACATAGCACATACGAAATTTGGTTGAAATCCAACTGATAGTATACAAGTTACAGGCATTTAAAAATTGGTACTATCATGTTGGTAGAACTGACGTATATAAGTTACTCCAAATGAATCTAAAATGTCAGAATATACGTGTGCATAGTTTAAAGCTGTTGGCTTGCATACTTTCTGATATATTTTGATTAAAAAAATAGAGAGAGCAATTATTAACAGTTGGCAGCCCTGGTGGCTCTTAAGAATACGCTCAGTCATATCTGTTTATGTACAGATATTACATACAAAATTTGGTTGAAATCCAATTGATAGTGTAGAAGTTATATGCATTTAAACATTGGACCTATCAGAAGGCTTAAAATTATTTTGGCAACACTGTCATGGTTAGCCTCCTGGAAATTAAACTGAAATAGTATTGACTACATGTGTGCCAATTTTGGAATAGCTCCCATGCATACCTTGCAAGATATTCAACATGGAGCTCAAATTTCTAGTGCGTTTTTCAGCAGTTGGTAGCACTGACATCATTTTCAAATATGGACGTGAGATATTCCGGTGCACATCTTTACTCATACTAAATTTGGTTTTGATTGCTGCAATCGTTTAGGAGTTGATAGGGGGGGGGACACACACACACAGCCATACAGACAGACAGACAGACAGACAGACAGAGACACATTTTCCCGGATCGATCTCATAAGTCTACTTTTTCCTCATTTTTGCAAAATGTGAAAAGTAGGCTAATAAAATACTGACGAGGAAGTGATACATTATAAATTGTTATGTTATGTGATAATAATAAGACATGTATTTACTGTAAGTATAATGCATGAATGAGCGTGAAGTTTATGCCATAGACATAAGCGAGAGGGGTACGTTAGTGAATTAGCATGCACACACGGTGAAAAATTAAGTGCGGAAATAAAGGTTAAAGGGCCGTTTTCACCAACTCTTCACTAACGATTAGTTAGTTCATTCACATTTAACTTAAATACGAGATTTAATGCGTGATTATCTTCGATGCATTTCACGAGGCCATTTGGGTTCGCAATTACTTAAATACGTTTTACGACTCTCGCGCATGCGTAGACTCGGGTTCATCTTGGACAGCTTGGCGGACAGAACAAGAAGCGTCTAGCACTGGTTGTTGTTTGCGATGCTTCCTTGAGACTTTCTGGAATATAATTATAAAGGAAGGGAAATACAGAAGACCTTATTCGTGGCAAAAATGCTTAAAATTATATGAACAAAGTATTTAGGAGAACTGGCAGTTGTGCGAATAGATATCTTATTAGGACGCGTTGCCCAGTTGTCTACGTAGCGTAAGCGGTAGAGGTGCAGACTCTCCATTCATTACGCAGCGCTGGAAGCAGTTCGAAACCCCCTTCGGTTATTTTTTTTAAAATGTCCGTGTTCGTCTTTCATGCTATTAAAACTTAGTAGTGTGTGTGATCTTTTATAATTTCATTGTCATAAACATATTTTATATTCATATGGATGAAAGTACGTGTGAAACTCGGAGACAAACCGCCATTGTGTAATGCGCAAGGCACAGTTCAATTGTTTCCCGCCACTTTCAAGATGCTTTAGAGAGTTGAGTGGCCAGATTTGGCCATTTAACGTAATTCCTTGTTAGTGGTAAGTTAACGAGCGTTTCTGTTTGGTGAAATGCTCGTGCAAAGTTAAATAACCTTTAATGATGAATTAAGAGATAATTGACGTTGGTGAAAACGGCCCTAAGATGCTAGACAAGGAAGTCAGGAAAAGAGACATACTGACAAAGAAGTGTATGGTATTCCGAATAGCCTAGAGGATAGAGAGAAAGTGGGGGTTGAGGAGGGACAAAAATGAATAGAAAATACTCGTAGGACGGACGTGACTGAACTAACTATGTGACGACAGAACAATCGACAAATAAAATGAATACCTGAAGGGTAACGTACATCATACGTAAAATCCATCAAGGTAAGTTACGGTAAGGAAATAGAAATAAAGGGGAGTGCAGCGAAGGGAGATACATTAAACAAAATGGACAATGACTTACGTGAATAAAACGTAATCATAGGTACAAGGTAGGAAATTTAATGAATGTATATGATGCGGTGTACGACATAGGCCAAACTTGGGGCAGATACATACACGAAGATCGAAGTAGTGACCACCAGAAACAGATATCACAAGAGGACCAGGGAGCAATAGGAAGGTCGCATCTGAATCCTATGTCTACAAGTCCATTGCCAGATTGATAGAGATCGGTGAAGTCACGGGTCATAATTGCGTCCCTGAGAGAACAGGCTTGCGAACAAGCGCGTTGTTCGATCACGAGACCAATTGACCACAGGAAGAAGAAAACCGCACAGAAAGCCACTAATCCGTAACACTCACAAATAATACATATGGTACATAAAAAGGGAGGAGGTAAAGGTGAAAAATGACTGCACTCAAATGAAACAAACTTACACACGGTGAACATACATGGCAAAACACCATAGTATTCCTCAGGAAAGATACACACATATTCAAAACAAAGAAATATTTCGAGACCTTACCTGGATGACATAGATGTGAAGCAAATCTCACATAATAAAGACAAAAGGAACAAGGATTTAATTAAATCACGTCAGGTACGAGAATTTCTCGGAGAAATAATCAATATTAATAAAATTAAAGCGGGAGCAAGGCATCCCGAAAATTGGAGTGGTAGTTCTCCAAAAATACGTTCAGCCTGCATTAGAAAAACACAAGAACAGCCCAGAGACAAACAAGGAGTTGTCCCTGGAAACAGAGTAGCATAGATACATAAAAGAGAGGGACCACTAACCACGATTCGGTATAGTAACGAGTTACTTTAACGAACCTGATCGGTAATTACATAAATGTCCACTGATCTGCTCAGTTATCCATGGGCAGTAATAACCGAGAAGAAGAGAGAACAATTCAAATAATTGGCACAAGAGATAGAAAAGTAAAGGAGCTTAATTGGAAATGGGCGAAAACGGTTCAATTTATAAGGTAGATAACTTAATGGGTATTATCTGACAAATGTGATCACGTAGTGTGCGATTCCTCAATCCACCTTTCTAAAAAGGGAGAGTAGCCTGGTATAAATGTCCTGATACCTCATTTGTTTAGATTCCACGATTGTAGACGATTAGTGGAATGTCACAAAAGTAATTAAAAATAAAATCTCATACTTGCAGAAAAAGCAATATTTTCCAGCAAGTCCCCCCAGTATAGGTTATTACAATATGATATGTTGTTGGTGAATAGACTGTATGTTACTCGCGTGTGATTTGTCCTCGTAGTAAATTGTGCATTCAGACTCACTTTGTTCAAGTTCCCAAAAGCGCTTTGCTTTTTCGCTTCAAAAGGGGAATCGAAGCAGTGATTTGCATATGGAAATTGGCATGAACCTCTCCTCCGCATCGTATCAGTCAAGCGACTCAGCCAAGAGAAACATTTCAGAGGGGAAGCGTGTAACATGCGGGATTTGTTTCATAATTTATTCTAGGTTCAGGCATGGTTATTTCTTTATAAGTCATGAGTGGAGCATTTCCATACAACTGAAGTATGCCGTACACAATTGTATTGAATTTGAGATAGAGTGCTCATTTAACTGAAAGCCAAATAACATACATAAGGAAAATGAGTCCCCCCAGTATGTGCACATTACCTCCCCAAGATTATACCTGAGTAACCATGCTATGGACTTTTATCTCACATCAAATGAGAAAAGAGTAAATTCTTATTTTCCGGGAAATAATATGCAAAATTCTAAATTAAATACTTTCTAAGACTAACTAATATATTATACTAAATTTAAATAACTGTTTCTGCTTTAAAGAAATACCCCAATTTCGTATGCATCAGAACCAGTTATAAACAGTTGATCACTCCCGAATATGTAGGGGGAGCTTGGAAGCCCTTAGGTCTGCTCAGCTTGGCTCTGAATCTAGGGGATGTGGGCATGAGTAGTCACTAAAACTTGTTAGGGCTGACGAAGGTTGCGTACAGAGATTGTATATTGGCATTGAATACCATGAAAGCTTCTTCGAACACACTGCTTGAGGTAGTAATGAAATAATTCAGCCATCAATAGGTCATCAGCCCACACACTGGAAGGGTTGTGGGATCAAATTCCAGCCAAGTAAGTTGGCATTGGAGGGTGCTTAAAAGCGGTGAAGCCGCGTCAGTGGATTCACTGGCATATTGAAGATACCTATCGGGAGAAATTCCTCCTACCCTGCGTCTCCAAAGGCCGCAGTAGATAAAAGGGACTCAGAACCAATAATATTATTACTTAATAATATTAATGGTAATTAATCTTTACATTATAATTGAGCAACCCAAAATTATTACCATCAGTCGCTTGAGTAACGTAACATGAATAAGATTTACAAGAGATATAGAGAGTGGAGTTTAATTCAACAATACGTACAGAATCCGGAAGCCACATCTGGCAGTAATATACTTTGAAACATGTATTTTTTTCGTGGACATGACATGGGAATTTTTAAGCAACCACTGAGATGATAGGTGACAAATTAGTGAATTTCAGCCAGAGGAATACATGCATGGAATTATTCAGTAGGGCAAGCAATGATAATTTAATATAAATGGAACGCCTATTCTGAGTTTCACATTTATTGATCAGAATGAGCCCGTGCAACCTATATTGGCAGACCCCGTGAGGTCAGTGCCCATGAAACGTACATAAGCGGAGGCCGAAACGAGCTAGAATCACTTGGGATCTTGCCTTCGAGGCGACGGCATTACGCACAAACTAGCCTTCGAGCTGATAAGTCACTCGGAACTAACCCTCAAGGTGAGACGGCCCCCTCGCTTGGTACATGTTGCCTGAGGTGCAAAACGTGGACGCTGTTATCTTCAGTCCAAAACTTCGTGAAAATACAATATCTTCATATAAGCACTGTCTATGAGTTGAAAAGCACATACTTCAAGCATTTTCAAATATTTGAAGTTAATCATCCTTACAATGATAGGTGTGCAAGTGTGCATAATAGCAAACTCGACATAGGCTATTCTTCATCATTGAATTTCTTCATAATCCATCACTCGCCACTACGGTGAAATGACTATTATCAACACCTCAACGATATCCACCGATCAACAAAAACGTTTTTATTTCAACACATGGTAAAATGTTTTTTACCATGAAAGAGCAAAAAGGACGTGGATTGGAGGATTTGAGGATGAACTTTGCGACAGTAACCACCTGAAGACAACCCTCACAACCGCTAGAAGGGATCTGCTTGCCCAGCTGTTGATAGAAGACCTGGGTCAATGCTGACGAGGAATAATCATCCAGGTTGATGGGACTGGAAATGGAAGCAGAGTGGAACCAGCCAGTCGGAGTTCGTTGGAGTAAACAACGGGGAAACATGGTGATATTTCTTGTTTCACTAAGGGAACATTAGCCACGAGAGACTCCTGCCACAGCTGACAAAACGAAGGTCTGGCACAAGACATACATTATGAAGTAGAATTAGTCTTTGGGAACAGTTCATGTAGTCAGTGAAGTTATGAATTGTTGCATTATTTTCGTAACCATTATTTTGCTGAATGTTTATATCTGGAAACACTTCACGCAATTCACCGAAAGGGAATTACACTTCGCCGTAAGGAAGTTGGTAGTACAGTAGAATAATAGGCAAGGATTTTCAATGCAGGAGTGTTGCATTTACCTGTTTATGCAGACTCTAAGTCTGGCACTTCGTCTTTAGAATCTCATTGATGGTTAGAATAAGCTATTTTCTGATGTCATTTGGTGGCACTTTTTCAATTTTGAGATCATCAATTCTTTTTTTTAAACCACCGCTTGTCGTATTTCAGCCATTTTCGAAACAAACAGCCCGTTCCATATTTTATTCTACATGGGTTAAATAATTAAATGATTATTTGCTTATAACAAATTATATGGTTAAAATGAACGGAGGTAATTGTTGCAGGACAAGGAATAATTGTTGAACCCTTTACAGTAATAATAATAAGATGGTAATGAAAATAGGAATTTGTTGAGCTCACCCTGGTATGTTAATTCTTGAAGATTTATTGGAAATTACGTCAGGAATCGTTATTTGTCTTGAGTCTTGGGAAGAATCGAATAGACTCTGATCCCCGTATTGAATTGTGTTGTGTAATGAGGTAGTTGTTGTTTTTTCAAAAATTAGTTTCCGCAACGTGTGTGTAGCGGTTAACTAATGATCATCCGCACGCACAATACCGTCCAAGCAATTTGTTGATTATTTCGCACACTATTTATTTAATTATATGTGAATGAGATGACAGTTTAAGCTGAATTGTTTTTGTTTTTACAAATTGTTTATTTATAAATTGTTATAAAAGCCGTCTTGTTAATAAGAGAGACCAGTAATGTATTAAAACGGAGAGGGTTATGCCTGAAATATAAACATTCAGACCTGACTACTAAGTCGACCAAAATATTATGTGGACTCGAGTGTGAAGGTTATTTGTGATGTAACCAATAGACCTACATAAAGTACAATAACATCATCATTTTCGGCGTTCAATTCTACGTTAGTTCTTGTAGGTATGGGATTTTTAAGTGATATTTTAATTATTTTTTTATCGCAATTGGAACACAAAAAGTCCCCGTTTTTAAGCGCGTTTCAACCATGCGTCACATTTAAGAATTATTATCTCAAAAGCCCGTCTTCAGATCGAATCCAAATTTTAACTTAATATACAGTGGAATGTTGTATAGCTGGTTTATTAATTTTAAAATGTTGTGTGTCCAAGAAACAGAGTTGTTATCATTTATGTATGGTAACTTTTTCTCGGCTCGGGGTGGTTGCAAAATGTAGTTCTTGGTCGCGTTGTAATCCTTATACATCAAAAGGTTATGCAGTATGACTGTAAAAAACGTAAATTAATTCACTTATTTTATATCGGGTTGTATTTGTATGGCAAAATAAGGCATGGTTCAGCAGCTAGCCAATACGGGGAAAGCAGTACAGCGTTGCCGATATGGAGCCCATCACGTGTCATGGTGCACCTCGCTCGGAAGTGCGGCGGTCCCATGGCATAGATTTATGGCATGTTAAAGAACCTCCCACTAATTACACCTGTGTGAAGCTAAATTTTATAGGTTAAGAATGTAAATAACGCTCTTAGGTTCCTACGTTCGTTGCCAAGAGTTGACTGCGGTGGCGTCTGGTAACTAAGTTCTGAACTAGTAGTCGTTGACGGTGGCGTTTGGCGGCAAAAGTAGGAACTATTTAAAAAATTCATAGTCTGCAGACCTTACTTGAATTTAAAAAAAAACAGATAACACACACTAATACAGTCATCACAATTAACACCGGTTATCAGACAGATTCTACACACCCCCAAAGTACACGGGGCTACATGACCGCGTTGTTGCAGCCCCTAAACTTAGGAACCAACCAACCAACCAACCAACCAACCAAAATGAAAATCAATTCACATATGTATTCATAAAAATATGCCTATCAGCAACGAAAGAAATGTAGAGCACTTCACTGCAATCCAAAATGAATGTATGGCGGCGAAAACAATCTAGTATTGTGATTTGTGCATCTCGAAAAATAAAATAAAAATATTCATAGCCTTATCCTTAGGAGAGTCCATTTGTTTTGACTATGATCGACGAATACATTTAAATAATTTTACCCTATACATGAGAGAATGCACAATCACCTATAGAAATAAGAATGGAAAATTTCTGAAGTAAATTATGCCGCATTACGCTGCCCTATTCCATACTATGTACATTACTTAATAGCATCGGAGTTATTTTCACACACTATCATCATTTTTATGACGTTATTTAAACATTATGTTCATATTTCAAAAGCGGATCAGCAAACTCTTATGATTCTTGGTAACCTCCACTTATCGAAGCAACGCATTTTCAAAATTTAAAGATCTTTGTCATGGAATAATCTGACACTTGACAATAATCATTGACTGAAATATAAGAGCTATCGTAGAGAGACAAAAACAATAGTAATAATATTTTTTTAATTACAAAAAATGTAATTATTGACACTGGAATGTATTTTCTACACTGTTCAATACATTGATTTTAAATGAATTATTTGAACACTGACTTTTTTATTAGGACACTACATGAATTGGCAACCTTATTTCACGTGACGTCATTTCACTCTTCCGAAGAGATTCGACTAGTATCATTAAATTTATTTGATGTGGATGTCTATTTATTATACTGGATGAACACTTTAATTATCTGACGCTTTTTATACACACTATGGGGCCGGATTGCCACCATCGCAACATGTCCCATTTGCCAGAGGATTTACCCCTAAACCATGTGAGCTGTTACACAGGAAACAACATTATCAATCTCGGATTAAACATGCATCCCTATACCGTTATATTCCAATCGCAATTGGAATAATTAGCATCAATTACCACTTAAGGATTACTTTGATCCCTGACTCACAAATTAATATTTATAACAATATCATTCACCATTATACAGTACTAGATCAAAAACCGTTACTTTCCATAAGATTTCAATGTCAAAACAATATGCAGAGTTATTATTGTTATTCTCAGACATGAAAATTGTTATTATTATTTAATTTCGAGTTCTGATAGTGTCAACTAGAGGTTTTGAGGTGTCACTAATCCTGCTGACTCTGAAAATATAGGGTATGACTTCCTATATCATGCATTTAATTTAATGTAACCCTTTATAGGGCAAAAGACTGGTGGAATAAAATAATTATTTATTTTTTCACCTTTGTAATTGGGTTGATAGATGAGTAGGAATATGCAACAATTTTATAGGTGTGGATTCTATTTTATGAAATATGGGGTGGGAAATTATTATCCCACTGCCCATAACCGACAGTATGCTTTGTTAACTGGGCAATGGGGTAATAATTTTCCACCTCAAAATTATGATGATTTAAAAGAAATATAATTCCCACGTAACACATTCAGTGACCTATAACATATTTGCCTAAAACTGCACAAAAAATATAAAAAGTGTTAAAAGTTAGTATATTCGAAACATAATTCAATAAATTCAAAATAGTATTTTCTAAAAACACAGAAAATATTTTTTTAAATCTTCTATTCTATCTGTAACACCCTAAACAAAATAATTATTTCCTTTCTAGCTGAAATATATTTATTCAAGTGACCAATACCACTATTGACATTACATTTAAATTATATACCAACGTTTACAAATCTCCTATCTTCAACCAAGACACGTTTTTCTGTAAAACAATGCATTGCATTCACACAACATAACCGTTCTGGCGAGCACGTGCAATGTGGAGACCACTGAGATATAATCTTCCCACCGTTGGTTCCTGATGATAGTATCCATCAAATTAAAGGGTTTTCAATATTAATTTGCTGCTAGATTGTGGATGCATGTGGAACTGCTTGAAATGAAAGGGGTGGGAAGGTTTTCTCCCTAACAACGTTCTATAAATACATGGTAGGAAGGTATTATCCCTACGACCTATTAGGGTTCAAATGTAAGCATAAACTTCAGGCAACGACGATAATACATTTTAAGTGTTTTCGTAGTGCATTATAAAGACACAAATTTACGGGGAATGGAACCAGACACCACGGTTCGGTAAGGACACCGTCCTCGGGAAAGATTGTACCCCAGCATCCACCTACTGCTGGCTCAACATGCCAGGGATGAAATCGCCTTCATTTCTCCATCCTGCTAGCCCGACGTCGTGCGTGCGGGTAGCCTATGATCGGCAATAGGTTCAAAAGGATGGAAATGGGAGAAAAATTACGTGATGTGGGTTGCCTATGCATGGGCGTACTTACTAGAGTCTGTTAACTTTTTTGAAAACTTTTGGTCTCGTTTCCCACCCTACTGATGAATTTCCTAATTGCTGTTTTGGGCTCAATTGGAGGCAATAAGCTTCATTTTCATCCAACTCTGAAAACTCTGCCTTGACGCATTACGCGTCCAGACAGGGAGGGTTGAGGGTGCAAAAATGTCAAGTTTGGGGGATGGAATGTCAATCAACGATCGGAAGGGGTTGATTTTGTGTCACCACTACTTCTAAGGACCTTTATAGCCATTACAGCGATTAAGACCTCGTTTCAGCCCTTAAAAAGGGCCTGATTCAAAAATCCTCCAAACGGGGGTAGCAGGGGAAGGGGTGGTGACACTGGCACAGCTCCTTTTTCGAAACGTTAGGGTAGGACCCCCCATTCGCAGCACTGATAAACATCTCGATTAAAACCTTCCTTAGGGATGAATCGAGACGGGGTGGTTTGGTCCCATGCCAGTTGAGGGTGTTAGGGGGGGGGGTGAACTTTGCCGGAGGCCTTAGGAACTTACTGCAATCAGCAACTAAGGACGGTGTGCAGGTTTTTAGGTGGTTAAACACACCCGGTACCTTCTCAGACGCCTCCAATGGTAGTCCACGTTTAGGGGATCATGAAGGGGGTTGATAATGCCCAAACGTCAAATGTAATGATTTCAGCGTGTTTGTGGCACCTTTAAGTGCAAGACTCATTCATTTTAGACTGCTTTGGCAACCTGCGACAAGTCCTACAGTGTTTTTCGCAACTTCAATTTGCGGTTTTCAAAAATGGGCTGGTTTTGGGGGCGCTACCACCAAACTACCCAAGTTGGGGAGTTGTGCTTAAGCATATGCTTGGTAGGCGTCAGGACAAACGTCATATTGAGATTTCGAGCTTGTGCGGTCAAATTTTCAAAATTTGGTGGCCTTAGAAAAAAGTGGTGCTTTAATTTTTTGAGCAGTTTAGTATCTCACGCCAGTCTTTTCGCTACCTCCCTCAGAAATATCAAGATGTGTTTCGGAAATCAAATCAAATTCACAGCCTTCACTTTCCATACCCTAAGCCCATTCAATAGCTCAAAACTAGTATCTACATTACAAAAATACAGGTTTTAGAATAGATTCCACACCATTTTGAATACTCGCGATGCGGCCCTTGATGTCCGAAGCCCTAAAAGAGACACACACACAATATTGGAATGAACATTAGACATCATTCTATTTTAGTCACTCTATATGACTGGTGATTCGTGAGGAACACTGAGATAAATGTACTTGATTGATATACCTAAAATATTTGGATCTTTTAAAACATTTTATGTTTGACAATTTGCTTGATATTTTATATTTTACTTAGGACATCTACACATTCTATTCCCCGTGTTCAATAGTGATTAAATGAAACAGCTCAGTGTATCATACCCGATAATGATGCTGCTGGTACTGCGGTGCTTTTAGAATGCAACATCCAGCTCATTGATGCTAATGACTCTCTCATTTCATTTTGATTTCGAGGCATGTGTGTGTGTATAAAACAGAGCAGACATTATTCATGTATCGGACACATAAACATAATCATGAGCTCAATTAACTTCTTTCTAAATTTCAATTACAGACATTAGGCTATTGCGACTCTAATTGCGTGATATTGCAACGCTATGTTAACCCCAATGTTCCTGATTTCCACGTGGGATTCATCGCTTACATCAGAGAATAAAGATATATATACTGCATATACTGTACATAACACGCTGTTCATTCTTCTTGGAGAATAAAAAAATATCCACTACGTTATTTGAATAATGTGAGTTTCTCAACTGATTAGGGTTGCTACGCGTGCTGAGGCACAAATGCACGGAGTCTGGTTATCTCTGGTCATTTTAGGTTCAAACATCACATCTGACCATCCTTGAAATAGTTATTGTTACGTGCCACCCCTAGTGGCGCTTCCGTTAACTGGATTACGGTAGGTAGAAAGCACAAGACCAATTACTGCTTTAAAGAAACGTATTGGCTTTATTGCGGGCCAGAAAATACACCACACAAATATCAAATGCAAGCAACTAGTATCTCACTCTAGTTCCTCTCTCGCTGCCGTCACTTCCCCTTCACTCTCTCGAGCAGCTGTCCGTTCACTATTTTGGCTGGCCGGTGTCTAGCCGTTCTGTCACTCACCGAAATACCTGTCCACTTCCTTGTACGCAAACTACCCATCCAGGGTTCACGGCTTCTCGAGGTTTCCATCACTGGCTGGGTCACAAATATTCTGGACCATCCCTTTGTCCTAGTAGTCCTTGTTGCGCAAGGCGCACGCAATACTCTGAGGCAGAGCACAGCCCAGCCCGGGGGCAGCCGTGACTCATCCGGCGAGCGACGAAACAAACTCACAGCCGTAACATTATTATCTCCAGGCAAAATCACATTATTTTCCAGAATTAAATAATACGAGATATATTTGCTTTCGGATAAATATCTAACACAGTTGCTCTTATAACAACAATCACCATCCTCCCTTTCCTCCCTCCTTCTCATCATCATCATTATCATCATCAACAGCAGCATCCGCATTTCTAACACCATTTATAGACACTACGATTCTCACTGCAGGTAGCAGAATGCTAGGAATACAAGCAACCACACATATCAATGTCGCTTGAAGAGAGTTTGTAAACTAGTAAGAATACTGACATTCCCTTAGTCAACCATCTAACGGAGATTGAGCCACAAACTTAACAAGAATCTCTGGTGAGGTACACCCTATTGATGTCTAAACCTTTTGCTTATGAGCACATCTGACCATGAATATCAGCGCTGTTACGGGTGTCACCATGATTCATCACTGAAGTGGTGCAATGGTCTCCTACAGTAGGGAATATTTTAAAATTCTTCTGAAATCCAACAATTTGGCCTGGATTTAGATTCACTATAAAATACGCTTATTTATAGTACTCCTCTAAATATTTTGTTTAGATGTTAAGGCATGGAAACAACTTGGTATAATTACAAAAATACTGATATTAAACAGTCATGTGATGATTGGAAAACGAATCGGCCGCATACACTGTTCATCACTGTTAACTTGTAGTTAATTCGTACTAGAGGTTTGGGACATCTTTGGTAATCAGCCCCTTGTACTAGGGGGTGTGTGTAATTTCAATGTGTCTGATAACATGTGCTTCTCTGGTGAATTTACGAGTTTGGATAGCTGTATTTGAGGCAGGGAAGGAGTAGGTGCTCCGGGACTTGAAATAAGACACTATCCATGCATTTGCCTTGAGGGATTGTGGAAATACCCGGAGAAAAACGACACTCAGGATAGCCGTTGTCAACTCAAGGATTTGAACCTCGCGGTTGGTGATTGTTTTAACGCGCACTGTTAACTACGGACTGAGTCAAAATCCGCCTTACGAGACGGACTACTGTCGGCGCAGAAATTATGTGCACCCGAGTTTGGAGATAAATAGCAACACAATCGAAAGGCTTACAGAAAAACAAGTGACATCACCTTTTTCCTTGTTTATTTCTGCGATGATTGATGATGAAGGTAGTTTTTACGAACTTATTTTAATATAACTTTTGGCAGGTATAACGTAAAAAGTACCGTTTTTTTTTTGCGGGATTCGAGCGAAGTGTCGACTTTATAGATTCACAACTCTTAACTCTGTTGTGCTACAGCACCAAACTTTGGATATGTGTTAGTCAGATATGTTTTCTGTGTATATGTGAATTTAAAAAATTTGATCTCCAACACAAACAACGTAACAATCAATTATGTGAAAGGCTCTATTTCGAAACTGGACTCCCGCAGAAGTTCATTCTTGGGTGCGTTGTAATCCACATATAAATACCGTTTGCGATATGTAACTATCCGTGATCTAATTAATTGGGTTTAGTTTATATGGATTGATATTTATAATGCGTTTGTTGTATGTTGTTGACAGGCGAGGTCCGCAGGATTGTTCGTGCAGTGTTGCCGCATTCACTGCTCATTTAGCGCTGTCTCAGCACAGAGCATGTTCAAGTTAAATGTATTTCGTTTTCACATTTCCCATCTGCTTTCCTCAAAAGGGCTTTGGACCTTCAACGGCAGCTTTAAAAATATATCTCTTTTTTCTCTGTTTTTTCTTTGTTTTTTGTTATTTTTTCTCAGTTTTTGTAATTTATTTTAACATTTTCTATTTATAATTTCATAAAATATGCAGTATTTACATGACAAATATCTCGTAAAATTACCAGTTATCGTCATCTGATTGAATGTGATCATCCAAAGTAAAATGTTGTGTGACCTCATCCTCACTATCTGAAGAGCTGTTCAAATCAATTATTAGGGGTTCGACTTGAGGTATTTCTTGAGACAGATGATAAAGGTAGAAATCTTCAATTTTTATAGCGTGCCCGATACATTTCTTCCATAACTCAGCTGGTACCGATGCTAGGGCCTCGTCACAGAGATCTTTCAGCACCTTCTCACTGTTACCTTTCTGTTCAGATTTGCCCGATTTACTTTAGCCACTGTATTTTTTACATAGGCCCATATCAACTCAATTGCATTAAGCTCACAATGAGCAACTGGTAACCATACATATTGCACATCAGGTCGTAATTCCTTCGTAATTTGGTCCAATTTTCTTTCTGGCGTTTTGAAGTGAGGTTTGGCGTGGTCGATGAGCACGGCTTTTGTTAGAGACTCGAAGTTATCTGCATCTTCAGGGAGGGGAATATTTCTTTTAATTATCCATGATATGATGTTGGCCTTCAAGCAGCTCATCGATGAATTTTTTGTATCGGGTTCCAGCATCGTGTGATATGGAGCCTGATCGATATCAATTGTGGACTTGTTTGGAATTATGGTTAAAACCCTCCTAAACCATTCCTCAAAATGAATAGCGTTCATCTCCTGATGATAGTCGCCCGTCCACTTTTTTCCTACAAAACACAAACCCCTACCTTGTAAGAAGCCATCCTCACTTCCAATATGTAGAATTATAGTCCGTTTACCGGCGCCGGAAGGAACTTTGAAGCCCACTCACCAACCAAACACTTCTTGAAGCTATCCTTGATATTGGTCGTAATTTGAAAATTCACAGTTCAATGCTTCAATAACGTTTTCTTGCCAAGCGTATTTCAATGAATGGTTTTGGCCGCACCAGGTTTCGTCCGTGTAAAAGATTGTGTAGCCTTCATTTCGGAGTCGTCGCATTCTTCTGAGAAATGTGTGGCGAGATGCAGCAATGGTAGTCGATTCCATCAAAATTGGCTTCTTATTCAATCTTTTGAACCGAAATCCAATGTACTTAACGAGTTCTCGAAGTTTAGTATTTGACATTTTTGGAAAGTCTGTTAAACACTCCTCCAGTTTAGTTTTCAGTTTTCCGATAGTTGGAAATAACTTTTCTAAATAAAAACTATGAATGGATCTACGTATAACTCCGATTGTAAATTGGTCAATGTGAATGGACGGTCGCCCTGCCGATAATCTTTTCCTCTTCGGTGGTCCTGGATTTTCATCCCTCACATTCTCAGCATTCACCTTTTCAACCGAACGAAGGGAAACTCCAAGACAATCAGCAACCCGCTGGAGCACCGGATATCGCTTATCGCCAATTTTCTCACCCTCTAACTTGAAGAAACAAATAGCACTCAAAATCATAGTAATCTCGCACCCCGTAAACGGGGTTCTAGGAGGCATTGTGAAGGTATCTACTCCACAATATCCTGAGTGAAACTGGAAACTAAACATTAAGAACATGCCCAAGATACTAAGATAAACAGTGACTCACTGATGTGTATAAATACTTCCTTTGACACATCTTAAGGGCAGAGTTGAACAGTGGATGTTGACACTGACGAAGAATGCGATCCTCCCGTTATTCAAGGCCACTCATCCAAGGATGACAAAATATGTCTTTGATATTATTTATTTATTTTTATTGTTTTATTTTGTACTCGCTAAATATTCAGAGTTTGTCTGAATTAAAATGCTTCCTTTACTAAACACTAATAAAATAATTGTGTTATGATCAGACATGCTACAATATAATAACATATAATTTCCGTTTCTTATTCATTTTGTTAGAACTTGTGAATTAATTAGTGTATGCATGTCGACCCCTTATTATTCCCGTTTCCAACGGGGTCGGGGTTGAGATGCGATGAAATTGTATGTGGCGGATGGTTTTTACATCCGGATGTCTTTCCTGACGCCAAACTCATGAGAGGAGTTAATGAGAGCTGAAATGAATGAATTTGAATGTAACTGGGCAAGGATGTGGAAGGAAGCGGCCGTGGCCTGTCAGAAGGTACCGTCCCAGCATTTGCCTGGAGTTGAAAATGGGGAAACTTGTGAATTAATTAGTAGTTCTTATTAATAATTTTATTTATTTATGAATTAATTCATACATTTATAGATTGATTGCCACGTCTTGTTCCTGGAACTGGCTTTCTCTGTTTTTCTTGTTTTTATTAGCGCCTAGATTCATTTTAATGATAATTAATGTACAGTATACCAAATTAAAATTTTAAATGACGCTCCACCACTAAAATCCACGGAACACAAACACCAAACTGAAAAGATAATAGGCCTACTGCCAGACACCATTTCACAAAACGTCCTACGTATTTTCATCTACTTTTATATATGTAGGTACAGTACTACATTCCAAAAGATTTATTGCAATCATGACGAAGCAGAGTGAACGAAGTGATGATCCGTCGGTGGCATTCTCGGGCGGGTCAGAGCAAGCTAACGCGGCAACACAGCACAAGCTTTCCTGCGGACCTCGCCTTGGAACAACATACACCAAACGCATAATAAATATCAATCCATATAAATTAAACCCATTTATTTAGATCACCTATAGTTACATACCGCAAACGGTTATTATATGTGGATTACAACGCACCCAAGAACGAACTGCTGCGGGAGTCCAGTTTCGAAATACGAGCCTTTCACATAATTGATTGTTACGCTGTTTGTGTTGGAGATCAAATTTTGAAACTTCACATATACACAGAAAACATATCTGACTATCATATATACAAAGTTGGGTGCTGTAGCACAACTGAGTTAAGAGTTGTGAATCTCTAAATTCGACACTTCGCTCGAACCCCGCAAAAAACCGGTACTTTTTACGTTATACCTGTCATAAGTTATAGTAAAATAAGTTCCTAAAATGTACCTTTATCATCAATCAACGCAGAAATAAACAAGAAAAAAGGTGATGTCACTTGTTTTTCTGTAGGCCTTTCGGTTGTGTTGCTATTTGTCGTTGGTCCGTGGAGACTAACTGATTAATATGTATATCTATGTGACTGATTATTTGAGTGGGCTATGAATTGCCTAACTTGAGATGAACGTATCCTAATTGTTATTGAACCTTCTCAACTACTATAAACCAATCTCTATTGTTTGCGGTGGCTTAAACATTCGCTCCTTTAGGTCACACCCAGCTTATATACATGATTTTGTACTCGAATATTTTTCCAGTGGGGGGGGGGGGGTTGCAAGGTGGCGCAGCGGTCAAGCTGTTGGCCTCTCACCACGGCGGACCGGGCTCGATTCCCGGTCCATGCATGTGAGATTTTCAAAGTGAAATGCCATGCCATGTGGGTTGGATCCCACGTAAAAAGAAGGTCCCGCGGCTTATGATCGCGAGATTAACGGTCACGTAAAACCACAAATTTTGAAATATATTTGCCTGATTATCCCATGCCCTCACGTTATATTAGCATCATATCCATTGCTATGTCAATTCCAGCAGGTTGTTGAGAAATTTTATGTCCATTCCGTTGCCTAAAAGCTTGAATCAGGGCGAGCTAACCAAATATGTTTGTTCGCGTAAGGTGGATTGGATATTTTTCCTAGCTAAAAAGATCCCTATGGATTCGTTCTTGACATCGAATTAATCCCAATACCTTTATTCATAATAATAATAATACCAATAAACATAACAATATAATTGGTTTCACGTCCCGTTTATCTACTGAAGCATTTAGACACACCGGGGTGCCAGAATTTTGCCCCGAAGGGAATCACTAACGTGCCAGTAAATCTACCGACACGGCTACCTCACATTTACGCACCCTTGAAATGCCAACTGACTGTGCCAGGATTAAATCCTGCAACATTGGGATCAGCAGAAGTGAAAGTTACTGCTGAGCCACGCAGCCAATCCCTTTTATTCAAGAAGTGACTAAAAGTGTATATTTAAGCAATGTATTTTTTTCAGGTTGGTAGGTGTAAGCAAATAAGTGATATTCCCTGCCGACATACTCAAAGGCAATAGGCTACTTTTATTGGATCATCCGTAAGCAATTTATTAGAAATTTTGTTGAATCTAAGTATGTAGAGAAATAATGTAAAATAAATGGACTATTATATGGGAATTCCATTCAAGATAGATCGTTTGCTAGAGGCCCTAGCCTTACAATATATCTCTCTGAAATCCACCTCATGGCACCATTGCTAGCACTCTTGGCTGTCACCCACGAGGTGACTCTGCCAACAAATCAAATTCTGGTCTGAGGGCTGCAGCGGTGTGCACTCAGCCTCGTGACGTAGAACTGAGAATAGGCCGATTCAATTCCCACCTCAAGCATTCTAGAAGTGGTTTTCCATGGTTTTCCAGTTCTACTCCAGACAAGCGCTGGGATGGTTCCTAACATAAGTCCACGGCCACCTGTCAGAATCCTAGACACGATAACAAATACACACGCTGCTACAACCACCTCAATGGCACAGGTTATCAGACAAATCACACACACACATTCACTAGTACACGGCTACATGGCCACAATGTTGCAAAGCCTCTAAATGAATCAACAACAGGAATGTATTTTGAAATTATGTGTGAAGTCAGACGAAGGAGTTACACATTCCTGTTATTGTTAATTCATTTTAGGGACAAAAGTTTGGTGCTTTTCAGTCGGTCTACACGAATGCTCCCAAAAGAGTTGGGTAATACCCTAATCCTGAAAAAATTCCATGAAATTAATAAATACACTAGGATGACCAGTTTTGATCATCAAGCGATCATCAACAGATCCATTACACTTAGGCTATAATATCTATGTTTGAAAATACAGGTGAAAATATTTACAATATGTTATTATTTAGTTGCAGTATTGGTAATGCAACATTTACAATATGTACAATTATTTACTTGCAGTATTGGTAATGAAAGTTGCATTACCAATACTGCAACTAAATAATTGTACATATTGTAAATATTTTCACCTGTATATTCAAACATAGATTTTATAGCCTAAGTGTAATGGATCTGATGATGATCGCTTGGTGCTCGAAACTGGTCATCCTAGTGTATTTATTAATTTTATGTTTTTTTTTTCAGGATTAGGGCATTACTCAACTCCTTTGGGTACATTCGTGTTGGCCGACTGAAAAGCACCAAACTTTTGTTTACTAAGGCAACACTGAAAAATGGCTTCAATCCCCATAATAATCATTTCAGGGACTTGGGACACCTTGGTTATCAGCTTTGTATAGTTGGGATTGTGCTGAATTTGTCCGATAACATGTGAGTTATTTATGTGAATACTGTAGTTGTGTGTGTAGCTGTATGAAGGGCAGCGAGGGGGTAGGTGCACCGGGACTTGATGAAAGGTACTACCCGAGAATTTGACTGGAGGGAGTATTGGAAATCACGAGGAAACACCACACTCAATATCGCCGCTATCAGCACTGGGATTCGAACCTACGATCACCGGACTTGTTACAGCGGCCCGTGCGAATGTGATGCACGATTTAACAAGGATATTGCATATTAGTAGAATTGACTTGAAAATGACAGGGAGGAATTGTGATTATTTTGACAGTGCATTCAACATACTAAAACGTTAAGAAGAGAATATAATCGAATTTGAGGAGGAATGATGAGAGTTGAAAGGAGAGGTTACACTTGGGCGTTTTGATGTGGACAACGAACACTCTAAGTAATATAAAGCGACGACAAGCATTCTTAACTGAAACAAGTGATGAAGGAATGCAACACAAATACTACCAATTTGAACAGTATTCCCAATTTTGCAAGAACAGTCATGATCTGTGGCAATTAATCATAAATATTGAGCCCTATTGAAATAGAAGGTTAGTGCGTTAAATTTCCAGGTCAAAATTTATGTAAAATAACAGTCATATTAGTAATAAATGATTGTATTCAGTGGTTTATACAGGTTAATGCTTCATTATAGCTTTTTGAAGTAGATGAAAGGGGTTGTAGCGAGCAGCGCTGGAGACCCGGAGTTCGATGCGACGCGTGGACAGACAACGTGACTACAAGCAGGACTAGGGTGGGTACAGCATGGCGAAACGTCACCGTACGAAGAACTGTCTAAAATTCAGGCTTATCAGTTCACATTTTGTCTGAGTGTATGTATGTGTGTTCGTCCTCCCTATAAAATATAATAGGGTAGAGAAACTTCCGTTCGCAGTCTGATTAACTGTTCACTTTCCCCACTATGCTGGCCGCCTTTGCTCACAAATGTACGTAAAGTTTCAGCTTTCGATATGAGTAACGTTGTTTCAGCACACGCTGTTAATCCAATGTAATTCTACTATACTGTCCAAATAGTATTTCTCGTGTTAAATCCCGAATACGTTCGATGGTACTCAACGGCGAATTCAAGTTCGATTCCCAGCTGGTATATTACTATTTTGCGTTCCACTCTGTCATATTGCGGATTCCAATTTCACGTACACACTTCAGGCTTCTAACTCCACTCACGGATACACCAACTTAGATTGCTTCTCGACTACACTTCAAAAATGATATTCACAAGTGGAATACATAATGCACAGTACAGAGAGCAATATATTCTTGGAGTTACCTTTGCAACAACGCTGTAATAAACTCCACTGTGACTAGCAGCTCTCAACATATCTCCTCAAGGAGGGTTGGTATTGTGATGCCATAATTTCTCCCTTCTGCATTTGTTTAATAAACGATTCTTGGCTAATTACTCCCGACCTGAGGAATTGTAACATTATTGCGGTCGTCTGCTTAATTTCTGCTTAGTAATTCAGGTTTCAAATAACAGTAGGCCTAATTGTTCGTAAATATTTATAATGCCAATTTAATTCAGAGAATTCTGTGATACGTCATTTCTTCTCCGTTTTCTTTTTTGCAGATGGATTAAGATGGTATCTAAACTTAGACATTCCATCAGCTTGGTGACCTAATATCATCATCCGTTCACAGCCTGACTCGTGGCTTGCGGTACTAGTGCGAAATTAACACGTGGTCGTGATTTCAGCGCTCGTCACTCGCATGATCGCGTTGCGGTAGCCAAGTCCAATCGGACACATCTATCTCCTGTTCGTTTTTAAGCGAATTATCAGTGTAGCTCATTATCAATTCTTACAAATATTCCCCATGTGAGTGAACTACTGCAATAGTTATTAATTATTTTGTATTTATTACGCCTAATTTATAGCAAAGTAATAATGTCATAAATTTGGGCACACTATTATAAAAACAATAACTTAACTTTGTAGTGTAAGGACATTATTAAGGTTGCTACTGCAACGTACTGTCATGTATATGTTTAGGTTAATATTTGGTATTAATGTAATGAAATACCACATGCAACGTAACATTCATGAACGTATTTTGTTAATTAGAAACAAAATGTTCAGTGAAAAACATGAAAGCCATTGCTTTCTGAAATACATGGGTATATTCTTAACCATTTGCCCTCGTTTAGGAGTATAAATGAATGTTTTGTGATGAATGTTAAGTTTGTGATGGTCCCAATTTGAGACCAGAACGAAATAATTTTATATATTATTATTATTATTATTATTATTATTATTATTATTATTATTATCAATATTTTTTAAGTTTACATTTTACCTTTTATTAGTTATTATGTTAACTAATATATTTATATCTATTATTATGCGGTAATGTAGAATATTATGGCAATTGAAAGGATTTGGAGCGATACACATTATATTTGAAATTAGTTTGACGCTTGACTGAATATGATTTCTGAAGAAAATTCGAACAAGAGAAGAAAAGGGTTGTTCACAGAAGGCGGCTTCTTGGAAATGACATAAATAGACACTTATGTCTGTCACATCAAGTATTCTACCAATATACAAATCATACTAAGAAAAGATTCTAAGAAGACTTACCACTAACAATGCTGGGCCGATGAATGAATCCTTTGCAACTATATACAGAGGGTGGGCTATACCTCCCGAGAAATACTACAAAGAAGTATTGTCATTGTTGATATATGAAAGGCGGGCTTATATCGCCTAGCGACTTCTGAAGAGGGGTCATACACGTGCTTTACCTGGGGACGTTATATATATATGACGGCCGCCCAAATGGAATGATTATTATTGAATTGCTGGAGGAGAAGGAAGGATGCTGAGTGGAGCAGAGAAACGTGTATCGAGATGGAGTCTATAACGCAGTTCTAAACTAGACAGTTGACTATTAAGTATGTGAATTTGATAAGACATTCTGTCTCATCAAACTGTGACATGGTTGTGTACGAGGCTATTGTCACAGGGATGATTTTTGGAATTTATTCCGTCATCCACATATAAATTAATTACTTTGAGGATGATCAGGGCCACCTGGAAGTCTCTACGCAACAATCCAACTACAAAGATCTTCAATGCGGTGAGCGATGTAAACAGTTATACTCCAGTCAAATCAGAAGGCTATCATGCTTATTAAATTCAATATATTCTATTCAATTAACTCAGTATACTCCAATTTCTAATCAAGAACCATAATACAAGTAAATTCAGTAGATTCTTCAATTTAAATTTATTATTATTATTATCTTTAGTATTTTATATTTTTTTGCACTGGTTGTTTTTATATATTAAATTCATTTTAAATTCAAATGCTTGACTGGTTTCCTTTAGTAGCTAGAAATTACTATAAGGCAACACCATACTCCTGAACTAATTATCGTAAGGTTAGATTACGCAAGTTTCACTACGGCTGGAGATAGGAATTTCGATGCTCTACCTCTGTGTAACCGAGGTTTAATATATTATTTTGATCATGATATATATATAAATGATCTGGCGCCCTGGCAACACATATATTACACATTATGTACTTTTTTAGTGAAGCTGACAACAATACAGATACACTATTAGATTAATACACAATTAAATGTTTCATTTTGATAACCCAAATGTGGGCGATTATTTAAATAATGAGCTTTGCATATTAACTTTTTTAATTAACTTTATTCTTATTAACAGTAATCAAGTTTAAATATCTCCCAAACCATTACAAATAACGCCCAACTAGCGGAGCGTTTTTCTTAATAATCAAAGAACCCCATTAAGTTCTCACAAACCATTACAAGTTGTACCCTTTATAAGAATCCCCCTCTACTAAGTTTGGTTGTAATTCCACTTTACCATCCTGAGTAATTAATTGCAACATTAGAAAGGTACGCCCATCCACAATCTGGAATGTATGAATTCGTTTATACAGCGGCTGCTGAAAACTAAGACTTTCATTTGAGACTACTTATTCACTGCTTTTATTCATTGAAACAGTAATAAATAGTGGGATTGTTGATATTAATGCGTGATACAAACGAGTAATGATATCTGTTTCTCTCATCTTACAAAGTGTCGTATTGATTGCACAATTCAATCTTCAGTTATTGATTCTAAAATCTTAATAGTATGCTCTACCACCATCTAGAATATATGGTGGTATTGAACTTTTGCCCATAACTTAAAAAGCCGATATATGATTTTACGTGAACGCTAATTTGTGATATTGAATCTGTACAATACAGGGTGTAATTGATATGATGGAAGTCATTTACAATGGTGATAGAAGAGACCATTCTAAGCTTCATAGGTAAAAAAAATTGTCACCTATCTTTAAATTGAAAATTAATCATTAAAAAGTCAATGTTTTAAGGTTTTTCAGAAACTCTTCAAACAGAAGGTGAGGCAAGCAGTCTCGGGGTAACGAGGCGGGGCAAGGCGGGACAATGCGCGGAGGGGAAGTTGTTACGTAATCGGAGCATTGACCTTACCGGTGAGGCGTGGTATCAGCAGTTAAGAGGATAACGAGCGATACCCTTCTCGTAAGAAAATTTGTATTGCTGCTGTTGTTGTTGTTATTGTTGTTGTTGTTGTTGTTGTTGTTGGTGAAATTGCATACAATGGCTTGTGACGTTAGGACCGGTAGTATTGTGTAGCCAACTTTGTACGCGTAAGTATAAAATAATGTTGATAATCAGCCCTGGTGTGTCATTGGCGACCGGCATGTTAATGAAATAGATTGTGACAAAATTCCGACATCCCGTATTCTGTTCAGAACTAGCATTTAAGACGGAAGGAAAATACTTGATGTTTTGTTTGAGTGGCTTGGCGATTTTGGTCATTTAGCCCCATGTGGTTGGGTGTGGGTAGAATTTGTCTGATAACCTGTGTTTTTGTGGTTTCTTTAGTAATGTGGGTCTTTGTAATTCAGGTGAGGATTGGGAAGAAGGCGACCGTGGCCTTAAGTTAGGAAGCATCTCAGCCTTCGCCTGGGGTGCAAGTGGGAAACCATGGAAAACTACTTCCAAAATTTAATACTAGTATGGTACCACATGTACATAATAATAATAATAATAATAATAATAATAATAATAATAATAATAACAATAAAGCAAATATAGCGAGTTCGTCGGCCCTATCAAAAGGCAATGGCATGTAGAACGGATAGAGACCACAGGGCCTACCTATCATTGTCTCAAGTACGGCCGTGATCCCAAGTACCCTGCTCCAAGGCCTTAAAAACTGTATCTGGCTACTCAACTGTACAGACTAAAACATAAGGTAGTAGTTCTCTCAACATCCCGTCTGGAATTTCATGGGTAGCCATTTCGACTTCCAGCTTAGAAGTGGCTGTTTCAGTAACAATACATCGGTTCCCTGAAGCCTGTATAGTTATGTTATGATGTACCAACAATGTGTTATATGTATTGTATAAAACAATAACAATAATTAAATGATAGCGAGGCTGTGTAGTTCATGTAATAGAGTGCTATCCTTCTCGGGGGTTCGATCTAGGCTCTGTCATGTAATACACGAAGGTGAACAAATACGACAGCTTTATGCCGATGGATATAATGCCACGAACATGCCATTCTGTGAACACAACATTCCGGAATCTCGACATCCCCGCAAAAATTTAAAATTGTGTGTCTAACAATATATTATTATTATCATTATTGTTATTATTATTAAACACATTATGAGGGATTATATCTTTACTGAATGTTATTTATTTGAAGTAGGATTCCAAGATTGTTTAGGACGTTCAGTAAATAAATATTTCTGGTAACAATGATGATGGAAGAGACTTGAAAGCTTGTTGTGATGGTTGTTGTTAATTCATTTTAGGGGCTTGGGACAGTTGTGTATCAGCCCCGTGTAGTTGGGTGAGTGTTGGATTTGTCTGATAAACTGTGTTTCTGTGGTGACTGTAGTAGTAGGTGTAGCAGTAGTTATTAGGGTCGTGAATGAGGTTGGTGCCCCGGGACTCCAAGTACCATACTATCCCGGCATGTGCTTGGAAAGCTCGTTGAAGAATCCAGGGAAATCCAAACTCAGGATAGCCGCTGTCGGTACTGAGTTTGGGCCTCCAATCACCGGACTTGCTGCGATCGTGGTGCACGATCAAATGCGCATGCCTACACCGCGGAGGTAGGAAAGAAAGCAGCCGAGGTCTTATGAAGGGATATCCCAACTTTGGCCTCGTGCGATGCCACGAGAAATCATCTTGTGGCTGCCGATGGTGGGAAGTAAGGACGCTTGTGGTTTTACATAACCGTAAATTTCGTGATCATGAGCTACTAGACCTCCTTTTTATTTGGAATCCGAACCACAGGACATGGCATTTCACTTCGAAAATCTCACATGCATTGACCGGGAATCAAACCCGGTCCGCCGTGGTGAAAGGCCAACAGCTGGACCGCTGCGCCATCACGCCCCGACTTGCATATCGGCCGGTGATGGTAAGCTGTCTCAATACTAGCACCTCATGTAGATGATGATGATGATGAAAATAATAATAGTCTAATAATAATATTAAGAGTCAGCATGTGTAGCTCTGGTGGTGGAGTGCTAACCTTTCCAAGGGCGCGATCTACTCAGGCATGTAGTAAATGAATGTGATCTAATACGATAATGTCCATGGATTTCATGGCACATACAAGAAATCCTGCGTACATAAAATCTGGCATCTCGACATACCAAAAAAATAATAATAATCATAAAAGAATTTTGGTTGGTTCCTTAGTTTAGAGGCTGCGACAACGTGCTCATGTAGCCCCATATAAAATAAGTTAGTGTGTCTAAAAGTATGCTATTGCTATTATTAGTACAGTAGTAGTAGCCTACTATAATAATAATATTATTGTTGCACTCTCTTCACACAAAGATACACCAACAGTTCCTCAATTTAATTTACCAAATCTATAGGATTTCCATTTTCTATACATAGGCCACGAGGCTGGCAACATCCTAAACAGATCCACCATCACTAGTCATGTAGCCGCTCCCAATGAATGTGTGAATCAGCTGTTCATAGGCTCGGTTTGTGTATTTCAATGCCATTGGCAGACAAGACGAGGAGGTTATTCAACTTCAGACTCTTATCAACATTCCTCAGCGTTGGAGGGGAGGGCGACGGGGAGAAGTCAGCTGTGTTGCTAAGAGGAACACAGACTAAGCCCTTTTTCAAGACTTTGACCGATGATTTTTGTTATTTAATTCCACCTACACTAATTAAGATACGACTAAATTTCATGAAGATATTTGCTTAGAATTGTCGCTTCTATCACCAGTGTAACAGACTTCCATTATATCAAATACACCCTGTATATAGAGTTATATTTTTATATTTTTAAGATGGCAGCTGCGCACTACATTCAGTATATTTCTATGAATCACAGACGTAAAGTATTTTGTATGGTACTCCTCGCTCACTGAATTTGACATAAATATATTCAAGTCTTAAGTACACGACCGAATACCTTCATAAGCGTATGGTGTCGCTGTTATTTTGACTGTTGACTTCTACATTTTGCTAACTTTCATAGATCGCAAACACAATATACAACATCATAGAATAGAATAACCTTTCTCAAACAACGAGATTCACTGCAAATCGTAAATATTAGATGACGATTATTGTGTAGGTTCATTATAATAAATATAGAAAAACATGCCTTCTATTGCTTGCATAATTTTACATTTAAATACTCATGTTCAGTATCTCACCATGGCCATGTGACGGTCGAAACGCGTAATTCTTAAGTCGGGGGCGATAACCTCGAAGTTAGGCCCCTTAAACAACAATTATCATCATCATCAATTCGTAAGTCTCCCTTTATCAGTAAGTAATATTAATAATTGTATTTTTTCAGGAATATGCGTTTCATCTTCTCTATATACAACAAGTAATTCCGTATAGAACTAAATAGCCTATTTTCATATATCCTACTTATGTTAATTGCCTAGAGGGGTGTGGTGGCTCAGTGGTCTAGCTGTATGCCTCTCACCTATGCGGTCCGGGTTCGATTCCCGGTCATTGCACGTGAGATTTTCGAAGTGAAATGCCATGTCCTGTGGTTCGGATTCCACGTAAAAAGGAGGTCCCATGGCTCATGATCTCGAGATTAACGGTCACGTTAAACTACAAGCTTTTGTTAATTGCCTCTATCAACAACAACAACAAAATCAGTTGGATTTCTGTAGGCTAATTGATTCGTAGATAATGAGAATCGTCCAAATATTTCGGATGGTTGCCATGTTGGATTTTTATATATGTAGGCCATAGAGTTATGTACTATTTGGTGAATAAAAATGCGTAGGTTTATTATTCAAACTTCAATCGCATGATTAGGACACAAGATATAAAATGGAGATTTTAAAATTTCGCACAGCCGCCATCTTGAGGATATGAAAACAATTGAAATAAATTAGATATCAGTGGATTAAAATTTGTATTTGCCGTACCAGGCTTCACTGCCCTCAGATGGTCAAATCGCGAGAAAAGTCTATTTAAATGTTTCAAATTCACTTGGCCGCCAAGTTCGTTTTGTTATTAACAATTTCTTGAAAGTCACATAGGTGTACTTTTAGTAGTGCCCTTTATCACGATATTAACTTTCAGGGTGATATCAGCAATACTTTCGGAGATAAAGAATGCCAGTGAAATAATTTGCACAGCCGCCATGTTAGTTACTTGCAGCGTAATACAATTTTAAGGGCACGGTCAAGGTCGAAAATAATAGTACTATATCCTTACCGAGTTTCATTGAAATCGCTCCGGCCGATTTGATTTTATTAGGGACACACGCTTATACGCACACACACACACACACACACACACACACATACACAGAGACGGACATAAAGTGATCTCATAAGCCTATTTTTTCATTCATGAAAAAATGTGTGTTTGTGTATGTATGTATGTATGTTTGTCTCCTATGCATTCATATACCATTTATCCGATTGCTATGAAACTTTGGTCAATTATTGTGTACACTCCAGGAAAGGTTTCTGGCTTAGTGAATCCATTATAGAATAGGTAGGGTACGAGTAGATTCAATAAATGAGCGACAGCGTGCGAATCGTTTCAAGAAAGTCCCGTATGTGTTCATATACAATTCATCCGATAATGATGAAATTTGTATGAGTTGTTGTGTACACTCCGGGGAAGGTTTCTGGCTTAGTAAATCCATTTTACAATAGGTAGCGTACGAGAAGATTTAACAATTGGGTGACAGCGCGCGGATCAATTAAACAAAATCCAGTATGCGTTCATATACCATTCATCCGATTGCGATGAAACATTGTTGAGTTGTTGTGCACACTCACGTGAAGGTTTTTGACTTAGTAAATCCATTCACGGTTCGTAGCACACAAGTAGATTAAAGAAATGAGTGACGGTGCACGAATTTTTTTAACAAAATCCAATATGCCTTCATATACCATTCATCCGATTGCGATGAAACTTTGGTGAATTGTTGTTTAATCTCGTGCGAAGGTTCCTGGCTTAGTAAATCCGTTTACAGTTATTAGCGCACGAGCAGATTCAACACATGAGTGACGGCGGGCAAATCGTTTCAACAAAGTCCAATATGCGTTCATATACCATTCATCTGAATGCGATGAAACCTTGGTGAGTTGTTGTGTACACTCTTGCAAAGGTGTCTGACTTAGTAAATCCATTTCATAGTTGGTAGCGCACGAGTAGATTCAACAAATGAGTGACAGCACACGAATAGTTTGAACAAAATCCCGTAAGCGTTCATATGCTATTCATCTGATTGCGATGAAACTTCGGTGAGTTGTGTGCGCGCTCCCACGAATGTTTCTAAATTAATAAATCTATTTTACGATAGTTTAGAGGCAGTTAACGAAAATTGAAAAAAATATTGTGTATCAAAAAGCACTTCAACACATAAAATTACAACGCCAACTCTTTCTTTGTTTGGCATTGCGACGCATGCCAGGTCCACCTTATGAAATTGGGCAAATGCGTGTTGACCGACTCTGAAGTAAAATTGAGAGTTTATACTGGCAACTCTGACAAAATGACTCCGAGACTTAACATATTGTTACTAAGTTTCGTTTAAATTGCGCAACTTCATTCAGAATGATTCACTGTTATGTTTCAATTTTACGCCCAGCCACCATCAAGAAATATTTGAGTCACCTTTATTTCGCTTTGGGAATACGTTTCTACCATACCACTATTTTTCTATTTTTGATACTGTAGTTTTGAAACAATGAAATTAATTTTGTTTAAATTGTTTAATTGGAGGATGGCCGCAGCGCGCTATATTCAGTGTGATAAATGTATCACTTAAGCAAATGACGCCTCTTTTCTACCAAGTTTCGTCTTAATTAGGCAATTACATCTTGAGTTACTCGTTTGTAGGCTTTAATAGTACTTCCAGCCGCTATCTTGAATATTTCATTTAATTATTGCAGGTCATGGACACAGGGATATCAGTTTATTTCCATATTTCAAGATGGACGCTGTGTGCTATATTCAGTGTGGTAATTCTTGACTAACGCATGTGAGAGTTCTTATATGAAGCTCACCTCTTGGCAAGATACGTCTTAATTCCATAGCTTATTACATTCTGAGTTTTCGATGTTAATACATGTATAGTGCGCGTGGCGGCCATGTTGAATGGATTGGGAAAGTGTTATATTGCCTTAGTCATGCAAGTTTTCATGTACGTTTCCATTTTATCCCTAAACTTCATTACTGGAGGTCTCAAATGTTTAGAGTAATTATTCCCATTTTCAACGGAGTCGGGGATGAGCTGCGATGAATTTATATGTGGCGGATGGTCTTTACGGCCGGATGCCTTTCCTGACGCTAACCTCATGACAGGAGTTAATGAGAGATGAAATGAATGAACATGCATTTGCCTGGAATTGAATATGTAGTATCCACGGAAATCTATTTCAAGGACGACCATCAGTGGGGCTCAGTAGGGGGGCAGTGACAGTTTAAACGCACAGCCTACTTTCCTGGGAACATTGCCGATATCTCTCGAACGCCTAGTGGGATTTATACAAATGAGGTGTCGTTGGACTCGAGCTGACGGGGGCTTTGCTATGGACCACTCGTTAAATTTTTGAAAAAAAAATTGAAAATTTTTGTTTTTGAAAGTAAGCGATAGTTTGAAAACCAAACATGATAGAACGTTGTGCCATAGTTGAAACGAATGGTCTCTATGACCTATATTTTTTCATAATAAAACTTTTTTTTTTATGTTTTTAGATTTTTTGAGAACACTTAAATTTTGAAATTTTTATATTTTGGAAACTAAAGAGTTTACAAAATATTTTGTTTGACGTAAATGAATGGCCCTGACCCCCTCTACCATCAAAATAAATTTCAATTCTCTAGGACTAAAACTGTGCAGTAGTGTGGTACGGGGGGTTCTACCTATAATCGCGTGTGTGCTTGAATACGTATGGCTATGTTGGAAAAAGCTGGTGGTGGGGGAGGACTATGGTCGAGTGAGGGGTCGTTTAGATGGATTTTTTCCGCTCTATTTGATGGTGAGGTTATTTTTTACAATGGGTGGTATTTGGAAACGCAATGTGAGGTAAACGTGCGTTTTTGACATTTTGGTGATATTTAATGAGCTTGTAAGGCTAGAACGATGTGTTGTTTAGGAACGGGGCGACGTCCTCTTGGCTAAGAATGTGTGATGATTTTTTATTTTTTTTTATTTTGAAAATTCTTGTTTTTTGGATTGGCGCTATTTTGGAAACGGTGAATTTTGGAAAAAGTTTGTTTGACGTTTATGAAAGGTGGGCATGCCCTCTAGGGGGGCAGAAAGTTTCAAGGGTGTAGGAGGAAAAAAAAGATACCCTACTTTTTCGCGAACATTGGTGATCATTGGCGAATGGATGGTCGGATTTTAACAAATGAGGTGTCGTTGGACTCGAGCTGACGTCCTCTTTCATATAGACCACTCGTTATATTTTCCAAAAAATTTTGAAAAATTTTGTTTTCGAAAGTAGGCGATAGTTTGAAAACCAAACATGATAGAATGTTATGCCATAGTTCAAACCAATGGTCTCTAAGACCTTTATTTTTTATAATAATTTTTTATTATTTATTTATGAGACTTTTTGAAAACCCTTAAATTTTGAATTTTTACTATTTTGGAAACTAACACGTTGACAAATAAGTTTGTTTGACATAAATGAAAGGTCCCTACCCTCTCTACCATGAAAATAAATGTCAAGTCTCTAGGACAAGAACTATGCATTTTTTTTTATAAAAGCGTATTTGTGGACAGAGAGCCGGTAGCGCTTGACGTATGTTACAAGGAGGCTATGATTGGCCTTGGTGGATACTGGAAATGGCTATTTCGACGGGGGGCGATGTATGGCAAAACGAGGGGTCGCTTTTCGATATTTCTTTGCTATGACAGATGAATGAAGGCGAATATTTTCGAAAATCCCTCATGACGATCTTTAAACAGGTTGGTAAACACTGACCAGTAACCAGACAAAATTCATAATGCTATGAGACGAATGAGCCGAGCAGCCAGAATGGAAAAAACATAATATATGCTCGAGAGGCCTGCCAGAAGCTTGACTGGCTGGGTGACAGGATGTGACATGTTATCGTGTTTCAGGAATGTGACCAGAGCTGACAACAGGCCAATGGAAAATTACAGTAACGTAGAGGTCACTTGGAGATCGAACAATATCGCAACGACGTTAGAGAAATAATGCAGTAAGCGAGTATAACTCCTCTCCCTACCATTGCCATAGCCAATTGCAGGGCAAGAGCGATGTTAACAGCTGTGGTAAGAGGGACACAGGGCGAGGGGCTGGTCGAGGAGAGGAGGGCAGGGGGTACTATAATGTTTATTTATTTATTTATTTATTTATTGACGGTACACAACAGGACTCAGTTTGCGCCCCAATAACAATGCACCTACACAGTAGAATACACTTTCTGATATATCTACATTAAGTATTAATATCTAAATGTAATTATTAAAACTAGGAAGTTAACACAGATTGAAATGCATAGTAGTAAAAAGCTTAATCTAAAGGTAATATAAAAACTAAATCAAAATTTTACCTAATGTCAAATATATAGAAAGCAGGTTTTGAAATTATTACATCGTAAACTAAAAGGTAACATTGATAACTAGGGTACAGGCCTATCCACATATATACATTGTCGATTCTGTTTTGTGTGATAATTTTATTTCAAGTATGAATTAGAGTGACTGGGTTATAATTTCCAAGAACGGTCTAATTGAGAGACAGAAATCATCTAGTTTCCAGTTTACACGAACCGCATCGTTGTAAATACTGCAAAGCCTCCATACAGGTGAATTATTATGTGAAGTAGTATTGGTTATATCATTTTTGAATGTTATAGTTGATCTTGTAGTAAAGCGAGGGATGTTGAAATTTAGGAGCGATAGGAAAAATGAGTTATCAATTTGACCGTTAATAACTTTATAAAAGAATTTCATATCATTCACTTGCCTTCGAGACTCCAAACTAGTCATGCCGAAATTCATCAAAAGTTCACCGTAGGGTACCATGTGTGGGTAATTGCCCGTTATTTTGAGGTGTAAATATCTGAGGAATTTCTTTTGAACTTGCTCAATGGATTTAATGCATGTTGTCTGCCAGGGACTCCATACTTGGCTGGAGTACTCGAGCTTGGATCTCACCATGGCAATATAAAGGTTTATGCAGGTACTGGTCCTAATGAATGGCTTAGTGTTTCTTATTATAAACCCTAACATGCGGTAAGCATCCCAGACTGTCTTTTGCACATGACAAGTGAAAGCAAGCTCTCCGTCAAACAAGATTCCTAGATCTTTCTTCTCGCTTACTGTTTACAATGGCTGAGGTCCAATTCCATAAACAAATGTGATTGGGTTCTTCTTACATGTAAAGGTCATAACAACACACTTCGGTACATTTAAGTATAATTTGTTTTCTATATTCCATTTGTGTATATTATTTAGGTCATTTTGTAGTAGAGTGCAGTCGTTAGCGGAAGAAATTGATTTAAAAATTTTGAAGTTATCTGCATATAAAAGACTATTTGAGTGTACTATACAACGTGGCAAATCGTTTATCATTGCTAGAAAAATCAGAGGTCCAAGGTTCGAGCCTTGGGGTATTCCGGAATGAACTATGTATTCCTTTGAGACAATTTTCTGGAACAAAACAAATTGTTTCCTGTCTCTGAGGTAGGAGATGAATAATTTGAGTAATGGGTGGGAGAATCCCAAAATACACAATTTGTTAAGAAGAATATCATGATTTATTGTGTCGAACGCTTTCTCAAAATCTGTAAATATGACATCTATTTGTCCTCCTTTATCTAACTCTTTAGATATAATTTGAGTAAAATTATTTGCATTCGTCACCGTAGATTTCCTGGATAGGAAACCATGTTGGTTATCTGTTACGAGCGGTCTGAGAAATACTGATATTCTTCCGTGCAATATGAATTCAAATACCTTGGCTACTGCAGATAAAATAGATATATGACGGTAGTTATTAATTAGTGATGGATCTCCCGATTTTAGTATAGGGCAGACGCGAGTGATTTTGCCGGCGTCAGGGAACGTAGAAGTTTGTATGGCTAAGTTAAATATAAAGTGTAACGGGTCCCTGAGACTTTCAGCACATCCCTTAACTACATACGGTGGAATATTATCAGGACCAGCCGACGACTTAGGTTTTAATTTTTTTAAAGCATTTCCAACCTCTTCCTTCGAGACAAGTTTTATGTGAAGGGTGTTGGGAGTATTCGAATTGCAGGCTGGGACTTTGTATTGGGCTGACTGAGAGTAATAAAAATGATTTGAAATATGTCGCAAAACCTTCAACAATGGAATCACCCCTGTCCAATTCTTCATTATTATATTTAAATGTGTCGCATGTGTTCCTATTTTTTTTCTTGTTTTTAATAAACGTCCAAAATTTCTTTGAGTCCCGCCTAATGTTTTGTTCAATATTACGGATATATTTCTTATAAGATAATTGAATGTCCTTTTTAATTTCTGATCTTAATTCTTCAAAACGTAGTCTATGATGATCTGAGTAATTTTTTCTCTTCCTATGGTATTCCTTCTCCTTCAATTTACTTTTTGTTTCCTTAGAAAACCAGACAGGATATTTTCTGCCCGTTTGTCTTTTACATATAGGAACGGTTTCGTCAAGTACTGCGTTAAAAAATTGGTAAAATAGGTCTACTGCAGTATTTAAATCAGTGCACTCGTATATTTGACCCCAAGCGCCATTCCTCAACCGAGTGTACAGCTGCTCAAAATTGGCTTCCCGGAAGTTAAAGGTATCATTAGGCTGGATATGTACTTGGTGTCGACATATTATTAGAGATATTTCCACATCCAGGGCAGGGTGGTGGCGATCCAGCGGTAAGAGTGGATCAGTGTTTTCAGTTACATTTATGTTGGTTTTGTTGGATAAAACTAAGTCCAGCGTCCTCCCGTTACGGTTTAGTACTGAATTATAAGACTTTAGCTGAAGATAATTAATAAAATTTACGAGTTCTCTTGTTTGAATGTTGTCGTCTTTAATTAGTGTACTTTGTATTGTTGGGATGTTGAAATCGCCGAAGATTATTAAATTTTGATCATATATTTCTGTTCTGGATTCCAACCACCGATATAGTTCCCTGTATATTTCTACTTTTGAAGCTGGTGGAATGTACATATTACAGACGTACCAAATATTTCCCCTAATGACCAGTTTCACTAATAGACATTCCAATGTGCCAGTCATTCTGTCGACCTTGAGTACCGTTAATCCGCTCCTGACCAAGACAGCCACCCCACCCCCTGCTCTGGCAGGCCTCTCAGCCCTGTACACTCTGTATATATCAGAACAGACCTCACTGTCAGCGATTTTACTAGATAACCGAGTTTCAGTAATTAGAATTAAGTCATACTGTTTGGTGATGAGGTTTTCATTGAATAAATCTAATTTTGTATTCATTCCTCCTACATTTTGATAATAAATGGATAATCTAGGTTTTGATACCATTAGAGAGTGTTCAGGTCATCCTCATTTCGAATTACGATGACCCGAGAACCTTCAGATTTGCGTATTTTAATATGTCCATTTCTTACCCACAAGAAAGCATACTCTTTCTCTCTTCTGATGCTCCTAGCTTGTGCCAGCAACTTCCTCTTTTCCGGGGATAAACTCTCGTTCACATATATTACATTATCGCCAGGAAGACCAACGTGACGAGTGCAGAGATTCCGTTTCACCCGGCGTCGCTCCAAAAGATGCTCCTTGTCGTCCCGCCGAACGAATTTTATAATGATGCAACAGTGTTGATGATTAGGTGACTTAGGCAGTCGATGACAGGCATCCACCATTGTTTCAGTGATGACAACATCCAAAGCTTGACCTACTTTCTTCACTGTTTCAATAATGTTTTCGTTAGGAACCTCCGGGACACCGTGTATTTCCACCGTATTCCTACGTGTGAACTGCTCAGATTCTCCTAGGCGTTTTTCAAGAGATTTTAGCTTCGCCTTAAGATTGACATTCTGGTGAGTTATTGACTCAATGTGTGCTTTACATTCCTTAATTTCTATCTGCTGGTTTGAAATTAATGTTACACAATCGTCTAGTTTTTTTATGGCACAATTCCATTGATTTACCTAGATCAGTCTCTCTCGCTCTTTGTTCGTCTTTTATGATTTTAAGTTGTTCTTTTAAATCTTTCAGCATTCCATAAATATTCTACATTGATGGAGCGTCTTCGTTACTTACACTATCACTTATTGTTGCACTATAGTCCACACATTGCACACACAGCCACTCGGTGAATCTGTTCAATGTATTCACACACTTCTTGTGGAACCACTTTTTACATGAACCACACTGTACCTTTCCAGCCTGCCCCATGCTACCACCACACTCTCCACAGTCGCCCATGTTACCGATGCAAGTGAAAACTCCTATTTAACCAATTTACGAGGAAGTTAGTAATTGTAATTTATGATGTTATTAATAACTGGTCAACGAATACACTTATATTGTTGGGTGACAAATATGGTTTAGTTTCTTCCTCGAATACACTCTTAAATACACAATGTTTTCGGAGCTACTCACTGCTGTGTTGTTCACTCAGCCGCCATTTTGAACATGATATGACACGCAGTCAGTCATTACTGTTTTAAACGCTGCAGTGTAAACATAGGCTGTGTCGTATGTGTATAAAAGTGATTGCATTCGGGTGCTCAACCCCAGTTGGTTATTATATTGGATACATTATATATTTGAGGTAAGTGTTGGAATAACACTGTTTAGTTTATTTTATGCTAATCAATGATTATTGGTTTACCATTTGATTGATGAATTGTTTATTATTTTGTTTGTTTTAGATAATATATATACTTGTTGTGGGAGAGAGAAACCTTATTCCACTCGAACCTAGGGAAAGACAAACGCAGGGCTTTTTACAAAGCAAGGTAAGATTTGTTTGTTATATATAAAAAAACTGTTTAATTTTTATTTTATTTATTTATTTATTTATTTTGTTTATGAAAGGTGCTATTTGAAATAGATATACTCGTGGTGGTTTATTTAATTTCATTTTTAGTGTGTGTTGGAAAAAGGCTTGTCCACTACAACCACTGCTGAAAACCCGCAACGTGTGTGTTTGGGGCTATTGCTTATCAGGCAGTCTACGGCTGAAAACTCTGGTGAGATTGTTCTTTTTATAAAAATCATGTATTTTTCCACTGCTACTGATACATTAACATGGGAGCCTCTCGAGTCCTGCTTCAAGTCACGTGTGTGCTCTGGCCGCATAGTGAATGTTAGAGAGAGTTTGATCCCAAAAGACTTGATGAAATCATGTTTTGAAATTTTTAAAGAACAAATTTGTGTAGCACAAAGGTTGCATACGGCTTTAAAGGTTAATACACAACTCGTGTGCGATTTCATTTACAAAAACAAGGACGGTGAACATAAAAGCCATTTTATATTGGCAGTAAAATGCAAGATCTTTTGATAGTCGATAATCTGAACGAGTGGTATCAATGCCATGTGGCCAATGCCTTGCTATCAAAATTTGATAAACTACAACAAGGACCAAGTGGTTTAGCGTTAGACAAAATCCATTACCTGCAAATCAACATTTGTCATTTCAACCCGTTGAATGCTGGGTCTAGACACATTTCTTTACCATCAGCGATTGCCTGTCGGAGAGCGGTGGTAAATATTGAAAATAAAGATGATAAATGTTTCCTCTGGTGTGTTGCTGGATATTTGCAGCCAGCACAACGTGACAGTTGTCGACCAGGAATGTACAAGGCCAAGTTTGATGAATTAAAACAAACATTAAATTTAACTAGAGTATCGTTCCCTATGGACTTAACGGAAATCCATAGGTTTGAACAAGACAACCAGGACTTTTCGTTCATGGTGTATGGCCTTGATGGTAATGAGATTGTGGGTCCTCTTTATGCCACAAAATAACCGAAACGACACCACATTCATCTTTTATATCTGTCTTACGGAGAAGTGAATCACTATTGCCTCATTGAAAGCCTGAGTAGATTGCTAAGCAGTCAAATGTCCAAACATGATGGTAAGAAGGACATTTGTGATCGATGCTTGCAATATTTTACAACCCATACGGCTTGGAACGCCAGAGGGTAGATTGCGTTTCTCAGGAAGCGATGAGGCTGATATTGCCAAAAGGGGACAAGGCTGTGTTAAAGTTTAAGGACATTCACAAGCGTGACACTGTCCCCTATGTGGTGTATGCAGATTTCGAAGCACTCACTACACCCATGGCGGGATGTGAACCATATCCCACCATTAGCTCAACCACACCCATTCAAAAACATGAACCTTTTGCCATAGGATTTAATGTGGTGTGTGCCTATGACCCTAGACAATACGTTTACTAATACCGTGAGGGGCCAGCTTGTGCCAGATGGTTTTTGGATGAACTTGTAAAGTTGACCGACCATGTACAGGGATTACTGGCCCACCCAGTACCCGTGTGTCTATCTCTACAACAGCAGCAGCAGTATGAGCATGCCACGACATGTCATATTTGCGAAAAGCCACTGATCAGTGCTGAAGACACCGTTCGTGATCACTCACATTTTACGGGAGAGTTTCGTGGAGCTGCGCATAGTAAATGCAATTTGAACTCTTCAGCTCCTCGTTTCATCAGTGTCTTTTTCCACAATCTGGAAAATTATGACATTCAGTTTTTGATTTGTGAATTGGGTCATGTCAACAAGGGCTCGTTTACCATTATCCCCCAAACCATGAGCGTTTTACGGCCCTGACATGGTGGTTGAGCAACTTTAGCATTCCATTTTTGGATTCCTTTAAGTTTATGGCATCCTCGCTAGACAGTCTTGTGAATGGCTTGGATGAAGAGGAATTAAAAAATACCAGAATACATTTTAATGATCCTAAGCAATTTCAATTGTGCATTCGGAAAGGTATATTCCCGTATGATTTCTGCAACAGCTGGGACGTGTTAAAGCAAACAAAACTCCCACCACAAGAGAAATTTTACTCGAAACTAACACGTAGTTCCGTTTTCGATGAAGACTATGCACATGCATGTCAAGTTTGGCGAGTGTTTGACAGGAAGACGCTAAGTGAATTTGCTATGCATTACCTAAAATTTTATGTATTGCTGCTCACCGATGTGTTTGAAAAATTTCGTGAGTTGTGTCAGCTCATTTATGGTCTTGACTCGGCTCACTATTATACGAGCCCTGGCCTCTCGTTTGATGCCGCTTTAAAATACACTCAAGTGGAATTGGATTTACTCACTGATGTAGACATGGTTCTATTTATTGAAAAGGGCATTCGCGGTGGCTTTGTGTCGCTTAACCAGCGCCATGCCGAAGCGAACAATGTCTACATGCCTGATTATTCACCAGAAAAAACAGAATCGTACTTAATGTACTATGAAGTGAATAATTTGTATGGTTACGTCATGAATCAGCCTTTGCCCTATGGGAAGTTTGCTTGGCTGACAGAGAAACAAGTGTCAGAATTTGATGTAAACATGGCTAGCCAAGAAACAGGCCGTGGATATGTCTTAGAAGTAGATATTGAATATCCCTCATCCTTGTATGATCAGCATGCCGATTTCCCATTCTGCCTTGAGCAAATGGTTCCCCCTGATAGTAAAGTGAAAATTGAAAAACTTACGGGCACACTTTACAACAAAAATCGGTATGTGCTACATATCCAAATGTTGGTGCAATGTCTCGCCCAAGGCTTGGTGTTGAAGAAAATCCATTGGGGTATTTCCTTTGCCCAAAAACCATGGCTCAAGCCATACATGCAACCCAACACAGAGCACCGACAAATGGCAACACAGCAGTTTGAAATTATTTTTTTCAAATTAATGAAAAACTGCATCGATGGCAAGTCCATGGAGAATGTCCGCAAATACCGTGACATTAAATTGGTGAATGTCTGGGAAGGACGTTACGGTGCCCGGCGGTACATTGCCAAGCCAAATTTCAAATCGATCAACATTATCGATGAGGATTTGGCCACTATTGAATTGAGTAGGACCAGCGTGACCATGGATAAGCCCATTTACTTGGGCCAAGTCATTTTAGACTTTTCTAAATCGGTCATGTATCAATTCCACTATGAGTTTGCCAAACGCCATTTTGAGGACGTATCTCTTTTGTATATGGATACGGACTCATTCATTTACCACATTCGCCACTGCAGCCCCTATGACGTCATGAGGCAGCATAGTGACTGGTTCGACACCTCTTCGTATAGTGCTGACAACATGTTTCAGCTGCCCATAAAAAACAAGAAGGAAATGGGTGTTTTAAAAGATGAATGCGGTGATTCCATTATGACGGAATTCGTAGGTTTGGCTTCGAAAATGTACGCTTATCACACACTATACTGTAAGGAAGCCAAAAGAGCAAAAGGTGTAGGTAGGGCAGTGGTAAAATCGCTACGTGTAGACGATTACTTAGCGGTATTACGCACTGGCAAAGCTATGTCCCATACACAGTGCAGAATACAATCCAGGAACCATCATTTGTATCTTGTAGAACAGAGAAAACGCACCCTCGCCTCCATAGATAACAAACGTGTGTGGGCTAATAACTTGCTCACGAGCCTGCCCTGGGGTTATGACCGCAAGGAGGAGGAGGTGTGATTTTTCTGTTTTTTCGTTTAGGGACAAGGCTTTTTTTTGTAACTCTTTGATTTAGTATTTTGTTTTTTGTAAATATTGGTTTTTGCCATTGTAAATAGTAGATTTTGTAAATCGTGGCAACCCACTTGAACCTTTTGCTCTTTAAAAAAAGTTCTGTGCAACCTTATTTTTGTTTTAATTTTAAATTTAACCTAGTTGGGAATTGGAAAATGGTATATAGTGTGATTCTTTTAAAGCTGTACAAAGTTGTAGAGTTTGTAAATATGAAATGAGTAATAGTATTTTTTAGTAACTTTAATGACTAGTATTTATATTGTTTTTTGTAATGTAAATCGTAAATGGAAAACTAAAAAAAGTTCTTTTGGGATGAGTGTGCATGTGGGGAATGTGCTTTTGGGGATAAATAAAGTGGTTGTGTTTGTCCCCAAAGACAGGTATGGTTGTGTGAGTAGAGAGAAAGCAGGTGTGTGTGTATGACCAGAGCAAACACGGTGAGGTAGGGTGGGTGGGGAGGGGGAAATTTTCACTTATATACTCATTTTGTTTTGTCGATAGTTTTTTTCTTTTTAAATGTAGCGGTGAATAGACATTATTTTTGTAAAAACAGTCTTACCTGCAGTGGTCGTAGACCTCAATGTTTCTGAAAACACACATAAACACATTGCAGCATTATCATGGACAAGCACTCGCATCAACATCATTGACAAATCTCAAATTTCGACATATACCAAATGGAAAAATGTGAAAACAGCAAAATGGGAAATCCATGTTTCAATAACACCAAAATTCAAAAAACGTAAAACAGTCATTTTAAAAACTGGAAATGGCCATGTGTGAAATGTAAAAATACAAAAACCTAAAACGGTCATTTTTTAAAAGTGTCATCAACAAAATGGGAAATCCATATCATCAAAAACGCAAAACTTGAAACAGACATTTTTAAAAAAACTGTAAATTGCAAATTGGCAAATGGCAATGTGTGAAAATGTGAAAATGAATAATCAGTCCATCAACATCATGATTTTTTTAAAATTAAAATGATACATTGTGTTCTGGTAAACCTTTGTTTTTATTTCATAATCATAGGGATTGACGAAAGAAAAAATAGAATGCAAACACATCCCAATTCCTCACTCCTCAATTCCTTAATGTTCATGTCCATGCATCATCAACTTTCCTTTCATAGCACTCATCACAATCAGGGCTGCATTCTTTCACCCACTGAGGCATCACAGGATGTGAAACGTTGTTTAGTTTTTTCAATAACAATTTATCTGCCACATGTCTTAAACCTGGATGACTATGGCGATAATATAGGTCATGTTCTTTGCATGCTTGATCCAAAAGATTAATGGGTACATCACCACGCTGCAAACGTTTTTCAAGATCAGTTCCAGGGCCACAAGAACGATAACATGGAAGATGGATTTCGAAAGGTAAGTATTGAATCACTTTGTCAATGACGCCACTGCCAGTACAGGTCTGGCATATCCTTTTCCATTGATGGTGAAAATGTTTGGTCTTCCTCTTCCTCTTTGGACGATGTTTGTGTTTGTTGTTGTTGCTTTTTCTCGCCATGACACCCGTGGAATGATTCAACAAAGTCTTTACACGGACTTTTATGACCGTGATACAGTTTCACTAGCTGACAAGTCGCGCACGGACGCATAGAGGGTATTTTTGCCATGGCCAATTGCTTATGGCGATCGTAATCCGTACAGGGTTGCAATTCACTCAACACAGGGCCTTGAGTCCATGATTTTGGTACATGTTGCCAGATTTCTTTCACCACATTGGCGGCCACATAATAAATGAACGACTTGGGCAGCGCTATGAGTTCCTCTTTGGTAAAACTGTCTAGTTTCTTTTTGCACACAAAGAACTTCCCGATGGCTCTGTCGGTAGCATTGCCTTTCTCCATGGTATCACGTGTTGTAGATGTTTACACGTCGCTTGTAGAAATCTCACTGGCGTCATTCACAGGTAAATCTTGAGTTATAATTTTGTTCAACAACTCCCAGCAGGCATGGGTTGTTAACCAATGAAAGAGATGCCACGCATACGCTAGGGCTGTATGGGTAATGTTGCCACAGGAACAAGTATCCATCAGCGTTTGCAGGGAGGGCAGCCCAACTTCATGAGGTCGATACATTGACAGTAAGACGCCAAAAATGGTTGCAACCATACACGTTATTCATTACCTTTCACAAATACTACATTGGCCGAGGACAAGTGTGCTTTCATGACCACGTCCAAATATTTATAGGAAATGGTTCCTTGATTCCAGAATAGTTGCCTATGATTTTCAATTCACTGGGTTTGTTTACGGTCTTTTTCACACAACAAATCAAAAGCATGGGGCGGTTTAAATAGCAAATGCGTTGCTTACGATATCCAAAACGTGGTACAATCGATAATGGCCACTTGTTTAAATATAAATTTGTTGTCACCAATTTTAAACCCTTGGCAATCCACAATGAGTTTGCGCAAAATGTTGCCGCTAGCCTGGACCAAGTTCAACTGACGACTGACTGACAATCAATAACTAAGGTAAGGTCATGACATGGACTTACCAGCCATGCTAGTTTGAAAAAAAAATAAGGTTAAGGTAGGACAGCAGGACATGAAAAAAATAAGAATTTTAGAATTACATCATTTTATTATCATAACACGTCTTTCAGGCTTTTGTCATTTTGGGATAAGAACGATACCAATTCATACAACAATATAGTCTCGTGTGTTTGTAACGTCCATAACACCGATGATGTCCTAATGTCTCTAAACTAGGCGTTTTCGATGGTGAGCTGCTTACTGAAGCACAATGGACACCATACGGTCCACACGTATCGTAACTTGTTTTTTCATCCCTCAGGGACACGAGTGAGGGATAGCTTGAATGACAGGGTATATTTCCCACTTCCATTCTGCATAGGTAGGGGCAGACAGGTGACCAGCGCTGATGTTCCTGCATGGGTTCATCGCCCTCCTGCCATTGGTCTAAGATGATGGGACAAAAGGCACATTTCACTTCATCTCTTGTTTTTAAATAGTAGAATCCAGCGGCCGCCAAGGCTTGAGGGTTTATGAAAGGCACTGGCCATGTTGCAAAAGTCTTGAAACGTTGTTCCTCAGAGTTTAAATTCATGGATGTGACTTCTCTTGATGCTTCAAAGCAAGACATGACTGAGTGGCTTGACTTGGGTTGACCTGTTATTTATACACTCGTCACTTGGTTGGACAGTGGATAATAGTTGACTTGTTTGTGATGAATAATCAAACAGTAGGCTGTCGTATTGGCTGGTACATTGTCATGCGTTTCAAAATCTAGTAGAATGTCAATATTGGATGGCTTGACAGACTCTTCCAGGTAAGAATCGTCAAACACAATCAGTGGCGCCTTTGCCTTAAACGCTTGGGGTGGCAGCATGGGGCCGTTGTCTTTTTGATAATACGACAATCGAAATTTAGGAAACAAGTCGTACAGGGGGCCAAACTTATTTTTTGAAAAATCCAAATCCAGTCCTTCATAGGGAAACACAGCTCCGTTGAGGAAAAGACGTGCATTTCTCAATTGCAGGTGATGAAATTGCGTGGCATCTTTGGTTTGTTGATACTTGCGATTCGTTTGAAAACCCACGATAATGTAGAGAGGTCTCTCTGCATAGCGAGCTGTTTTTACAGACCAACTGTGTGTGTTGGTGGTGGGCAATAGCGGGTACTCATGGAGTGCCCAGCTTCTAAATTCCATGGGTAGAGGCATATCTCTCTTTACCATCTTGAGTATGTCCAGTTTTTTGCTATCGTTAAGGGTCACATGGGGAACTTTCCATAGCAAGCATTGTAGTTGAATTTTTGAATCTATGGCGGGCATTGTCAGCTCCCTTGAGTGCATAATTATCACTCCTGTCTCTCACCAGATAAAGCACTTGCCTTGCGTTGACCACAATGCGCTGGTGGTCTTCGGCAAAGCCTAAAATCAGTTTAAGAGGTAAATATCCAGTAAAGGTCCCATCGGTGTGTACCATCCAGTCATTGGTCGAGTCAGGACACCAACCTACCATGCAAAGTGTTTTACCTTCTTCCTCACTATAAGAGGGGTATAGTTTCATGACACTGGAAATGCCCACATTTCAAGTGCTATCCACCACGATATCGTTAATGACATAGCGTACTTCAGAAAACAGAAAGGCCAAACCAAGGTTGGCGAACTTGGATGTGGTGGGTGAAGAGCCATCGGCTTTGGTGAGCCGACCTTCGGTCTGAATGACACTTTCATGTGGTAGGGTGTAAATATCTTGGTTGTTGATAACAAATTGAATTTCATCATTGTTATTGAGTTTGCCCCAGAGGAGTGCGTCAGGCCTCGGCAGCCGGCACAGTTCATATCCTCGCCGCTAGATGGGGGCTTCATTCATTCCATTCCTGACCCGGTCGGAGACTGGAAGCAGGCTGTGGATTTTCATTTTTTCATTGTTATTGAGTCCAGGTGTTGGAGCTTGATAGGAATCGAGATCAATTCTTTCAGTCCTGGTTGCCCCTCGATGCGGTTCGCTATCTCTAGGATAGAATTCATTATGGAGGTTGACGTGGTATCCCAAATGCTGTAAAATCTGCTTGTATTGAGATGTTAACGTGTATTCACGTGGCAAACAACTAACACCATTCCTAGACGGTGTTGTTGCTTTATACACAAACTTCATAGTGGCTTTAGCACCAACTTGTAAGTCAATGGTGTGGTAGAATCTGGATCAATGAGTTGTTGCTCTGTATTGATCAGTCTTAATGGTATATTACTTATACTATCGACAGCCACAGAATGAAAAAGCACCACTGGAGGGTTTTCACGAATAATATAGCCATTGGGCAATGTCACAATAAAGTCATGAAGCGAATGCCATGGTTCTTGATTGGTGTACACTTGGCTAATAATATAACACGTTACCGACACATGATGGTACTCAATGAATTTCACTTCATGGTCTGATTCATGTTTTTTGTTGGGCTCCAACACGCGTGGTTTAAATCCTAGTAATGGGCCAATGGAATCGGGGCGTGTTTTAAAGTCAATTTTGAATTTGGAGAAAATACTGCAGTGATGAGTGTTGGTATTTCCTACAAGTTCAAACTTGCGCGATGCATCGAGAAATGACTTTAAACCATATTCATTGATCAACACCACATAAATGTGTTCATAAATATCATCGATCGTGTATCCACCAGAGTTCAAGGTGAGCACAAAATCATCATAGTAAAACTTGTTGTTCACATTTTCACGTATGTTGTAAATTCCATTGTACGTATCAAGAGAAACAAGTCCCAAACCATAGGGTTTTTCACTCAATTCGATAGGCGGGTAAAAGTCTAGGCTGACTTCAGGTCCACGTCCATGCAGTGTAAACGTTTTATTTCTGCCGACATACTGTTGGCGTTTTTGCTTATGCTGCGTCTTATAAGAAAAAAAATAAACACAAACGTCCACACTGCTGGCTGTTAAACGTTTGCTCACGTTTTACATTCTAATATATCTTGATCCTGTTTCCAAAATAGGTCACTAGTTCCATGGGCAGGGGCAAATTCCCAAAACTGTCAAAGTACCATACGGCGGATCCCTCTTTCACATAAGCTACATAATGCGTTCCTGGTCCTCGGTGATCATCCAAATAGACAACAGCACATTCCTGTTTCTAGGGTCGTGGGTGTAATTGGTTTCGCATAAACACACCTCGAAAATGAGAAAGCTTTAGTTGTTTAGCATAGCTTTCCACTTGTTGATGCGTCAAGGCATGTCTTTCTATGGCTGAGGTTTTTTTTTATATTACGAAATGGTGAAATCCCAAATCCTTGTTGATAATAGGCTGGCTATAAATTGGCATTTCTAGCCCCCATTGCAATCGCTTCCATCGTTTCATTGTGTCGCTGACTTTCTTTGAGTTGTTGCTTGCCCTGCTGCGCGAGTAGGGGTGTAGTGCCGATTCTGCGCCACTCCAGAACCCTGTTTGCCCCACTACTAAGCCTCAGCCATATTAGATATCTCTCGAACGCATGGTCCGATTTGAACAAATGAGGTGTCGTTGGACTCAGTCTGACGGGGGCATTGCTATGGACTACTCGTTATATTTTAGATTTTTTTGAAAATGTTTGTTTTCGAAAGTAGGTGATAGTATGAAAACCAAACATGATAGAACGTTGTGCCATCGCTCAAACGAATGTTCTTTATGACCTTTATTTTCTATAATGAAACTTTTTTACTTTTTATGTTTTTTTGAAAACACTAGAATTTTGCAATTCATGTATTTTGGAAACTAGGAAGTTTACAAAAACGTTTGTTTGACGTAAACCAATGGTCCCTATGCCCTCTACCCCTAGAATAAATTTCAAGTCTCTAGAGCAAAAATTTGTGTTTTGTAAGTAGTGGGATGAGGGGAAAGCTGTCCACTAACTTAGTGAACCCTCCTCGTATTTGTCCCGAACCTGATATATTGCTAACCAATCATGGGATTTGAACATACAGGGCGTCCTAGCACTCGTAGTGATTCCCCCTACATTCCTATAGGCTCTTTATTTAATTAAAAGACCAAAACTAAAAGGATATCCGCTTTTAATATCTAGCGAACCAATCATGCTAGAGGCGTGTACGACGGGTCCAAGGACTCGGGGTGACGTCCTCTTTGCTATGGAGCACTCGTTATAATTTTAAAAAAATTGGAAACTCGATTTTGGGGTAAACGCGTGTTTTTTGGGATTTTTGCCGATATCTCACGAACCAATAACGCTAGAGACGTGTACGAGGTGTCCTAGGACTCGGGCTAACGCCCCCTTTCAAATGTGGTAGATATTGTTTCCAAAAAATTTCACAAAGGGCCTAACGCCATACATGTTGAAAAAACTTTTTTTTCTTTACCTGTTTATAATGATCATGAAGCGTGGTGGTTGAGAGAGACGATACTGCTGTGTGTGTGTGTTTCAACGAACCTGTCGCTAACCACAAGGACCATGCTTAATAGAACAAACTCTATTTCGGCGGGTCGGTGTATGAACAGAGCGAGGGTTCGTTTTTCTGATATTTTACCTTTAACGTGTAAACGGTGATGAGAACTTGGTTCTATGTTGGTCGAAGCGAGTAGAGAAAACAAACTTGCCGAGTAGCAGACGAGCAGGAGGTGAATGTCATTTGAGCTTATTGGAAGGCGCTGATCTGACTTGACAACAGGTGCAATGGAAAATGACAGAGTCGCAGAGGACCCTTGAATGTGAAATAATCTGACAACCGTGGTGGCAGGGGAGTGTGAAAGGCATGTGAACACGTGTGAGATGACATGTACGCTAAACCAGTGACATCCTGTTTTGCTTCGTACGTGACAAAATGCAAGTTCATGTGAAATATGATACAACACAGGTGTTCACCTGGGACGTTAGCTGTCCACGTGTACGATAACTGTTAACAAGTCACATCCTCTTTGCTTTGTACGTGACAAAATGCAAGTTCATGTGAAATTTGATCTGGCACAGGTGTTCACCTTGGACGTTAGCTGTCCACGCGCACGATAAGAGAATGTTCAAAGCGTGGGAAAAAACATTATACATGCAAGGTAACATATATAAAGACATGTCGTTATCATTTCCACTCTCACTTAGGTAACTACATTTGAACGCACTGCATTGTGTGAAGCACTTGGTCTTGTTTAACAGTTTTGGTGTTGGTCGAAAATACTTAACCTTGTTGTGAGGTAGGTATATATTTATTCATTTATATATTTATTGATTTATATATATTTACAAGCAATTATTTATTGATTAGGTAATTAATGATTTTATTTATTTATTTGTTTGCAGATAACTGGTATACCTTACATGTCTGAGAGAAAAGAAACCATTGCACTTTTGAGCCCACTAGAAGGAAACAGCAACATGCCACTGCATGTAAAGGTGAGATGATTTTTTTTAAACTAACTTGTTTAATTTTTGTTTGTTTTATATTTTATTTTATGAAATGCATGTATTAACCTGAATTTAGGTATTTATTGCGGTTTATTTTATTTATTTTTAGAAACTTGGAAAGAAAAGCCTTACGGCCGTAGCAGTTGCTGAAAAAAACCGAAACGCACTAAAGCGAACCATTGCCAAAGAGTGAACCGTTTAAAACTCAGGTAAGTCTAACTTAAAAATGCTATTCCATTTCACCACTACTGAAAACTCGTAGACAAAAAAAAAGCATTACCTGTACATGACTGGGACAAAGATTGCTTTCTTGATTAATGGCTATGTTGTTGTTGACTGGGAAAAGTACAAGGCCATGTTGGATTTTCTAAAAACAAAAAATCAAAATTAATTTATGTGTGGTTCCCTATGTACTCAACGAATATCCACAGGTTTGAACATGATAATGTGAACAAAATGACATGACATTCAATTTTGTTTATATATTCGTTAAAGGGGGATGTAAATGTCTGTAGCTTTATAAAAAGAAAATAAACACATGGGTTACTGTTAGTGCCAACATACAGTTTATTTTAATGGAGTTTTGATATATTAATGTCAATTAACGTTAGCGTTTTATTTACAAGAATCGATTGATTGATTGATTGATTGATTGAGTGATGGGTTATTTTGTATGTTTTTAGGTGTCGTCATGCGCCATTAACGTAGTGAACAGACAGTGAAAAAGGCATACATTATGCTTTAAAGTACTCTGTGCAACGTTAATAACTTACAATAACAAAAAGTGTTATTATAACACATGGCATTAGTACCAAATACAACAAGTGAGCCAGTTAGTTTACCACGTGGGTTAAATTTAAAATCAGAACATGATCGTTGGTTAACATTTGAATCCTGGCCTGTAGGCTTTTTGTCGACACATGAACTTGCAAAAGCCATTTTTTTTTTACTTGAACCGAGAAGATGTGGTGCGCTGTGTGTTTTGTCGTATTGAACTTTCACATTGGGAAGAAGGGGATGATCCCTTTAGAGACCATTTGCGATGGTCTCCTTGTTGTCCTTACATGCTTGGAAAACAAGTGGGTAACCTACCAGTGTATTCATTTTACCGAACCACAAGGCCATTGGCTACTACTTACGTTGCTGAATCACAAATAAATAATAATAATAATGATGTATTACCAGCCAACAACGGTAGTGTCCATATATGTGGTCCATATGCCATAGACAGTGTTGAATTGGCGTGAGCTTTTGAAAAATTGGGAGTTTGCAGGACTAAAGCACTAGCACACCCAGAGTACAGCTCTGTTGAAAAACCTTTAGAATCTTATAAAAATGTTTGGCCATTAATATTAAAACACCTTACCAAACAGCTAAGTGAAGCTGGAATTTTTTAGACTGGTGAAGGGGATAAAACAATATGTTTTTATTGTGGATTTGCTTTAAAGGATTGGCTAATGACTGATGACCCTTTTGTGCAACACGCTCGTTGGTTACCTTACTGTAAATACATGGTGTTGCTTAAATGTCAGGAATTTTGAACACTATTCGTAAAGAAAACATGATTGCAGCACAGGACATAAAAGTGCCTTTAGAGTTAGAACACGCGGAGCAAATACACGAGGCTGAAAGAAAAGACTTGTCTCACGAACAAATACAAAAGTGTGACCTTTAATTATGTAAAATTTGTTATCAAGATGAACTAGGTGTTGTATTTTTGCTTGTGGTCACATGATAGCCTGTGTCAAGTGTGCATTAGAACTTAACACTTGTGTTATATGCAGAAAAGTAGTATCTGCTACAGTTAGGGCATTTCTTGAATAACTAGTATAATTTATTCGCCATGCATAGTGCAAAATCCCTAATTGCACAATATTATTAAAGCTGTTTTAGAGTGTAATAGATATGCTTTTGTTTTGTTTATAGACTACTACAATGAATGTTTTGAATGCTGTGGGACAATCATGTGGCTTAGAGACAAAGACGCTCAGCGAATTGCCAACGCATATTCCATTCCGCATTATCAAGTTTCGGAAATTGTAAACAGCATATGGTGATCGCGTACTTTGTGTATGTGAAAACTTTGAGACATTTCTGCCTATACGGCTTAATGATATGTCGGAGCGTGTTTTTGATGAAGTCAATAATGCTGTGCAACCTGTACACTTAATTTATGAAGGTTTTAAAATCAATCGGTGCATGATTCGTTTTAATTAAATAAAAAGTCAAATAATAATGGAAGATATAAGTCATGACAATGGACTGAAAGAAAAATTTGTGCATAGAATAATAATGTCTTAGTGTTAAGTATTGTCTTAAAAATATTATCATGAAACCAAAAAAAATGTATATACTGTAAAGTTTGTAAATAATTGAAAATAATGGTACAATGTTGTTTTATTTTCTATAGAAGTCAGAATATTTAACATTGCAGAGTATACATGATTATGACAATAAAAAGCACACTTAATACAAGTCTTTGCCTTTACGATAGTGTGTTATAGTTTTAAAAACAAAGCTTGTTGTAGATCTTTTTTCTTCCACGGTAAACAATAGGCATGAAAACGTTATTGTCTTGTTTTGGATCATTATCACTATCATAACCATAAGCAGCATGATCTATATCACTATTATTATAATCACTATAATTATCATCAACAATATCCTCAACATTACTAAAACCAGTTAAATATTCCTGTTCCTCTTCCTGTTCCTGTTCCTCTTCCTCTTCCTCTACAGTGTCCTCATGTAGAGTCTGCGTGGCTTTTGATAATGTTAAGGGTTTTTTAAACATTGAATTATTTTCAATAGTAGTATTGTTTTTTAGCACTTCCTTTTTAACATTTTCATGATTTTCTGTTGACAGCAACAGTGTTTCATGCAGTACACTACGTTTTTCAACAGAGCTGTACTCTGGGTGTGCTAGTGCTTTAGTCTTGCAAACTCACAATTTTTCAAAAGCACACGCCAATTCAACACGGTCTATGGCATATGGACCTCATATATGGACACTACCGTTGTTGGCTGGTAATACATCATTATTATTATTATTTATTTGTGATTCAGCAACGTAAGTAGTAGCCAATGGCCCTGTGGTTCGGTAAAATGAATACACTGGTAGGTTACCCACTTGTTTTCCAAGCATGTAAGGACAACAAGGAGACCATCGCAAATGGTCTCTAAAGGGATCATCCCCTTCTTCCCAATGTGAAAGTTCAATACGACAAAACACACAGCGCACCACATCTTCTCGGTTCAAGTAAAAAAAACTGGCTTTTGCAAGTTCATGTGTCAAACAAAAAGCCTACTGGCCAGGATTCAAATGTTAACCAACGATCATGTTCTGATTTTAAATTTAGCCCACGTGGTAAACCAACTAGCTCACTTGTTGTATTTGGTACTAATGCCATGTGTTATAATAACACTTTTTCTTATTGTAAGTTATTAACGTTGCACAGAGTACTTTAAAGCATAATGTATGCCTTTTTCACTGTCTGTTCACTACGTTAATGGCGCATGACGACACCTAAAAACATACAAAATAACCCATCACTCAATCAATCAATCAATCAATCGATTCTTGTAAATAAAACGCTAACGTTAATTGACATTAATATATCAAAACACCATTAAATATAAACTGTATGTTGGCACTAACAGTAACCCATGAGCTTATTTTCTTTTTATAAAGCTACAGACATTCACATCCCCCTTTAATGAATATATAAACAAAATTGAATGTCATGTCATTTTGTTCACATTATCATGTTCAAACCTGTGGATATTCGTTGAGTCCATAGGGAACCACCCATAAATTAATTTTGATTTTTTGTTTTTAGAAAATCCAACATGGCCTTGTACTTTTCCCAGTCAACAACAACATAGCCATTAATCAAGAAAGCAATCTTTGTCCCAGTCATGTACAGGGAATGAATTTTTTTTGTCTACGAGTTTTCTGTAGTGGTAAAATGGAATAGCATTTTTAATTTAGATTTACCTGAGTTTTAAACGGTTCACTCTTTGGCAATGGTTTCGCTTTAGTGCGTTTCGTTTTTTTTCAGCAACTGCTACGGCGGTAAGGCTTTTCTTTCCATGTTTTTTTAAAATAAATAAAATAAACCGCTATAAATACCTAAATTCAGGTTAATACATGCATTTCATAAAATAAAATATAAAACAAAAAAATGAAACAAGTTAGTTTAAAAGAATCGTCTCACCTTTACTTGCAGTGGTTGGTTGCTGTTTCCTTCTAGTGGGCTCAAAAGTGCAATGGTTTCTTTTCTCTCAGACATGTAAGGTATACCAGTTATCTGCAAACAAATAAATAAATAAAATCATCAATTACCTATTCAATAAATAATTGCTTGTAAATATATATAAAACAGTAATATATAAATGAATAAGTATATACCTACCTCAAAACAAGGTTAAGTATTTTCCACCAACACCAAAACTGTTAAACAAGACCAAGTGTCTCACGCAATGCAGTGTGTTCAAAGGTAGTTACCTAAGTGAGAGTGGAAATGATAACGACATGTCTTTATATATGTTACCTTGCATGTATAATGTTTTTTTTCCACGCTTTGAACATTCTCTTATCGTGCACGTGGACAGCTAACGTCCAAGGTGAACACCTGTGCCAGATCAAATTTCACATGAACTTGCATTTTGTCACGCACAAAGCAAAGAGGATGTGACTTGTTAACAGTTATCGTACACGTGGACAGCTAACGTCCCAGGTGAACACCTGTGTTGTATCATATTTCACATGAACTTGCATTTTATCACGTACGAAGCAAAACAGGATGTCACTGGTTTAGCGTACATGTCATCTCACACGTGTTCACATGCCTTTCACACTCCCCTGCCACCACGGTTGTCAGATTATTTCACCTTTAAGGGTCCTTTGCGTCTCTGTCATTTTCCATTGCACCTGTTGTCAAGTCAGATCAGGGCCTTCCAATAAGCTCAAATGACATTCACCTCCTGCTCGTCTGCTCCTCGGCAAGTTTGTTTTCTCTACTCGCTTCGACCAACATAGAACCAAGTTCTCATCACCGTTTACACGTTAAAGGTAAAATATCAGAAAAAGGAACCCTCGCTCTGTCATACACCGACCCGCTGAAATAGAGATTGTTCTATTAAGCATGGTCCTTGTGGTTAGCGACAGGTTCGTTGAAACACACACACCCAGCAGTATCGTCTCTCTCAACCACCACGCTTCATGATCATTATAAACAGGTAAAGAAAAAAAAAGTTTTTTCAACATGTATGGCGTTAGGCCCTTTGTGAATTATTTTTTGGAAACAATATCTACCACATTTGAAAGGGGGCGTTAGCCCGAGTCCTAGGACACCTCGTACACGTCTCTAGCGTTATTGGTTCGTGATATATCGGCAAAATAAGAAAAAACACGTGTTTACCCCAAAATCGAGTTTCCAATTTTTTTTTAAATTATAAAGAGTGCTCCATAGCAAAGAGGACGTCACCTCGAGTCCTTGGACCCGTCGTACACGCCTCTAGCATGTTTGGTTCGCGAGAAATTAAAAGCGGATGACCTTTTAGTTTTGGACTTTTAATTAAATAAAGAGCATATAGGAAAGTAGGGGGCATCACTACGAGTGCTAGGACACCCTGTATGTTCAAATCCCATGATTGGTTAGCAAGATATCAAGTTCGGGACAAATACGAGGAGGGTTCAATAAGTTAGTGGACAGCTTTCCCCTCATCCCACTACTTACAAAACACAATTTTTTGCTCTAGTGACTTGAAATTTATTTTGGGGGTAGAGGGCATAGGGACCATTGATTTACGTCAAACAAATGTTTTTGTAAACTTCCTAGTTTCCAAAATATTGGAATTTCGAAATTCGAGTGTTTTCAAAAAATCATAAAAAGTAAAAAGTTACATTATAGAAAATAAAGGTCATAAAGACCATTCGTTTGAGCGATGGCACAACGTTCTATCATGTTTTGTTTTCAAACTATCACCTACTTTCGAAAACAAAAATTTTCTAAAAAAGTGAAAAATATAAAGAGTGGTCCATAGCTATGCCCCCGTCAGCCTGAGTCCAACGACACCTCATTTGTTAAAATCGGACCATGCGTTCGAGAGATATTTAACATGGCTGAGGCTTAGTAGTGGGGCAAAGAGGGTTCTGGAGTGGCGTAGAATAGGCACTACCCCCCTACTTGCGCGGCTTTAATGGTTTTCGCCACTGCACTGGCACCGCCCAAAAGTGAACCCAGAGCAGCCAGACCGGCAAATAATGTAGGTAAAAATCACGCTCGTTTGGGGACGGGAATCACTCGCCCTTGTTTTGAACCCTGTCGGCGACGTTATGGAATAAAATGTCTCTTTGCTGCTCGAAGGGCTTTCCTTATGTTCAATACATTCTTTTTTTCTTTTTTTTTACTTTCGCAACGGCTTGTCCACGAATGTCGTAAGCCCAGGCTTTGCCAAGGACAAAGTCCTTCTTTTAGTCTTTCTCACCACATACCTTTGTTTCACCATGATGATAATGACCAACAACCTTTCACAAGAAAGTTTAAATCACAACTAACGTCAGATTGTTATTTCATGGCTGTATATTCCAATTCCACATAAAGTGGGAAATCGTTTATGGTTTCTCCCGCTTGCTTTTCATCCCATGTCAACATGAGATGAAAGGATAATTCGTCAACTGCATTGACCATTTCATGGTTATGGACCAACATCCTATGACCATTTATCTTTATTTGTAAATGGTTCTCATCAGGTATGGCATATTTGATGTGAATGGTTCCATCGTAGTGTAATCGATAGTGGCTTAAACCCGAAGCAAGCACATAGGTTAAGTGCTGATCATGGACTAGCAGTAAATGGTTTTTGTCATTCACAGGTTATTCATTTGTCAGATACACTAAAAATACAGATGGGATTAATTTATAAAGTCTTTTCATTTCATAGGTCACGTAACGCTTGGTACAAACATCGTCTTCGTCTTACGGGTCTTCCACGTGAATAATCCGATGGTGATTAGCGCTATAGCCATTCACTGTAAACTGGGTCACTTTGTCATAAAACTCATACACTTTGTTATCCACATACTTTTTTGTAGTAACGTATGTAGACACTTGATGATGTTTTACATGGGATAACCGCTTTCCCTTAAATTCATAATCACCCTGTTTTGTGCGTGGCACCACTGACCTATCCACATAGTGTTTATTAGCAGGATCTGTTTCTTGTTTTGGATCATGTATGGGGACAGACCTAGCTTTGGCCATCAACGCACGCCCAAAGACATCCATCGTCAAACTGTAGTACCAGTCTACTGTTTCTATGACAAGGCTCGGTGTCCTGTATATAGACAGCCTGCTAGCCTGTCTAAGCCTTAGTTGATATGAAGATTATTAAGCAGCAAGATTCATTCCACGTGGGGGACATGGTTTCCCATCTCTGCCCCACATCACGCGAACAACGCCATGGTTCACTGTTTCCATCTTCCATTCGCTGCTTCATTGTGGGACCTTCCGGCTGTGGAAAGACCGATCTTTTGCTAACACTCATCACAGCGCCCAATGGTCTGCGTTTTCAATATACTTATATTTTTGAAAAATCTCTCTATCAAGCCCTCTACGTGTTTCTGGATCAAGTCATGTCTGGATTACAAAAAGAGAATATGGGTTATTTCACATTTTCCATGCAAGAAAATGTTATTTCACCGGATGAGGTAAAGCCCGATTCACTCATGATTTTATATGATGTATCCACTGAACGTCAAGGCATTATTCAAAGCTATTTCAGCATGGGTCGACACAAACGTATCGATTGCTTTTATCTTGGACAAACGTATTCTAAAAGGTCCAAACAGTTGATTCGTGACAATGCCAATGTCATTGTTTTATTTCGCCAGGACGAGAGGAACAGTCGTCACATTTATAATGAACATTTGAATCCGGATATGACCTTTCAAATGTTTACCGGATTGTGTTGCAAGTGCTGGAACACTCAACGTCATGCCTGTTTAGTGATTGACAAACAAAGTGAACTCAACCAAGGACGATATCGCTTAGGGTTTGATAATTTTATTGCTATTTAAGACCCTGTCTCATTCCCTCTCAAGTCATATGTCAAGACACCATGGCGTTAGCAGAGAGTCAATTGAAAAAGAAAATTATTAGAGCAAAAAATTCTATTCGCCAAAAGTTTCGTCATTTGAAACGATCACGTGCAGATCATGCTTTGTTTATTCAACATCAGTTAGCACCTCCGCTAAAAGCCATGTTGAAACCCTCTTTCAAGTCATCTGAAACGCTACCCACCGTTTCACAAGCCACTTTAATAAAATATTATGGATCAACACTAGAACCCTATCTCATTGATCTATTTATTGGAAACACAGATATCACGTATGGTGTTCGCTATGAGGATGATAGTTATAAAATTGGGGATTCGTCCATTAAATTTGCTCGTACTAAAGCTGTCATTAAGAACATCAACTATAAATCGACGCCAGGACTGTTAAAGCTGCTCTTCTCTCGAACGCCCTCTATCCATGATTATACGTCAGAGGATCTTGGCAAATATAAATCCATTTTATTGGATACCCATGCCCACAAAAGACATCATGATCCAGCTCATCAAGTGAATGTCAATATATCTCAAAAATATAAAACCATCATTGCAAAAATGTTTCCCACCAGTCAAAGTACTCGTCGTAAAGTGTCCGCTTCGGGAGTGACATTTAAACCATTAAAACCCCTTGTGAATGTTACCTACAGGCACAATCCCAATAAGCTCATTCAGCGGCTACAGTTGTTGCATGCTTCACGTCAAGCGGGCCATACCGGTCACGATTGGGAAATTCAAGAAATTGAACAAGAACTTCGAAATGCCAAAATTATTGTTTAAGCCCTCACCCATTAAAATGGGTATTGCTCACGAGTTGCATGGACCAGCTAGGCGTTACAATCCGCGACTCAAGGTGATTTCACGAGGTGTGGATGAACTTTGGCAGGCTGATCTGGTTGAAATGATACCCTATGCTGGCGTTAACGACGGTGTGCGCTATATGTTGACTGTCATTGATGTCTATTCCAAAATGCCCTTTGTTGAACCTGTGCGTCGCAAGTCTGGTCCACTAGTCACCAATGCCTTTCAACATATTAATCAACACTCCAAACGTCAACCTCAGTTGCTACAAACCGACCAGGGGAAAGAATTTTTCAACAAGGATTTCTCCAATTTTCTCAAATCTAAGGATATTCACCATTACACCACGTACAGCAATCACAAAGCCAGCGTGGTCGAGCGCTTTAACCGAACATTGAAAACCCATATGTGGAAAGCGTTTACCGCTCAGGGCAGTTATCGCTGGTTGGACATGTTGCCTGAGCTAGTGTCACGTTACAATGACACCAAACATAGAACGATTGGGACCAAGCCACGTCTCGTGACAAAAAATATTCAGCGACTCGATAAACTGTTTAACCCCATAAAAACAGCCGATCCTAAACGTCACCGACTGAAAATTGGGGATTTTGTTCGTGTGAGCAAATTTATGTCTGCCTTCAATAAGGGCTACACGCCTCAGTGGGGGACTGAACTATTTCGAATTCGTCAAGTCAGCCTGGACAGCCCGGTCACCTATTTCCTCGAGGACCTAAACCATCAACCCATTACTGGTAGATTTTATATCCATGAACTTCAGAAAACAGCATTTCCTAAGCATTATCTTGTGGAATAAGTGTTGACACAAAAAGGAAATAAACGATATGTCAAATGGTTAGGATTTAACTCTACGTTAAATTCTTGGATCGAAAAATTACATGTTGTGTGAACCTGCACACTTTTTGGTTTTTATTTATTTATTGAATCATGATGTGCGAAAGCTCTGTGTACGGCGCTCCACGCTTCATGCATGTCCATACATATTTCACATTCTCTCTCCACACTCGCGTCTCACTCCTTCACTCCATAATGACATACAACTCGTTCAGCTATTCGATGTCATGGGTTACCCCACTCTTCCAGTCACCTCTTCTCCGGCTCTCTGGCCCCGCCCCCTCACCACTCTGTAGTGGGTCACGTGATTTCCTGTTTTCTCTCTTTGTGTTCCCCCTTTCCCCTCTCCCACACCCTTTCCTCACTGCGAGGCCCCTGCCTGCTGCTACTGCTCAGCTCGCCTGGCTAGCCATTATCACCTATTTACAGAGTTGCCACATGGTTCCAACTGCTATCATATGACAGCAGTGTTGTCAGCTTGACTGACATTCCATTCTGTTAGCCGACTAGCCAGGCACCAAGCGGGTCTCTCGAGCAGATATTCTGTTTTTTTTTTCGTTCTGTCTGCGAGTCAGACATACATACATACAAAGCAAGTTCTGTTGTTAACAACTATAAAAAGCCTTGCTTTTTATTAGTTTCATAGCATTATGAATTTTGTCTGGTTACTGGTCAGTGTTTACCAACCTGTTTAAAAATCGTCATGAGGGATTTTCGAAAATATTCGCCTTCATTCATCTGTCATAGGAACAAAATATCGAAAAGCGACCCCTCGATTTGCCATACATCGCCCCCCGTCGAAATAGCCATTTCCAGTATCCACCATGGCCAATCATAGCCTCCTTGTAACATACGTCAAGCGCTACCGGCTCTCTGTCTACAAATACGTTTTTATAAAATAAAATAAAAAAATAAAAAAATGCATAGTTCTTGTCCTAGAGACTTGAAATTTATTTTCATGGTAGAGGGGGTAGGTACCTTTCATTTATGTCAAACAAACTTATTTGTCAACGTGTTAGTTTCCAAAATAGTAAACATTCAAAATTTAAGGGTTTTCAAAAAGTTTCATAAATAAATAATAAAAAATTATTATAAAAAAATAAAGGTCTTAGAGACCATTGCTTTGAACTATGGCATATCATTCTATCATGTTTAGTTTTCAAACTATCGCCTACTTTCGAAAACAATTTTTTTCAAAATTTTTTGAAAAATATAACGAGTGGTCTATAAGAAAGAGGACGTCAGCTCGAGTTCATCGACACCTCATTTGTTGAAATCCGACCATCCGTTCGCCAATGATCACCAATGTTTCCTCCTACACCCTTGAAACTTTTTGCCCCCCTAGAGGGCATGCCCACCTTTCATTAACGTCAAACAAACTTTTTTTCCCTAAATTCACCGTTTCCAAAATAGCACCAATCCAAAAAACCAGAATTTTCAAAATTATGTTGTTGTTTGAGTCTTCAGTCTTTTGACTGGTTTGATGCAGCTCTCCATGCCTCCCTGTCCTGAGCTAATCGTTTCATCTCTACATAGCTCCGACACCCTACATCGGCGGCAATCTGTTTAACATATTCTAACCTTGGTCTACCCCTACAGTTTTTGTCCTCGACCCTTCCTTCCATAACTAAGCTTGCTATTCCTGGGTGTCTTAGTATGTGTCCTACCAACCTATCTCTTCTCTTCATTAGCAGTCGCCAGAAACATCTCTCCTCTCCCACTCGCCTTAATACCTCTTTGTTTGTAACCCTATCTACCCATCTGATCTTCATCATTCTCCTGTAACACCACATTTCAAATGCTTCAATTCTCCTCTTTTCTGCTGCACCAATAGTCCAAGTTTCACTTCCATAGAGCGCCACGCTCCAGACAAAGGCTTTCAAAAATGACTTCCTAATACCTAAATCTATATTCGATGTCAGCAGATTCCTTTTTTGTAGAAATGCTTTCTTTGCCTGAGCCAACCTACTTTTAATATCTTCTTTGCTTCGTCCATCACTGGTTATTCTGCTTCCTAAGTAACAGAAGTCTCCTACTTCCTTCATCTTTTCGCCTGCCAATTTGATCTCCATAGAGGTTTCTGATTTATTTCGGCTGCATTCCAGTATTTTTGTTTTACATTTATTTATTTATTTTCATCATGAATTCTTTCCGGAAGACGGAGTCCATACCATTCAAAAACTCATTCAAATCCTCAGGCTTGTCGGCCAAGATGACGATGTCATCAGCAAATCTCAGAGTTGAAATTATTTCTCCTTGAATCTTCACTCCCACTTTAAATTTTTCTCTAATTTCCTTCATTGCTTGTTCAATGTAAAGATTGAAAAGTATGGGTGATAAGTTGCAGCCTTGCCTTACACCTTGCTGAATACCAGCTTCTCTCTCATGTCCTTCAATTCGAATGACTGCTGTCTGGTTTCTGTACAGATTGTATATCACCCTCCTATCCCTGTACTTTATTCCAATTGACTTCAAAATGTCAAACAATTTAGTCCAATCAACGTTATCAAAAGCCTTATCTAAGTCTACAAAAGCCATGAACGTTCTCTTATCTTTCCTTATTCTACCTTCTAAAATCAGCCTAAGACTTAGTACAGCTTCCCTTGTTCCTACATTTCTCCTGAAACCAAACTGGTCTTCACCCAACTCCGTTTCTATCTGTCTTTCAATCCTCTTGTAAATTATTCTAGACAGGATCTTTGAAGCATGAGTAATCAAGCTGATTGTACGGTAATCTTCACATCTGTCAGCTCCCACTTTCTTTGGTATTGGGATGATTACATTCTTCTTGAAATCAGGGGGTACCTCACCTGTCTCATAAATCCTACACACCAAGTGAAATAACCTGATCAGACCTTCATCTCCTATGCAGCGTAGCAACTCAATCGGTATATCATCTATGCCTGGTGCTTTGTTCCTACTTAAGTCTTCCAAAGCTCTATCAAATTCTGATCTCAATATTAAATCTCCTTTCGCATCCTCATCAATTTCCTCCTCCCTTTCCATTACATGATTCTCAATCTCCTTTCCCTTATACAAACTCTCTATGTAAGCTTTCCATCTCTCAACCTTTTCTTCCCTATCTGTTAGAGGCTTTCCATTTGTGTCCTTAATATTACAGCACTTAGTCTTCTTTTCCCCAAAAGTATTCTTAATCCTTCGATAAGCTGTGTCTACTTTTCCTAATTTCAGACAATTTTCTATACCTGCACATTTCTCTTTCAACCATTCTTCTTTCGGTTCCTTGCACTTCTTGTTAACCTCATTTCTCAGACGTCTGTATTCTGCTTTCCCCTTTTCATCTCTTAGATTCTTGTGTTTCCGTCTTTCATCCATCAATTCTAGTATATCCTGAGTGATCCACGGTTTTCTACCTATTCTTTCTTTCCTACCAATGTTTTCTTCTGCGGATTTTGTTATTTCATTCTTCAAAAGTGAGTAGGGAGGCTGGGGGGGTTTTGACTCAAATACCGTTATTTATGCAAATTAGGGGGCGTGGCAAGGTCAATGACCTTCAAGGTCATTGACCCCCAAGGTCGCCGGGACCCCGGAAGGTAAACAAACCTTGGAGGGTCCAGGAACCGGTTTGAGGGGGTGTGGGTGGAGGGGGAGGAGTGGGGGTGGGGAGGGGGGGAGGGGGAGGGAGGGGAGGGTGAGGGGGGAAGGGGGTGGTGGCGAGGGTGGGGGATGAGGGGGAAGGATGGGAGAGGCTCTGCACGAGACCCTTCTAGACCCAGTCTCCCTGTTGGACTGAGCGCCTTCTCTGATATTATCCTGGGCTATATAGCTTTGCTTTGAGCCCGATGAGATCCGAGTGTTGCCGAAGGTTTCCGAATCCTTGGTTGTGAATGAATTGTCAGAGAATTGAACGGTCAACTGGTGTGTGTGACGTCACAGCAGATTACGGGATGTGAGGTAGGTCATGAACGGGAGAGTGTTTTGAATGGAAAACATGAATGGCGGTGGTTGTTGAACCCTGACGTGGTAGGTTGGTTAGGTGTGAATGGGTCTGAGAGACAAACAAGATGGGGTTGAAAGCGCTCAATGGTAAACAAACATCGATGCGTGGGTGGATGTTTAATGAACATAGGTTGGTGTGTGAATGAATAAACAGATTTGAACGGTTAACCTGTGTGTGACGTCACATGGGATGACTAATCCTGAGATTGACAACGGGTTGTATGGTAGGTCATGTCTGGGAATGACCTTACGGTGATTGAGAGGGTGCGGGACAAATGATGAGGTAAACGTGTTTGAATCATGAATGGAGATGGATGGTGGGTGTTGAACTCTGGCTTGCTTGGTAGGTTGAATATAAAAACAAATAAAACCAGAAGCAAAAAAAGTAAAATTATGTTTTTTATTTTTGAACTGTTATCGCCAGCTTATTCTTCTTCCTCTTCATCTTCCTCTTCATCATCATCATCTTCTTCTTCATCTTCTCCAACTCTCTCACACCCTTCCATCGCCGACATCAAATCGGCAAAAAACCCCACCAAATCGGGATCATTTCCAAAGCTATAAAAAATGTATACAATAAAGAGTACAACAAAATTGTTTTATAACGCTTGTTTATCTAAATATTGTATTGTGAATTGCTGGGAGTGTGTGAGAGCAAGTACAGTTCACCTAAGTCTGCAGCAGCTTCCAGCGGACGCCTTTAGGGTGAGCTACAAGTTCTGTTCATTTTTAAGTAGTTCCAAAATTTTGCTACTAGATATTAATGATACCTAGTGGTGAATGTTGGAACTTGAGTATGGGTTTCAGTGCTGGAAGTGACCAAGAACATGTGTGACTCACTTGAGTATGTAGCTGCTTCCAGCGAACGCCTTTAGGGTGAGCTACAAGTTCCAAGTTTTTGCTACCAGATAATAATGCCATCTAGTGGTAAATGTTGGAACTTGTTTTGACAAAATCTAACCTGTCAATTTAGCTTCACACAAGTTTAGTCTGTGAACGGATCTTTTACATGTCATAAAGTGAGAACATGTAACCACTGGCTTTACTCCTCCTCCAAAGGAAGGCATACTGAAGGATTTTAACACACTTAAAAAAATCTGACTTCCTTCCCAATCCTTTTTTTTATTCATCGCAATAACACAGGTTATCAGACAAATTCTACTCACATCCAAGTAAACATGGGCTACAAAGACGGTAACTACGCTCAGTATTTCTAATCATTTTGAAGAAGAAAAAAAGCACCGCTTGCTTCCAGTATTTGACCAGATCAGGAATGGAATGAATTAAACTCCATCTAGCGGCGAGAAAGATCTGTGTTGGCTGCCAAAGCCTGTCTCACTTTTGTCAGTCGATGTTTAAATGAATGACAGATAAAAAGAAATGATAGTGGAGGGTGTTGCTGGAAGAAAATTTTGACAGGGAAAACTGGTGTTCCCAGAGAAAACCTGTCTGCTTTTGGTTTGCCGAGCACAGATCTAACATAAAGTGACTGGAATTGAACCACGCACCCAGCGGCGAGAGACTGGCGTGCTGCTACATAAGGCTTTAGTAAATAAATAATACTTACATTAACAGATCAAGCGTCAAATCCTCATGGTTTTCTTCTTCTTCCATCTCCATGACTTCATTTATCTTGTTCCCAGACATTGCAGCGAATGATATGTTGTGAAAAGGAACATTCTCTTTATATACTGTGTGTTTTCTGGTGAAAGGTGGATTAATTAGGAGTGTTTAAAGTAGTTGTACAGGGTTATACAGTGTGGAGCTAATTCTGGTGAAAGGAAGGTCAGTAACGATTCCTGTATTAATGCAGGGTAATGTCGTATGGAGGTCATGTTTGTGTGAAAGGAACGGTAATCCATGGGCGTTTCCTGTATTCGGAGGGGTATAAATAGTCGAGCAGAATTGAAATGAAAGTAGAGTTATCTGTGAGCTTACAGCATTCACACTAGATTGCAATTGGATCCTTGTCTATCAGGTAATATTCAACATACTTAAGTATATAACTTTAAAGTATATCCTAGTGTATATATTTGACTATGTGCTACTGGGAGACTAACTCATTCAGATGGTTTACAAAATAAGTGAATGTACTGTACAGAAAAGAGGAGAATTGAAGCATTTGAAATGTGGTGTTACAGGAGAATGATGAAGATCAGATGGGTAGAGAGAGTAACAAATAAAGAGGTATTAAGACGAGTGGGTGAGGAGAGATGTTTCTGGCGACTGCTAATGAAGAGAAGAGATAGATTGGTAGGACACATATTAAGACAGTAGGAATAGCAAGCTAAGTTATGGAAGGAAGGGTCGAGGACAAAAACTGTAGGGGTAGACCAAGGTTAGAATATGTTAAACAGATTGTGTCGGGTGTAGGGTGTCGGAGCTATGTAGAGATGAAACGATTAGCTCAGGACAGGGAGGCATGGAGAGCTGCATCAAACCAGTCAAAAGACTGAAGACTCAAACAACAACTGTACATTACAGTACTTGTAAATGCTGAGATGGTAGACTTAAATCCACATGAAGATGTTTAGAATTTTAATAGTATAATGGCCTATTGACAAAGCTGGTTTAAAAGTTATATGGTATGAATCAGACAAGCAATAATTACTTCAAGTATGAAACGAGCAGAATTCATAGCATGTAATAAGATTGGTTTTAACGTGACCTGCATCTTAAACCACTAGCTGCCTGGGATATATAAAATGAATGCAGCTCAATTATATATAATTACTGTTATTATCCAATTAAATGTTGCCGATTTCACTGCATTGCCCGCGAGATAATTACGGTGCTCGAGGCAGTCACGTAATAGATAATGATCTCTTATGTATTGCAAAGGTGAAGGATTTATGTAACATTACCATCGAGACATGCATTCACTTTTATACATCCGCTCCAGGTCAAGTAACCTATTTAGTTAAGGACATTTAAATCGTCACCTCCCAACTAATGTAGCCCCCCATGCACTAGGGTTTATATTAACAGATACATTATTTAAGCAACCTGCCCCCGGCTTCACCCGGGAACAGATATAATATACAAACAACCCGACCCGGCTTCGCCCGGGAAACAGTTATGTTATACCAGAAATCCAACCCGGCTTCGCCCGGGAACAGATATATTATACCGAAAGCATGCACCGACTTCGCTCGAGAACAGTTAAATTATACATGCAATCTGCCCCGGCTTTGTCCGGGAACAGTTAAATTATACAAACAATCCGCCCCGGCTTCGCTCGGGAACAGTTATAGATTATACTAGAAAACCGCTCTGGCTTCTCCCGGGAACAGTTAAATTATACAAGCAATCTGCCACAGCTTCGCCCGGAAACAGTTATAGATTATACTAGAAAACCGCTCCGGCTTCGCCCGGGAACAGTTATATATTATTCTAGAAACCCGCTCTGGCTTCTCCCGGGAACAGTTAAATTATAGAAGCAATCTGCTCCGGCTTCACCCGTGAACAGTTATATATTATACTAAAAACCCGCTCCGGCTTCAGCCGGGGGGACAGTTAAATTATACAAAAAATATCCGCCTCGGCTTCACCCGAGAACAGTTAAATTATACAAGCAATCTGCCCCAGCTTCGCCCGGAAACAGTTATAGATTATACAAGAAAACCGCTCCGGCTTCGCCCGGGAACAGTTATATATTATTCTAGAAACCCGCTCTGGCTTCTCCCGGGAACAGTTAAATTATAGAAGCAATCAGCTCCGGCTTCACCCGTGAACAGTTATATATTATACTAGAAACCCGCTCCGGCTTCGCCCGGGGGACTGTTAAATTATACATGCAATCTGCTTCGGCTTCGCCTGGGAAACAGTTATATATTATACTAGAAACCTGCTCCGGCTTCGCCCGGGAACAGTTATACATTATACTAGAAACCTGCTCCGGCTTCGCCCGGGAACAGATATATATTATTCTAGAAACCCGCTCCAGCTTTGCCCGGGAACAGTTAAATTATACAAGCAATCTGCTCCGGCTTCACCCGTGAACAGATATATATTATACTAGAAACCCGCTCCAGCTTCACCCGTGAGACAGTTAAATTATACAAGCAATCTGCCCTGGCTTCACCCAAGTACAGTTATATATTATACTAGAAACCCGCTCCGGCTTCGCCCGGGAGACAGTTAAATGATATAAGTAATCTTCCCCGGCTTCGCCCGTAAACAGTTATATATTATACTAAAAACCCGCTCCGGCTTCGTCTGGGAACAGTTATACATTATACAAGCAATCTGCCCGTCTTCACCCGGGAACATTTATATATTATACTAGAAACCCGCTCCGGCTTCACTCGGTGGGCAGTTAAACTATACAAGCAATCCGCCCAGGCTTCGCCCGGGAACAGTTAAATTATACAGGCAATATGCCATGGCTTCACCCGGGAACAGTCATATATTATACTAGAAACCCGCTCCGGCTTCGCCCGGGAACAGTTAAATTATACAAGAAATTCACCCCGGCTTCACCCGGGAACAGTTATATATTATACTAGTAACCCGCTCCGGCTTCGCCCGGGGGGACAGTTAAATTACACAAGCAGTTTGCCCCCGGCTTTGCCAGGGAACAGTTAAATTATACAAGCAATCTGACCCGGCTTCACCAAAGTACAGTCATGGCCAGCTCCTGACCATGTAGCACCTGGGTGTATAACTTGTTTGATAACCTGTGTTCTTGTAATGGATTGAGGAGAAGTAGGAAAATGGTGAACGCAAGCTGCTGACAATTAAATTAGTGGCTAGCGATAATGGGTGTGTAGAAGGGTTTTGATAACTTTTGTGTGTATATACATATTTGCTAATGGCTTAGGTATACTAAAACACTATTATAGATATCAAATTCGATTTCAGAATGTCGGCAATAAAAAATGCGAATTCCATAGGGAAAGATGCTGGACCAGAGACTAAACGACTACAGCATCTGCAGGTAAACGAGTCTTATTTGGTAACTGCTGTTCGTCGGGTCAAGACGAAATTTGGGGAACGTATTCTTTGTGAACTGGAGGACTTTGTAGTATTTCTACCGTCGAGATTCAAGGAACTCAGCGAGGAAGATGTAACCGATCTCAACAAAGGGTCCATCTATTTAAAATACATGGGACTGGAAAACAAAAGATGTCTTGTGGAATTCATAGAAGAAAAAAATAAAATTTAAAATTAGTTTATGTAAAACGGAATTTGCAGGGAAAATAAACTTTTGTTCACTCTCTCTGCAAACCGTTCAGTTTTTGTCATTGTTAAGTACTAAGGGACATCATGTCGCCACCGATACAAAGTTGGCAAGATGTGGATAGTTGTTTCAATAACAATATCTGTTGCACTAAAGTCAATAATGATGCAAACATTTTAAATCTCAATGAATATTTAAACACTAGTTACAACATTTTTCAAAACAAAATACAAGACTGTTTAAGAGAACATGTAGCGTTAAAGGTTAACGCTGAATTATTATGTGACTTTGCTATTTTGAAACAAGGTGAGGAGATCATACAGCCAATCTATTTACACACACACATGACTAAATTATACCGCACTGATAATATACACAGTTGGTATAGTAAAAACATTGTTGATAAACTCACAACACGCTTTGCTGAGTTTCAAGAATTAGAAAGCGGCAAATCGCTGGAAGCTATCAATCATCTTAAAATTAATGTATGCACCTTTGATCCCATAAATAGTGGGTCATCTCATGTTAATTTGCCTAAACAGTTGGAAAACCGTCACGCAGTTATCAATGTGGATAATAATGATGTTTTCTGCTTTATTTGGTCCCTGGCTGCTGGGCTATGTTCTGCAAGTAAAAATGTTCACAGAATGGGCAAATATCACGAGAAATTTATGGAATTAATGATCAGTCTAAATTTAGCAGACATAGAATTCCCAATGGACCTCAACGCCATTTCTCGTTTTGAATCTAAAAATCTGCTTTACTCCATTAATGTATACGGAGTTGAAGGGGACAAAGTTATTGGGCCACTCTATGTGACAAAGGAAAAAAAGAAAAGCATTTTAATTTATTGTACATTGAAGGGGAATTGTGCAACCATTATTGTTATATCAAAGATCTTTCCAGACTAGTTCGTTCACAAGTTACAAAGAGTAAAAATAGGGTATATATATGTGATCGCTGTTTGCAATATTTTACTAGCAATCAAAAGTTGACAGCCCATACTATTGATTGCATTACACAACCAGCTGTAAAAATTACATTCCCAGAAAAGGATAAAGCCAGTATGAAATTTCAAAATGTGTCTCGTCAAGAACCGCTTCCATTTACAGTATATGCAGATTTTGAATGTTTAACCACACCCATTGACACATGTAACCCGGATCCAGCACGCCCGTACACTCAACAAGTACAGCAACATGTGCCATTCAGTTGTGCTCTAAACGTGATTTGCTCATATGACCCTTCGCTTTCTTACTTCAAATCTTATCGCGATGCAAATGCTGCTGCTTGGTTTTTAAATGAATTGGACGCCTTGGCAGATCGGGTGTACAATATCCTGGAAAACCCAATTCCGCTTCAAATGTTGGATGCAGACGAGGTGGGTTTTGCAACAGCAACCACTTGCCACATTTGTCAAAAACCAATAGCAACTTGTGACACGCCGGTGAGGGACCATAATCGGTACACTGGCAAATTTAGAGGAGCGGCTCATAGTGCATGTAATTTGGCCTATAAAAGAGCACGCTATATTTCTTGTTTCTGGCACAACATGTCTCGGTATGACAGTCATCTAATTATTAAGGAATTTGTTAACCTTGAAAACCAAAAGTATTCTTTAATTCCACAAAATCATGAAAATTTTATTTCGTTTACAAAATGGCGAAATGGAATTAGTATACGATTTTTAGATTCGTATAGATTCCTCGCATCATCATTGGATGCGCTGGTTCAAGGGCTTCACCCAAACAATTTGAATTCTGTACGTCAAAACTTTACTGGTGACGAACAATTTGAATTATGCATTCGAAAAGGGGTGTTTCCCTATAATCATGTAAACAATTGGGCATGTTTGCAGGAAACTGCACTCCCTTCAAAGGATAAATTTTACAATGACTTAACAAAAAGTCATATTTCTGAAGAAGATTATTTACACGCCCAAAAAGTATGGGACGTGTTCAAGATATCAACTTTGG